>CM054380.1:6617500-7996500 GCA_028858755.1 Ara ararauna | reverse complement strand
TCATCCTAATTCTTACAAGAGCAGTTCAGAGCATGAGAGATATTCATCGTCTCCATTCTTTCACTTTGAGATGAGAAAATAACCCTACTGAAGTCAGTTTCTGGCTGCAGCCTGAAGAATAGCATATCCTGGTTTGTTCATTTGTTTGATATTCTTGTGGGCTTTTCCTTTTCATGCTGTGACTTCTGGTTTGGTTCAGCCTGCTGCAGAAGTGGTAGAGGTGAGAAACTCAGTGGAGGCACCAGGAAGTTCTTTGTTGTTGTGGTGGGCTTTTTTTGTTTCTTTTTTTGTTCTTATTTTTTTTAGCTTTCTTTTGAAGTGTGGTGTATTAGTTTCACTGTTGTGTTTTGGGCAGAGTGCATTGTGCCTTTGAGTGCAGTGCTGTGAATTGTCTTCTGTTTGTCTGTGGCAGAGTTGTTTTGGTAACATTGCTGTTCAGAATGCTAAGCATGTTTGTACTAGGAAGAGCAGGATTTTTAATTTCTGTGAAGGCACAAGCGGTTTCGAAAGATTTGATATGTGTTCGCAGTCCTGCACTTCAATCCATGAGAGTAGCCTTGTGGGGGTCTGCCTAGGCAGATCATGTTGAAGAAGTGGGCCTAATACTTCGTGTTTACATTCAGTTGAGGAAAAGCAAATACATTTGATAATATTCTTTTGTATAGTGCATACTAGAAGTTGGTTTTAGGGAGATGGTGAGGGTGGATGTTTTGGTATTTTCCTTTCCCTTTTCTTCCTGAAGAAATCCACACTGTAGTTTACTGAAATATAGTTTTAAATTGCACAGTGAAAGAAAACCAAAAAATTACTTGGGGCAGAAGAAGAATTTAGCATCTAGTGGTAGAACAGAGCCGACTTTTCTTTGAAGTAACCAGCTGTTTACAAAATATATTTCAAGCAAGACCATGATATACTGAAGTATGTGGGAAAGATGCCTGTCTTTTTCTCCATGTCTAATCTGGGGTGGTGGGGTGTATATGGGGAGCTGTTTAGAAGGGAAGGTCTAGCTTTTTGATGCATGAGCCACTTTGGTGTAGTTCAGTGAGCGCTCTGTAACTCCCCCATCACCATTATCATTACAGTGTTTAGCTCTTACTTGTAAAACACTACTGTTACTGACAAAATAAAATTAAAGCATCATATTGCAAGGGTGGAAGGGCAGACTTCCACAAGAGCAATTTTCTCCATACATCATGATAAGTAGATGCTGTATATAATGTTAACCCCTTGCGTTTGGTTGATGGCTATGCTTATATAGAAAGGAAGAAAAAAGGTAGGATGTGTGATACTGTTTTTATATATTTAGCTGATAACATTAAGCTGTGTCTTTTTACGTGTAGGAAATGAAGATTTGTTCAGCCATTATAAATTTATTCCATCTGATCCCAGCTGCCCCTCAGACTTTGGTTAAACCTCTGCTGGAAGTTGTTATGAAAACAGAACGAGCAATGTTAATTGAGGTAAGAGGGGAAGTTAACTTTGCTGGTGTTTTTGCTTGATGGTATTTTTAAACATTAGCATATAATAAATATAATATCTTAAACATGGTGTGGGAACATTTGATGTAATAAATAAATGTGTTCTTCAAGCCTTTTAGGAGGTGGTAACATTTGTCTTAGACTCTTAAAAGTGAAGTTTAAACATTGTCAATAAATTGTCATCATTAAAGTTCTGAACATTTTGTATCTGCATAAATGCCAAGTCAAATGTGGTTTTTTGAGTGCTAGTAAATTAGTAGAAAATACTCTGTACTCTGCATTTTAAATTTGAGCTTTATGAATCTTTCAGGCTGGCAGTCCATTCAGGGAGCCACTCATCAAATTTTTGACACGTCATCCATCCCAGACTGTGGAGCTGTTCATGATGGAAGCCACTTTAAATGATCCACAGTGGAGCAGAATGTTTATGGTAAGCTGTGTGGGGAGTGGAGCAGGAAAAAACCCTCATCTTCACAAAAAAATTCTGATGAATTAAAAGTTTTTCATCTGTTCCATCTTTTTTTCCTTGTATTACCTTGTAGTTCTTAATCATGGTCTTGCTCTGACTGTAGGTGCCTGTTTTCAGTTCTGCATTTGTTTGTCCTGAGATGCTGATTTTATACCTTTCCAGATCATACAGGATTATTACTGAAGTTGTAGAGGCTGTTTTTATATATGTGGAATATAACCTCTGGAACTTTACTGAGCAATATAAAAGCTACAGGATGATATAGGCTTTTGGTATTTTTGCTTTTAAAGGTTGTTATTAAAATTATTTCTTCCCCTTCTTCAGAGTTTCTTAAAACATAAAGATGCCAAACCTCTACGAGATGTACTGGCAGCAAATCCTAACCGATTTATCACTCTGCTGTTACCTGTTGGTACCCAAGCAGCTGTTAGACCTGGTTCTCCAAGCACTACCACAATGCGTCTTGATCTACAGTTTCAGGCTATCAAGGTATTAATTTATTCTTGTATGTCTCTGCACTAGATAGTTTAAAGGTATTTAGCTGCAAGCCTGTTACATACAGGCTTTCAATTGTATGTGTTTGTATTATAGATTGTAGAAAATCACTTCTAAGAATGTAGAGTGTAGTCAGAGTCACTCTAGGAAGGGAAAATACACTCGAACTATACTTTTTGTAATCAAGTAAGATACAATGGTCAGACATGGCAACAGAAACTTAAGGAAGAAAAAAATCCTTTAAAAATTCATCTAAATGAGGGGTTTTTTTTTGACCTTTTTTAAAAATATTTTAGAACCTTAATTGACCTTAAAAAAGTGCTTTTATATAAATTGTTTCTACTGACAAATCTGTTATGTGTTGACTGCATTTGTCTTGTTTTGTTTTTGGCAGATTATAAGCATTATTGTTAAGAATGATGAATGCTGGTTAGCAAATCAACATTCCTTGGTGAATCAGCTGAAACGTGTATGGGTGAGTGAAGCTTTTCAGGAGAGGCATCGTAAGGAGAATATGGCTGCGACAAATTGGAAGGAACCGAAGCTGTTAGCGTATTGCTTGTTGAATTACTGCAAGTATGTAAGAGATTTATTTCCTGTAGCTTCTCTACATATTATCTTTACTATTACCTTTTTTTTAGTTTTTAAAATGCTGTAAGGTTTGCAGTTATTGAAGAGAAGGTTTAATGTAGTTCGTAATGCTGCCATTATTAGCTCTAAACCGATGCCTCTGGTACTGCTTGCACTTGCTTCTCTGCTCACTTAAAACCAAAATAGCTTCTTCACCAAGTCGTCAGCACGGTAGTTTGGTTGAGTATTTTTTCACAAAAACTTTTTATTTTATATGTTCTTACAGAAGGAATTACGGTGATATAGAGTTGCTCTTCCAGTTGCTTCGAGCTTTTACGGGTCGATTTCTCTGCAATATGACTTTTTTAAAGGAATACATGGAAGAAGAGATCCCCAAAAATTACAGCATTCCCCAGAAACGGGCTTTGTTCTTCCGGTTTGTAGACTTCAATGACCCGAACTTTGGAGATGAGCTTAAAGCCAAGGTAACTAAAGCAATTAAATCAAAGAAGCCTGGTATTTAGGTTTAATTTTCTTCTGGGGAACTAGGGCAACAAAAGTCGCTTACTTAAATGTCAACGAGTTTGATAATTGGCAGAGCCATTTAGGTGAAAATACCATACCTGAAGAAGAGCGATAATAAACAGAGACAGCAATTCATCTTGTCTTCAGTGTGGGCTACTTTAGTTTACACTTTCTAAGAATCTTTGCCCTTGGAAAGGAGAAAGAGGGATAATAGCCTATGTGTATCTGTTTCTTAAGGCTTTATATATACCTTCTTTTTTTAACACAGAGTGTGTCTAGCATGCAGGTTTGCATATGAAATTACTTGAATGTTGACTGCTGTTAGAAGAATCCAGTAGTTGAGTATAATTGTTTTGGGTTTCTTTTATGTTCTGTAGGTTCTGCAGCATATCCTGAATCCTGCTTTCTTGTACAGTTTTGAAAAGGGAGAAGGTGAACAGCTGTTGGGACCCCCAAACCCAGAAGGAGATAATCCAGAGAGCATCACTAGTGTTTTTATAACAAAGGTAACAATCCTTGTTTACATTAAAGTGTTTGAAAAATAAACCAAAAATGGTTCTCCTGATTTAGCTTTTCAATCCTGATGTGAATTAGTCGTGCTGTTTCTAAATACTGTGATCAGTTGTATCAAATCACTTCATAACTTTGAACTATTGTGAGATCCTTCAGTCATTGGTAGGATTTGACTACAATTTTTTATTGTTAGGACTTGAATATCTATCTTTAGAAATGAGCATTTTATGGCTGTAAACCCAGTTTTTTCATAAGCAGAGCTTTCCATGACTGAACATGAGTACTTATGTAATTCAGTTCGATTTTATTGAATCAGTTACTGGTTATAAAATAGGTGTTGTTGAAGAGGAAGTTTGGGTTTTTTCTTTATTACAGAGATTAATTTTTATTTTTTCTTTTCCCCCTTCTCACCTTCCTCCTCTCCTCTTTGATCATCCCTGGGACTAGGTGCTTGATCCGGAAAAACAGGCTGATATGCTGGATTCTCTCAGGATATATCTCCTGCAGTTTGCTACACTTCTGGTTGAGCACGCTCCACACCACATTCATGACAATAACAAAAACCGGAACAGCAAACTGCGGCGCCTAATGACATTTGCTTGGCCTTGCCTCCTGTCCAAAGCATGTGTGGACCCAGCATGCAAATACAGTGGACATTTGCTTCTGGCACACATCATTGCAAAATTTGCCATACATAAGAAGATAGTTCTGCAGGTATTGGCTATGGGCTTGTATTCATACATTTAAGGGGTGTTGATAAGTTCTGTAGTGTGCTTGCTTTTATTTTTAAATTGAAGAGTAGAGGGTGTGCAGTAGTCTTGGATACTTACTATGAAAGTAACAGTTAAATTTGTATGGAACAAAAAATTATGAGAGCAGTAAGCCAAATATTGATACAGATTTATTTGTGGATAAGAAAGTACAGAAAATTTGAAAGGATGAGTATAGAAAGTTTAAAGATAAGTAAAACCAGAAAGGATAAAGGGGGCAATAAGAAGTGCTTTTGGTTGAATTAACAAAATTGGTATGTTTCCTTATTTAAGAGGCAAACATTCAGTTGAGAATGTGGGGACCAAAGGAAAATTTCAAGTTGGACAGTAGAGAGGAAGGAATAAAAAGGGAAGGAGACATAAGAATACACTGTAAATTTCTGTTGATGATTTATCATCATTTTTTTACTAAAATATGGGTCTTCAGGAAAAAACTGTGTTCTTTAGGAAACACATGTTTTTGTTGTTTCTCTTTATTTTTAAATGCTGTTTGGTAAATACGTATACTGTTAACATGTATCACAAACTTTGCCGTTTAGGTCTTCCACAGTCTTCTAAAAGCTCATGCGATGGAAGCCCGAGCCATTGTCAGGCAGGCAATGGCTATTCTGACTCCAGCTGTGCCAGCTCGAATGGAGGATGGGCATCAGATGTTGACTCACTGGACACGAAAAATCATTGTGGAAGAGGGTCATACAGTTCCCCAGCTAGTACATATTTTACACTTGATAGTACAACATTTCAAGGTACTTGTACCAGTTATTTTGGTAGTCACTGTATCTCGGATATCAAGGGAGTAAAGTGCAGTTTGATTAGAAAATAACATCCAATTTGTATAGTGTAGCTTCAGAAGGCTTCAGCTGTCTGCAAGGATGTTTTTTAAAGACTGAAAGCAACTATTAAATGGGAAAGCACTTACTAAATTTTAGCATGAATGAAATTAGCACTCAAAATGTTAGGTGAAAGTCTGCAAGATTAATTAATTGCATGTGCTTTAGTAGTGCTGTCTAACAGGGCAGCGAAGATTCTTTGAGTTGCTTAAAAAAAGTGCAGAACCATATTCTTTTCCATGCTTCAGTAATCCCTGTTTGTTTGACTTTACATATCCTGTGGGGTTAACTGCGTAACTTTTATCTCCAGCTAATGTATGTTGTGAAACATTAAACAAATGGGGGAATGTCAATATAGGAGCATTTTTGAAAACACATATTAAAACATGATGCAAAGTGACAGCTAGTTAATATGCTCTGAAGTGACTTTTCAGGAATTGATTGCTTAGTGCTTTTAGAAAACAATACCTGAGTGCATTCAAATGCGAGTTGTAGCTCTTTAAAAGGATCAGCAAAAATTTGGAATGGTTGTTCCTGGAGAAAAATTGTATCTCTTCAGAAGAGCGTCTTCATTTCGGTATATAAAATCAGTAGCCACTACTGAGAATTGTAGCCAAAATTTTATTTCCAAAGCACCAATTACTTCTCTGGATTGCAAAATTTGAACTGGTTGATATTTAGCAAACTACAGGATTAAAGACTTATTTTAGCATTTTGCTTTATTTCTACTCTCTATTGTGTAGAATTTTATTGGTTAATGGCTAACATGACTGTGCAACCATCTTTTCAGGTTTATTATCCAGTGAGACATCACTTGGTTCAGCATATGGTTAGTGCCATGCAGAGACTGGGCTTCACTCCCAGTGTTACAATAGAGCAAAGAAAATTAGCTGTGGATCTTGCTGAAGTAGTTATTAAATGGGAATTGCAAAGAATTAAAGACCAGCAGGTAGGTAGTTTAAATAAACTGGTAAAGATTGAAATGTTACGCAGTTAAATGCTTTTTTAACATGCACATTGCTGATATTTCAGCCAGATTCAGATATGGATTCGAGTGCAAGTGGAGATGGACCAAGTTCTGCCTCATCTGCTGTTAAAAGAGGATTGTCTGTGGATTCTGGCCAAGAAGTAAAACGATTCAGGACCGCTACAGGAGCAATAAGTGCTGTAAGGAAAAATAGATTTTTGTTCAAATACTCTGAAATTATAACCTGCACTGGCTAAGCAATTTAGTGTAATTATTTATTCCACGTAACTCGCAAGTTTTAACTCCCTGAATTAAAGGTTATAGTTTTAGAATATATTTTAAATCTGTTCTGCTTGTTGTTATCCTTCAATGTTTCTTACAGTTTTTGTGTTCTGTATACATGCAGGTATTTGGACGTAGCCAGTCCTTGCCAGGAGCTGATGCACTGCTTTCCAAGCCAATTGACAAGCAGCACACAGATACAGTTGTGAATTTCTTGATTAGAATTGCTTGCCAGGTAGTGTGTTTATTCTGATATGCAAATACCAATATGGCATTAGTGGTCAAGCCCTTAGCCCCCTTTTTTCACACGATTCCTTCTATGCTTGGATTATTCTAGCGTTTGTGTACTTTCTTTTGTGAAAGGTTAGAAACTTTAATGTGAAATTGTACAAAAACTAAGATGTTATTATTTTAAGGAGGAAAGAAATTGGTTTGGATAACTAGTCTTTGCTTATTTTTAATTTCACAAATGATGGGTATTATTCATGAGAGATATGCTTTAGCTTCTTATTGTTGGCATTGTACATTTATAGCTTGATGCAGGGAGCGCGCACTTTGAACTTACCTCTTTAAATGTGAACAGTTGCAATCCAGATTTTGAAACTGAAGTAGTCTCCAATTTACTGTGCTGTTGATCAATTCTAACATTTTGTTTGTTCTTTATGTTCTCTTTTCAAGCAGGTACTATATTAGGAGTGACAAGATTGAAATAAATGTGACTAGTACAATTTGGCTGGAGCCAGCCAAAGACTTCAAAAAGTTCCCATAATTGTTTTGTCTTTATATGTTTCCCTGATGCTGCAAAGTATGCTTAAATGTAATGGCAAGAATATTTTACCCATATAAAATACTTTAACTGAACAGTACTTAGAGAGTTTAATAAGTAAAGTCTATTTAAATTATGTACCTAAGGATAATGATTGTGATTGTATTTTCAAGATCAAATACATGGAATTACTTCTTTTCATGCAGCATGTAGAACTAAAGCTTTTCACCAAATTTTGTTAAGAATGAGTATTTCTAGAGTGGGGAAAATTAGTTAGGTGTAACTCAAGGCTGACAAATTTTACGGCTTCTGCTTCTGCAGCAGACTTAGCTGGTAAGTGATATAGGATTTATACACCACAGTCCATTGCACAGAATAGACATGCTCTTGAAGTATAAAGATGAATTGAGTAAAGAGTAAGGTATGGATACTTTGCAAATGGAAAATGTTAATCATCCTGAGTATGTAATAATGAAGTATGGGATTAAGCTTTTTTAAATATACCTTTGATAGGTGATTTAAGGTAATCAGCTTGCAGTTTAGACACCAGTTCTGATGTTTACTATTAGTTGTCAGCTTCTTATGCAGTTAAATGCTCTGTGACTGTACTGATAAAACTACTTAAGCTCATCCATTTCAGAAATAAGAAATTATATGCTTGCTTGCAATGCATAATAAATTAATGAGTTGGTTACAAAAGGGTGTCATTTTGTTAACTCTGATTAATTGCTAGGTAAATGACAACTCAAACACTGCTGGATCTCCTGGGGAATTGCTGTCTCGCCGCTGCGTCAACCTTCTGAAGACAGCTTTACGACCAGATATGTGGCCAAAATCAGAGCTGAAGTTGCAGTGGTTTGATAAGCTGCTAATGACTGTGGTAGGTAACATTCCAGTCCTGTAGGTCTTTAGGTTTCACTAGCACATATGTTGATGAATAGTAGCAATAGCTGGATACTTATTTTTACAGTCTTAATCTTTTCTTCTTTGTAGTGAAATACATAAATTGTTAAGTATGTGAATTGCTTGGTTGGTTTCTTTTCTGTTAATAGGAAATTTTACAGATTAAGATTGATTTTACTGGTTCCTACTTTTCTAGCTACATTATGGTAATACAAAGTTCACTGAAAGGTTAGTTTCCTGTATTTGATGATGCAGCATATTTGACTATCATCTGTATGCTGTTTGTGTGCTATTTGCCATATAATAAGTTTCTCTAAACCTGTTCTGTTTCATGCTCTTTAATAGACTAGTAACTCTTCATTGCCTAAATTTTTTAGGGACTCTCTTCAACAGAAACTTTTATGTGTCTTTGAATAAAAGAGCAATATATCCTGCTTTTGGAAACTTTGAAATGTCTAAAATTATATGAGAATTTGATGAGGGCCATTTTTCCCAGATGTTGATCTAGATGTGCTATACCGTTGACTTTATCGATATAGTAATTGAAAAAGTGAAGTATCTAATTCCATCCTCAGGAAGACGGGTGTTGTTGATGCTTACTTAATACAAGGATATGAGCTGTCTGGAACGGAAATTTTGTATCTTAATTTTGTGTTATGTGGCATCAATTATACAAGAGGTTCAGAAAAAAAGAATAAGGCTTCTGCTGCAAACAGAAAATTTGCAGTGATAATTCTGGGGGTTTACAAAGATATGTCCAGGAATCATAGAATCATAGAATAGTTAGGGTTGGAAAGGACCTTAAGATCATCTAGTTCCAACCCCCCTGTCATGGGCAGGGACCACCTCACCCTAGACCATGTCACCCAATGCTCTATCCAGCCTGGCCTTGAACATTACCAGGGATGGAGCATTCACCAGTTCTTTGGGCAGCCTGTTCCAGCACCTCACCACCCTCACAGAGAAGAGCTTCCTTCTATCTAACCTGAACTTTCCCTGTTTAAGTTTGAACCTGTTACCCCTTGTCCTATCACTACAGTCCTAATGAAGAGTCCCTCCCCACCATCCTTCAGATACTAGAAGGCTGCTATGAGGTCTCCACGCAGCCTTCTCTTCTCCAGGCTGAACAGACCCAATTTTCTCAGCCTATCTTCATACGGGAGGTGCTCCAGCCCCCTTATCATCCTCGTGGACTTGTTCCAACGGTTCCATGTCCTTTTTATGTTGAGGACACCAGAACTGCACACAATACTCCAAGTGAGGTCTCACAAGAGCAGAGTAGAGGGGCAGGATCACCTCCTTTGAGCTGCTGGTCACGCTTTTTATTTTATTTTCATTAATTATTACTGTAAATATTCATGAGTTTATATATTCTTATTGATTTATATATTATGGTTTATCTATATTATGAATTATTACTGTGAATATTTATTTTCATTAATTTTTTGTTTAGTTCCAACAACCCCTTTTCTAACTGTTGAGCTATGACTTATTATAGAATATGCTGGTTTAGCTCTTCGCTGAAGGCCTGTCTCTGAACAATGTTGGCAAGGAGATAAAATATAATCCTCTGTTGAAAGGATTTCTAACCAGCAAGGTTGCAAGCAAATTTCAGATCTGAGGATCACAAAAGACACCAGAAGGAACATACACCTGTACATGCTTTTTATGGCTAAAGATTTTTTAGTGCCTTGTATTTTACAGTTTTATATTGCATGACTTAGACAAATGATTGTTGTGAAACATCGCTAGTGTAGGAACCTCAACCTTATTACAGGGTTTCAACAGATCTGAGCTGGCTTTCCTATACTGTGTAATACTGTGATTTCCCTCACTCACTGCATTTCTGTATGTGTCCTGTTTAGGAGCAGCCCAATCAGGCCAACTTTGCCAACATTTGCACTGGCTTAGAGGTCTTAAGCTTTCTGTTAACTGTACTGCAGCCCCCTGCTATCCTTAGCAGCTTCAAACCCCTGCAACGAGGTGTAGCAGCTTGTATGACTTGCGGGAACACCAAGGTTTTGAGAGCAGTTCACAGTTTGCTTTCTCGCTTGATGGGTATTTTCCCTACGGAACCAAGTATGTGGTATTTTCTTCCTCCTTTTATGCTTTATTGCTGCATAGCTTAAGTGATTAAGGGTGGTGTGAAGACACTCCTTGGAATGTGCTAATATTCTGTTTTATGATTCCTGCATTTAATATTCCATTTTAGCTTGCACTTTCAACCTCTGTTTAAAAAAAAAGTTGAAATAAGTAATCATGTGGAATACATCATTATCCATTGACATAAAAACTTAATAACCTGTGGCTGTCATAACTTTAGTTCAAGAAACACATGCTATAAATTTAATGTGCTTTTGCAATTATAATATTTCAGCTTCAGAAGTGCAATTTTTTAGTTGTTAAATTGCTGTTTTGCTAAAAGAAAGAAGGGAGATAGTGTGTGCGAAAGAAAGACAATCGGTAATATGCTGTGTCTTAATAGGAACTAATTTAGATGATGTTCTTTAAAAATAAAATCAGTTATCTTAGACTTCTCATCAGAATTAATTATTTAGGAGTGGTACACTATTATAGAAGACATTGGTCATATATTAAAGAGGTTTGTATAAATGAGGGGTCTGCTTGTGTTACTGTGGTTTGTCAGCAACATAAACTTCCAGTGATGGTGTAGGTAGATGACTGTGAGTTCTCAGTGTAACTGTTCCTTGCCTGTTCTGGGCTGATGTTACCAAAAGTAAACACAACTCTCCAAACTCTGCAGGTACCTCAAGTGTAGCTTCAAAGTATGAAGAGCTGGAGTGCCTTTATGCTGCAGTTGGAAAGGTTATTTATGAAGGACTTACTAATTATGAAAAAGCCACTAATGCTAACCCTTCTCAGCTCTTTGGTAAGTTTCCCACATCTCTAGTAGATATATGTAGAGTATCTGTTCATGAGTGTAATGTTTGTCACGAGCTTTTATTTTCCATAAGGAAATTGAAACCTGATATTATGCAGAGGAAGCTGTGGGAAACATTTTGAGCTAACTTGAGATGAGCTTGGGATGTCTGTTGTCTGTGAAGAAAGGGACTGAGGAGTTCATTGCATTCTGTCTTTTCCCAGTAGTTGACTTGAGAGCAGTTATTGGAAGTGGAGAGCTGCAGGGCAAAGCCTCCTGTATTAAAAGTATATAGGAAAAAGGTGCAGTGTTCAGATTAACCAACATAAAAAGTCAAAATTACTGGAAACTTGTTGCCTGGAAAAAACAAAATCCTGCAGGTAGTTGTCTGAGAGAGAGTATTTCAGGGAATCTGTGTAAACATTCTTACATGATATTATCTTATACTTTTATTTTTCAGTTGTTTTTAAAGTCTCATTTATCAGCTGATTTAAATTGTGTGTGAAAAATTATGTATTTATAGATTTTGAATTTTAAGTAAGAAATTACAAAAATACTTTTTTTTCTTGAGTGAGCAAATCTAGTTTTAGCATATATCATTCTAAAGAGCTGAAATGTTCTTCTTTTCTTGTTCTTTGCACTTACTTAACTGAGAGAACTCAGCTGCCTAGTACAATGACAAAGATATATTGGAATAATACAGATTGGCCCAGAACTAGTTGTGTTGGTAATACAGACCTGAAATTGCACAATTTTGAAAAACTTGCTGATTTAAATGGCAAATGCCCTTCACTGTTTTACTCTGTGATCTGTGTAGATGTAATTTCGCTTTAGGAATTGCCTATTTGTCAGATGTCAGGATGTGCCTTACAACAAACTAACCAAGAAAGATGTTTCTTAGATTCTGTCCAGAGCTCACTTAAAAGCAGCACTACAATCTGACTGTTGAAGGTGGGGCATGGCTTGTTAATTCTATGTTTTAAGAGGCTGAACATTGTGTGCCAATCACATCTGAGCATGGAAAGACATCAAAACTTTCAAAGCAGCCATTCAGTGAACAAAGCTATTCTGTAAATATTGGCGTAGGCTTTTGTTGCATTATGAAGTTGCAGTAGGGCAAGAGGCAGCTGGAGATTTTTGAGGGTGTAGTTTCATAGGGTGTATGTACTTCTTTTAAAGAGTTAAGTATTTTAAAGCATAGATATTGTTGAAACTGATGGGTTCACATGAATATGGAGAAGCTTATATTGGGATAGGCATGGTTAACAACTATGTGCAATTTGAAGGGACTGTGATCTTTAGGCATAGTGCATTCATGAGCTGTGCCAGACTCCGCTGATTCTGCAGTTAACTTTTTCAATGTACAGTATCTGATTTATGGAATTTTATGCAGTTTCTACGTTAGAAACCCAAGATTGTATAATTTTTTGAAGTTATTTTTAAATACTAAATCTGCGTCTATTAATGTAAAAGCTTTTTGCTACTTTTTGCTACTAGAACAAATGTGCAACATTAAGAGTAGTTTCATTTTACTTAGTTAACTATGCATATAATATTTCTTTTATATATATATATGTTAGGGTCTTGGGGAAGTGTCTGCTCTCCATTCCTCCCTTTCTGTCCTCCGTTTCTCCGCTTTGTCCTCCATATATAGAGAACTTTCAAATGTCTGTTTAATGCAAAAATTACTTGTTAGTTTTAGACTTAGGACTGAAGTTGAGATTGAAGTTTTTCTTCAAATCTATCCAGACTTCTCATGTTTGTGACCTGGGTAGTACCATGCTGCTTTCATTGCAAGACAAAATACAGCTAGACCATTTTCCTCTCTTCTTTCATAGAATGAGGGCATATATATTGAAAACCTATATCTTAACTTTGGTCATGCTCAATGAAAGTTTTACTTCCTTAAGTATTGTTTTTCTCTATAGGTACTTTAATGATTCTGAAGTCTGCATGCAGTAACAATCCCAGCTATATTGACAGATTGATTTCAGTTTTTATGCGATCTCTGCAGAAGATGGTCAGGGAACACTTAAACCCACAGGCTACGGCAGGAACAGCAGAAGCAAATACAGGTATGATGTTATATAGACTAAGGATGTTAATGATTGGAAGTGTTGTATTAACATCTTGGGATGTATTAACATCTTAAAGGAGTTCAGATGGTTTTGTGTGCATTGTTACATGTTGAAAAATACTTCAGCATTAGTGAGAAATACTACTCAAGTATTGAAAGATGGAAAAAATGTACTTGGAGTTCCTGTTACCTGCTTAATGTGTGAATTTTGGTATTAACCCAAACACTTCAGTGAATGGTTAGTGAATATTTGTTGAGCTACAGCATATATAGAAATACTGAAATTCTTCAAGTTTTTTGAGGGGAGAGGGGCTGAATTTTTTTGGTCTGTGTTTTCACTTTTTTGTTTTCATTCCTTCCTGTTTGGTAACAATGGAACAACTGTGAAATTAACTTGTTTGAGCTGATGCTTTAGTTTTTATCTTAAAAATAGCATCTCTTTTAATTCTGGACAATTCTGTCAATCATCAAATGAATTAGGTCATGAGTCGTGTTGAAAAATCAGATGTTCTTGTAGAAGAAGATTCACAGCTAGTAAAGAGCACTGTGGTTTATTAATGAATAAGCTGCTGAAGGAAAGACTTTGTAAGAATTGCTGCTGTTAGATTCCCAGCCCATATTTTAATTAGATAAGTGAGAACCTGTCAGATTTTATTAACACTGAGAAGCAATTGGGAAATTATTAAACTTGACAGATAAGCAAGTCAGGAAATTAACAGAACAGAATAGGTGTGCTGCATCATAGAGTATTTCTTTCCCAAGTTTAATTGCAGTTTTTCAGTACTGGGGTTCTGTAATTTACCAAAATGAAACCACACAGGCTTGCCTTTAGGATTGTGAATGAATGGATTTGAGTTGTTCTTTTGAAGGAGTCTGAGTTGTTTAAGAATGGAAAGTAGTAATTCCAAAACATTATTTCCAGGGATCTATTTCCAGATATTGTCATTACTATTTTAAAAATTACAGTAGCTTATCTTGAGAATACTTTTACTAGGTGGTTTATAGGAGTATGCCCAATTCCAATCCTTAATTTGCATCCATAGCAGGTACGAGTGAACTAGTAATGCTAAGCCTGGATCTCGTGAAAACTCGCCTGGCTGTGATGAGCATGGAAATGAGGAAAAATTTTATACAAGCTATTCTAACATCTCTCATCGAAAAATCTACTGATGCCAAAATCCTTCGTGCAGTGGTAAAAATAGTGGAAGAGTGGGTGAAAAACAATTCCCCCATGGCAGCTAATCAGGTAAATTGAGACTCTAAAAATCATTATTACTCTCAAATGCTACATAACTGTAAGCCAGTGTGATAATTCTCAGGTTTTGACAGTGAGGCTTTTAAAGGACCTGTTATGTATGTTCAGATGCCCTTCATGTGGTTTGGAATATTTTGCATCCACTGTGGAAATAAATGGAGTGAAAGATGCCTAGCTTTTTATAGGCTTATGTTAGGTGTGTGATCTGAAGTGCTGTTTTGCTGAGAACTTGTTTCAAAGTAAAAGTTTTAAACTGTTTCACATTAACTAGGATAGATTCTTCAGGAGGAGGATGACTAATCCTGGTCTAAATCATGTTGTTTCTCTAACATTTTGTGGCCTCCTCAATTTGCCATATTTTCTGTTAGAGTTGAGTACTTGAGAGTCTAGCGCGTTATAAAAGGACGTGCACTTTTAAAAATCTAAGTTAGATTTTTGTAATCATTGAACAATTCAAGCCTGGTTTTTGTCACGATTTTAAAACTCTGTAGCATATATTAGAAGGATAAATGCTTGAGTTATTTTTCAAGAACTATGACCTTCTACCAAGCTATTTTTCAGTACTTCAGAAGTGAAAGAGTGACATAAAGGATGGCTGAGGTGTACTTCGAATGTGCCAGTACTCTGCGTGTTTTAAGATGAAGTGACAAAATTAATCATGTCTTCTTTGAACACAGACACCTACTCTCCGGGAGAAGTCCATTTTACTAGTGAAAATGATGACTTACATTGAAAAGCGTTTTCCAGAAGACCTTGAATTAAATGCGCAGTTCTTAGACCTTGTTAACTATGTCTATAGGTAATTACAGCAATTAATCATTTGTTGCGGCTTATTGGTTCATAATTTGTATCATATATGACCTTTATAACATGGCGTCAATCTTTTCAGGTTTGAGTTAAGTGATTATTATTTTTTCTTATTTCTAAAATGCACAATCATTTGATTTCACTGAGACCACAGGATGTGTTTAAAAAAAGACAGCTTGAAAATGGAAGTTCTTTGAAAGGATTTTTGTTTTGACTCCACTAAAATATTCCCATTGTCACAACCTAGTCCTTTCCCAAGATAACAGGGTGTCCTCATAGCTGATTGTATTCTAAACATTGCAGTGATAACTGAAATCTGTCTTTTCACATCCGTATGGTATAAAGGTTTGGTTTTTTTTTTGTCTTGGAAATTTGTTGTACATTACACTTGCAGGAGAGTTACTTTGCTAGAGCTGAACTGGCAGGATTTGTCATATAATGAAATAATTAATTATCAACAAATGCCAGGTATTTAATTTTGTGCTGATAATTCAAGTTATTTTGAATTAATCTTTGCTGCCATTCTGTTTGCTGGGTAATTGTGCAAAGCCCTGGTGGGGACTTGGTGATCAGAAGTTTGTTATCAATTAATATCGTGTCATTTCAAACAGAATACAGATGTGGCTGAAAGTGTTTCATAATTATAATACAGTTTTATCCTGAAAGAGTTTTTATCATGGTTCTGAGGCAGTTTTCTAGGAAGAAGCAATATTTTCATTGCTGTTCCTTTCAAAATGCCATACCTGTATGTGTGCCACACCCTGTCGGCTTCTGAAGAGTATCACCCCTATTGATGTTTAGTATTTCACCTGCAAAACATAGGCGGCTTCTCTTCGTAATGTCTCTGTCATATCATCTTTATCATTTTAGGGATGAGAATCTTTCTGGTAGTGAACTTACTGCTAAACTGGAGCCGGCGTTTCTCTCGGGTTTGCGTTGTGCCCAGCCACTCATCCGCGCCAAATTTTTTGAGGTCTTTGACAATTCTATGAAGCGGCGTGTTTATGAGCGCCTCCTTTATGTGACCTGTTCTCAAAACTGGGAAGCCATGGGAAATCACTTTTGGATCAAACAGTGCATCGAGGTAGGGAAATTATTTGCATTGGAAATATAATTTGAAAAGTATGTTTTATTCATCATTTTTCTTCGTTAGGTGTAAAAGCATTATGCAGCATTGCTTGTGGTATGTATTACGTGTATCAAAGCTAAAAATATTAAGTCTGCTGCCTCAGATACTTCCTGTGGTGCTTAAAAATAAACACAATGTCTAAACCATGAAATGGTGATACTTGGAAAGCGGCTTTATTATCTACCCATAAAATCTATTTTCTCTGTGAAAAGATTAACAACCAGGTTAATACTTCTTAAGAAAACCCATCTCTTAAATGATGGCAATTATAAAAAAATAAAAGAATTGTTCTAGTAGATGTTTTCAAGAAAACTGTTAAGGCCAGAGAGCCTGTTCTGGTGAGATGACAACTGTTAGGTGGGATTAGCATTGAAACGGGATTGCATTTTGGGTTAGTTTATTTAAAACAAGATGGGGCCAAACTGCGTTTTTATTTTTATTTTGGAAACAATTTGCATATTAAAGCATGGGCTTAAAGTGACTGTGTGGATAACTCTGTACTCTTAAAGGTATTACAGCTCCTTCCAGAGGGATAAAGAGCAGCATTGCTTGATGGTTTTTTGCCCCCTTATCTGTTTCTGGGAGGACTTCCATGTTAATGGTGAGAGTCTGTATACATTAGCTGATTGAGGGCACTAAATATACATGTCAAAAAGTACAAAATACATAATTAAGGCATAGAAGGCTCCTATTTCTTCAGCATTTTTAAGAGAGGCTTGAAAAACATTCTTGAAAGTACAGTCATGAACTTCAACATGGTGGCAAAATGTGACCAGTTTAAGATGAAAATGTATTAATGTATTTAATTAATAAAGGTAATAAACAGGCGTTAAACATTATAGCAGCTTTTATCTTGTTGATATTAAATTGTAGTGAGGTTTTCTTGAAATATTACAGTAAGACATATTTAAAACAATCTCCTTGCTTTTGAATGTCTTAGCTTCTGTTAGCAGTGTGTGAGAGGAATACTACAATTGGGACAAGCTGTCAGGGCGCTATGCTGCCCTCCATCACCAATGTTATCAACCTTGCTGACAGTCACGATAGAGCAGCATTCGCCATGGTAACCCATGTCAAACAAGAGCCTCGTGAAAGGGAAAACAGTGAATCCAAAGAAGAGGTAACTTAGAGAAAATACTGTAGGCAGATCTTATTTATGTAATATTGTTCACCATAGTTTCTCATTGTGTAAGTTTGGAGAATATGTCCTGAAGATGATGTGCACAGATTGTTCAGTGTATCTTGTGTTTAATACACTGTGTTTTAATCATGCATGGGTTTCTCAGAACTTGCACTCATTTGTTTAGCCTTTTCTTTACTATAATACTCTAGCAGTTATATATTTGAACCTGAAGAACTAGCAGAAACAGTGAGACCTGAAATAAGTTGTTTGGAAGGGCATTTTGTATTTGTATGGGGTGAAAAAGCAAAAGTACGTAGAAAATGTCAGCATGCTCTGTGTTGTTTGCTTCTGCATAGGATGTTGAAATAGACATTGAATTGGCTCCAGGAGATCAGACCAGTACACCTAAAACTAAGGAACTTTCTGAGAAGGACATTGGCAATCAGCTGCACATGTTGACCAACCGGCATGACAAATTTCTTGACTCTCTTCGAGAAGTGAAGGTTGGTGCAGGTTGTCAGCTTCCTGACAAATCACTTTAATACTGAAATCTTCAAACTGACCTGACATGCCTTTTTTTCCCCTTATCTGACATTTCTGATTTTTTTAGCTGACTTTATTTTTAATGTAGACATCTTTTATAATCTGATGTAATTTCTTGTGTAGGGTAAAAAATTCATAAGACTTAATTGCTAGTTTTTACTTCATTACTTTCCTACAAATTTAAATTGCATCCTTCTCCACCTATGAGTATATTTTAACTGTTCAGTTAAGAAAACGGTGACGAAGACAGGGTGTAGCATCAGAAAAGTGTATCAGCATCTTATGTTTAAATAATTTCGAAGAAACTGATTTTAGCTGAAAGCTATGTTGAAATAGTACTGCTGTAACAGCTCTATCCAATTAACTTTACCAGTCATCAACTTCTTTCCTTTTTCCTTCTATTTTTTTATTAATAGTAAGAGTAATGAATCAGAGTCTTGATCAACATGAAAATAGGATTAAGTTCTTGCTACAGTAATCTGTATCACTAAAGAAAATGTCTTTTTGATACGTTGGTTGGAAAGGGCATTTGCTTTACTGCTTAAACAACTGTATAACTCTGAACTGCTTTTTTCTATAAATTGTATTTTTCTCATTTGTATCCATCTCTTTCTCTTTGTTCCTAGACTGGAGCGTTGCTGAGTGCCTTTGTCCAGTTATGTCATATTTCCACACCATTAGCAGAGAAGACTTGGATACAGCTTTTTTCTCGACTTTGGAAAATCTTGTCTGACAGACAGCAACATGTGAGTATCTCTCTTCTCACTTACAAATTCCTCTTTGGCTGGTGTTTCAGGAAAAAAGTATTTGTTGATGCCATAGTGACTTGTTCACTTGGTTTGAGAAGTTTGCCATTCTTGTGACTAGTGAATCTTTTGAATGGAATAGGGCCCTTCAGCTTAACAAAGTGGAATACACTTATGAAATGATTGTTTCCTGTATTAATGAGATTTTAAATCTAAATTCTCTAATTGAAGAATATGAATGAGCAAGTAACTATTCTTATGTCTTTTGTTCTAGGCTCTAGCAGGTGAAATAAGCCCATTCTTGTGCAGTGGTAGCCATCAAGTACAGCGAGATTGCCAGCCGAGTGCGCTGAATTGTTTTGTGGAGGCAATGTCACAGTGTGTTCCTCCCATTCCCATCAGACCTTGTGTCCTGAAATACTTGGGTAAAACTCACAATCTCTGGTTTCGTTCTACACTGATGCTGGAACATCAAGCATTTGAAAAAGGACTGAGTCTACAAATTAAGCCTAAGCAGACAACAGAATTTTATGAGCAGGAAAGCATAACTCCTCCTCAACAGGTAGTGTTATATTAATTGAAATACCATATGAAATATGAAGAGAAACACACAGTAACAGTGTAGTACAATAGTATCGTAGAATCATTTAAAGTGGGAAACACCCTTAAAGTCATCGAGTCCAGTCATAAACCTAACGATGCCAAATTCACCACTAAAACATATCTGTAAGCACTATATCTATACATCTTTTAAATACCAGGGATGGTGACTCCACCGCTTCAGCAGCCTGTTCCAAAGCTTGACTTTCACTGGGAATTTTTTCCAATCCAAACCTCCCCTGGCACAATTTGAGGCCATTTCCTCTTGTCCTATTGCTTGTTACTTTTGAAGAGAGAGCACCACCCAGCTTGCTACATCCTCCTTTCAGGTAGTTGTAGAGAGCAGTAAGGTCTCTGCTAAGACTCCTTTTCTCCTTAACAAATTGCTACCTAGACAAATGGAGTTTCCTGTAAACAGGTGCTGTTGTAGTCTGTCAGGTAGTTATGGTCTACCTGGGCATGTTTGTGATCAGCTGGGGAAGCTATGTATTAGATTCTTTTTACATTAAAGACTGAGCTGTTAGCTTGTTAAACAATTTTGTTCTCTATGATTTGATCTGATATATCAGGGAAGACAGGAAGTATCAATGTACAAACCATAGTGAAGCCATAGTGTTTTTCGGTCTTTTGGGGGTTTTTTGGTCATGTAATGCAGTGGAGTTGTTCTCAGTACTTGGTCATTACTAGTTGCTTGTCTTCTAGAGTTTTAAAAAGATTTTATATCAACACTTCTCCGTTACCATATCTTTCTCAATTAGCCTCAGTGTAGAACCTGTGGGTTTGCTATCTCCTGTGCTTTTTAAGGACAGCTTGACTATGGAGAAATGTATGTGCTTAACATCCTAGGAAATACTGGATTCCCTTGCTGAGCTCTACTCTTTGTTACAAGAAGAGGATATGTGGGCAGGACTATGGCAGAAACGCTGTAAATTCCCAGAGACAGCAACAGCTATTGCCTATGAACAACATGGCTTTTTTGAACAGGTACACTCTTGATATTAAAAACAATTTGAGTACTTCTACTGTCAGGATGATTCTGGTCAGCAAAAAAATATTCTGAATATTAATAAACAAAATCAGTCTTTAAAATAGAAAGTGCCACAGCTTCTCTACTGGCTGAAGTACTAGTTTAATGTCATGTAATACCTAGATAAGGTGAGATTTTTGAGCGCATCCCTCAGGTTTTCATGACATTTGTAAAGCTGCCAAAAATTGCTATATTCAGAAATGAGTTAACACGCATCACTCTTCACTTTCATTTATTTATTTATTGAACTTAGAATTCATAGACATTTTCTCATAACTTCTTTTATAAGGGAAAGAATGTTAAGTTAATGTGTATATAGCAGTTGTAAAAAATAAAATGTTTTGCTCTCTATTTAGGCTCAAGAAACTTACGAAAAAGCAATGGAAAAGGCTAAAAAAGAACATGAACGGAACAATGCTTCCCCTTCGATCTTTCCTGAGTATCAGCTCTGGGAAGACCATTGGATTCGGTGAGAATTAAAAAGCTAATGTAGAACAAGTATTTTTGCCCTGCGATAGAAGTAAAATGCCCTGTTGGTTTAAAGCATCAGTTATGAGAATGAATTTAGCTAAGGATTTAGCCCAGATACAGGGAAAAGTGATATGCCTGGAGTGTTGTAAACATGTAATGTACTATTGGTAGAAACAGACTTGAGTTAAAATTTGTTTTTCCTATTTAAAATGGTTGTTCTAGGAGACACAAAATGCAGCTCTTCCCACTTCACGGATTTCTGTGTTATAGAATCATAGAATAGTTAGGGTTAGAAAGGACCTTAAGATCATCTAGTTCCAACCCCCCTGCCATGGGCAGGGATACCTCACACTAAACCATGCCACCCAAGGCTACATCCAGCCCGGCCTTGAACACCGCCAGGGATGGAGCATTCACAACTTCCCTGGGCAGCCCATTCCAGTGCCTCACCACCCTTACAGTAAAGAATTTCTTCCTCATATCTAATCTAAACTTCCCCTGTTTATGTTTGAACCTGTTACCCCTTGTCATAGAATCATAGAATAGTTAGGGTTGGAAGGGACCTGAAGATCATCTAGTTCTAACCCCCCTGCCATGGGCAGGGGCACCTCCCCACTAAACCATGCCACCCAACGCTTTGTCCAATCCTCTCACTACAGTCCTTCATGAAGAGTCCCTCCCCATCATCCCTGTAGGCCCCCTTCCGATATAACTGGTAATAAATAAATAATTTAAAAAAAATCTTCCTATCTGGATAAAACTTTTGCTGTGGTTGCAAAGCTGTTCATAGACAAACAAATCATACAGATAATATTCTGATACACAACATTTCCACTCACTTTTATTGAAGTTTTATTATTTTTGGTAAGAAAATTGACAACAATAGTTCTGATTTTCTTAGTTGCTCAAAAGAACTGAACCAATGGGAACCTTTGACAGAATATGGCCAGTCAAAAGGTCATATCAATCCTTACCTCGTACTGGAATGTGCATGGAGAGTCTCAAACTGGACTGCTATGAAAGAGGCTTTGGTGCAGGTGAGTGTGGGCTTTCTGTGCTAATGTTTCATTTATTTCTTCATTTTACTGATTGCATTTCTGACAAGTCGGCATTACAGTTCATTACACAGACACAGTGAACTGCTCTTGGGAAGTTTTCTTTGCTATCCCAGCACAAAGCTGGGTAATTTGGCAATGAAGCATGTCAACAGACAAACTGGGTTCCTTTTTTTTATCTGTTTGTAAAGCTGCAACGTATGTAAGTAATGTGGCCAGGGCAGATGAAAGGCAAGGTGCATAGTCACGAGACATTGGAAAGCAACAAATGCTTTTCAAAGTGTGCCATCAGAGATATTGGGAGAAACTTAAAATGGAACTCTTGCAAGTATATGGTATTATTTAAAATAATACGGTATTGGGGAGTGGCATCTTTTTGTATTTTACACCTTTACAGGAACAAATATTCCTTTTGTAAAATGGAATAAATATGAAAATACATCTATTATCATCTCCCTGTCTGTGGACAACACAACCATATATCCAGGTTTAAAAGAGCAAAAAGCTGTTGCCTGTTTTTGTTTGGTTTTGTACCTGAAAGGCAAAGCCAAAGCATTCTCGACTTCTACTGCCCAAGCATGATACCGCTAAACACGATTTATTGTGTTCATCTCCACTACATATGAAGAGGTATTAAGATATGTATGAAAATGTGAGAGTTTAGGACTTGTCAGTTAGGTTTGGTTTACGTTAAATACCCTAGTGCATCTGAGGAATATTTGTACGGCTGCATTTCAGTCTGTGTTAAAAAATATCCCTGAAAATGCAACACGAAATCTCAGGTTCAGTGTTTATTGGTTGGTGAGGCTTATGTACGCTGCAGATTATACCAGTGGTTGTTGGTGTTTTGATGGTGACAAGTTTAAAGTTGTTTACATGTGGTGGGAAATGTATTAGGATTACTTACTTGGCACATGCTGGTTTTCTTGTTTCTTAGGTTTTATAGTCTTGCTTAGCAGAGGTGTAATAGAAGGCTTGTTCTTTCAGTAGCCATGCTTTTCTGTACTGTCTGGGGATTGCTTCCTTTATGTGTCTTCTTTTGCTTTCTTTGTAAGTACTCGAATACTTTATTACGGCAGATTAACTAATTAGATTTCTAGCTTTATTCCGACTTTGAGTCTACTTTAATTCCATTTAAAATAAGACTCATTTTGTTTTGCACTATGTCCGTTACATATAATATTAAAATATCTTGGGAGCACCAGAGGTTGGAGCCCTATGGTCAAGACTGGAAAGCAATGATCTAATGAGAGATAAGGGACAAGAAGACTAGGTAAGGAACCTCAGGAAATGAGCCTGAGATTGGGAATCAATGAGAAGAGTATGAGGTGAGGATGAAGAAGGCTGGAGAAGTAGAAATGGACTAGGAGTGGCAGAGATAACTGGGTAAATAGACTGAAGCAACAGGTTGAAGTGCTTTCCTTTGAGAAGGTGTAAAGAACTTGATAGAGAGGAGAGGGGCATTGAACACTGCAGGCTGTGTCAGGGAGGCTGATACAGGGTTTGAGTTGATTGACACCAAGAGAGATGGGGATTGGACTTAAACGAGGACCATAGAATCATAGAATGGTTTAGGTTGGAAGGGACCTTAAAGATCACCTAGTTCCAATCTCTCTGCCATGGGCAGGGACATCTTCTACTAGATCACTAAGATTACAGAATAAATGTTTTTGGGGAACAGATGCTTTTATTCTGCAAAAGTAGACCATAAAGTAAATAGAATCATAATGCATATGCACAAGGTCATACTTACCTTCTGGATGATTGATGTTCAAATGTGTTCCCCAGACAATTTTTTGTGTGTATAATCTTTATACTAGAAAGCATACAAGTAAAAATACTGAGACCACTTACAAGAGAAAGTAGGCTTTCGTGAAGTGACACTGTTTAAGTCTGCAGTCCTCACTGAAAAAAAGAAGAGAAAAAAGGCTAAAAATCATTTTCATCTCCTCTCAAATTGTGACAACTTTTTTGAAGTAAATATCATAATGGTTGTACAGAGATATATATGTATATTTTTATGACAGTGCTGAGGTTTTGAGATAGCACTGCCAGTAGGAATTGTTTCCTGTAAGTTCCTTATTTGATATTCTGAGGAATCAGAAAACTTGAGTTTGTAATTTTCTGATGTCCCAAGGTTTTCACGGAAGCTTAATGCCTCAATGATTATGCTTTTATAGCTTAATGTCAAGTTTACAGAACCAAACAATAGCTTGCGTTGGAAGGGATTTCTGGAGGGCATCTGGTCCAGTGCTTCATTCAGAGCAAAGCCCAAGTAGATCAAGTTTCCTTGTCTAGTAGAGTTTTAGTATCTTTAAGAATTGAGGTGCTTCAGCCTTTCTGGACATACTCTTCATCTGAAGTAGCATAGGTGTGCCCTGTGTGTTACATGTTGTTTTAGAAACCAGTGCAGTACTTAGCTCCTTTGTTTAGAACTAAAGAACTTGTGTATGGCAAGTGAGGTTGTTACCATCTTCAGTTGGTAATGAATAATATGTATTGTTTGTACTTCCCCGCTATTGACCTTCCTGATTCGTTATGGAATTCATTATTGTGTTCTGCTTGTAATTCATTTTGCTGAACAGCATGCACTGCTAAAACATTTAACCTTCCTTTTGTCCTTTCCTGGGTTTCACTCATGAGACTGTGTGTTCTGTGCTATCAGTGTGCTTGATGAATGAATGCTCTGTAAAGTTTTGGCTGTTACAGAACAGTTTGAAGGTGGGTGATACACTGCAGGCAGAAAATAACACTGTGAAAGATTTAAATCTGGAAGATCTTTTTCCAAGTGTTCATGAACGTTTTTATCATGTGAATAAAGTTTAAATGGCATGGCAGACATGCTGTAAATGACCCCCTCATTTTCTGAAAAGATGCAACAGAAAATGCGTAGGTAGATATTTTTATTTGAGAGCAAATTGTGAGAATATTGTGTTAAATCACAAGTGAAAATACGCTTGCTGATCTTCATTGCCCTGTTGCTATGTAGCGTGATGTTACTGGAATTACTCTCCTAAAGATGTCAGAGTTCGGAAAAAGGTGGTGAACTGCAGATTTAAAATAGAATGTTACTAACAAAGCTCTGAGTAGAGCCTTAGGCAGTGGTGGTTTTTGTATTTGAGGGAGTTGGCAGAATTAGTCCCCCACTTAATTGGGGTTTATTGTTTTATCAGTAGTGTTTTAAGTGTTGAACCAATACCTACCAGTTAATAGTATTACATGTCAAATTGCCAAAGAGAAAACATGATTATGGAAAATGCTTAGCATCCTTTAATTCCAGTGTCCTGCAGCACTAAGTTCATATATAGAGAATAACCAAACGGCTTAATTGTGACGACTTAGTCTTGCATGATAAATATGTAGAGTTGTGTGTCTTACTTTCTTCAAAATCATGCTATTATGTTTTCCAAAGGTAGTATGTTTATTCTGCTGTAACACTTTTGTCAGAAGGGAGGATGGGTTGATGCATCAGTATGTTTTGCCTTAGAGGCTAAACTGTGAGAACAATAAAAGTTGCTCAGTTAATTAAAGGTAGCATCTTTTGATGGAACCTAAATTAAGGGTGTCAAACTACTACAACATTTGAAATGGATTTGTTCCGTATTTGTGGTACTGATAGTTTGAATTAGCTGGGTGTTTCTAAAGATGGATTTTATCTTTTATCAGCCCATGAGAAGCCCAATGTGTAAGTAGCAAGCTGTATACGTGACAAAAATTATCTTATAGGTTATATTTACATTTTAATTAACTTCTTTTGTTCTTACAACAATTAGTATTTTGTGTCCTATTTAAGTATGCAACTTCAGTGTCTAATTATAGAAATATTATTATTTAAAAAAACTTTAATGCCTAAAATAAGCACTGTATTGTACAGTATGTTATAAACCTTGAGTTCGAACGGAATGAAATAGATCATGTCTGACAGGCTCCGGTTTTGGAGATTTGCAAGCTGAGTGGAAGTGACAACCGCAAATAACTGCTGATATGCTTTAGCTGCAGTTGTACTAAATGAGATATTTTCAGTAATGAGACATTTACTAAACTACGAAGGAGAGGATGCTGCTGAAGCCATAAATGGAGCTTTTGTGGCTCTACTCAGGATCTTGTAAGTGTCAGGACACGTTTCCATAAATATTAGGTTGTGAAAGAATAATTGATTCTATGCTGCTATACTCACTACTCCAATTTTACTGATATTCTTTAATGTAGCTGGTTTTTTATCAGGTTCTGTGGTTGATTCACAAGAGGGGTCAGAAAGCATGGCAAATAGTATCAGTTTTTGTAAATCTTTGTGAAACACTTTTAATAATCTACCTATTAAAGTTGAGCTATTAGAACAGCAAGTGGCCTTTGAT
The DNA here is from genome assembly GCA_028858755.1 of Ara ararauna. Lineage (NCBI taxonomy): Eukaryota > Metazoa > Chordata > Aves > Psittaciformes > Psittacidae > Ara > Ara ararauna. The sequence continues at coordinate 7,969,863 of CM054380.1, read as the reverse complement.
AGGACCTGAGTCTCATTTCCATTTGCTCACATTGCCTTTGTGTTTAATGATCCAGTAGATAATGCAATAAAGAAAGATTATTTTCACTATGTAGGTGTAAGGTTGCTACCTGGAAGTTTCTTGTTGCTGGTTCAGGCATGAAAGTCAGTTGAGGATAACAGAAATAACAACTGTAATGGTTAAGATACAGTATATCAACAAGAAGATAATGCAGAGGGATTTCTGTGTTGCATATCAAACCATAAAGGGTTTGATGTAAAGTGGAAGAAAGAAGTGAAAAGTTCTGAATTTAAAGCCTGCAGTGTCAGCTAGTGACAAGTACAAGTTTGCTATAAAATACTGACAGAGTTTCCTTGCAGGACAGTTCAGGTGCTTTGCTATTTTTAGTTGCCGTATTTCTGCTCCTCCAGGATTTTAAGAGAATGGTTTAAAATAATTTTTAAAGTTATTGACCTGACTTTGCCACTGTACTCAGAAATCACCTTGACATAAACGGGGAGGTTAGTTACTTACACAGCTGTCAACTGCTTATTCTCACAAACTTAGTAATGTCCTAGAGCAGGCAGTTAGGAAGTATAATGCTAGCATAATGTGCTGACATACAGGGATGGGATCCTTTTAAGTGAGAAGTTGACATTACTTGTGCTGGAGTCCCTGAAGCATTTCAGTGGTAGTGTATGTTATCTGCTGAGGATCACCTTTTTCTTTACACAGGGTGAATTGGTTTGCAGTGAGCTTCATGCTCCTGTTGCAAGACTGCTTTCAGCTTACTCAGCTGTCTGAGCTGCACTGCAGTTGTCAGGGTAAAAATACCCTAACAGCGGGTTGTATTCAGGCACTTCTGCTCTAGTGCTGAATTGGCAATTTATTTGCTAGCCTGCCCTTGCCAACAACTTTAAGAGAGCTGAAACTCCACTAATGCCAAAAATCTTGATATTTTACTCTGATATTTTAAGAAAATGAGCTAATACTCATAAAAAATAAAACTAAGCATTTACTTAAGAAGGCTTTTTGGGTATGAATGGTCTTTCCTAGACTTTTTTTCCATTTTATTACAGGTGGAGTTGAGTTGTCCAAAAGAGATGGCCTGGAAAGTGAATATGTACAGAGGATACTTAGCAATTTGCCATCCAGAAGAGCAACAGCTTAACTTCATTGAGCGCCTGGTGGAGATGGCGAGTAGTTTAGCCATTCGAGAATGGCGAAGGCTTCCTCATGTAGTCTCACATGTCCATACTCCCCTTCTCCAGGTAAGAATGAAATGGTTTTTATTGCCATTTATTTTCCAGTAGCAGGTTTCAGAACTTTTAGTAACTATAAGCATAAAATACCTCACTGTATAGTGTTGATTGATTTTTCATAATAGTGTTTTTTTGTTAAAAGTGGCAGAATGTGCATTTTCACTTGGCTTCGTTTTCAAGTTTTTATAGTTTTACCTGAATCCCTTCTGTTTTTGGCATATAGAGGTAGCTATTTAAAAATTGAGCAGATGGCTCAGGTTTTTCTTGTGGGTTAATGCATAAAGCCCTGCAGTACTTGGAGGTCTTGAAGATTCAGTGGGTTTCGAGGTGAGGTCTGTGTTGTGTGGGTGTATTATTGCATTATGTTATTTGCAGAAACGTTGAAATAACCCAAGTGTTCAGTTCAGTTCAGTTCAAACCGTTACATTTTAAATCAGGGCATGAACAGTTAGCTCAGGAAGGGAAAAGCATATTGAGAATTGCTGGTGTTTCCTTGAGGATTAGTGTTCTCAACAGGCTAAGCAAGATTTGAACATCCCTGTGGCCTTAGCATTAAGGTGAAAGAACCAAACACTGTAAAAGTCTGTTGTTAGTGAAGGACTTCTTGGATGAGCACTACCAGCTTGAGGAAAAATACTGTATGTTCAGGCCAGTGTGAGCCTTACCTTTTCTTTGTAGTTTCTATATTATATTGCTAAATGTTGTGGTTTGCGTCAGGGGAAGAAAGCAGGAAGGAATCTAGGCTATAAGTGTATGGTATTTCTCACTGGACAGGGAGCTAATTATATGAAAGTTGTGCTGAAGAGGAGAGGGGATTTCATTAGGTAGAACTAATGTGTACCTCAAAGCTTTGTGCATTGGTCTTCAGCTTTATTAGTTGTGCAGCTAGCTCATTTGGCAGGTTCTGTTCAACATTGCATTAAAATGTTGTAATAACATTGGAAAAAGAATTCCCATGGTGAATCACATTGCTTCACAGACTGAAAGATGTTGTGGGTGGGGAAGAATGATCTCTGCTGCCCTCATCTAATCTGATACCAGCTACAGGAAAGAAAATGTCTTTGGTCTGAGCAGAAGGCTGCATTTCAGTAATGCTCCTTGTCTGCATGTGGGTGCACATAGTCCAAATTTAGCTGTGCTGACTGAAAAGGTTAATTTTTAATTCCAGTCTGTGGAGCACTTGTGTGAGTAGGTCAGCTGGAAGATTTGAGTTAATGGTAACCGCTGTCAGGGGCCTTTTGCTGAGGTGGAGGAGTGGACTGCTTGGATCAGAAGTGGATGGAGCCCTATGGCCTTCCTACGATGTGATCTGAAAGAGATCTGTATGGTTTCTGGAGAAAAATGGACAAAGCAAATATAAAGTTTAGAGAGAAGCTGGCTCCTAAAGTAAGGGCAGAATTCTGTCAGTGAAGCAGTGAGCTGACCTGTCCAGAATGAAGTGAGGGGCAGCTAATGAATTCGGGGTTACAAGAACTTCAGAAACAAACAAAACCCCCAACACCTCCCCCAGAAACAAATAATCCCTGATGAAAGTGGAGTGTTAACTAATCTTAAATAGGTAATAAATTTATTCTTTGTCAAGAGCATTTAAAACAGGGGGTGAAGTTTGAAACTTGAGCTTCATACTTTCCAGTAAAGTTATGGCAGTGCATTGCACGTGACTTTTAACAGCACAGATGTTCAAGTAAACTCTCCTGTGTATGCTTGAATCCTTTACTTACAAAGGATGAGTAACTTTCCAGTTGGATAACCCAGTATGTACACAGAGGATGGGTAAAGCTGACATTTTGGTGCTGGTTTTTGACTTTTTTTCTTAACTGTGTCATGCATTTCTTGAAGGTAGTGCTCATTAGCTGCTTCTGAATCATAGAAGCATTTTCCTCTCAAAAGGGAGTATGCTGTTTTCTGTTTCTCTAAAAGAGTTTGCTTGGAATAAGGAAAATAAAGGATTACTTTTCTTCCATCCTTGCTTAACAGGTTCTTAGTGCTTATTTTAGTGTGTCATATTTTAGCCCTCAAATCATTAAATACTATAAGGCAAAGACTGTACTACTTTAGCCAGCTACTTCAGGACCCGTGGATGGATTTCATCAGGTCCCATGGACTAGTATACGTTCAGGTTCTTAAGATGGTATCGAACCAGATCCTCTCCTACAGTGGACCCAGGGTCTTCATTCTCACTGTCCCTGCATCTGCCTTCCAAGACTTGGGTGGTGTGGACAGAGCATTTTCCAGTGAAGACTGAGGCAAAGAAGTCCTTAAGAACCTCAGCCTTCTCCAAATCCAGGGTAGCCAGTTCTCCTGATAGCTTCTGGAGAGGGCCCACATTGTCCCTAGTCTGCCTTTTATTTGCAGTGTACCTATAGAATCCCTTCCTGTTATCTTTCACATCCCTAGCCAAGTTTAATTCTAAGTGGGCCTTAGCTTTCCTAACCTGATCCCTAGCTTCCCAGACAACATCCCTGTATTCTTCCCAGGCTGCCTGTCCTTGATTCCACCTTTTATAAGCCTCTTTTTCCCTTTGAATTTTCCTCAGCAGCTCCTTATCCATCCAAGGAGGTCTCCTGGCCCTCCTGCAGCACTTCATTCTAGTAAGGATGTATCGCTCCTGAGCTTGCAGAAGGAGCTGGCAAATGAAGTTGCTAAGCCACTGTCCATCTTATTTGAAAAATCATGGCAGTCAGGTGAAGTTCCCGACGACTGGAAAAAGGGAAATATAAACCCATTTTCAAGAAGGGGAAAATGGATGAGCCGGGGAACTACAGACCAGTCAGCCTCACCTCTGTGCCTGGCAAAATCTTGGAGTAGATTCTCCTGGAAGGCATGCTGAGGCACATGAATAACAAGAAGGTGCTTGGTGACAGCCAGCATGGCTTCACTAAGGGGAAATCCTGCCAGACCAATCTGGTGGCCTTCTATGATGGGGCTATGGAACTGATGGACAGGGACAGAGCTGTTGATGTCATCTACCTGGACTTGTGCAAAGTGTTTGACACTGTCCCACATGACATCCTTGTCTCTAAGTTGGAGAGACATCAGTTTGATAGGTGGACCACTCGGCGGATAAAGAAGTGGCTGGGTGGCTGCACGCAAAGAGTTGTGCTCAATGGCTCAGTGTCCAGCTGGAGACCAGTAACGAGTGGTGTCCCTCAGGGATGGGTGTTGGGACCGGTCTTGTTCAACATCTTTGTCGGTGACATGGACAGTGGGATTGAGTGCGCCCTCAGCAAGTTTGCCGATGACACCAAGCTGTGTGGTTCGGTTGATATGCTGGAGGGAAGGAGTGCCATCCAGAGGGACCTTGACACACTTGTGAGGTGGGCTGATGCCAACCTGATGAAGTTTAACCATGACAAGTGCAAGGTCCTACAGCTGGGTCGGAGCAATCCCACCACAGCTCCAGGTTGGGCAGAGAAGAGATCCAGAGCAGCCCTGCAGAGAAGGACTTGGGGGTGTTGGTCGATGAGAAAATGAACATGAGCCAGCAGTGTGCGCTTGCAGCCCAGAAAGCCAACTGTATCCTGGGCTGCATCCAAAGGAGCGTGACCAGCAGGTCGAGGGAGGTGATCCTGCCCCTCTACTCTGCTCTTGTGAGACCTCACTTGGAGTATTGTGTGCAGTTCTGGTGTCCTCAACATAAAAAGGACATGGAACTGTTGGAACAAGTGCAGAGGCGGGCCACGAGGATGATGAGGGGACTGGAGCACCTCCTGTAGGAAGACAGGCTGAGAAAGTTGGGGTTGTTCAGCCTGGAGAACAGAAGGCTGTGTGGAGACCTCATAGCAGCCTTCCAGTATCGGAAGGGGGCCTATAGGGATGCTGGTGATGGACTATTCATGAAGGACTGTAGTGAGAGGACAAGGGGTAATGGGTTCAAACTTCAACAGGGGAAGTTTAGATTGGATATGAGGAAGAAATTCTTTACTGTAAGGGTGGTGAGGCATTGGAATGGGTTACCCAGGGAAGTTGTGAATGCTCCATTGCTGGCGGTGTTCAAGGCTGGATTGGACATAGCCTTGGGTGGCATGTTTTAGTGGGAGGTGTCCCTGCCCATGGCAGGAGGGTTGGAAGTAGATGATAAGGTCCTTTCCAACCCTAACTCTTCTATTATTCTATGTGATTCTATAATAAACTGGTTTTATGATGCTGTACATACCCCAAGTACATCTATATTTTTGCTGTGAGAAATCTTTTATTTTGCTCACACAACGCTGATAATTTCAAAACAAGATGTCTTTAAATCTTGTGCTTTTAGTCTTTCTCTTTGGCATACGTGTTACTTGTAAATGGTCCGCTTAGAAAATTAGGGAAAAGTACTTGTTTCTCATCCTGTCAGGAAGAGCTTGTAAACTTGTGAGGCCACTTTTTTCCCTATGGAAATATTTTGGGGAAGCAGCTGGCACAACTCTGATAATACAGAATATGCTGTTTAATTTTTATGTGAGATGAAATAACATGTACTACATGGTGAAAAAATGCGTAACTTGTGTCCTTTGCAACTTTACCCATATTACACCATAACAAAAATGGACTTCTCTTTCCTTTTGAAATGTGTGAAATATTAACACCCTTTTGTTTTCTCTAGGATTTAATTACATAAATAATTTATTTTGCAACTCTAAGAGAATTTTTGAGAGTAGATGTTATTGCAAAGTATAATTGAATGGAAGTAGGTACCTAAATTAATCTTTAAAAAGTAGGATTTGGCCTTGAGATGCTTCCAGCAACTTGTTGAAAATAACCATGTGTGAAAATGAACCAGAGCATGGGAGTGGGGCTGAGGCAGAATTGTGTTCCGTATGTGATCTGGACAAAACATGCCATTCTTTTTCTGTTTATGCTGTTCCTGTTTAGGTGTCCAGCTAAACATGTACCTGATGAAGATGAACGCTTGTTACTGTTGGGGGAATCTTTCATCACCAGGGTAGAAATTCTGGAAATATCAGTGAACACAATATGCGATTTCATTAACAGGGATACATTTATTGATGGACTATGAATGAAGCTTATCTGTAGAAATGCAGAGAACTTTGCTTTCTGAGTTCTGTTTGATAGAGTGGCTTCTGTAATTCAGTAGTTTCACCCTGTGTGTCATGCCTTTTATGATTCATAAGTAGCTAAACCTGCATGATCCAAGGTATCTCTACTAAAATGACTGTACTTGTGAGTGGAGTTTACACAACAACCCATACCTTCAAATTTATATAATATAAGTTGATGCATCAAGTAAAGTGAATGAATCATAGAATCAGAGAATAGTTAGGGTTGGAAAAGACCTTAAGATCCTCTAGTTCCAACCCCCCTGCCATGGGCAGGGGCACCTCCCACTAAACCATGCCACCCAATATGGAAGTTTTCTCTGTATTAAGAGGAAGCTGTCAAGCAAATAGGTACAATGTTGCATTTGTTTGAGCTGATGCAATAGGGCTAGAAATCTTAATGAAAATAATTGCTTCCTGCGAAGTTTTCACTGGTATTTGAAGGTTTTCTTTCCCTAAGAATGGAAGCATCTGCATCATGAAAGGATTAGTATTGCTGAATAAAGTATTTAAATGCTTTCAGATATCAATTAAACCAAGCTTTTAAAATAATCTAATATGAATATATCCCTCATTAAGAAATGGTAAATTAGTCCATGACTGACAGAGGTACAAATGAAGCCATGAATTTGCACTGGTGTAATTACTTTTTTTTTTTTTGATATCAGATAGTATGTGATTAAATACCCATGAGAAAATTAAATTTACGTGATGAATGGGTGTGGAATGAAGGTTAAGCTATTGTGAGAGCTGATACTGAGATGATTGTAGGGAAATAATACTTTGTGTAATTTACTTTGTTTCAACGGATTTCACTCTTTCAATTTGGACTGCTTTTTTTCCCCCCTCCCGCCCAGTAATTGTCTTATTTGGTTGATTAACAATGAATACAACAGTTATCTGCCAAGTGGTAGCTTAGAGAATACAACATTGGTTTTATTGTACTACAGGTAATTAAATTCCATTAAAGTTTGTGGGTCTTTTCAGGTTGTTGAAGTTTTAATAAAATGTCTCCTGCCTTTAGTAGGTTTGAGACTACTGCCATCTTCTGTTTGGTCCTCTTATTAATTTGAGGATAAGAGATGTCAGTGAAAAACCATTCTAAACTTAAGTAACTTCTCAAAGCCAAGGTCTTTGCAGAGTATCTTAAAACAGCACCTTCAGGAGTGCAGATAGTACTTCCGTATATTCGAGTTAAATGAAGACAGGCTTTGAGAGGTGGAGTTGTTCAGCCTGGAGAAGAGAATGCTCCAGGGAGACCTTAGAGCAGCTTCCAGTACCTAAAGAGACTGACAAGAAATCTGGAGAGGGGCTTTGGACAAGGGTAGGTAGTAACTGGACAAGAGGGAATGTCTTTAAATGGTGAGGCATTGAAGCAGGTTGCTCAGAGAGGTTGTGGCTGCCCCATTCCTGGCAGTGTTGAAGGTCAGGTTGGACGGGGCTTGGAGCAACCTGGTCTAGTGGAAGGTGTCCCTGCCTGTGGCAGGGGCTTGGAACTGGAAGAGCTTTAAGGTCCCTTCCAACCCAAACTATTCTATGGTTCTGTAATTCATTCTATGAGACAAGTTTCTGTCAAGAAGTCAGGGCACGAGCAGGGAATTTATGCTAGTAAGTTCTGTTAAAAGTGTTTGTTTAAGGTCAATATTTATACTTGATTCTTGTATTTAGCAGACTACGTATATATTTACTTGTGCTTTTTTATGATGAGAGTTGATGTAAGTTCAAACCTTATGCTAGAATTAAATTCTAACCTGTTGTCTTATGTAGATGTGTATGGGGAAAAGGAAGGAGATGAAGAGGAAGTGTAGATTCAAGTAAACTCTCTCCTTAGTGTGTTTTTAGTTGGTTTAGATTGTTTTTTCTTAAAGCAAAACACTACCATTTGAAGAATAACTTGTGAAGCATTTGCAGTTCAAAACAGAGGATTAGGGGATTTTCATCTGAATGGTATCAAGGACTAGTAGTATCAAGGACTAGTTACACTCATGGATTGTTTTGCTATTTTGTTGATGATTAGGTTAGTTACAGGTCATTTAAGCAGCTAATAGATAGGTCACTAAGCCAGCATAAATAATTTCGTCTTTACTTAGTCATTTAAAGGTGGCATCATTCATAGAGACCTTTCTCTAGCAATGAAATTGGCCATTGTCCTATCTTCTATGATATTTATATCGTTTAATGTTTTCTAGGCAGCACAACAGATAATTGAACTTCAGGAAGCAGCCCAAATAAATGCAGGATTGCAACCCACTAATCTGGGGAGGAATAACAGCTTACATGATATGAAGACTGTTGTAAAGACTTGGAGGAACAGGTTACCTATTGTGTCAGATGATTTATCCCACTGGAGCAGCATTTTCATGTGGAGACAACATCATTACCAGGGTAAAACTGCCTGGTCCAGCATGCATTCATCATGTAATTTTCCAGACAACACATTGTTTGAAATAAGTTCTTTATTTTTATTTTTTTTTATTTGTTATTTATACATACAGGAATGTTGTTTTTTTTTCCAAGTGTTTGTTTTTATTCAATTTCAATTTAAGTGTTTCATTATCTTAAGTCATCATTTCATATGTATTCCTGTGTAAGATATTGCTGTATATATAATTTCATTTATAATGATAGACATCTCATGTTTTATTTCTAGCCATTGTAACTGCATATGAAAACAGTTCTCAGCATGATCCTAGTTCCAATAACGCTATGTTAGGAGTTCATGCTTCTGCATCGGCAATTATCCAGTATGGAAAGATAGCTCGAAAACAAGGGCTGGTCAATGTAGCTCTGGATATACTGAGTCGCATTCATACAATTCCAACTGTGCCCATTGTGGACTGCTTTCAGAAGATTCGCCAGCAAGTTAAATGTTATCTTCAGCTGGCTGGAGTCATGGGCAAAAATGAATGTATGCAGGTATGGTAGCTTTATCTTTGAAGTTGTTGTTGGGACTTGGAAGATTATAAGGGCCAACAGATACATAGATTAAAATAAACTGCCTGTATACAGAACAGGGTCTGAACTCTCTTTGCTGTGTTAAACCCATGTATGGAGTGTTATACTGTTAAGTAATACTGTTAGTCAAAACTAGTCATTTTCCTCTTTAAACAGAATACTGTGTCTATATTAAAAATTAGCTGAATAAAAGTAAAGTGGAAATATGTTTTTTGAAATCTTACAAGATAGATAAATGGAAAAGACTTTGAAAAATATGGTATTTGCAATAGGAAGAAACTACACTATTGCAAGACTGACTGGACCTCTAAGTCAGTTTTGAGTGTCTGACTCATGAGCGATGGATGCTGGCAACCTGAAGTGAAATGGAATGTGTTAAAAGGAAGGAAAAAATGTGACTGTAGCCAAAACCCACTGACATATGATTACAAGGTCAGCAAGCTGGGACCTTATAATAATAATGGAATATACCATAATATATATAATAATATAACATAAAAAAAGAACAAGATGGAAAAGATAACCCGTCACCTCATGAATGTTGTCTGTAGCATCTAATAGTTTTGTATAGGCCAGTGGAAACTTAAAATTGTTGCCAGTCCAGATTTTTTTAAATGAAAATGAAATACTAGAAACTCATGCTATTTAAATTTCGGGAGAATGTTTTGGCTCTTGTTTTATGGCACTTTCATCTTAATAAAACCTCCCACTTTAGAAGGCTTTTCTCACTAAGGCTTATATATTTAACAGGGTCTCGAAGTTATTGAATCAACCAATCTGAAGTACTTCACCAAGGAGATGACTGCTGAGTTTTATGCATTGAAGGGAATGTTCTTGGCACAGATTAACAAGTAAGTATGTTGGCTGGAAGAGGCACTAGCACACATCAGAGAAAAATGCAGCTGAAGTATTTTGACACAGTATTTGAGCAGGAAACTTGTTCAATATGTTTATACCAGCCTAAAATTTGTCACAGCTGTATAAAAAAGTAAAAGTTTACGGGAGAGTTCGTTGCAGCTTGGAGATGCAATGGCTGCTCGTATTTCTAAGTGTTGTAGGAAAGAACTAGTTAAAGCAAACGTTGCACTAGTTCTTTTTAAAAAGTTTTCTCTTTCAAGGGGTGAGAAGGGAAGAGGCAGGGAGAACAGGCTTGTCCAAAGCTTTGCAGCATAAGGATACATGTTTTAAATATTTTCCCTCTCTGGTTATGTGAGTACATAGCAAACTGATGTCTAACTGATGTCTTGGTGTAGTTGACAAAGGAGATTGCTTTAATAATATCTTTAATGTAAATATGATATATAAAACCAAGGAAAAAAAGATCAGTCTATAAGCTTACAGCTACTTAAACAAAATTAACCTACCTCTATTTCTGTCACTTCTGTTTCATTGTCATTGTATATATCCCTTCAATAGCTGCAACTGGTTAAGGCATACGAAAATGTGTGGTGGCATAGTTCGAAGTGTTTAGACAAATCTGGTGTGTGATGCAATATGGCAATGCCACACTCATTTCAGGTAATTGGATTGAAAAGGCGTAATGTGGTGTGCTTTGGAGACATCTTGCATTGCAGCAATTAAACACTGAGGTGCAAGCCTTGCTTTCGCACATCTACTTCTGTAATATTTTTGCTTTGTGCCATCAGGCACTTTATTATTTAAAGAGCATCTCTAATTCAGTAAACAGATATTTCAGCAATCACATTTTGTTTGATGATGCCAAAAAAACCCTTTCAGATTCCAATAGCTTTTAGTATGCATGGTATATAATGGCAATAGTGCTACATGTTATGTATGGGTGGAATAATTCCTTTGCCACTACAGTTGCGGACACTTACAGAATGAAATCCATCAGGTTTTAAGCTGTACACTGCAACCTCCCACAGCATTTCAAGTCAGGAAATGATGAATATCTTCTTCTGTGGCTACAAGAGAGAATTTTAAATAGGCAGAATGCAGTTACTTTGATGGAAAGTGCAGTGGCTTTTTCTTATGGCCATAAGCGCACTTAGTTCCAGTTGAGGTGAAAGAGAAGAAAGTGTTACCCTCCCTTCTCATCTTTTAATTTTTTTTAATTCATGCAGTTAAATTAAAAGGCAGTTAAACTGTCTCTATTTGTTCTTTCAGGGTAGAATGGATAAAGGTTTCTGTTTAAAACATGGTTCTGACGTACTGGCAGTTTCTTAACCTTATCCAAAAGCATACAGGCATTTTTAGCATTGCGGTTGAGGTCAGGAATTTAGGAAGGTTACAGTTAGGACCAATGGCAGCATTGAACCTGAGAATGTGTGACAACTGATTACCTGTGTGTCAACTAAAGTGGAAGTTAAAGGTCACCTTTGTTCTTGTATCTCCCTGTGCTGCCCATTTGCTGAGCAAGGTGATAGAAACCATTTTTAAAAAGTCAGCTCAGGTGTCAAGAATGATGAATTGTAGAGAAGGAGAAAAGAAAACCGACTGAGAAGTCCCCTTTTGTAAAGGGGAGGTAGTAATACAAAGTCATCTATCAGGCTGCTGCTGTGGTAGTGCACTTCAGAACCTCGATCTAGGGTACGGATAGCCTCTGCAAGCCAGTAATATTAATATAACATAGAAAATAATAGAAACTTTGACAAAGTTGCTTTCCTTTTTGTGTTTTTGCCTCAATAGCTCATCTTTTTAATTTATCACTATAATCCTCCAAGCTAATATTTTTATATAAAAAATATATTCCAGTTAATTTCTAAAAATCAGTCAAACAAGCATTGTATTACTTTTGTATGGTTTATTTCAATGCTTATTCTGTAAGGCAGAAATGAAGCACTTTCTAATAATAATGGATCTTGGAATGCTTTAAAAGGTTCTTCATTTCAGTAATGTGTGTGGTAGTGTTCTCATCCTTTAGTGTTAAACCAGAAAAGTTACATGGATTTAAGGGCTGTATATGTATTGGCATGAATTGTGCCAAATCTTGGACTAGGAACACTTGAGGAAACCTAGAGAAGACTTCAGAAGTATCAAACAAATAATCTTTTTGTTACCAAGAACCACATGATTAACCTTCACATTTCTTCACTTTTCCTGTTGAAAAACAAAATCCTAAAGATGTGGGGTTGTGGAACTCACTTTTTCCAGATCATGTTGATTGTAAATCCTTTCATGGCTTTGGTGGGAGAATGGTTAAGTAAGATGAAAAGAAGGGTAATATAACATCCTCCAATCTTGCTTTTTCCTGCTCCTTGTTTGCTCAGCAGCGGAGCACTTTTTTTGTACGTTTGCTGCTGCTCTTCTTATGTTATCATTCGTTCTTCTTTCCCACAGTATCACTGCTTGGGTTGCAATTGTAATGCACTGAAGTTTTTTAGTTTTTTTCAGGGAGTACCTAGGGATCTTGAATGCTTATAAAGTGTTTCTGTTATGAAGCATTTACTTTTATAGGTGCTGAACTTTAAGAAAAGCTAAGAGAAAAAAGTCATAAGGGACCTTACTAGAGAACTTAATGTAAAAATATCATTAAGAAGGTAATTGAATACCCTATCAGAAACCTGAGCCTTATATAATTTAGTAAACTTTTGTTAGTATAAAACTAATACTCTTTCTTGTCACCGTGCAGATCTGAAGAAGCAAACAAAGCTTTTTCTGCAGCTGTGCAAATGCATGATGTGCTCGTGAAAGCATGGGCAATGTGGGGTGATTACCTGGAGAATATCTTTGTGAAAGAACGTCAGCTTCACCTGGGTGTCTCTGCTATTACTTGCTACCTGCATGCCTGTCGTCATCAGAACGAGAGCAAATCAAGAAAGTACTTAGCAAAGGTAAGATCTAGATGTTGAAAAAAAGAATTGGAACTACACCCCTTCAGAAAAGGCTGGGATAATGTTCAGTGCCCAGACTTGTGCAATTAGAGAAGTACCAGTTACTGATGGAAGACTTCAATTTAGACAGAAAATCTGCATATGGTTGCTCTTGGGTCACTGCATGTAACTCATCTTGGGTTTTCTACTTCATTGGGATATCTGGGGTTTTATTTAGGTATGGATTGTTTTGTGGGAGAAAGGGGACAAATTGCATCCAGCATTTGTACTATATAATGTGGTGAAATACTTATAGAATGATAGAATCATAGAATAGTTAGGGTTGGAAAGGACCTTAAGATCATCTAGTTCCAACCCCCCTGCCATGGGCAGGGACACCTCCCGCTAAACCATGCCACCCAAGGCTATGTCCAACCCAGCCTCGAGCACCGCCAGGGATGGAGCATTCACAACTGCCCTGGGAAGCCCATTCCAGTGCCTCACCACCCTCACAGTAAAGAACTTCTTCCTTATATCCAGTCTAAACTTCCCCTGTTTAAGTTTGAGCCCATTACCCCTTGTCCTCTCAGTACAGTCCGTAATGAAGAGTCCCTCCCCAGCATCCCTATAGGCCCCCTTCAGATACTGGAAGGCTGCTATGAGATCTCCATGCAGCCTTCTGTTCTCCAGGCTGAACAGCCCAACTTTCTCCTCCTATCTTCATACGGGAGGTGCTCCAGTCCCCTGATCATCCTAGTTCTTACTTGCAGAAAGGCATCCTTTGGTCCTTTAAGAAGTACCATAATTTTATGTCTGTTTTTTGTTGCTGTGGATAATTCGTATTAACTTTTACCTCAGTATTGAAAATTTTTCCAAATAAGCCTTTTCTGTCATTTTTTACTTGTAATTCAACAAAATTTCAGCCAAAACAAGCTCAGTTTGGGGATATTTAATCTTTCTCATGAAGAAAATGTAAGAAATGGTGACAGACTGTGGAAGACCATCTGTTTTGAACAGGAAACAAACACAAAATATTTTTCTTTCTAGATTAAAGGTGGGCTCAATACCACTCTGAAGTTTATTATTTTCCCTTTCTGGTTGCATAACTATTAGTGATTTTTATTCAGTGCTTAGTATATTTTCATTTAAATTAAACTGCAGAAAAAGTATTCTTGGGGTGGACATTAAAATAATTAAAAACACCCAAAGAAATTCTTAAGTTCTTGCGTTTAAGCTGATTTATTTGAATAGCATATTTTAGGTTCTATAAACATGCCTCATTTTCTGCCCACCCACCCGCAAAGCAAAACCCAAACAATCTGTGGAATGCAGTCATGCTCTTTCATTATTTTCTGTCTTGTTTCATAGCAAGCAGTACACTTACATTTAGGGATAATGGGTGTAAAAATTACACCCTTTAAATATTATTTCCGTGAGGAAAAGCCCTATTAATAAAATATCTGTGCTTTTTTGTGCAACATAGTGATTGCTGTGTCTTGATTTGTAAGCTCTGAGATGTCCTCTTGAAATTCTCTTGTAGGTTCTTTGGCTGCTGAGTTTTGATGATGATAAGAACACCTTAGCAGATGCAGTAGACAAGTACTGTATTGGTGTCCCACCCATTCAGTGGTTGGCCTGGATTCCACAGCTGCTGACATGCCTGGTTGGCTCAGAGGGCAAACTCCTTCTGAACCTCATTAGTCAGGTACAAAAGATAATAATGGATTTTTTTATTGTCTGTAATACCTGTTTTCAAGATGAGATACACATATTTTTCAAAGCAAAATAAGCAAATACCAAGCCTTAAAAACGTGATTGTTTGCAACTGTTGATGAGTGAAAAAATGGTAATTTCTGTCTGTAAGTAAAATATTTTAAATTAGAAAGTGTTACTTAATGAAATTAAATCCAGTTAAATTTTGTGCCATATGTGCATGAGGAATTATAGCTTTCCCTCTGGAATCATGTTTACTGCGGTTTTGTGATGAGCATTATAGAACACATTTAGAAATATGTAGTTAAGTGCTTGTAACGTAGGAGTTAGTGATAAAGAATTGTTAGCTTTTAGTGACTAAAAGGCAAACTATTTCGTTAGTGCTTTGGTTTTTACTAGAATCGACTTTAAGAAAACAAGGCTCTGTCTGTCACCATCAGAAATCATTACCTTTGTAAAGGGCTTTGTAAATTTTCACTTAAGTTTAGCATGACAAATGATTAGACAAATAAGGATAAGATTTAGGGAGTTAGATGAAGAAACTGACTTCCTGGATGTGTACCTTTGAACTGATGGATATGAGTTTTGATTAATCTTACTTTGGGATTTCAAGATTTTACTGCCTTTTGCTGTCTGCTCTGAGGCAGAATCTGAGAGTGGAACATAGACTGGTTTCTCAGCATAAAGCTAGTTTAAGTATGTCTGTAGGCTAAGGGAGGAGAAGTGACATCTTTTGGTTGGTGTGCTTTTAGATGGTGTTTTGTTATTGCTTACTGTGAACAGGGTTCAAACATCATGTTTTCAGGGATATTAACTTTTCACAGTCTAACTTCAGCTCTGTTTTAATTTGTGCGCAACCTGGAAGCATTTTGATGTTCGTTCATTACTGTGCAGGTGAACATAGGAAGCTCTTACAGTAGCCTGTGCCCCAGGCCACTTCTATGTGCAATGCTCCAGTGTTTCCTGAAAACTGGCAAAGGACAACTGTTGCACTGAATTTCTCATAGTAGTGTTGTTGGGGGTGTCTTCCAACTCAGGGTATTCTGTGAATCTGTGATAGCCAGCTTTTTTTACACTATCCTTTATCTTTGTTCAGAGCTCTGAGAATGTGTATTTTTGTAGAGAGAGAACATGTCCATGTGTGCTTGCATGTGAATTGATACACAAATCTAGGTAAATATGTTTGTGCATCTGTTTACATGTTTCCTTCCCTTTCTCTACATTAAATGAAAATGAAACTTTGAAAGGACTGTGCACCCAAACAGCTTAAGAAAGCAAAGTAGCTAAGGCAAAGTCTCTGATGCGTATGGTTTCTGTTGTCTGACACCAGCACTGTGCTCAGCTGTCTTCTGACAGCAGAGAGAAGAAACTTACTTCAGTGAGTTGTAGACACTTTTTATTTGTTGACAGGGGTACAAAAGTTCTTAGAAGTGAGTGCCTACTCACAAGTCTGACCGTAGTTGGAGCTCATAAATATCACAGATGTCTTTGTTTATCTTGCCTTTAAACTTAAGGTCCATAGAGGGAATGTAAAATAAAAAATGCAAAATTTTCTGTGTTACTGACTTAAAACTCCTAGTTTGAAAAAGTGCTAGAACCTAAACCTTACTTCAGACAATTTACTCTTGAATTGCAGCATGAAGCATATGTGTCAGGATAGTAATCTGCCATAAATATCATATTACTGAGCAGTTAAATGCCATTGCAAAATTTCTACCACTTACCATACCCACTCGGATAGGGAAAGAATCCATGATTTAGTAAAATTGTAGCTGGAGAAGCTTCTAGTCATGTCTTAAGATGTGCTCTATCGTGGGTGGTACTTTCAGTTACTAGATAACTGAGATCTACAGATTTTAAGGGAGATGCTGAATGTTTGGATCTCTCTAGGTTTTGCTGTGAGTTTTGTTTGGGGTTTTTATGTGGTTTTTTTTAATGGAAGCCATGCAATCTTTTATTTTTGAGGGAAATTGGTATACCATTACATGAAGTGCCATAATTAGGTGGAGTAAAGTTACTCTCTAATGGGACTTCTTATCAAGTGTCACAGGGCTTGCTGGGAATTGTGGCCTAATTTAAAGACTAACTGCTGTCATCATGGCTGGTTTTCTTCTATTATGTATGTAAGATCTTTGAGCTGGCCTATCTGGTGCTCTGGCTGTTTCCAGGTTTAATAGGCAATATGATCTGGAAGCCCTGATAAGGTAATGCCTTAACAGTGTGCATAGGGAGTTATTGTTTCATCCTCTTTAGGTTTCTGTTACTGAAACCTAAAGATTTCCTAGTTTTCCTAAGCTGTTATTTAAAACGAGCTGATAGTTATGAATTGCACTCATTTACAGAGTGAATCTGTATGGGTTGAGCTGATCTATAATCAGTTTTCCTTAACTGAGAAATATGTATATGTATATCTCCAAATAGGTGGGAAGAGTCTATCCTCAAGCTGTCTACTTCCCTATCAGAACCCTCTATTTGACCTTGAAGATAGAACAACGAGAGCGCTACAAAAGCGGTGAGCTTGATAATGATCAAATTGTTTGGGCTCGTTGTAACTTACTGCTTTGAGTTTCACCTGATTTTACTGGGAAAACGTATTTTCTAGGAAAGATAGCAATTTAGCAAGTGTAAGGAAAAAAGTTCTTGATAAACTTTGCTTGCCTTTATTTCTGTAAAATTAAATCTATGGATGGCTTGAGCTGTCTTGAATTTTCTTCAATAAAATACTCACCAAGAAGAGTTTCATCTCCTTGGTTCTCATATTACCTTACTTATTGAGTATCACATGTTCTTTACTGGATTTTTATCTTTAGGAATTGGTGGACTTGTAGAAAATTGTTGGATTACAAATACAGAAAGGCATCATAGTTTTCTAGGACATTCTAGGCTAATGTTGATTACAAGCATAGAATCATAGAATAGTTAGGGTTGGAAAGGACCTTAAGATCATCT
This sequence comes from Ara ararauna, assembly GCA_028858755.1. Taxonomy (NCBI): domain Eukaryota; kingdom Metazoa; phylum Chordata; class Aves; order Psittaciformes; family Psittacidae; genus Ara; species Ara ararauna. The sequence continues at coordinate 7,952,193 of CM054380.1, read as the reverse complement.
AGTTCCAACCCCCCTGCCAGGGGCAGGGACACCTCCCACTAAGCCATGCCACCCAAGGCTATGTCCAACCTGGCCTTGAACACCACCAGCGATGGAACATTCACAACTTCCCTGGGTAACCCATTCCAGTGCCTCACCACCCTTACAGGAAAGAACTTTGTTATATCCAGTCTGAACTTCCCCTGTTTAAGTTTGAACCCATAACCCCTTGTCCTCTCACTACAGTCCCTCATGAAGAGTCCCTCCCCAACATCCCTATAGGCCCCCTACAGATGCTGGAAGGCTGCTATGAGGTCTCCACGCAGCCTTCTGTTCTCCAGGCTGAACAGCCCAACTTTCTCATCCTATCTTCATACGGGAGGTGCTCCAGTCCCCTGATCATCCTTGTGGCCCTCCTCTGCACTTGTTCCAGCAGTTTCATGTCCTTTTTATGTTGAGGACACCAGAACTGCGCACAGTACTGCAAGTGAGGTCCCACAAGAGCAGAGTAGAGGGGCAGGATCACCTCCCTCAACCTGCTTGTCACACTCCTTTGGATGCAGCCCAGGATACGGTTAGCTTTCTGGGCTGCAAGTGCACACTGCCGGCTCATGTTCGTTTTCTCATCGACCAACACCCCCAAGTCCTTCTCTGCAGGGCTGCTCTGAATCTCTTCTCTGCCCGACCCGTAACCATGCAACATTCTGTTCCTTTTCAATGAGTCAAGCTTTTAGAAATAATGTAATGAAAGATGAGTTCAAGTAACTCAAGTGAAGTAAACTGCTTTCTTTGAATAATCTGTACTTCAGTGTTTCCATAATAACTTTTTTCAGTGAATCTTCAATTTAAATGCACATTCAAGTTCACATGAAATAAAATCAGTTTAGACTTTGAAGGAATGTCTGGGAGGTGGGGAGAACAGAAGCAACTTGCACAATTGTGTACATGAGTAAGATCTTTTTTTTTCCCAAACCAAGTCTTATTTAGAATTGTTATGTCAAATGATTGCACGTAATTTAATTGTTCTTTTGTCCCATATAGAATCATAGAATAGTTTAGAATGTGTAGAATCATTGAATAGATTATAGAATATTATAGAATCATAGAATAGATTTCCTGGGAATCCCACGAGAGGAAAAAAGGAGAGGGAGGAGAGGAAAAAAACCATGGTTTAATTTATTTGACTGGATATGAAACAGCGTTAGTTACTTCAAGAGCGTGACTTGGTAGCTGAAAAAAAGCTGAAGCTACACCTCATGTGTGTTTCTGATTCTGAAGAGAGTTTGCATTGCTCTAGCTTTAGGAAGCGTGTTCTACTGAATAGCATTTGGAATAGAGTTTTCTTTGTGAGAAGCAGATTTTCTTGATTTCTGTAGGTAATACATGATTAGTACTTCATGCAAATCTAAAACAAATTTCTCAAACAGTTTATTCTATTTCATGCAGGCATGTATCAGGTTTATGAAAGGTGATTTTTAATTTTTTTTTTTTTTTTTTAATTTTCCACTTTCCAGATTCTGGGCAACAACAGCCAAGTTCAGTCGGAAATCAGTCCCACTCTGCCTCAGATCCTGGGCCAATCAGAGCCACTGCACCGATGTGGCGATGCAGCAGAATTATGCACATGCAGCGAGAATTACATCCAACACTTCTGTCTTCTCTGGAAGGCATTGTAGACCAGATGGTCTGGTTCAGAGAGAATTGGCACGAAGAGGTATTTGGCTTTAATATACCTTCATATGTATGCAACATCTAAGGAAAAGTTAACTACAAAGCTGTTATCTAGAATTAATTTTAAACATTAAAACATACCTATTTGTTTTGATTAGTAAACTGGTGTATTTGTAAATCTGATTGTTCTGATCAGAGTTTTAAGGAGATTGGTTATTTCTGGAAACAACACAGAGGTTTCCCTAAACTACACATTTGATGAATGCCTCTAGGATTCAAGCTGTTTCTTGTACTAACTGAAAATTTATATTCTTACACTAAGTTTCACAATTACCAGTTTGTGTCTTGTTCTGGTGTCTGTGGTGGGTGGTGATTATTATCTGAATTTTGAATTATATCAGGGTGCAGATGGAGGAGCCACTCTGCTTTCATTATTTGCTTCTCAAAGTGTCCAGCTACTCTGTTCTGTCTACCTAGTGCAGTGTTTGTTTGAAAAATAACACATCATTTTCTAATATATCACAAACTATGAAATATAAAACTTAGCTGCTGTTGTAAGAGAGGTGTAATTTGTGATGCAGCGTTTCCACTGCTCAGTTTGTTTGCAGAGCTGAAATCAGCTCTGTCATTCTGACTGACCCTCTGGTGCAGTCTAAAAATGGAGTTTTAAATGAATGTTTCTGAGAGGATAACTTTACTGTATAAAATGTAGTGTCAAATCACAAGGCCTAATATTCCTGACTATTTTGTCTTTCTTTTTTAATCCTTAGGTTCTTAGACAACTGCAGCAGGGCTTGGCAAAGTGCTATTCGGTTGCCTTTGAGAAAAGTGGAGCCGTTTCAGATGCCAAAATCACTCCTCATACACTAAATTTTGTCAAGAAGTTAGTCAGCACCTTTGGAGTAGGTCTTGAGAATGTCTCGAATGTGTCCACCATGTTTTCTAGTGCAGCCTCAGAGTCATTAGCTAGGAGAGCACAGGCAACAGCTCAAGATCCCGTGTTCCAGAAGTTAAAAGGACAATTTACAACAGGTAAATGTTTAAATTGTTTTATTAAATGTTACTTTTAATCCCCAGAGAAATTCCACTTCTCCCTCCTTCCTCAGAGTTCAACTGTGAAGGCATTCTGCTTTTTTGTTTTTCCAGTATTTTTCCTGAGAGAGAATATAAAAGAGAGCATGTTTCTGTCATTCACCAAGCCCAAAACTGTGGTCAAATCACATATGTGTTTAAAAGTAAATTAGATTACTTCACTGTAATATTTTTGCCATTTACATAGAACTGCTTGCTACACATAAGGGACAATAATGATTTCTATTTTACAGTGATGTCAGAACTTAATGACATTTTCACCCCAGAGCTGCAAACTGACAATATTATGCAAACTCTTTCAAAACAGCTTACTTTTGATGAGGAAAATGACTTTAGTGTTTTGGATAACTAGTTTATAAAAATCCTATTACACAAATTTACATCATTGTTAGGTAAATTGAATCAATAACTTTAATCAGATCTAATAAAAAAGATACTTATGGGAAGTGGCTTTTTTGCTTCATTTGTTTTCTCTTTATCAGTGGAATTACATGTCTGAGTATCTGATTTGATTTAAAATTCTTAGGGAAGCTCATGTACAGTAGAGCATGGTTTTGATACATTTGGTGAAAAGTGTTAAAGCTACATAAGTATATATGACAGAAGGTGACACTGATTGGCATCAGTGTTTTGGATTGCCAGGATTTTGAATTTTGCATAAGTTCTTATCAAAACTATATCAGCTTTTCCTTAAAGATAGCTGGTTGACTGAGTTTGACAAGTAGACTTGCAGTGTTTTTTCAGGCATTTCACTGATAATGTTGTGAAAATAAGTGAGCTGATGGGAATCTTGTGAAAGCAACTCAGTTGTAGATATGACCTACATATCTTGTGCACGCTATGTATTGCATGATGTCCTTTTTGAGGCACAACAGTTGCATGACAGCAGATAATGAAAGTCCTGAACCATATGATTAAATTTTTGATGGATGAAGTGTACTAGGGAGTGAAATGGTAGTAAAAACATTCCGTATGTCTTTTAATGGGAGCATATGGGGGTGGGGATGGAAATAATTATTGGACAATGGTTAATGGGATGAAATTTTACAAATTCAGATGCCAGATTCTGTACCTGGGATGGAGTAATGCTGGGTACAAGTATCGACTGGGAAAGAAGTGGCTGGAGAGCAGCCCTGCAGAAAGAGATCTGGGCATGGTGGTTGACAGCAGGCTCAGTGGGAATCAGCAGCATGCCCTGGCAGCCTAGAGGGCAAACCACATCCTGGGGTGCATCAAACAGCATAACCAGCTATTCAAGAGATGATCATCGTGCTGTATTTAGTCTTGGTGCAGCCTCACTTGGGGACTGCATACAATTCTGGGCCTCCTAGCTTAAGAAGGATGAGAAGGTACTAGAATGTGTCTAGAGGAGGGCAACAAACCTGGTGAAAGGGCTGGAAGGCATGTCCTATGAGGAACAGCTGAGGACTTAGGCTTTACCTAGTTTGGAGAAAAGGAGGCTGAGGGACAGCCTCATTATCCTCCACAGCTGCCTGAGGAGGGGAAGTGAGGGAAGTGCTGGTCTCTTCTCCCTGGGATCCAGTGATAGGACGTGTGGAAACAGTTCAAAGCTGTACCAGGGGCGGTTCAGATTGGACATTAGGAAGCATTTTTTTACGAAGAGGGTGGTCAAACCCAAGAGCAGGCTTTCTGGAGAGGCAGTCAATGCTTTTTTCCTGTCAGTGTTTAAAAGGTATTTGAACAATTCCCTTAGTACTTGGTCAGCCCTGAATTTGTCCAGCAGTTGGACTAGATGATCACTGTAGCTCCCTTCCAACTGCAGTAGTCTACATGAAATACAGATTTGGACTAGTTTTTAATTTTTAGAAATGGTTTATGTGTCTTTACAGTGCAATAGGAGTACAGTCAATGTAAGTGTTGACATGTTCAGTTTTTGTTGGATTTAAGTTATTTTTGATCTGTCATGGTTTCTTTCCTCTTGAGTATTAGAGAGATCTGGGGATTAAGAAACTTTAATTACAGTTCAGTTACAGTCTTTAGTTAAAACAAAAAATGGAGAGTTTTTTCAGGTTTTACATGCTCATGTATAATCTTTGCATGTCTTTATGGTATGTAAATGGCAGGTAAGGTTTTCAGGTTTGCTATCTAATCGATATAGAATAACATATAAAACACAGAACAACAGCATAGCCCTGGACATGAAAATCATGTAAAGTCATGAAATGCAGTGTGTTTCTCGGTAAACTTCAGTTTATTAACAAGTAATGTATTTTTTTTTGTTTAAGAGTTCGTATGTTAAAGTCTGATTAAACATGAATATCTGTGGGGTAGGAATATTTATTTTGCTTAGTTCTAAATTTGATTTTATTTTAATTAATAAATTCAGTGTTTTCATTCACAAATGAAGTGTGGGAAACCAGAAGAAATTAAACTGATCAATATACTTGCACATTTTTGTAATTCAATTCATTATGCAGCAAATGAAAATATGGCTTTTATTAATTTTGTAATAACAGTAAATGCACATAAATAAATGAATAGGATTGTAATTACTGAAGATAGCAAAGGCTGCTTTAGCACTATGAGAAGCCGTTTGTAAATCGTGCCTACTTTGTCCTTTTGTCACACTACAAGTTTCTTATTTGTTTTTCTGCTTCTCAGCACTAGTTGCATTTAGGTGATGGATAGATAATTACAGTGGCTGCCTTCCATTTCGAAAGTATCCAAGCGGAGGAGCTGTCTTGGAGTAAACTCTTGTCTTCAATTATTTCCAGATTAATGTTGGCAGCTATATTTTATAGACACTTTCAACTATGTTTGGTTGCGTAATCATTTCCATCAACATCTGAGTTGCATCTTGATTCCTCTTTGGAGCCACTGGGTGCTCTCATACCATTTCTTACATTCTAAGTACTTTGTCTGCAGCAGTCTGGACCATTGAAGCTTTGATAGGTCATTTTTTTCCATCCTAATGATATATATTTTAAAACCAAATTTTACTTTGACATTATTTTTTTACCTGAACTTCAAATGCAGAGCTCTTTGGCTATCTATTCTTTGTTCCTTCTCTCCTTTCCTGCTAAACCTTTGACATCAAAGAACAGAAAAATGCTGAGAAATGCTCCCTTTGAGAGCTTTCTAAGCAGTGAAAGGAGGAGAAAAACTGCCTTCATTGTTCTTTTGTGGACATACGATAGTTTAGAGTTTGGATCGGCTTCTTTCTACTGCCATTTCTTCACTCAAGCTGAATAGGAATGAAAAATTCCAAAGTGTACCCTGAGTGGTGGGCAAGATAATTTTCTTAAGAGTTTTGCCACCCAGCACAATGAATTCTTTGCTGTGGATGGAAACTCTGTAATCAGAAGGAATCTTCTCAATATCTGAGTGTGTCTCTGAAATGGGGGGAGAGGGCAGGGGAAAGAGCTGTGTTCAAAATTCTCAGTTGTTTTAATGATTTTTTTCTTTTCTCAAGCATGAGCATAGCATCACTTTGGTAGCTCTTTCTTTACTTCCCTTCTAATTTTTAGGTAAGCAGGATGTTATCCAGAAAATCCAGATCAAGAGTTTGGATAGAACGAGGGGGAATGGCTTTAAACTTAAACAGGGAAAGTTCAGCTTAGATTCAAGGAAGAAGTCCTTTACTGTGAGGGTGGTGAGGTGCTCTAACAGGTTGCCAAAGAAAAGGTAAATGCTTCATCTCTGGCAGTTTCCAGGCCAGGTTGGACATAGCCTTGGGCAGCATGGTTTAGTGGGAGGTGTCCCTGCCCATGGCAGGGAGGTTGGAACTAGATGATCTTAAGGTCCTTTCCAACTCTAACTATTCCATTATTCTATATTTGACCTTGATCTGGACTTACCAGTCTTAGTATTCTGGAGCTATGTTGTAAACCAGAATTCCTCCTTCATATTTCTGCTTTCCTGTCACTGAGATTTTTCATGTTTCTTGGTGCTTTCCAAAAGATCTTGTGTGATTAAGATGAACCTCTGGGAAAGTACAGAGTATGTAAATGTCTAAAACTTTAAAAGCAAGACAGCTCTTCTCTCTTGATCTTCTTCAGTATCATATGCATAAAGAACTGGTCTGTGAAGCTAAGCTTGCATTTCAGTCTTCAGTGGCATATTACATGATATCTTGGCTTACATGGTGTCTTGGCTTTTCAGTTGAGGGTCCTTGGGTTATCAACTTGTAAGTGTAATCAGACTTTGTCTATGGTCAGAATAATCTTTAAAATCTTACAAATGAACTGGTGCTTGCTCAAAAAGCATTAATTGCCTGTTACTTTGAACTGATAAGGACTATTTTCTGCACATGTAGCAGAAGGGTTGTTTTGGGTTGGGTTTTTTTTTTTTGGTTATTTGTTTTTAAGTCCTAGTTTGTAGGCATTTTCTTTGTTTCTTAATGCTATGTTAATATTGGTCATTATGTAGGTCAGGAGTTGTGGGGGGACAGAGCGATTGGTACTCTACTTTTGTTAACTCAAGTGTTTTTTTGTGCTACTTCATAAAAAGTGATGGTACAGCTCTCATGCAAAAAGCAGTCACCTTTATCTAGTTGTGTTAAGAACCGTTTAAATTTCTAGGTCTGTCTCACTGGCAGAAAGACTGTGCCCCATTTGTCCTTTCATTGAGAGTGACAAGGTTCTTTAGCACCGTTGAGAAGAGAGTGAGCTTCTTCAGTTGCAGTCTGTATCATGGTCTTCTGTGAATATCGCCATTAAAGATGAGGAGATAAACTTCCTCTTCTCTTTAGAAAAAAGGTGATGTAAGTAGCAGGGTGTTTTAGACCATCATATGTAAGCTTGAGGAATGTGTTATGCTAGTAGTAAGTACTGAAAGGAAATATTTGTTTCAAACAAAGATACTTTTTATATACATTAAGATAGTGTAAAGCAGAGAGACATCATACACCCATAATGTCTACACTTGTATTTCCCTTCCAGCTGAAATGATTTTTCTTCTCAGATGGGCTCTCTGTGACATGAGCACAAAAGCTAATTGGACTCTCTGTTTTTCCCATCTGCTACTGGGAAACAAAACAACAAAAATCCCCAAACAGGCATTTCACCACACTGGAGCTGTTCTCGTGGTGAACTCAATGGCTCTTCTTTTTTTTTTTTTCCTTTTTGTAAGGAATATACATTGATGCATATTTTTACTTACTTCGGTGGTTCCCATTAGTACAACAACTACTTGCAATTGGGGGGTATTTTCCTGAACTTCAGAGATTCAGGAGATAAATGATTCAATAATTTTGCCACTTTCATAAAGTGATTTACTCCCACTGCTCACTAGAGGGTAGGCTTGGGATTATAATAAGAGTGTTTTACAGTAATATTGCAAATACCCCTACCAGGTAGAAAAAAAAAAGGGAATATTATAGAGTTATGCTAATTTCTAACATCCATGAATACGTAACTGTATTTTTCAATATAGACTTCTTTCTTACGTAAGTGGAAAGGATTTGGTATGTTTGGGTTTTTTTGCTCCATTTTGGGGATAGTAGATGTAAGGCTTTCACTGAAAGCTTGTAGCATATCAGTATATTGTGGATACACAATGAAGTAAGTTGGGTTTTGTGTTCTCTGATATTTTGTGTAACTAACAGAATAGTAAAATGAAAGGAATCATAGGCTGCACTAGTTTATTCAGTAATAACTAAATTATGTAAGTGCACGTAAATGAGAACTTAGAGAAAAAGAGTGCATGCATAGGATGATGAGAAAATGAACATGAGCCGGCAGTGTGAGCTTGCAGCCCAGAAAGCCAACCGCATCCTGGGCTGTATCAAAAGGAGCGTGACCAGCAGTTTGAGGGAGGTGATCCTGCCCCTCTACTCTGCTCTTGTGGGACCTCACTTGGAGTATTGTGTGCAGTTCTGTGTCCTCAACATAAAAAGGACATGGAACTGTTGGAACAAGTGCAGAGGAGGGCCACGAGGATGATCAGGGGCTGGAGCACTTCTCGTATGAAGGTAGGATGAGAAAGTTGGGGTTGTTCAGCCTGGAGAAGAGAAGGCTGCATGGAGACCTCACAGCAGCCTTCCAGTATCTGAAGGGGGCCTATAGGGATGCTGGGGAGGGATTCTTCATGAGGGACTGTAGTGATAGGACAAGGGGTAACGGGTTCAAACTTAAACAGGGTAAGTTTAGATTGGATATGAGGAAGAAGTTCTTTACTGTAAGGGTGGTGAGACGCTGGAATGGGTTGCCCAGGGAAGTTGTGAATGCTCCATCGCTGGCGATGAGCATTGATGATACAGACTCTGGTTTAAAGACCAGATGTGCTAAGCTTGTTTGTAGGAGTAAGTCTTGTGAAGAATCAGAGTTTTGAGTGGTTTTAATTATGGTTGAAAAAAGTTTAGCATGCAGTAATTGCTCTGTGTGTGTGTGTACTTAATTCACTGTTAGCATACTTGCAGATAGATGCTCGGGGCATATTTATGTGGTCAAATTAATTTGTTCTCTGAGCAGGACTCATGACTGTTCTGTTGTTTGGAGGTTTTGTTGTTAATGTAGGAAAATACTGTGTGTATGTAACATACTGAAACATATATTCTGCAATAAGAGTAAAACTCATTTCTTAGACTGTGTTAACTTCCTGTTGTATTGAAGCATAAAGAAGATTCTGTTCTGGTTTTGGTGAAATACAGAATGAACATTCTGTTTCTTTCTTGCTGTTGCTTTTTCACCTGTGACATGTTGAGCTTACAATGGCATCTTTTAGACTGTGGTATAGAAATGTGTTTTAAAAATTCAAGTCTGTTAATTAACTTGCACAATTTGGGATGCTATAACTAATGAGGTTTACAGGTAGGAGGTTTACTTTATCTTCTTACTGTGTTTCATCTCTCATTGTTATTGTACTGTAGTGGTGAACCATGATTTTGTGTTCATGGTTTACTCATTTTCCCTCTTTTGTGTGATTCAAACTCATTAGTTATTTATTTGCTGTCTTCTGTAACTGTAGTGAAGGCAGTGTTGGGAAGATGGCATTGGTGTTGGCTCAGAAAATGGTTGATGTTGCAGTGAATTCTGTTACAGAATTATTTTCATGGTATATGGAAGACCGTGTGTTGACCTTGAGAAAGTTGTTACTTCACTTGCATGTTGGCTAGAGAATGTAGTTCCACGCTACAGTACTGTTACATTGCAAAGGAAAGAGCAGGCTGTTTGCCTAATATTGTCGTTTTTGCTTAGGCTGTCATATCTGTTCTTCCTGTGGTGGCATGCAATTGTTATCGGAGCCAGGAAAGAATAAGGAGAATTCTCTTGCAGCTCAGAATAGGAGAATAATAGTAATAGTAAATGTACTACCTGTCTTGCAGTTGCTCACTGATCCTACATTGTATCCTCAGTTTTGAGGCTCTTTCATCCCCTTGAAAAGTAAAAAGCCTTCACTGCTTTTAAATAAATAAATCACTTTGAGTTGAATGGGTTGAAAATTATAGTGCTAGTCTGTGAGATAAGCTTACTTTTCCTCTTTTACTAAATGATCTGATAATTTGGTTTATTACTCCTTGCTTTCTATGCAGTCTTTCTGGTTGCAGTGTACAGACAGTTAAATACAGTGATAGCATTTAAGATTTTCACAGTATGGTTTTCTAATGTTTGCATGACTAAGGAAAAATTTTGGGAAGTTCATAATTACAGAGAATATTTTAGACCTGTGTACTGAAAAGAGGTAGCAGATTTGGACAGGTTTAAGTTATATATAATTTTAGGACCTCACTTAAAGATTTTCTATAGAGATGAAATATTCTACAGAGCCTGTCTTTTGAAGGCAGGACAGCTCTGTTTGTGTGTTTGATTTGCACTATTGAAACTTATGATTTACTATCCTCCAGCGTCAGCTGTTGTAGTGTTATTGCTGGCGTATGATTGTATAGCAATTATGTTCTGACTCTTCCCTAATGATTCTTCTTTCTCATCTGTGTTTTTCTGAATATGCTAGTTTTTCTCTGTATGTAGGGTTCATAGGTAGCCATGTTGATCTGCTGGACTTGCTTGGTATATATGCTTTGCTTTTTTGTGTGAGTTGCTGATTGTAGTAGCTTTCACTTTTCCTACAGTATTCAGCACCAGTATGATGCTTTTCTACATAACAGCTGTGTGTGCTGAATGTATATTTGGTTGAGGGCGTGTAGCTAAAAGAACCTCTTTGAAAACTCAAACTTCAGACACTTGATCATTAAATACCTTATAAAGAATTTGAAATGCTGAGATTTATGTATATTTTCTGTTTTGGTTTTTTTTTTAGACTTTGACTTTAGCGTGCCAGGGTCAATGAAACTTCACAATCTTATCTCTAAACTGAAGAAATGGATCAAAATTCTGGAGGCAAAAACTAAACAGCTTCCAAAGTTCTTCCTCATAGAAGAAAAGTGCCGTTTTCTCAGTAATTTTTCAGCTCAAACTGCAGAAGTAGAGATACCTGGAGAATTCCTTATGCCAAAGCCAACACATTACTACATCAAGATAGCAAGGTAACTTAAAAATACACTTCGGTAGTTATAATTCTGAAAATGGAGAAGAAAATGAAAACCTTCTCCATCTGTCCTCTTTGCAACAGTGGATGTCTTGTACCTTTCATATATATAAATTCCATATATAGAGACTTACCTTTTTTTTTTTTATTTTATCCTCCTCTGGTAATTTTACACTGCCTCAGTGAGCAACTGTACTGTTATATGATGAGTATGTTTCATATATTGACATCAGTTGAGTTCTTCTGTTGTAGTCAATACGGGTACTATGGTTCAAAAGAGTGATAAAGGTCTCATCTGATGATTAATTTTGCTCAAGAGCTCTTCCTTTAACAAAAATCAAATGGAAGACCTTTTTGCCTACACAATAGAAACTATGGGCTAGCTGGGCAATAGAATTGTACCTTGTAATGCAGTTGCACTGCCTTATTTCTTTGGTGGTTTTTGTTTGTTTTGATTTAATACCAGAGGAGATTTGTTCAGGTGCTTTATTATCCCTTTCTTCCTAATAGGTTTATGCCCAGAGTGGAGATAGTTCAGAAACACAATACTGCAGCAAGAAGACTCTATATCCGAGGCCATAATGGAAAGATTTACCCATACCTGGTAATGAACGATGCTTGCCTGACAGAATCTCGTAGAGAAGAGCGGGTATTACAGCTTCTTCGCCTTTTGAACCCCTGCTTGGAGAAAAGGAAAGAAACCACAAAAAGGCACTTGTTTTTTACAGGTACTGAAAGGAGAGATTTTACATTATTTTTTTAAATATAATACTCAAAAATTGCAATTGTTAAATTTTTTGACACCTACTAATCACCGATACTGAAGGTTTTGAATATTCAGAAGGTGAAGTCACATCTGTCTAGGTGATAAGTCTTTTTTTGGCATTGTAGCACCCTTCTGAAGAAATAAAGCTGATTGCATGGGATCTAGGATGTTTTTGGACGAGCTTACATGCATCATTTACTGTATAAAGTATAGTTGTGAATAACACCTATAAGGCAGAGACATGCCTGTTGGAGCTGTTGCTATGGAAATGCATACATGTACTTCAGAACAAGTATTTAGAGACAAAGAGAACAAAACTTTTTCTCCCAAGTTGCAGTGTATGAATATTGAATTTCTTTTACCTCTTCCACATAACACAAAAGGATTTTTTTTTGTAGAGCTTTGAATTTGATAAATGGTTTCTGAGTTCTCTGATACGAAAACATATCTTTGTATTTTTTTATATCCATGGTGATGTTTACTTTCAGGTATATATTGACTGCTTGGCTGTTGCCAAATAAAATCCATTCATAATCTAGATACTGGATGCAGGACTCATGTTGAGTGCACTTCTGTGGTCTTGTAATAAGTTACTTGGTTTGGACAGTGCACTTTGCCAACAGCACCACCTTGCAATGCTTAAAAAATCCAGAATTAACAAACATAATGGTAGGGAGGCCTTAGTGAGGACAGTTAAGGAGGTTTCCAATATTACTAATGTGTAGAAATTGCCAAAATACTTAATGAAAAGGTCTCACATTTAGGCATTTCGAAACAGAAACAGTGAATGAAGGCTGAACAGAGTTTTAATTCTTTCTCTTTCCTTTTGTATCTTGGCTTTTTTATGTGTTGATTATAAATAATTCATTCATGAAATGATAAACAGAGAATATCAGAGTCTTGTCTGGCAACGTACTTGATCTGCTTGTGATTCAGATACTTTAAAATAGTGAAACCCTTGTGTTTTCAGGTACTAAGGCTGGAAAGTTCCAGCTTATTAAACTGAGTAGCTAGTTTATATTAATGTATAATACTTTTCAGAAGGTCACTTAACTTCATATAAATGAGTTCTGTACATTGCATTATTCAGTTCTGATAATCCTTGGTTGGTAAGCAGGGAACATATCATGGATAAGGGAAACTTTCATCAAAGGGACAGACAAAGTTGCTGCTATGCTGTTGTCCTTTTAAAAAAAGTGCTGAGCTCTGATTTTTAAAAAAGTATAGATTTCGTGGTCCCCCTTTTTGGACTAATAGCATCTATTTACATGAAGTTGTTTCATGAGTTTAGGTGTCCAGATTATGCAACTGACTCTTTCAGAGCTAGAAATGCGTATGTGAGTTCTAACTTTGAAAGACAAAAATACCTAAGCCAAAGGATTTGTTATAACAAAAGGTCAGTATCTCTACATATGTGAAGACAATGTTGCATCACTCTGAGGCCAGAATAACAAAAGTGCAATAAATAGTCTTTAAAACTATGATAAACAAGGACACTGATACAGAAGTATATTCTCTATATACTAAAGTAACATGTTTTCCTTCAAAAAGCTGTTTTTAAACTGTAGTGTTTTTGGAAACAATTCTGTTCCTTGTGGTTTGATGCTATTTGGAAGAACCAAAAGAACATCCATTTCTCTGCTGCCAGAGGTTAGTGGAAGCAGACCAGAAGAAATAGCTCATTAACTCCCCTTCTGCAGAGTGCATTTCTTCTTTAAGACTGAAGAAATTGCATCAAAAAATTTGAATGCATTTAAACAACTTTTCCCTGTATTTCTGAGTTTAATTATTACAGCTTCTGAGGGAAATGTTGAGAGAACAGTGTTGGTGTTAACCGAAGGTCACTGTCAAACAGTACAGCGTCCCTGGAAAAGCTGGCTATGGAGAGGCCTTGTCTGTTTTGATGTGGGTGGGGATGCACATAAGACTCAGTAGGCTGATACATCTGTTGAGCACCATGAAAGTGCAAATAGGGTTTTTTGCAACTTTACTGCTCACCAAGGAAAAGCTCACTGCCTTAGGTTTTCTTATTGTTGAATATTTTGCTGTGTCTTCCCTGTGTTGTTTTCAAGTGGTGTCATTTAAACATCTGTTCTTCAGCTACGTTCAGATTTTTTCCTCCAGTTTTTCTGAATCACTTTAAATACCCTATTGGGCCAAGTAGTTTTGTTCTTCAGACTCATTTTTACTGACATAATGCCAGTATCATGTAATCAGATATTACAAACCCGTTTGCATCTGAACAAAGTATTAACCTCTTCAGCAGGTAAAGAAAACTAGGAAGAGTAACTAGTGTTACTTTTTTTTTTTTGCTGATATGGTAGATGTTTCTGTTACAAAAATCTGCTATCGTTCTTTTTAACAGAGCTTGTGAGTTAGTTACGAGTGTAGTAATAAAAATTTTCTCTTGATACAACTGTGATCATCAACGGAAATGTATCTCACTTGTATGCTAATTCTTCTCTTAGTATTTGTGTTGTGGATTAACTGTTTTGTTCTCTTTTGCTCTCTCTTTCCTCTCCCTGCCCCACCAACGTCCCCCCTCACCCTTCTCAAATGTCTCATAGTCCCCCGTGTTGTAGCAGTTTCTCCACAGATGCGTTTGGTTGAAGACAATCCCTCTTCTCTTTCTCTGGTGGAGATCTATAAGCAACGCTGTGCCAAGAAAGGCATTGAGCATGACAACCCTATTTCTCGTTATTATGACAGACTGGCAACAGTCCAAGCACGAGGGACTCAAGCCAGCCATCAGGTATTACAATGTATAATGAATTTTAATCAAGGGCTTTCTTGAGGTCTCTGCTGTGTCCCATATCCCTTGCCCTGGTTCATCACCTCTCATTAGATGTGAGACATATATTGTGCAGAGGTGGCGTTTTGATTTATTCGGAGTTCACTTTGGTTTTGTTTAATGTATTCTTGTATTCTTGGGAACTTTTAGATCTCTTTGGTATTTTAGGTTATCTTGGAAAGCTTCAAAAAAGCTGTATTTGTTTTACTCTAGGTTATTTTGGGTAACTGCAAGGGACAACAGAAAAAGTGTTGATTGCTTTTTAGTCCTTACTTAAAGTGCTTTGAAAATAATTAATTGATAACATGGGAAACAGCATTCATAATTTACATAAGCAGTTACAGCATGTTAGGTGATGCAGGCTTCCCCAAGTTCTTCTAATGGATCTCTTAAAATTGCGGGTGGATTCATTTCTTCCAAGTCAAATAGAAACAGTTGAGTAATCACACCCTAATAAGTGATAGTACTCAGAAAGAACAAAGCTCTCTCTCATCTACCTCCATCAAACATCCAACTGTGATAAATAAGGTTATTTCATGGTTTTTATCTCAAGGTTAATGAAAATTCTTACATAAAATGCCAGTCCCATTTTAAATATAGCTATTAGAAAATACATGGTATACATGTAGGCATGGTTTAGAGACAGTATCTGTTCAGGCTTCCTTTGTTAAAAATCAAATGAAGTGTTACCTAACATTTGTTTCTATTCTGAGGATTTTCCCTTTGGGATGTGAAACTCTCTAACGGCCATTTAATTGAAGTCAGTATGACTGTCATGCTTTCTGGTGTCATAGAACAGATCCTAACGTTGTATCTTTTTCTAATTAATTAGGCTAGTGTATGGTACAGTAATTAAATATTTTGGTAATTGCAAATGTTTACATCTAGGGGAACAGCTCGCAGAGCATACACTGACAGAAACAGCTGAATACAGCTCTCAGCTTTTACCTTTTTGCATTTTTGAGGTACTTCTGTTGTAATACAATACTACAGATTACTTTGTGCCATCTTTCCCTACCTTGTGTAACAATCATCCTTTCCCTTTTACCTTATCTATGAAGAAACCATGCAGAGAGCCATCTTTAGGTTGCATGCTTTGTAGTCACATGTACAATTTTGAATCTTGCCATTAGCTTAAATTAAAGGGATTTGTTTTATTGCTGCAAAATGCTTATCCAGCTTGCACTGAAGCTAGAAAATAGTGAAGTATGTTCTGTTAGTTTCCTGTAAGGAAGTGCTGCATCATGAGTAGAATGTCTCTTTAGCTCAATTCTGATTTTCTTTAAAGTTTTGAACAGAATTCGCATCAAATGGGGTTATATGTTTTTTCAGTCTCTGGTTTTCCGACATGCCTGTTTGCAGTTCTCATGCTTATATGGTTTTATTAAAAATTTAGTTTTTTCAAATAAAAAATATTTTCTAGCTGTGCAGAGGCTGGGCTAACAAAACACTCTGTGTTTTGGCAGAGAAGTCAGGTGGTGGTGTAGGATTGAAAGCATTCCATTTCAGGATATTTTTTCCTAAAATGGGATGCAGCAGTTGAGAGAAGTTTGGTAGTTGCTCTTGGCACATCTGTCTGTTGGTAAGAAATCTATTCAAAATGATCTCTTTCAACTAATATTTATGCAGGTTCTCAGAGATATACTTAAAGAAGTGCAGAGCAACATGGTGCCGCGCAGCATGCTGAAGGAGTGGGCTCTGCATACATTCCCCAACGCCACGGATTACTGGACTTTCCGAAAGATGTTCACTATTCAGCTAGCCCTAATTGGCTTTGCAGAATTCATCTTTCATTTAAATAGACTCAACCCTGAAATGCTGCAGATTGCCCAGGTATGGGTTAGCTTATTCTAGATGCATGCTGTTGTCTTTGATCAGATGGAAATTTGGACCATACTTTGGAAATGAGTCAAAACAGTAATTTGATACGTGTAATCAACAGTGCATGTCAGTAGGCTTTTCAGTTATATGTGATTGCACATAATGTAGGTAGCAATTTAAACTGCAGTCTCCATGGACATCAACTCTACCTTCTATGGTGAAAATATAGAACTTTGTAAAGTCATTCTTAGATATTGGAACTGTTCGTGTAAATGACTGATAAGTCACTCTTTTTGTCCTTCAAATATATTGCTTTGAATTTGTGTTTATGTCAGATTAAAAAACATAAAATTTAGAGCTTCATTTTCATAGAGGGGAATACTCTTTTTCAAATACTGTTCTCTATTCAGCATTGCCATCATGTCGAGCTACAGCTCCTATTAATAGTGATTTTTCAGTTTTAACCCAACATTTTAAATGAGGCTTGCCACCTTAATAGGGCGAAGGTGGTATATATTAAAGTCTTAATGCCATTTTAATGCATGCAGGAATATGCTCTGTGTAGCAATTAAGTTTCTTTAATCCCTCTAGGTAAGTGTTCAGATGCTTACTCTAAGGGAACAATGCACAAAGAATGCCTGTCCAGAGCTGGGATGCGCAGAGATATGTCTGTCCATATGACTCCTTATAGACCATACTACAGAAGAAGAAGCTGTTATTTTAAGTTTGGTATTACAACGTGTATTTAGCAAGGAGTTTTACACACACATTTTGAGAAAAATACATACCTGACTTTGCATGCCTTGAATTTTAATTCTTTTTGCTCAAAACCTGTTTGACTGAAAGAGTGAAAAGCTGTTGGGAGTACATTTGTATTCTGAGTATTAATGGTAAACAAAAATCCAGCTTCTTTTGGTTTCATTAATGAAATAAATGTTCTTTTAATTACTTTTATACATCTTGTTTCTAAATCCAGGATACTGGCAAGCTAAATGTAGCTTACTTTCGCTTTGACATTAATGATGCTACTGGAGATTTGGATGCCAATCGTCCAGTTCCATTCCGGCTTACACCAAACATCTCTGAATTTCTTACCACTATCGGGGTGTCTGGTCCACTCACTGCATCTATGATTGCAGTAGCTCGCTGCTTTGCACAGCCAAACTTTAAGGTTTGTATAGCTTTTGAAAGGAGTGTTTGCAGGCATGTTGTATTTGGCAATTTAGAAACAAAACGGCACTTCCTTGGTTAAAGTGAAAACTGAACAGTACTTATTTGTTTTTAAATCTTACTCTAAGATCATCACAAATGCCAGCTGAAATGTTTGCAGTTTACCTTTTTGAAAGAATAGGAGGAATATAGGTGGAATTCTATCCTTAATTGAATTCTTTGTCCAAACATGTTAGCTGAGTGCTCTAGCCTCATAAGTCATTAAGAATTTTGGCAGTGTTAAATAGTAAAATGGCAAATGCAACATCATTTAGAATCTTCATAATCATCTGTCAGTAGAAATATGTTTTGGTTCTTTGTTAGTGGAATAGAATGCTAAAGATACACTGTTACTTTGATGGATTCTAGCTCTTAACAGGGTGTAGTTTTCTGAAGAAATTGTCTAGCTTCCTTTTAAATTCTCATTCTTTCCAAAAATGAGGCATCTTGCACTTAGGCAAGCAGTTTGCACCAGAAGGACATTGCGCAGAGTGTACTGTAGCTATGATATGAGCTAATTACATTATAAAAGATGGAAAATATCCTAAAGTGATTTTAGTCTTTATCTAAAATATTTTTTTAATAATTCATCATCTTACCTTGCAAAACCATGTCTATTACACGCAAACAAGTTTGCAAACATAGCCTGTAATTTCAACATCTGAATGATGTATACCCACTTAGACATGCCACATTGATTTGATGTAGCTCCACCTTGAGTACTGTGTGCAGTTTTGGGTGCCTCTGTATAAGAGGGACATCACATATTAAGAGTGCGTACAGATTGGTTGTGTACAACCAAGATTGTGAAAGGTCTTGAGGGCAAGACTTCTGAAGAGAACTTAAGGTTGCTTGGTTTGTTCAGCTTGGAGAAGAGAAGGCTGAGGGGTGACCCCACTGCAGACCACAACTTCCTCAATGGTG
Organism: Ara ararauna; assembly: GCA_028858755.1. NCBI lineage: Eukaryota > Metazoa > Chordata > Aves > Psittaciformes > Psittacidae > Ara > Ara ararauna. Next base: position 7,933,495 of record CM054380.1, on the reverse strand, counting down.
GCAGTGGAAGGGAGGTGCTGAGCTCCTCTCGCTGGTGACCAGTGATAGGATACAAGAAAATGGAATGAAACCGCATCAGGAGAAGTTCAGACTGGACATTAGGAAAAGGTTCTTCACTGAGAGTGTGGTTGGTCAGTGGAACAGGCTGCGCATGGAAGTGGTTACAGTACCAAGCTTGCCAGAGTTCAAGGAGTATCTGGGCAACACTCTTGTTCATATAGTTTATGGTTAGGTAGTCGTGCAAGGAGCAGGGAGCTGAGCTTGGTCCTTATGTATTCCTTCCAACTTGAGGTATTCTGTGATTCTCTGAAGGTCAGAGAACAGGTGCCCATTTATTCTTTTTGGAGCAATGGGTGCCCAGCTCAGTTCAGACATGTGGTGATTACTGCTTTAGATTATCTCTCTTTTGGACTACAGAGAAATGCTTTTAACGTTGTCTGCATTTATTAACATTTCTGCATTTATCTTTTTTACAAATGCCCATAAAATGTGTTTAACATGTTGGCCTAATAGCTATATATGTTATAAAATGTCTTGTTATGTGCAGACAGCGAATTTGACTCAGACTGGTTACCTAGAAGTTTGTATTAGAACTTCAGGGGTGCTGGAGTTGACAGATGAATGTCAGTAACTCAATTCAGTGATGAGAAAAGCCAACAACTGTTTGTTGCAGGCATTTTTTTCATCCAAGGGTAGAAGTGGCCTATATATACATATGTGTACGCATATTATATACACCTATATACGTATATAGTGTGTATATATATTAAATGCATATGTATGTATGTTGCAGTTGGTGGTCTTTCCATGTTGGCAGAAAGCAGTGTTCCCTGAGAGTGTAATCCCTGTGCAGAAAAACTCCAGCTTTGCAAAGCACTAATCTTTGCACAAGACTTCTGTGTATGTGTGGGAAAAGTGATAAATTTAGTGGAGTCATCTTAATGCAGAATGTACATGGCTGCATTTGTGTATGGAGATCTTAATACATGTTACAGTTTAAGCGGTTTCAATTCTGTAAGAGGCGTGATGTGTTTTCATGGTGAAAGCTTTTTATGAAAAGAAGCACCTTGAGAGGAAATAATAAAGACAGTTGGAAGCCACGTACATCTTAAAAACACTGATTACAATGCCGAACCAGAAGTGTCAAAATGCTGTTGACTAAAATCTAGTTACTATTCTGTAATACCTGATGGTTCTTTGTATTAAATATAACAGTCTGATTTTTCTCCTTCATGTAGGTTGATGGCATCCTAAAAACTGTGCTACGGGATGAAATAATTGCATGGCACAAAAAAACACAAGAGGATACTTCCTCTCCACTTTCAGCAGCTGGGCAACCTGAAAACATGGACAGCCAGCAGCTGGTTTCACTAGTTCAAAAAGCTGTTACTGCTATCATGACTCGACTTCATAATCTTGCTCAGTTTGAAGGAGGAGAAAGCAAAGTCAACACTCTGGTAGCAGCTGCAAATAGCTTGGATAATCTCTGTCGTATGGATCCTGCCTGGCACCCCTGGCTGTAACTTGAAATTTTCAATAGCTTTTTTTGCTGCTGTTTGTGGTGTGAGCCATATATTGTGTTAACAAAATGTGAAAAAAGCTTTCCAGACCATGGCTTGCCTACCACGCTGCATTTTGCCAGTCTTCTTTTTAATTGTGTTTACAGTAATAGGACAGTTTCACTGCTTTTAATTTCTTGAGGGGACGTTTCCTCCTGTTTAAGAAAGGTTGTTTAATATGCAACAACAGTTTTCACAAATAGCTTAAAATGAAGAGAGGAAACTTAAATATTGTACAGAAAAATCTTATTTTATGATGAGGACTATAAACCTAGTACTGTTAGATTTAGGGTCTGGCATTCCTAATAGCCTGCAGTATATAATTTTTTTTATACCATAGTAATTACTAAAAAAAATAAAAAATAATAATAAAAAAGACAGTATTCTGAGTTACCGAATGTTACTTTGTGAAATTTTACTCAATTGCTGTCCCTTCATTCTACCAAATTGAAGGCACAAATAAATACTCTTCCTTTAAGATTGCTTCAAATTTACATGAGCAAAGATGGTTTGTACAGAGAATTTTGTACCAAATATATAGAGGTGACTTTTTGTTAGGCACTGAGAAAATGATAATCAAATTGTGCTGGCTTTTCTTGGAGCGCAAGCTATGTACAGTAGAAGTGTAAACCATTTAGAGTATTTGGCTTGTTGTGGACAGTGTTGGGGGGGAGTTTATGAAAAGGATGGAAAAAGGCATCCATGGATACATGTGTTTGGCAGTAATAGATTAAAAAAGTCAAATCTTATGATTTTTTTTTTCATGTTTAGAATTACAGTAGCTTCTTTGGAATGAATCTGTTTCTTTGTAATTTAAGAAAGGATCAGTTTAATGTTTCACTTGTCTTTCTGTTAGCATTTTTATAAAACTTTGGTGTTGAGAATGTTAAATTTGTACAGAGTGATTTTTTCAAAATAAATATTTTGTAAAACTCTCAATGGTATTCATTTTATTTAAAATATTTTAAATATTATACTATGGACTAAATAGAAAAGCCTCAAGACCAGGTGGAATCTTTAATAAATGAAACCGGCCTGTGTTTTAAAGGGTGATTGACTGTATTTACGAGACATGGATGTGATGTTCTCACGTATGGTGTTGAATTTGCTTACAGAAGAGCTGTGAACAGGAAGGATAAATTTATTCATTCAGTGTATAGTCTTTCTTCCTAGCCAGTTAATGTGTTAACCATATGTTTTCTGAAAGTCTGTCTTTAAACAGAATAGTCTATTTCTTGGCTACAAAAAAACTGAGCTTTTAAGTAATTGTTCAGAGGTCAAGATCATATCTGCAGATGAACTGTATTAGGGGATGCTGGTCCTGGAGAAGCAAAGATGGTCTTGACTGCTATAGCAAAGGATGCCTGTGTCTGCTTTTGGTTGGTTTCGTTTTTTAATAAGCAGACAACAGGTTCTTTAGAGGTTTCATAATAACATGAGAGGCATAACTGAAGTTAATGACCACCATTCAGTAGTGTACACTCTGTGATACAAGGGGATTTTCTAAGTCAATCTAATGACATTCCTTGGGTAGGTGAGTTTACTGGCAAGTTGACAGGTAGGTATGACTGTAGACAAGTCAATTATTTAAAAACGAAGCAACATGCTTCAATGGGTCTCTTAGAGAGTCTCAAAAAGACCTGTTCCTTTAATCTTTGCAGCCATCAGCTGAAGCAGTCAATTGATACAAACTTGAGTATCAACATTATGAAGGGTATATTCCCCTCTCTGCTGTTCACCCAAGATGACAGTTTTGCCAGCACCATGAGCAGCCCTGAACCTGGCACAGAGAGAGGTGAGGTTGATAGACAAAGTGCTATGTATGTAGATACAAGAGTTTGCAGCCATGATTGTAATGTGAACTCAGAACTGTTGATGGATTTAAACCCATTTGAAGACTGAGTATTAAATCAGTTTTTACTGTATGCTTGGCTGGGAGGCATCATTTTGTCATGCCAATTAAACATAATATATAGGATAATATATAGTTTGGTAGGTTAATTTATGAATTTGCATCTTTTTGTCTGGTAACAAGTACATCTAGTATGAGAAATGAAGATACCTTGCACTCTGATTTCAATGCATTCTTCTTCCCCTTTGGGATATAACAAATATAGCAAGAAAAATGCAATTTTGAAAATAGAAGTTAAGATATTATCGACTTGGAAAAGAAAGCTTGACTCTTAGCTCTCATCAATGACAAGTAAGCGTGCAATAATGAGTTTATGAAAAATGTCTGGTTTAGAGGAAAAAGCCTGTAAAATAAATGAATGTTGTGTTTTCATTGTAAAATATAACATGGTGTTAAGGAACAGTGATAGATTGAGTTTATTCTGTGTAGGAATTGTAATAATCTAATCCTAGCAGTTTTGGAATTAGAAGCAAATTGGAAATGCTTGTTCGCTCACTCAGACTGTAACTGCAGTAATGCATTATGTTTCTCTGAACTTATTTCACTTAAAGGATTTTCCAGGCAAGTTTTTTTTTTCCTTTATTTTCCTAGGTGCAATGGACTGAGCTTTTCCCAGCTGAATTACTACTGCCTTTGCTGTTTGTTGGTTTGAGGACCTCAGCAAGAGCAAAGCAACTCTCATCAAGCAAGTCATGACTTTCCCAGGTGTCTGCTTACTTCTTCCCTGGGTCTGGGGGAGCCAGTAGCAGATAAGGTCCAGCAGAAGCTGATGGTAAGCATTCAGCCCCTGAAAGTTTAAAGAGGAATGGCAGCCAGCTGTTTGACCCTGAACCATAGCCATGTGATGGCAGGTAAGGCTGATCTGTTTGTAGACTTGGGATGTGGGCATTTAGATGAAGGGGATCAAGCCTTTCTGATTAACATAGTTCTTACGTGGATCAGAGGATTTGCTGTGGGATTTGGCTGGGAGCAGGAGTTTACAACTTCTCACCAGATACTTCTTGTTCTAGATTATGGCTGTCTTTCTTTGCATGATGAATAAAACATGGCCCCTTTATTCCCATGCCTGGTTTGTGTGCTCCTTATGTATCACAGAGAGAATGATAGATTTGAGTCATGCTGTATGCCAGTATATGAAAGTGGAATCTGAAATACATGAGTGATAAGGACTATATAAGGATTTGGAAAACAAACATATCTTTTTTTTGGCAAAGACTTGCTTCCTTATCAAATCATGTTGGCAAGAAAAATCTGAACTTTGTTCTTATAAAACAGAACGCTTCCTGCATGTGTCACAACACACTATATGCAGTCATTCACAACTAAGCTTAGTGCTTTCATGACTTGAAGAGAATTGTTGGCTTCCTTTTATTGAAGATTGTAACATTTGTAGCTGTGAAATGTGGCACATGCTGCATCACAGGAGTTGCAATATCTTTTCCTTAATCATTTGCATGTCTGAGATATGTCTGACTGGGAGATGACAGCATTCCCTGAAAGGAAATCATGGGATAATTCAGTCACTTTTCTGTTCATGATAGAAATCATAATAGGAAAATGAGAATGTAAGTTAAAAAAGACAAATTTTTGTTTTTATATTTGTGACTTCTCTCTTGTTTTTTCAAATATATTCCTGAAAGAAAACTTGGTATTATGGGGGTGAGGGAGCAGAGGTAATAGGGGAGAGTTATTTAAATAAATCCATGACAGTGTTAATGTGCAAATGCTAATACTTGTTTTTTGTCTTTCATGAACATATGCTATAGAACTACCTCATTTTGTGAGAAGTCTTATGCAGTCTTAACCCAGAGTTTTACCACCAGCTTGCAAGGAGGTAAATCCTCGAAGCTTTTAGTTAGACAAGAGCATGCTTCAGAGTCTGGAGAAAATCTTCTGACATATCTTGTATGATCAGCGGCTGTCCATTTGCAAATAAGTGGTTTGACACAGTACAGCGTGTGAAGTTCCTGATTATCTTCAAGAACACGTTGCACGTATCTTAGCTGCATTTAATTTTTTATGATTGTAGATAAGGATTTCCTCTGTCTCATTAGTTCAAATGCACACTCAGTATGCCTCTTGCTGAGCAGATACTTGCAAGTGAAATACATTAATTGTCAATTCAATATTAGTATTCCCTTTAAGGTTTCTTCCCTCAGATTAGATACTACACAAAAAAAGCCCATGTTATTACTCTGCACAATCAAATGCATGGGAATTGAGATATCAAATATAAAATTGTCTCTGAAATACTGTGCATGGGTATTATGCAATTCTTAAAATTCCTCTTCTTGTGGTTTTGGGTTGGTTTTTTTTCCCCTTTAGCATCCTGGACAGATTTTTCTGGATCTTCGTAAGCGTAACTAGTGACAAGGCTTTAATACCAAAGTTGTTCCAGCCATATTATAAGTCTGTGTGAAATGTACATGTTGGTAGACTTTAACATACACACCTGTATTTGTGTGAAGTGGGCTTATGATAGGTCACTTGAGTGACATGAGTACTAGTAACTAAGAAGCAGATTTGGCATGAAAATAATAGACAAATGTGAGCTGTGGATATTACACAGAGAATAAATAGTTGTAAGTCTTAAATTATACTGTATTAGTCTCCTGATTTTTTTATTCATGTTTGGCTCCATCTTTATTCGACAATGCTGCTGTGATTTAACCTGTTACAGTCTGCTTTCAAAGTAAATTATCAGAATTCATTTGCTTAAGTGAATTATACTCCAAACCAAAATCATTTATCATTAGTTGGGTGTTTGAGTCCACCCTCTGAAACTGCCATGCCACTTTCCTCTCCTGTAATTGGGCTGTCCATGAATTGTCAGATACAAAGAGTGCGAACGGCAGATTAGTTATTACTGGAAGAAGATGACTCAAAGCATTTCAGCAGCATACAATGAAAGCTCTGTTTTGTAATGGCAGTAGAATAAAGTTGCTTTTAAGGCTCCGATCTGTTTCAAGTATGATGTATGAAATGTTCTTTTGTGGTGTAGAAGTCTATTCAGGGAGGAGAATTCACACTCATGGGAGCTTTAATCAGCACAGTGTGGGTGCATTTCACATTTCAGAGGTTCAAGAGAGCACATGTGAAACAACTGGTGTCTCACATGCGATTTATCATCGTTCGTTGGATGTGTCGGGGCCCACGTGTAAAGGCACCACGGCTTGCACTAGGTGTTACTGAAATAGTAATGCTTACTGGGATTGTTATTGAAGGGGAGAACTCCAGGTGCTAAAATGCAGGGTGAGGGGAAAGGACTCAGTAAAGCTGTTAACTTAAAATTTAATTTCTTCACTGGGGCCTTTTCATTTGCTCTCAATTATCATTGCCTTTTGCTGAGAGTTTCACAAGAAGAGCGGAGAGATGCTACTTCTGCATCAGCCATGTTGCATCCCCTCTCTGCTTTCAAACTTCTCTCTTCCCTGTTACAGTGTAATGCTTTACTCCGAGACCCTTTGTTTCTTCAGTTACCCCACAGAAAACATCAGGTCGGAGTATACTGAGTGGGAAAGGCGGGAGGAGGCTGCAAACGGCCCCGCGCCGGTCACAGCCGGTTTGGGAAACTGGCGGGAGCTGTAGTGCCACAGGTGAGGCTGAGGTGAGCCTAAGGGTGTGGTTGTGAGGCGGCAGTGAGGCACGCGGCGCGGAGGAGCTGTGGAGAGGAGGAAGAAGCCGACGGTGGCTGGAAGGCACCATTGCACACTGCCCGTGCCCTTACCGCAGGGGCTGGGGTGACCGAGTGGAATCCACTGCAGAAGCAGGGAACCTGAGGCCTGAGCAGCTGAGCCAGGTGAAACGTGAACAAAGGTGCTTCCCCAAGGGTTGGGGTTTTGTATGTGTGGGTTGTTTGCTTTTTTTTGTTTGTCTGTGTTGTTTTTTTCTTTCTTTGGTGCTTTTTTTTTTTTTTTTTTTTTAACCTCCTCAGTAACTGTGTCAGTAATTAAAAGCTTTATGTGAACTGGCAATAAATTAAATTGAGTGAAATTCCCCCTGTCCGCACTGTTCTGCTGATGGCGTTACGCAGCCTGGAGAGTGTTTTTCGCTGTGATAACTTTGATGGCTTGATCTTGCACAGCCAGGACTTTGAAGGCTTTGTCAGGAAGCTCATTAAGGGAGATATTGGTGCTACAAAAAGCAGTTACTATTATTTTTTTTTATTTGATTAGGTGGTGCTTTTCCCTCTGCATCCACTGGAGTGCTACATGTGGTTAATATGCTTTTGAAAGACTTTTCTCAAACGAGCTATATAACTTGCCTTGACCTTGTCTAGTCCTGAAAGACTGTGCCATGCTTCTCGTAAGAAATGAGGTGTTAACTGTGAGTGGTGGCAAAGTTTCAGGTGGTTCCTGATGTTCTGCTGTGTCTCTGTTTCCAAGGGGGAAGCAATAACTGGTGTGGGCGCTTTCTCCCCTGTCCCGTATTTTGGCAGTGCAGTCTTTTGGATTTACGAGGGCAGAAGCTGTGTATTGCTGTGTTCGACAATGTGGAAGTCTTTAGCACTTTCTGTAAATACATATCTTGTTTAATCGGTGCTGGTTGTATTTCTTGGCAGAAAACCGTAACTGTCGAAGAAATTGGCTGTCATATTGAAGTGCCAATAAAAACCTTTTTCCAGTACAACTGATTCTTGTACTTGGTATAGACATTTGTTATATTTAGAACTGATACTACCTTTGGCTTTTAGAATTCACATGCCCTATGCCCCAATAACCAGGCCTCACTTGCTGCCTGCAGCCTATGTTTATTTTTCTCTTTTTTTAAGGAAGGGCATGTATCTAGGCTCTAAGATACTGTCAGAATTGTACCTTAATCAACCAACCACTGCTAACCCTAAGTCCAGCCTCCATGAACTGCTACAGTACCAGAAGAAGCTTTCTCAGTCTGTTACCAGGGAAAGGACAGAGATCTTTGCAGGCTTTTTGATTCTCTTGATACTAACACATTAATTATTGTCTCTCTCTATTCCTTGCTGCTGGTTGTAAGAGATTGGCTTTAAAGAATCTATTCTGCTTATTCAGCAAGAGTACTCATCAGTAGCAATTCATAAGCAACTTTACAGTGGGTCAATATTGCTTGACCATCCTTTAAAGTAACACAAATGGCACAACTTTTAATTGAGGTCTGGTGGTGTCACTGAAATGTTTCATTGTGTGATGGTTGTCCCTATTCCTTTCTGTAAAAACAAAAACCCCTCAATTACTAGAGAAAGATGCTATATTAAAATTCTGTAAATTGACTGCATGCATTATTGTAAATGCTATTTTTTTAACATCTCGTGAGATAAACTCTATACTTAGTTTTTGTTTTGTTTTTTAGCATAAGCATGTGAAGGGTCTACTCTCCATCTCTGTGAGATTCTGTAGAGGACTGTGAGATTCTGTAGAGGAGGGTCAGGACTTCAGGATTCCCTCTCTAACTGTGGATGATGCACGCTCTCCAGTATGAAGTAAGTGGGGAGAAAAAAGATTTGCTGCTTGGAGGCATGTGTGTTGTGTTGTAAAACATACTTGCTTGGTAGTCAGTGGGTAAAAAATGCTGCTTTTGGTTAAAATGATCTTACATTTCTTGTTAAGGTACTGCTGTCTGGGTAGTCCAAACTCAATTTTGTTGGAATTAAATGAGTTTTGAGAAAGTTTTGTGGGACAGTGTCCAAATTTCTGTGATCTCCCATAGCCTCTTACTCTCTTCTTCCTTTTACTACATGTGCTTGGCAGCAAGTAGCAGAGACTAAATGCATGATGCGCAGATACACAGGAGATTGCAAGATCATGATAAAAAGTGGAGTCAGATGAATTTACTTTGCAGGCTGTATCTGGTTTCCAGATGTGTAGCTAGATGCATCCTGTGTGAGATGTGTTGCCTTTGGAAGTTTCTGTAGAGAAAATAGTATTTTTTCTGGTATTGTATATAAAGCTGGTGGAAGTCTTGGGTGGGTGCATGGGATTCTGTCTTTCTAGAAAGCAGGTATTTCATGTTGCTGGGTGTGGTTTGTAACTGCAGTGGTTTTCTCTAGGCAAGACTGTGAGGAGAAATGTCTGAATGATAACTCGGTAAAGGAATTACCTATTTCTCTGTGCAAATAGCTCATCTTTAGTGCTCTCTTAAGTTGAATTTAACGTTATTCAGAATAGAGGTTCTCCTCTAAGGAACCGTACCTTCTTCTTGAGGTGGCATCTTCAATTCTAAGGAGCCATACCTTTTTCTTGTAGTGGCACTTTAAACTCAAGCTAGCTAATTCTAGGGTATCAGTTGGCAGTGAGCTTCACTTGTACAAGAATCTCACAGCCCTGCTTCAGAATTGCATGGCATTCAGATGAGCTAGTCTAGTTCTAGAGCCAATCTGACAACAGGTAGCTTCAACCAGACCTGTTGCACAGATGTAGTCTTAATGGAAAACCTTCTTGACGTTACATACTGCTCATGAGAGGTCCTTAATTGGCTGCAGTGGGGCAATAATTCAGTCCTTAACATGTGAATTAGGCAGTACAGCACAAGAATTATGATGCAGATAATTTATTATAATAATAATACCAGTCTTCCACAGCTCCAACACTTCAATTGTTTCAGTGAAACAATTCTTAATAGACTAGCCAAAAATAAGCGTTGTGATCTTTTGTATTCTCGAAATGGATCTAAACCCAAAGTCTTATTAAACAGAGACATAAGGGGACTGAAGTAGTGGGGACCTTTCCTCTGACCATCTGCTAAGTATTTTTTGATCTGGCTATTTTGGATAAACAAAGACTCGATATTCCTGAGTCTTTCACAGCTTTGCAAGATAACAATCATTAGTTTGGGGTGAAATGATGACTTGCTTGTCTCTGCTTTGGCTGTTTCATTAAGCAGGTATGTCATGAATGAGGTAACTATTGCAAACACAAAAATGCTTGTTTCATTCTTTTTGTGACAGACGTGATGCTGTAGAGCTGGGGGATGGTTTAGTACAGATATGAATTCTGTGTTCAGAGCTCAGAACATGCTATTAGTCATGCAGGGAAAATTTTCTACTAAGTCCAGATTAGTTTTCATTCAGACACATGTTTTAGGAGTCACATGTACTGTGTGATTCATTATTTTTTTTCGGTGGCCTGAATGGAGTGGTTAAAATGATGCTTTGCTGTAGTAGTAGTTACATACAGGGGCACTCAGCTTCATTGTTGCACTTTTTTGCAGCTCCACCCAGAACAAGATTTCAGCTTTAGTAACTGTGTTTCTAACAGCAGACATGCCTTTGTCATGAAATACATTCACAGATTGATACAATAGTTGTTCTTTCATCACCCAGGAGCTAGATGCAGACATATAAAAGGAATGTTGCCCCTTTTGCTCTTAGCAGAATTCTTCCCATTTAATTTATATGTGTTGGTTTAGCACTTTTTCAAGAGTGGAAGACAACGCAAACATACAAGTTAATTACCTTAGTTGCAAAATGTTTCTCTTTGTATTTGTAGATTGGGTTAATGATTATGTTCTTATTTTGCCTGAATTAATGGTAAAAACTGCACACTTAGAGTTGCATGACTCACCTCTCTTCATGTTTTTAATATTGTTCAAAAATAGCAGAGATAAATGCTGTCAGTTGAAGGGGTAGATTGCAGAACATGAATTGGTGATAAAAATGTGCAAATAGACCTGGCATCAGTGGTGTAGCTGAAATATTACTTCATGATTGCTCTTAGGGATTTGCAATACCTGTCCCTGCCATCCTTAATGGGTAGCTGTTCATGAATCAAATACAATTTCAGTCAAGAAGCAACATGCCAGTGGGAGGAAATGTGTGAACATAAATTACATAATTGTTATTCCACTTGCTTTTATGCATTTAATCACAAAAGAGCAGAAGCCTGAAGATACAAGATAAACCTTAAAGGCATCATAAGCAACAGCAGCAACACACCAACATGTGCCCTGTAAAGTATAAAAAGATTAATAAAAGAGTGATCGAAACACTTCTAAATGTATTTTCCTCTTTTATGTTCATTAGGCATTAATACTAAATTAGCTTCATATATTTGCTTCTGAAGTCAACAATTCTTGAAGCAAAAGCTGCAGAGAGCTGGAAAGTTATTGGGAAAAGGAGATATGTGGATGTAGCTCCTTTTACTAGAGGAGGGAAAAAGAGGGGGATTTTTATCTGTATTTTCTCAGGGCAACGTCACTGTATGATAGAATCTGATGCAGTGATGTCTGCCTGAATTTGCGGACAGCCTGAAACAATAGATCTGAGTTGAAAAGCCCTTCATCTTCTGCAACTGGTTGTTAACACCAAGGTCAGTCATGGATTTTTTTTTTTTTTTTAGGTGTCAGCATTGTGAACTGTGTCCTGGTTATGAAAGAAAAGCAAGAGTCATGCAGTTGATTCTTGTCACACATGGACAGTTTATCCAGACTGTAGATTTTGGTGTGAACAAGCAGATGCATGGATGTGTATTAGGGGTTATGAGTGTAGAAGTAATGGAGGGTTGAAAGTATTAAAATCTTATATGCATTTCCCACAAGTGGAATACGTCCCAGGGCTTGTTACGGAGCACAAGAAAGTTCCACAACAATAATGACATTTTGTGTCTTCCTCAAGGGCAGCTCAGATCAGCCTCTTAAGTTTGGAAACTGTTCTAAAGCCTATGGTGGCTATGTACAAACTTTTTGCAATAAAGGAGCAGTACTTTCACTAACAGAGAATACAATGTTTAGATATAGTTTATAGTTTCCTTTAATAAAGTTTGGGCTGCAGGTCTTTGCATGGGATGTGCCTGGATCCCATTGCACAGGAAACATCTGGCTATTTAGCTTAAAAGGTATCATGATTTCTTGGAAATTGTTATAATAGTCTTGTTGATCAGTATTAGTACTCTGAACCTGGTTTACTGACTCATAGCGTAGATTCATTTCACTCCAGCTCCACTCAAATAGATTCCTGAGCAATCTGAAGGAAGAGCTTATTTTGTAGTCTGTGAACAAATGAAATTAATTTTATTCTTCTTGCCTATGAATGGATAAGTCTAATCTTTTTTCTTTTTAGGTATATTTCTGTGACTTAACCTGCCTTGAGGACAAATACAGAAAGCACAATAGATGTTTAGCTGTGGGAACACAGAGCTTTAGTGTGCCAATAGTTCTGGCCGAGTAGTGAGTCTTTTTCTGGAGGCTGGATGCAGCATATCTTAGTTTATAGCCACTGACCTAGGTAATGGGAGGTTTTGTTTTTTATTGTGGCACAGTTTGTTTCCTGGTGGCTTTTTGCTCTTTCAGTAGTGATTTTGATTGTTTTCTCATTTTTCCTTGGGCTTCTACCATAGCCTCCACTCATACCTAGATGAACCATTGTGTTGTCTATAAACTGCAGAACATCTGTTTTGCAGCACAGTATGAGGTGCCTGAGCCACCTCCAGACTCAGAAGCAATGTAACATTGTCAACTGGATGATCTGCCCAACTTTTTCAACCCAATAAAGGGTAGATCTTACCAGCTAAGAGCAACAGGGCAGTTTGGCCATAATGCTTTCAGAACTGAAGCTGTCACCGCCATGTGTCCCTGCTCTGAGATACATGAGCGCATTAACATAGCTATAGCTTCCCCACAGTGTGTGAATGCAGCTGGGCGGTGAGGGTTTCCACTGTGCACTGCAAACATCCATGCTGAATGTATCAGGGGTCAAAGAATCATAGAATAGTTAGGGTTGGAAAGGACCTTAAGATGATCTAGTTCCAACCCCCCTGTCATGGGCAGGGACACCTCCCACTAAACCATGCCACCCAAGGCTCTGTCCAACCCAGCCTTGAACACGGCTAGCAAAGAAGAAACGTAAATGGTTGATTCAGCCATAGATTCCTGCTCAAGACACTGATGACTATTTCACTTCACTGTATTACAGCTGGGAGCAGGCATAGCTCTTGTTCCTTCCTTTTATATGACTGCCTTTAAGAGTCCTACAAATACACATTCTGTAGGAATGCATTCCCAGTATCTTCTCAGCAAGAAAGGAGCAATTATTGGTCAGAAGATACATGGCATGTTAATAAAGCTGGCTGAAGAGTTAATCTCATTGGAGAAAACACCCTAGGAATCTAATTTCTGTTACTTTAATTCTGTATATATCACAAACAAGCCACAATGTCAAAACCATTTTATCAATATACTATGTCAATGGTACGGAGATTTAAGGGCAGCTGAATTCTTGCACAAGTACAAAATGTTGGACAGAGTGCTCCTATACAATTTAATCCTTTAATCCATGCAGTAAATAAATGGTTTTGATGTGAAACACAATCACTTTGATTACAGCAGCAGAGGGGAATATCTTTTCTTGGGCTGCTTTACGAAGGGTAAATAGGAAACAGATTGATAAAGGTTTGACATTTTAAGCCTTATTAAATATACTCTCTTTGCCTGTCCTGTAGACAAACTGGTATTTGGATGAGGGCACTGTTATTAACAGACTGCACCATGGCTTAATTTCTTATCTCTTGAGCATGATAAGTATTCTTCCAGAAAAGTTTTGCTATTGATATGGGATAATATAGTATTTTCTGAAGCTTCCCTCTTTAAAGTGGTCTATGAATGTCCACTTGATAACTTTAAAGTCATGATCCCCTACATTTCAGTACATATGTCAGTCAGGTTTCAGATGTGGTATCACCACCATATCCTGTATGAAGTCAGAATTCACCCACTCCATGTATTTATGGTAGATGTTAAAATATTTAGGGATCGGACTCTACCACACAAGGTAAAAGCAGGTCCAAATTTCAGTAAAAAGAAATACAGAGCAGAAAGAAATACAGAGAAATGAATAAAATTCATTCAAATTTTATGAAATAGTTTTGTTTTTAGAAAACTGTATAACTTTCTTTTATTTAAACAGTTTCAAATTAAATGCATTTTGGCCTTTTAAATTCAAAAAGACCTTTTATTTTGAAAAAATTATTTTCAAACTTTAAAAATAGTAAAAACGTAAATGATTTTTTTTTCAGTTCAACCACAGACAAAGTGAATTGCAACTTCTCTGGTGGGGTGAAGCTGGGATGTTCTCAACTTCTGCAACCATTCACATCAACTTAATACCAAACCGTGTATTTTTAGTTTTAAAAAAGACAAGCAAATAGAAAAGTTGTTTTTTCTTACTGTGCTATTGCTGGTTTGTATTTGCAGCTGATATTTTAGGGAACCTCAAGTTGTTACTGCATGCCACTGTGCTATTATGCTTTGGGGTTGCATTGCCTTGGGGCTACCCCATTAAAAAAGTTGTGATTGTGCTATAGTGATGGGGGGAGCAGATCACTGTGATTAAAGATTTTTATTTTGTGAGTATGAATTTGCTGTAGATATTTTTATTTTTTTTCCTTGACAGGCATTTAGCAAAGAGAGAAAGATGGAATTTGTAAAGATTCATCCAGAAGAGGATGAGTGCAGTGTTAAGCAGATAGAGTAGCATTAACTGAGATTGTTGTGTTCTTACAGTATGTATGGGGGTATCTGTGTGGTATGTATATAAAAATGAAAGAGATGAGGAAAGTTGTAATGCATCATCCTAAGCTTCTTGGCACATGCTATCAATTATCAATGATAACACTGTCTAGAGTTCCTATGACAGAGCTGCCTTGCGCTGCGTGCCACACAAGATAGGAGCTTTGAAAACTCTAGGGATAGGACTGATGGTTTAAAAATGAAGGAGAGCTTAAGCAGGATGGATTATAATAATCTAGTTAAATTAATTGTGATCTAAAAGGGGGAAGGTCTTTGAACATCTCCTGAGTAAATATTGGCTGGATTTAGGGAGTGTTGAGTTCAGTTTGTCCTTCAGAATTACCTCTTAGCATATCTGTTTCATGTTTGCAGTGTGGCTCCTTGAGAACTTTTGTTTATTAGTTATTTATTGTTTATTTTTTATTTATTAATTAGTGATGAAGTTCTGAGGTATCATGTTTATCCTTGATTTGTTTTAGCCTGTTATATTAGAAAGGCTACTGGGTTCCTTAAAACAAATTTTATTGTCTAATATCTGGGCCTGATTTCTTCCTTTCTTGGTTTTGGAGTCCAAACCTGTTGTCCTTTTCCAAAGGCTGGAAACCATTATCCCAAATCACATGTGGATCCAACCTTTGTGGATAAAGGTAGCTTTAAACTCTTTGTAAAATCCATTTTTCTTGAAAAGTGGTAAAGCAGATTATTTCCATCTATGTCTTTTTTTCAAAAAGGTTGTGGACCCAATTTTATTTTAATGTAATAATAACACTTCAATTTTTTGCATTTTCAATTCCTTGTGATGCCTCATACAGGTATTTTTAAAGTGTAGAGCTTAGGCTCTTTGTGGAAGAACTATCGTTTTCTGTATTTACACACTGACCACCACAATGGAGATTTTATTCTTCCCTCCTCTGTGCTATCCCAGTGTAAATAGTAACAAGATAATAGATTTTTCTCTGAAATCCACAGGGGCTTTTTAGTGCTTCAATTTCTTCTTCTTTTTTTTTTTTTTTTTTTGTAGTAGTTGTTGTTGTTAAAAATGTAGTATTTTGAGTCTGATTTTCCTCAAGCTATAAATCCTACCTGCTATAAATCATACCTGTTTACAGATATGTATAGAATACTGTGGGCTAATGATTTGAAAGTGCTATCACATGAAAACAATGGTGTTGCACAATAGTTAACTCCCTTAGGAAATTACATAGCTATCTCAGTGTTCAGGAGGTTTAAAACTGTCAGTGCTTGGTATAGATGAGTAATAGCAATCCTAGGTGTTCTCAGCCTTGAGTTTTAAAATTGTTTTCAACTTTCAATGCAAATGTCTCGTTCAAGGTGAGAAATGTCATACTGTAAAGGTGAAAAAGTTTCCAGGCTGTTGCACTGCTAAGTGTGTATGGATTCTTGATAACTTCTAAATAAGCTCTTTTAAAGTAAATAATAACAGTGAAAAAGACAAGAGCTTTGCATAATTTATATATAGGTTGACTGGACTGGAGAAAATAAGACATTGAGTTCATCAGTAAGGCTATTTACTGATTGTTGAAATTTAGAAGTGATTTATTTGTCAGAGTTGTGCTAAGTTTGCCACTACAGATCTGGCTCTACAAAGGCTATCAAGTGTTTGTAATGACATGATCTAATCTCAGTCAGTGACATGCAAAGCCTCAGATCCGATTTTAAAATGCAAAACAATATAATAGGCAGTAGACCATTCACAGATTATTTTGCGAATTCGGAGAGATTATATAAGTAGCAAGCATGGCTTCACTTCATAATGTTTGTATTATGTCAGGAATTCGGCTACCTGCTCAACCGATGCAAAAAGCCTGCTTTTGTCTTTCTGGCAATTTTAGGAGGTTGAAAGACAGACACAAAAAGAGTATTGTTATTACTGTGATTACTATTGAGCAAATGAAGGTTAATATTTCAGAAGAGAGAGAGGATTTTGTTTAATATATGTTGTGATTTTCATAATTTTCAGTTGACAGATGATGGTTGTTTGATGGACACCCGAATGTTCATGTTTAGCACAACTAAGATTTTAATTTCTCTGTTGCCCCTTGTAATATGGCCCTTGTATAACATTTGAAAGCAATAAGACTTTGGGTCAGACGTGTTAAATGATAAGTTCTTGGTCAAGCAGTTGGTTTTTTTGAAGCATGGGATTAGAGCTCCTCAAAGTCTGGGGAATGCCTGAGCTTCGTCTTTGGTTGCCAACAGAGTAACTGTTTAAATGCTGGCTCTGCTATTGAATCACTCAGTGGTGTTGGACATACTTCATCTCTGTGGTTATTTCCTTCAATCTTTTTACTCTACTGTTCTTGGTCTCTTGCTGCATCATGTGAAAAGGCTCAGGTTAGATTTCCCACTGCAGTAGCTCAGCTGCTCAGCAGTTTTCACATTTGGTGCACTGAGACCAGCTCAGCTGCTGAGAATGTGCAAATTGCTGGGAGTGTGTCAGGGGACTGTGAAATGAGTGCGGCTAAAGCTTCCATATCCTTCCCAATAACTTTGTGTCTCCTTGACCATGAAGTAGAGCACATACAGGATGATGCGCTAATGCTGAAGGAATTAGGCTTCAGAACAGCAGAGCGTCAGTGAGAGACTTGCACTCATAATGAAGGAAAGGGCTAAACACAGTGTGCCTAGGCTGTTTCCTATTCTGGACATGATACTTGGTGGCCCACTGCTCTGTTTGGCTGCACAGCTCGTGTAGAACTGCTCTGGGTATCTTTAAGTTGGTCCCATACTAAACAGTGAGCACACCTGCTGAGTGAAAAGAGGACAGGTCTTCTGAAATGAAGGCAGGCTTTCAGAAAACAAGCTGTAAGATTTCAGCGTGAGAGAGCAAGAATCTTTCTATTTGAGAAAACAAACATGCTTCCTTGAAGCTATTATTTGCAGCCTCTTTGAAAAATGACTTTTAAATCCCTGTTCAGCAAATTCCCTTATGCAAAAGAGAATGTTTATTACCCCAACAATTATTATTTAATGTGAATTTGAATTTTAAATAACCAATTTCCAATGAGATATGTAAACTTGATTGCAGTTCTTTTCCCTGTCATTATCCTTTGGGAAATAATACATAGTGTGCCTGGAGAAACCTGAAAGCCCTCTTAGTAAACTACTAGTTATGCTGCAGAAGGAAAGGGGGTATGTTTAGGTGCTATACAACTGACAGAAATAAATCTGGTGCCATTTGGTACCATGCATAGGTTTGGAGGCTAAATGGAAAAAAATATTTTTTTTAAACGTTGTAAATTTCTGAAGCATAGCAGGTAAAAGAGCAAATTTAAAGCATCTTCTCTTTAGGCAATAAGAAGTAAAGGAGGATTAAAGCAGGTAAAGGAAGTACGTAAATGGATAACTAGAGGAAAGTTATTCTGTGAATCATGTCGTACAGATAACTGTCAAAGATATGAGTCTACAACTATCTAGTGTTTTATGGCTGGGATCTGGAAAAATGCTTACACACATGTATAACATGGAAGCAATTCCATTGCTTTCAGTAAGTTACGAACAAGTGGGGCAGCCATATGTGAATATGTTTTCAAGCTATCAGACTGATTCCTTGTGCTGTTCAAAGCATCCACTGAAGTCAGTGGGAATTTGGGCCTGTTGGAGATTTCATCTGGAGTTCATTTGGAGCAGTCTCATAGCAGAGCTTGTTTTTCCTTTCAGGATGTAAGCCATAAAAAAAAAAAAAAAAAAAAAAATGGAAAAAATTTAGGCAGCCATTTCACCCCTCCACATGGCCTGTTCAAGACAAAACATATTCTGATTACTGCTCATGGAGGCTAACATCAAACCAGATCATTGCTATCCTGGAGACATTTATCCTTCCAACCTTGTAGTTTTACGCAGATGATAGCTTCAGCAGATTGCTGGGCTTGCTAAGACAGTGCTTTGAAAATACAGCCAGGCAAGCCTCATGCTAATGACAGTGATGTCTACTGAAGGCAGGCTGAATCTCTTCTCGAAAGTTTAAATTTGGCTTCCTGGCCACATGGCAAGTGTCATGACTGGGTTGATGCCAGAAATATCTTGTCCTGTATCCTCCCTACCTGGGGTGAGCACACTTTTCCTATCTTGTGTTTAACAGCTAACCACCCTCCACTCTGTCCCAAATGTGGCTTGGGATGGGTAAGCCCTGGGAAAGCTTGGCATGGCATGGTAGTTTGAGACAATGGGCCAAATATGGCCACTTGCTGAATTATTTGTAGTACAGTTGAGAAGAGTGAATAGCCTGGGTATCTGTAGGTGTCTCTGATCTAGTAGTGAAAATTGTAATTATGATTTCAGTTATGACTCTTAAGGATCAACGATATATACAAACAGGGGAAGTTTAGATTGGATATAAGGGGGAAGTTTTTTACTGTAAGGGTGGTGAGGCACTGGAATTGGTTGCCCAAGGAAGTTGTGAATGCTCCATCCCTGGCGGTGTTCAAGGCCAGGTTGGACGAAGCCTTGGGTGACATGGTTTAATGTGAGGTGTCCCTGCCCATGGCAGGCGGGTTGGAATTAGATGATTTTACGGTCCTTTCCAACCCAAACTGTTCTGATTCTATGATAAAACTGCTGTTTCCATTATAACTTACCAACAGAAGATTTGTCTTATACTTGGAAGCCTCTTGTTTTTGGCTGTAAGGAACAGAAGAGTTAAAAGTATTTTTTTCCCAAAGGATTAATTTTCCATTCTGTATTTATACAGCACTGATCATACAAACGTTCCTTGCCTACCAATTACCTAGAGCCATTTATTTGAAAGCCCATTATACACTCCTACCATGAGTGGATCAACACGATGCATCTATGAAAGAGTCCATTGATATGGACCTAATTAGATTTTTACCAGTTTCAGTTAGGTGTAACCATTTCATTATAATTGACCTGGATTAGTTTCTACATGTCTCCCTCATTAAAACGTATAGCACCTGTGCTAATGGGTTTTGTTTCTATCAAGATATAATGAGGACTGGCATATCTGCATATTCTCGAAGCGCACCAAGAGCAGAGACAAATACTCCATTTTATTACCATCTGACAGAGACATAATGATTGCTGAGAAACTCATTACCATCATATTATGCAATGATTTAACTTGAAAATCTTGCCGTGCTGCAGCCTGGCAGTGGCAGAGCTTTTGGAAATGCATGGTTTTTTGTTTGAATAGTGTGAGCTGATCCGATTCCCTTCTCCATGTGTGCTGTACACAGTTTATTTGCTTTGCAGATTTCCAACTGATTTTGAGTGTATTTCATTACTGTGCTGTGTAATTAAGGAATATCACTGAAAGACAGTTAGCAAAACACATATGATGAAACTACAGGTAGTGCAGGAAGCTTGTATAAACGGCAGAGCTTTAAAAATATTTTTTTCTTCTCTCTCAGTACTCCCTTGTTTGCACACCCCCATAACACTGGCTTATGGGCAAGACATCCTGGTGCCTTCTCTTTTGAGGCAGCTGGTGAAAGAGTTCTTGCTGCTTCTGGTTAACTTTTCTGCAGCTTTGCAGATATAGACAGCTACTTACAGATAAAAGCTTTTCAGCCGCAGGTTCTGTCTTCGTTCTCTGCGAAGCTTACCCTCTTCCAAATGCTACTGCTGAGCTGATTTCTTCAGAGCTCAGTTTAGTGCAAAAGACCATGACAGAGAATGTCACTGAGCAGTTTATCATTTGAACACAAACCCCCTCAGAAATGCAGAATAAGACAGTTCATCTGTCAAATGCAGGCTGCATTCTTTCTGCCTCTATCCTGGACAGGGAAGAGGGGGATGTACTGATTCGTCTCTGTCACCTGAGATAGGAGGTACTTAAATATACTAAGTATATGGAAGTCAGAATTGCCAGTTCTAGCCCCTTCTAGCCTGTCTGACAAATTCACCTCAGGTTTAACATTTCACTGTTTGTGAAGGGGTGAGTGCTTCAGAGAGATCCTGCTCCTCTTCCTTGCACTGAGCAGTAATACTTCTGCAAGTAGCCAAAATTATTGTACTCTGACAAGTGCTTATTAGCTTGAATTAAATGTTTTATTGCTTCCATGTGGTTTCTGGAGAGAAACATCCATGTTGCAAATTACTCACTAATTAACAATCTTGGTACCAATACTAGTATAGAAATGAAGACGGAACTTATTTCTGTCTAAGCCAGATACTTCTAGTGCAAAAATCATGGTAGCAGTGATCAGAAAGGCAGTATTTTAGTGGAAAAACCTGTCTCTTGTGCTGATAGTGAGAGACTAAATATGGATACCTAAAATGAGCCAGTGCTTTGTGTTTGGCAAGAAAAATGATGGGGATGTTTCATAAACCTTTTGTTTTCATCTAATCAGCAATGAGAACTTTGCAATACAATGACTTTCAAGACTTAATTCAATCCTGAGCTTGTTTACCTGTGTTTTAGTATTTAGAAAGGAAGAGATGGGGGAACTTCTTATTCTGTGTCTGTTTCTGAACGTTGGTGAGCAGGTTACAGATTCAAATGCTGCTGAAAAACGTGATGTGAAATTGCTAAAATAGGCTGTGCATACCTGAAAATAGATGGAAAGCTTTTTCCGTATTCAGTGTTTGATCAAGTAAGTAACTTAGCTGTGTTATGTCATAGAATTGTGAATACAGTATTTCACCTGGGAGAACTGCTTTGGTTTATAGAGCAGGTTTCCCAGTTGGAAAATGAACCATATGGTGCATATGTCAAACCAATGAAAGTAGGTAAGCCTCTCAATACATAAAGCTACTGACAGGAGTCAGCAGACTGACTCTTAATTAAGATCATGTGGTGCCTACCATTAATCAGATAGCCAGGCAGTCTATTTATAGTTGCCTTGATCTTGAGTGTAAAGTTGTTATATGAACAAATTTCTCCACTCGCCCAAAATCAATGGAGTTTCACTGATGTGAATGAATGTTGAACATGACCCTTACTCTGTGGTAGGGGAATTCTTGTGAGTGTAGATGAGCACCTATCTGGACAAGCCATCTGTCTGCTGCTTGTGTGGTTGTGAGGTTGTCATTCGTGGAGGATGACAACACACAGAGCAGCAGGGAACTAGGAAGGGCTGTGCATGATAGAACTTGTTTCTAGAGTGCAGAAAGGGTGAGATCCCTTCATTTCTCCACCTGTGTTCTGTTTCCATCTAGCTGTTTGGTCTTCACCATACTTTCAGATTCTAGAAGTCACCACTGTTGCTAAAAGCTTATTCGCTGTCAGAGATATTAAAGATTATTTAAGAAAAATGTGTGTAAAACCCAAAAGATTAAAAAGCCCTTGGTGGTCTCCAGATGCCATCAGCCCAGTAAGAGAGGGAGAGCCAAGATTTTTCTGAGCTCTTAAAGAGGTCCTTTATAATACAATTTGCACAGCCCTGTGCACTGTGAAGTTATACCCTTGGTTATCATTTCTAATAAGTTTTGTTTTATAAGTGCCTTCTTTATGCAGCCCTGTTCTGCATTGCTGATATTCCAAGTAAAGCAGTGAATGAAAACACTTGAGAAGAAAGGATACAAACTGATAATAAGTTTTCTTTTGTTTTCTGGATACGTTTAATTTAGCCTAAATGGTTCCCTTCAAACTGACCCTAAAGCATTCTGCAGTATGGTGTCAGTCCCCACAAAAGCTGGCCTGTTCTTCTCACCCAGTATGTAGCATCAGGCTGGCATTTCATTATCACTAATGTTATTGAAGAAATACTTCTGTAATGCAACTTATGAGAGGTGAAGGGAAGAACAGACTCTTCCAGAAGAGTCTGTGAATAATAGTAGCCAGGTTTGGCACTGAGGCTATGAAGACTTTCTGCAGATCACAGGATTTCTTTTTCTTTCCTGTAGCCTTTTCTGCACTGGCTAAGGTGATCACTCTACCTGTGTTGTATAGAGTGTGGAGGCTACACATGTATACATACATGTTGTGTAGAGTGTGTAAGAAAGTGCCATAATAGTTTTTGAGTAATGAGAAGGAAAGCACGGTTGTATACAGAATTTTTTTGAGCAAACTATGATTGCTAACACAACATACAACTTCGGAGCTCAAATGCTTGCCCATCTTGCATTGTTCTTGCACACGAAGTTTTATGTTGATTGTATTGACTAAAAACAAATAAGATCAGTGCACAGCGAGGCATTGAGCTTATTACTGATGTTGTAAAGGATTATTTTTCTTAAGTAAGTACAAGGATATTGGTAGCTAAACTATACTATGTATTTGTTTTGGATAAACATTTTGCTGTAACTCATTTTCTGAGGGATTTTTCTCTTAAAAGCATTGGACACATCTGCATACTAAAAAGAGATTATGCTCTTTAGTCCCACATATTGGAGTTATTGAAGACAGGTCATTTGAGTCCAGCTGGAGTTTATTTACTGTGCAGTTATGAAATGCAAAAGATAGCAGCCAAAATGACAACCAGGGTGCTGACTGTGGAAACTTCCAGTCTTTAGAAACCAGAGTTGTGTTCATTCTTGTCTTTCTTGGGTTGGAAAATTAGTATGTTTTAATGTTGTAAAAAATAAAGAAATCCATATGATAGATGTGCTTGGTGTTTCCCAAGCACAGGTTTATGTTTGCAGTGTAGCAGAAGGAATCTGTTGTTTGTATGTGTTGGTATTTTTTTTTGAGGTTATTTTTCCTCACAATTTTAAGCAAAGCAGGAAGTTGCTCTGTAGTGAGCAATATTTGATGCGGTAATGGGATACGGAACAAACTGATTTGTGGTTATCCTATAAGAATAAATTCTAGAGGAAATTCTTTTAAATCTCTAAGTGTTCAGTACACATTCTAGGGTTTGGTAAGTGATTCTTTCCAATAAACAAATCCACTTTTTTTCTCCTCAAAGTGTAAGAGGTTTTCTAAGTAGCACAGCCAAGGGAAGCCCTGACATCAGGCCTTTACACTCCAGATCATGAGCCTGGACGTGCAGTTGTGAGCATGGCAGCACGCACCATTAGGGAGCATGATGTGCTGAGGCGGGAAGGTACTTTGCAATCGTGTCCCACCTGCGCCAGTCTCTGTGCTGATGCCAGCCAGAGTGCAAGTGCTCTGTCCTTGTGCAGCTTCTCCTTGGGGGTGTAGAGCCGGAGATATCCTGCCATGGTGGTTTCCTTTGGTAAATGGCATACTGTAAGAGAACAACTTATTTGTATTTGCTTAGTTTTCGTTGTCTTTTAATTTAGGTGAGTTTTGTTTTGCTCTAGAGGAGTGTTTTATATGTCAGTCAGGAACTGTACTCGTGATTCTGATAAAGCAAAGGGCTGTACTTGCTGTGAAATACGAGCTTGATTCAAAGCCCTCTTGAGCTCTTGGAAGTATTTCCATTGATTGCAGCAGGCTTGGATCTATTCTTATTTCTGTGAAAATTCTGTAATAAATGAATCTGCTTTAGGTCATTGGGAATGAAGGATAGCAGCTGTAGGTAGAGTGTTATTACTATGGTGCCAGTAATCTCCAATTGCATTAGGACTGTTACAAGGTGTTCATGGGAAATGGTTCTTTTGTGAGGGAGAGATGATTTCAGAGTTCCATAAGAATTTTTTTTTACTTTTTTCACTCATTTTGTACTCGTTTCTCTTAGGTTCCTGGCTTTTTGTTCTTTTTTTCCCCATTGGTGTTCCAGTCTCCCAGGTAGCCAGTAGCTCATTAGATACTTTGCTGGATCCCTAAATTCTAGCTTCTAAGCTAGTGTGGTGGAGTGACCCAGACTGAATGCCAGGTGCTCACCAAAGCTGCTCTATCACACCCCTCCTCAGTTGGACAGGGGAGAGAAAATAGAACAAAAGGCTCATGGGTCGAGAGAAGGACAGGGTGGTCGCTCAGTAGAGTCATGGGCAAAACAAGACTCAATTTGGGGAAATAAGTTTAATTTATTACCAATGAAATTAGAGCAGGGTAATGAGAAATAAAATCTAAACCACTTCCCCCCCACCCCTCCTTTCTTCCCAGGCTTAACTTCACTCCCACTCTTATCTACCTCCTCATTCCACTCCCCAGCAATGCAGGGAGATGGGAAATAGGGGTGCAGACAGTTCATCACATGTTCTCTGCTGCTCATTCCTCCTCAGGGGAGGACTTCTCATAGTGTTCCCCTACTTCAGCATGAGGTTCCTTCCCATGGGTTGCAGTTATTCACAAACTGCTCCAGTATGGGTCCCTACCATGGGGTGCAGTCCCTCAGGAACAGACTGCTCCAGCATGGGCTCCTCTCTCCAAGGGGCCACAGGTCCTGCCAGGAGCCTTCTCCAGCATGGGCTTTCCTAAGGGTCACAGCTTCCTTTGGGCATTCTCCTGCTTTGGTATGGAGTCCTTCATGGGCTGCAGATGGATATCTGCTCCACTATGGCCCTTCATGGTCTGTGGGGCCCAGCCTGCCTCAGCATCGTCTGTAGGGGGATCTCTTCTCCAGCAACTGGAGCACCTTCTTCCTCCTTCTGCACTGACCTTGGTGTCTGTAGAGTTGTTGCTGTCACATATTCACTCCTCTTTCCTGGCTGCAATTGCTGTTGCACAGCTTTTATTTTCACCTTCTTAAATACGCTATCAGTGGTGTACTGCCACTGTTGCTGATGGGCTTGGCTAGCAGCCGTAAGTCTGTTCTGGAGCTGGCTGGCACTGGCTCTGTCGGACATGGGGGAGGTTTCTAGCAGCTTCTTGCAGAAGCCACCCCTGTAGCCCTCCACTACGTAAACTTTGCCATGCAAACCCAAATGCACGTAAATAATCAGCATCTTGCATTAGACTCTATAATGTAGCAGCCTCAGACTTTATCAGCTTCTTGTATATGAGAGTATGTTCAGTAGACAGTGCTCTATAAAATACAGTGTCTGTACCATGTTACTAGAATGTACTTCCAGCTTCCCCTTAGCTGATAGAATGATTTGATAGACCTAAACTTGAATGTTTCTCCTTGTACATTTTTGTTATTTGGTAAGCACCTTATTCAGTTATAGACCTGAGCTTAAAAAATAAAAATAAAAGAATAAAATAAAAAATAAAAATTAAAAACATAAAAAAGCGTATGGTGTTGAGATACTGAGCATGGAAATATTGGTGGTTAGCAAGTCTTATACCAACATTTCAGAAGTCACACGATATGAAAAAAGCTCTTTCTCTCTTGCATTTCATCTCCCTTCTCTTCTCTAGCTAGGAGCTATGAAGAGTACTGAGCTGAGAAAGAATATTGTCTTCCATTTAACCACAGAATGTGGCACAGCACTAATGGCGCTGGTGATGCTGTCAAAGTGTCTTGGCTCTGAAACTCAGAAGGACAGTGAGGATGGTCCAGCTTGGGCCTCTTCAGTCCTCATCATCTCTGTTGAGACAGGTGCCAATTAACGGCAGTAACAATGGATGGCTTTGAAGTGGATGCTTCTAAATGAGGAACTGGAACAAACCTGCTAGCTCATTTTATACATGTTTCTATAGAGACTTTCAAAAGTGTCCATTTGTCATTGTTGCTGTCTGGGATTTGAGTCAGAGAAAATCTTCATGTCTTTTTTCTAGTCTTCTCGACTGCATCATCAAAATAGGTATTTTAACCTCTAAATCTAAGAATTACTGGCAAAATAAATGGTGGACATCAAAATACAAGCTGTAGCCACTCTCCTTGAAACAGGGCTGATTTTTCTGGGTTTTTTCTTTTGGGGGGGGGCTTTGGTTGGAATTTTTTTGTTGCCAGTATTTTGTTTGGTTGGTTTTCTGTTTGCTTGGGTTTTAAAATGTAAGCAATGTTGTGCTTTGCACAACTGGGTTCTGTTTTGTCTGTTACTTCAAAATAATATTTTTAAGTTTCCAGTTGTTTATCTGCATTTTTAATGCAGGGTTTATGCAAGTCATATTTTTTCTTCCATTTCCTTAGGCTAATTTTAGGTCTTTGATGATATACAAAATATTAGTAAACAAATTAGATACAATATGAATTGTCCTTACTGGTTTAACTCTGTCAAAAACAAAGCATAAAGTTTTCTGGCACTAGGTTATCTTGCTTTTATTATAATGTTTACTTTATTATTAATTTGAATATTACAACAATATACTAGATAAAATGTCCAGGTATATTTGCATATGTATAAAAGAACTTTTTGACAATAAAAATCTTAATAACTGAAATGAAACTCAGCAAATGATTTTTTTTTCCCTTAAAATTAATTAAAAGATAAATAAGGCTGTTAACTAAGCTGTTTACTCTGGCCATTTTTCTGGTAAGTGTGTTATGTTCTCAGTTTTCTAAAGCAGCTAACCAAGGAACAAATTAGAGTGCTTTGCTTTGATTATATCATGTAATTCAAATTCCAGAGACACTGTAGACAGGTTTAAAGTAGCATTAAAGAAACCCAGTTATGTTATTTATAGGCATCATACCATTGATGCTTCTTGAATTTAAACATGGTGTTTAAATAATTTTCCTTGCCCCATCAATATTTTTTCCATCCATTTCTACTGCTGTATTTGAGTTGCGCCTAGCCCCAGAAAGTTCCTGTGATTTCATTGTTTAGAAAGTTAGTCTTCACATTCAAAGGTGCATTTTTTTATGTTGTTTCATTTTGACATGTCCCCATCCAAATAGGATCCTCTGAAATCTGTTGAACCCAGACTTCTGGAAATATTTGCATTTGCAGTTTGAAGGGAACGGGTAGCAATTGTACAACACTTAATATTGATTTAGCTGAATAGAAAATTATGAGAAATCAGAAGAAATTTCCAAGTCCCCTTTCTTGTCCTGTCTCCTTGGGCCAGTTCTGTGCAGTTTTTTTTTTTTCAGTAGTGCGTATTCCCTTCTTTATTGGGATTGGAAAACTTGGTATTTTGATTCCTGTCTGGTCTGCCCAGTTTGAGAAACTAACCTTAATATATCAATTAAGATGAGAAACACTCCCTCCCTAGTATACACCCATGGAGGTTCCTGATGGCCATTTGGATGAAGCCCAAGCTCTTGTAGTGGTTGCCTGTGGTGTAAGTTCAACTTCTTTTGTGCATAGCAGACCTCTGGGCATGGATAGAGCATATTTGCATGGATCCAATTGTAGGATCAAAGCCCTCATTAGCTCTGCTCAGGCTTTTGTTGGAAGCTGATCTTTCATTTGTGCACATCTTTGCTTTGCCACTGTGGAAGTGTGTAGCTGCATCCCATGAATTTGCAAACAGGCTGAGCAGAGAGGCTGTAACCACCACATCAATTACTGCTCTTGTGACACAGTAGGAACTTTGCAGCCCACCCAGCTGCATGTATTGCACCCAGCCCCACATATACATGGAGAAACAAAGCTCATCTGTCTTGTTCAGCTTAAAGTTTTTTACTGACCCTAATTCAAGAATTATCTATATGAACTAGTGCCTTCCTTCTTGTCATTGCTTTTTGGTCCTGAATTCACCCTAGGGTTTGCACCATTCAAGAACCTGCATATTTCAGAATAGCTTTCAGTGAATAACTGTGTTGCGCTAAGTCAATGGGGAATCAGTCAGGACAGAGGGGTTTTGCCCAAGAGCTGGCATTTCTGTAACAATGCCATTAATTGTCTAAATGATAGTAAATGTAGTTTCACACGCACTTTGAGCCAGCATAAGCAGACATTACTGCCAAGAGCAGTGGTTCAACCCTCCTTATGCCCCTGGCTACTTTTTCCCATTCCAGAATCATCCTTTTTGCTGAACTACATTGTTTTCATTCAGATAAGTTCCCTGATCCACTTCCCCACATGGCCACACAGATACTTGTCAGCATGGATGAAGGAGTGGAGCTGGGAACAAACAACTGGAACCTGGGGGGAGGGCAGGACTGCCTCTTATGGTGCCTGTCCTAGCTTAAGCCAACTTAAAATGTACTGCCTTGCATAAAATACTGTTATTTTACATCCTGCCTCTTCAGTTCTTCACAGGGTTCCCACTTCAAAGTGCCTGTGCTGTAATACCTGGTTAGAAGAGCTGCAGTGAGAGAATAGTTATTATGTGTTAGGGGATGGGTTCAGTTAATTAGTTTGAGAAAGGATTGCATCTTCTCTCTCAAGAAGTCTAGAGTTTATTTTAGGGACAAAGTGGGGAGTGGTTCTGGAGGCATTTTAAAAAACATCATCTGGAGGCATGGATTCTCCTGGACTATTGGCTTTCTTTTCCTAGCTGATTTCTTGGCTGGCCAACTCTCTGTCTCTGTAGCAGCCAGTGCAAAGTAAGGTAGATTTTGAGCTGATTTATGGTATACGCAGCTGTTTCTTCTCTGGCTTTGGATTTGGGAGAAAGAAGGAAGATTGTGTCAGACCCTCTCAGCCACCTGTCTTGGCTGAACATGAATTTGCTGCCCTGTGGAGTACTGAAACACCATCTGCTTCCAGCGCTGGGATCCTGCCAGTTGGAGAAATGTGGGGGTCCTTGGGCAGAAGGAGTCCATTGCCCCATGAGCTATGATCACAAGGTGGACCTTTTTGGTTTGTCTCATTGTGCTTGCTGCATGGTTAACTCTGTGAAGGGTCTTGCCTATTCTTGTGCAGGGCCATCTTTACTCAGTCTCACCCCTAACATCGCTGCAACTCAGATTTAAGTGGCCAATTTTTTAAAAGCTGCTACAGTCTTTAGGCTCCTAATGACTCCTAAAACATGAAGTGAATTCCTGTTCACTGAGACTGAAACAAAAATAAGAGCTCAGTGCTTTCTCTACTGTGTGTTTTTTCTTGCCTTTTCATGGATGAATTATTCTAAAGGGAGCTATGTATCCATGGAGATATGCATTATTATAATGATAACTGGAAGGGGCTTCCTGTTGAGGAAATAATAAGTGTATCCTGGTTGAATAAACTCCAAGAGAGAAAACCCTCTCATTCTGCATGTCTCAGCATGGTGTCCCTCAGCAGGTGCCCTGTCATTTCTACATAGAGCACAAGGGAGAAGCTACTTCTCACAGCACCCATCTATGGCTGTGTCATGGTCTCCAAATGGGAAACCACATGGGAGGTAACAGAGCTGGAAAATGTTTTTACCTCCCTCTAGGTCCCATCTGCTGTCACTTCTCAGGCGGATGGCCAGTGATAAAGTGGGTACAATAGCACAGCAGTGGGCAAAATATGATGAGGTGTTACCTGTTTGCTGTGGGAAGGCTTCTGGCTGCTTTGGGAGGAAAATGGCTCTCAAGGGAGAGCTCATAAACTGTGAGTTTAAGAGAAGCAGAGCTTAATAATAGCAACCTCTCAAGTGCTTTTCTCTCTTAAGGACTGTTTTAGTGGAAAGGATGAGAGGAAAACCTTAGTGGGCTGCTCTTTGTTTAAGTAACTTCAGCAGCAGCAAGCAGCCTGGCCCTCAGCCCTTCTAGTCAACTGCATAAGGTCTGTAAAAGGGGAGTGCTGGTTGACAAGGCGGGAAGGATAACTGGGTGAAAACTGTTTGGCTAAAATCTTCCTCCTTCCTATGCAAATTTACTTCTCCTTTGCACCTTTTGGACAGTTAGGGTCATTTGCTGAAGGGTGTTTGACCAGGGTTGTTGTAGGGTTTTTAGATTTTCAGTGAGCTGGGGAAACGTCTGTTCTAGCAGGGACAGCCATGCAGTGTGTGTGGCTGATTGAAAAAAAAAGAAAATAAAATTACAATAATTAAAGGAAATCACTGACCTTGGATTAAATGTTGCTGTCAGCTGCTCAGAGCATGGAGCTTTGCATAGCTGTGGGCTTATTATGCAGATGAAATGCACAACCAACCAGAAAATAGGAATTGTGTTTTGTGAAAAGCTAGTATTGTGCTATGGTACCACAACAGTGTCTCTGGACCCAGGGTGGCTGGGGCAGGCTCGGGCTTCTTCAGTCTGTATCAATAAGACACACACAGAGGCCAATCAAAATTCTTCTTCGTTCAAATTCCTTTTATTCCAGATAAAAAATTTCATGGTTAATCATTATCATCTTGTTCCCTTGCTAGGTAATTAGTATTGCTTTGTGCCTTTCCCTATGTTCCCTTCATGTTAGAGAAGTTTAATTGACATTAAAAGAAGAGGAAATTAAAGGGGTTTTAATCTGTTGATCTGTCCTATCTCTTTTAAAAAGAAAAGCTGGAGTAATAGAAAAATAGGCTGGTGTCTATGCTCTCTTATCATCCATTTTGCCATTCATTACTGAATTGATGAGAATGTCTGCTTTGCATATCTAATCATATTACTGATTAAAAATCTACTGGGGTTTCTCCCTGTTAGTGGAGAATAGTTACAGGAGGCATAGGTCACCTATATATAGGTGGCCTATTTTAAATATGAATAGGAAAAGTTACAGGTGGTCAATAGGCTTTTGCCTATCTATTATGTCAAGTTTGCTCAAATTTTGCTCAGAAATCAACACTCTGAGTGAAAACTGGGCACTTACTGCAGTTTCCTCAAAATGTCCCTGGATACAGCAAGACTTCATCTCATAAAGAGCAAAGTGAGAAAATAATCTCATCTATGAGAACTGTTTAAGAGTGTGCTTTAACATCAGGGTTTGCTTCAAGTTGTTTATGTAGAGATGTTCTGAATCAAGACTTTGATGCATTAAGCTTGCAGAACCAACAGATGCCTAATATCATAAAAATAAAGTTATAAAGTAAACTTACACTGAAGGCAGCAAGAGAGTAGTTTAGGTCACAAAAAAGAATATTTTCAACTATTTAAATATTAAAATCCTGAGAAAAATTTAAAACAATCTAAATAATAAGTCCTTTCTGGAATTTGTCCCAAGAAATAAAATCAGTTTAACATACTTTAATGATTTGGATGAAAAGAAAAAATAAATCGGTGTTATTTTTCTTAACCAAAGATGATGAAGAACTCTTATGTTTTCCAGTATTCCTTATGGTGAAAAGCAAATACAGATTTCACATGTAGTATTTATTAGACTCTCTTCTTTTCTGGAATTTGAAACAACTAAGAAAATCAGAGACCATTCTTTAAATAGCCTTGGAGAAGAATAGGACCTCTGCAATTTTTACTGTGTGCTGTTCAGATGTGAACTCGAATGCGCCTCTACCAGGCAATTAATACAAAGCAAATTGTGAGGGACTTCAGGCTGTACACACTGAAATAAGCAGGAGGGCTCTCCTTGACTTCAGTGTGTTTGGGTTAGGCAGTAGAAGTAAGATCCTGGCAGTTGTCCAGTGCAAGGTGATGGCAAAACTCCCAATGCCTTATTAGAGTCAGGATTTTATACTAGGTTTTGCTAAGATTTCATTCCCACAAAGTTTTTATCTTCAAAAGAACGAAAAGCAGGAGATGCGTCTCACTGGGTCTCTGCTATTGCTGTTTAGGTGGAAAGCACTTAAATGCTATAGTCATGCCTGGAATCAGCAGCCTGATTGGTGATGAGACATGGCCTTCCAGGGCCTTTATTAGTCACTATCAGGAGATGGAGTCTTTTATGAGGAAGTGCTTGTAAACTCTGACTATATAGAATCTGCAGAATGATACTTCATTCACACAGTGTGTTCCCACCAGTGTATCTGGAGAGGAAGCTTCTTGCTTATATCCTCTTATTAGCTGTGTTCATTCACCTACAGCTCATTTAGGTGGGTAGATGTGTTCTGAATCACAAAGGGTGGTGTTTCTATTTCTTATTTTGTTCCCTTCTATTCTTGCTATGTGATAGCAATTTGGACAAATAGATTATAAGCCTCAAGACCCTCCGTAGGATGTATCAGATCCCTGATTTAAGCCTTTCTAGGTCTCAGAGCAGCTAATGATGAGTTTCCATGCACCCCTGAACGCCAGTGACTGTTCCATCTGTGGTGAGTGTATTAGATGAAAGAGCCCAGCCTCTTCTGTAGAAGCACTTAAAATGGAAACTTAGCATATATCCATGTTGATTTGCTGTCCAACTAGTGTTGGAGATGATTTGGGAAGTGACAGAAAATAAGTAGAAGGGGCTTTTGTCTCATAATTTTGAAACTTGTTGCCCAACAATAATACCTGGGCTAGTTCTAATTCCACTGAAATGAGCGCACATTTTTTTTGCTTTGGTTTTAATAAGCTATGGGTTGGTTCCTCTGACCACATGTTAGTAATTATGAGAATAATCATATGTGCCTGCAATTACTCCTGTGCTTAATTTTCATCCTGGTTAAAGGCAGAAGGAATTTATCAAAGTAAAATCAGAAATGGTTTGGTCCCAGATTCGGAGTCATATTCTTGCATATAAAAAGTTGGCTGACAGACAAGATGAAAGACGGGTCTCTTCTGGGAGGCCTTTAGCCATTATGTACCTAAAAGAAAAAGTTTTTATGATATAATACACATTTCTCTCAGATTTTATTTCATGTGTCTTTGGGTTTTTTTGAAGAGCATAATCTACATGAAAATCACATAGTTCTGGGAACATCTGTGCCTTCATATTACAAGAATATCTGAGTCTGTAAGAGAAAGAAAGCAAGGACAGGTGTAGTATGATTTTCATGGGTGTGGGATGATGTTTTATCCATAAGAGCAGCCATTTACTGAAAAGAGAAAATGTATATACTACTACTTTCTTTCTGAAGCCTCTAATTTGGGAGACCCTTAGACTGATTTCATATTAGGATTGCTTTAGAAATAATTGTCCTGGTATGTGAAAGCATCTAAATAATTTTAAAATGTCTTTTGTGTCTTAATACTGTTGCAGTAGTGCGGATGATGTCTGAGTTGCCTTTAGACTAATGTATGTGGAGAAGTATAATGCCGACAGCACAGGCCTAGTTATAGGTTAAAAAGCCGTCTGAAAAGCAAGGTAAGAAAGTACTAAAAAGCCAGCTGAAAAACAAGGCACAAAAGTAGGAACAGAATTCTTTACTGTCCTTTAAAAAAAAACCCTATATATACTATTTTATGAAACAGAATGCTCCAGACAGCACAGAAAAAAAAAAAAAGTACTTTCATTTTATCCATCTGCCTTTGTGGGACTACCTTTAAAAGGCTCTTTGGGCTAGGGGTGTGGGGAAAGCCCTCTTTTTTTAATTCAATAAGGCCGGTACTATAACACAGACAGGAGCATTCCTGAAGCTTTTTTCCCATTCCTTTTCTTTTTGAGTGATGTCAGTCTCTAAGGGCAATATGGACACCACAATGAAGGGATGAACAGAGAGCTGTGCTGCATTTCAACAAGGGGACAAGTAACACAGAAAGGAGATCTGGGGAAAAAGGAGACTCAGACCCATGCACGTTTGGTTATGAGGCATCTCAGTGTGATAGCCCCTCTAATAATTCCTTAATAGGGCTATTTTCTAGCAATGGAGTTGGACAACATTACACATCTCCATTCTTCTCTTTCCCTTCTTTGTCCCTGTCTTGTTTCTGCACTCGATAAGCAGAAAGATTTGCTGCAAATTGACAAAAGTCCCAATGGTTTCATAGCAATCAACAGCTTCTTGCAGACTTTGCAGGGTATCCTGATGTGAAGGCTGGAATGATGAGCAATTCAGTCTGCACGGATGGTTGGGTCTGTCGTCACTGCCTGAGTGCACTGAGAAAACCAGTAAGGGACTCCTATTAGACCTTGGGTGCGATTTCCCTGTGGAGAGGCTTCCTCCCTGAAGCTCTACTCTTTCAGTCTGAAGTTCTCTTTATTCATTCTGGGATAGGAGCCTTAAAATAAAGACCACATGTGTCAATTTATTTTAATGATTAGACATATAAGGAAGCCAATAACATAGGTCTTTTGCTGTGTTAAACCATCAGCATTACGTGGCACTGCTTTATCTGCCCCTTCATAGGACTTCAACAGGGAAACACACGACAAGGAGACAGTGAGCCGAAGGGAAATGTGCTTTTGCAAGCACAGTTCTTTGGAGCCTAACCAGTTTATGATTGTGCTGATATGATTAGGTGGCCTTTGGTAGGGAATGACTCTCAAAGAGGGCCAGATTGGCTTAGTTGCTGGGATGCTCTTTGTCGTGGACCACAAGGGGGAGTTAGATGCTGCGTTATTATCGAGGAGGGTAACGTGCAGCAAGGAGATGGAGCCTGAATGATACATGAGGGCTGGGAGGATGTCAGGCAAGAACCATACAACCCAGACCTGTGGTGAGCTGCTAAGGCCTTGCTGTCATCTTCACCTTTATGTAGTCAGAATCCCAGTGTTTTCAAACAGAAGCATCACTGCATCATCCATTTCACAGCTGGGCAACCTCTCTTATGAAACTATGATGTGAGTTGAAAAGGATTACTGAGAGGAGCTGGGTGACAAGGCACTTGGATGCCTGTCTCTGGCCCAGGATGATCTGTAAAGGGCAAAGGCTTCTTCCTCATCTTGTCCTCACACTCACTTGTCAGAAAATACCTGCCTGTACTCTTGCAATGCTTGTCATATGGTGTGCTACTCAGTGTTCCTCAGTGCTCAAAGATAACTTTTTCTAGTCCTTTTCTTTCAGGTGTTATAGGTATTTTTTCGGCTCCCCCCACATGGGAATATGCCCTGGGAACTTGCTTAAGCAGAAGCTTTGCTGCACTTGGTTAGGGAGCTGTGACCCTTTTGAAATGCTGGAGTTGCCCTCAGCTTTCAGCAAGGAAAAGATGAGCATGAATTTACAACTTCACATAATTATATTTTATGATAACCTGATGCTAATGTGAACACAAAATTGAACATAAGAATCTAATTGTGTACTTCCTGTTGAATAATGCAAGGCAGTAGCAGTCATTAGCCTTGTACTGTCTGAGAAAGCATGCTTCTTCCCTTTGTGGAAAGCACATAACAGAAGACAAAGAAACAATCTTCTCACAAGGTTGTCATTGTTCCTTTCTCTCAAATCAGAAGCAGTGTCTTAGTGAATCAGATTCCCAGCATTGAACACTCCCTGGTGTGCCAGATACTAAAAAGAGGGTTTAGAACATGTTGTACCAGCTAGCAAGTCACAGTAGCTTCTTTGAAATCGGTGGTCGCACTAAATGCCCATCTGGTCTTGAAATGTGTAGTTTTCTACTAATGTGGGGAAGTGGAAGGAGAGAAAAGAAATGAAAAATTTCATGTTGAGGCTGAAGGATAGAAAGAATGAGGAGCAGCAGATGGGACAGCACTCTCTTGGTAGCACCAGCTGTGACCATTATTATAGCATTTTTGCTAATTGTCTGGGTCCAAATACCTCCAGGCTCACCTTCACATTCAGGTTCAGGACTTTGTGTAAGGTCTTGATATTCAAAGCTACTTTCAGTAAGGAATCTTCGACGTGGAGAGGGTAGGAGGAATAGTAATAATTCTGTTTGGGAGGTAAAATCATTCTTTCAACTGAAGCAGAATGCAAGACACAAGACCTACAGACCCAGGTCATTAGTGAAATTTGGTAATGGGCTGCAGTGTTTTGACAAGGCTATCAAAACTATTGTTTTCAAGTATCTGAACCTAGATGTGGATGCGTAGTGCTTCTGCAAATCCAGGGCTTAGCACGGGGCTATTCATCAATTTAGAGAACTGAAAAGTAACTCTGCAACAAGAACAACTTACAAAATGGATGGAATAAGAGACCAAAGATTTCCTGATCTGTTCCTCAGCCTTTCCCTCTGTCCCACTGGTTTTCAGGGGACAAAGGAAGAGGCTAGAGTGGATCTCTTCCTTAATATAATCTTGCAGCGGGAGAGAATTTTCCTCTTTAGCAGATAGAGACATGGGTGAGAGATTAAAAAAGCCTGAAGATTATCTCCAGTGGAGCATGTATTTAGTGCTGGCACTAGGAACAGTGGCAGGATTTAATCCACAGTGTGTTTCTCTTGTCTGTCCTGTGGTAGTCACATCCCACTTATACAGTCCTTATGCTCTTACATTCACTCTGGTGGAATTCTGACTTGTACTGTGGGAGGTCCAGATAATATCACGTACCTGGATATCCTTCCTGTCTGCCTGCAGAGCTTGGTGGTACGTGCATCTGACAAGCCAGTAACTTCACAGCCCTGAGTTAGGTAAAAGCCCTGAAGGAGGTAAGAGTGACTGCCACACACAGCTAAAGGTTTGAGAGCACGTCATTACGTCTGTTGATTTGCACTGGAAGTACCAGCTGCCAACACACAGAGTAAAAGCTCTGACTCACTATTGTTCCTGTTTCTGGCAATTGCAGTATTTGCAATCACCATTGGGCTAGTTGTTATGAGAAGTGCCACTCTGCTTCACACATCTGATGTATGTTGATTGTAGTATAAGTGAACATTTTCTAACCTTCTGCTTCTTGTCTGTATGAAAGGGATGTTTCTTTTCACCTCTGTGACACTCAAGAAATTAAAAGCTGTCTCAGCTGGGGCTGTGCATGATCTAATACTCCGGCCTCTCTTCTTCTGTTGTACATCTCCCTTTACTCCTTTGGGGCAAGTTGTGGAAGCAGGGGTTTGCTTGTGTCAATAAGAATGGTGGGTTGTGCCTTCAGATTGCAAGGGTGATAATCTGAATTTCTAAGAGTTCAGAATGTAGGTATAGTTTAACAAGCTCTGAAGGTGCAAACCGTTGCACCTAAAGTCAACTTAGTGTGATTTGAGGGAAGTATAGGCATAGCAGTAGCGACAGTCTCTTGACTGGATCACCTTTTCAGAGTGGCCTCTGTTCAAAGCACTGCAATCACTGGTGGTGCTCTGAGGCCAAACTTTCATGCTGTGGCCCAGCCTGAAGAGGGTAGGAAGGGTGCTCCTGGCTACTGTGGATTTTATAGACTTTTCACAAATGTGTCTGTATGATGTGAAGGTATCAAAGATGAAAACATAAGTTTGGTTGCTTTTTCCCTTGAGTTAAAGGCTTACAATTTGTTGTTAAGTCTCATACAGGCTATGAGTGGTTTGGGAGAGTTCCATACACTCCTTTTTTCTCACATTCCTTTTAGGCATGCATAAATCCCAAATCCCAGGCCTGTTTGGCACTGCCCAAATGTGTTGCTTAAGTGCAGGTAAGGTGGACTATGCCTGGGACTCCGTCAAAGCTGACAGGCTGTTACTGTCTGTCTGTCCTGTGAGTTACTGCCTGGCTCTGCTGTTCATTTTTCTTCCTGATTTTGATCAAATGTTTATATACAATGAAGTTTAGATGTAATATGAAGATAACCGGTATGAGCTCTGCTTTGATCTGTAGGCTGACTAAAAAATGATCATTAAGGTCGTTTTAATGGCAAAAGCAAGTATCTCAGTGTTTCCAGGGTTGTATTTCTATTTTTACTGTATGCAGGTTGCAAGGTGAGTGAGGGTTTCCCTGTGGGAGCTGTTTCACTCCGTGCTTACCTTTCTCCCTTAGGCATCTACTTTCTGGTACAAATGGGCTTTTGGATGATTTGTATCTAATCTGAATCTGAGAAACTAACTTCCTCTTGCAGTAATTTTTTTTTTCTTTTTTTTTAATATTTCTTTTCTCCTAACCTGGGCAAGAAGAGTTTTGCCTTGCTCAGGGTCAGATCTTTGGAGAGGAATGTTTTATCTATGCTTATTTGGGGATTTTAAAGCAGTAATTCAGGGCATATTTAAAAAGAATGTTATTTTCCTGAGAGAAAGAAGCAATGCCTAAGCAAGGTTACTAAGCTCTGCCTTCCCAGGCTGAGACTGCATGTGTCTTTGTCTCATTTTTGTTATTGCATATGCTTCTTTTTCAGGCTTCTTTAGTACTGATCAATGTTTCTTGACTCAAAATTTGTTGTCCAGCCCTTAGTCATCCTTAGAAATGCAGCCCTGCCATTTAATCACCAGTGATGGTCTCCACAGTTAGTGTAAAGCTGAAACCAGCTGCCTGCTTGTTTGCATGTCAGCTTTGCTCACTGTGATCCTTGGGCCTTGTGGGCACTGCACAAGGGAACATAACACCCTTTGGTCTGTGAGAGGTTTAAAGCAGAAGTCTTGTGTCAGTAACTGCTAAAGCAGTCTTTAACACAAATCAACAGGCCGCTCTTTCAACAAAGGCTGAGTCAAGTCTCCCTCAATGCCAACCCTGATCTAACACTGTATGTGCTGGTGGCCTCAGCCAGTGCCCCAGGGCTCTGCAGCCAGTGCCAGTTGAGAGGCTGTAAATGATTTACACTGGTGAGCACCTTGCTCGCATACTTGCACCGCATCCATGAGCAGTTGCTCCTCAAGGTGAGTAAGGGCATCTTTCTTGGATGTGTCTGGTTGGATGTTAACCTCTCTTTAGCATAGCTGTGCTTGGAACCAGGGCGTTTTCTGCTTCTGGACTTGTAGTGAGCAAATTGCCTCACTGAGGTATACTACATGATTAACAAGAAGTGTCCAAGAAGTCCCCGAGCTTTAAATAGGAGACAAGGTGCTTTTAGTCATTCTAGCACATACTTAAATACCTTTGTGAATCTAGATTTTGATTCTTGAGAACCATGTTTCCTTGAACTCCTTGAAAGTTCCTGGGTCCTAGCTCAACTTTGCTATGCTTCCAATGCAGCTTAGGACACATGCTGTGATATACCTATGAAAGTTCTACAAGTCTACCCACCTAAGCAGGGTGTAACACTAAGGATGATAAATGAAAGGTGTGTTTAAAAACAACAAAAAAAGTACTTTCAAAAAGCACATTAGGAGACTTAGCAGTTGTATAAAAGAAAAGAAGTTATGGAAGAGAATGGATCTGGTGGACAACATCACAATATGTTTCTGGCAAATGGCTCAAAATGGCATACAGCAACGTTTTCTAACCCAACTGGAGCAGAGAAAAGGCTTTCAGCTCACTGCTTTTAGCACTTACATGTTGTGGCTTGGCTTTATAATTAAATCCAAATAATTTAACATTTTGCTGATAGAATCATAGAATCATAGAATGGTTAGGGTTGGAAAGGACCTTAAGATCATCTAATTCCAACACCCCTGCCATGGGCAGGGACACCTCACACTAAACAATGCCACCCAAGGCACTGTCCAACCTGGCTTTGAGCACCACCAGCGATGGAGCATTCACAACTTCCCTGGGCAACCCATTCCAGTGCCTCACCACCCTCACAGTAAAGAATTCCTTCCTCATATCCAATCTAAACTTCCCCTGTTTAAGTTTGAACCCGTTACCCCTTGTCCTCTCACTACAGTCCCTAATGAATGGTACATGTCTTTGGAAGTATGAAGGTGACAATGGCAGCCTGCAGTCTGGAAGGCTTGGTGTTTTATGCCTGATTTTAATTTGATTTTTGAATATAATGAAATGCTCTTGATAGATTGATAGCCAATGACTTTGAGCTTCTTAAAGAAAAAGGATGAGTAGAGGTTCTGCAGAATGACACCTTGTGCACAACTTTTCTTTGGATGGTTCTCCCCTTTGTCATTCGTATCTCACATGTTTAGATGAAATACTGCCGTTATTTTGGAAGATGAAGAATTTTTTCCTTCCAAATTATTCCTGCTTATGCTACTTAACTGAATTTTGCTTAAACACATCAGGCTATTGACTTACTAACTGTGTAGTCATTAGAAAGAGGGACCAATCCTGTGAATACCAAAGGATGTATCTATCACGCAAAGAAACAAGACTTTGTGTTAAGGAGAAGTCAATATGTGACTGTTGTCCTGAAGTCCATAATCCATTTACACTCTTTTCTCAACACAGATTAGTATGTATGTTTTCCTGTTGAGTCATCGGTGTTTGCCTTGAGATGTGTGTATAGACCTCATTGGGTAGGGACAGCTGAGCAGTGCTGTCTCCTGCTCCCGGAGTCTGGGGCCAAGGTCTGTCTGTGTGGTTGGTGTAGGTAGCTGGTCCCCACTGGCTTCATTATTTGACTCCCAGTTATTCTTGTGCTGTCTTACCAAAACCTGAAAAGAAAATCATTGGGTAGTAGTATTTCCAATGTGAGAAACTTACTTTGCAAGCTTTTATTAAAAAAGCTTATAAATTGACCTATTAGTTTTCTTAATCTCAAGGTAATGAAGAAATTCTGTCTCTGTTCCAAACCCATATGCACAAAGATACCGCTCCCTTATGGAAATCTGGAAAGCAGTGGGCAAGTTTTCTTGAAAGAATTTATTTTTATAAATTCTGTAAAGGAATTTCAAATACCCTTAATATCCTTCCTCTGGGAGGAGGTGTTGTTTATTGCTTTGTTGTTGTTCTGTTACTGTATCCCTGCTTTACACCAGTAGCTTTTGGTATGTTATCTTCATGAACTAGTGTTATATTCCCACTTCTCCCTCCTGTTCACCACAAATGGGGACTCTAGTTAAAAA
Organism: Ara ararauna; assembly: GCA_028858755.1. Classification (NCBI taxonomy): domain Eukaryota; kingdom Metazoa; phylum Chordata; class Aves; order Psittaciformes; family Psittacidae; genus Ara; species Ara ararauna. The sequence goes on along the minus strand of CM054380.1, from coordinate 7,892,483 downwards.
TCTGCTCACTTCTCTCCGTAAACGTTTCCAGCTGAGAGACAAATTGGGCCTGTATTGGCTTCATTTGGTAGCCGTCAATGTCATTTTCCTCTGAGGTGCTTTTTGTAAACTCTGACCATGATTGTTTTGTAGCTATTGCTTTCAGACATGCCATGTACTTCATCTGTCAAAGCCAGGAAATATATCTTAGTCTAATTACGGTGTTTGTGAGGAACAAACTAATCAACTGAGTTCTAGTTTATTATTTCCAAAGATAGACTGAAATAGATGTATGTACATAATCTGGTGGTTTTTTGTGTGGTCAGGAGAGCTGACAGTAAAACTTGGGAGAGAGGAAGTGGCATGTGGATGTTACAGCTCTTGCTCTGGCTTGCATCTGGGATTGACCAAAGGAAATGGGTGAAGGGTGTTTGATGGTTTGCCTCACTTTACTTAACCAGACGTGTTTTGACCTTTTTCTGAGGTGATTAAACTGCAACACTTGTACGCAGTTCTCTGCACAGACACAGTGCTTATAGTTGATGTAGTATAGACACAAATACTGACCAAGGTTAGTTTTTAATCATAAAGATGAGTTGCCTTCTGGAGGTTGATTTTTCTGTTTCTCTTTAGTAATGGCTCCTAAAATGCACAATTGCTGTATGCTGAAGAGCCAGTACTCAGTGAATAAGGTATCATTTGTTAAACCTCCTAGTCTGGGATTTGGCCGCTGCATTCCCTGCTATCACAGAACCTCCTTTTCTCCCTGTATGTCATGAGGAGTAACTGGAGAGTCTTACTTGGGTGACTCTTTCCCCAGCAGAAAGGAATAAGTAAAATCTATAGGGAGTGTTGTCAGAGTCCTTCTGGGAAAGAGGACTTTACAACATGGAGAAGTCAGCTGGATTAAAGGATCAAGACAGCTTTATGAAATTCAAGGGCTTGAGGTTCTTTTCTGACTGTAAATAAACTATTACAAGCTTATCAAAAAGGAATATACTACATAATGAATAATAGTGAAGATCTAGCCATCAAATTACTGAATTAAATAAATAATCTCCAGAAAAATAAAAACCTGATATGTTTTCGAAGGGTTATGACTAGAAGAAAATGCTTGATCAGTTAGTTTTGCCTCTCAGTGTGTTTTTTTTATGAAATAACCTTTCTGTGGAATCGATGCACTGTGTGTCTTCATACACAGTGACAGTTTATTGAGCTGGAGTTGAGGTCTTTTCTGGAAATGTCACAAGAGTGAGTCAACTTACCAGAAAAACATGAACCACCTACAAAGCTTTGAGTTCTGTATTTGCAGTGGAGCTCTGACATACAAGAATGCACAATATATATGCATATATATATATATATATATATGAGTTCAACCTTCTTCACAGTGTCGTCTCTTTCATTATGGATATTTCTAGTGTGTTTCATGTCTGAGGATGAGTAAGCACTGTTTGCAAAGTTCTGCTGCTCATATTTGTCTTGTGCTTTTTAATGAGAACTTTTTCAAATGGCCGGGCTAATTGACTTAGCTCAGGGTTCCCCCTGTGCCAGGGCAGAGTCCTGACAGTGGCTGTGTAATAAAGTGCGCCTCATGTCAAAGCTGATCTTTGGGAAAGCAGAACAACAGAACTGTGTGAGTGTCACTTACTCGAGAAAAAGTAAATCCAATCTATGCAGGAATAAGAGCTTCTCTTTTAGTGGTTATTTCAGAACAAAATTCCAATCTGAAATAAAAAGCTGGAATATCAAGATTTTCTGCGGTTTGGAAATGGAAAAAAAAGTGCCAGACCAGCTCTAACACTTCTTATTACGGCAATACAAGAATAGTTTTTCAAAGAAAAAATACTTTGAAACGCTGATTTAAACATGTTTTGATTTTCTGTGTGTTTAACTTTAATGCTTAAATATTAACATCTGAATCTGTACTGAAATATACAAAAATGAAACAGATCTTCCATATTGAAGTATAGATGTTCTCATAGCCTTGTGCCAAATAAGGGAGGTAAAAAATACATTCAACTCTTAACCTGTATCTCTGAAAGTGAATATTACAATATCCCCTCTTCATAAATAGAATATGAGGGTTGTAGAAAGCTTCATTCTAAACCAGTGTCCTGGAATCTGGATGAGGTAGTTTGTCGTACTGTGAGATTATTGAGGTGTCAAGTGTATAAAAGTGATTCTTTGTTTTCCAGTTTGCGGAAATGTCTCTAGCCTAACTCAGGTCTGAACCATTTGGATCTGGTTTGTACAGTGTACAGTGCAGGTGCATGGAACAAAGCGGCAATCTCTGACTCCTTGGCTCTAAGTAACTATGGAGGAATGTCGCCATCGTTTGCTCTCTCTGCAGAAAACAACTGTTCTGTTTGTCAGGAGACACTCGAGCTGTGGTCAAATTTTAAGGAATCAGTGATTTCTACATCTCTCAATTGTAGTGGCGTTAAATGGAAAAGTTGATACTCAAGTGAAAATTGCTCTCTGTTTTCCCTACCTATATATTTCTATTCTCTTCTTTTTCTGACTATTTCACCAAATCTCCTCCACTGACTCATCTTGGCCTTTCAAGGACTTGGTGTTACAGCTTCCTTTCCTCCTTAATAAATCTTCTTGTGGTTTTGAACAATGGGAGAGAATTGGTAGCCAAGAGAGCTTGGACCATTAGTGATCACCTGTCGTGTTTTATCACTGGTAATTTTTCTCTGGCCTAGCTCCTTTGGTTTTTGTCCCCTTGTTGTTTCCAGAGTACAGATGTAAGAAGTGAGCTGGAAAGTCTTCAGGGGTGGTGGTTGTATTGAGTAGAAACATCCTGCTTGTTTCAGGTTCAAATTTAGGCTAAGTGGGGCATCTTCCAGTTTTTGGCAGCCTCAGTCCCATTTTGTGAATGCAAGGGGATTAATAGTGAATGAGGCCAATATATATAAAGCTTTTCTGTTGTTTCTCTTCAGAAAACACATCTGCAGGCAGCAGCTTCATTGTGTCATGTCTGGGATTCTGATTAAACCAAAGTTAATATCCTTTTTTGATTCCTGACATTTAGGACACAGAGAGCCAGACCTGGTGTCTGTGAACTGATTGCTTGCTGAATCTGGTGTATTGCTTTGGGATTTTATTTAATGGCATCACTAAAATTAAAAAAATCCACACATTACCATCCTAAGACAAACCAAAGTGAATTCAGGCTTTTCATAAAGCAGCTTTATGAATTGTCTCTAACTTTGTCAGACTTCACATTGTCTTTACCTCAGATGTCGGTTGGTATTTAGTGCCCCAGTTCTGCTGCTCTGTTTTCTTTAGGAATCTCATTATTTCACCTGCAAAACTGCAACTCAAGCTGAAGCGTATCACTTAAAGTATTCAAATTCTACCACACTTTGCACTAATGATGTTGAGGATTTGCTGTGAAGTCCACTGGATAACAGCATGAGTCAAAGCAGATAGTTCTATATGGTGGCTGATGGTAATCCAGCCATATCCTCCTTTTACTTTGATTAGCTAAAAATAAAAATACCCTAAGCAGGAAACATACAGTGAATCTTCTTTGCCAAGTGAACCTGCTCATCAAATGCTGTGATCATAAATCAACAATTATCAGTGGCAATTTTTTGAGAACCGCAGGGCTTGAAGCATGCGTACAGAATTTCAAGGCTGATGCAAACAAACCTCAGGGTTGCTCCCGGAGAGCCAGGGAGGCTTCTCTCATGCTGTGGTTACTGCCAGGCAATGGTCTATGCACCTCAGTGTTTATACTGTGTTCAGTCTTGTTATAATCATTGTTTACTCTGGTGCTTAAAAAAACCCATCCAAGCCCCAAAACTTAACTTTTGTTTTGCTGTTGTTATGGAAGAGTGTTTTTGATAAATGCGGTAGTTCAAGGGATGTGGCATCTGGCGTGGATATGACCTTGGGGAGGAAGAACACAGGAGTTTGGATCTGTGCCTCCACACGTGCATTTCAGGACAGTTATATCTGTGTTCCAAGCAGAAGGGAAAGTAGTAACTTCCCAGCTATCTGAATGGTTGTTTGAACCATTCCCCATCTTCATTATAACTGCACTTGCCGCCTGATCCTAATACAAGGCAGCTGCCTGCTAGCAGTTGGCATGAAATCTTTACAAACAACCTGTTTCATAGATAAGTTTGTGTTTGGTACCAGAAAGTTTCCCTTTGTGGTTTTCTCCATCTCTTTGTTCTCTTCCTCTTTAGTCAGAGGAGCCTTGAGTCATGTTCCTATTTGGCTATCTTGCTTCCAGCTCAAATGAAATAGATTACTCCTTGGCATTGGGTATTTACTAAATAAGTTTTAAGCAATTCCGTGCTAAGAACCAGGAGAACGTTTGCAGAGAGTGATGGTGTAATTAAAAAAAATACAGTGATGTTCTACAACAGCAGTGAAAAACGATACAGTAATAAGAATGCACTGAGAGTGAGTTCTGGGATTGAGAGTTTCTGAGTGGGTTCCTGAGTTAAGCACCTAAATCAGTGACTTCCCTCTCAAAACAAATGAGCCTTTTGACAGATTTCATTACGTTTAATTCTCCTTTCCCTCAGTTTGCCTGTCTGTTGCACGAATGGGATGCTTCAGCTCCCTGCTGGGACATGGCAGGGCTTGATTCTTTTGTAATTTTTAACAGTGAAGTGATAGTCTAAGGCTAAAGCACTGGCATGAAACTGAGGCTGCTGGGATTTATTTCTGGCTATACGACAGAGTACACAATTTTATTTAATGGCATCACTAAAATTAAAAGAACCCACACATTATCATCCTAAGAAAAAACAAAGTGAATTCAGGCTTTTCATAAAGCAACTTTATGAAGTGTCTTTAACTGTCAGACTTCACATTGTCTTTACCTCAGATGGCAGTTGGTATTTAGTGCCCCAGTTCTGCTGCTTTGTTTTGAGCCGCTGGGCAACTTTTTTCATCTGTCTGTGCTATGGTTTTCAATTCTATAATAGGGTAAATCCTATCTTTCACACAGATTTTCCCCCTCTAGCTCTAGTTTGTCACCTCTCTGGGCCAGAGGACTATTCCTTACTGTGCATACATCAGTCCCTCATACAGTGTGTGGGACCTAAATATAATTCTGCTGCTAGCAGGATAAAGGGTAAACCATTACAGAGAATCTAAAGAACTTGGGGCTCACTTTGCTGCCATTTAAGTTTGCAGAAGTTTTTCTTCTGTATTAACTGAAGTATTAACTACAGCTCACTTGGACTTTTTCAGTGCCTTGTTAGAAAGTGATTGAGAAGCATAAAAGATAAGCATCCTCCAGTGATGAGTTCTGTATTAAAATCTCCTATGCCTCCTTTCTCCCCGTTAGACAGATCTCCATGGCTACTCTGCAACAAGCTCTCAACACTTTTCTAAAGCTCCTTTACTTTTTTGCTATCATTTCCTTCCTCCACGATTTTCTTAAGTTTGAAGCATTCCATTTAATCAAGTTAGACTTGCACACTTGCTGGTGGCCATGCTAAGTATGTTTAATTAAAAAGATCAGCTTCTTTGCCGAGGAATAACTTCCTGACTTATTTATAACTTAGTGTTCATATTTTCCAAGACAGTATTTTGTTTACAAACGCCACAAAAGTAATTTCCTTTGCTTTTCATTTTCCAGCTATCTAAATGAAAGCCACCTTTTGCCATTTTTTTCAGTGGGTGCCTTTCTATCAGGGGACTCCTTTTTCTGCCTGTAGGTGGTTTATGGTGATACTTTGCTTAGTCAGAATATTTTTCCCAAGTTAGGAAAAAGAATCACTTACTAACCTGACTTTTATTGCCACTCTGAGCCAAACATTACCCATAAATTGAGTGTCCTCTAACTTTTATCTGAATGAAATGCTGTAAATTTTATTAAACATTTTACCATTTCTCTCTTCCAAGACTGTTGGAGTGCCATCCAACCCAGAGGAATAGTTTAATTTTTGTTATTAAATAATTTGGTCCTGTTCTTTATCAACTCTATTTTAAATGAGTTTGGTTAAATTAAATGACTCTTGATAATGGCTAGCAAGAGTGGTTTAGTGCTCTGGCCTTTTATCTCTGGAGACCTGAAGGCTGTGCTTTTGGTCCAGATAAGGCTGCTTTGCGCCTCTGAAGCAGCCTGAAGTGACATTCAGCTGGCCTCAGAGAGCTCTTAGCAGGATACTTGCAGCTTGAGAGCACCACACAGAGTCGTTTAAGAAAGTTCCTTTCCAATCATAGCAGTATACCAGGGTAGTGCAAAAAGCTGGACGGAGAACTCTTGGCTTACCTTCAAGAACAGAGTCTTCTGCTAATTTCCTGCTTAAGGTCCCAGGCAATCAATATTTGTATGGATTTATCCGAGTCTAGTGGGTACTGGCCATGTCACTGGAGCGTGTTGCAGGTTGCTGTAAGTGTAGCAGCTCCTGCTGCCAGCCCCTGACCAGACCCGGGGTCCTGGGCTGCGCCTGCAAGTAGAACTGTTCATTGCTTTTTACTACTTTGCCACAACCTAAATGCCCAGGAATTCCTTTTGCCTAGAGGGTAATACATTTGTTTCTGTGTGTTGAGCCCAGTCCAGCATTCTCTGGTGGTGTTGAGGTTTCTTGACTTCAGCGTACATACACCAGACCAGACTGGGATTTTATAATGTCTATGGAAAGAACATACGGTGGTGTTGGAACATCTACAGCACAGACATACAGAGGTGTAATGTTCTACACAGGTTTGCCCCATGCTAGCAAAACTTGAGTAGCTGTAAGAATAACTGAATTGCTTAACCCCACACCCTCTGTGTTGAATATCTGTCTTGCTGGAAACTTTCGATTTTTATGATTATTTTGCCAGTCTTGAGTGCTTTGATGAAAAGGCAGTTACTTTCTGGAGTTTTATTGCTGTAAGTTCAGTGAGAAAGTTATTTTGATAATGTAGAGTTAGAAAAGCTTTAAAAAGTAGTTGTAGAATGAAAGGCTTGTCAAGAAAACTAAGCCTTCAAAAATCTAGGGGGGATCTAATGTAACTGTCAGAGATGTGTGAAGTGACATTGGATGCTGTTGTACTAACGCGAGTCTGCATTTGGTTGTGCAATGGGCCAAGTATCAGTCTGTCTCCAGGAGCCTTTTCAAACCCATAAATTCGGCTGCTTCCATGGTCATCTGGCTTTATTCTAATATTTGTGGAAGCCTTGTTGAAATTTAGGAGCCTTGGTGCTGGATTTTATGTGGTTCTGGGTTACTCAGGAAAAATGTTCTACTATTTTGCTCTCCGTCCAAAAGCTGCTACAAAAGTTACTCATGCAAATGTAGCAGAATTGCCTCAGGTAACAGTATAGTGGTTGAATGCTTGCTGAAAAAGGGCTGGGTGAGGCAGGGCTGGGTTTATACCATGCTGATATAGCAGCATTTGATGGGGACTGGAGGAACCCCCCCCAGATCTGCAAACCTAGAAATGTCCCTTTCAGGGACGTTCAGATTCTTTGGCTTCTTCCCTTTATCTTGCTATTGTTGCACTTCTCTGTGCTGGACTCTGCTGAACTCACCTGAGCCCACCTGAGGTAGTAAAAGCACTGCGTGCTCCTGTTCTCAGCTATGGAATCAAGGCTTCAGTGGCCAATCTCTAATTTGATTTTAAAAAAGAAATGAAGAAAAAAGAAAAGGCAAAAAAAGAACTTGTAGTTACAGAACAGTCTCAATGAATTTTCTGGCTGTCATCATAATAACCTCTATTGCGTTATGTTTGAAATTGCATTATGCTCTAGCCTGGCACTGCTTCACCTAGCTAGTGAGAGGGTATTAAGACCAGCTTGTCAAACAGCCTCAGTAATGAAATAGTTCCTGCCTTTCTGTGGAGAGCTTTATAGAATTAAGGCAAAGGTAGTACAGCCAATGAGGGCTTCATCATGCTTTATACCCCAAGTGCTTTCTGTGTGTCTCTCTATTTTACAGTTAGTATCAGATTTCACAGATAAAAGACTAATTTTGTTGCTTTTGGGGCTTAATTTGTTTTGTCTGCTTCGTGCAAGTAGGTGATTTAAATGGACCACAAGTGAGAGATACCTTGGGGACAAAACTTAGCTTTATGCTTCATATTATTCAGACTCTAAAGCTCAAAGTAATTGAATCTCTACTCAGAAATGAAGATTGAGTATTTTTATTTTGAATTTAAGTGTCTATATAAACATGATGCCTCAGGGCTTTGCTGATTTATAGTACATGTGATTTGAAGGGTGCCTTAGTGGCTTCAGCAGAACCCTTTTCATTATATTAGTCTTTGGTAAAAAATATGCAGCCCATAATTCTTTTTTTTCCTACACTATAATATTGCTAATGCTCTTTCCTTCATGATCCTGCGTAATGCTGTTAGCTAAGCAGCTGTTCTATACCTCAGACACATGACAAAAGACCTTACAATATTGGCTCCTCTGTGCACTAATGATAATCTCCATGCAGTTTTCCCCTTCTTTTTGCGTTTACCTCCTTCCTGCCGCTGCCTCCCAGCCAGGTGTCTTCAAGCCTAATGGCCATAATAATAGATGAGCTCATGATACCAGAGCCCACTAACATCAGACCACTGCTCCTTTGAAGCATGTATGGTATTGCTGTAACAGTAGGATGTTGGCCTTCATCCTGGAGCCTCTTCAGTTTGGTAGGCAGAGCCTGAAGGCCTGTGTGATGTCTCACTGACTTCTGTGTGGCCCTGCCCGGGTCTGGAGGGTGACTGATCAGATTCCTAGCATATGGTTTGGCTGCTTCTTGCCAGAGCACAAGTTCAGAGGTATGAAGCATGTTGGGTGATTTCACTCATCTTTTTTTGTGACTAGAGCCCCATAGCAGCAGAAGCTGAGATTTGTGCCACCCACAGGAGCAGTGGCTGAGGCAGCAGGTTGGTTTGATCTTTTCTAGCCAGCTGGCAGTCTGTGCTATGGCTTACTCTATATCAGATGTTTCCAGACACAACAAGTTCAAAATACATTCCTTTAAATTAAAAACCATGACAGGTTAGAGAGAGCTGCAGTTGGAATGATCAGAGAAAAGTCCTCAAGATGCCCTAGTGGGGATCAAAGTGAATATTACCTTGTAAAGACATCCACTTGAGTTTTATTTGAGACCCAAAATAAAGCTTGATAGCTGCAGAATTGGCAATTTTAATGTGAGATCCTGCTCAGCCTGACTCTGATAAGGTTTCATTACTGTATTTTCATGTGAGAACCTCTTGCCTCTTCTTTCACTGCATGGATGGCTAATGGTACATCCTTTTAAAGGCAGCCCAGGGCTGAAATTTGGAATAGCCACGTTTAAGTGATACTCTCACAAATGCAGCAATTTATGTACCGTAACCTGATGGTGAGACCATAGTGTTGCTTGAAGAACTGTGTTGTTTCCCTTGGGGAGCAACACAATAAATTTGCTACAGATTTGGTTTGGCTTTTTGGTGCCACTTTTAGTGTCTCCTGGTGATGTGTGTTGAACTGGGGAGTTAGACCAGGATAAGTGCTCCCAGCAGCACTTTCTATTTGGGAATTTACTCTTGTCAGTCAGGCAACGACAGTGGCCAGATGTAGGGTTTGGGATAAACCCCTCAGCTTCCGCAGAAATTCAGCTGATACACATTAATTTTTTTCCTTCTAGACTCCTTGGCCATCGAGATACAAGCTGGCCTCTTCCTCAGTGCGGGAAGCAAGAGCCCTTTTGCACAGGATAAATTCCATGCTTTTTAAAAAACTTTTTCTCTGGGGTCCATAGAAGAACATTCATTTTGTATAGAACTGACAAGAAAATAGGCTTAAAAATTGTTCAGACTATTCAAGAATGGTGTTTTCATTGCTGGCACTTAGATACCAGTGTAATAGGTCCCTTAGAAAAGCATGGGACAGTGAGACCTGCTATAGACAGGGGAGGATTAACACTTCCATTGTCATTTTTTTTAGCATGGACTGAAAATGCTTAAGCTTAAAGAGGTTATAATTTTGCATATTTGCTGCAAGCTTCTACCCAGACCTTTTTTTGAGTTCTGTGCAAGTGTCCATGTAGGCATACATACAGAAGAACCTATTATTTTGTCTTTTCTTTGCTGGAACAAAGTTAGTTGCTTTCCATAGCCTATTGTGCATATGTGATATGGATCTGATTTGATAGCAATGTGTTGGGACCTGTAAATTCTGGCAGTGCAAGGTCTAATCCTATTTTAAGGAGCAGGTGCTAGTTCCTGCATACGTGCAAGCACAGGCTATTTCAGTGTGCTGCACAGTGCTGCATCGACAGCTTTTCATGTCCAAAAGGGAATGCTAGCATTTGGAAAATGAGGTCTGTAAATTATGGTTTTTGGGGTTTTTTTATTGGACTCTTTTTCTGTGTCCCAAACATCTCTCAGACCACTGTGTATGAATTCTTCCACACTGTTGGCCTGGGCTTTCCTCATCTTCACAGTTCTATAGTTCTATGTGTTACCTAAATACACTGGATACCTCAGGAAGAACGTTTTATTTGTTATTTTGGCTACTATTTCATTTCCTAGTATGCTTCTTGTTTCCTCAGGACCTATAGAGTAACAACTGGGGTACAAGATGTGCTTCCAACAGATTAGTAAGGGTATATGTGGCTTTAGTTCCTCAGAAAACAAACATTCTAATTACTATTTCCAGGAGCAGCCTCTTTCCACTCAGAACAAATATAATACGTCCAAGTATTTCTTGCTCTGCATACTTCTGGGAAGCCTTTGGATAGTCATTCAGGGGAAGTATTCCCAGTTCTGCCAACTTCACAGGTGAAAGAAAGAGAAAGAAAGGCAATGCTGTCAATTTGAAGAAAATCTACTGTGCCTGGAGTGTGTGACATCAATGAAGAGTTTTAAAAATCCACCTTTACATCAGCTATTTGAGTTTTTCACTTTGCTTTGATTTCCAGTCCCACTTTGGAGTTCCAGGAAGATGTGCCCCCCTCCTACCCTGCCCCTGCTTTTTCAGCATCACAGTTATAGAAAGGGAAAATTACTTCTTGAAATTAGGATACAAATGCCAAACTTTTCCATTTTGGCGTAGTGATTTGTGGAGCAGACTTGAGATAGATACATGGTACTTCCTACTGAGCCCTGGGTAGGCTCGCTACTCTTCCTTACCCCTAAATTTTGGTCTCTTTCTTGTGGAAAAGAGTTGCCTGGTAAAAAGGAATCTGTGATGTCCATGGAATGATGAAATTGATAGATTGATGTGATTTGTCAGGGAAGAGGTATGTGGTAGAACAGAGCATTGCTTTGGATTGGTCTTTTCCTTGTTATTTTTTCTTGGCCAATGTTCTTTGCTGGTTTGGCAGCATCCCACCTGCTTCCTGATAAGACATGTGAGAGATGAATAAAAAATAAATTCATACAATCGAAAAAGCAGTCAGCCATTTCAATGACAGTAAGAAAAGGGGTATGTGTGTGTGTGCGCATGTAAACCAAAACCCCTGAAACCTCTTCTGGAATAAACCCATCACTATTCATGAGCTGTTATTGAACTTTTCTTTCTAACATCTGATTTTTTTTTTAATAGCTTCTCTGAGGAAAAAAGAAAATAAGATCAGAGCAGCAAAGCAAAATGACAAGTGTTTAGTTTGCTATTGGTTCCAGCTAATAAATGTGAATAGTGCTATGAGCCTCCTTCAAACTGGTGGGCATAACAACTGAAATTCCTTTCAAGCTAAATAAGGGAGCAGTTAAAAACATATTTATTTAGTGAGGGCTGAAACAATAGAGGCTGCTGCCAAAAGCATCAAATGGTAAAGCACAGCAAAGAAGTTAGTCTGGTTGAATTAAGGCATTTCTTTGGATTAATAGAACAAATGAGAGATTTGGGTGCTGGAGATGAGGAGCATGTTTTGAGAGAAGGAAGCAGGACTAGAAAAGCTGAGGAGATGGTCAGAACAATCATTACCACCATTTGGAGTATGCCTTGGAGTAATAGGACAGGAGACATTATTCTCGGAGGAAAACGGGGTGTTATTTCCTCTTTATTTAAAATAAATCAACAACAAAAACAAAAAAAGCAATAAAAATCCCCACAAAAACAAACAAACAAAAAAACCACAACAAAAAAAAACCCCAACCACCAAACAGAAAGACCCTTCAATCCAAAACCCCAAACAAAACCCAAAGCAGGATTGCATTGAAAAAATGGTCTTGTCTCCAGCACCTGTTTCTCTTTTGGATGTGGGTGACAGTTCACCTTTGGCTGAGGGCTGAGCTGAAAAGGGAGGTAACAAGGTGTATCTTCTGGGAGGATTCTCCACTAATGTAAGTGAGCACAACTTTGTGCTTGTGATCCTCTGTAAGGACAAGATGTGCAGAAGCAAGTGGGAAAGGTGAACAAGTTCTCTTCCCCTTTGTTTAGGGCAAATTGGACGTCATTTGACACAGGATGGTTTCCAATTTTATCATATTTTACTGCCAAAAAATGATGCTAGGATGAAAATAGAACTGCTGGAAAGAACTAACATTCATCCCTCATCCGACCAAACTGCAGAAAACAGGATAATTACAGGTGTGTGTGGGATGAGGAAGCTTCTGAAAGTTGCCATGTTCCCTGTAAACAGTAATCCCACTGAAACTCATCCAGACTCCATCTGGAAGTAAACAGTAGGCGTCCATTGCTGTGGGGAGGTTAGGGGTGTGAAAGGCATTTCTCTGGCTTGTTTTCATCTTTTAGGTGAGGAGATAGTAACTTTAAACTGGGCGTATGGTCCCTGGCTGAAGTCCACATACCATGGATGTGATGAGGTCGAGTGCTGCGGTTGGGATATTTAGATTATCACAAGGCAAATAATATTAGGAATGAACACCCTGCTTAGAAACATTTCTGTGGTGTTAAGTATATGTGCATAGGAAATATTTTGAAATATTTCAGCTGAGCACATTCTGGGAAGAAACCTTGCTGGCTCCCTCAGCAGTGAGGGCTGGGAAAGCCTGGCTATTGACTCTGAACCTCTTACCCTCTCAGCACCAGGAGATGGGGCTGTTTGTGAGACATCTCTTGTAGAACGTTCCCACTGTTTTCCATTTACCACTTTCCCTCTAGGCTGCAGTTCCTGTTTCTTTAAAATATGTGACAAAAACCTAGGAAACTGCTTTGTTTCAGCTGTGACTCCATACCCTCAATTTTGCACACTGCCTGAAGGCTTCCTTATATTCACCTGTCATCCGCATGGGAGTGCTGATGAGGGACCTGAGCATCTCTTGAATATATCCCCTTCCTGCCATTAAAGGTCTGAAGAGACTGTTCTGATCAATTCTTCAGACTCAAATCAGTGAGATTGTCTGGTAGACTCTTATAGGGAGCACTTCCAGTGGGAGTCAACATGGGAAGAAGTATGGAGATACTGCTTTGAAAATGTGAGAGCTCAGTCCTTCCAGTACACCCTGCAATTCATACTGAGAAGTAGAGGGCAGGCAAGGTCTTATATTTTTTGACATATTAATGGGTGTTTGGTATCTGTGTGCTATAAGGCATTCCTGTTGTATTCACATATTAGTAAAAGCACAGATGTTACAGACACTCATATATCCACTCACAAGAAAAAGTACAAATATGGTGCTTATCTATCTCCAGGTTTGGTCTTCCCAGCACAAATCTTTTTGTGCAATAGAAATGACTTACCTTTGCCATTGAGAGATTTACAGTTGACTATATGGGAGCTGATTTTGTCACTTCCATTCCTTAAACAGTATTCTCCTCTATCATGAGCCTTCATAGCAAATATTTTCTTTCTGTGGCATGATCTTGCTTGTTTGAGAAAGCCATGTTCTCTCCTTTTGTGATTGAATAATACAAGCAGAACTTGTACATCTACTGACTGTTGTAGTTACACACATGTCAGCAGAGAAAGCTGTAAGGACTTGAAGGGACCAAACACTCTGGGAGGAAAGAGTTGTTGATCTGTAGAGAAGTACTGTTGTGGTTAGAATAACTCCAAAGCAAGAAATTCACCTCAGGAGGTGTATGATAACCTCCATCTTTTAAAGCTTGCTTTGACTACAGTTAAAATCTTGTGAGGTCTCTCATTATGATAAGACACAGAAAAGCTCTATTATTGAGTCATCCATACTGAATTGGCTTCTTTGCTGTAAGAGAAATTGGTTTACAGCACTTCTAGCTTTCTCAGCCTCCTGATGTGCCTAGGACTGCTGAACAAATGTAGGAGCACAAGCCCAGGAGGAGGACAAACATTACTGAAGAGTAGAGAGAAACTCTAGGGAGCAGATATCTTTAGGTAAGTTGTGGCAAGGTGACAATAAAGAGATCCAGGAATATGTCTTGTCAAGAGTTATTCTAGCATCCTGCAAGTGTACTTGGCACCTTCTGCTATATTTATAGCCTAATAAGAAAGAATGGTGTTTCTGGGTTGTCGGGGATTTTTTTGGTTGTTTTTTTGGTTTAGATTTTGTGGGGTTTTTTTTGAGGCCAGGAGTTCTGTTGAACTTAAAATCTCATTCTGGAGTCTTATGTCTACATATATTTAAAGAAGTGTATTAAAAAAACCCCATGTATCAAAAATACCCATTCTGTAATTTCAGGCCCGCAGCTGACCATGTCTCACCTCTAGGAAGAGGTTAGACTTCCTCGTCTTTTCTTTTTTAGCCTCAAATGAGCAACTGTTCTGCTTTTGCAAGGCAGAATGTTTGGCAAAGATGTATAACAAATAAGACACGCTGATTATAAATGAATAGTGCCACCACAGTAAATTCCACTCAGACATGGTAGATAAAACAGTGGCAAGTTACCTAGCCTGTGATTTCAGTCAGTTGCTTTTTCCTTCTGTTTTAGTGGCTGTAAATTCCAGACCCACAGAACCTATTCTACTGTTGTCATCCCACACTCTGTAGTTATTTCTCACTTTTTATGGTGTCAACGTTATTTCCTATTCAACTGCAGAGCAGCTAATTTAACTTAGATAAATGAGCTGTAATGAAACCATAGTGTGACTGCAGCCCTAACTGTTTTATTTTTATTAAAAAAGGCAAACCCCCCTCCGTTTCTCAAACCATGAAGTGTATCTGCAGGATGTGTAATTAGCTCCAGACTGTGGAGCCCCTTGAAGAAGGTGCTGTGAGAGTTACCCATCGCTTTTGTCACTTCTCACTCAGTATGTACCATATGGGAACATTCAGCAGAGGTTTGTGTGGAGGTAAACATAATCTTTTTGCAGCAGCTCACCCATGGAGCAAGGTTTGACAGGCAGCAAGGCTTACATTTGTCTAAAGACTTGTACTTCAGACTGAAAACCTTCCTATGTGTTTAGTGTTCTACCCATCCTGATTTGCTTTGCTGAATATTTGAGTTGTGTTGAATTGGAGAGGTAAAGTGAGCTCCACACTGAGTTGTCTTTACCCGTTGGAGTCCCTTATAATGCAGCTACTATTTCAGAAGACCTACTTCGTTAACTTGTTAACTTTCAGTTTGCTTGCATCATGAGTTGTGGTGTAACTGAAACACAGCCATGCCACCAGTTCTTGCCAATAGCCTAGGTTCCTTGAAGGCTTTGGCAGTCCTCAGAGGAATGATGAATTCTGGAAGATAGGTGGATATGGTGAATAGTTGTTCTGTGTTTGAAGGTTTATCTCTAATAGTAAAATGGAACTTACTGTAAGGCAACACACAGTCACAAGTGATTGCTTTGCCTCAGCTTAACAAGTTACTGCTTGCAAGCTGACAGGACTCGTGTCTGAACTCCTTGCTGGATGAAAGTGAGAAGTAAGATGCATTAGCTGACATCAACAGGGTACCAGTTTGGGGTAGGTGAGTAGTAGG
Organism: Ara ararauna; assembly: GCA_028858755.1. Taxonomy (NCBI): domain Eukaryota; kingdom Metazoa; phylum Chordata; class Aves; order Psittaciformes; family Psittacidae; genus Ara; species Ara ararauna. Next base: position 7,876,765 of record CM054380.1, on the reverse strand, counting down.
TGTCACCTACTACTAATCTAATTTGGTTTGTGTAACCCAGACACTTGATGATTCTTATTTACTTTTTTTAAGGTAGTATAGGTACAATAGAAGCATGACTAAAGTTTTCCTGGAGAATAGAGGTATAAGTATCCTTTCACCAAGATAAGGAACATTTTGTCTGGAGCATGAGTTGTTAACTGCTGTTTCCTATTTAGATACCTCTATTTATTATTCCACTGATTGTAAAGCTTGAAGGATGGTGCTAAAGGATTCCAGGGAGGCCCTGCTGATACTAATGTCTGTAAACCTCAGGCAGTAGCTTTTACCCTGCATGGAAAAAAATTGCTTGCATAGCATCTAACTGATGTTGTGATGACAAGGGACTGCTGGGGCAGGTATCACAGTAGAAGTGAGTTAAACCAGCATTTCGAACAGAAAAATTACATAAAATATTTTACTCTGATTCATAATAAGGTAGCAAATATTTGAGGCATTCTTAAGTTAGAAAAACCCTGATTTAGCTTCATCTGCTTTTTGACCTGTTCTTAGATAGTCCTGATGAGTCTGTAGTGCACAAATTCTTCTAAGAAATACCCAAGTCTTTTCATGTGTTGTCTACACTTTTTGTCTGAAGTGTTCCTCCCGCATACTGTTAAATCACCTCCTATGTGCCAACATCCTTCTTGATTTTCTGACCTTTTCAAGCAAATTAAAGACACATACATCTCTTTAGCCACATCTTTCTGTGGATAAGAATTTTGAGTGCTCATCTAACACTTTTCAACTTCAAAGCTCTTCAGAAGTGAGGGGCCTGATTCAAAGTCCATTGAAGTAAATGAATAGCATTTCGGTTAACTTCACAGAGACTCTTATTTTTGTAATTTTTTCCCCCATCTGCTCTCTGAAGACCTGCTATCTTTTGCATTTCCTTAAGTTTTAGATCTCAGTACTAGCTCTTTTGGGCTCCTGTTTGGCACTGGCATAATGAGACTATTTCTGACAGTAGCTTTCTGAGAGATGCTCAAAATTGGCATATAAATGCAATCTCATAAGCCCTTCGTAACTAAAAGATGTCCATATATATTAGCCTCTAGCCTGTCATGCACAGCAATTTATTCATATGAGGTGGCAATTAGGTCACTTTTTTGGTAACAAACCAAGCCATCCAAGTTTCCAAGTGGTTCCATGTTTCTTCCCCTAAGCCCTTCTCACTGTTAAGAAAACTCTTCCTTTTCTCCTGTCGACAAACTGAATGGGTAATTCCACTTCTTTAGGGACTATAGGAGGCTTTATTCTTGTAAAACTATTCCAAAAGTCCTGAAACACTTTGCTGCCCACAGCTTGATCGGGGCTGTCTCTGTGCAAGGATGAAGGTAGGGACTGCTTTAACAGCTTCACTTTGGCTTTCACAGTGCCTCTACATTGGCTTCCTTTAGAACTATTTGGCTTCTTTCATTCTGGCAGACTTTGCTTTCTCTGTGCTAGCAAAATGCTTCTGCATTAGTTCTTTCCCTGTTTATGTTTTCTTTTTCCTGTCTGTTGCATGTATTTAGTTTCTGTGTTTTATCAACTTTCCTATCTATTTGTTTGTTTATTCATTCCCAGTATTTGTTTTTTTTTTTTCTTTTCCCTACAGAATATTCTGCTTATGTGGAGGTGATTGGAACATTGTTAGCTGATAACGTGTAGGCAGGTCATAAGTAGTAGAAATTACTGATACCAAAAATAGTCCTCCTGCAGTCTATTAAAAATATGCTGTTGCTGTTTTCATTGTTGATTTTTCTGCAAGCCAGCCAGAGCTATTTAAGATCTCTGTGTGACAGTCAGTGTACGCAACTTGCAGGTCTGAGGGCTCCTTGAGCACCAGGGTTGTGATTTACCTTGTTGCTGCCAGAGGTTTTGAGCACCACAGAACCCACATTCAACAAAGCACACAAGCAGTGCTTTTACATGCCTGCGTAATCTTCTGTTCCTACCACAGGTAGGCTCTTCATTACCTCCAATTATCTGTGTTTTCACTAGGAGCTTGCATTAAATTAACTCTCAGGTATACTTATTCCTGCACTTGACTTCTTGGGCTGTACTCAAGTCACATTTTCATTTCTTCTTGAACAGCATGACCACTTAGATCTGGTACAATGGTTGTTCGTAAACCATCCTCATCTTGCCATTACAATTAGATAAGACTGCAGCTGAATTACCTCTAATTCTCTGATTTTAATGTAAGAAAAATAGATTCTGCCAAGGCAGCCAGATTGCCTTTTGCTTGTTTGCTTTCCTCTCAAGTATCTTGGCACTGTCTCCCTTTTCTCTTTCTTTGAACTGATGTTTAGTCCAGATTCATTACAAACAAGATGCAGGTTTTATTTAGCGGCCAAAGCAATTAACCATCAGAGCATGCTGCTGTAGGAGGTGGTGGGAATCCTCCTCCTAGAAAATCAACATGAATCAGAGACTTTAACAACAGCTTCTCTGGGTGAAATTCAGTGTTGTTTGGTTTATGAAATGTCAGTCTACATGGTGTCATTGTCCCTCTTGCATCCCTGGTATGCTAGATGCACTGAGATCCATGCTCTTGTTACTCAGAGTGCAGTGGAATTGCTGATGTGAGATCTGGGGCTCCTACCTCTTTCAGAGATGTGTATCAACGTCTCTACAAGCTGTGTGGGTTTCCTTAACACACTTTTTAATGATCACTGCCTTCCACATCGTATGTAACAAAATGTGTTAGGAAAAAACACTTCAGGGAAATCTTAAAGCTGTGAAAAACATATGTTTGAATGCAGCATTTAGACTTCTGTGCTTTTCTTTAAACATCATCTCAAATCCTTTCCCAAAGGCTAGCACTAGAAGTGTTTATATGTGCTGTCTATGCTCAGCTTCTATTTAAACATACAAAACACTGTGTTCCAAATCTGCATTTCCTGACTGAAACCAGCACCACTACACAGAGATGGGATAACACATCAAAAGAAATAGGTATATAACATATACTATATTACCTAGGTAAAGCAGAAGCCATGCACACACAAGCAAAGCAAAACAAGGAATCCATTCACCACTTCCCATTGGCAAGGAGGTGTTCAGCCATATGCAGGGAAGCAGGGCTCCATCATACCTAGTAGTTACTTGGGAAGACAAACTCCATCACTCTGAAAGTCCCTCTCTTCCTTCTTCTCCCCCCAGCTCTATATGCTGAGTATGACTTCATATGGTATGGGATATCCCTGCTGTTCAGCTGTCCCTGCTGTGTCCCCTCCCAGCTTCTTGTGCACACCCAGCCTACTTGCTGGTGGGGCAAGAAGCAGAAAAGGCCTTGACTCTGTGTAAGCACTGCTCAAGAATAAGGAAAATAGCCCTGGGGTATCAACATGGTTTCCAAGAGAAATACTAACACAACCCCATTCCAGCTACAGTGAAGAAAATTAACTTGACCCCAGCTGAAACCAGCACAGGCTGTATCACACCCTGACTATAAAGTTAAAAAAGATCAGTATTTGACTTCAGAGATTTGTTTTCAGCAATTCTTACTTATTTGTTAAACAGTGAATGTTTTATGAGCAGCTAAGGTGCTTGGCAATAGTTTAATATGGTATTTTGGTTGTGATCTGCGTTTCTCGCAGCTGCCAGCATTGTAAGACTTGTGAGCAGAAAGCTGGATATTAGACATCAGTTCTTTGGGACCAAGGTTGGCAAGGAGAGAACCTACATAGAAACAGGGGACATGGCAGCTACTGGTGTAATTACTGGATAATAAGTGGTGATGGACTATGGAGATCTTCCATAGCCTTCAGCTTTTCTCTTATTCATCATAATGATTAATCTCAAAAGCTCTACACCTCTTTCTTCAACCACATCTCTTCTTGGAACTCTAGCAAAGAAATAGAATTTTTCTAAAGGCAATTTTCTTCCAAGAAACAACACATACCATTTCCTTCTGAACTTCATTGCTGGCAAAAAATTTTCACCCTGGTAATCTCGACAGCAAATTGAAGAGTTTATAATAAAAAAATGAAAGCAGTTAGTTTTCTGATTAAATGCACCTTGCACTGAGGAGCAGGTAAGTGTTTTCAGTTTCCATGTGCATTCAGATGAAACGGACCTGGTAGAAAAATGGAAAAGGCCTTAGCATAGAATGTAATAAAAAGATAATTGGCTCTTCTGTGTTTTTGATAACTATCTTGGGTTACTGCCTCTGGTGGGGAAACCAACAGATCTGTCCATTACATATTTCATTGCAATCACAGGGCTCTCTCTGTGTGTGTGTATTACATGTGATTCATTTGGTTTTGCTTACTTCGACTTGATAACCAGCGTTGCATTTACAGGAGTCCTACAACTGATACTGTTGCTGTTATCCTGTAACTGTTACCCCATAACTGATAGTGTTGTAAGGCCTTGGTGATATGGCCTGTAGTTTTCTGCAGACTTAAGCAAGAACCACCTGTGTCACTCTGGAAGGTACATAGTAGTGAAGTGAATACTGTGGGTTAGAGCATACCTTGAATAAATTTGAGGACATAAATGGTGTCACCTGGACCTTGAGCAGTAGCTCCTTGTGCTCTAAGATAACCCTTTTACTCTCCTTCCTCTCCAGAAGGAGCAGGATGAGTAATATCCCATCACAGCCCCAAATGTTAATGTGCCACTTGATGTCTAATGAAAGGATATATATAATCAAGGGCCTGCATTTCCCCTGCATTTCTCAGCTGCTGACCTGTGCAAAGGATGTGAGGAAGGAATTTCAGACTCTCAGCTCCTGTGCAGGTCTATTATCTATATTAAAAATAGTCTTAAAATGTGGTACCTTAAAGATGTTAACCATAAGAAGTTCTAAATGGGTTGACCCTATCAAAGAAGTAATTGCTGGAAAGATGGTGCTTTATCCTGGCAACATCATGTTAGAGTGAATGATGACTGAGTATATTGCAACGACTGAGTGAGGAGCGCTTATTTAAGCTTCATCCCTTGTTCCTTCAGTGTTTTATTAGATTGCATTTGCTTTTCTTGGGTGTTGGATTTAAACCTGAATTCTCTTGTATGAGCCACAGCTTGTTTAACTCAAACAGTTTGTTGTTTCCACTTGCAGGGAGATAATTGGCTGTTGACTCACAGAACTAGAAGAGGATATTGCCCTCATCTACTGAAATGGAGAGAGAGGCTAGTTTTCAGAGCAATAATCAATTTTATTTGCATGGCTTCTGTAGTTAAACCAGCCCACGTATTTGTTGTTAGGTCACAGCCTGAAGAAAAAGCTGCCATTTCTTGTTTGGTGATTTAAATGTAAGTATTTTGTATGCCTCTCAACTTCGCTGACCCAGTCTGAAGTGTACCTTTGAAGAGCATGATACTCTAGGGCCTAAAAGGGAGTGAAAATCGGATGGAGATCTGAATCACTGAGGAGGGCTTGTATCCTGAAACCTTTATGTGCTTTACAAGTTGTATATGTCTAATGAAAATGGACCAACTTCCTACAAACTTTGCCCTACTCCCATTGCAGTTCTAGACCTACAGGTACGTAATATTAGACAAAATGTTCTTTGGTTTGAGCTTGTTTCCACTCCAAGCCAAACTGAGGGAAAAGGACAGATATTTTCTGTTTTGATGACTCTCCTGATTACTCCTGTTATTTTGTGTCATTTTTTACCATTTATTGACATAGTGGCATGCTTGACTGAGGGTTGAAAAAAGTATCTCATCCTGTCACATATTTCTTACTTTGTTGAAGATGGACCTTCACTTTACTCCTGGCTTTACCTGGAGCATACTGCTTCCTGAGAACCCATCTTTTACAATGTGATTTTTATAAGGTCATATGCGAAACAACCCCACCAAATACATCATCTGACCTGTTTCATGTGAGGTGACATGAGTCATAAATATTGCTGGATTTTTTTGCTGTTGGTACAGTCATTTTAAGAGCGCTACCTGCATTACCTATGAAGCAGCAGTTTAGCCTGTTTGCTGACAATACACATTACTTTGGGGATTTTAAGCATATCGCTACTTTCCACTCTACTTTAGGAAATCTGAAGCATTCTAAGGGATATATTTGCAGTGTGATTTCTTGGGATTTGTTGCACAACTATTTCTGTTGAGGGAAATTATGTTGTTGTCAGCACATTCATCTCATGAAAGATGAGCCAGTATTCACTAGGCAATGTTATAGAAGCACATAAGCAAAAAGGGGTGAAAATCCCTAAACCCTTCTTTTTCAAAAAACTTCTTTTTCAAAATTAATTCTACTTATACACATTTTTAAAAACCCTTTTTGCATTGAGCAATCAGAACAATATTTAACAAAGCTTTGTAAGCAAAAAAGATCAAAATACATCAAGATATCTGCTCACATTGTAAGCCTTCCAGTGCAAATTCAAACACTCGCTTACAACACTGATCCATGTTGAGCTGGTTTAGCAGTAGCGGTTTCTCTAATGGAGAATTATTAAAATGCCCACTTACTCAGCATCACGTCTTCTAAAAGACAGCCTGTTCTTCCACAAATTCAAAATTATGAGACAGGGACTCCCATTGGTGCTTTTGCAGTGCCTAAAATAATAGGATCCTGATGTGTGACCTCTTATGGGACACTGCAATAAGGTAAAAATAGTCTATTTAACAGCAAAATATGAATAAATAGTAATTGCATACATCTTACCGGCAAGATCCACCTTTAAGGCCTTACAGCTGCATAAATACATTTGGTGCAATGATGTGCAAACATATATTAATTAATTTCACTACCATCTTTGAACAATTCAAACCATACATAGCTAAATTTCACCAGAATTTCGGCACAAGCTCAGGGTTCTTTGAAAGTGGGTCCAAGTGTTTTCAGATATGTTTGGGCTTTCAGCCAGTTTTGGCTGAGTTATGACTTTGTAGCGAAACTGGAAACCCAGGCAAGCTTTGGGGAGGCTTTGGTTTCACTGTGAACATTTTATTCAAGCCTGAAATCTGATGAGATGAAGCTTAGTAGTGAGGCTTTTTTCCTTCTGAAGGTTCTGATGAAAGTTATTTACTTGATCTCTTTGCAAAATCCCCATAGGTTCTACACTGTAATGTTCATTTATTATTGCTCATCTCTTACCTGTAACACAACCACAGAGGCTGCAGATTGCCTGGAGACTCCCAGCGTCAGGGATAATGCCCCAGGCATTGTTACATGTCTTGTATGTTAAAGTCAGAGGGTGGAGGGGAAAACCAAGAGGAAAAACCAAGTGTAGTGTTCTCTGTAGGCAAGAATTTTTGCTAGATACTTCAGGGGAATGTATAAGTGAGTAAGAAGCCTGTGTCGTGTTTTAGCAGTTTAATTATGTCTGTGTTAATAATCTGAAGGGGACTAGGAGTGGTTGTTGCAGTTTAAGGGGTCTGCTCATGGGCTGTAGTGCAGGGCAATGGATGACTGTAAAATCCGGCCAGAGAATTTCAAGAACAGATCAGAAATGGCTCACTGGAGGAAAATGCTTTTGTCTTGCTCTGGACTTGGGGCAGCAGCCGGTTGAGTGGCACGAGCAGGGGCTGTGGATCATGCTGGTGGTGTGTGTGTGCATGGGTGGAGAGGATTTCTCTACTTAAACAGCACTATTAAAAAAAGTGCTTTTCACAAATGTAATTCTTCTAAGCAGTGAATTCTGTGCAGCCAGGATTTATTCTGGTTTTGTCTCTACTCCTGTAGCCAGTCAGGTGCTACGTACTGAGTATCCCATAACTCAGATACCTGTGTCCCTCGATCCGTACAGGCAACTGCTGGAAAAGATGAAACCCCTTTTCCTTTTAATTGCAAAACTGTACAATGCTGGTTCTTGTTCTGTAGTGCCTTGTGGGTACATTTCTTTCAATAATGACTTCTGTATCAGAAATAGCATACATATCACATAACAGGGTGCTTTTTTTGAACTTGGCTTTGACTGAATAGCAGTTTCTTACGAGATTCAACATGAATGTCTGGAATTTGTATCAGAAGTGACCTTAGGCAATAGTCTTTGAAATAACCCCACTTTGAAATTTGTAATGATGTAGCCTTCTTTCGAGGTCAGTCCATTCCTCTTCAGCTTTGTTGATATAACGAAGGTGAACAAAGGCACTATATGCAGTGAATGAACACAGATTTAATGAACAGCAGAAAAGCAGATGACAAAACCAGCTGACATTTATTATACTATGAGTTGTTTTGAGCAAAGGCCTTGGAAACCATATGCAAATAAAGGAACTATTTTATCAAGCGGGCTTTGTGTCAGCTGCAAAAGTGGACAAAGCTGATGTTTGTATTTCAAGAGGAAATTCCTTAGAACAACAGTCCCATTCCTAGGGGAAGGTACAGTAATTCTTGGAAGTAGCCTGAGAGATCAAAATATTTTGCAGTATGAAAATCAGGAGGGCTGTATTGGTGTGATGCTCTTTTACAATAAACTTTCTACCTTAGCAACTAATCACTGCTGTGCTCTCAGGTTGTGCTCTGTAGTTGTCTCCAGGGTGACTCTGGTCTTTGGCTGTGTGCATGAAAAACATTTGCAATGACCACCAGGCCAAGGTGTTACTGAGAAAAAGCACCTTTTGTATGCTATATCCCTGCCCTTGCAGTAGGATTTGGCTTCCTATGAAGATTTTTATGTAACTTTCCCAGAAGATATTTTGTTTTTCTATACTATAGAATCCACATGAAAATAACCATAGTTTTGTACTTCATAAATTATTAATCTGGCAGCAGTTGCTTGCTAAACAATTCTCTCCCACACTAAAAGTGCTGTTCTGCAGTATAGTAGAGACTTATTTTGAGCTTCTGTTTAGAGACGAAGTTCATACCTGCTTCAAAGTTAATGCATGTGACAGTACATATCTGGTAGCAACTGAAATGCCACCTCTACCCACTGACTCAATTTCATTTACTTATTTTATTGGCTGTTGTAATTAGAGGGGAACATATCACGATTTCTGCATCCTTGGCTTCTGCCTGTGATCTTTGACTCTTCAAGCCTTACTGAAGAGTTTGTGCTTCTCACAGTGAGCTGCTGGGAACAACTGACATTCATTTGTCTTTGGAGGGTTTAATGGAAGACCTTTATTTTAAAGTGGGGTTTGGAGACCTCTGAAGCTGTAAAGCTAAAGCCTACCCAACTATTAATACCACTGGACTGAAGTTAGCCCTACAGATAACCAGTAGGACTTCGGTGTGAAGTAATAGTCATGTGTTTTGAATAAGGTCATTTCAATTACTTCAGCAACATTAATCCTAAATTAAGAAGGCTTATGTATGGCAAATGACTTATCCGTATTAAAGAGAGCACACATTTTCGCCCAGGATGTTTGAAAGTGATATTCTGTCAATAGAAAAGATAGAGAAAGAAAAGATCTTATTATACATTTTCTTCCAGTAGGCATTTGAAAGTCATCCTTCCTACTACAAATATATAACATTTCACAACATTTTCCTTTAAGTTGAATTTTCTTACTTGGCTTTTCTTCATCCCAAGAACATCTGTACCCTAGACCCAGTTAAACATAGTTATGCAGGTATATGCAGGTGTCATGGGTTCAGCAGCAGCAGTCATTTTTCTCCTTCTTGGTAGCTGGTGCAGCACTGTGTTTTTCACTTTCGGCCTGGGAACAGTGCTGATAACACCAGTGTTTCGGTTACTGCTTAGTGGTGTTTTGGTCTGACCACAGACTTTCTGAGTCTCATGCTGTGCCAGGGAGCAGGGGAAGCAGGGAAGAAGCAGAGACGGAACACCTGACCCAAACTGACCAAGGAGGTTATTCCAGTCTACAGCACGTCATGCCCAGGATGTAAAAAACAGAGAGCAGAGACCCGGAAGGGTGGGGGTGCACTGCATGGTCAGGCTTGGTATTAGGTGGTGAGAATTGTATTCTTTCCTTGTATTTGTCTTGTCATTATGATTATTGGTGGTAGCAGTAGTGGTCTTGTGTTATACTTTCGTTACTGACCTGTTCTTATCTCAACCTGTGGGAGTTGCATTCTTTTGATTCTCCTCCCCATCCACCCGGGAGCAGGGGGAAGAAAGAGGGGGGAGTGAGTGAGAGAGTGAAACTGCGTGGCTGACTGGACTTAAACCACAACAGCAGACAATCCTGATCTGGAAAGAAGTGAGCATATCCTGACAGGAGAGCTTGTTCCCTCTACTCTCTTCCTGGGATGGGTGCTGAGTGTTGGCAGGTAAGGATAGCACTGATCAATGGATTTCAGGAGTAAGGACATGGTTCCCTTTATTCTGTTTTGGGGAGAAGTGTACAGAGACCTTGGGCTGGTCACCCTGACTTCCTGGCTGTAGAGAACAGAAAGGTTTTTGGCCTAGTATACCAGGGATTTTTGTCCATAATTAAGTTATAATGATTGCATGTGTGATGGCTTAGAACTCAAAGCAGAGGTTCTCTTGGAGGCTTAACATGTAATTCAGAGGATATTTTGGCCTCTTTCAGCTAGTGAAACATAAGCCTGGAAAGGTTGTGATTTGTTTCTAAATATAGCGCAGGCATGAGTACTAAAGGAGAGGACCTTGCTGGCATAAGAGCGAAGTATGAGAGTTGTCCAGGAGTGCATTTGGGTTTGTAATTAGAAGAGTTTCTCTCAGACCAGTGGAGCAGTGGACTTCTGCAACAGCCTTCCAGGAGAAATTGTCAGGGTGAAAATCTAAGCTTCTAAGTTCTATTAAGGCTGACAGGAGTCAAGAGCAAAGGAGAACTTACACATGTACTCTAGTAAGCTATAGAAACACTTCTAGCCAGAGTATTAGAAATGCAGGGCATCACTTGTAAATTGTTATCATGCTTATTACTATTGTATGTAAGTGTGGTCAGTACCTTCTTGACTGGATATGCTGACAATGCAAAGAGCAATCCTGCTTCAGGTTTCTTTAATTGGGCAAGACAAACCAAAGTAGCAAATAAGGCAGGCTGAAAGAGTTGGGGTTGTTCAGCCTGGAGAAGAGAAGGCTGCGGGGAGACCTTAGGGCAACTTCCAGTTCCTAAAGGCGCTGCAAGAAACCTGGAGAAGGGCTTTTGACAAGGGCAGGTAGTGACAGGACAAGAGGGAATGGCTTTGAACTGGCAGAGTGGAGATTGAGATTAGATATTAGGAAGAAATTCTTCCCTGTGAGGGTGGTGAGAATCTGGCACAGGGTGCTCAGAGAAGCTGTGGCTGCCCCATCCCTGGCAGGGTTCAAGACCAAGTTGGACGGTGCTTGGAGCAAGCTGCTCTAGTGGAAGGTGTCCCTGCCTGTGGCAGAAGGGCTGGAACTGGATGATCTTTAAGGTCCCTTCCAACCCAAACCATCCTATGAGTGTATGAAAACAGCAGCAAAGAGAAACCAAGAAATGAAGTGACTTGCCCAAGGTCACCTGGCCTTTCTCATTTCTCCTTCTGTCTCCCTGTGCACACATTTTCTCTTCCTGGAATAAACTAGGTGAATTCTGCGAGGCATGTCTCATTTGTTATGAGTAATCAGGTGAGAATTCTTATCTTGCCGATTCAGGAGCTGCTACTTCAGTGAAAGGAACATTTTCCTTGCCACATAACAGAAGCTATAAAATAAAAGGTGAAGTGAAAAATGGTTAAAGTACTGTAACTTGCACAATTAAAATCCAGCACTGAACAACAATAAGAGGCAGAGAATTTGCTGAACAACAGCAAATTTCTCCTTTTGCTGTTGTGCATTTGAACTTGGCATGCAAAACTGAATTTTGTCCTATATACCAAGTAATTAACAGAGAACATGAAAGTGAAGAGTAGTTATGGTAATGTCTCTAATTTTAGCTGAGAAAAACCACAGCATACCTTGTCCATGCTCCACCGTAAAGAAATTGGCTCCTCTTTTTATTTCTTCCTATTGTTAGTGTCCTAAACCTACCAGACCTCCTTTTCCATCCCCTTTCTTCTCAGCTCTGGACCCTCCCACACATGAAAATAACCCAATGGTCTTTCGCAAATCTTATTTTTAATTAGCTGTACTCATACAGAACCTCTTAATATATGATTTTGCTCAAAATAGCACCTGAATGCAGTCTAAAGTCACAGATCTTGAATATCGAGATATTAAGATTTTTTTAATTTTTTTTTATGTTGTATATGCAAGAAAAGGACATGGATATGGAGGAGTAATGTGGACTCCATTGTCAATATCCCATGTAAATCATGGGATGGAAACATTGAAGGATAAAAATAACACTTGAATTTTCTTGTAAAGAAGTTTCCTATTTATTTCTTCTAAGTCAATGAATATTTCATTCGGATCCCACCATCAACATGCGTTCTGTATTTTGGTGGTTGTTTTTTTTTTAATGATAGTGCTTTGCCTGGAGGATTTCATGAACAGATAAGTAGCAATAAAGCGTTGTGTTCCCTGAGATATGAAGAGAACTCTTCATCTTTAAAAGATACATTCTCTGTCCTGTTTTAATTACTATCACCCTTCTGGTATAGAGATATTGCCCACATAGGTCAGGAAAACCGAATGACCTCTTTACAGTGCTTGGAGCAGTTGCACCTCTTCACAACCTGTTTTACAACCACCCCTTTTAAGTTTTTGAAATGAAATTTGCTTGTAAAGCCTTTTGACAAGCTTTGAATGAAGAAACAGCAGGTGTATGCAAGGATCTGAACTGATAAAATTGTTTATTACAGGGTCAAAAAGGATGCAACTTTGAACAGTCATGGCTTAAAGAATGAGCCTCTCTTGCTTTGTTAAGATAACCTTTCCAGGATAGGCTTACTTCTGCAACTGTGATGTCAGAGCACAGCACTCAGTGCGGACTGACTGTGGCTTGCAAGGCTTCTGGGTTGCACTCAAGTGTAATGGCTTACTACTGAAAAAGTGTTCTACTTCCTAGTCCTTCAACTTTCCAGTTTCTCACTGTGCCATAAAATCTTGGAGTTCAACTCTGGATTTCTCTATACTGTTTTTTTTTTTTGGACGATTGTTGATAACATATGAAGCAGGTCAGTCTGAATTACAGGTTTGCTCTAGTAACTTAATTTTTTTTAGAAGTGTAATTAATGATTTGCAGTGATCTATTGGTGAAATTTGGGTAAACCAGTGATCTAACTGCAAGGAACTACATCTTGCAGTTCCTTGAGCTGCAAGAAGAGATGAGTGGCGTGTTATACTATGTGCTTTAAGGCTGGTCTCAGCTTTTCTTTGGTAAAGTGGGGAAAATAAAGCCAATTTACACTGTTTATATACTTTTGAACAAAATTCACTATGTGGTGTTATCTTCTAGCAGACATGTTAGAAAAAGTGAAGTGCTCAAGAAGGTCCAAAAACGTTCTCTAGATGGGAAATTCTTTACAAGTTGAGCAAGGGGAGGAGAGGAATCTTTTCCAAGTTTATTCCCTAGATGAAGAATTTCCACATGAGTTGCTAAAATGAGATGTAGCATTTGCTTGATTCTACAGACGTTCAAAGTATCTTTGTGCAGTTCTCTGTGCCCACAAACATGGCTCTCTTCTGTGAAGGTGCCACATCCTTGAGCTCTGCCAAGCTCCCAAGCTTTCCCAAGGTAAAATTAAATGTCAGCTTTCCCAAATAATGTTACAGTAAATGATCTTTCACTTTGTGCTGTCAATTTATGTTATTAGGGACAGTAAATGGGGCAGAGAGAATGATAAAACTTGACAGGGTTTCTTGATTGTCAGTTCTGGGCTCATGATACCTGAGTTTCCTTCCCTTTGCTGTACAAGGAATGAAATGTCACGAGTGCTGACATATAATTTATCATCATTGGACACCTCACTGAGTTGAACAGGGCACTTTGTTTCTGAGTGATATTCCAGATGTGTTCTTGACACCTCTGAATTGTTACACTCTGCTTTTGTTCATGATCATCGAATTCCAAATGATAGAAATATACTTTTTCTAAGAATAATAAACTCTTGAGAGCTAGGAGAACAGCTAAAAGAAATAGTTGGTGGGGTTTGCTGATTTTAAGACTAAAGACAAACTTTGTAGGATGGAGCTCAGAAGTTCCTTATCTATCTCCATGCAAAGGGATTGTACTGTTTTATACACCTAATTTAGAAGTGATTTGAAAATCAGGGCTCTGTTGTAGAACCTAATGAAGTCAAACACTTCACATTTGGCAATGGGTATTTCAAGAACTCCTTGGCTTGGATAGTGCTTTAATGTAATCCACTCTGTTTGTTGGCTTGATGCTCACTAAGGTGTGTGTAACAATTCATTGTCGAATAGAGAAATGTACCTGACTTTTTCATTTTATTGTCTCATGAGCATTTGCTCCAGGTTTCACCTGGAGAGAAAAGTAATGCATGGGATCCAAGGAGAGGTTTTGTTTTTTGGTGGCTATGAGTTTTTGAGATTACTGTGACCCCTTGGTTATTGCTTGCTGTTACATTGGACCTTAAGCCAGAAAACCTATGAGCAAAGCCCCACTAAATTAAAAAAGAGACAGTTCTTTAATGGATAAGGCACTGTGTGCCTGGCTGAAGTTACCTGTTAGCTCTGTACAGGAGATAACCCCTCAGCAGTCACTTACTGCGCACAAGTTCCTCCTGGTTTAACAAGACGAATCAACCGGAAAGGCAGCCAGAGTATCACTGTGGGTCATAGTAATTTAAACACTGTTTTGTGCAGTTGAAAACTTTATATTAATCAGTAACTTGTTAGATATATCCCTCCTACCCCATCCTCCAAGTCTCTGATGCACAAAATTAAACTTAATTTGGTTTCTCTGGACACTTTTCATTTCTCAGAATTTATTGCAATTATACAATGCCCATAGCTCATTTATTTTTTGTTTTCTGGTGATTAAAACTCAAGACACTGAAAAATGTTATGTCTGTTTTCCTTTTCATCACTAATCCTTTTCTGTCCCCTACATTCAAGACACATTCTGTAATCATGAATTATTAAAGTAGCAAAATTTACAGACAGGCATAATTTGTAGCTAAGTTTAGGAAAAGCAGAAAGCAGAGATCTTGAACTATTTTTTAATAATATATTTTGGTTGTGTTTCAGAGTATGTTTTACTTAACAGTGAAGGCATTCCCGTATGTCTTTTCCTGTATGTCTCATGTCACATTGAAGTAAAAATTGGGTTACTACAGAGAATCATAGAAGCTGGAGAAGGGAAGTGACCTGTGGATATAACCACGCTGCATTGTGTAGTGATATCCCAGTGAGTGCCTGTCTCTTTCTGCTGTGATGCTACAGGTCTCCACACGGTTTATCCTGATGTGGGGAGACCTGAGTGGGACATTTTGCCTAGCTCTCAGGGTGTGGAGAGGAATTTCTTTTTTGAACAGTGTCACTTAGCCTCCATGTATCATGACTAGTCACACAGACTTGCTCTAAAATGTGTTTAGGTGCCTGCACAGGCCTAAGAAGAGAGTAGGTAAATTCATTAAATGAAGCATATCTATGAAGAACTCCTAAGCCCAGAGATTCTGCTGCTGAGCTGCTGCTTTCTCAAGGCTGGGCAGTGTTCCATGGAAGCACAATTGCATGATCACTCTGGTTTTACCCTCTTTCTAAGCTGCTGGCTGTTAGCAATGTTTTTAAAACTAGTTATTCAACAAAAATATAGTGAGCAGCACTGAGTGATATGATTACACCCAAGAAAGCTACAAGGAGAGGAAAGGATAGGAGGTAAAAGTGGTGGGAACTCTTTGGGTTTCACAAACTGGTGCTAGTCCTGATTATCTCCACATTTTCTGTGAAGGGCTAGTTCTGCTTGTCTTCCCCCAGAAGGTAGAGGCTATGTTTCTCTACCTGGGCTCATTCAGTCCCTGCCATGTTACCTGTAGCTGCTTGATCAACATCTTGGCAACTGTGCTGCTTTCTTAGATAAGGAGCACTTCTCAGGATGTGTGTTGGGGTAGGATCCTCATGTTACAGGTGTGAATGTCCTAACTCATTCACCTCCATCTTCAGTTTTGGCTCTGCTGCTCCTCCCAGAGGTGATTGAACCCAGCTGCCTACTCTGCTCTGAGTGCTTTCCTGGCAGATAGTGGCTCTGGCTGAGCCTTCTCCGAGTGCTCTTTGTCACCTTTTCCCCACACTGATGCAGGGAACTGGGCTAGATGGGCTTTTGGTGTGATCTAGGATAGCTGTTCTCTCATTTTTATGTCAGGAGGTGTTTGGAGGACCCTCGAGGATCCCATTCTGCATAGGCAATGTGTGTTCCATGCTGAGATGCTGCTTCTGTCATGTTGGTAGACGAGTGATGAAGGTGAAGGGGCAATAACTGATACTATTGTAACAACTAGTGGTGTTTTTAGCATTAGCTAAAGTAGGAGTGAAGTAGGAGGCACAAATATTTCTTCAGGCAGAAAAACTCCCTAGATAATGCAGAACAGTGTGTGTGACAGGGCAGTGGTATCTTTTGGGGGCAATGCAGAGTATGTTAATTTGCTATATACTCAGGTCTTCCCAGCTGAAACAGCAGCAAAGTTATTCAAAGGAAATATATGCAGTGGCTGAACTTCCTTTAGCACTTTGTGAATGAAGTTCAAGTACCAAGAGGTTGGCCTCCTTCCAGAAAGCAGGGCTTCTGTTTCTAGTGCTGGCAAACAACGTTTGGGAAATAAACTTGCATCTGAAATGCAAACATATCCTCTAGCTCACCAGACTTCTGAAATCAGATAAACTGAGTTAAAACAGTTAAGTACCGTGAGGTAGAAGTGTGGTACTTGAAGATACTATAGAGCAGTAATTTGAACTGTTCATCTCTCTGGACTTGAGGAGCTTCTTTGTAGATAGAGACAGGCCTGTGATGTGTTTTCTTTCTGATTCTACTTGAAAAGCCCGCAAAATTCAGCCCACAAAGGTAGCAATCATTCTTGCTCTCAGTGTTAACAGAGGAAATCAGTATGCAGGCATTTATCTCCGGAAAGATTCATTATCTTCTTCCTCTTCTTGTCTCCATGGTGAAAGATGGGTGAAAGCCAAGGCAAATAGCACCCATCTATTTGTAAGCTGTTTTAGGGACCTTGTTTATGAGGAATTGCTGTAGGCTTTCTAGTCCAAATCTTGCTCACATGGCAGCCAGTAGAAAACACTCCTTTTGACCTGAATGGGAAATGAGTCAGGTTTCTCATTTTTTTATAAAGTCTATAAAATGTTGGCTTTCCTTTTAGATATTTTTTTGAGTGAGTGAGAAAAATAATAAAAAAGTGTTTCATTTCTGTCATGTCTTCTAGCTTAAGTCCTGTAGGTGTTTTAGAACCTGTGTGGATTTAACTTCACAGCATCCCTTTAATTCTGCTTACTCTCATTTCAGCATTATAGATAGAGAAGTGAGAGAAGCTACTTGACATTCTCAGGCCAAATCTGAATGAGCACTATTCTCCTCTTCTGTCACTGTTTCCACAAAGTTATTTTTCTCTTTAGCTATAACAGGTCTGCACCAGCAAGCTGGGTCTTTTCCTCTAGTATGAGCACTTGAAACAGCTGAATGAAGTGTCTCAAAATCATAACTAAGCCTAAGCTGCAGAGACTTCAGCACTACCTGACCTTTAAGTACTGTCAAGGAGTCTTGCAGAGAAAGGTGGTCTGTTCACTTGTGAGGCCCGTTTGCAGCAGGAAATAAAACAGGTGGGTTTTGGTGATTATTGGACATGCTACACTCTCCTCAAATTCTAAGTAGCACCCCAATACACATACTTATTCTGTCATCTGCCTGGAAACTCCCTGCTAATATTAAAAATCACTGCTGTTTAAAATATTCTTTACTAGTATTAAGTGAAAATCAAGACTCTCATACCCTAGATCTCCTTGATTTCCAAATTTCTTTGTATATGTCATGGTTTAAGCCCTGCCAGTAACTCAGAGCCATGCAGCTGCTCTCTCACTCCCCTCTTCCTCTCCCTTGCTCCCAGAGGGATGGGGAGGAGAATCAAAAGAATGTAACTCCCACGAGTTGAGGTAAGAACAGTCCAGTAGCTAAGGTATAACACAAACCACTGCTGCTACCACCAGTAATAATAATGACAAGGGAAACAACAAGGGAAGAGAATATAACCACTCACCACCCACCAACTGATACCCAGCCTGACCCAGCAGTGATCTAACCCTTCTGGGTAACTGCCCCCAGTTTATATAGTGGGCATGATGTGCTGTGGTATGGAATACCTCTTTGGTCAGTTTGGGTCAGGTGTCCTGTCTCTGCTTCCTCCCAACTTCCCCTCCTCCCTGGCAGAGCATGAGACTCAGAAAGTCCTTGGTCAGAGTAAACATTACTGAGCAGCAACTAAAAACATCGGTGTTATCAGAGTTGTTCCCAGGCTGAAAGTCAAAAACATAGCACTGCCCCAGCTACTAAGAAGGAGAAAAAATGACTGCTACTGCTGAACCCAGGACAGTATGTCAGCCATCATTCAACTCTCTCAGATTTTTGTCATCCTCCTGCTCTCTGGTGGGGAGTTCTCTTTATTTAAACATGTAAGGAAAGAAAAGACTTGCATTCTTTAATCAGGTTATTTGGTGTTATTGAGGTGATAATCTGATGACAAATGCCAGAATAGATGAGCTGAATCTGGTCTCATTTCGACTGCTAGGAACACACATAATAATTGTGATGGATAAGGTAAGCTAGGAGTCTCTGGCTGAGAGCTTGAGTTTTCAGGCTGAGAACCAGCTATGGATGTGATTGCCTACAGTGATTTCAAAAGCAGACTACTCAGCTGCCTTATCCAAATCCATTCTTTGAACCAATGATGTTAATGGGCTTAAACTCCCCACCTTTCTCTTTCATTTGCCTGACAGGTTTCTGTCAGCTCAGATTTTGATTATCACTACCTGCTGACAGTGAAGGAGAAGTCAGGCTATGTTTTGTATTAGTTTTGGGTGAAAAACTTTAACAGACATTGTTCACACCTGAGACTCCATTTCCTGGAAGAGAGTTTCCAAATGCTGGATTTTCATCCAATGTCAAAATACCAAACAGGGTCTGCAAAGTGGCATCATCTCTTCTGTTTGGATAGCTGAACAAAGCAGCACACAAGATCTTCAGTCTGAGATTAGAGGAGCTGAGATCACAGGGCAATAAACAATGAACTTATAAGAGGACCATGTTTAATTAAAAGGTGAATGACATATGAAATGGATGATAGCATTTAGTTTCCTGGAAGTAACTAGAATCTGGTAACACATAATTATTTACAGCTTATAAAAGACCTCTGGAGTTTACACTGACCTTGTTTTTTCCTTTGTAGAGCTGGAGGCTAACTCGTTCATCAATCATTTCATTGTGACGTAGCCTGTGCACTCCATAATCGCAGGATTCTTGTAAAAAAGTGTTTTGGATGCATTTTATCAAGGCATTCTAATTGTGCTCAGATTGTGGGGAAATCAATGAGCTTTATGCACCTGCTTAACTTTAAGCATACAGGAGAGGTGGTGTGCCAGATGGGATGCAAAACCATCTTCATGTTCTGGGGAAAATGCAACCCCACCTGGAGGTGTTATTCTTAAACTGAAATAGTAATGAAGCAATTGCTGAATGTTTTGTTCCAAGATTTTATTGTTAAGTCTTGAGTTGTTCCTTTTTTGCTTCATTAACAGTTTTCTAAAAAAATATCACATTGAAACACAAGCTTTCAAATATGCTGGAATTCCTACTCTCACATACTGACCTGGCACCATGAGCAGTCTTGAAGTTTCTCTGGCTGGAGATCATCCCATCTGTATGCAGGCAGACACTAAAGTCCCATGAAAGGGGTTAAGTAGAAGGGAAACAGAGGGGAATTTTGACTTGGCTCATGCTTCTGGAGTAAAAAACTGTCAAAAGTTGAAGTTGTCCAGCCCAGGTCTGTAAAGTCCTACAACCATATTGGTTTCCATGCTGGCAGAACTGCCTTTTGAATTGAGGAAATGAGCACATACATCATAGCAGAGGATAGAGTGGGAGGATAACAGGTAAATTTAATTTCACTCTGAACCTGATCCTGCTGTGACACTGTGGGATCACTCTGTCCCTTTTTCTCCTGCTGAACAGTGAGAACTCACACTGATGACAATAGCAAAACATCTGTTAGAGAGGCTGGTGTGATTGCATGTGCAGATGTGTGTTGGTTTAACTCAGCAGCTGAACGCCACACAGTCACTCACTCGCAGCCTCTTACACCCAGTAGGGTGGGAAAGAGGAAAAAAAAGTAAAATCTGTGGGTTGAGGTAAAGGCAGTTTAATAGGACAGAAATGGAAAGGATAATAATAATAATCAAAATAAAATATACAAAACAAGTGATGCACAATGCAATTGCTCACAACCTGCTGAGCAATGCCCAGGTGGTTCCTGGGCAGTAGCCCCCGGCCAGCTTTCCCCCTCATTTATATGCTGAGCATGATGACATATGGTCTGGAGTATCCCTTTGGCCAGTCTGGGTCAGCTGTCCTGGCTGTGTCTCCCTTCAAGTTCTTGTGCTCTTCCAGCCTTCTCGCTGGTGGGGTGGGGTGAGAAGCTGAAAAGTCCTCAACTTAATGTAAACACTGCTTTGCAGCAAACTAAAACGTCAGTGGGTTGTCAACATTATTCTCATCCTAAATCCGAAACACAGAACTATTCCAGCTACTGGGAAGAAAATTAACTCTATCCCAGCTGAAACCAGGACAAAATATAAGACACAACTTGACAGAAGAAACAGAGGAAATATTGATTCGATGGTGTGAATCTACAGTTTGCAGTGATGTTATTGTGTAAAAGTAGATATAATACAGTGATGGCCTGGGGCTGCTGTGTTTTGTTGTCACTGGTGAGGCAAAGCAGAAGGCAGAGAAGTGGGGTTCTCTTTATTTTCCTTCAGCTGGAAAGAACATTCTCCTTGAAAAAAGACCCCAACGCTAGATTGAAAGAACATCCTGGAAATGATTCAGTGAAGCAACTTATGAGATAGTCTTCATCTTGCTCTCTCACAGGTGTGTTGCCATTACAGTTAAATTCAGTCCCTAAGGAAGTTGTCTGCTTGCAGCAGTGAGTATTAACAACAGATTGCTCTGGGTTAGTAATGAACATGCTTTCAGAACAACTATGTGTGGGAAAAAAACTGTTTCAACAGTTCTTCAGAAAACTCCCAGCTAGTCTCAGCATCTCCTGTGGCTGATGTACGCAGGTGTTACATGTGCAGTGTTACTGGAAATTCGGTCTTTGGTGTATCCTTAAGGAAATGAGACTATAGTCACATCCTGAGCACGTATGGGAGAGGATAACACCTTGTCTTATAACTTTTGAACCGAGGGATTGATTTCTTTCACATTTGATGGAGAGTTGGACATGTCCAAAGTATTTTAAGCTCATACATGCTTCATGAAAATAGCTGCTGATAGAAAGGCGAAACCTTAGAAGTACCCTTTGTATGCTCTCTAACCACAGGAAGTGGTTTACTTGCAGGTTATTAAACATGCATAAAGATTCCCAGAGGAAAGGGTGATCTGTGCAGACTCCAGCCACATGTATCTTTTCACTTGATTTGTTATAAGAAAGGGAAAAGAGCAGCTGTGACTTATTCTGCAGAGCTGGATGAAAAAAGGAATGTTATCCAAAAACATCGAAAAAAATTGTTTGTCCTTTTTTCTTTGAAATTCAAAATAGTGATGGAAAACGGCAAACTTCAGCCCATGTAGTTATTAAGCAATTAAAGCAACTTGCTTGGCCATGCTAAATCAAACCCTTTTTCCCTCATGAGTCCATTTTCTGACTGTACAGATTCATTGCTTGAGTATGATCTCATGTCGTGATGTGAGTAATACAGACATATCAGTTATCCAGGGCTGACCTCTACCTCACCTTTTGCTCTGACTATTGATTTCTCTGGGTGTTTTATTTCTGCATCATGCGATAAGATAGCAATCTGATTAGGAGGTGATGAGAAACTCAAATATGTTGATATACAATAAGTTCAAAAGAAGCTAATTGAGAGAGGTGAAACACAGAAGCCAACTCTTCACATTGACATACATCTTCTAAAATACAGAAAACCTTTTGAATCCCTCCAAATCTTGTTAGCTAACAGAGGCTGGATTATTCACTTTAGATGTAAAATTGAACCCATGTCATTTTTTTTCTGTGGTGCTTTGAGATTGTTAAAGGACCTGTTGGTTAGTGAAATACAGTTGATTCATTGTTCTTGTACTTTAATAGCCAGATTAATTCTTTTGAAACAGTGTGTGTTTCTGAAGGAATAATCTTTAAAAATGACAATACTTATTTAGTGTACCTTTTAGGAAGACAGAAAATGTGCTCTTCATTTTGTGCCTTCATAAAAATGTTGCTAAAGTGACAAGCAGGGTCACTCTTTCATGTGTACTGGCTTCCTTAAACCTACTGGTGTGAGAAAGGTGCTGGTTAATAGCTCTGTCTTTTAAGCTTTAAATAATTCAATTCCTTGGGCTACTACATAACCTTCTTAGAACTTGGCAACATTTGAGCCTTTTAGAAAACCTGATATGAAAAGCACATTTTCTAAATAGCTGAATTTGAACATAACTCCTCATGGCTTGATGATCAATTCTGAGTAAAATAATATATATATAAAATGGCAATATTTTCTCTGTTGTCAACTGCTTGATTTTTTTGGGAGATGTCCAGTGCTATTGCCAAGAAACAAAGCACAAAATCTAGCCCTGGATCTTTGGGAAATGCTTAGAAAACCAAAACAGGACACTCTCTGCTCACACTAGCAAATGAATTGCTGCCAAATACATGAGGAATCAAAGAGGTCCCACAGAACAAAAGAATGGCACTGTGAAGCCAGCGCTTGTTGATGCTGTATGAGGATGTGTTTGAAGGAATATGATTGTGCCTGTGAAACTGAGGGCAATGTCCCAAGGCAGTGAGAACCTGCTTAGTTCTTCAGCGATGAAGTACACGGTGAATATTCTAAGGAGCATGGTGATCCCAGTTAGCTTTGTAGGAGTAATACATTTTCCTGTTCTTAATTATTTAAAGGAACCTGTATGGGTCTTTGGAATTGTGTGACTCACTAATCAATCCATCCACTTTTGCATAATGCTTGTGCCATCAATGTTATTCCATTTCAAGATCACTTAGGAAAAAACTTGCCAATCTGTTCATTGCTCTTCCGCAGTGCAAATACAACCACACAGCTTGCAATGCCATTTGCCTTCTGTGCTTATTTAGAGCCAGCTGTAAATGTTCCCAATGATTAGCATTTAAAGAAAAAAGAAGTCTGTAAATTCCTACCTTTGAGTGAGATCAGGCTCCTGACCTTTGGACCTGTGAGAGGTTCCCTTCATAATGCCAAAGTACATTAGATCCTCACTGTGAGATCCTGCAAATGAGTACTCAGAGCCTTGCCCTGCAGGATGGCATTGCTGTCCAGCTGGGCTTCTTCATCTGAAACATTTTCTTTATCATATGTCTGGAGAACAAACCTTTCAGACCACTGAGCAGGACTTGCCCTTGCCTTTTAAATCCCAATTGTTGCCATGCTACAAACTTAAGGGAAGGGCTACCCATACTTACTGCCTGAGCAGAGCTCGAATCCTCTTCTTTCACCTTTGGGGAAACTCCTTCAAATGAAGCACAAAGGAGACTGTGCTTCTGTAGCTTCAAAAATAGAAAATACTCACGTGGGCAAAAGAAATCCTTTGACCTGGTCTGCAGACTTTTCACATGATTCTTGACCAGTGTGATCTGCAGAGTGGGTGCTGAGACTTTCTGTTCTGTTTACAGGGAGGCTTGCCTCCCTCTGGGCAGATCTCAAGTAAGAAAGAACAGCTTGGCTGAACCCACACTGTTTCAGGAATTGTTATAGGATTTTCCATTATACAGTCAGGATACATTTTTATGGACAATAATGCAATTTGTTGTTATGCAAGCTAAAAAAGCTCTATCAAATATAATGCTTGAGAATATAAGCCATAGAGGATAGAAAAGAATTTTCCCTCTTTGCATGTCTATCATTATGCTATTCTATAGGTGCTTTATGAGACTTTGGAATAAACAGGATCTTGGAACAAAATATGTGCCTCCCTAGAATATGTGCTACTGCTTTTTTAATTGTATTGTTTTCAAAGCCTGCACAATAGTACGTCGTAGTGCCAGGAGGCTGAGTTAGAAAATCAGCTACGGGGTGTTTATAGGGTATACCTGTTTTCAAAACTCCTTATGAAGTGTCCACATGGTTCCTGCACCCCCCTGGGAGCAGCACAGTGTATCTTCTCTGTAAAATATGCAGGAAAACTTATGAAGGGAGAACCATGTTTGATGGAGTATTGTGACCCTCTTGCCAATGAACTGTTTCAAACACAGTACTGGAGAGCCATAGATGTGGGGAATGGAGGAAAACTTACTACCTAGCAATCTTCTCTGTCATGTCTTTAAAGATGTTTTCTTCCTGCATCTGTTTTCAAGGGAATAGTGTTTGGAAATTTTCTTCCAGAATATTATGCCTTTTCTTTTTGTTTCCTTCACCTGTGTTTTGATAGTAAAGATACATTGCCATATACATTATGAGTGCTGTTGCCTGATTAAATGAGCTGTTTACACCACAACAGAGCAAACGGGAAAAAAGGAAAGAGACTTCAGGAATGGAAGAAAGCCTCTGTGTGACATGAGGTTTGGTAATGCTTCCTTTAGTTGTTTACTGGTGATTTGAGATGCGTGGTACTTGTGTTTTAGTCATTGCTGTATACATATAGGGAAAAGTGAGGTGTGTGTAAATGCTTGCACATGCATATATCATTAAGTATTGACAGGCTTTTAGTTTCAGAGGGAAGCAGAACACACTATTGTTAAAAACCTGCTTTGCTGTGGCTATTGATTCATCAGTTTTGCTGAGTTTATTTTCTTTTGGTGTTTCAGTTGGCTTCATCATCTCCTTGCTGGGCTCTGGTCCATAGGAATAGACTGTTTCCTTTTCACTTAGGGTCAGTGCTGACTCTTTCCTTGAGAAAGAGTTTTCTTAATACTTTTAGAGAGAGACGTGATAATGTGGTCTTGCTCATGGATATGGTACTTTACACTTGCACCAGGGACTTTACACACAAAATGGTTCACTAGGTATTACAAGAACAGTTTTGGGGAGTGATCTACCTCTGTGTTTGAATGAACTATTGAGTTTCTGTGGACAAATCTGTCTTTAACACAAAGAGTTGAAGACATGTTCGTAGCTGTGCAAATATGACTTACTGTCTACTGCCTTGTTTTCTGTGGTTGGTTATATTTCTAGATTCGTGTCAACTGAACTTTGTCAAATTCTGTTACATTCTGCAATATTTCATAAGGAAGTGTAGCTCTTCAAAGTCCTGTAAACAACTTCCAATTAGAGGTATATATATATTTTTATATATATATATACACATAAAAAACTTTTTTTTTTCCCCTGAAAAAGGCAATAAACAAAACCAGAAACCCCCCTCTCAAGAATCACAAATATACCTGTGTGGTCTGTTTTGCTTGTCTGTTTCTTTCTTTCTTTCTTTTTTGTTTTTCAGTATGACCAAGAGGGGCTGTGGTATCAGCAGTCAGGGTAAATTACAGGTTTCATTCATGAGAAAAAGAGCATTTCCATTACCTTAGACAAGGGCGTGTTTCTGAAGTATATGTCAACATAAGTGTGGCCTTGATAACAGTTTGGTGGCTAATCAAAAGCTGTTTACTAGCAATGTCTATGGGGACAGCATAGCTAGCCCTCTTCTGGTGTCTGATGAGTTGCAATAGACTAAGCACAGTATCATTACAGTCTAGTGCTCATCACCTGACCTTGTGAGCACCATACTTCCAGAGCTCTGCATCTAATTGTACCAGAATGAGGAGGAAGCTTTGCTTTGGAAAACATTTTGCTTTGAAGGATGTGCGCTGGGTCTTGGACCTGATATGGTCTGGACTTTCTTCTTTATACTTGAGGTTGGGTAAGGATAAAATGAAAAGAGATCCAACTCCAAAACTGGAGCCTCAGGCCCTACAATAGATAGTAGCTGAGACTTTCTGAAGTTAAAAAGAAATCTGACATTACCCATTCCCTTTTTCTTGCAGCAGGGCCTGCCCTTACAAATACAGGAAAAGAATTTTTTGTAGCAATACTCATCTGAATCAATTTAATTTTACAGTGCTGTTCAATACTGTTTCCTCTTTAAAGAGGTTTGGTTTAAGTCTTTATTGTTTTGATGCCTTACCTCAATCAAACTGAACTAGACCAAAGCTTTACATTTTGTTATTTTGCTTTCTTTCTCTTTCTTTCTTCCTGCAAGTGTTATGCAGGAATGTTCCTGTTCTTCAGTCAACCACAGCCTCTTGGTTGTTTCCACAGTACCCTCATTTTAGGTATACTTCCTGAGCACAGATGAAAGCAGAATAAAGGTACTGTACTGATGGGCCCTGAGTTAAAACTAACCTATTGAGTGTGTGTATCTTTAGGGTTATTCTATTAATTCATATAAAAGAATTATTTACTTAAGATTGGTGGTTCCTAATTCTAGACTGGATAAATAAATTCAAATACACTGACTTCCTCCCACCCCACCCCTTGTGCTGCAGAGTTGTGTATGTTGGAAGAAGGCATGTCATACCAAGATATACATGCAATCTCACAGGTGATACAAAGAATATAGCTTGATTTATATTTGTCTGTGTTGGTCCATTTATAACTGTAGTTACAATGATTAGTTCATGAGCTGCATGTCTTCAGAGCTTGAAGTATTTGAATGTATACTTTTTAATTTAAGAATATCTGTGCTGGGTTGTTATTTTATGTGAAATCCTGGTCCTCACTGAGGAGGGAGTGGAGTTTTGTCATTGACCTTGTAAGGACTAAGACTTTATCCATTATATCTAGGAAAATGATAGGTAAGTGAATGTTGGCTTTTTAAGAAGAATGCCCTGCAGGGTTTCTTCTGCAATGCACAACACACACAAATATATTGTAAATTTAACGATTTGTTCAATGAATGTAAAAGCTGGTTGCATAAAGGGAATTTATTTTAAAGTGATTATTACCATCTGTCGCTAGGTTTCACTGTGCTGCAATAAAAGTGTGTTTCAGATTCTGAGCAGTTCAGTCATATAAAAATCCAGAAGGACTAGTTTCTTCTGGTGGCATTCCCCAGCTCTACTCTTAGAATTGCCTCTCCAGATGGTAGGTATGTGAGGATGGAAATGCACAAAACATGGAAAACTATTTGGGGTGAAAGGGTTGACCTGGATTTTGGAAGGTGGGTATATTCCATATCTGACTTCTACAGTTCCTCAGCCATCTTCCATCCAGCAAAAATATAGGGACATGTATTTGGCTGTGGCTGTTGCTGCTTTTCCTCTTCAGTCTATGCTCTTTCCTAAAGATTATTGGAGAGAAAAAAGATAAAATGGAAGGATTGCTGAGGTGAGCAGCTCGAGAGGGGACGCCTGCAGTGCCTGATCAGGGGGCAGCTCAGCGTTCGGAGCCTCAACTCAGAGCGGCAACAGCCACCGAGGAAGCCTCAAGTCCTCAACAGGACTTGCCCAGGAGCCGACAGCTCAGCTGACTCACAGGGGGCAGTGCCAGGAGGAGCGGCACCAGCCCTGAGTGGGTAAAAACCTGCCCCAGGGAGCGCGGCAAACAGAGCGGGTCGAGGCAGTTAATGCAGGTAGGAGAGCAGGATGGTGAGCACTCGCCTCATGACGAGGGCCCTGTCTGGGAGCTCTGCTCTGGCTGCCCTGGCAGTGGCCAGCATAGGCACCCAGACAGAGTTGATGAGAGGGGAGGCTGCAGCACAGAGCCTGGGGTGTAGAGAGTGCCTGCGCTGCTCTCCTGAGAGGAGGGTGCACAATGGGCAGGGCTGCACTCTGTGCTCCGTGGTGGAGGTCCTCCTGCAGCAGGTGGCTGAGCTGCGGGATGCTGTTGCTGGGCTGGAAGGTGTCAGGGAAGCTGAGGGGAAACAGCACTGCTTGCTCCAGGACCAGACTGTGCAGGGGCCTCAAGCGTCCCCTTTAGCTCATGGAGGCAAGAAGGAGGCCATTAACCCAGGAAGCTGGGAAATAATAACACAAAAAAACAACAAAAAAAGGATGAAGAGGGCAATTAAAAGCAAAGGACTTCCTCCTAAATCTGTTGTTCCCACCCAGAACTGCTTTGCTGTCCTGCAGGGGGCTGATGAGGAACCACAATCCCACCAGGAACAACCGGCTGATGCACTGGTAAAGAAGATCTCTACTGGTGCTGCCAGGAAAAAGTGACAGGCCATAGTAGTAGGGGACTCTACTCTGAAAGGAACAGAGGCACCCATCTGTCGGCCTGACCCAGGCTCAAGGGAGGTGTGTTGCCTACCAGGGGCTCGGATCAAGGATGTTGCAGAGAAGCTGCCAGCTCTAGTTGGTCCCACTGACTATTACCCACTTCTAGTGATCCGTGTGGGTGCTACTGATACAGACAGCAGTAGCCTGGAGAACATAAAGACGGACTACAGAACTCTGGGAGAGTTGGTCAGGGGCTCTGGAGCTCAGATTGTCTTTGCATCAATTCTCCAGTATAAAAGGGGAGGATCTTAAAAAGGTCAGGAGGATTGGCAGGTTAATAAATGGTTAGAAGGGTGGTGCCATAGTCAGGGTTTGGATACCTTGAACATGGGAACAAGGAGCTGGCAAACAAAGTTGCTAAGCCACTGTCCATCATATTTGAAAAATCATGGCAGTCAGGTGAAGTTCCTGACGACTGGAAAAAGGGAAATATAACCCCTATTTTCAAGAAGGGGAAAATGGATGAGCTGGGGAACTACAGACCAGTCAGCCTCACCTCTGTGCCTGGCAAAATCTTGGAGCAGATTCTCCTGGAAGGCATGCTGAGGCACATGAAAAACAACAAGGTGTTTGGTGACAGCCAGCATGGCTTCACTAAGGGGAAATCCTGTCTGATCAATCTGGTGGCCTTCTATGATGGGGCTACAGAACTGAGGGACAGGGACAGAGCAGTTGATGTAATCTACCTGGACTTGTGCAAAGTGTTTGACACTGTCCCACATGACATCCTTGTCTCTAAGTTGGAGAGACATCAGTTTGATAGGTGGACCACTTGGTGGATAAAGAAGTGGCTGGATGGCCGCACGCAAAGAGTTGTGCTCAATGGCTCAATGTCCAGCTGGAGACCGGTAACGTGTGGTATCCGTCAGGGATCGGTGTTGGGGCTGGTCTTGTTCAACATCTTTGTTGGTGTCATGGACAGTGGGATTGAGTTGCTCAGGGAAGTTGTGAATGCTCCATCGCTGGCAGAGTTCAAGGCCAGGTTGGACATAGCCTTGGGTGGCATTGTTTAGTGTGAAGTGTCCTATGGGCGTTGGAACTAGATGATCTTAAGGTCCTTTCTAACCCTAACTATTCTATAGTTCTATGATTAAACAGGTGGAAGGGTTTTTCTCCTTCCATTCACTCTTCAGTCTTTGGGAGTAATCCCATCATATGGAAAAATGGATGTCTGCCAAAAGTGGACAGTTATAGAGATAGGCAAAACAGCTTGGAATTTGTTAGTGATGTGATTTTTGTCATCGCAAGACTACACATCAGTCACTGCTGTAATCAGGAAGTAAATATACTATGTTGTAACTGAATTTGCAGTAGTTTGTCAGAGAATGTAATGGAGCCCTTTTCTAGCTAAGGGGTCATAGCATTTATTATTCAAGCCTTGGATTTTCACCTCTTTCTTCTGTCTGTCAGGCTTGAATGTAAGTCTCTCCTCTCCTAGGCTACCTACTGATATGGAGAATCATTTTGTGCTCTGCTGGGTAAATGTTTCTTTATTCTCTACAACTTTGGGTCATTCCAGTAGGAGGAACAATCACCTCCCAGAGTACCCTAAATTTGAAGCTCACTGCTTAGCATATAGAAGAGTTCAAAGATTCACTGGGTTCACTCTGAAGTACTGGGTTCACTCTGTAGTACCAGTATGTCCAGACACTGGGAGAGTGCCCACTATCAAACCTGTTTCCTTGCTAATATAACTAATTTCTGTGGTTCCTGCTCTTGTGAGTTCCTTTTTTCTCAGTGCCTCCTGAATGAGTCTATAGTTTGCTCCTTTAGCCTATGGCACCATCACATCACACTGAATGAGTGACAGAAGCGGGCATACTCCTCTATGCCAGTTTACTCTGTGAAAGCTTGAAGCATTTTACAACCCCTGAATCATTTTCAGGTAGAAGCTGAAGGGCTTCTACAGAGTTTGGAAGGAAATCTGTGCAATTCCCAGGAGAATGTTTTTGTCTGGAAGGCCCTGCCTTAGCACTGCTATGCAAAGCTAGATAACTGGTAGCCAGATGAATATGTTATTGTCTGTTCAGCCTTTGCAATTGGTGTGGGCTTTTTTGCAGAACCCTATTATTTTTTGGCACACAAGAGAATTCTTTCCTTAGCGTTGTTGCTTCTCTTAACAGTAACTAGCTAACTTGCTAATTTAAAGCATGTCAAAGGTTTGAAAGGCCAACTTGCTTGGGGAACTGTTTTTCTCATTTTAGTATGAGAAATACCTATCTCTCCTGCTTCTTTTTGTCTTGTTGCATTGCTTCAATATTCTTTTTCCTTCTCTGTTTTGTGAGCTCTTTCTCAGAAGTAAATACATTTTAGGGTAGGAGCTCATAGCACAGACCTGAGCTTCTGGCTCAGTCTGCTGAGCTACTCTACCACCCACCCCCCTTAAGACCTGTCTTCCTCCTGGTTGCCATGAAAAGGTAAAACACAGAGAAAGTAAAAGGAATGGGAAGACTAGTACTGACAGAAATGACACTATGGCACACTCCTGATTCAAATATAGCTCTTTCTGGTTTTCCCTTCTATTTTTTTCCCCTTCTTCCCCCTGTGGTTCCCTGTAGTGATTGACAGAAGTTCACCTTTCCTGAACTATGGTTGTATTTATGTATTTATTTATTTGTAATTAACTTATACTCTCATTATCTCCTTTCTTACTTCCTCTGACATGGAATTTGAAATATCTTTACTATGGCCAGAAGAAAAAGAAATTAAAATATTAGCTATTTTATTATTAATTAATGTCTGTGTTTTTCCATCTCAGATCAAAATTAGCAATACAAAAGGTTAGTATTTTCCTATAAGCAAGTGATCAGGACATCAATCATGTCCTCTATATGTGCCCTGGGAAAACCAAAGGAGGAGAGCCTGATTTGCAATCTTACTGAAGACTATTAATGAGTAACAAAAAAAAAGAAACATGAAAGAAAGAAAAGGTAAAGTAACTGCTAACAATGTTAGAAATTACTGACAGCAGAATGGAGCAGAAACCTTCACAGTTTTCAAATATATTTTCATTATCTTTTTAGCAACATCATGCAATAATGGCATTATTTCCACAATCAAACGAAAGAGGTTAGAAAGTTTTGAAAGGAGGATGGTATTATTCATTAGCTGTGGTGCTCTATAGTTATGTATTTGTCTTATTCTTCATGAATGTGTAGTGGAAATGTGTACATAAATGGTTTTGTCTTGATATACACTACTTGCTGCTTGTGAAGTACTGTCCAAATGTTCTGTACTTTCTAGTTAAAATCAGTCCTAGAGAGTCTGAGGTGTAGAACACACCCCCTAAATTTCCTTGACTTGAGGGGATCTAAGTGTCTTATAATCTCATGTTTCTTTGGATGGCTGTGGCCATGCTGTACCCCAGAGGAGCTCTCTCTGAACCCCAGGGACTTCTGAGACCCAGTGTCTCAGCCCATTTTCACCATATTCTTGAGCCAATGATATTAGGGCATTGGTGACAGCCTCCAAGGCCTTGGTTCCAGTGAATGCCTAGTCTTGTAATGAGTGTTTAACTTCATCTCACATATTTATAGGCCCACAGGACTGACTTTGTTGTTTCGTATGAGCCTTTCTGAGGATGGAGTGCTCCTCTTTGGAAGTGCCTTAATTTTTGTTGCCTTGAAAGTGGAGGAAAGAGAGGAAGATGAAGGACTGTTTCTATGACTAGTACAAGTAGCATATTAATAGTATTGTTATTCTTGTATGGTCTGTTTACTCAACTGTCTGGAGTATATATTAATTAAATATATCTTATTTTTGTTATATGTTGAAAGCTTGTTACTATCAAAAGATGCTGTAGCTCTCCATTGTAACAACAGCTCCATATATCAGACTTCATTATTTTTTAAATGCTTTAGCAAAGCTGTACTCAAGAATGGAAGGAAAAGGTAAAGAGCCATGAAAACCAGGATGGTTCATTTTTATGGAATCCTGTTTTCCCTCTTCAGGTATCTCTCATCAATTTTATGTTCATGTTTTGTTTCCTGTGATAAGTTTCAAGGGGCACAGCATCAAACATTGTGCCTTTCATGTGGAAAATCATTTCTGCAAAGAGAGGTCATACAAAGTTCAGAAAAGTTGGAAGAGAAGCTTGCTCCCACACAATCTGCCTCTGCATGTATTTGGTTGACTTCTCAGTCAGACGAGAACTGCTCCATTCAACATAGGTACTTTTTCACTAGCTGGAAGATTGATGTCCTACTTAATGTGGCACATACAGACTTCAATCAATACTTGATTGAAAAGGAGCATGAGAAAAACTTACAGGAGAAGGGAAGAGATCCGATAAAAAGAGAGACATGTTAAATCATTTTCTGTCTTCTCTCTAACCGAGAGTCCTGGTCGATGTGAAATTGAAGATGTTTTTATCTTTGAGAAAATGACAGTAGGTCAAGGGAAGCATTAACCTTGAAGTCTGTTGTCTAAGTCAGCTGGACAATGATCAATGCTTCAAGTGTGATTTAAGAAGTATTTCCAAATTGGTTTTGGGAGAATGTTTTTATGTTCCTTCTTGTCTAGTTATATTCCATCCAGGAATGCAAATATTTCAGTAGTTCCCAAATAGGTCACTGGAAGCCTTGGACACTGCCCAAGAGGCAAAAAGATCAGATCCTCATCTGGGGTAGATCAGAGTAACTTCACCGTAGCAAGAGTCACAATCCTGTTTGTTAAAATACATTGGAGCTGATGAAGTAGCAGGTATAAGGCTAGGTAAGAATTTGTGCAAGTCAGCAATGATAAATGCTTACACATATGCTGGAGAATATTGTGTGTATATTTGCTGTGGTGGTTTCCTGCTGTCAGATCTGAGTTTCCTCAAACTTCACCATCGAGAAATTGCCTTTGGAAACAGTCAGCACTACCTGTCATGGTGCAATATAGGATCCTGGAAATTAGAGAGAGAGACACCAGCAAACTGAGTAGTATCTTGCTTTCTTTGTTGCAATGTACAGCTCCACAACAATGACAGTCAGGAAGCAGCAGTGAATTAAGCTGTGGAGTAAGGTGGGGTTGTGTATTAGACAAGTGTCTGATCACTTGAATGTACTTTCTAGGTAACTCCTTTTTTTATGTGTAGACTTTCTCTGTAATCAGCATCACATGTTGATCAGGGTTGACTAAATATTTTTGGATGAAGCTGGCTGAAAAATGAGGTATATAGGAAAAATGCACCAAAATGCCAAATCAGCTCAGGGAAATGCAGATCCGCTATCTTGTTTCTGATAGTGCCAGGGACCAGTTACTGCAGAGAAGATGGACAGTGCTATGGTAACCTGTACAGTGTGGTTTTCTAGCCCATGTCAGTTCACATTTGACAATGAAGATTGAAAGCTTATGCTCTTGTAATGTTTTTGGATGACACTTGCTGTCATTTTTCTGTTGTCACATAGAAATCTGTAGACTTAATGCTAGTTCTTCTTCTGTTTGCTTTTAGACTTCCTGTTGATATTCTTTTTCTCTGCCTCTCTCCCAGGCACTGCACTTTTCTTGGTTTATGGTATTACCATTTTGATATTTTCTTCCCAGTCACCAGCTGCATATCCAATAAGACGTTTCTATTATATACAGTAATGCACTGCCATCATTTAACCAGTGATAACTTCATGAACTTACCAGTGATATTCTATGGGTTTGAAAATAGAAGCTGGTGATTATGTAAATAAACAAGTGAAAAAAAAAGGCTAGAAATGGGATAGATTTGTCTGCATTCACATTTAAATATAATGAAGAAAAGGCAAATCTTTTCTACATGCTACAAAGATATCCCTTTTAGAAAAGTGGTGAATTAAATAGCTGTGTTGATCATGCTCCATGGTAGCAGTTGCACCAAAGGGCTGTCTTTAAAGTAGAGCTGGTAAGGCATCCCTTGTTAGAATTGGTATGCTTGTACAATTTGGGAGCTGCAGAAAACAGATGAATAGCAAGTCACAGCTCAGTGTAAGCATCAGGTTTACTGTGGTGCCTGGAGAAAAGTTTTCCTATCTTGCACAGCAGAGAGTGATTCCTGAAAATCCTGCCAAGTGCACCTCTGATGGCTTTCATAAAAACTGGTTTGCAAACAAAGCTATTTGTCCAGCGGGATAGTGTACACATGTGGGGATTTCCCATTGGAACTTGCATGGACTACAGTAGAAAATCCATTCATCAAGTAATGGGCTTGACTGAGCAGTGCTGTAAACAGAGACATGGCTGGGCTTGGTGTGGCTAGAAGTGAGCATGAAGATAATCTACTTCAAATCTTACAAACTTGCCTGCAAGGGGTGAATGAACCTGCCATCAGGCAAAAAAGAACAGAAGAATTATAGTTACCCTACTGATATTCCAATAGTGTGTTGTATTCAGTATACCTTTATTCATGCAGAGTTAAGCAGCTGTCTGAATATACACAGCACGGGAAATGCTGAGCTGCAGTTTTACTATTTGTCACAATATTTGGGCTGTAGCTCAATAGCTTTTCCATTGTACTGGAAAATTCCCACTTGGTAAGACAGCACAAATTGCAAAAGCAACTTTTTAGGAATATACTTTGCTTATCTTCTACATGAACAGCATTATTCTTCCAGTTATAAGCTGGAAAAGGTCTCTTTTTTTGAGATGTACATTTAGGATTGGGACAGAGATAGTTTTCTGACAGCTTTATGGAATTAATACTTCTTTATGACAGAGTGTATTAGTGCTTGCTGTATGTAATAGTTTCTTTCATTGCCACTTATGTCCTTTGAGGGGAAGGAAATTTGCCTCTATATGACAGTACGCTTGGAGTGTCACTGGCTTTCATACTGTCTTAAAAGAGATAATTGTGAGGAGCAGATCAGACCTCAAGGAGGCCTCCTGGACTGAACCCATTTCAAGGGGGGAAGCCACAGCTGTCAAAACTTTGACTTTCTAATTCCTGAAGAGACGTTAATTCACTTGGCTGCATGATCTACTGGGAGTAGAAATGAACTCCACTTGCACGACCTCTGGTGTCAATCATTATGGGAGGCATCTGCATTTATATTGTCAAAGCACAAACTTTCTTGACTTCCTGAAGCATGAAATCACCTTTCAGATGAAGAAAGAAATATAATCCCCGTTCTCGAGAGATGTAGCAGTTCTGTGCAAGGCTTCAGTTACACAGAGAGATGTTTAAACACTATATTCTGACTTCAATATCAACCAATCTCTTGGAAGTTGCTTTGCAAACGAAAGTTATGCTACATTTTTCAATCTATATTTTTGATCTATTACTACTTTGTATTATTTTAGGCTTCTAATTCTCCATCTCTAAACCAAAGGGAGGTTTATCACTGACTTTGACATTGTCAGCAGCACTTGGCCCACAATGTCCCATATTTTAGGCCTGTGTTCCTGTGGAACAGAAAAAAATGAAGAAGTATATGTTTTAATGAAACTTTGCAAACCAGGAGAGATTAGGTGGTAAGCAGTGGCAGCAGGGTGGCTGTTAATGCATTTGATGTACAGTTGTTTAATGTCATTGAAGTCGTATCTTTGGGCTGTTTTAGGGTGTTTTGTGCTAGGTCTCTATCATCCATCTATGCTGACTTTCAGTTTGTTGGTGGACTCACACTGACAGTTCTGTGGAATCCCATTGAATTATTTTGCAACAAAGTCAACAAGATGGGACATACATTTGATTACAATGTTTGGGCCAGAGATCATCAATTGCTTTCCAGGGCAGTGGCTTGTTTCTTGCTGGTTCTGCTAGTCCTTCTGACAAAGTTCTTGTCCATCACCTGAGTGAGTCAGAGGCTTCATATTTAGCCGGAGTTTATGGGCAGCTCAGAAGAGAATTTCTGACCCCAAAGAAAATAATATACTTTTGATAAACTTCTGAAAAGGTTGGCTTTTATTTTCAAAGTTGATGAGATCAGAAACCCAGCATGTTAACTTTCTCACTCTTTGAAGTACAGAATACTTTTCTTCCCTCTAAATGTGCTGATTTAAAGCACAAACTTAGTTTGTCTGTGTTGGTACAGCCTGTTCCAGCTACTTCTTCATGCTTGTGACTACCACAGTCTTTCAAGTACAGTCATAAGGTATGTCAACCCTCTAAAACCAGTCCTCTTCATTTTGAAGTGAATGGGAGAGAACTTGGCTTGATTTTGGGTTTTTTTTTGTTGTTGTTTTAAGCTGTGACATGTTTCAGTGTTCTTTATTACCTGAATCACATGGTAGAAAGGCTTGGTATCTGTTGAGCCAGCAAGTTTGCTCCAGTGCACACAGTTGATGCTCTAGCTTCAGTAAAAGGAATGGTAGCAGTAAACTTAGGAATACTTACACTGCACAAAATACGTCAGAGCTTTACCCTCAGAAGGGCAGCTATGCCAATGAAGATGTTTCCATCACAGATCTCTCCTGAGTCCATTCAGTATTGCTGCAATCTTTATCAGTGATAGAACTTTCAGGGATTGAATATGAGGAAATACATAAGCTTTAAAAATGGAACTTGTAATTTCAAAACCTGGAAGTTTCTGTCAGAAGTTGCACTTAAACCTGCTGTGCTTGCTGTTAAAATGGGGTTGTTGCAGGAGAAATTAGTTAAAAATGGTATCTCCTTTACTCAACAGTTTTGTTATTTTTTGGAAATGGGGCAGGATTATTTTAATGCCCAGACCATATTTCTCCTGCTCTTAGCCCTTTGCAGCCATTGAAGTTCAGAACAGTCTGGTTCCTTCTTTCCTTGCTCATCTATCAGAAGCTTTACTGACTGACACTCATTGGCCTTTCCTGCAAAATGGCAAGTGTAAAGATACAGGGAGTACCTTAATTTGATGAGGGTCATGTTTCTGTGGCAGCAGCAGCAGCAGCAGCAGTACAGCATGGAGCAAAAAACAAAAAGCCAAACTGCAAACAGCTGTACTAAACCCGAATGTTTCTTTCTTATCTTAACCATCCAAAGTACCTGTGTCCAAAGCAAAGAATCCTGTGAGCATTCCTGCATAACAGTTGGCAGGATAGAGCCCTACATGGATGGCAGCCTGGTCTGAAGGGCTTTGGGGGGATGCTGGAATGTACGTCCCTCAGGTTCTCTGCCTGCAGCATCCCAGTAGATTCCATTGTCTCTGCAACTTGATGAACCCTTCCCATGACAAGGTTGGCAATTACACAGGAAAAAAAGAAGACAAAAAACAGTGCTGAAGAGATTCTTGGAGGCAAGAAGAGTCAGTTTTCCTCATTCTCTTCTAGTTCATGATGGACAGGAATTGGGAGGCAGCCAGGAACTGAGAGGATGGTAGGATTTGAAAGCAGGTTGTTTTGTCTCTGTCAGCAGACTGCAAGTTTGTTTATGAACTGACATGAACCCAGTAGCACTGTGCCATGAAGCCCTTTGCAAGACCAAAAGCTCACAGAAGCCTGGATTTCTCTCTCTGTCCCAAGAAAAATAGTAAAAACCTAGAAAGGACATGATTATAATTAAAGGTTGAGGCCTGAAATAAAATTTGTTCTTTATTCTTCAAACCAGCAATCAATTGGATGATCTGCTTTCCTTTTTTTTGATATTCAGTAGGATTTGAATATAGGTGAGCATAATCCTTTCTTTGCAAAGATAGCAAAATACAAGACAAAAAAGAATCTAGACTGCAGGATTAATGTTTATTTCTTTTTTCCCTATGGAGATGGTGTCTTTCCATGCCAGCTTTATAGAGGTTGTTTTCACCATATTGCATTGCAGTTATTCTGTTCAAGGACCAGTTTCATGCCAGATGTAAGATGTCCTGCATTTCACATGACACATGTTTTGGCAGCTCTTGCCACATTTCTGTATTGTTAGCACAACTTCTGTTGTCTTACTGGCATAATGAAGATGCTAGCACGCTTCCCAACTGTTCTTGGATAATTCTGTGAATATCTTAGCCTAATATCTGTCAAGCTTAGTGTGACACCATGTTCTACATTGTTTTACAAAAGACCTATTGTTCCCAGTCAGACAGTCTTGGTTATATGCTTATTAGCACATTACATAACCTGCTGAAAATGTCACCTGGAGCAGTGCGGAAAATCATCAATACCAGCTGTGATGTTAGCCCAAATGCTTTGAACTTTTATCTGATATGCCTCATGTCTAATATGTTGTACGGAAAAATTCAGTAAAACATCAAACTAGTGCTTTCCCATGAACCTTCACATCCTGAAGAGCCAAGGCAATGGAAAGCAGCCAAGGGAGTTCATACTGCAAAGTCGTACCTCACTTTTCAGTGAGTGATGAGTCTGTCATCTCTCGCTACTCACAGGTTTAAGAAGCAGGAATCCTTCAGCCAGACCCCAGGAGTACAAGCCAGTGACCCTGTTAATCTCTTCTATACTTCAGTGTCATCTGTACCTTTTTATTTTTCTCTCTGTACCTTTTTTAAACAAAACCCATCTGTACATCCTGGCCAGCAGGAAATCAAAGGAGCAAAAAAGTAACTTGTCTTTTCAGTAAGTAGGGCACCTTTTATCATGTGAAACAAAGTAGGGTTTTTTTAAACTAGAGCCTGAACTGGAAACTTGAACACATCACGAAGAAACTTTATCTGCGGAAATCTCTGTGAACAGCACTGATCACACCTAATATTTGCACACCTAAGTGCAAGAAGGGCTGTTTGTGCTGTGTATTGTTCTGGTGGAGATGGCTGGTATATTAGACAAGAGGAATGAAGGTGCACCTTCTGGGTTTGAAAAACTTATAAATATGTATGGATAAATTAATATATGATGGTAGCTTACAATTATATGCTTCCTCCGTGCATACTAGGAAATAAGGGTCTGGCCCTTCAAAATTCTTCTGCTGGCCACTGCTGAGATCTCTCGGTAGAAGAGGTGAAAAACTCTGCAAGCCATCTTTAAGATGGCTTTGAGCAGTCCCAGATCTATCTCGGCTGCAAGTATCCATTTCATAATGCTGCCAATTGCATCTAGAAGAGGGATCAAAGGTCCACACCATGCGTCGCTCACTGTGGTTTGTTGGGGGTTTTTTTGGTCATGTTAGACCATGGCTTGGGAGAGCAACACTGCCTTGTAATGTGTTCCAGTGCGCTTACTACGCTGAAGATTAACGCTGTGTGAATGCAAGATAGGTGTGTAATGTACGTGTGCCTCTATATGCGTGTGTATATAAACAGTCTGAACAGCAGCATCGCAAATGCCTTCAGTAACATAGTGAATTTTCTGATTTAGAAAGACTACGTGGTCTAATTTGCTAAGATGATTAAATCTCTTCCACTTCTATTGAGTCTAGGAAAATTGCCCTTTAGCATTTGAAAGAGAAAGCAAACAAAAGCTAGCTTTTGAAATTAGTGACTTCTAAAAACTCTATTTTCTGTAATGATATCCCGTATTGGTATAGAATACAGATTTGAGGTCTTTCAATGCAGTCAGCTTCAGATTGACTACTAGAGCCTATGTTACCTTTTCAGGCTGAAGAACCTGCTGATCAAAGACACGGACTAAATACGAATTTCCTATTCAGGCCTTCTGAGCAGAGAACTTGGCTTAGCCAGTGACTGCTCTGTGACATGGCTAAATGGTTATTCTAGCACAGGCTGTTTAGAAATGCTGCAGCTGAAGAAGTAGAGATATTTGATATTCTTGGAGGTACATGTGTTTGTAAAAGAGAGTAGGAAAGTGAATGGAAACCAAATCTTAACATGAAGGTTTTTGTGAAATAAGAAAACATTTGTCTAGGCAAGTAATGAAAAGAAACTTGTGTGTAAGAGCATGCTAGGTGCTCATGAGCTTAGTAGCAGTCAGAAGAGCAAGGATACTCACCTGATTCTTTGTATATGTTTTTATGAAGATGGTTGCTCATATGAAACCTCTAAATGCAACACAAAAGGCATGTAGTATTCAGAATGATGCTGCTCTTGAAAGCATATTCCTGACTAGAAGTTGAACATAAAACTGCAGTATCATCAGTTAAAGCAGAAGCAAAATTTCTCACTCAGGTGAGAAAAAAGTACCCAACATGCATTTTTCCTTCCTTTCTAAGTGAAAATGGAAAATAATTTGATAGATTTGTTTGGTTGGGTTTTCTTATTCTTCAATATCTTTCTCTCTGGCTGTCCTTTATGTGCCTTTGCTTTTGCTGTTGCCTTACTTAGAAATCATACGGATTGAGAAAACCAGAAAAACATGTGCGGTTCAGGAACCTTTAGTTGTGCTCCTTGTCATAATTTCCAGATGATTTTCTGTCTTTGTTAGTTTTCAGAATGCCATGTAGAAGGTTCTTGAAATCAGAAGAAAACAAGGACTGAGCAAGGACTGAACACACACATCTTAGCGCTTATTGTTCCAGACTTGTTCTAGACACGGGATGCAAATAAGGAAATCAGAGCCCCTGTAGTCACTCTCCTGTAGCCCCAGAGGCTTAAAGACCTTTTTATGAAGATCACAATTCTGAATGTTGAAGCATGTATAGAAAAAAATTCCCAGAGAGAGAGAGAATGCTTAGTTGTAGCTTTTGTAATTAGCAGCCGATATTGTGTGCTTATAATAGAGTCTTACTGACAAAGCTAAAACCATTTCTTAAGACCCAGATGGCTGCTTTTCTTTATGACTTGCTGTAGGGTACAGACTTTGATTTTATATATTTTGATAATCTATCCTGATTATTCAACTAATACTCATTGTTCTCCCTCTGCGGCAACAATACCCTTTGAGAAACTGTAGCATATGGCTTGGTAAGGGAAATTTCAAGGTTAAGGAAGCCTTCTTTAGCTATGTCTCTAACTTCTTTATTTCCTCTTTCTTGAGGCTAGGACCTGTAACTTTCATAATATCTATTTAAATGTTTGCTTGGTGACAAGACTGTCGTTTGAGGTGTCTTTCACTGGATAGGGAAAGGTCTTAAAGCATTCCCTCATCTTCAGAAGTGTCTTCTAAAGGCAGCCAGTATGCGGGATCAATTTCTCATCCAAAACAAGCCAACAACAACAACAAAACAAACAGATGGGAGAATTTGGTGGAAAGAAAATGCAGAGGGCAAAGCTGCACTTGTGGGTGGCAGAGGAGATGGAAACAGAGAGTTCAAAATCCTTGTACTGCTGCATGAGATTACCATGTCAGGAGGTGAATTGGCAGGGTGCAGTACAATGTAGTTGCAACACCTTCAGAATCAGAATATCATCATTATATAGGAGGAAGAAATAAGGAGCTTTAAAGACAGGTGAATATTTGACTTGCCTAGGCCATTGCCATTTTGATTTTATTCATTCTCTCTTTATCCAGGTTAAAATGTATCTAACTACCTGGAGCTCAGATTTTGCCCACAAATGTGTTGTTTTAAGAATACCACATCATCTAAACAGTTACAAAGCAAGAAACACGGGGCTGCAACCTCCGTAGAGACATGCCCACCTTACAGACTCTCTGGAAAGCTGTCTTGAACAAACTGTGGTTTGAAAAGAAAGAATTTGGCTGGTTACCCATGAGATCCATGATCTCCTTCTCTTTCCTGGACATGCCCTGTTGCAAATAAAACTCTGGTAAAACTATTTCATATTAACTGTGAGGTGCTTCAGGGTTTTCTTAGAGGAAGGGAAACGCATGGATCATGTTACCAGGAAGCATCCACAGTACCCTCTGTCTTTTGTTCATTTGAAAGCAACGATATTTTGTGAGATGTAAAAATGCTCCTTGCTGCAAAGATTTCCTCAGCCCTGACTAGCATTTTTTCCTAGAAAAACAGAAAAACCACTGAATCATAGCAAATTCTGAACCAGGACTAAGCACAGGTATCCTGTGTCCTGTGGTAATTTCCTGAATGCTGGACTGGGATGAGTCTAGTGGGCAGAATTAGTTAATCTTTTAGAAAGTCTGGAGTGCTAAAAGAGCAAAATAGCACAGATTTAAGCCTCTGATCTAAGTCAGAATGAACTGAGACAAAGAACTGAGAGATTTTTTGGGGTCATCTTCAGTTCAGAAGCTGTGGCTGCCCCATCCCTGGCAGTGTTCAAGGCTAGACTGGGGAGGACTTGGAGCAGCCTGGTCTAGTGGAAGGTGTCCCTGCCCATGGTAGGGGGTTGAAACTGGATGAGATTTAAGGTCCTTTCCAACCCAAACCGTTCTTTGATTTTGTGATTCCAGTGAGCACATCAGCCTGTTGGCTATATGCAAGGTCCCTCTGTTTATGATGAGTGTAGAGTTCTGTGCTGTTTCTCAGATGTTTTTAAAAAGTTCTACAACAGAACAAAAAAAATACTGGAACTCAAAATTCCAAGTTGAAGTGTTTTTTTT
The DNA here is from genome assembly GCA_028858755.1 of Ara ararauna. Taxonomy (NCBI): domain Eukaryota; kingdom Metazoa; phylum Chordata; class Aves; order Psittaciformes; family Psittacidae; genus Ara; species Ara ararauna. The sequence goes on along the minus strand of CM054380.1, from coordinate 7,834,365 downwards.
TTTTGTTGGACCGTGTGACTTCTTAGACTCATTTAAGGTGTTAAAAGAGGGCAGTTATATTTGTCCTAATTCAGAGGTTCAGCTGTGTTTGGACTTGCACTGATTTTTCTTTAGGTTACTTCTAAATAAGTGACATTATAGCAGGAAACTTATTTCTGTTCAGAATTGTCTCTATTACTTTGCTGTATTTGACTAGATTCATAGCAAAACTAGAAGATAATCAGCCTGCTAATTCTGGTTTACAGAAAATACTTGCTTGAACTTTGTTAGCAAGTCCCAAATGAAGAAGAAGTTTTCCCAACTGCTTCTAAATCCAACTGTTTCCTAATACAACTTTCTCTTTCCTCAGTGGGTTACAATGTTAAAATTATCCCCTGATTAAAAGCACCAATCGCATTACTAACAAATGGGCATGTGGTGTGGGCAGACATGCAGGAGAGAGCACGCAGTGTAAACTTGTCATTTATTTGGTTTCTGAAAAATGAAGTGGAGCCAACAAGGAATGCGCAGAATATTACTTGTTCTTAAGCTCCTCAGTGCTGTTGTCAAATTTGTTGTCAAAGCAATCGAAAACTAATGACTGTGATTAGCTCCTGAAATGGGTCTGTGAGTTATGGGCCATATAAATATTTTGGCATTAGTTCTGTATTCATGCCATGGAATAAATTCACTAAAACTCTGCACTGTAAAACTTTACACTCAAGTAAAAGGGAGCATAAGGAATGTTTTACATGGATATTGTTTTTCTTAGGGAAAAGTACTTCATTTATATCCCTATTTTACAGATTTTATACATGGTTCCTAGATAAATACAAATCCCACTCCCTCCCTATTAAAATACAGCATAAAGAAAAATAGACAACTGTTTAAGAAAAATGTTTCACTTAACTAGGCTCAAGGGGTTGTCTTGACCATAAGAAATCAATAGAGCTATTTACTAGGGAGAGATACATTCTCTGTTGTATGGGGCTTCACAAAGCTATTCTGCACTGCTCAGCTACCATTTAATTGCATAAACTTTTGCCAGCTGTCTGCAAAGAGGGGAATTCAATTACAGAAGACATGAATGACACTGGTCATGTTACTGATGTGACTACAGTCTGGCCCAGAGAAACCTACAAGGTTAACAATTTGGGAAACAATTTCCTCCAAGAGAAGAGTGATAAAGAAATGATAAGGCAAGTAAAATTTGGTGGCATAGGCACCATGTATTTGTTAAAATTATGTGTATTGCTCACAAGTGGGGCAACAAAGAGCAAGACCCCTTTAATGCTCATCACCTGGGAAGATACTGTATCTCTGTTCATCTATATTCCCTTGCCTTCTGGGGCTGGATGCTGTAATTGTGTCTTTCGACGAGTTGAAAAGCTTCCTGCCATCCACAATTTCCATTGAGGGAACAAAGAAGTGAATTTGGTCAATCTTAAGCACTGCTTGGTTCCTGAGTACTTCCTGCTGCACTCTGCAGTAGTGCCAGCTATCAGAAAGCTGAGCCCAAATACGCAAACTATGACTAAAATTCTCTTTTCACATTGACCTTGCTGGTATTACTCTTCATTTACATTCCTGTGGGTGAAAGAAAAAACTGTGTGTGATTCATAGATGGGGTCGGCTAAGTGTGGACTTTCCACAAATGACTTATTCAGAGACATCTGTGTAGCTTTGACTTCAGAAAAAACTTATAAACAAGGTGTAAATGAGCATGCAGTTTACTTGATTGATCTATGTGTACAGTTTAATGCTGACTTTTCTCACGTAGTGTTCACTTCATAAATGAGAGAAGTAAAATGTTTAAATTAAATGAAGCAGAAATTAAAAAAAAATACGAATTCTCTCCTTTCCCCTCATCCATCTCACTGAAAGTTTTTTGCTTTCTGCATTAGTGGCTGTGCTACATATTGGCATTTATGCTAATGAAGAGCACACGATGTTTCCTAAGTGTTCCATTACAAGGACCTAGTTAATAGCTTTCATTTATCCAGCAAAAGAAAAGCTCCTGCAATCTTCAGTCTATTGTGCAGTAAACTAAAGACATAAAAGGGTCATGAAACTGGAGTCTCTCCGTAACTGTGCCATCTTTTATTCCAGTACTAACAAATGCTTTCTTCAGGGAGATAAAACTTAGAACTGCAGGTTAAAATAAGCTCTGTGGTTCATATCACAGCAGTTACTGGTAATCTCAGGGATTCCTGTGGAGCTGATACTATACTTAATACAAGGGTGGGGCACTGATTTTGATATTTGCTTTCTGAACTTGCTACTGATCTTCATTCAAAAAAGTGTAAACCACGCTATTTGTGGCTAAACGGGAGGTTTTGGTCTGGGTGATCTTAGGCAGTAAGTCCAGTAAGGTTACAGCAGCAAGGCCAGGGATCTTATGCATGTGTGGCTCATCTCCCAGCCTGTCCTCTAATAGCTATTAAGCTGATGAGTAAAGATTCTTTTCATACTTTAAGTGGAATACTTAGTCACGAAGAATAAGAGTTATTATTTTATCTATTTTTTAACAATTTGGGTTTTGTGACTGATTATAACCGTTTCTGTAGTCTTTATTTAATCAGCATTTTTTAAACGGTCATTTAAATACTGTGAGCCATAAAGATTAAAAAATACAAATACTAGTAACTTCCCAAGTTAAAAAAAAAAAATCAATTGGTTGGGAAATTAGTTTTATCTCTGTGAAATTGCAGTGTCTGAGTAGTCATAAAGATACACAAATGTAATCGATGCCAAATTTAAAGCATCTTTAGGGGACATTAATATTATTTGCATATATTTTCATTAATTTGTCTGTCTTTATTATACTGCAGAGTGCAGTCTTTAAAATCCTCCAAATAATGTTAAGGGGTTTCACTGAGACTGCTGCTTTATAAATATTTGTAATTTCTCCTTGGAAATAAAAGTAGTTAGAAATTGGAGTTCTGCCTGGCTGCTGTGTTAACCTCTGTTTTCCTAAAAACAGGAAAAAAATAATTAAAGGCTCTCTAGCTTGATTTTTTTCAACATAATTAAAATAGAAGGACAAGCCTCTCTGTTTTCAAATTAGTCCTTCAAAGAGGGTGAAATACTCAGATATGCCACTGTGATTTCCATGTTGTCTTTATTTTTGGTGTAAGCAGGGCATCACTGTGAGGTGTGCAGGCACAGTGAGAATGTAGAACTGCATTGTTGTAAACTGACCTGAGACAGCCCTCTGGCTCTTCTTTAGTAATACACAGAAGATTTCAATTCCCTGTCTTCTTTACTGTGAAGGTGGTGAGGCACTGGAACAGGTTAACCAAAGAAGTGGGAACTGCTCCATCCCTGGCAGTGTTCAAGGCTAGGTTGGACAGAGCCTTGGGCGACATGGTGTAGTGAGGCATCCCTGCCCATGGCAGGGGGGTGGAACTAGATGATCTTAAGGTCCTTTCCAGACCAAACCATTCTGTGATTCTGTAATTCTATTCTGAAATTAAATCCAAGCCATGTTGTTATTTGTAGGCAGGGGATGAGTTGGATTTTCATGTGCTCAGAAAGTAGACAACATTGGGATTGAATAAAGGGATTCCTGTTGCAACATCCTAAAAAGTTTATTCATAAGGTAGTGATAATTGGCACATAATTCTTTTGCAATGTATCAGTAACAATAATAAATCCTCAGTACAAAAGAAAAAGAAAACTGCCACGTAATATTGGCATTGCATTAAAAACAGCAGGAACAATTGCTGGAAGCACTGACAGGTATCCCCAAAGATTTCCGCTACCTTCACTACAAGCACTAATTTGAAAATGGAATTGATGCTTCATGCATTCTAACTCTCTCTTTTGCAAAACTCTCTGAAAGGTTCCTGTTTTGCTATGTATCAAACATAACACAACTCTCTGAGGCTGTGACATTGTTTCCTCAAATCTACAGTCAGTACTGTGTCAGTACTGTATCAGTACTTCTACTGATCAGTACTTCAGATCATTTAAATTAATATAAGCTGACTGTTGGAACAGAGAATTCTCTGAAAGCCAACAGAACCCAAACAGAATGAGATCTATCATGTTCTTGGATGCTTTCCATTGACAGATAATCTGCTTTTCATTGGTCAAAAAGTCTTAAAGAGCAAAAAATGCAAAGACTTGCAGGAGCAGCCTCTTCATTTTCTACCTTCAGCAGCTCTTTAATATCATCTTTGCTGAATTAGTTATTCTTGAATGTTGCTGAGAGCCAGCTGTTTTAAAAAATGCACAGATCTAAACAAAACCCCCAAACCAAGATTAACACTGACTCAGTTGAATGTTTTCACAGGCTCCTTTAGCATCAGTTTGGTCTCTTAGTGGATCTCCATAACCACTGCCTGCGTACGTACACATTCCAGACTTCAGCTGTCTTAGGGAATTCACGCTAGAAAATTGGCATTTTCTTTCCAAAGACTTGGTTGTCACCAGTTGTCCAAAATTGGCCTTGGGATCCAGGAAGTCCCTTCCAATGATATTTCTGTACAAGTGTAATGAAACATTGCCTCGTGGAGGTATTTCCACACTTGAGCTTTGTTTGAAATGCCTTCTAGAAGTCTCAATTATGTGCAGTGTAATATATGAAATTCCTTACTAAGACCCAAGCGACCGTGTGTTGAAATTAGGGTATTTTCTTGATTTGTTTTTCTAAAGTGTTTTCTTTGTTTTTCTGCTCTTTTCCTCTTTGACACTCTCTTGTTTTGTGTTCACTGTTACTGGCAGCAGTTTGGCTATAAAAATAGGTTGCAGGGAAATAGTTTTACAGCAGCACTCCCTTAAACTCACCAATTATACTTGCATAAAGAGATTGAGTTACTTCATGGCTTTCTGTTTCCAAACATACCTCCTGTGGGCTGAAAGGAATCGCTACACCTCCCAGAGGTGCTCTGCAAGAAGAGGCACTGACCAGTCAGACAGACACAACAGGCTTGAAATAATGGTGGCTGGAATACAGCACTATACTAGAAAGACCTCCCAAAGTGTATCTTTTTCCTTTCTCAGGATGACCTTGAGATTTTTGCTGTTCCAAATATAGGGAAAGCACAGCAAAAATGCAGGACATTGGACTAAAGCCAAATGGTGCATGTGTGGGGAGCAGCAGGGTTGTGCTAAGGCTTTATTTTTTGTACAGAAGATATCCTGCTGCTTTAAAGAAGGTACTTCTTTGCGCATCCTGCTCTATATACAAATGTAATAACACAAACTGAGCTGAAAGTAAATTTCAGCTGGATGTAAATGAGCTGACTCAATTTTTGACTAGGTTAAATCTAATTCAATCCTAGCTAAGCACTAATTAGGTCAGAGCCTGTTCATCTCTTGAGGCCAAATACCACGTATCATTCTGATATACTGACTTTAGAGTTGCTGTTCCTGTTGACTGGTGAATGGGATTTTGATACTCCAGCTGTAACGTTTGTCAGCAGCTGCAAAACCCACTGTGAGCATGAGACATTTATTGACTAATGAACATCCTGATTATCTCAAATACTCCATTAGTAACGTGATGGACAAGGTCTGGTTAGCAATTCAGGTAGTTTTCCCATAATCTTACACTACTTTTCAGATGGCCTTGAACCACAGCTCTCTGAAAGTGACAGAAGACTTATTTTTGCTGCAAGTAGCTCCTGAAGTTGCTCATTAACAGTTATTGACATCATAACACTTTTTGCCATAACAGACTTTCTTTTGGTAATTAGAACTTTTTACCTTGGGTTCTCAAGAGCTTACTCAAAGCAGCTTTATATTTTGGTGTCTTGAATGTGGCATTTTGGGGTTTTCTTTATAATTCGTTCCATATCTCTTTATTCACTAAAATGTCTTGGAACCAAAAGAACTATTTCTTCATTTTATTCTCCCAGATAAGATTTTTTTTCAGAAGTTTCGGTGGTTCTTTTCTATAGGTAGGAATATGAAGTTCTATGTATGCTGTGTTTCTTGGATACCTCTTTGAAATACTTACAGAGCTCAAAAGTTATTATATACAGTGTCATCAAGCAAATGGTGTGCAAATAACATGTGGGGATGAGTCCAAAATATTGTGATAGGCATAACTGACTTTGACAACCAGGCTGTTTTCCACATCCTAAAACCTAAACCAAAACATGGTGTTCAGCACAGCAGGTTTTTCCCACTAAGCTAATCAGTAATAAATTTTAGGTTATTTTTATTTCTGTTTGGTCTGACTTTTGATTTAAAAAATGTTGTTAGCATTTTCCCATTTGTTTAAATGGGAATAGGGTTGGACTAATAGCTAGTGTTTTTGTAAGAAGCTTGAATACAACTGATTTGCCTACAAGAAACCTGGAGAGAGACTTTTTACAGGGGCAAGTAGTGATAGGATGAGGGGGAATGGCTTTAAAGTGAAAGATGGTAGATTTAGATTAGATATTAGGAAGAAATTCTTCCCTGTGAGTGTGGTGAGGCACTGGCACAGATTGCCCAGGAAGCTGTGGCTGCCCCATCCCTATCGGTGTTCAAGGCCAGGTTAGGTTTCCATATGGGCCTTCTTAATTGATTGAACCACAATTGTTTTAAGGCATATTTCCAACTATTCCAACCTTATCCTAAGGGAAAAAGTTTGGTTTTCAGCCAGCTGAACAATGAGAAGACATAAAGATGCCTTAGCGACACCTTTGTTTGTCAGGTTCACAGTTTTACTGTGTACTGTGGTGTGACTGGAGGTGAAAACTGTGCTTCTAGTTCTGTCAGACAACAAAACCTCTCTTATGAACCAGACATTGGTTCTCTATTAAAGAGTGACGATGGTCTGGGATGAATATTTGAAATCCTAATAAGACTGAATGAATTGCTCATTATTGTTCAATATTTGAACAAGGGAAATTTTTTCCCCACTGAAACGCTGGAAGGCTCTGTAAGGAGCCCAGTGAAACATTGCCACTCTAAGGTCCTCCTGAACAATATTTCCCATTGCTGTCCTGCTTTGTTTTGAATTATTTTCTTTTTTCCCTGAAAGAAAGATTACGCTCCTTTTGCAAAAGATTTTCTAGATGGAATTAGTCCGTTACAAGAGCAGAGGGAAATTTGGTTTTGTTTTGGGTTTGTTTTTTTTTTTTAATAATCTTAGAGTATTCAGTCTAATCCTTAAATCTCTGAAGTTGATAATCGGATGTGTTTCCCAGTCCACAGTACTGTCTGCTTAAGCCTTTCTAGAGAATTATCCAAATAGGGTTTGAAGCAGGTGAATATTCTCTTCAAGTTTCACATTATCTAAACGTTCATCTTCTTCAGGGTTTAGCTTTTTTTTCAGCAGCAGTAAGGCAGAGGGGAATTCAAAGCCCAGTGCATTTCAAGGACTCCTGTATCTGTCTGGACTTTATGAAAATCACACCTCAAGTAATAGCAGGACAAGGTACGTCAGATGCAACTTTTTAGACAAGTCTGGTTGCTTGTTTCATGAAGAACCCCTTTCTCACATTTCCATGCATTCTTGCCACCAGGGAAACCTACTGATCCCAAGCTATTCTGCAAACATTTTGTTTACAGGGGACTGAATTTGGTTTGTGTGTCAAGCTTGTGACATACGTCTCTGAAAGTTTTGGTGTGAATGGCTTGCTGGCTGACAAGAAGTAAGTCTATTGCAAAAAGCAGATTAGGACAGAATTGTTATGCCTCATAGCCCAGGCTTTTAACTACCTGAGAAAGCAACAATCTTCCCCATTCTGTAAAGACGTTATAAAAAAGTCTCTGTATCTTTTTACTTTTTTTCCAAAGCTGTCAAAATGGTACTTAGTAGGTTTATCCAACAGACTGTGAACTGGAAGTGCAGTCACTGAGCTGATCCTGTTTTCATCATTGACCTTAAGCGGAAAGAAGGGAAAGATCAAACAAATATTTTTTTCTGATCTTTGAAAAGCTGCCAAAACTAACGAAGTTGAATTCATTGGGGACAAAGGAGATGCTTTTGTTTTTCTGCCTCTTTCAGCTTAGTCGCGTTTTGGATGGCACTCAGCTATTGCAACTAGAATATAAAACAACTCGGCATCAAATCCCTCTGAAAGCTGGGTCTGTCTCATGTAATTACAATGCCACCAAGAAAACACTTGCTTGTGTCTTACATGTGTATACTTCTTGTCTTCTTGGTAAACAGCTCAAATTCACACAGTGGATTTTTTGTTGTTGGGGAGGTGATTTGTTCTTCCTGCCATCTCTTCAGCTTGACCACAAGAGATTAACCTCAATCAAAGTTTGATCCAAATGTACCTACTTTTTAGAATGACAGAGGTGAGTTTTTATATATGAATTTCAGGGGTTTGGTATTGGACAGCCTGCTGACATGGAGACCCTCAAAACTGTTATTTGTATCCGTGAGTTCAGTGCTCTGAGTGACACACATTCACAGTTAAGCAGCTTCATGTACCTACAGGCTGCACAGCCTCTCCAGTATTTTTGTATTCTTTAGGTTAAGTACACTGGAAATAAACTTTAATGCAAAATCATTCTTCTTAAAAGATTATAAAAGCCTTCCAGAGGCCAGAACTGTTCAGTAAGGTTTATGTAGTGAGTAAAGTGGTGCCACATTGGTGATTAATGTCAGTTAGATAGTGTGGGCTGATCTTGTACAATCTAAACCCATATTGTCTGCTGTGGGACTTTGCTGCAACTTTGGTTCTGGCTGTGGGCCATTGTCTCCTCTCAAGCTAAGATGATAGATTAGGAAGGTCACTTGCAAAAACCAAGAGGTGAGTTGTGCATTATTGGAGAGGTTGTTATATTCTTTGTGTGTTAGTCAATGTGGCCCAGAATATTTTATTCAATGAATTAAATGGGAGAAAAATCACAAGAACAAAAATGAGATCGGCTGGGCCAGCTTTGTTTCATTAGGCGTGTTACTCTGTGTACTGGTCCTGTGATAGAATAATTTGCTTTCACAGGAGTATAAACATGTACCGGATTAAATAAAGAAAACCAGCATTAACAGTAATAACTGGAAAGCGAATAGATCCCTGGAGGTTTGGTGGATATTAAAATACAACTGCATGTGCCCTATAAGTCGTCCTACAGGGCATTTGCACTTTAGTGGTTATTCATATTACGGGAAGTTCAGTGCAGGAGTGAGTGGCCTTGCTAGGGGTTCTTAGCTGAATGTAAAACAGAGCTTTGCCACCACTGTTGTGGGTGCTGGGCTGGCTCTAGAAATGGAGGGTCAGCTTGTTTTTGAAGGTGGAAGGAGAGCTCTGGAGACTGCTGCTAGGAAAGAGCGGTGACATCTCTTCTCCAGCGGCTGCCACCTTTAGAATACTTGAAGGCAGGTCTCCTGTCATTCACTTAGCAGCCTGTTTCATAAAGCATTTGCCTGCTCTGCCTTTTCCAAGTATGATCTGCTGAGGCCTAGTTCTGCAGCCAGACATGCTGTCATCTTGTCAGGTACCATATTGTCTAAGAAAGTGTGTTAAAAGTGTCGGTTACCCAAATTTAAACGGGGACCTTGGATTAAGCTAGGACTAAAATATCACAGAAGCAATTTCCTTAGTTACCTATTCAGAAGTGACTGAACATACATCCTCCCACCTCAGTTGTAAGCCACAAGGAAGGAAGGAGAGGATTTGGATTTAAATATTAACTGGAATTCCTTCTCTCCCCTTTCTCCTTTGGGTATGGCTCTGAATCATATTGGGAAGACTACAGGGACTCATATGTAAGTCAGGCCTTTTCTTTCATTAAACCACATGCGCAGTCCTGTGTTACAGGACAAGATGAATACTGTTTTGAAATCTGTCACATTTATCCTGACATGTAAGGCCATTCGCCAGTATTTGATGCAGGAAACAATTTTCGCTCACCAAGGACAGAACTCATACACACAGAAGAATTAATTGAAAAGATGATACTTCAAAAATCTGATAAAATGCGTATTTCCCACTGGAATTTGGGATGTTATTAAACAAGTGCCTGCAAATTTATTCTTTTATGTAAGTTTTGTGAAGAGATGGGGGCAATTTTTTTCCTTTTTTCTGCCCCCCTTCACTTTTGTTTCTATCTTTTTGTATTGCACATGAAGTCCAAACAGGGCAATCTTTCAGTTGTATTGAAACCAACATGCTGGTTGATAGGTATAGCTGTTTCTTTCCCTCATATTAGGTCATTTATTCATAAAGACTGCAGCTTGGGGGAAAGCAATTATGTTAGAATGGTTTTAGCTGAGTTGTATGGGGGAAAACAGTTTTTAAATCTTTAAGACTTTCCATTAAAAGTAGCACTTCAGTTTTGTGAAGCTATGAACATCTTATTGAAACATTCCAGTATTTGTTGGAAAGGAAATCTAAGACATGATCTTTTCACACACGTCTGTAGTCAGACTGTTTGCCTCCAATTGCTGCTATTGGTTATTCTGAGTCTTCCTTCTAGGCACTCCTTTTTAATTTTCAGCGTAAATATTATACTAGTTTTTACTTATGCCAACATTTTCCTTTATTTTAAAAAGTTCTTCTGCCTCCATAATGCTTACTCCCCTAGGAATATTTATAGAAGGAAATTACATTATCTCTCAGCCTTCATTGTGCTAAGCTAAACAAACTAAGCTCATAGCCGTTTCATGTAAGTTGAGTGTCTCAATCATCCTTATAGACCATTCCATCCAGTTTGCCCTCTTCTATCTTGAAGAAGAATGAACACAACTATGTCTCATATTACCAATAATGTTGTGAAAATGTCTTGTAAAACCTGCTAATATGACCCTCATTTCTGGAAATTACTTTCCCAGTTCATACTAACCCTTAGTTTGCCATTTCTTTGAGGCAGGGATGACACAACTTGGTGGTTCATGGCCATTTTGATACCCTACAGGGCCTTCCTTTCCTCTGTCATGTGGAAATCAAAATGTTTTATGAAGCTGATGAAAGTGAACATCAAATACTTTCTGACCAGCCCATGCAGTTTTTTTGCTATCAGGCTTCTTGACTTCCTCAGAGCTTACTGACTGTTGAGCTCTACTTCTGGGGGCAACTTTGCCAGACAGTCCAGACAGGTGTATTGGAGTTCCCATAATGGATAATGAATTCAGAAGACAAGTCTCAAGCAAGTAATCACCAAATCCAGGGATTCTGGTTCTCACTTACCTTGGTCTGAGGTAAACCCTAAGCCATAGCTTAGCCATCTCATGGCTGGTGGCATATGTGTACTAGGATTCTCTTGTGGTCCAGCTTCCTAATGAAATAAGATGAACTATTTCCAAATTAAATTTGAGTTTCCCTTGAACGATTATTTTTTTTTATTTCTGATTCTCAGGTGTTCCCCAGAACAGAATTCTTTCTCTAGAAATAGTAAATAATGTAGTGCTTCTGGAGTAGTATGTTAAAAGAGAAAGTCTATCTATATTTATCTTTGAGATTGGATTAAGACATTGGCAATGAGTACAGCCATTTCTGTGTCACTTCATGGCTCTACTTTTCTTAGCTGTCAGCATTTTCTTGAAGGATATCTCCATTGTACATTGTCACCTCCAGTATTTTCTGGCCTAAGCACACTTTTCAGCTGAAAAATTAGAGAATTAAGATAATCTTATTTTTAGTAACCTTAAAATATTTGACTTCGTTCTGTGGTAGATTGATCGTAACTTTTATGCTACTGGTGATTGGACAAATGAGTTCCATCTTAGAAACACACCAAACAGTTGTCTGTGATGAATCTCTAGTGCTTTTTCTCTCTCACTACCCTTCCCTCAAAAACTGGTTTGATAAGGAAGATCACACTGCATGATGGTCTGTCTTACCGAGTAAATTTAAAGTTCATACATAGTACAGTGAAGCCCTGTTTAACATTGAATGTATTTATTTCCTATAGTGCATTACTGTCAGCCTACAAGAAGCATTGCTGAAGAGTGAAAGTCAGTTAATTCACTTACAGGAACAGGCAGGTTTTCATTTTATTGTTCACATTCACACATTCCTGAATGATTGCTTACCAGTTAAATGTCAGGTTGCCCTCCACTGCCTCCTTCAAGGAATGATTGTGCATGAGTGGCAAACCATAGTGCATGTGACTGCAGAATACAGCATCACTGGAAATGTGATTGACTTTTTTCATTGCCTCATTGGGTTGCCTCTTTTTCTCTTTTCTCTACTTCCCCACCTCTCTCTCCTTCCCTCCTTCTACTCAACATCAATGGGTTTTTTTTAGTTAGAGCCCACAAAATCAAATGCACAGCTTTCTCTAGAGCTCAACTTTATCTGTGTGTTTCATGACTCATTTATGTTCATGAAGGAAATGATTTGAACTGTCTGCTTTTATGAAGGCTTGAGCCTTTTTGTATGGCAATAAGAGATAAATTGACTCATATAATTGAGAGAAGGATGTGACAGATTCAGCTGCTCTGTGAGAGCACAGAACTTTGCTCTCTACTAATACAGGCAGTATTTTCATAATTGTGATGTCAATTTGAAAAGACCTCTGACTTTTTCAAGGGAGTGCCTGCTCTGCTTATTCTTAAATTGGGTTACTTTCAAGATATACAGAACTGAGCCCCCAAAGTACCTACACAGAATAATCTGGGAAGTTGGTTCTTCTGACAGGTTTACCAGGGCCAGAGAGACAAAGCAGTATAGACCGTAGATAACTTTTTTTCCTATACAGATAGAACAAAATAATACCGGTTTTGCTGTTTTTCACAGATTAAAGTTGTCAGTGTTTTACAAGTTACAGAGTTTACAGTTAAGGTAACTGTATCAAGTTCTTTTATCTGTAACTGCGTGCCAAGCTCTGCATAATAACCTAGGCTTATGCGAGCTTGGGCTACACGTTGTATTTCTGTCAAGTAATTACCTACCTTTGTCTTGTGTACTTCTGAGCATAGGGGCTGCTGTGCCTTTGTACAGCATCATTCCAGTCTTGTCTGCCAAAAACAGACAAAGATCTTAAGATCTGGCATGAGACAAAGAGACTTCAGTTGCGCTGGATTTCAGCCTTTAGTGCAACATTGCATTCTTTGAAAACCCTAGCAATAATGATCATCATAATTTGTGATGACCACCAAAATGAAACAATGGGACTGCAGCAAGGGCCTCACAGCAACAGAGAAAATTATTTAGGAAAAGATTCTAGGAAAGTAGCCAAAGTTCTATTTCTATTCCTATTTCTTTGGTAACAGGACCAAACTCATTTGAGTGTGAATTTCAGCCTGATTTTTCCTGTTATAAATCTCAGTCTTGTCTCTCTATGGGCTTATGGCAGTTGTGCAACCTTAACTATGCTAATGTTGCAAAACCTTGTGATTTTAATATGGACTTCATTAGAAGGAATGGAAAATTATAGTTTCTCATTGAGGATTTATGGTGCGTGAGTCCTCTGTGCAGGTTTTTAGTTTGGAAATTCATTATGTTTTTATTTCATTTGTTGGTTAATGACTTTTATGTGTTTTCCAGGAGGTGTTTTATGAAATATTTTAGTGTACATTCATATAACAAAACTGTCACTATACAAAGGCAAAGCAATATGAGCTATTTCTTAAACCAGCTATCTTTTTGCTATACATGTAATCTCACACTTGCTGGGCTCTGTAGCATTAAATGGTTCCATATCTATCAATGAAACTTTAGGCCAGGTAAGTAAGTGCTTTAGTGTTTCAAATTGACAAACAAGGGATTATTTTTTTTCCAAATAAAGATAGAAAATAGATCGTAGGAAGAGGATGCAATGCCTTAAAAGCACTGCTTTGCTCTTAATAAGAGCTGTGAAATGTTTACCTCATTACTATTGCTCAGTTACTGTTGAGAGTTCATTGAATGCTACAGGAAAATAAAGCACCATCTGTTTAAAATAGACTATATGTCAATCCAGGCTTCCCTATAGGATGTCCCCTTTTCTGTGACACTACATATAGTCTATATCATAATAAATAACACAGTGTATGAATTCAACCTGACCTGCAGAGGTCATGAATTGGGGATCTTCTGTTCCTTTCACAGTACATGCACCCAATGACTTTACAGTATATGTGTGCTGAGTCCACCAAGCTTGCTGCATTAACTAGACCAAAAAGCACACATGGCAGAGAAAGCAGTGTCTGCTATGGAAGTAGTTGACTTATCTCTCTTTTTACCAGTGAAAAAGACCAATGAAAATTCAATATACTTGGAAAGGCCAGGTATATTGGGGTTTACAGCTATACCAATGTTTTCATTTGTTTGTCCTAGAAAAAGCAATGGCAAACTCTGTATGTGAATGATTTAAAACTACAAAAGATAAAGCTGCTGGGCAACCTGGGACTTACCATCCCGCAGTGATGTGAGACATTGTGAAGGTGCAGTATCTGTATCTGTGGTACGATGTTCAGAGGCAGGATATATCAGTAGGACAAGGACAAAGGCCTGTGTTACTATTGTAATGTAACAGCTAGCTCTGTATAGCTCTGTCCTTTACTGTATGATCTTAACATCAGATTGCAGATTCTTTGTATGTTCCTGCTGAGTTTTCCCCTGAAAGAGCTAAAAAGTTATTCTTAGTTATCCTTCTCTTTGGGTGTAGTGTGCAAAGCTCAGGAAATGGACACGTTGTGAAGTGCTGAAATTAAAGTAGTTTCTTCAGTCTGTGGGAAGACCAATAGAGAAATTCATTTCACTTGCTACCCTGTGTGTGCTGTGTAATGTTGGAATGTTCTCTTACTACATTTCTGCCTATTTAATTGAAAAGTTCATACTGAAGTTACACATGGGAATTGTTATTGGAAAGTGATTTCATTTTTCTTGTGCTCAATAACTACAATTCCCCAGCAATTAATTTTTTTTCTATTATAAAACCATAGAATCTCTGCTACAACTTCCATAGGAACATGTTGCAGCTACAGAAGAAATAAAACCCTTGAAAAATAGGATATTTTTCATTAAGGTGAACCAAACATGTAAACATTAAAAATTGGGTCTTGTCTTTGGACAGCAAACTGGGAAATATTTCATACTGGGCTCAATCTTTTTCTGAGTCCACAGAATTTGATACTTACAGGCAGTGACCTTGGTTAGAGGAATGGAAGCACAGGGTTGTGATGATTGATGGGCTTTGGAATAAGCCTGTATATCTGTAGGTATTAGTGTTTCCTGAAAATGTGTACAAAATTAATGTATTTTATACACTTTGTCAGCTCATTTTTGTTTATTTGTTTGGTTTCAACTTGAAAAATTACAGAAATTTAGTGATGCTCTCCTGCCCTAAAGAACCTCTCCTGACATTCAGCATAGTCATGCAGTTCAGAGTTTTCCAGGATACCTATTGCCCTCATCCTTATGGCCTGCAACATTGTTTTGTTTATAAATGTGCAATCAACCATTTCTATTTCAAATGGTTTAAATTATGCCTTTAAAACAAAAAAGCTGAGATTCTTGTTCCTACCTTCGTGCTATTCCAGTGGCACAAAGGGGACTTTAAACCTGTCTTGCTGAGAATTAGACCCTGTCTCAGAAGAAAAGATTTGAGTTCTTGTTCAAGTTAACTACATATCATCATGACTGAATGTGCTTTAACCTAAGGCTATGTTTATATGTTTTACTGGATCATACATTTGGTGCTGATCACAGGAATCCAAAGTTCTGTAAGCACTGGAAAGCAAACTGAAAGCCAGGATCACTAAGATAGTATTACAGTTTGAAAAAGTGATTTTGTGGTAGATTTCTGATAAATGCAGGAATACTGCAAATTTTCTTGATGCTGGATTTGGAAAACAAATATGGAAAATAGTAAGTGCTGGGGTTTACACCTTCATTTTTCCTTTAAAATGTTAGAATTACAAGAACAGTTTTGCAACTAGTTAATATACAGGATACCTGCACAGTATTTTGTTGGGCTTTCTACAGAATATGGTATGCCTTGACAGGAATATCCATTTCTTTTACCTTGGTCTTGCTGTTAAAAGCCAGAGATGGTTGGAAAAGTATCTAGAGAGAGGAACCAGGATGATAATAATAAAATGATAATAATAAAAAATCAGAGTTATGCCTGAATAATCTGCCACTTCTACTTTTATGTCCACTGGGATTACCTCCCTAGTACTCGCATCACCCTTTTGTATCTGCCTTGTCCACACACGTCCCACCTGATGTAAGGATTCTGAGTTCTCTGACTCCCTGTGAGGTACACAACATAAGAGAGTCTTTACTGAGGCTACTGGTTGCTTATATACAATGATGGTTATATGTTCTGTTCCAGAGAGAAGTTCTTGGGTCTCTTAGGATGAATGTATCCTCACTTCTGGATCTGCAGCATGTAGCATCAAAACTCTGCACTGAGGATTCCTGCTTAGTTTTTTGAATACACTTAATTTTCTACATTATTCTTAAAAAAAATCCAAAGCACATCATTAATTTAAATGCATGATATGAAAGACTGTCCCCTACTGCTGTAAAATTTAGCATCAAAGTCTCTGTGTTGAAAATTTACTTCATATTACAGATTCCTCTGTTTGTACCAGTGGTGGTGTTTACAACACTCTTCCTTTTAAATTATGGTTTTCCTGAGATTTTATGACAAATAACCATGTCCTTTTTTCTTTTACCCAAGACATTACAGGCTTCTCAACAGCACTTACTCACAGGGAACGTCTAATATGGGTGCTGGTGGTTTGGATTAATTCATTACTTTATGAGAGTCAAACGATGGAATTTGTCTTTGGATATATATGTGTGTACACCAAAGGAAGACAGATATGTTTAAAAGCAAACATAATTTAAGGTTTGATAGAAAGTGTCTCAGGGCAATAGGAGACCTTCTGTGGACTTCAGTGGATTAACAAACCCCCAGCCCAATAGGTAATTAACTAATTTTTGTGGTATTTGATCATATGTGTTGTTAACTTGTAATAGCTTCAGAAACGCGCTGTCTGTTGGTGTTCATTGAGTTTCATTTGCTCTAGTCTATCTGATTCTTTGCTTTTCAAAGTTGAAGGGCAAACCAAGAAGTTCAGGAGTCTCATCATGAAAGCTGTACAACATAAAGAAATTGGCACCTATAAAAACAAGCAGAGTTAAACAGGATTTGACAGGTTGCAGAGAAAAAGAAAGTGAAAAAGATGGGAACAGTGAACAGCAATTAATTATTATTTCACTGGTCACCACAACACATTAAAACCTTCCAAAGGCTGTGAAATTAATTGCATGCAGAACAGCACTCAAGGTGCTTAATACTTCGTCTCTCTGGGACAATTTTCTAGAGCTATCTTTTGAACTACAAATACAAAGCAGGAAAGACAGGGCTCTCTCTGGCTGTGTCATTCTTCATTTTAATGAGGAAGAAATGTCACACAGAGCAGTGTGAATTTGAAATATTATAATGTGCTTCAGTTTTATGTCAGAATAAGTATGTTTCTTTAAAAGAGCCCTAATGATTCTAAATTCTAGACCTTGTTGACAAGACATCTGCTTACTTGGCCTGTGGTTTGTGTCTCATCTATAAGCTCATTATCATATATATTAAAAGAAACTTATTAAAATATTTGTATTTTAAAATGAATGATAACCCCCCCTGCCACCCATCTTTCAGAAACTTTTTGTCATGCAAAACATTCCACTAGGGAGAGAGAAATAATTTAGTTGTTTTCAAACCATTTAACATTTGGGTAATTCTTATAATTACTTTTCTCTTTAATTGTTAAAGCTGGAAGGCTTCTGTAATATTACTTTTAAAATTCATAGTTCAACATAAATAATCTTCTCTGTACTCACAAACCTCTCAGCTGGATGCTGACTACAACCCTAAGGGTCCTTATTCTTTCTTTTGGTCTTATTTATTATTTTCTTCCCTCCTCATCAGTTTTCTATTATTCTCTTTCCTGCCTCTTCAGCTGTCTAGCTGCACATGTAATGGGTGAAATGACACTTGAAGCCATGCTGGTTGTTTATTTAAACAAATCATATTGAGATGAAAAGAGCAAATGATTGCAAAGATAGAATAAATCTGATCTAAAAGCTCATCAGGCTCTTGAGAGGTCTTCACATCTTAGAAAATCTCCCACCTGGACTTGTGGCTCTGAGATCTTTAGTGTCAGCTGTCCTGGTCCAGCACAGAGTGTAGGAGGTTCCTTTTGTTTTGACTGTCTGGGGCTGGTCCTTAGTTGTCACTGTGTGATGACAGGCTTGGATGAGTTTGGCTGCTCAGCCCCATCTCAGCTCTAGTAAGTTCCTCTGAGAGGAAGCTGCTGGCTTGCAAGTTGCAAGCAATTCTTTGGGCTCTCCTTCTGTGGTAGGACTGGCAAAAGTAAGGAAAACATTAGAATACACCCCCAGCTTAGGGGCTGCCTATTTACTGTACAAGCTATTTCTGGGTTCTGTTGTCAGGAAACCTGAACAAATGATAAGAGGGGTGGTATACTGCAAGTAATAGGGAAACAGCCAGCTGAGAAGATTCAGCTGCTATCTAGGACCTACTTAGCACAAAAAGGCATCCTCAGAGCAGGATGTTTTCCTCAAAAATCTCAGCCACTGGAAACTGAAGAGGAGAGGAAGCTGTCTTCATCAGCAAAACCAGAAAGGTGGTGTTCTCTGAAGGTGTACAGCAGTTCCTGTTACATCTGCTGGAAGCGGTGCATGGCTTGGATGGCGTGGGTCTGTTATGCTCCCTCTGCGACTACCATCCACTATCACCTTACTATGATTCAGGAAACAGATTTCCCAGAAGGAAAAGCTGTAGTAAAGATGAGATAAATTTACTCTGGAGTACCACAGGTTACTCTGAGCAGAGTATTTCTTGGTGACAAGACTAGCAGAGAACAATTTTGGCAGCTGATGTTATCATAGCTAAGAAAGAGACATCTTTATTGCTTGGTACTGCTCTTCCAGTCTCCTCTCTTCAAAAAAATCTTTCCTATGACAGTCTCTTTAAACAGCCTTAGTGCCTTCTCAGGCATTTAAACCACTTTGTTGCATATTGAAAGCAGCTGTATGGGGAAAGGAAAGGTTCTGCTGCTTCTCAAAAGCAGTATGTATAACATCACAGCTGGAAATAACATGTTTTATGAACCTGATTTATCCCCTCTGCTGTGTGGTATAAATCCTGCTTCCTCACTGCATGGGCTGCACATGCATTTCGGAAGGCCTCATCCTGCCAGGTCCTGAACAAGGTGCAGAGGAAGAATTTAATTAAAAGCAAACATTGGTTTGGGGATTGGTGACTCCCTACACATCCTCTGCTGCCTAGCAGGGGGAAGCACTAAGAAGAATGGTAGGAATCAGTAAACATATTTCCTTACCACTGGAATTATGAAGTACTTGCAGTAACTGATCCATGTTTAAAGATCAGAAGTATAACAAATGCAAAGCAGTACATGACAGCCCCTCACTTAAGGCAGCATGGCCTGATTGTTCTGTTCCGTAACAGCTGGTGGAGGACAAACTTCCACGACTTCCATTTTATGGTGTTTTTTCCTCTCAGACAATGCTTTTGGTTGCCAATTTTAATAGACTGACAACTTCTTTTTATTTTTAATGGGCAGCTACGCAGTCCCTTTTCCCTAGAATGTCTGAGTCCCTCACAGCCCTTAGCTTAATTTCTGTCTGCAGTCCCTGTGTCAGGAATGTTCACAGATACCTGAAACACACAAAAATGAGGTATGCAAGCACCCTAAATGATTGAAATCTGTAGGAGTTAAATGTTTGTGACTGAGTTGCTTGCTGTCATGCAGGGCTAGAAGGTAGTAAACCCAAGATGGAGCCACGTTCCTAGCTTCCGGCCAGGCTGCCATTTAGTCTCACTCGTGCTGCTTGTTTTTGGATGTGATAGACTTATTGAGTGTTAAAAATCAGGGAAGCTGTTTCCTGTTTCTCATCTTAGAAAATCTGGTTCTTGATTTATATGCCCAAATGTCTAGTCCTGTAACGAACATTAAATACTGAATTACAAAACCTTGAGTAGCTTTCTGCCCTAATTGTATGTACAATGTGATTATTTTTATGAAGGTGGTAGCACTTACACAGTGATCAGAAGCCTGTTATGGTTGTTACTGTACAAACCCACGGAGAGATGTCCCTCTACTGTAATTGGAAGTATTTGAGATGTTTGAGAGGTGGGAAGCTTTGTTTGAACAATGGTGGAACTGAAGCACACTCATTAAATACTTCAGCCGGCATCACCCAGGCAGTCTGTGGTGGGTCTGGAAAACACTTCTGCCTTCAGTCTCATGTCTGTATCTTAACAGCAAGGCTCCTGTCACTCCTGTATGCAAACCTAATAGATAAACAGCCCAGTGACAGTTACTGATTAACAAAAAATGCTGTTATGCTTTATGAAGTGTTAGAGTATTTTACCTTTTCATGTCTGCTGTGGTGTCCTTCCCTCTCAGCATGAGAGAGAAAGGGAGCAAGATCATCCAGATAGCAGTGTCCTTACTAATGAGAAGTTCAGCCAACCATGTGCTACTTTTTCCATCACTCTGTGCTGCGGTTATCTGCAGAACAGGAATAGAAAACTAATATCTAATGTTTAAAAAGGGCTTTGGAAGATTACTTCAACCTTTACCCTGCCCCAGCTGAGCTCTGCTTAAATCCTAAAATGATCTAAATAACTTTTGTTTCAAAGATGGACATTAATGTACCATGCTGGAACCTTGCAAAAGCAGCCAGTAGGAACTAGGTGGTGAAACAGATTTTCACATGAAAACAAAACTGGAGAGTGTTGCCTTCTCAGATTTCTTTCTTTTTCTTTTTTCTTTTCCTAACAAAGGGAAGTGGAACTGTGTGCATTGGAACAAACCAGTGGGAGCAAGTGAAGGTCAGACAAGGAGGACTGCTCCTTGAACATTAACAAGAAACACTAACTCCTAGATCAGTGTGGGCTTAGTTCTTTCCCTATGTCATTTTGACTTCATGGGCTCCTGAAGAATTACTTGGATCTTGATTTTCACTGAAACTTTTAGGAAAGAGTAAATACCTTTTCAGCAGTCTGTGGGGATTCCACCTGGATCAGCAATAGGCTTAATTAGTTGTGCTGCTGGAACACGTTCAGTCACGGTCTCCTAAGACACTCTTGTTCCTTCAGGAGTGTCCTGAAAATATGACCTGAGTTTAGGGTGGAAAAGGATGAGACTCTATAACCTTGGGATATTGGATTGCACATACAGTCTGACACTGCATTTAAACCCCAGGAATCGCCTGGTAGGAAAGAGAAGGTGTAAAAAACCATTTTCCAGTAAGGAGTGTTTCCTTTGGCATTGTAGGAAGTGAGTGGGCAAAGCTCATGCAATTGGAGATTTTTTTCTTTAACCTCAGTTTCTGCTATAAAAAATGGTTGATTTATAACCAGATTTATTAGGTTTAAACTCATTTACCTGATCATTCCCTTCAGCATGGACTGTGCTGTCATACAGAGCAGATGCCCCGTCCAGATCACACTCTACACTTTCAGAGCTGGAAGAACTTCATCAGCAGGTGAAATGGAGATTGCAGAACCTGGGCTACTCCCTGGCTTGCACACCTCGGTTGTCAAGTAGTCAGGAAGGAGAAGCTGGCTTATTATTAACCAAAACAAGATGTAAGGAGTGGGCTGTGTAGCCCTGGCCTGTTGTAATATTCCAGGATATTTCAGTGAGATTTGTCTCAACTGAATGCAAAGTGCCTCTGGCCTGCTCCACTTCGTTAGGTATCTACACACAGTCTGAATGACATTCCTAATGGACCAAGGTTGCTCTAACTGTAATAGAATCTTAATTTGCTTTCAGGTATATACTTTTGGATTCAAAGGACTGCCTTTCTTCTTCCTCAAACAAAGGCAGTATAATGAAAATAACTACCAGTTACCAGGTATAGAGGAGAGTAGGAATAGTGCTAGCAGTTCTCCCGTCACACCACAGCCCTTAGAGATAGGAACTGAGGAGTGCCTGCCACCACTCTCAGCTTGAGTGCTCCATACCGCCATAGGAGTCAAAGGCACTTAATACTTCACAGGATGTGTTTATGGCATCAATCTCCAGGGCAGCATGTGAATTAGAAAAAGGATCAGGTGTGTACCTGTCCTTGCTATTAATTACCTTGCCATTGAATAGAAACAAAGCAACATAAAATGGCCTTAGGAAATATCTAGACTAGCTGGAACATAAGGTTAAAGTTTTCCAATTTTCTTTATGATGGATGGTCCCAGGAGTGCTTGGAGGGAGGGATGGGGGAAGGGGGAGCAGTTCTTTCTCTTTTGGGTTATAATATGGCTAGCAAATTTTCAGAGTGCAAACTAACTGCAAACTTCCAGCACCTTCCCATCTGCAGTGCAGCTGCAGTCCTTCTCCCTGATGTTTGCACAATATTGCAGCATTCTCTTGTTGCTGGAAGAACAGAAGTAAGCTTTCTGAGTGAAGCAGGAACAGATACTGTGCCTCTGTATATTTTCCTGATAAGTGTATATTGCAGATGCTTTTTTCTTTAGCATCCATAAAGTTAAATTATTCACAGCCAATTTCACTCTAAAGAGCTCTCATGTACATGTCAAAAATAGAACATATTTAAATGAAAATGAAATCTTGTTTTTAATTTATACAAGGGTTAGTGCTTCTGCTCCTAAGAGATGTCTTTGAATTACTGTGAGAAGGTTACCTTGTGCCTTCTAACACGCACCTTTATCTGACAGCTGGTCCCCTCAAAGCCGCTCTTTCCAGCTCAGTGATTTCATTGTACAAATAATGTGCTATGAAAATATTGTCTTTTTTAAGACTTTATTTTCTTTTTAAGTCTTGGGTCTTTATGTGAAGAAATCTATGTACCTATAAACAAGCACTTCGGTAGCGAAATAATCTTCCTCACTACACTGAACTTCTCCAGGGTCCTTGTAGATCCTAAAAAACTATTCCAAATTCTAAAATACATTAGAAATAACTAAGTGAAGAACTGGGACTCTGACTGTGAAGGTATCGAAGGTCAAGGGGAGAAGGGTCTACCCAGCAATACAAGGCAGCATTTTGGTACTCAAAATGCTTGAATATTCACAATGCAGAATGTCAGTTAATCCCTTTCCTCCTCTACTCTTTTCCCTTCCTCTTTTTCCATCAGCAGTTTTTAACTAATAATCTTGAAAGTCCAGTGATTAAAAGGTCTTTCTTGTGAGCAGTGTGAAGACACCACCATCCTTCACACTACACCACGAACATCAGTGGTGATCATCTCTATGAAAATGTGCACATTGTGTTAAATGCCGTCATTTATTTCAGTGCCTTTATTGCCATAAAACATCAGTGACAGTTCAATTAAAAGCTTAAATTTTTTGTACTGCAAAGCAGAAATATTTATGCAGGAGCTTGTCAGAGGCAGAATATTAAAACAAAACAGGTGCTTTTGCAGAAACACAAATAACATGTCTAACAGTAAACATTAAACAAATCAATTATTAATCATGGTTCTTTTCATTCTGCTTGAGTTGTCTTCAAAAGATTTTGTGTCTAACAGTTTATGTAATATTGTCTCATCCCACCACTTGGTTTTGCTGTTTGTATCCTGTGGCACAGCTGGATAGATTATTTGCTTCTTCAGAAAAAGTCTAGGGACCAAAATAAGATGAAGGCTGTAAACCAATGGGGTCAAGTATCTAAATTCAGTCTTTGCCATTTCCTCGGTACAAGCAAATTCTTACTCTTAATGTCAGTATTTCATCACTGCTGCTGACACCAAGCACAGGAACTTCATTACGAGCCTTTTGGTGGGCTGTGAAGTGGTATGATGTTTGCTGGGTTTGGCTTATGTTTCCTTTGTTAGAATGAAATCAGATGAAGTTGTCTATCATGAGAGATACTTTAGGTGTCTTGCCCAGTCTAGCTGAGAGATGTCTGGGAGGCTGGAGTAAGAGGTGGGGATGCAATGCCCTCATTAGTGAGGCGGACTCCACTTGGTCCTTCATCATGGCTGAAATTGCTCCCTTTTGCCCATTTTTCTTATCTCTGCTGGCAGATCTTGCCATGTTCAGCACTATACTTTCATGTCAACATCTAAAAGTTTCTAGGCCTTTGACTTACTGCAGTCTGTAGGTTTCCTTCAAATCAGTTCCTTTCTGGTGGTATGATTGTGAAATTTACACCCTCCTGCCTCTTTAAAACAACACTGGGGGTTTATTACAGAAAGCTATAAATTACATATTATTTGTGGATTGCTCACATACATTATGCAAAAGTCTTGGTATTGGTTCCACTGAAAGAAAGACTGGGTTGTAACAGGATGCACATTACAAAAGATTTGCTGTATTTTTTGGAGAGAAAAATCTGTGTTTAATTGACTCTCAAGTTTCTGATTCTCTCCAGACTTCTGAGAACACACCTGCCTAGTGTGTACCTAGTGTTGAGCAGCAAAGCATCATCAGCTGTGCTGAAGTTACCTGAATCAGAGTAGGTGACAATATGGAAAGGAAGCAATCGTTGTCAGTAGCAGGAGGGAGGGAGATGTTTTACTTTCTATAACTTTAAGAACATACTCCTGGGATGTCCAGCCATGTTAGTAAAACTTACAAAGAGACGTCAGGCAGGAGTTGTTTCCCTTGTGCAGGGAAAGATGGAGAACCAGGAAGAGCAGGCCAGGTGTTTGCCATCACCTATTAAAAGCTCTGATGAGGTGAGGAAGGCACCTGAGTTGCAGGGAGGGAGGTTTTGTTGCTGTAGGTGAATCTGGGTATTTGGCCAGGGGGTTTGGGCTAAGATAAGATCTTAATACTTGGTCCAACAGAAAAAGCTTTTCTTAGTGTGGAAATCTGCTTCATCCTGACAGCGGTTAACTTACCTCTTACTGCTAGCTGAGAGGTAGTGAAGAGAAATGGATTAACCACGAGACTGTGCACATCTGTGATGTAGTCAAACCAGCAGTAGATTATAGGTATCTGATTTATAAGAGGTGAGGGTAAAAAAAGAAGACAGATTGTTTGGGGCGGAAGTCAGAAGCACGTCTTTCTGGAAAGCTTTTCCACATTGCTTTGGATCAAAGAAAACAGATTCATGTGGACACTAGGAGCGGTTGGCCTGCTAAAGGTAAGTGAATTGTTACTGCTGTTGTGATAGCTCCCACACCCTGTGGAGAGGAAGGTGATGAGGGTGGGTGGTTTGGCACAGTTGGAGACTGAGGTTGAACATTTGAGAAAGAGGGGTTTGCTTACATATTGATACGTGCCTGTGGAATGGAGATTTCTTTGAGTGACCCCTGACTTTATCCGGAGCCCTTTGCCTTCTTCCCTTTGTATAATAAAACACAAGATGATATGCTATCTAAAGGCTTTATTCCCATAGTTAAACTCTATGATTTCCTGCCAGGTCTTTTCTGAAACATTAGTTTATTTGCATAGTCTTACTCTTTCTGTATCTTTGTACTGATGACAGTGTTATTGTTGCAAAACTTAGTGTGCCAGGTAAATATCCTCTCTTGCACTGATCTTCCATTCTGTTCTGCTGTAATCAGCTGCCAAGCGACTTTATTTTCTCCCTCCAAACTCCTAATGGAGCTATTAATGTTTTTTCCAACAACTTGTTAAACTCAGTGGGTGAACTTGGCTGGCAGATGTCCTGTTGGTTGCAGCAGAGGCCAGATTCCACATATTACTGTTTCTCTGTTAATTAGTAGATTTATGCTTTTTCCCTTTCCAGTCTTCACAAACAATTGGAGGAACTGCAGTGGGCGCTTCTCATGCTGGCTGCTGCGTAAGAGAGTGAGGGCAGAAATTAAACTGTTTAAAAAGCATTTATTCTTTGTAATGTAAATTTGATGACTTAATTCTAGGTACAGAATGGCTAGCAAGTTGGTCTGCCAGCTTTGCCAAGATTGCAGTACATGAAAATAATGAGTGCCTCAAATATAGAGGGTTCCAGTAACTCAAACAGCTGAAACAATTTTGTTGTAACTTTGATTAGATGCTCAACACTCTGTATCCAGTGCTGGCTGTAATACCAATCCTGTCCACATCTCATGTTAGCAAAGAAAGTGAGCTAATTCTTAACCTGTGTTAAGAAGCAGAGCATATTCTCTCTTAATCCTTCCTTCCAGGGAAGGTTTTATACTAATGCTGTGACTTTTTTCTTTTGCTGAGCTCCCCTTAACTTTCCAATTATAGAAATACTAATCTCTCTCCTGCTCTAGTGCCCCAAATTTTTACATACTGAGAGCCACAGAGAGTAAGTGGCGTGACTCAAAACACAGGGCAAAGCTCTGGTTTTGCTGGTGGGTGAGGGAAGGAGGAGAAAAAATAGCCCTTGTCAGAGTAGCCACTGCTTGGTTAGAAATAGAACACCCCATAGTTTTACCTCAAGTGTTCCCTCTAGCTTCTTCTTATGCATTTTATTCATCTGCTTTAAGTCATCCAGTAAACTAATGCGGAAAAGTCATGTGCCAGCTCAGAATCATTTATCCTATGGCTAACATGATCAAAGCTCCCTCAGGGTGTCATTAACCTTTGTATTGATTCAATCAAAGAGCCTCATGCTATTTCATGATTTCTCAAGCTGCTGTATGTGAGGTGTGAAGGGAGGGCAGTTGAATGTTGTTCATTTTTTAGCAGTGTAATTAATTAAGCAGTGTTTTGGTAAGAGTAATATAGCAAAGATGCTCAATCTGCTATCATAGCTTGTAGTTTTACAATTACAGAATATTATACTGAATACCCTCATCTTGCCTCCACTTTTTAGAGTTTGGAAGTTATCATAGTAAAAAGAACGTCCTGCTCTTCCTTCCCTCCCTAATCAGCTGCTGTTTTAATTTCCCATCAGCACTTGCTTGACCAGCATGAAGGATATTCTTTCTTGTCTTGTGACGTTTTGGATCATGTCTTACTAAATAATCGAATAAAGGAAAGCCTGTTGTGCATTACAGAGTATTGAAGTCATGTCTCTGTATCCCAGCAAGAGAATAGTAATGTTGCGGAAATGCTACAGGGCAAGATGTCCACTAGTACGAAAGGGAATAGTGGGCTGAAATGGATAGATACCAGTATGTGCCTTTACTAATGCTGCTGCTGCTCCTTCACCTCCTTGTTTTTAATGCAAAGGCCTTTACTAGTTGCTTGAACCTATCAAATACTGTATTTAGGTAGTACTATCTCTGTTAGAGAAGACTTGCTTTAGAAATGTTGCATGCAGTAAAAGTAAACTCAGTGGAGTGTGTCTGGGGAACAGTGGTGTGATCTAGTAACAGAAACAGCTGTTTCTAGTACTTCAACAGAGTATCATAGAGCCATAAGCTATAGTGTACCCTGCTTCTAGCAGAAGATATAGCAGAGTCTAATTAGTCAGGAATTATCTAAAGTATAAATTGGCTACAGCAATAGATTTACTACTGTAAATTCTAAATACATCATAGAGATCACTGCAGAGGACTGCCTTGTATTGCCTGGCTTCCTTTCAGAGAGCTCTCGTTAAGGGGCTTCCATTCAAGTCCCTTATTTGCAAGTTTGGATTATGGCCCCATGTTGTGTAAGAGGTGAGCATCTACAGGTCCTAGAAGTCTCTGCTTTGCTTCTCAAAGTTGTGAGGTTTATTATTATTATTTCAGTCCTCATTGCTCTGCCTGTGTTCTTCTAAAACTGAAGAACATTCCTAGCCCTGGGAGTATTTAGCTGCCGGTAGAGCGTGTTCATCATACTTGGTGGGGTTTTTAATGAGGACTTTTTAGAGGAAAAAAAGAAAGCCACACAAAGCCCCAACCCAAACCTCCCTCACTATTGTGTGTGATTTATGGTGTCAGAGGAGCTAATTAAAAATAATAAGGAGGAGGCTTCACAGAAGAGTGTAATTGGAATCCAAATGGCAGTCTCAGTTTTGGCCTTTCTTCTACTTCCTCCTCAATTTTGGAGCTCTTATTTAAGCATTGTGGGGTGAAATTTATTTTATAATATGCCTAAAGTAGAACACAGAATCCAAAAGTGATCTGAGTGTAGGTTAAGTATAAACTCTTGTAGTTTGTGTTTCTGTGTAACTGCAGCCTTTTCAATGTGTTTTTAACTGTTTGTGTATTTCTTTTTGAAATGACATACTTGAAAAATACAATTTTACAGTAGTTTGTATTTTATGAGAGCAATCTAAATATTATCTTCTGAAAACTTCCTATTCCTAAATCATTAGCAATAGCTGCTCCTTACTTTCCTTGTTGCAATTCCTGTATAATCTTGCTGTTTGCCATTGTAAGCCTTTTGTTTGTGCTTTATGCAGAGGAACATTGAGTGGTTTGTGGACTGAAAAGACAAGGTTCTATCCTCTTTACTTACAGTTCTGACAGTCTATTTTAGATGTTTTATGAACAGAGAAAACTGTATTTAACAATGCTAGTAAAACAAACTGAGAAGCTCTCAGGCACGTAGACAGCATACCACAGGTTATAAATATCCGCCCAAGACTTATTTCAGACTAGAGAACAGTGTGGACTCTTTTGCAGTTAAACAAGAAATTCTTGTGGCTAGTGGTGAATGATCCAGCTGGCATTTTGATGAGCTCTAGATGAGAAACTTGCATTCATGGGTTTTATTGTCGTTTATACAAGCTGTCCAAGTGTTTATGCCACATCCCCATGGTAAACAAAAAGATGATGTATATTTTGGTTCTGGTGGGTTTGCTGCTACAATGAGTGCATGTGCTGGCTTGAAAAGAAGAAACACGGAAAGGTTAGGATTTAAAAACATTACTCAATAAGAACAACCCGAGTGGCTTTTGAATCAGTAGAGCACAAGGCAATAGTGGGCTTTTGCAGTCTGTGGTCTTGTCAGTGCTTTCTCCTGTGTGCTAACACTGATACCTTTTGCATTCAAAGATTCAGTAAAGGTGTCCATTAACCTCAAAGCCCTTTCACTCGGTTAGTTGTCCCCATGTGACCTCAGCACTTTGCTGACTTTTTGCCCTAGTAAGGCTGTGTTTTGGGCAAAACTGGAACCCTTCCCTCATGCACTCCTTGCTCTCCACTGCTTTTGTAAGCCCATAAAGGAGCAAACTTCTCTTCTGAGGCAACCTCAACTAAAGTTTAAATGTGTTGCATGGTGAAAGGGGTGAGTAAGGAGGAGGTAATGGCAAGCTAGCAGCCTAGCTTGTCCCACAGGGCATACCACACCACAAGCCCTCCCATCACCATCTGACTTGGTGTTGTTATCACCCAGGAATGCACTGGAGCGAAGGACAGTGGGCAGAAGTGAAAGTTGGGTGGGATTTTCTGAGCCATATTTGAGCTTCTGCCTTTCTCACCCCAGAACGATGTGCAGCATTACTTGTCCACTCTGTCTTGCAGGAGAGCCATGCTGTAGCTCAGCTCTGTTTTGTTATAAAGCTGAACTTAGAAAACTACTTTTTTTTTCCAGGTTTATGTCAGAATGAGTGTGACCTGCAGGCTCCTGAGGACTGTATATAATACTGTGTGTTGTCACTTGTCTGTGAATAACATACTGCTAAAATGCCTGCTGCACTCGGAGGCAAAACCTGGCATTTTTTTCCCCTTAAGCAGGGTGGGGAAGTAATAAAGAGTTTAACCTACCAATTTGTGCATCCTCTATATATCCAGTGTCAGGTTATCTATGTAAGAGATGTGAGTAATAAAATCCCAAACGTTGTTACCTGTGGGTATCCATTAAAAAAAACGGTGCTGATAAATCAACTTTTTGTACAGTGTGAATTGAATCCCATAGCTGCTTCCTCCATCTATTCTATCTGAACACAGTCAAACCAGTGTTGTCTTGCGCTGCCTGTATTTAGAAATGCACCAGAATAACTGTCAAGTAGGAGCTGACACATTGATGCTTATTGGCTTTGAGGCAGTGAAGATTTCACTCTTAAATTGTCACTTTCTTGGTGGTGTGGTCAAAAGCTAGCTGGCCTAGTGTGAAGTTTGGAGTACGTCTCCCTAGTCCACCCTATGTGGCTGGCTCTGACCATTGTGAGTTGATGAGAGGTCATGGGAGTGTGTTTAGTGTGGTGGCTGGCCAGAACTAATGCCCCAAAGGTGGGATGATGTGCGCCTGAGTACAGCTTAGAGCACGGCTGAGCACACTTACGCAGAGGGAACCTGCTTGTGTCTGCAGTAGATGGTGTGGATGCAAGGAATTACTTCAGGTTCTGGTTCTGGAGCAGTAGCCATTGAGGAACTTGCAGGTTTTCTGTTAAGAGCTGTCTAATAATAGGGTGTATGTAAGGATGGTATGTTTAACCACTGATACCAAGTTGAAGCAGTTCTAGTGGTAACATTAGGAAACAATGTTATCTAAATTGGTGTGTGGATGGCTCCGTGGGAGCCCTTTCTTATGCTGTGGGTTGAAGCAGAAAGTGATGTTCCTAAGTTGTCATTTGATGGCTCTTCATCAAGTGATGCCGTATAGTCTGTATATGTGTAGCAGAACAGTATAAATTATCTGTTCTAACCTTTCTTTCATGCTGGTGGGTGACCCCCTTGTGTCAGTCATGACTGTTGCACTTTCCTCGCCATAGAAAATATGAGGTTAAATGCTGTCTTGAAATATCTTGAAATATTTATTCCATATTCAGAGCAGTGGATGAGCTGGTATTTAAAATCTTATGCTTGCCTTTTTTTTTTTTTTTTTTTTTTTTAATTTTTTTTTTTTTTTATTTTAATACCCCTGGAAGGCATGCTGAGACACATGAAAAACAGCAAGGTGGTTGGTGACAGCCAAAATGGCTTCACTAAGGGGGAATCCTGCCTGACCAATCTGGTAGCCTTCTATGATGGGGCTATGGAACTGATGGACAGGGACAGAGCTGTGGATGTCATCTAGCTGGACTTTTGCAAAGCGTTTGACACTGTCCCACATGACATCCTTGTCTCTAAGTTGGAGGGACATCAGTTTGATAGGTGGCCCACTCGATGGATAAAGAACTGGTTGGATGGCCACATGCAAAGAGTTGTGCTCAATGGCTCAATGTCCAGCTGGAGACCAGTAACGAGTGGCGTCCCTTAGGGACCGGTGTTGGGGACGGTCTTATTCAACATCTTTGTCAGTGACATGGAGAGTGGGATTGAGTGCGCCCTCAGCAAGTTTGCTGATGACACCAAGCTGTGTGGTTTGGTTGATACGTTGGAGGGAAGGAATGCCATCCAGAGGGACCTTGACATGCTTGTGAGGTGGGCTGATGCCAACCTGATGAAGTTTAACCATGCCAAGTGCAAGGTCCTACAGCTGGGTGGGAGCAGCCCCAGGCACAGCTCCAGGTTGGGCAGAGAAGAGATTCAGAGCAGCCCTGCAGAGAAGGACTTGGGGGTGTTGGTCGATGAAAAAATGAACATGAGCTGGCAGTGTGCGCTTGCAGCCCAGAAAGCCAACCGTATCCTGGGCTGCATCAAAAGGAGCATGACCAGCAGGTCGAGGGAGGTGATCCTACCCCTCTACTCTGCTCTTGTGAGACCTCACTTGGAGTACTGTGTGCAGTTCTGGTGTCCTCAACATAAAAAGGACATGGAACTGTTGGAACAAGTGCAGAGGAGGGCCATGAGGATGATCAGGGGACTGGAGCACCTCCCGTATGAGGAGGGGCTGAGAAAGTTGGGATTGTTCAGCCTGGAGAAGTATCAGAAGTATCTTCCAGTATCTGAAGGGGGCCTATAGGGATGCTGGGGAGGGTCTCTTCATTAAGGACTGTACTGATAGGACAAGGGGTAATGGGTTCAAACTTCAACAGGGGTAGTTTAGATTGGATATGAGGAAGAAATTCTTTACTGTGAGGGTGGTGAGGCACTGGAATGGGTTGCCCAGGGAAGTTGTGAATGCTCCATCGCTGGCGGTGTTCAAGGCCAGGTTGGACATAGCCTTGGGTGGCATGGTTTAGTGGGAGGTGTCCCTGCCCCTAGCAGGTGAGTTGGAACTAGATAATCTTAAGGTCCTTTCCAACCTTAACTATTCTATGATTCTAAGCCCCCAGCAGCGTGTTCAGGATGCAAATTAATCAAGGGTTCTGGGAATAAAATATTGTGTGATCATGTAATTAAAATCATGCATGTATACAGTGCGGCCAAATTGAAGTTGCATGGGCAGTTCTAATTCTGGCAATTCTTAATTTTGGAGTGCTTGGCTTAGCAGTAAAATGCTATTTTATTGTAGTTCTTGGATGTAATTGGAAATATACTGGGAGATGAACAAGCGAAGTAGGAAACAACACTGATGATAATTACAAGTAGATCTTCATTTCAAGCAGAGAAGTTAATCTTCCTTTGGGCTCTTGGGCCTGTTTTAACAGAGTAATTAGCTATAGATCCTGTAGCTCTTGACTCCCAGTCCCAGTTCAAATCTCTGTGTCCTAATAAATGAGGATGCACAGTTCTGTGACTGGGAGAAGCTGTCAGAGGCATATACATTATGCATGTTTGAACTATAGGGAAAGCAGTCTGCACGCAGCTGGACTGCTTACTTTAGCAAGGACATACGTCCAACTGGTTTCAATGAAGCGAAGAACCACTGAATCAATTCAGTTCATGTGAATGCATGAATTATATTAGCCCTCTTTCTTTCCTTTTCCTTTACATTGTCTTTTACTTGTGTAAGTATACAGTCATAGCTGAATTCAGCCTGGCAGAGCTGTAAAACAAATGAATTTGTTTTCTTCTTTAAGTTTTTCCACACTTTGTTTTTGGGTCACTGTATTCAGCTCTTCTGTTTCCTCTAATTAGATAGGCTTTGCCAGAGGAGGGTCACACTTGAATGTCCTCTTACAATGAGTCTGCTACAGATGATTATTTTCTATCTCTTCTTCAAAAGCAGGTCCTATCTTCTAGGAGCAGGCCCTTGATGTGCTTTCACATATTCATTTCCTTTGTCTTTTAAGGCTCAAACACCCTTCCAGCAGTCTCCTTCAGAAGACATTTGGGAAGAGTTAGGGCTCTAGCCACCATTGCTGCTGTAGAAGGAGAGTTTTATGGGTTTGCAGTAGCAGGGAAAAGATCCCTCCTCTGACAGTAGTTTTCTGGGCCATTTCAGATGATCAAATCCAGCCCTTTTAAAAACTGAAGGGTCTAACGATGTAGGAAATTTGAGTATAGAGGTCCTGGGCTGAGCTGTGCGACTGTGGGCCTGATGGCTACAGTCTGTGGTGCCAAGCCCTGCAGCATCACTCTGAAAAATCTATTGACCTCTAAGTTCTTTTCATGAATACTTACAATAAGAATCGATAAAGATTAAACAGAAAAAGTGCAGGATAATTTGTGGGACGTATTTCTCCCAGGCAATGGGAAAGGGAAGGCTTTTGCCAAGCTACAAAGGTAAACAGTGAGTCCAACTTCTGGAAGTTGAAAGGGCAAACTAATAGGGTAGAAAAATAAACACTACTCTCTGCTTCTTATGGAAGTTAACATTTTTTTGAGGTTTACACAGGGATAAGTATATAACACTGTCTGATCCTTTCTGTAGAACTGTTGACATGAGCATGCGATGCAGGGCTTGCCATTAACGTCAGTTAGTGCTGAGCTCAAACAGGCTCAAACAGCTGTCACTGCTCCTTTTTTTTGCACAGTTTCTTGGAGGGGAGATGAAGTCAATGTTAAAGCCTCCCAATGAAGCCGTTGAAGTGAAAACCAAAAGAGCTGCCCATTC
This sequence comes from Ara ararauna, assembly GCA_028858755.1. Classification (NCBI taxonomy): domain Eukaryota; kingdom Metazoa; phylum Chordata; class Aves; order Psittaciformes; family Psittacidae; genus Ara; species Ara ararauna. Next base: position 7,800,936 of record CM054380.1, on the reverse strand, counting down.
TACGGGAAGAATATTCCCTTTGGCAAAATGTATGTGCATTGACTAATTTACAGTTCAGTCTTATTCTGTTTCCAGTTTTCTATCATACTCGCAGAGAGCTTGCTGGGCTGCTTATTAACACTTTCTCTTTCCCATTTCTCTGGGTAATGCTGCTCTCAGTCCTTCAGCTAAACCAGTATGATATCAAAAGGTGACCAGCAGCAATGCAGAAGCCTGCACGTCACACTCCCTACTCTCTCTGGGGAATTTCTAACCCTTCTATTTCTTAGTGTCATGGGTTCAACAGTAGCAGCCATTTTTCTCCTTCTTAGTAGCTGGTGCAGCGATGTGTTTTTGACTTTCGGCCTGGGAACAGCGCTGATAACACCAATGTTTTTAGTTACAGCTTAGGATGTTTTGGTCTGACCAAGGACTTTCTGAGCCTCATGCTCTGCCAGAGAGGAGGGGAAGCCGGGAGGAAGCAGAGACATGTCAAATACTTTGCTCTGTGGGTAGAACACTTCAAGTTTTTTTTTTTCCCCTGAAGATGTTGTGTGTACAGTTGTATCCTCTTGCTTTGAGAGTGCAGCAATGCCAACAAGACACAGTTTGAAGCTAAAGAAGTATTAAGCTGCTCACTTGTCTGTGCATCTGTGTGCTATAAACAGAGGGGGGAAGATTAAAACTTTACATGGTCTGGAGGTAGCTAAATCTGTTAAATATTGTATAACTGTCTTTACCATCAATAATTTAAACCAACCCTGAGTCCAGATGACAAAAATCTCACTAGGGCAGCGGTAGCTGCAGGAAGAACAGAAAAGTTTTGAGTCAATTGTGGGCTTGGTGCTTTGTTGACTATAAAGGTTGAGGAACACCTGAGGTCCCTGCACTCTTTAAGAGAAAAGAACAGAGCAAAGCAGAATATTGCTGCAGAAAAGGCAAAGTATGTTTTAACATTCACCACAATTGTATTGATAGATGTAAGGGTGCTGAATGTCTGCTGCAGCAGAAGTAATGCTACCCTGAAATGCTGGCTTTAGTTAGGAAGGTACTGAACATGATTTTATCCTACTTGTGTAGGGAGGTCGCTTAACCCCTGCTCTTTTAGTTACCGGGTTGGATGCAGAGACAGGAAGGTAGAACATGGATTTCTGTCACCTGGAGGATGCAGGTATGATTCTTGTGCACACAGTGTGAGCAGGAAGGAGCAAGAGTTGTGACGTTACTCCAGTGCAGGACTGGAGTAACATGACTGTTACAGTCTTAGGACTGGCCTCAGTGTGGTGTACAGCAATGCTGAGCTGTGCCTCACCTTTTGGGTTTCCTCAACCTTTGCTGGAGGATGTGATGTTAGAGCAATGACTGTCCAAACCCTTGTGGACCAAGCAGTGGTTTGAGGGAACTCATTTCCCCAAACCTTTTGGACCACTGTCATAGAGGCTTCAGATCTAGCCCAGTTGTAGGATATTGAAAGCTGAGTCTTTTCTTCTACTGAGAGCTTGAGAAATTACCATGAAAAACTGAAATCACAAACTGAATTAACGGGAGTGTAGGTGAAAGTTTTCTGGTTGTGCTAGATTAAAGGCTTTATAAAAGCATTTGAAGTTTGTGAGGGGTCTTGCTGTCTTTGCTCCGTTTTAAAATGGTTTTTAGTTTTACACTAGCATTTTGAGCAAGAAAACCACTCGAGTATTTCAGCAGTACTAAGTGATTTTTTTCTGTTTTTCTGGATGGAAAAATGTATCAAAAGTGACTCTTTTCCTTAGAGGGGAAAAATCCCCTAAATAAAAAAACCAACAGCTTTGCTCCATATCTGATGAGTTTTGGTGTATAAGGTGCAGTTGTCCTAAAGATCTTCAAGTTCAGTAGAGATTTTTCTTCAATCCTTGTGTTATTTGCAGGAGGATGTATTCCTGAATTCTCCCTTTTTTTCAGAAAAAGAAGGTAGTTCAGATGAAAGAGCAAAGGGATAGTTTTGTTAAGTCAGTAAATTGCCTGTTGATGTATGGAAGGAGATGTCAATCACTTTGTTTTTCACCTGTTATTATTCGTGTCCTCAAATTAATGTAGTCCAGTGCTCATGGAAACTGATAGATTTCTTTCTAAAAGATTTCGGTGACCTTCATGTGTTGTCTTTTCTCATGTAATGGGGCTCAGAAATACTTACATTATTTTTGTGAGGTTTCCCTAACAAGGAAAGGCGCCAAAGCCACCTTGACAGTAAGAGTCTGTTGCTTGTATAATGAGAGAAGGTGCACCACTTGTTCATGTGCCCCATCTTATTCAGTAATGTTACTGCTGAGAGCTTGAAAAAACACCATGAGAAACTGAATGAATGCTAGGAAGAGGATGAAATTAATTGAAGGCTATTACTAGCTAAGGAGATATGGTTTTTTTCTATTAAGAACCTGACCAAGCTTCAGTCCTTAATGACTCAAGGATGAAAGTATTTAACTTGGCCAGCTCTTTCTGAAACTGCTTATTGACAGACGCAAATTTAACTTCTATCTGGAATGGGTTCAGGAATTAGCCCTTAAAATTCTCAGGCTGTAAATTCAAGTATCTCTTCCTTCAAATTTCCTTAATTTCTGGAGCTTCAAATGAATTTAGTGCCCAGAAGTGCAGAATACTCAGTTTGCAGCTCTGGTCTTCATAATCACAAATTGTTCTTACAATACTTCTGGCTGAAGTGAGCGGATCATAAAAACCTTGTCTCATGAGGTTTTCAGCCCAATTTTATGCTGCTTTATAGTCTGGAGCAAAAATTCTCCTTTTCTTGAATTCTTATCTGAACTACATTGATACAAAGGCTTTTACTGACTACTAACCTGCAAACCTCTGATGTATACATGAGCAATTCTATTGAATTTAAACATCAATGAAATTACCCAGGTGAATAACTCTTAAAATATCAGTCCTTTAAAGTGTGCAGATAAAATTCTGATCATTTCTCAGAGCTCTGTTTGAACTCGATGCTTCTGAGAGCAGAGGATGAAATCTTGGTTGGACATGATTGACATTTTGATACCCCATATTGTCAGACTTCTTCCAGTAGCTGCACACAAAGCCCATAGAAATAACTGGATCAGCTCTTAGGTGAGTAGGGCATAGACCACAGACCCAAGTTCCTGCTCTGCTTCAGGCTGGGAGTGAGTTCAAATTGTTCTCCTAGAACCTGGCCTGCGTCCTGTGAAGTCACTTGCACTTTAAGGAAGTTCTGTCTGTGAAAAGGTCAGGATTATGTCAGGCTGTTACCCAACGAACTCTGAGGCCACTACTGCCGTTGCAACTGGCCCTTGGGGGTTTTTACTTTAGATTAAAAAGTAATACGTTTAAAACTCGAATTGTCGAAACTTCTTTTTTAATTTAGTTTAGATTAAGGCCTTTACTACTGCTCACATACTGCTAGCTTTTAAATAAATCTATGTTATGTGAGTAGTTAATGCAAATAGCTAGTTTAATACGAAACATTTTCCTTTAAGCAACATGGCTAAGGATATAAGAAGTATATTTCCTTTAATGTGTTGTAGCTGCATTATATAGTTCACTAACATTTTAATGTAATTATAGGTACAAATTGTTCACATTTGGTCTTACGAAGCCCTGAAAAGTTACGTCTCATGAGTCAGCATGTAATTTCCTTCTGCACAAATTGCAGAATTATGCATTGAAGCTAAGTACATTGAGTAATGGTAATTTACAATTGAATTCCTATGGATTTACATATTACAATTACATTAATGCCAAAGGAATCCACAGTATTGTCAAATAGGCTAATAATGGTTACTGTTAACACAGAGAATACCAGTGGAATTAATAATGATTAACCACTTACTTTAAATGCATGTAAAATAATGCAGCTACCTTGAAATTGTGAGAATTACAAAAATGCTATGGAAAGGAAGTGAATTCAATGTCTCTGTTCTGAAGGGTTGCCCATACACAACTCTGTTCACATCTGAAAGCTGCTGGAAACTTGACGCTCCTGAAACTCTAGATTTTTTTTCCTGCTTTCCAAAGGACTTTTTGTCATTTAGGCTCACAGTTCTGGTGTCAGCTCCATTCATCTTTCCCACACCTTTCTTGCAACACACAATGCCAGACTGACAGAATTATGTGCTTATTCATGTGTACTGTTCTAAAAATTCCTTTTCATCAGTTCTTCACTGTTAAGACCACTGTTCATGAAGCCCTGTAAGAGACTCCCAGTGACTTTGAACTGGTTCATAAATAACCTGGCTGTCTTCACTCTAATCTTTCCTAAAATACAGTGTGTCCATGGGAGACTTCAGAGATAAGCAACCAAAAATAGATGTTGAGAAATTGGTACTACTGGGAGATTAAGCTATAAATCTAGACACACTGTGGTGTCAACCAGGGAGCTTCCAGTGCAGGCTCCTTTCAGTGGCTGTTTCCTCTTGTTTGCATATGGCCGGGGGAACTGAGCCTAGACAGGAGTAATCTTTTCTGCTGTGGACTGGGATGAGCCTGCAAGTATCTTTGAGCAGACTGGAACCTCAGCTTCACAACTGAACACTGTTAATCCAGCTAGCGTGTGGGCATGTTCAGCCTTGCTCCCGTTTTGGAGGGCAGTAAGGACCTCTCCTTTGGGGGTTATGTCCAGGAGAGGAGCAGAGTCTGAGCAAGGAACAGGGGCTCCTACAGCAGGAAACTAGCACTAATGTGAGTTCAAGCTCCTTAAGCTATTGTGACATAGTGTCAGTATTCGGGTCTTCCTGTCTGAGCATTCACGCGTATGCTAGCAACATTAAAAACTTGGTGGTATTCTAACTGCTTATGCACTGGTGTCACAAGCCTTATTTAGGTCTCCTCTAAGAAGAGAACTCAAATACGTTCTGGAGTGCATGGAGGAGGGAAATAAATGGCACTGCAAATGGATGAGTCTTGTTATTTGTGTAGTCATTAATATTTAACTGTCTTCTTTCACAGGCTCTTACCATTTGAATTTATAGGATGTCGAAGCTTTCCTGCTTTGGATGAGACAGATTTGATCCTGGCAGACTTGAAAGGTGCTCAGATTTTATTTGCTGGCTCATAATACATACAGTGTATTTGAGACACATTTACAACTAAGAAGCATTCAGCCCTGGGCCTTTGACAGCCTGGGCTTGGCAGTGGGCTTTGTGTTTCACCCTACCTGAGTAGCTGGAGGAAGACCTGGAACTATAGAGAAGTTTGGAGGTGGTTTTGGTGTGGGTTTGCCTTACCCTCCTGCTCAGAATGAATTAATGGTGTTTGAGCTCTAGGAATATGTATTCATGGTTCAGTCAAAGAAGCAACTGTTGTTGCTGCTGTTTCAGCCTGCTCAGAGTGGATGGCCAAATCCACAAAACAATGAGGCTGAACAACACGTTGAGACTTCACACCTGCTTTTAAAAAGAGAGAAAGAAAGAATGAAATAAAAGATGTTTGTTTCTTCCCTCTTCACTTGAGACAAACATTTGCTGTCTGTTAAAAAGGTTGCTATGTAAGAGTGCCTTAGGTTGATCTTAAAAAAACTTCAACTATGAATTAGCATTTTGTGAAATAGGAAAAGAATTAATCCATGACACCACCTGGTCTCTGTATAAGCAAATGGCTAATAAGCCAGGTCCAGAAAGCAGCTGGTTTGCTTTCTTCACCAGGAAAACAAAAGCATGCTTAAGCTGTGATTTAGGACAACCTTTTGATGAACAAGAACAGTGTAAGAAAAAGTATTCTTCTAGTCAATTTGCACATTTTATGGGGATCTGTCTAGAAGGTGGCTGTTACAGTGAGATAAGGAGTCTAATTTTGTAATTGAGTGCACTCTGAAAAGACAATTAGGAGCTAATGTGATAAGTAATTGTAAATTATAACCGCAGAAGGAACCCGATTCACGGTCCTCAGTGGAAACTGTATTTGTGTGTATTCAGATGATGCATCTGTACTTTTATTTCTTCTGCATGTACATTTCATTTAATAAGGCTAGAAAAACATTTCTGTACAGTTTTGATTTTTAGAAAACAGGAATCAAAAAAATGCTGGAATGCAGATGCAGTTCAGCCTCATGCTAATCCCGGTGCAGCACTGGAACAATGCTAGGTGGGATAATAATTTGGCAGCTTTGCCACTTGTAAGAAATTATATGGATATCGTGCCTGCTGTTTCTAATCTTCTGGGTTTTACAGGATTTGATCTATGTCTCTTTGTCAGGGACAAATGCCCAAGTTAGTGGAGAGCAGGCAGAAGTTTTAGTGCCTTTGTTATGTCAGGAGAATGGCACTGAGCTCTGGCTGTGTGAATCCTTATGGTACACATTACAGTAACAGTTCCAACGCTGTGGAGCTGGAGCCTCAGGCTAAGGAAAGATGCCGCTTTGATTATAGTGCTGCCTTATTGCTTGGCAGAGATGTGCACAGTTCCTTGATGTGCTCTGTGGTTTTTGCCTTGCTGTAGACTTCCCACATGGTATTGTTTCTACTTCTGATCGTTGAGGTAGGGATAATATTTTTACTCCACCAGGGAAATGCTGTGATTTTTAGGGAACTAAGTACTCTCTGCCCATGGGCAAGGTGTCCTACGTGCTCTAACAGTGTCTTTCTCTAATCGTAGAATCACAGAATGGGTTGGGTTGGAATAAGACTTAAAAGCTCATCCAGTCCCACAGCAGGGGCACCTTCCATTAGACCAGGATGCTCAAAGCCCAGCCTGGCCTTGAACACATCCTGGGGTGGGGCGCTGGGTCTGCCCTGGCCCCACATGTGGTTTTGCTGTAAAACGGTGTCAGTAACACCTACCTCATTATGCTTACTGCTCTAGGCAGGTTAAAAAACTTCCAGGAGCAGTGTCAAGCACTGCAGGAGCCGGCAGTGTTTGGGATCTGGGTAACTGTTTGTGAGCTCTTTCTGCACTCCGCTCTGATTTCTTATTTATTTATTTTTACATTCTGCTTAATTCTATGAAAAACTATCTGTGTCTCATCTCCCAAGGGGTTTAATGTAAGTTAAAAAGGCTGCAAACCTCATTTAAAGGAAATCCAGCTTTAAAAAAACTATTTTAATGCTTTACTATGCTGATGGTAATCAGCTCAATGTGATTCCATTTTAGGATATACTATTTGGGACCCTTTATTTTCTTGTAATGAAATTAAATACTTTATGTGAATGACTGCTTAGTGTTAGGAAGGGGTCCATCAGAAATGATCCTTTCCCATTGAAAAGAAACAAATTAGAATTGCTCTGCAGTTGTCCCACACTGGCAGCCAAGTCATAGGACTGTACTCTGAAATTCATTTTAGAAAATACCCTATTCTTGGGTAGGGAAGAGGGAGACTGATTCACTTATTGCTGCTGAAATCAGCCTAGTGCTTAAATCAATCAAACCTGTCATATCACTTCTCTCAATCTCCCCATTCTACAGTCTTTGAACTGCTGCAGATACAGCAGTGCCAATTTAACAGGTGCTAAACCTACAGTAATTTTGTGTATCAGCATTTTTTCGCTTGGCAATAAAACTTCAACACTCATGGAAGCTGCTAGTACATGGAGACTTTAGTGCCACCATAAAAAAAGCATTGTAGGAAAATAGCCTTGAGCTGAGAATGGATGAGTAGTTTCAAAGTTGTTACACCGTGCCTCCAAACAGAGCCAGGATGGGAGATCTGAACAGAATCCCCAATGTTATCCTCCTCTCAAGTTTTGTTGATTTATGGTGAAGGACCAAGCTGTGGTTTAGTTGAAAATACACTGCTATGGTGCAATCTGTCATAAAAAGCCAAACTTCCTGGGTATTGCATATAGTTCTCTATTTGAAGCTCACTAAACTGGTATTTACTGGCAGTAACTGTCCTCACACCAGGCTGTTTTCTCCAGGCTTGCATCATTTGTCCTCGTGTATCCAGGTTCTCTTTTGGTAAATATGCACTACAAGAAAAAGTAATGTAAAGCTAAACCAGAACAGGAAAGCTTCTTTTGCTAAAAAGAATTTAAAGTTATAGGCAGGCTTGACTAAAAGGAATCAGTGCTTATGAAGGCATTTCAATTTTGGTCTGAGCCAGTAGTGGGGGAGTCAAGTACCTGAATTCCTAGGATTTCTATGTCTAACTAGAAATGCAATATAGAGTCCATGTTTGCAAAAAAGATGTGGTTGCAGATGCTTTGAAAGCTTCTGCATGTATTAGCATCTGTGACACAGCAGCATTAAGGTTTTAGATGTCTGCTTTGAAAACTGGGGACAGATTTACATGTATTGATTACTGTTGAGTTAGTGTAATGAAAATTACACGAGTCTTTTGATGGTGGTTACTGAGTAACAAAGTACAACTTAGCAGGACCCTCCTGTAGCTAGAGTCGGAATAAAAGTGGTAGTGGTGCAAATCTTAGTGGGTTCATAATTATATGCTGTAATGTTAACCAGTGGAATTAATACATATCAGTCTCACCTGAACTAGACAGACAAATTAAATAAAGAACCACAAAACAACACAAACTTTCATCACATCATTCCTGAATGTTATCCTAATTCCTGCTGATGTGGAAATTGCAGTGTGTACCTGAGAGCTGGGGCCATTGCCTGCTGCTTTTCTCAGAGGCTTTTGGCTAACAATACTTTATGAAGCTCATCAAGGAGCACTCTGCTATTAAAAACTCTCTTGGCTGTAGAGTGATTTAATTACATTCAATTAAATATCTCTTGCTTAAAAAGAAAAAAAAAGGTTTCTCTCATTGATGAGAAGAATTGCAAATGTCATCTAAAAATGATGCTGAATCAGATTCCTCTGGGACATTAATTTCATTCAGAGGAGCTATCTGGGTTACAGGGATGTTGTTTATTAGACAATAATAGCTCTGTTATTTCTTTCTCGAGCAGGTAAAAGCCTTTTGGCAATTTTTCACTGCTGCAATTCCTGTCCCGTCCAGAACCTCTTACAGGAAACTAAAACATCAGTACGAGATTAAGCACTGGAATTTAAAAGCTTTTAGGTTTGTCAAGATACTGCAATGGTGATTCTTGTGAAAAGATAGATATGTTATCACACACATGCTTATATACGTATGCATATATGTATTCACAAGGAATACCTAAATTCCCTTGTGAAAATATATATTGAAGTATAGACCAGTATAATTAAAAAATCATGGTTGAGAGTTGGTTGATTCCCGTATTCTTTTCTATACTCAAATTCCTAAAGCGAACTGCCTAATCACTATGAAACGTTTTTTATTCTCTACAAAAATAATTGCTGGAGTCTTATCACTAAGAATAGGGAGCAGCACAAATTACCTTCAGCCTCCCTGAAGTCTTTGATGTGCTGGTTGTTTGGAGCTTGTGCTCGCTAGAGGGATGCGATGTTGCGGATAACATGTAGATGAATTCCCTGCTGTGGATGGCCAGCAGCTGCTTCTGTTACTACTTTAAAACACAATGATTCACTGTCAAGCCAACAAAACCCATCGATATGCTTATTACTCAAACCAGGAGCTAACTAATATAGAAGGTGGTAGACTTCCGGCTATATTAAGCACCAGGAAGAATTTCAACTCTCCTCCCCCCCCAAAAAAACCCACCACAAACTAAACAACCCAGAACTCAAACAAGTATTTTCCCCTTAGAATTTGAAGGAGGAGTTTATGTTTCCTGTAGCTCTGATTAATAAGACAGTTTCTCAGGATATTTAACAGGTACGATCAATCTCCTATCCCATAATTAGTTGTTTGTTGTGTCTCATCAGGACACTTCTTCTTGCTGTTCACATATTTTTAGTGATACTGTGTAACTGAAACAAAAATCCTGTTTCACCAAGCCAGGAGTCATCTCTGATTTCTAGCAACATGAAGCTTTTATATTGCCTGTCAGTTGTCGTCAACGAAGAACACCAGGCTACCATGGGCAAGATAATATTAGAGCCATTGAGTTGGGTGTGAATGTATGGTGTTTTCTCCTGGGCAAAAATATTAATTTATGTTGTTTATTAATTTATATTTATTCATACTTATTTAAAATATTGCTTGTCATGATCCTGCTGCAGTCTAGAAAGTATATGTGATCAAAATATCTGGCTAGTTAGCAAGCTGCTTATGAAAATCAATAATAGACATTATGAATGAATCTTTGAAATCAATCTCTTATTTGTGTCTGTTCTTTTGTTTTAGCCTTTAAATTGTGCTTGCACAAAGCTTCTCTAGTTTTTAGTAGGCATTTTTAAAGAAAAGTTTATAGAAGCCTGTTAAAATAGTTAAGTTTCCTTTCAACTAACATGCTATTGTTTTAGATGGGGTTTTGTTAAGAAAAGGTGAGTATAGTATAACACTGTAGTGGCTCATTCTGTAGTTGAATATTCTTCTTATTTGACACAAATATAAGCTCCTGATGCTGTAGACCTCTACTTTATATCTGAAAGCATATGAATCCGATGAATAGAATTTATCATTATTGTGAGATTAGTATTTACCAACCATGACTGTAATTGTTGTTCCTCCCATACGAAATATAATGGCTGTAAAGGATTTGGAATTGTTAAATGTGTAGGCGCTACCTATAATATGCTTAATATGCTTTGTTATTATTGTCTTTTTGCCTTTTCTGAGTTCTAAGTTAGGGTTTTGTGGTGACATGTTTGCAATTGCTGTTTGGCTGAGAAGGAGTTAAAGGGTCGATGGTGTTTCATGCCAAAAGCTCAGAGAACAAGTAGTAGTTTGGGAGATATAGGATGTGACTTGAGAGAGAACTAGAAACAACCCTATTCAGAGATAAGCCGAACAGATTTATGTATGATTTTACTATTCCCTTTAGTAACAATGCCAGTTCTTGCATAGTGGTGAAGTTTGACTATGCATGATGTGCAGACTGACAGTTGAAGAGGTCTGGGAAGCTTCCTGATTACAGATCTGGTTATGAAGTGTTGTTTTTGATGTACTGAACCGAAGTCAGAAAGCGCAATCGCTTCTGTTTCTCTCAAGGATTCAGTTACCTGTGTCCTGATTCAGGATGCACTTGTGAAACGACTTTCTGGTGCTTTATGACAAACACTCAGTTACACTGATCACAGTTAATGGAAGTGTTTTGGTAAAAGGGATGAAATAACTGTATTTAATATGATGTAGAATTTTATGAAAAGTCATCTTTTACAAAATTTGTGCCCACACTCTGATTTTTTTCTCCATTTTTTTGAGGACCTACATCCCTAGTGTGTGTGTGTAAAGCCAGCTGGAGAATAAGCAGCCCTCCCAATCTGTGCTGAGCCCCGAGGCTGTATTTTAGTATTTATAAGACAAGATGATAATGATATTGATGTGTTTTACACATTTTCAAGCTCTAGCTAAAACAATGACAATTGGCACACCGAAACGTTTCCAAAGTTGTAAACGATTTCTAGTGAAGTTCCTTTTTTTGGAAGGAATCACTTCCCTCTGTAGTGTATAATTAAGAACAGGCTGTTGTTATTTTCAGGATTTGATGGAATGGAGGCAGATAGTTGGAGGGAGGAGGTTGAAGAGAAGCAAAAGAATGTGTAAATTTTCACCTTTAAAAGACAAACATTCTGTTTCCAAATATGATGTTTCGGCCCTGCTGAGGCTTATCACGGCCATTACAGTTGGTGGTGAGAGAAGGGCACTTCCAGGAGGTCACTGCTCCTGCTCTCAGTGGTGACGGAGGGAATCCATTCTGCGAACGAAGGCACTGGACTTCTAAGTAGCTCAGGGAAAGGTTCTGTCCATAAAAGATTGTTGATTCCCTTGAGGAACTTACAGAAGTGTATTCTGGGTGTTACCTATTCCTGAGATCCAGCAGTGGGAGACAGAGGGGTTCATCTCCTCTTAAAGAAAGCATTTTACTAAAGTACTTCTATTTAAAGGCATTAGTTTTATTTCTGTTGGCTTTTAGAAAAGTATGATTGAGTACTGAGAGAGAATTATGACCCCAGTCATAGCTGCCCTTGATTTATCTAAACACAGTGATCATCCTGGTCACCCTTCTCCCTTGCTCTGTAATGGTGTGGAATTCAAAAAAATTCAAGTAGCTTTAAAGGAGTGAAAAGTAAGTTTCCTTTAAACTATGAGAGTCAAAGCTGTGAATTTTGAGGGATTATTTTTGCCTGTTTATTTCTCTTTTTAGAAAGCACTAGAGATAATACTTCTTTAGAAAGTGTCACAAAAATGCTCCATTAGGCACAGCAACTGATCTAAGTAAGAGTTAAATCATGAGATTATAGCTGGTGGCGTGTTAGAAGCCTCTGTCCATGTGTGCTGGCAGACAGGGTATTACAGGAAAGCCCTCTGGCCTCTTACTTTTGAGACCACACAGCTACAGTTTCATGGCAAAATATTGTCAGTGCTGTGTGAATTCCAGCGCTCTGTGATTCCTGTGACCACTCTCAGAAGTTGTGTGTAATTTGGCTCAAGCTGTTGTTCGATTTGTTTTTCTATTCACACTGAGCAAGAAGGAGAGTCACAGGGGGTCAGGAGGTAGGAATGCAGCAGTACTGCGTTTCTGCGTTTCTGTGTTGCCTTGTTATTTGTGCATATACTACGTGGATATTCTGAGGCAATGACTTTTCCAAGCCATCAGTTGGGCAAGAAAGGTTAAACCATGGTACTGAAAGTATGGGTAATGAAAGTACGAAGCTGGTTGTGTTGGCAAAAAAACGTAAATAATAAAATCAGTTCCAGAGGTGCCAATGATACGGCAGGGTTTTCCCAAACAGTGGATCTATTTGTTACCAGAAAATTCAGACCAGAGAAAAAAAGGAGGGAAATAGGAAATGGTGAATAAAATGTTGTAGGTCACAACTGGCTATTCCCTACTAACACAAGTTTATGTTAACATATTTTAGTTTAATAGGGCTTTTAAATGTCAGCCAATTACTCCTTGGTATTATTAGTGTTTTAGTACTCTGAACGTAAATTAGGGTGTATTAAAATGTAAAGCTCTTGAAGGGCTAAGCAGGTTATTTGTTCAGGGTTGCATGAGCATCAATTTGGTGCACACATCTAATTATAATCATCATAAACAGGAGTGTATGGAATGTTCCAGTGCATGAATCTCTAATATTGAGTAATTCCTTATAAAAATGAGGCAGCCCATATGGGTGAACAGATGAAACGCTGTGAAATAGAGCAGATGTATGAGTTATGCCAAAGGATCTTCACGCCTATTGTTTACTCTCCATGAGGAGAGAGAATTTCTTTGTTATACACCTCTGAAATTCTAGTTACTGAATACTACAATGGTGTATAAACCTGAGGTACTGCTATAGAAGGAGATCATCCTGGTTTAAGGCTGTATTTGTGGAGGATGGTGTAGTGTTGTCTTTAGAACAATCATGAATGAAGTGCTGGATTCCTGTCCTGGTGAATGCCATCTAAATAATGGAGCGGAATGTCACTTGGACAGTGCTCTCAGTAATAACTTTGTATCTATTGTTCAAAATAATTGATTTATATTGAATAATTTCATCTAATTCATGTTGCAGCTGGAGACAGACTGTTGCTTGTTATAGCCTGATTGACTTGAAATATTAATTCTGGATGGGATATGCTGTAGCTGAAAAAAAAGCATAGGTACTTAAGTGTTTATGAATGACTATTTGGTTATGGTGAGTTACTTAAGGCAAATATAGTTGCTGGGTACACAGATTCTTGACTTGTGTGTAAAGGAGAAGAGATTAATTTCAAATGTTTGTGAAACTTAGGTTTTGCATGATTAGGCTTTGTCATAAAGCCCAATACTTTACGAGACGATAAGTAACTCTTAAGAGCTTTTTAGTGGCAACAGCATTATGATGTATCCCTGCCCCTGACTTCCCTGGGCTTTGGACTCAGGTGCACCCCTGAGCAGAGCTGAGTTTCACTTTTCATTCTTTGCTACAGTGTGGAAAAGCATATTCATTGAAGCCCAATACCTTTGTTTGGACCTTAATTGTTGCACACTTAGACACATAAATAAATTAATATTGGTTTAGGCTTGCTTAAGCCTATATATTACCCTATATATTTCCTTGTAACACCAAAATTGTAATACCTCATGTGGCACAAATAGAAGTTAAGATTACAGGTAACTGAGATGGAGTCAGTAGCTTATTCTGCTGGTTTAGAGCCGGAGGAAACCCAGGCTGCTTACTGCAGCCAGATACGGGCTTCTTAATGCAGTCATGTGGTTGACTGTATTCAGCCTTGCTCAGGAAGGCTTCTTTGCCACAGAACTGGAAATGGTGTTTTGGCATGTAGATATTAAAAGTGTCTCACAGCACACCCAGCTAGTGTTTCTATAAGCATTAGAGTCAACAAGATTTATTTCTAAGATATAAATACTTAGAGAAACCCAGCCCATTAAATGTCAAATACCAATGATGGCATTCAGGAGATGGAATTGGATGTGCTGGGCAAAGAAATGAAACCTAGATTGTTATATAGGCTATGATAGGTATTGATACCTTAGCATAAAGACTGCTTGGTTACTTGGGATTTGTTACTGGTTAGTTAAAATATATTGAATGAAAAGCATGGTCTGTCAAAAGGATTTTGCAAGTGAAAGAGATGTAAGTGTATCTTACTGAAACAAATGAAAAGCAATGGGCAAATGACTTGTACTGAATAATTTATTCATGAAACTTTCTATTTGTTCAGGAATTCATTGCAAGCAGCTGGCAATAATCTAGAAAGCATTTGAACTTGTTCTCATTCAGAGAAGTTATAAAGTTGAATTCTTCATTGGGGGCTCACTGGTTGAGTTGGACGCGCTTTGTGTAATTCGAGCGATTTTGGCTTACCTGTGTCACTCGAGATCCTGCTACCTGATTAGAGAAATGAAACTCCTGGAGCAGTGCTCTTCATTCAAACCCAGGCTAATTCCCTGTGGTGTTTTGCCAACTTCTTGTACAGAGATACTTTCATCCGAGGGCCAGGCAGGGATCAGCAGAGCACAAGTAATTAAACTTGATGTGCTGAAGGGGGAACTTCTTTATTTCAGTTCTTTACAGATATCTCTGAGGGTGAAAACAGGTGAGCAATGGCAGTTTCTGCTTAATCTATACCTTGCAAAACAAAAAGGTAATCTGGCACATCTTTGAGGGAGCTTTGCATTGCCTCTTCTTCTGCCAATCAGGGCAAGAGGGGTAGATAGTGAAGTGCCTTTTATAACCTCCTTAGGTCTGATAGCCCTCTGTTCCATTACTATGTGCTTGATAGCAAATGAATCCTAGGAATATGCCAGCCATTGACTGAAGTGTATGCTTAAGTAGCCTGTAAGATCATTTGAGGCCAAATTTTTCAATAAAGGGGAAAAAAAGGAGCACACAATATCCAATACGCCTTCAATCGGTGTCGTTTCTTTCCTGTAACAATGCGTGCACAATCTTATATACAGGATGCTCTGTCATACTAGATTGTTTGCAGCCACTTCCATATACTGTCTAGTAACAACTATGTCAATATTGCTGGAGACACATACATTTTGTTTTCCTGGAGATATTTAGGGTGTACTCAGGAGTAAGTAATATTTCCATAAGCTAAATTAATGCTCTATCCAAGAGGGTTGTGTCTAAGGAACATAGAATTATGTCTCACAGATTGTCTTTATTGCTATAGCTGTCTTTTTCATATTTTTATAGTTCATTTGCTAAGCTAAGTAATGGTGTATATCTGCTTGCATTAAGGTAGTAACAATTGTTTCACATTCTTTATTCTTGCAATCTCTTCTTCTCCCCTTTAAATACTTGCTGAAGGCTTTATCAAAAGAATTATCAGTGACATATTGGAATTCAGACCTTCAGAAAACACTAATGCCATAGGAAGAATTTGTCTGTAGTCCGAAATAAAAATTAATTGTAAGAGAAATGTCACATTTGAAAAGGACTGCAGTAGAAATTGCTTGGTAGTATCTGACTTTAATTTAGTGACAGATATAAAACCTGGCGACTGGATCTTCAGCTACCATAAAGGAAGCCAGCCAGTACTTTACTTTTCTGTTTGTAAATCACTTCTAGATGATACTGAGTGTAATAACTCCTAACTTTCAGAAACCACATGGTGGAAGTCCTTCCCTTCTAATAAAGGGTTGTTTTTTGATGCAGTTGGGAGCTTATGAGGTGCTGCGTGTATTTCTCTGTGTCTGAGCATGAGTGTGTGGCTGCGTGGGGAGAGCTGAAGTTAGCTGCACATTTAGTTGTTTGGTTCTTTTTCCGGTTGAAGATTTATGTGGCATAAATGTTAGCTTAAATACAAGTTTGATAAAATTGGAGTCTTGCAGCTTTCAGACCTGTTAAGACAACAGTATATGGCTGTGTGGTGAGAAGGCACATCAGTATTGTGGCATGGTAACATAGGCATCCCAAAGGAGTAATGTTCTTAAAGTCTGTTTTCATAGAAGGGTTCAATCTGGTTTTTAAAGTCCTTGTGCTGCAACAGGAATGTACCTGTGAAGCCTTTTGTGTTTTCGAAGAATGCAAAATTACTCAGACTGGCTCTTATATGGTCCTTACAAGGAAATCCTCAAGCGAGAATGCTTTTACTTGTTCCCCTGTCCTCATTCTAATGCTGTTGTTTGCTCCTTTGTTTGCTGTTGTGATGAGTTATGGTGAGGTCCTTCAGCTGTCCCAAACTGAGTGGCACTGAGGAGAGTACTTCTCAGCAATTGACGCTTTCAGAATATGGTGTATGACAACAGCAATAAATATGTGGTTGCTTCTGAGGCAGCTCATGGAAACAGGATTGTTTTAACTGACATTGTTTTCAGTAGCACAGGCCCTGGGGAGTCTCAGACAAAGGAAATATTCCACAAGATTTTAGGAAAGAGTTCTGTTCAATTATTCATATTTTAACTAGGTTTCAATTTTTTGAGAATGGCATAAATTACTTGTCACAGACTTGGTTTTGAGGACTTTTGTATGATTATTTCTGTCAAAAAAATATTAGAAACACTATTTGAGATGGTAACTACTCTGTGAAGTTCAAAAGGGTTGGGGACTGCCTGGAAGTCATATGGAGTTGGGAACTTGAGCCCTCGGGCAAAATCTTGGTTCTCATGTCCATCATTAAAATTGACTTGTAAATAGCTTAAGGGCAAACAGAAGGCATATTAAGTTTTTCCCTTTATGTGCTAACAAGCACACATTTCAGGAAGGTGATGCATAGGCTGAAAGGAGAAGTCGGTATCACAGGATGCTGAAGTTCTAAGGAAGAAAGAGACCTGTCACATATCCCATTTTGGAAAAGACAGTTTGGGGATTGATCCTTTTCAACAGAGACATGAGGAATAAGATTAGTTCTGGGACAGTTGTGGTGCCAGTAGGTAATAATTAGAAAGTACTGCATGTTGGCCTTGGCAATGGGTGTTTACTGTGTGAATACAGGAATTTACTTAAAGGATGGAAGGAGAAAAATGTGCTTGAGGTGGCAAATGCTTGCTGTGAAACAAACAGTGGTCTTGAGTTTCTGGACTGATCTCCTGTTGAATTCATCCCACTTCTTTGGTTGAGGAGGAGAAAAGCATGAGCAGTTATGTTTGTGAAAGGTGTTGGTCCCTCTTTTGAGGGCAGTCGTTAAGAGGACTTACCCAACAGGATGGAGTCCTGGTGTGAGCAGTGCTAGACGTGCAGATGCTCTGATCTCTTGGAAAATTAAGGCTGCCTTTGTTATCCCCAGGAGGCTGTAATCTTCAAGTAAGAGAGACATATGTTAACGCTGTCTGTTTTAATATTGTCTTTTTGCTGTCTTGCTCCTACTGGGAGAATAAACTATTTTGAGTATGAGCAGATTCTGTTTATGGTGTGCAGCAGGAAGAGCAGCATGTATCAAACATAAAGTATGCAAGGAGCTTGTAGGACATGGACCAGGAGTGGTATTAGGATCAAATGCTGGCACAGCATAGTACGAAGGGAGAGACAAGCATGGAGAGGAGCACATAACTCTCAAAAAAATGTATTGCAATCCAGACTTGCCTACAAGTCCCAGTAGGCCTCACAGAAGGTCTTGCCAGGTGAGATGCAGGGTAGAAATACAGGTCCCCTCAGATCCCAAGAGTTAAGTAATTCTTGACTTGGTGGTTTTAAAGCTGTTTCTGTACTTTCTAAAGGCTAACTTTGAAATAACTATTTATTTTAAAATAAGTGATGGTGATATCTTAATCATGTTCCCTGGTAATTTATTCAGAAAATGAACCCAATCTGAAAGCATGGAATTGTTTGTTTAGAATATTTTCATGCTAACGTACAGTTCTGTAGCTCTATCATTTTGATTTCTTTTTTTTTTCTAGCCAAACTTACAATGTTCTTACTTCCCAGAATAGCTGTACTAAACCAATGATAGTGCAGTGGTTTCCTGGCATTTAATTTCAGCAGAAAGTTTATTTATTATGGTAGAGTAAATACAAATATCATACCTTAAAGTGCTGCTACTTGTTTATGTGTTATGATGTAACTACTTAAGAAACTGAGTCCAGTTCAGTTTCTAACTCAGCAGTCGCTATTCCTGAAGTAATTAACAAATTATTTATTATTCCAGGAGTTAAATACTTCGCTACTGGGTGGTAGAGCTGTGTAAGTATCACAAGCTCTTGCCTAGCCTTTCTTCTTCTAGTGGATTAGATATTCCAGTCATAGATGTGACAGACGATTTTGAAAGACTTGAGATATGATTATGGAAATATTTCTTATGTGTAAATTGGTTATCTTGCAAAAGGAATCTTTCTTCCTGTCCACTTCAGGCAAGAACCACATAGGTTGAGATTTACGTTGTTCCTTTGGTCTGATGCAAGTGCAGTGTTAATAGGAAGACCCTTGGGATTTGCAAACTGCACATCAAGATTTGCACAACATAAATTTTACTGGATGATTTCCAAGTTTTCCATAGTCCAGCGCAAGAGACATCTCCCAGTAACCACACTGTAAAGGGATTAGGAATGCATAGTGATAAAATAATAGGTCCTATGAGTCACTGTGAAAACAATTGAGAAACAAAGCATCTCAAGTATTGGCTGAAATGTTTGTGATTCCTCATCATTTAAACAGCATTCTTTCCTGATATGAGTCTTAAAATACTGGAAGAAATAAGAATATCCCAGGAAAGGTACATCTGTACTCAACTAGGATTTGACTGCTGTGGAAATCAGGGAAATAGGATATATGATTGCTCCCGTGTTATGACGCTTAAAACTGGGCTGCTTTGGGTATTAAGACCTGAGAGAGTTTAGCAAATACAGGTGGGACAGGCACTGTGCAAAGCAAAATGGAGATGTTTTATTTCCAAATTAGGGTGATCTAAGGGTATAGAAGGAGTAAGAAATTGGCTTACAGCACTTCAGTGTATGCTTAAGAATGAAATTGCAAGAGGCTATCTCCATGCACAGATTTCTAATGTCTGAAGTGTTGTCAAAAGATTAGAACAGGGAGAGAGGAAGGGAAGACAACGGAGAGATGCAGAGATGGAAGAGAAAGGGTGGGAGGGAGAGAAGGATGGAGCAAAGAAGAAAAAGTTGGGAAGCAGTGTAGAAAATTTTCTAGGTGAATACCCTAAGGTGCTGCTGAACAAATACTTCATCATTTATTGTGAAAGCTGTGGTCTCTTCTTGAAGAGAATTGGAGCTGATGGGAGTATGTTGTCCTGAATTAATGCTTAAGCCCATAGGCCATAATTAAATATGGAATCTGCCCTCATCCAAATGAGTTTGATACCTGTGCCTGAAGCACCAACATCTATGGAGTCATTCAAATGTGGTGCAATTATCATACTTAGTATGCCAAGCAATGATGATGAGAAATGATGCATTGGTTTTGCTTGAGGTATCCATTACTTATGTGACTGGTACTTACTTTTTACATATAGGCAGCATCATAATCAACTTTCATTAAGACTAATGCTGACTACTGATTTACTACAAAGAGTATTTCCATTAAATTTAGCATTTTGGATAGGACATAATTATCTGGTGTTGACATTCAATTTTGTAGTCCTGAAGTTTACAAACAAATCTCACATCTTTGTTAGGCACATTAGCAATTGAAATACCCTCCTAAATCACTGTCTGTGTAAATGGTTAATCTCTGCAATCAATCTTCCTTTTCTTCAAAAATAAATTTCTAAGAAATTTGCATAATTGGCCATGCTTGGTAGAAGTCTGATGTATAATGTTGTTTTTTAAATGCGCTGCTACCTGGAATCACGATGAAGTGTCAACATGCAGGAGGTAAATATAAAACAAGCATTTAGTAAAGGATGCAGCTGATCTCATGAGGTGAGAAATGGCATCTAGTGGTGTTATAATTTGAAGTGGCTTTATATTTTGATGTAGGGCTTTCAGCATGAAGAATGCAAGAGAAAAGGACAGAACTCAATTGCATCAAGAAGCTTTAATTTGCATTGAACTTTGAAGTGAAATTTTACACTGAAAAGTGCTTTTAAAGCACAATGAGGGTGATGCAAATGAATCTCCTCACTTCTGTTCGCAAAAAAATTAAGCTTACTGTATGGAGTTAGTATGGG
The DNA here is from genome assembly GCA_028858755.1 of Ara ararauna. Classification (NCBI taxonomy): domain Eukaryota; kingdom Metazoa; phylum Chordata; class Aves; order Psittaciformes; family Psittacidae; genus Ara; species Ara ararauna. Next base: position 7,780,501 of record CM054380.1, on the reverse strand, counting down.
CTGATGCTTCTGTAAAGGCGTAGGTCTCTCAGTAGCTTGATAGCTGCTGTCTGGCCCTGCAAGCTGCCATGATTGAATTAGCCAGCAGGATTTTTATCTGCATGTCCTCTCATAGGTTATGCTGGAGTCATGTCACTTTGCTATTTAAATTCTGGGTGGCACGGCCATTGTTGTCACACTCTTCAGAATGTGCTCCTAAAGCTGTCCCAGTCAGCAGTGTGCGCTCACAAACACTGCTGTGGTCAGGCCCACAGTCCTCACTACAGCATGGTATGTTACAAAATCTACAGTCTTAAGCAAGTGCTATGTATCATGCTACTGCTCTTTTTGTCTGAGGTATGTTTCATACGAGATGAACATCCACTATTACCTGAGCTCCATTAGTGGGACAAGACATTATGGAATGACTGAAGGTTGTCTGAAGGATATGACCCAGAACTAGACCGGGAGATGTGGATTTAGCTGTTGCTGGCTCTCCAGTATGTAATGTGGTCCAGGCCAGGGTGAAGTAAGCTCCTTGGGTAGTGAAAACTTGGAGCCTTGTAATGACAAAATAACCCCAGGAAACTTTGCCCTGGAATATTACTCAATAGCTGAGTTGGTGGGATACCTTATATCTATATACTGTGTATCTATATTGCACTATTTGTACAGATGCAGTAGTAGATTATGATCTTATATTTTGCAGCTATCTGCAGATTCATTCCCTTTAAGAGGGGAATGTGCAGTCATTCCTCTGATAAAATAAAACAGGCATTGTTTCAACAATATATATGCATACGCCCTATTAATACCTCAGTACATGCTTGTAGTGCCCTATTCTAATGTTCCCAGGAGGGAGTAATAGCAGTGGTAGTCCAGAATAGGCAGAGCCTGCTGGAGATGGCTCTCCTCATCTTGTTTCCTCTTTATTGCTTCCTTGCAAAAGATTTTAACAACTTATGTCAGAGAAGGCTGAATTTTCAGGGAGGGCATATGTGTGCAGATTCAGGTAATTTAATCTCTGAAATACAAATTAGTTTTGTCTTTTGTAGACACATGGAGTCAGACCAACAAATACAGCAACACTACTGTAAATAATAAAGAATGTAGTTCTGATTTTAGGCACTGGTTTGTGAGACAGCACTGCTTCACACAGGGACAGCATCTTCTCTTAAAATACAAGGTTTTTGAGGAAAGAAATACTCTATTGTCCTAGAAATGACATGCTTGCTGCAAGCTACTTCAAAATCTCTGCAAAGCTCTGTAGTAGAGCTTGGTTTATTTATTTATTTGTAATGTAAAGTTTGAACATTGTTTTTTCGCTGGATTGGAAAGTCGCAAAATTTCTCTGTTACCATCAGAGTTGTATAGACTCATGTGCCGTAAGCACTCAAGAAATAGGCTGGTTTTACTTCTCTGCTATGGTACAAAGAGTTCAGATTTCCTAAGACTACTGACAGCTCTGCCAGAACATGAAGCCCTATACCCACTCCAGGGCTGTGGAGTATACTGCGTGCCCTGCGAATTACTGACAGGGCAGCTGTGATGTGGAAATGACCTGATCACACCACTGGTAGCGTCTCTAGCATCTCCTTCAGATGTGCAGCTTTTGTGTTTGCCTCTCCTTTCTCTGTGGGTCTGGAAATGGATGTAACGAGTGATAACTGCTTTCTAGTGTCTTCTATGCTCTGTATGATAGATACCCTATGACCTTATCTCTGCAGGTGCTATGATGAGGCTACTGTGATATGCCTTGGGTTTTTACAGTACAAAGCCTGCTGGTATGTTTAAGAATCTGTATTTACCCTCTCTAAATAGTGATGTTTGCTATACTGAATGCTCCCTTAATTCCAGCAGTTCCTTTGGAGAAGCTAGCAAGAATATCTTGCAGCACCCTGGCCATTTTGTAAGTCATGACTCATGGGCCAGAACTAACTAATGTAATCTGAGCAATGATATGTAATATCCACAGCTGTCAATGGGGAAGGAAAGAGGTTCAAATGAGGCTGCAAGTGTGAGGAGAGAATTGGTAATGCTAACAGTGTGCTGCACTTGGTGTCAGTGTTGGGATCTTAAGTTACAGGAGAAGCATGAGGTATCTAATTTACGTTCTTTATGTTTGTTAGGGAATCTGAATTCTTGGGAATGGTGTTCACACTGTGGACAGGGTGTTCACTACTACTTAAAAAAAAAAAAAAGAATTATCATGTAACACTACACACAGGCAGAGATGGGATTGTTTTCCTCTTATGTTTGAACCATGACTGTACCATTAATGACAAACTTAATTCATCATCTTTTTCCAGTTGAAAGAATTAGCCATGCTTGTTTTGTATTCTAATTCCTGTCCATTCTTTATTTTCAATCTGCTGGGGTTTTGATGTGCACAGCACACTGAAGAACGGAGTTGATGAGATTTCTGTCAATTTTTTAACATAATACATTGTGCAGACTAATTTAATCTGTTTCTGCATTGTATATAATATGTTGTAAAATTTTACTGTCATCCTGCATTAGTAAATGCTGACATGTTGCTGTATATGAACTCAATGTTACGCTTTGGGGTGGAAGATCATAGGACAAAAGAGTTGTGTGCAGTCAGATGGAGGGCAAAGCCCACTACAGTGAGTGCTGCTGGTTTTGGTGTGCCTTTTGGTTTTTCTGTACATGTGCAGTGAGGAATCAGGAAGGCTTGTGAGTATTTGGGGATTCTCCAGAACCTTGGCTAAGGCTTTTTTTTCAAGCCCTTTCATTCCACTCCCATGCAAATGAGGTGATCCACAAGAAACACACTGCATTTTAAAGCCAGGTAAATTTTTGTTTCTGCTGAAACTAAAGGCAAAACTTTCTGGACTTGGGTGCAAGTAAGTTTACTTTCCCTTTATTTTTCCCTTAAAATCAGCAGCTGATTAGGCTGGTGATGTCAACAGGCATAGGTGTGAGAGCCATGGAGGTCAGCAGCACTGTTCTGTGTAGTCATGTGCACTCAGGTTCGTTTTGCAGCTCTGTCACTTTGCCCTCTGTATGAGCAGGGCCAGAGCATATTGGAGGGATGGGGTTTGGGTGGCAGAAGTTGTACACTCTTATTGATCAGTGATTTCATTAGTTCTGTAGATAGAAACACTGATGGCTTCGCTGAGAATCCATTTCACTTTCTGTGGCTGATAATGGATTTGGGGAAAAGACTTATGGAAATGAGAAATGATTAGTAGTATTGACAGAGCTGCCAACTTTGACTATTTCTATTTTTTCAGCTTTCCTATTGACTGTGACTTGCTGTCCAGGCCAACCTAATGATTAGTGGTCTGCTTTTTCTGATCATTTTATTATTGCTGTAGGCAGACTGCAGGAATCTGCCTTCTCCTCTGCTGAAGGCAGGGTATACTAAGGAAGCCACATGAATGTTTTTGAAGCACCAACTGTGCTCTTCATGTTTAAGATGGGTGCATTTGGTTCTGTGATTTCATCCCAGAAATATATTTTCTGTCATCTTGTGTGCAGTTATTGCTGCAGAGGGCATCCATACTCCCTCAAGTGAAAGGCCTGTCTCCTGTATGTTTTCTTTACTGGGAAGCTTGAGATGTGCACAAGCAAAGACACATCTGTTGGAAATAAGGAAGTAATTTTTCCCTTTTTATTTATTTATTTTGATAACATAGCTCTTTCTTCTGTGTTTCTCATTGTGGAGGTAGTTTCCCACGTCATTGTTTTCAATGGTTCTCATAAGTTAATGAACTGAACAACCATGTCTTTCACGATCCATCTTGGGAGGAGTACAGGGGAATTCCTCAGGTATGTGGTTGAAAGAATCAGTTCTTTGTTAATTCTTATAAAACTTGCAACTAAACTAAACCCTGATCTAATCCTGCAGTCAGGTCAATATGGACATTGACTGAATCTTTGAAAGCAGTTGATGCTTTTCTCTTTGACTCTTTTTAAGATGGAATGTTATAAAAGAAGTTACTCATGTACATGAGGCTCTAGTGCATGTCTGTGGCCTAAGATCCATCTGCAGGTGCCCCTTGTTTTCAAGCAAAGTTACAACACTCATTGGATTGCTCAAGTGTGTCGTGATGCTTGGTGTCATGGTTAGGGTGGCCGTGTAAACTGGGGAGCGCTCCTGAATACCATGTTAATAAGTCAAAATATTGAGATGCTGAAAGAGTTAGAAAAGTTGCATTTTACTTGGGGACACATGAGAGTCCAAAAGTTCCTTAAGTGCCTTTGTGGATTTTGCTGTTCATTTCTTCACCCTGTATGATACCTTTGCCCCCTGGCCCTGTAAAAGAGTCTGGGAAAGCACTGTAACCTGCTCATATTCAACTTAGCGATTGAGATACTAAGCTGGGGAATTATCATCTGTATAATATGAAGGAAATAAAAACTGCAGCATATTTATTCTGAAAACATGTTTAATCCCTTTGTACTACCAGGGAAAAATTACTTTTATGGCTCCTGAGCAGGGAAAGGGACTATTTCCATGTGATAATTTGCTGTGCTAAGACACAGTCTTCAGGAAAATATTTTTTTGGAAGGCCAGAATATTATTTCTTTCTTTTATTTCTAAGGTGATAAATAAAACAAGGAAATATGACCTGTGATGTGTGCTCCTGAGTAAGAACTATGCCACTTGATGCTCACAGAGGTGATGCTGGCACACTGTTTTCAGAAAGGAGTAAGAACACTGCATGCAGAAGGACTGTGCACTGCACAAACAGCTGATGCTGAGAATGCAGCCAGCACGCTACCTCTGCTATGACATGGTACAGCCAAGAAAGCAAAAAAGATCAAAAGGAGCGTGACCAGCAGGTCGAGGGAGGTGATACTGCCCCTCTACTCTGCTCTTGTGAGACCTCACTTGGAGTACTGTGTGCAGTTCTGGTGTCCTCAACATAAAAAGGACATGGAACTGTTGGAACAAGCCCAGAGGAGGGCCACGAGGATGATGAGGGGACTGGAGCACCTCCTGTATGAAGATAGGCTGAGAAAGTTGGGGCTGTTCAGCCTGGAGAAGAGAAGGCTGCGTGGAGACCTCATAGCAGCCTTCCAGTATCTGAAGGGGGCCTATAGGGATGCTGGGGAGGGACTCTTCATGAGGAATTGTAGTGACAGGACAAGAGGTAACGGGTTCAAACTTCTACAGGGGAAGTTTAGATTGGATATGAGGAAGAAATTCTTTACTGTACGGGTGGTGAGGCACTGGAATGGGTTTCCCAGGGAAGTTGTGAATGCTCCATTGCTGGCAGTGTTCAAGGGTGGGTTGGACATAGCCTTGGGTGGTATGGTTTAGTGTGAGGTGTCCCTGCCAGTGCAGGGGGGTTGGAACTAGATGATCTCAAGGTCCTTTCCAATCCTAACTATTCTATGATTCTATAATAGTGCGTTTGAACCTTTTTTGGTCATCCATAGGTGTTAGGAGCATATTGATATTACAAACAAATAAGTGCTTCAACTTTAGAAAAAGAGTTTTTATTCATTATTGCTGTTTAAAGCCAGCTGCATCCAAATTTGTGTATCTGCTGTGAGAAATCACTATTGCAGAAAACCTGCCATCTGATCTTCTATAAGGTAATGCCCTGAACAAATATCTTACACTCCAGGAGAGAAAGCGGCTGAGCTCTGACTAGCTCTAGGCTTTAAAGGGTGTAAGAAGGGGATGTGTTCTCCACTGCTGTGTTTTGCTTGATGAATTAGAATAGATAGTGTATAATATACCTGCTTTCCTAATGATAGTCAAACTGAAATACTTGAACAGGCCTGTAAATAAGAAACAGATAAGAGGCAAACCACCTTCTCACTGAACTCTATTCAGTGGTGGATACTGTCAGATCAGCATACTTCCAAGCTTGGTATAAGAACACAGCTGCATAGCTTCTGGACTACAGCTAGACTGTCAACAGTCTAATTTGGTTGCTGGCTGTTCTTTGGTATTGTGAGCTAGCAGCTTTGTAAGGAGATGTTTCCTGAGCCTTTGAGCCCTCAACACATTTATATGCATACGTCCTTATAAAAGGTATAAAAAGTTCCTTAGTAGTTATCTCCAACATGCATACACTATAAGCATACTTTTTTTGGTATTTTTTTTTCTACTTTCAGTTGTATTAACTTTCAGATGAGATTAACCGTGGGTTTTCTTATTATGAATATACCTGCATGTACACATGCTGACTCCCACTGGCTTCAAAGGAATTTAACCAGGAAGGAGGAAACTTTCTGGGCCAACCCCTTGTTGAGCTCAATGATCCATGGAACAGGTCACAACAAGATGAAATGAAGCACAAACTTTTGGATGAATGACTTTGCATTTTGGGTCTCTTTAGAACCTGTACTAGATTCTTTGTCTCCAAGTGTCTAAAATCAATGTCTAAAACTTATTTTTTTGCATAAAATATAAAGCAATGTGTGGTGGAATTTAAAAGTGAGAATGATGGCATAAATTGCTATTTATTATTGATATTCTTAGTGAGTCACAAAATCCTTGACTTGTTCTCCTGACAGATTGCTTATGCCTTAGACTGCTTCTTGCTTCTGTCCTGCATGTGCCAACTTGAGGCCTTAGTGAGGCTTCATAGAAAGCTCTATTAAGCCTTCCATGGCCAGAGGCAGAACATTTATGCATTTAACAATTTTAAAACGTGGCTGAAGATATCTCATTTCATTATTTGCTTGGGTTCTTTTATTGTGGTTTTTTTTTTTCTTTCCCCCTTGCTCGTGTCTGCATGGAAAAACCTTTCCCTGTGCTTAACCTTGGTCAACAGCAGGATAGAAAATCCTTAGCAAGTACATTGATGGTCTGAAGGCCAATGACTTTCCCTTGTGGTCTGCCTGTGAGTGAGCAATGCTGGGCAGCAAGTTTGGTGATGAAAAGCCTGTTTAAGCTGCATTGATCTCCCTACTTTGTGTCCTACCAAACTGCTCTTCAAAAAGAACACTCAAGTTGTTCTCCTCTACTATCCAAAGTAGAGTATATAGGAGATATGTGTGCCCTCATTACTGAACTGACCACTCCTTGTTAAATTCAGTTACTTTGACATCATTTAGACTGGAAAGGCTAAATTCATCCCAAATGCCATCCTTGTAGGTGGCATATTGGGAAAATAGGCAGTTCCGGCTCTGTGTGGAGGTTGATTGTGACTGAAGGTCTCAATGTGGAGTATCAGCACCATGTATACAGGCTGAATTAGACCCAGTCAGACTGAATTACCCCATCAGACTCCTACTTGCTTTGCCCTCTAGTGAAACTCTCCCAGCTCCCTCTATCCATTTATGGTAGTGGGAATCAGGGGAAGTGATAGCTGTGGCTCAGTTGTGTGATGACTCACCAAAACTATCTGTGAAAAGAAATGCAGAGACCAAATCTGACTTACAGGTTGTGGTTCATCTTGATGACTATTGTTACTGAAATTAAACAGATACCATGGTGCTCAATTTCAACATATTGTAGGGTAGCTCCAGGCAGAAGCATCCTGGCTTTTTTTGTTATTAACATGTGCTTTAATAGCGTGTGGTCTGCTTTCTGGGAATAGGTCATGTGCTCAGGATTGTGAAGAAAAGAGGAGTCAAGTGTGTGCTCTGCCAGGCTTGTTTAGATCTGTAATGAAGAGCAACTGAAGAGCTGTACTAGTGCAGGAGATGGTGTAACATGGCACTAGATGGTGAGCTCTAGGTGGGCTCTGGAAGGGATAACTTTGCACTTTTGCAGTCCTGTGTGACACTTGGCAATGATGGCAAGCAGTAGCAAAGATAGACGTAGTATACTACTCATGAAACTGGTACTACTGATTATCAGAGCTCTAAAAGGTTAATAATTCATCTGGGTGCAGTTTTGGTTAAGTAGGAGGGCTTGCTGAGATTGGGACACTGCCTCAAATGGAGTAAAGAGTTCTGTTGTAGTTAAAATGGTCTTAATTGCAAGCAGTGACATTTAATGCCAATCAGCTGATCCTTTTTCAAGGGGATTCAGAAGCAGGGAAGAAACCTCTCTAAGTACCTTTCTGGCAACAAAGGGCACACTTCCAGTTCTGCTCTGAGTGGTTGCACCTAATGATTACCCTGAGGAACCCTGTCTGTCAAAAACATGCCACTCATCCCTGATCCCATTTAGGCTTTAATAAAGCATATGACCCAAAGTCTTTCAGTTCAGTTATATAGATGCAGTGCCCTATGCATTTAATCAGGGAGCTTAAAAGTCACTGGCATTTAATTCTCTAACCTACCTGGTCGCCTCTCCCATCTCCCAGACTTCCTTTTGATGCTGAAACTGTTGTTGCTTTGCAGGGAAAGCAGCTAGCAGAGATCATGGAAAGGCTAAAATGGGTGTTCCAGTGGGCTCTACTTCAAGGGTGAGACATGGCAGGTATTTGACAGTGGCACAGGAGAGTTGTGGAGTACTTGAAGAGTAAAATCATGCAGGAGGATTTCAGTTAAGGATTCTGTGTTGGTTTCTTCTTGGGTCCAGAATCCCACCTTTTTCATTGTCCAAGAAAAGATTCTTTCAGATTAAAGCACAGCTTATTTTAGCTTGAATGTGCCAGGTTCAACGAGAATCAGTACCCAACACGTAAGTCAAAGTGGTTGAGACTTGAAACAGCTGTTGTGTCGTGAGAAATGTAAAATACGTGATTCTCTTTCAAAAGATCATCAGTAGTAAAAACTTCAGGAGCCACTGCCCTGGAATCCCCAACCAGGAAGAGTCTGGAATTGCATATTTATGCTTTTGGTTTTGGGTGTTTTTTTTTTTTTGACATTTCTTGGGAATAGACAATTATGTGCATTAAGACCGATACATTTTTACCTTTTCTTTTTTTTTTTTTTTTTTTTTTTTTTACTTTTGACCATTGGGAAATTGTTTCCTGCAGTTTCTCTGATGCCTTTTTCCAGCCCAGTTTCCAAGACTTTTTTAATGCCTAAACTTGTAGGTATTAAATCTCTCTTTGGAATTCTGGCTGAGCAACGAAACTGAGTCACAATTCTCATCCATTAAAAATTAAAGGCTGGGTTTCCTTTGCAGTTTGTGTCTCCAGAATTCCTATTGAAGTTCTGCCTTCTCCTCCCCTCTCCCCTTTTTTTTACCATGAGACTAGGATTATTAATGGATTATGTATCAAGTTAATTATAATTTCATCCATAACTTTGCCTCAAACTTTGCGCCCAATGTCGTAACTCCAGTAGAACTGGTAGTTTCAGATAGGCAAGAGGAATGTGGAGCAGCTGGTGATGGTAGGGACAAGCTGGCCAGTGTGGAGCAACTCCAGTATCACTTGTTAGACCTCAGATCTAATGAACTGCTCATGTGTTTTTTTGTCTTCAACGACAAAATTGGGGTTTTGGATTTGGCTTTTTTTTTCCTAAGGAACTTCTCCTTCTAGTGGAGATAGATTTCTGAGCAGGCTAGTGTGCCAGTGCAACTGGGCACCTTCAGAATCTGTCTTTTAGCTACTGCTGAGGTGCTGGAAAAAGCTTTTCTTTTCAACTCTGTCTCGTTCTTCCTATAGAGCAGATTATGAAGCTGTGCTAAATGGGGGAAAAACATCTGTGTCATGAAAGGAATGTTGAAAAGGGCAAATACTCACAAGATAAGCAAATAAGTAAACTCCAGCAGTGCCAAATATAAAACCCCTTCTGTTTTCCTTTTTAAAGCCTAAAACAACAGAGAGGCTACATTCAGCAGAAAAATAATAGTACTGTCTCCCAGGAGGCAGAGCTGTGACAACTACAATGAGTACAATTTCATTCCCATGATGTGACTAGCACTTCTAAGGTACAGTTTGTCTGCCATAGAATGATCAAAAAATGATAAAGTACATGGTCAAAGCCAGTAAATCTTGCTGCCTTTCATCCATATGATACTTGCTAGTAAAAATGAAAAAGGGAGAAGGCAGGAGATCTTCTGCACTATGCCTGAAAGTGCTCAAAGACTTCTTGCCTCCTGAGAGAGCCTCATCTCCTGCAGCTGTTGTGTTATTGTGCTGTGTTTCATAGTGGGGTTTGGCACTGATCCCAAACTTATTCCCATTTTGGGAGGCTTTTCTGTCAACTCAAGATCATTGCTTGTTGCCAGCCACTGCAATGAAACAAATGACAGAGCACAGGTATTGAAAACCTGCTATATTTTTGGTCTTTCCATTCAATTAATTAGATGGTTTTAATGATTTCACCCACAAGAACTTCTGATGCTTACAAACTTAGATTTTAGAAAGTCACACAGGGACTGAATATTAGAAGGCTTTTTACTTTATAATTTTCATTGTGGGATCTTTTTCCTACAGATGAAACGATTTTTGATTCAGTACCCTATGCATATGTAATGTAGGAATTACTCCACAAGTGTTCTTTGAGGTGGGCCCATTTTAATATAAAATGCAAAATCCAAGTGATGAAATTTTTAACTTTGTCATTAGTTGCTTGAAAGAATGTAATTCTCAGATAGTATTTTCACTTTCAGTATAAGATCATGTCATTTTGTACCATAATAATATGGGAAGCTGCTGTTTTTGAGACAAGCAGCTGCGGAGCCTATCATGGTTACGAAACACAATAGAGTAGGTGCAGAATTATCTCAACAGCCATTGCCAGCATTGAAAGGAACTGTCATAAATCCACCTCTTCTGGAGCCTGATGCACCATGAGAGTTGGCTGGTTGGAAATTCCTTTGAGATTCTTTGCTCGCAGAGTAAAACCTGTATTAGTCACTGCTTATGAGAATGCTAAAGAGCATTCCCTGTGATTAAATAGATCTTAATTCCAAGGAACTGCAAAAGTAGCCATTTAGTAACCAAAGGGGATGGGGGGAGGAAAAGAAGGAGGATTGTTTTCTTCAAGTAAGTGCCCTTCATTCCAAGAATGTCAAACGGACTTGGAAAACGCAGGGCATGTGGAAGAGCGAACTATAGTCTGAAGGTTATTGTAGATACCAGGACAAAGTGTGAGGAGGGACAGAGGACACAGGTGTACTTGATTAGGCTGAAGATGCCAAATACTATACAGAAAAGACAAAGGAAAACCAAGGTCATAATCACAACTTCCCAGACGGTATTAGAAGCTTAGTAAGGAGACAGATACCAGGATGGAAGATCTCTCCAGGAATCAGTTTAGTTTTAAGCTCTCTTGTGAACTTCCCAGTATTTTCAGGGAGGATGCAGACCAAATTAAAGCTCACTGAGGTATTGCTTTTGTTAATTATCTTTTCTGGAGCGCATTTGATGTTATTTGCAGTGACCCAGTGGCAGGCCCACCAGCTCCACAGACTTGATGATGTTGTGAACTCTGGGGTAGATGTGCCAGCAGAATTGGAGAAAACCTTGACTGAGGTGCAAGAAGCTGCAGGTACTTGTCCCTTCTAAAACACAGCAGAACTGCATCCTTCTTTTTTCACATGAAGGACAGAAAACAGGATCTTATGGAAAATGGATGCTTTTCTATAGCTGCTGCACCTGGTCAGCCTCTGCTGTACAAAGGCCAGAGCAATAACAGTGAGCAAAAGGCCAGGGATCAAATAGCTTGTTGTAGTTTTCTCCTCCACATCTCATCCATCAACATACTAGAGCCTAGATTTATGACATTGCTGGATGCTCAAACCTTCCCATGGTTTAGGTTTGGTTGGATGGAGCAGAGAGGATGATATACTGATCTGTAACACTTCTGAAGTAATTCTGTTAAAGGGAATGTATTTGCAGCTGCATCAGGTGCTCTGGAAATAAACATCATGTGCTGGCCAGTTGCTGGTGGGCAGGATTACAGTATCTTAAATCTGCCTCTGGCAAAGAGAGATTCATAAGTGAGATTAGAATTGGAGCCACATGTTTGGAAGTGCATTGGTATTTCATGCTTTATGGATAATCTGTACCCATTAGCCTATTGAAGTAAATAAGGTGTGTGCTGTGTTTTTGCTTTGAAAGCAATTTAAATAGAAGAAAACCTTTGAGAAGCAAACAGAAAAGCTCATGCTGCATTATGCTGAGTTTTCACCCGACTTTATTGCTTTTATTCTGCTGCAGCTACAGAAAACTCATTTAAACTATGAAACTTCTGTGTGTGGATTCTTTATATTGATGGAACAGAGCTGACTTTCTCTGGAGAGCCAGAATGTTATTAAAGCACTTAACCTCGTGTGGCTGTGGCTATCAATTATACCTTTCATTTACACTGTACAAGGCCGATGGCTTATTTGAAGTTCAAGAGGGGTTTTTAATGAGATGTTAATTGAGTACACCTGCAGTTGGCTAAAATTTCCACTGGACAATGAAGTGTGATCTTTTCCCTTCCCAAATCCTTTGCTTTTCCTTCAGTTCCTGTACTGCATTTCAGTAAATGCGCTCCATGTAGAAGTATGGACTCTGAATATACACCAACTAGAACAGTAATTGATGCTTGTGATTTAGGGCTAGAACTTTAAGCTTATTGTCTAAATCACCATGTGTGGTGGGTTGACCCTGGATGGATGTTGGGTGCCCACCAAAGCTGCTCTATCAGCTGCTCTATCCTCAGCTGGGCAGAGGAGAGAAAATAGAACAAAAGGCTCATGGGTTGAGAGAAGGACAGGGAGATCACTCCTGTGATGTCATGGGCAAAATACATTCTAATAGCAAAGAGGGTTAATTAAGCACTAGATCATACAGCTGTGGTCTTCCCTTAAAGTCTTTAAGGTGAGACTGGATAGTTTTTGTGTGGAGGATGAATGGGAAGAAACATGATTTAGTCAACACTATGGGTTTTTACCCTGAAATGTATCCAGTAGGCATGCAGTAAGTAAAGACATTTAAGAATATCATTAAGTGTACAGTAATTACTTCTGATTTCAGCTTCACAGCATCATTATGATCAGCATTATTTTCCTGAATCAGGTTATATTTGTTGGCCAAATAGGTTGTCCCTGCAGTATTGCAGCATAAGATTTTTGTAGCCCTGTCTGACCCCTTTCATGACAGCTGTTGATCATAGCAACTCTTGCAAACCTCAAACTATAGTAATCAACACACAGGATTTCTGGCATTTTGTGGTGACTAATCTGTAGTAGGGAAATAGCGCTTCTTAAGGCAAAGGGAAAGTGATCTAGAAAGGGGAAATGAGACTTTTATTTTTATAAATCTCCTGGTTTTATGAGCCTGTTTTCTGTACATACCACTTCGTACTGAGGAGTCTGAGATCACTAATTGTGATACTTACAAATCTGTATAGGGGAATACAAAATTTGTAATGGCAGTGATGGAGTTGTGTAAGAGAACTGGAAATAAAGCTGAACAGCAGGTTTTGGTCAACGTCATTGGACTTTTTGACTTGAAACTGCAAACACTCAGGGAACCCTGTCACAATGAGGAAAGAACAAACATCTTAGACATTAAGCACTGTAGTAATCTGGTAAGTACCTTTCTTCAGCTTGAAGAAGGCTGAACCCATATAACTTCCCTCTTCAGGTAGATGTCTTTGCCATCATTTTGTGGGATAGCCAAAGTGAGGAGGAGAGAGGGGTGTTGACACAGCTCTTTTCTTAAGTGATTATTCTCTTTGTGTAAAGCAAGGGAATATTCATTAAGCCAGAAAGCAGAGGGCAGTGAGTTTCTAATTAGGCATTGAGCCTGCTTAGCTGGCTCAGTGAGGTGGGGTAGATAGCTGCGATGAATCCTCATCTCTGGTGCTAAGGTCTAGATGGTCTCAGCAAAATAGGGATCTCTATTTGTTCCCCAGGTTAATGATTTGGTACTGGTGACACAGGGAGCTCACTGCTGGTTTTGCTTTGTCAGCCCCTTGTTTACATTAAGATTTTTTCATATGAGTGAGAAAGAAAGAACCCTCAGCTATATAAACCTGCATGTTATGTTTAATGTTTGGTCTGGATGGCAACTGAAATGTCAATAATTTGTGGAGTCCTGTTTTCTGTATCATTACCTCTGTGGTGGGTGAGTGTGGAAAGTTGAGTGTGGAATAAGGGAGAAAAAAAGTCTGTTAATAAATAATTTACTACTTTATCTTCTGATTTAAGCAAGTTGGTTTTGTCGTGTGATCTATGGACCTTCTGAGTTTTCTTTATTGCTTGTAAGGGGTTCAGGAAAAGCAAATCTACGTGCAGAGTCTACAGTCGTGAATGTTCTATGCTCTCACTAGAATGTGTTTTTTTTTTAGGGTCCATAAATCAAAAGATTGACAATCCTTTCTCTAAACATACTAAGCATACAGCAATTTTCCACAAGGGAAGCCTAAAGTGATTTGATACAATGCAAACTAATTTTAGTACCAAATTCTCTGGTGTATTTGCTGCAGGCTCCTTGTGCCCCCAGAGCAGCAAGTTTGCCGAGCAGAAATGTACACGCAGCTCTAACACAGTCTGTTCATTTATATGCACAAGCCTCTAAACCCACAGTGCAGAACTCGATGGGTCTTCAGTCACTGCCACACTGCAGCTGTGTGCAAGCCAGGAAGAGCCCAGTCTGCCCAGAGGGAGCAGTTCAAGCCCTGGAAGGAATTACCCACTAATAAATTGAAGGAAGGCTTTGAAAAGTCTCCAAAGATGCAAGTGTTCAAACTGAAGCATTTGCGCTATTCTCATCTGAATGACTGCTTAACCTGAAGTTTCATCAGTATACAACACAGGACTGAACTCGGCTGCGCTATACAACGATGTGACTCTAATACAGTGATCTTAATGTCTATGCGTAGGCATCAAGATCAAATAAAGAGAATGATTTGAGTTCATTCTTCTTTTTTATTTATTTTTTTTTCTCTAGAGGGGTCTAATTGCCTGTCTGTTGATGAGAAAAGTGCACTTACAATTAAAAAATGTTTAACAAATTCTGTGAAGGTGCATGAAAATTCAAAGTCACACAAGAAAAATGTGTATTCAAGATTTTTTTGAGAACAGGCATCTACATGGAAAAAAAAATGGAATGAAACATCAGCACATACAGCCAGAAAACATTTGTTTTGTGGCTCTTGAAGGCATACTGGTACAGCTGAGATAACAAACTGTAAGTGAAATGATCTGCACCCAGCACTTTTCAGCTGTCCTTGCAAAATGGGAGAGCATGAATGCAAGCTTCCTTTGGGACCTGATCTGAAGTATGCAGAAGTAAATGGAAAGATTTCCCTAAATGGTAGGGAGTGTGTCCTTTAAAGACAATAGTTTAACAAGTTGGGAAGTATTCCCACCATTCACATGGCATAAGCTGTGGATCATGTCTTCTGGTTCTGTTTTTGGCAATAGCAAGATTCCGAAGGATTTTAGCTAAGCTATGATTATATTCTTTGTGCCTAGTGAATTGCTTATTACAACTTATAACAATCACTGACAGTTACAAGGAGACATTTTTCTTGTCTGTCAACTTTTAACAATTTTCCATGTTTCTCATTAAAATGCAGTGAGTATTGCCTAGACCCTACTGCTCCTACTCTAGTTTTCTCATTCCTGTTCTGTTGAAGGGTCAGTATTGTCCTTTACCCTGCAGTCAATGAAGTCTGTCACATCAGAAGGAAGTTAGCTGCTAGAACCAATAAAAAATACTCTGCTTCACATGTTAATGTGGAAGAACAACCCTTCTGACAGTGTTAGTTTGGTTTTGTGGGCTTGGACCAACCTCCAAGATAATTATGTTGTTTGAGTTCCTTTCTTTAGCTTCATTTCTCGCTATCAATGTGACAGAACAAGTTATCACAAGGATGCTTCTTTTTGTTCACCATCATTCTCTAAGTTTTTACTAAATTCATTAAGTTGCAGAGTGAAGAGAAGAAAAATTGAAATCACAACTCTGCAGAAGTTACACCAAAGGTGAAGAGCAACTTAATAGCTCTGGGTAGATTCAGTGGAGAATGTTTGTTCCCTTTAATTGGAGGAGCGCAGTTATCTAATGTAGCCATTCTTCTAAATTAACTTTAAATAGTGTTTATATTAATGATGATCATTATGTATTAATAATAAATCATTTGTTCCTTCAGTGTTTCCTAATTGTTTTATGATTTCCATAGCAGGCAAAATGTGCGTGGTGGTGGTGATTAGCAATCTGAAAAAATAAGTAGATCATTTCACAAGAACAGATCACTTCTTTAATCTGACATAAATGATAAAAGAAGAAATGGATCTTACTTAATTGCCTGATTGTAACCAGTGTTGTTGCATATTGAGATCTAAATGGTTTGTGCCATGTCAGTCTTTATTTCACACAGAAGAGTCTACTTCATGTTGTCTTGATCTATCACTCACACCAAGGGACATGGTTAACAACTGGAAAACAACAGCAGAGCCATAAGCCTCTATTGTTGCACTGTTAACTGCTTCTAAACAAAACTCTCATGGCACTGAAGACAAAACCATTCCAAGATGATTTTGCCTTTAAGCTATTTGGCTTCAACTCCAGACAAGCATTTGCTGGTGCCATAGAAAACAAATGAAGGATTTGCAGCGTGTCCAGGCTTTTCTTATGTGGTGCTACCTGAGCTAGATGTCCAAAGGAACAATGTTGAAAGGTAGCCAGTATGGATTTGACCCAAAGGCAGCTAATCTTAAAGCAAAGCTCCTGCTGGTTCCATTCAGCTTTTACTGAAACCCAGAAAGAGATTAGGAAAGCTTCGCTTTCCATTTCTTCCAAATGCAAAAAAAAAAAAACCTGGTGATGAGAGGTTGGAATGATTTGATTTTGGAAGAACAGAGGTGTTCTTTATTTACTGGTTAGTTCTGTGGCACTGTACACTGCTAATATCGAGACTGTCGAAGTTATAGATAGTGTATAGTAGCAAAACATCCGTATGAGGTCTTGTACTTTTCTAAACACCTTAATTTTCCAGATACTCCAAACCTCTGCTGAAATCCCCTGGAGAATAATTTTTGCAGCTGAAGCTTCAGCACTTCTTTTTTTCGTTCTCCTGGGAACAGTTTCATCTTATAAAAATGGGTTTCTTCAAGGTTTTTTTTTCTGGCTCTCCAGATGGATTAATATTCAAGAAAACTCTTTTTCAGTAGTATTGCTGAACTCCTAAGATGGGTAACCATAGCTGAGACATTGAAAGGCATTTAGGGATATATGGGTATGTTAACTATATCTTATGGTCTTGCAGATCTCTGCCATTAACTGTGCTGTTTAACATTACCTGTATTCAAACAAACCAGATGACCTCGCTATGGCTGATGTTGCTCTACAGGGTCAGTGAAGTTGTGCAAGTTGTGTGTTATATTGCTTAAAATTGTTCATTTAAGAGTTTTCTAGACACAGTGCCCAAGCTATATTATCATATTGATTCCTGAAAAGGAAACGAGATTTTTTTGATCCTGCTCCAGATCTTTTCCTGATTTTCTGTCTTCTCTAAGTATGTCTGAGTGTGCTAGCTAACATATATGAAAATCTAGGTACTCTCTGGAGACTTCTTAGTGTTGAGATCAGGTGACAGCCTGGACTGCCACAGACTGAAGTGCTTTGATGATATGGAGAGACACAGGGGAAACAAACACAGCAGGCCAGGAGAAGTAAAAATCTACCCTATTTGTATAAGAACAATAATTCTTGTACCTACTGGGAGAATTTGCTGAAAGCAATGCTCTTTCCAGCCACGCTGAGCATATAATGGTCATAAAAAGCTTTGTTCCCCTCCCTGCTACTGAAAAGTAGTCCACCTTGACTTAAGGCATTAACCCTTCTTTCCCTTTTGAAAATTTCTGAGCCCATATGGCAGCTGCTTTTTCTGGTCTTAGCTATTAAAAAATGTATCATTTTTATTGGTTGCATGGCAACAGATAATCCCTTTGTTCTGTATTGTTTAAACAGATGCTGAGAACCCTGCCTGTCATAATAAGTAAAAACACTACCCTCAGGCTTCCTTCAAAACTGCAAAACAGGGGAGAGTATGGGTCTTGAATTAACGTTACTTCCAGGAGTAAAACTTTTGGTTGTAGCAAGCAACAGACCTATAATCTGCTTGAATAGTTATGCTTAAAATGCACTTTGATGCCATACCCTAATTGGCTTTGTCAGGCTTGGCTGGAAGGTTAACTGATACTGACCAGGACTGGGATTTCCAAGACAAAGGCCATAGCTCCCCTGACCAGAATAAAGGAATAGATCTGCAGAGAAGCAGTAAATTGAGACCAAAAATCTGTTGGAAATCTGAAGCATTTTTCATTAACTTTAATAGGCCATATACTCACTGGTGCTTAATGAGCCTATTGGATGGCATAAATTGTTAGCGGCACAATGCGGCAACAGTTCTGATATTGATTTCTCTTGGATAGATATAATTTCACTGATGCCTGGGAAGTTTCTCCTGAGTTTTTTCAGCTGCAGTAAGGTAAGCAGCAGGCTGTAGGAGTGTCACAAACAGCCAGCATGAATGCTTCAGTGGCCAATATTACCTTTTATAAGATGGATGAGGGTGTCATTTCATCAGAGGTTTTTCCTGACAATGCAAGTGGAATACAGCCCTTGAGACAAAAGGAAGAAACTTGCAGTGTATCTGTCACAATAGAGCTGTTATAAACACTTCAGTTCATTTTGCCACCCTTAAACATTACTATAAGGAATAAACCTCAGCACTTCCTTTCTTTTCTTTTTTCCCCCTTTTTAAATAAAATGAACACTGACATATTGCTGCCATGTGTCTGGGTTTTCTAAAGAAGATAAATGAACCTGTAGAAAGTTATTTAGACTTTACTGTTGCTCTATAGGATGTATAGACTTGGAAGCCTATGAAGCATGGGAAGTGACTATAATGTTAGTCACAGACCCAAATTAGACTAACAGCTCTCCCATGGAATATTTTTAGGAGGACTGGGTTGCTTGGATATTAGCGTGTCTCCAAGAAAACTTTTCTTTGCTGCTTCTATGGGGCCAAAGGATTTCATTCCTGGATTTGAACTGGAGGCTCATGGCTAGTTTATTTAGAGAACAACATTGTAAGGTGATTTGGTAGAGGAGAAAAATCTGCCTTCTCAAACTGCCTTGGGTTTGCTCTAAACTGAGAAATTTATATGGCAAATGGAGAAAATGAAATGAAATGAGACAGCTGGTTTTCAGTCCTCTTGATCACCGGCAAACATGGCATAAATACAGAAAACATGGGCAGCTTTGCAACTACGTAGTTAACAGGCCCTCAGGGAGGATCGGGGTGTTCTGAGCATTCTCTGCTTCTAAGGGGCATGAAGGGAGTTGGCAAGGATGTATTTTGGAAGCCTCATATTGATGCTTGAACTTGGATTTATTGGTAAGATGTCTGTATGCTCTCTATGACTTAAGCCTTGATCCTTTCTGGTGTGAGGATTAAAGTATGGATAAGATAAGACAATGGCTTTTTTGTCCTTCAGAAATGTAAGATCTGTTTTTCAAATGTAGCTTTTACTAATCAACTGTTCAGATAATCTCCATGCAGCACTGATACGGCTTAACATTGAATCTAATTGGAATCTTGTCTTTCTGTTTCCATATACTTTATTTACAATTGAGAAATACTGACACCACTTGCATTTTCTTGTAAGCAAGCAGAGACCCTGCTGTGACTATTAGTACTGTCTGCCTTGGGTCTAAGGAATAATGTCTGTGTCTTGTACTAGCTCCTACCTGGATGTTTTACTGGCACACGGATTTCATTCTGTTGTACTTTGTGAAATGGCTCTGCTTAGTCATTGAGTTGCATTTTGGTTATCTACTCTCCTGTCTAGAGCCACTGGTTTAGCCGGCTTCTGAAATGAGGAATTGAGTAGCAAATTCCACCGTAACTTTCCTAGCTAGTGTTTATACTTGTGTAAGGAGATTGGAAAAATGCTTTGGAAAATCAGCTGTTTGCATAAGTAAGTGAAGGTAGCATAGTCCCAGCAGTTGATCTTGCATACAGGAATAGAAATCTGGAGTTATGTTGTTTGTATCAGAGAGTCATTTAGAGCTTGCATGGGTATAAGTGAGATTGCCGTCTGACTGCTGAAGTGCTTTGCAGAGGAAAAGCTGCTGTTCTTATTCTGGTGAGAACATAGGTAAGCATAGAAGTGTGGCTTCTTTTTGTTCTGCTTTCTATGCCAGGCATCCTCAACTGCTGTAAGCTGAAGTTATGCTGGAGCATAACTAAGATTTAAGCAGTTCTAAGTGTAATTTTTAAAGCATATATTTCATTGTCCATTCATTTAAAAAAACTGCTGTAATTTGTCCTAAGGAAATGGTTCATACGTTAGTCTTGACTCTTCTTTGTATGCCCCTAATGCACTTATATCATCTAATTTGCTAAGTTTTATTTTCTTTGTGCTGTGGCACTTCAAGTAAGTTGCTTTCTAATTTCTTTGTCACACTAGCCATATCTCCAAAGCCTCCATAATTTCACACTGGCTCAAACACCATTTGCCCTCCATTCCCCTGTTATATCAGCAGGGATTCTGGGGTCTTGGTCTTAAACTGAGTCCATGCCCCTCACCTGGCTAGTACTCTGGAAGAAATAACAAAGAAACCCCTATGTGAGAGTCATAAAATTGTCTGAAGACATCAGGTAAATAAAAAAAGATCTGATTTATTCTGGTGTGAAGGCATTGTTAATTAAGTCATACAGGGGGATGAACACGAACCAAAGAATGCTATCTGCCATCAGCAATTATTTTATTGATGCCTCCGCATCTCAGTCAAATGCAACTCTTTCTTGACAGGTAGTATTTAGCAATGATGGAAAAAAGCTAGTTTTGAGAGGAGAGAAGGTGGGGGTCTCCAGGGAATGGTGGAATATGGTGATTAGCATCCAATTTCCTGGATATGATTTTCATTGCAAAACTGAGTTAACTCCAGCTGGGGAGTTGCATGATTGTATTCTGGAAGAGTTCTTGGTTGATGCAATCCTAGGTATTGATCAAATCCCCAGAAAATGGTTATGGTTCTATATTAATGGAATTGGATCTATTGGCATGATCTTCTTTAATTTTGGCTTAGTCTTCTGTTTATTTCTTAGAAGTGCTAATAAATCTATGCTGTGATCATATGTGTTTTAATTTTATGGTACAATTTTTGGAAATGTCACAGTTTAAAGCAGAGATTGTTGGGAATAGTTGCTATTTGAAGATCCACATATCTGTCTTAGACCCTGACAGATGAAATTTATGTTTGTAAGACCTATATTAGCATTTAACTGCCTGCTTAAACACCAGTTAATCATTACTCAAAAAAGGCACTTCTATGGTCACCAGACAGCAAGAACCTAACTTTCAATATGAGCTAAAGTCAGACAAGAGTGGAATGTTTGCTGATGAAATAAGCTATTATGCATATATAGGCCAAAAGAAACGTGCTTAAAACTCAGTAGATCTAATTCTTTGTCACCTAAAACATGAAGATAAGAATAACATGGACTGAAGTCTTTTATGTTGAGGTGTCTCACATTAAGTGAGCATGTCTTGACCAGTAGAACTATGCTGGTGAGAAAATACACTGTATAGATTGTCAGTAGAATAAAGGCAGATTAATTATACCTTAACAGTTATCCTTTATACTGTCATTCAGACTGTACTATGCCATGAAAATGGAAGAATCTCTACTGCGCATTTTCAGTTTGCAACTGTAAATAAGAAGTTATCATAAATTAAGCTCCTAGTTACAGAAGGATAGTAGTTGTAGACTGCAGATCACAACAAATACTTTGCAAATTATAGCTATAGGCAGGAAAAATGGCTGTATGAGAACAGTTTCTCAATTACTCTTTCGCAGATCCTGTGTACTCAGGATTTTATTGTGTTGTGCAGACAATGTGAGAAAGGTATTACCTGCCCATACACCCACAAGGGCTCTGAGTCAACTAGACCTTACAGACTTTGAGATCACCAGGTGGCCAATCGCTGTGAAATCACCACAACAGCGGCTGCTCAGATCTTCAGGTTCCCCAGTACCCTTCAGTATGAGAAGTGCTAATTTAAAAAAACACCCTTTGATAGACACGTGAAAAAAAGCTCAGATCCTCTATTCATGTCTTTATTCAGCTCACATATGAAATGAAGTCTGAAAAACTCAGTGATCACTAGAGAAAGAAGCTGAGAAGGACTAATAACTTTCTGCCTGGGTCTCCACTATTTACTATGCTTGAACTTACTCTTTGGAAGGCCTCAGAGCTCTCGCTTGAAAAGCCACTTTTTAGGTGGAGAAGCATAAAGAAAAGGGGGATGATGTTTACGGTATCCCATCACTTGAAGAACAGAGCGACTTTGGTGCTTTCTCATGACTCTGTATGCATTTTTGAAAGCAGGAACAGACAAACCTTGCCAAATTAGGCAGCTAGATGAGCCATGAATATATGAATATCTTCTGAATTAAAGAAAATAAAACATGATATGAAATCTCTTTTTGGTTTCTTAGCACATCTCTGACAGAATCAGCAGTGGGCCAATAGCAATGAGATGTCTTCTAGAAAATCAGTTTATCCTGCTTACAAACATGTCTAGAAAGTCTTTCCTCACTAGTGCAAACTTTCAAAGAAACCTTTTTCCAACAGTGACAGATACCTCTAAGGCTGTTACTGTTGCTGGTGACTCTTAACACCCACAAATCAAAGCAGAAAGCTTTAGTCTCAGCAGTGTATTTGACCAGTAAGTCAACGGGAAGGACTCGTTCAGTTTTCACTTGCAATCTGTGGTGCAGCTCAGTTTTATGATGGTGCAAATCCCCTTAGAAAGTGTTTGTCCTTCCAAAGGTTTCCTTTAGCAAATGAGCTGTTGTAAAAGACTGCTTTACACCTGCTGCTGAAATAAATCATTGTAAACGGGAATTTGATCCTCATATCATAGGTCTGATGTTATCTTGGCAGTGAGTGTAGGATGGTATGCATAAACAGGAACATCTCATTGTAAAAATCTCTTATCCCAACGCTGAACTTTTTAGCAAACACCAAGTGGCACCAAATTCAGGAGACACATGTATTTTTAAACTTTGGAAATACTTGTGTTTCTATTTCCTTCAAGCATTATATCATCACTACACTGATCTCATGCTGTGTGTGTATGAAGGCACTGATTTGAAGATTTATACTGTGGTAGTAAAGAATGATTACTATTAGCCTTTCCTTCTTACCCAGCATTTGACGTAGATGGAAACAACTCATAAAATGGTTTACATCTAGATGCATACGGCAATGAATAGACATGTGACTTCTATTCATGCTAACAGTTGTAACAATACTATGCTTGTTCATGTAATGAAAGGCAGAAAGATCCTTACTAAGAATTAGTTATGTTTTAAAGCCTTTTTGCTGCTTTGGTTGGATCCAGGATGTGTCTGTAGCCTCATCCCTTTTTTTGATAACACACCCAGTAAGCATACTGGTAAATAACAACACAAGAGCATATATTTAGGGCTCAGTGAGTTGCAGTTTTCATTTTGTTTGGGTATTTTTTCTGTTAAGCAATGTTCTTACCTTTTAAAATTTGATAGCTCTTCTTTGAACTTCCCCAAACACACGTTTCTTTATCTGTGGAAACCAAAATCAGAAACAGGGTTTGGGGGTAGTTATGGCAGTGCCAGATGTGATGGAATTTCTCTACTCCTTCCTTGATCTTGTGTTTTTATCTCCAAAGAACACATGAGGTGGTTTTTCCAGGGGGCTGGGTGGGTCATATTGCACCATAACCTCTACAGGGATTGTGCTGCTGGAAAAGGCTCTAATCTCTCTCAGTATGGACTTTTGTTTCTCTTTACTGTGTTAAACATGTTCTTACCGAAATAGCATGTTTGTGCTCAGTTTACCAGGCAATACAGAAAGCCCCCTATATGGAATTCCTTCTTTTCTTCTTACTAATTCGTTGTTTTGTTTTTCTTGGTGGGATTTTTCATTTCAGTGTTTGGGCTTTGTTTTGGTTTTGGATTTTTTTTTATTTATTTTTAATCATTCCCGATAACCTTTAGAGGTAAAGTCTTCATTAATGTGACTGATAGAAATATGTAATAGCAGAGGAAGACACCGGCTATTGGACATTACCATAACAAAAGCAATTATTTGAAGGTTGTTTCTGCTTCATTTCAAGTCTAAGTAGCTGGGATTTAACCATTTAATATGACCCATGTGACATATTTTCTACTATTTTAATCAAAACTTCACATAAGATTAAAGCTTCACAGCAGACTGTGAGCCCTATATAAACACTGTTGTCTGCACCAGCTGACCATAGGGAAGTGGTTATTTTGAGCTGTTTTCCACAAACCCACATGCATTAATTATGCTACTTCTTCTGAAAGCTATTCCTGGTAGTGCTCACTCTATCCTTTGCAGTACTGGTGGATGTGCCTGGGATCAGCCTTCCTGGCTCTGTATTTTAAATATTAGAGCAGCCTTAGCCTTCACCAGCCCTCTAGAAGTGCTGTGGTGCTCTAAAGCTTTCACTGAACAGTCTGCACAGGAGGGTCCTTTCCTGCAGTTTACCACCTATTTTAAAATTTATGTGTGTAGGAGTGTTTTTAGTTTCGCTGATCTTAAAATGCTTGCTTCTAGTAAAGCTTTTGCTGAAAGCTTTTCTTTCCTAGTGTTAAAATAAACTATTCACCATCATTATCATCAGATATGACTGTGTTGTCCAGCTTTCCTTCACGTAGAGGCAATGAAACCATTTCCTTTTCTGTGTTGTTTTTGGCCATTTGACACTTTAATCTGTGTGTGAAGATTATCACGATATAGTTCCTTCATATTCCTCTTATATCTTTAATTTTCCTTCTTTGGCTTTTTATTTGGTTTTTTTACACAGTTGGACATAAGGAGAAATCTATGGCAATTCTGCATTCTGATTTGTATCAGAACTAAGAACTTTGCCTTTCTCACATTTGTTCTATGTATGATTTATACCTGCTTCCCCCTAAATCAGCATATTTTTTTCACAGCTACAGCTTGCTTTGTCTCAGACTGTGGTTTATCTGGACATGCACAAAAATGTTTGTAAACTGTTCCAAATTATTGCAACATCTTTCTTCTCAAATTCTTTCTCCCAACTGGTTTGGCTCTTCTGTTCCCTGCCCTCTTCCCCCAGCTTCATGAAATTGATCCTTTTTAAGCAGTGTATTAGCAGTTTTGGCAAAAGAAAGAGTCTTCTGTTTGCACTTGAAAAATGTAATCAGGTCATGATCACTTCTTCTTTGGATAATGCCTTTTTTTTTTTTTGTGATCAATTTACTCCTTATCACACAGATGAACTCTAATATAGAATTATCTGTGTTGGATGCATCTTTTCTGAGTTAAGATTGTCATCCACAGTTTCTTAGCAATTGCAAGGACAATTTAACTCTGGCAGCTTGAGTTCTCTCTGCATAAATCAGATTGGAGTCTTTTTTCATCTCTTTGTACTTTATATATTGGCATTCAAGGAGCTGCTCATACTGATTTGTATTGTGATTTGCTCCTCGGCTTGGGGAGCATCTTTTTCTTAATTACTTGCACAGGGTAAAAACCTGATGCTTTTACTCTAAGACCATTTTTATTTTTAGCCATGTTTTCAAATCAAAGACTTAATTACATTTACGTGATACCATGCTAAACCTAAGAAACTGGCTACACTACTCCCTGCACCTTCCCCAGCACAAACACATACACACACCACCTCAAACCAGATATTGTTGACCTCCTGAGACTGGTATTTTCCAGAAATTAGACAAAGCTACCCTGCAAACTGGATCTTGTCTCCCTCATGCTATTAGCTGGCCACCCCTGATGAATTCCCGTGCTGATCCTGAAACAATGAGATTCTTGTTCATTAGATGCTTGGAGATTTTTAATTAAGTTGCTCTGAGAATGGTAAAATCTAACTCTACCCAGGCTGTGCCTTTTCCTTTGTGGAGCAGTATTGCTGCCTATCTGAAAGAAACTGTAGTCAACGAATCTGTGCAACTCTGAGCAGTTGTCTTTGTGACTAAACACAGACTGAATCCTGCAGGGCTGCTCCATGGATAGAGATGGAACATTAACACATGCTCATTCTCAAACGCATACTTTCTGCCCTCTAATGATTAGGCTTGTCTGCTCTTTAAAACATACTTTTTTGACAATTGCCATGTTTATTCAAAACAAGCAAAATGAACATCAATGGTAACATGAAGATTTGCATAGAAAAATAGTAACTGGGGGTCAAGTTGTAGACTAGAATTATTGCTATGGTTATTGCTTTAGCGTGAGTTAAAGTAATTATTACAAGCACCCAGGAGACACAATACAGTTCATGCTTATGCCTGCCTTGGAGAACACAGAACCCATGCAGGAATTAAAATGCTTAGTAAAAATGGGTAGTTTTCATTGAATTTGAAAAGGGATTTATAAGAAGCTGTAGCAAACTGATTAAAGAATATGGATCAGGTCATGAATGAAGGATAGACCCAGAGCTGACGTGACTTTTATTATTCAAAATGATCTTATGTAATCAATCTGTGGTATTACCATCTTCTTTTCTTTCCGTGGGGAATAATTAAGCACTCCCTTCTGATCATTTTATGGAATCAATGCTCTTTCAGCAGTGTCAGCATTATTTGTCTTTGGGAAGTGCACATTTATGGATGATAACAATTTTTAAGTAACTGACATTAAATACAAAATCACCCTCTTTTCCCTTGACAGAGAACAGCAGGAATGATGATCAGGGAGAGGTGCTACTGTCAGCATGGACTGCCCCAGTTAGCTGGGAACGGGCCATAGCTCCATGTCCCTATTCAATTGTGCATTGATTTTGATTCAGTCAGGTACTTCTTTTGCTACTCCAGAAGGGTGGGAGAGGGCAACCCTCAGTGTATCGCATGAGTCATCCTCAACCTGTGCAGTCTGAGCCTGGGGTCTGAAATCTGGGAGCATTGAGTGGGACCTGAGCAAAACTGGGCATGAATGTGAAATAAACTGATGGGAGCAGAGGAAATAAGTTTAAGCACATGGTGGATGGCAGCAGAGAAAATGGTGAGTTAGCAGCCTGGAAATGTATGCAGGAATGAAGCAGCAGAACAGTTCTCCCTTTGTCACTTTTGTTTTCTCCTCCAAATCCACAGGCAGATATGCTATGGGGCACATTTTTTTCCCCCAGCTGTTTCCTTTGTCTGCTCTTCTCAGAATCTAAACAAATCAGGTGGGTAGAGGTGGAGAAAGATGGGCTGACTGTGATGCATATGGAGGAGTTTGAACCCCACTAACTGCTTCTGCAGTTGCTCAGGAAAATAAGCTGCTGGTGGCAGAGTTGAGAGGAGAAAAGTGGAACAGGAGGCTGGAGGGAATCCAGGGAAAGGTGCAGAGTATGGGTGCAAATAGCTCATCCAATCTGGTGGAAAAACTACTTACCATGTTACCAGGTTGGACAGAGCCTTGAGTGATGTGGTTTAGTGTGAGGTGTGCCTGTCCATGGCAGGGGGGCTGGAACTAGACGATCTTAAGGTCCTTCCCAACCCTAACTATTCTATGATTCTTTGTGCTTCTCCTATAATTTAGCCTTGACCTTTCCTTATTATTATGAACTTGAGCGCTGTCAGTCTGCAGCCTGTCAACCTTCCAGATATCCCCCTCAAGCTGCAGAAAAAACCACAGCAGAGTCTCCGCCTTCCTCTTGTGCATGCAGTGAGCTAAGGCACAGTGTTTTGTTACCATATCTACCATCCTTACCCTTTTGTGGGGTTTCTGCCTCTTCAAAACTTAAGACTTCCCCTAAAGCAGTAGCACAGATAATGCTGCTAATCATCTCTGTACTTTAAAATACTTGTAAATGAAACCTAAGTACCAGCCAGTTCTTGAAATCTAATTACAGGAATTCACTTGAGATGCAAGTTTCTTTGAATTTGTTAAGGATAGAACTGGAATAGAAAAACAACTACCAAAGACTGGCTTCTGCTTGGAAGAGAGAGTCACTCTGCTCTCCCCTCTGCCATGTTTCCCATGCCTAAAGCATAAAGCTAAAACGTTATTGGGTCACTAGATCTCAGATATTGTGTTAAACCAGCTGAAAGTTCAAAACGGATACTAGAAATACCGTGTTCTGCCTTCATTCCATCCTTTGCACAGGGGCTGCTTTAAAAGCCTACTGAAGTAGAAGGTCTTTAACTCTCACAGTGTTGGAGTACCCATAAATCACAAAAGCTTTTCTTTCAGGGCACTCTATTGTATGTGGGACATCTAGAGCTTCTCAAAGCGTTAACTGCGTGTCTGCCCCTGGGACACTGAGAACATGCTTTGTGAGCCTGGATGATCCCAAACTCACCTGTTCCAGGGCAGCTTCTGCAGCAGGGATATAGAGAGGTGGTGTAAGGAGCAATAAATTTCTTCATGTGTATGGGAGCTGGGCTGGGCAAGCAGATTGTGGCTATTTTCCGTTCTCTACTCATTATGAGATTTAAACTACACATATTCTGTGTGTATGTGTCCATGTGACTGGGGAGAACAGCAGGGTTTTTGAGGAGTTTGGCTTTGAGCAAAAAGGAAATAGCAATATCTAAAAAGCTATTTCTTTAAGTGCAGTGACATGGAGACAAACCCAAGAAGGGAGAAATTATGCCACGAATACAACACTGAGCCATTGTGTAAGAGCTAATGTCAAGGGGAGGGAAACTGAACT
This sequence comes from Ara ararauna, assembly GCA_028858755.1. NCBI lineage: Eukaryota > Metazoa > Chordata > Aves > Psittaciformes > Psittacidae > Ara > Ara ararauna. The sequence goes on along the minus strand of CM054380.1, from coordinate 7,752,036 downwards.
CCATGATGCTCTTAATGCTCTTACCAGTGGCTATATTGGAGATGTAAGAAGGATAATGAGGTGATAGTTACAGCAACCCTAATGTAGAGTAGAATGAAAGCTTGTGTCTTCATAAGTGAGGTATAAATTAGCAAGACAGTTTAAGAAAAGTTCCTGCCTCTCTTTTTATGGCCTGTGCTGTTAGCCTGGCACTAGCTGCAGGTATCAGAGCCCCCATGTGTATTCAGCTATCTCAGGAGCATACTATGTGCTGGATTTATGAGCCCACAGAAGTTGCAGTGCAAAGCATGGCTGCCTTTTTCTCCTGATTACCTGTTTCTTATTAGGATATATTTCTCTGCCAGTTCAGTTGAGTGTTGCTTGCCAGGACTGCGTAGGGTGGAGTTGCTTTGTGTGGATTAACCAGGCAATGTGGACAAACCCTGGGCTTCCTGGGATGCATTTGTTCCCTACCAGTGCTCTTAAACACTCCCTCAGGCTTAGCACAAAGTAAACATGAAATTCTCACCTGCCAGAAATAGAGTCTCTGGTGGGGGATATGATTGCCTTAATCCCCTCAAATTGCAATAAAATGAAATATTAGCAGCCAATACGATCTCGGGAACCCTTCCTCATTCAGAATACTTGCTCCTCTTTACTGCAAGAAGCAATTCCTCTAATAGCTGCAACTGCATGCTACTGCAGTGTTACAGGGTGCCCTGTCCACAGAGCTGTCCCTGAGGAGAGGAGTTTCACCCGTGTTTGATAACATGCACAATGGAAACAATACTGCAATTAGTGTCTTTAGGTTGCAGTGTTTGATTATCAGTGGAAACCTAAATGGCACCTGAGCTAGCTCTGTAATTGCTTCTAGTCCTCCGAGCAGAACTGGCTGTTAAGATGTGCCGTTACTTGCAGGGAAGATTTGCGGGGCTTGTCATGAAATTTATCAAATTGTCGTTTATTATTCAATATTATGAATACACTGGCATATGATCTTTCCATTTACAAGAGTGTACAAATTTACTTCCCTGCTGAAAGAAACGTTTTCCAACTCAAAGTATTTGCACAGACTGTTTAAATGAATTAATGACTTAATGATGATTGTTTATTATTTGTATGATAGTAGTGTTTGAACTGAGAATGGATCTTTTATGTGTTCAATGTTGCACAAAGGCTGATTGTAAAGCAGCTTCCCCTAAGAGCTAAATGGAGAGCAGATAGAAGGCAGAAGAAAAATGACTTTTGCCAGATCTGAAAGGTAAAGAAAAGAGCTGCATGCCTGGGATTATGTAGCTAGTAGCAGAGCTTGGATATGAACCCAGATACATCAGCACAACTCTTCCATGCAGTTTGATGTGGTATTTTGATTTTTATTTGGTATTGCATTAACTACTTAGTGTTGTACAGTGAAAGCATCTGTGCTTCTCTATGTAAGAAAGCAAACACTTTGCACATAGGTGTAGGAAGCTACCATTCATGTCTGAAAATATCTTTGATAAACATTCTTACATATGCATGTTTCCTAGGAAGATACATCTGTCAGCAACTGCAAGTGCCATTAGTAATGCTTCTTAGATATAATATCACCCTGTTTCTTGAGAGCTGGATGGGGATTGAGACAGTCTGAGTGCTAGCCTGGCTCCCGCCAGGTAGGTTTTGCTCTGGTAAGGTGCTGCAGGGCATGTGGGGGGGTTTGTTTGTTTGATTTCTTTTTTATTACATCTTTCAGCCTCTCAGTGCTTATCACCACCATAACCATCTCCCAGAGTGAGATCTAGGTCATTACAACCCTTCAGTCTTGTCCTCAACTGAGCTGTAAGAGGCTGAGTATCTCTCATTCTAGCTCTGTTCCTTGGAAACCACTGCAGAGGGAGCTAGAAGGGCATGCCAAAATCCTCCTGTGGTGAAATGTCCTGCAGAAGGCCCCAAGCAAGTTCTGAGCATGCTGTAAAACTGCAGTGATAGGGCTGGGTGCTCCTGGGGAGATACCTTGAGGCTGGCAGCAGTGTGGATCTGGGGGAAAGAGAGGGTTTGGCTGCAGCATGGCTGTGAGGCAGCTCCTTGCAGTTTTGGCACTGCCGTGGTTGTGAGGAGTTGAGGCATTTGCACGAAGCTGGGTTTTGCCCCACAGCTTTCCAGCTTTTCCAGAGCAGGCGCCTGGGAAACAGCAATGTTCCCCTGCTGCTGGCTCCCCAAAGCCTGTGCTCCAGCCCTCTGCCAAATTCCAGAGGTAAATTATTTTGTGTACTTCACTCATGGTATCTGAGGCTTTTAATTGGGTTGGGCAGTAAGACGCAGTGAAGAGATCCTTTCATGAAGTGTTTCCTGGTGTTTGCTGACACTTTGGCTTTGCGCAGCTGGCGCAGCAGTAGTATCTGCTTGATGGTGTTTCCAGAGTCTCCCTTACTGAAGCAGACATTTCACTGGCATTGCAGGGTTGGTGGTTTTGGTTTTTAAAAGAGAACTGGCTTGATTCCCAAGGCTCCAAGCTCCTTTAAGAAGGAGCTTCCTGCCATAAACAGTCTTTATTTTTTAATGTGCTAGTAATGTTTCTAATGCAAACCCGTCTGGGGCCATCCATTCACTTCATCAGAACCCTTTAGGTAGTTGCATTTTCTCCAGCATTTTTGATTTGAGAACAAAGTACTGCGGTTGTGTAACAGCATTTTTCCTGAACCTCACTGTAAGCTCTGCTGTCCCTATGAAGTCTGCTTCTCCAGAGACCAGCCCTGATGAACCTTTTGTTCTTTGCTGTCTAACGGGTCTGTAACACTTTCCCAGAACAAAATGAATCAGCAACAGAACATCTTCCACTGCCAGGAAATTTGTTAGTCTGTTTGCTCATCCCTATTTCCAGTCTGAAAGTAAGTCCAGTGTGAACTGGTAAAACCTGCTTAAATTTGAACTGGTCTGAAACTGGATTTTTTTTTCCTTGCGAGCTTCTTTACTGTTGGGTACAGAAAGGCTTTTTATAATTAAATTTGTTTCTAGTCATGTATTGCCCTGTACCTTCCTTCCCGCCATCCCCAGTAAGCAGGTTAGACGCAACATTTTACAATATGTTAATGCAAAAAGCTTAAGCAAAAGACAATTGCACAAAGTTGCACAAAAAAATACATGAAAAATATTTAGACACAGTTCAAGTACAGACATTTAGAAATACAAGTAGTGCATTCACTCGGTGTGATGGAAGATCAGGGACCACACAGTCTGAAACAAGTATGCTTGAATTTTCCAGGAAACTAGAAAAGAGCTTGGGATAACTGCTCTGTCCCTCATGTATGTGCTGATAGGTGTACATGCAGACTTGGTTAGTGATGTCTTGGAATGATCAAAATTACATTTGTCTGCCATATATATGTTTTATGTGACCGTACTATGTGGCGACTGCAACTGCAAAATCATATTAAAATGTGAAAGTGTGTGTCTCATTGTGCTGAATTCTTATGGGCTGCTTTACACATTTGAACCAACTGGCAAATATAATGCACACTTCAGTGACGGTAGTCACAGCAAAGTCCCTGCTCATTTTGCTGTTGACATGCTGCTAACCTGGTAACACAGTATTAACCGATGCACTGTATGTCAAAATGCACCTGTTTGTAGAGAACAAAGTGCACTGCTCAGAGATGCTGCTGCTGGTGAGTTTGCCAGGTACTTGAGCACAGTCGTAACTCCAGACAGAGCAGAAACGGTGTTAATAACTGAATAACTGCGGGGTTTGTTTCTGTTTGTTGGGTGTGTGTGTGTGTTGTGTGTGTGTGTGTGTGTGTTAAGTAGTATCTGTCATCTACAGGTTAGAAAGAAAGTTTCAGCAGACGACGTTTGCGCTCCCTGAGTTGTGACACCTTGTACCAGGATGCTGGTCCCTGAGCTAGGGGGTAAGGGACCTTGAAGGGGGAATTACAAATCAGGCTCTTCCTTTGAGTTACTCTCTTGGAGGGTCTGGCTTTCCTCTGAGTGTCAAGCAGCCTATGGAGTGATGCCTAAAACTGCATGCTGTGAACTGTGTGATCTCTAAAACTGTCTGCTGTGAATGATGTGATCTCTATCTGAGCAATGATTTAAAGATCTGAGCAGAGTACACGTGTGCTGAAGGAGTGTGTTTGTGTGAACATCGTAGGAAGCCTGCAGTCCTCAGCACATTGAGGTAACATTAACAAGGTATGTTTAATTGCATGTTCCTGGCAGCTGCCCTGAGCCGTCCACCTCTCTGCAGCTCCAGTACACACTGCAATTACCTTGTGCTGCAAAGGTCCCTCTGCTGCCTAATGACTTGATATCACTATTATAACACTGTCAGAGGGATTATAGTGAACCTGATTTCAGGGATTTATATTATTTAAATTATAAGTATTCTGCAAGAATAGGATTTGTAATGGAAGTTGGAGGGTTAATATATTAGATAACACAATTTGAAAGAACTGGTTTGTGAAGAGTGAGGTAAAGAACAAATTTTAGGGGAATTAACACATTTTGTTTCTTAGTGTTGGAGTTGAAGAGGCAATCTTGAGTCTATACAAGTCTGCAGGGATAGTCATAGCTAATACAGCGTAGCAGTGTGAAAACTGTCCCTGACCCTGCTATGTCTGTGCAGGTCATAGAATCATAGAATAGTTAGGGTTGGAAAGGACCTTGAGATCATCTAGTTCCACCCCCCCTGCACTGGCAGGGACACCTCACACTAAACCATGCCACCCAAGGCTCTGTCCAACCCACCCTTGAACACCGCCAGCGATGGAGCATTCACAACTTCCCTGGGAAACCCATTCCAGTGCCTCACCACCCTTACAGTAAAGAATTTCTTCCTCATATCCAATCTAAACTTCCCCTGTTTAAGTTTGAACCCTTGTCCTCTCACTACAGTTCCTCATGAAGAGTCCCTCCCCAGCATCCCTATAGGCCCCCCTTCAGATACTGGAAGGCTGCTATGAGGTCTCCATGCAGCCTTCTCTTCTCCAGGCTGAACAGCCCCAACTTTCTCAGCCTATCTTCATACAGGAGGTGCTCCAGTCCCCTGATCATCCTCGTGGCCCTCCTCTGCACTTGTTCCAACAGTTCCATGTCCTTTTTACGTTGAGGACACCAGAACTGCACACAGTACTCCAAGTGAGGTCTCATGAGAGCAGAGTAGAGGAGCAGGATCACCTCCCTCGACCTTCTGGTCACGCCCCTTTTGATGCAGCCCAGGATGTGGTCACACTATTTGCAGCACGTGTATAGAATGCTTTCAGAAATACAAATAGCTGGGGAAAGCCATGACTCCTGCTGTGACTTGATCTGATGGACCTCCTCTCTAGGGAATTTGGGTAAGTGCTCAATTTACTTTTAGGAAAACCAACACTGGGCATGGTTTTACAGTATATGGGGAAGCTGCTCACCAGGGCTAGAAGATGTGCATGGAATGGAAGTGGTGAGCAGGGGAAAACTGTGTATGGCCTGTTTCTGCGCAGCAATTGAGGACTATTAAACTAATCTTAGTTCTTGGGAGTCCAGCAGGAAAACTTACTACCATCCTGACTGTTCTTGGACTTCCCATATGTACTACAGAGAGTATCCTTCTCATCTGCTCATTCCCCAGGTGATCTGTAGCTCTTGCTGTCTAATTTTACTCGCCTTCATCCCTCTGTCTTCATGGGATGATTTTTTGACCTTGCCACCTTTTTCTTGCTAAAAACCTGTTAATATTAGGACCTAATTGGTATGAATACAATACAGTCATCAGCAGTTTAGCTGTTGAAGTGTGCACCTGCTTGGGTCAGGTGGAAATAGCTACCCTGGCAGAGGATTGGTCAGCAAATAGCCTTGAAAACCCTCACACACCCTGGGGATCCTAAGTTTTCTCTCCTGGTTTAAAGTATTGTCAAAGGGAAAAACCTTGTATGTGGGATATTTATTCCTCTTCTGTACAGGGAGTGTGCCAAATGGTTATTTGTCCCTTGATGCCCCACAGTTCTCTAATTCTAAAGTGTCTCAGAATGGTGGCAGACACTTATTATAGCTAGCATTCAGCTGCAAAACAGTGGAGGTGTTTGAGGATATAATCATGAAAAGGAAAGGAAATAGGAAAAATACAGCGTAGCACTCAGACAGTTGACAGATATTAGACAGTTGAGACTTTCAAGACACGTTATTTGGTGATATCCCTTCATAGTTCAGACTTAAATCTTGTTCAGTGCTAGGGTCCAGTGTCGTATAAGTGGAAGGCAGGGAATCCCACTGCGTGTTACTAAAGCCCTTGCATATGGGGACCAAATTTCACTTCACAAGCAACAACCCACAATGCTTTCTTAACATAGTAAGATCACGTCTTGCTCTCACTGGTGAAATCATTAGGAAAATAAAAGAATATGAAATTTGCTATAGTTGTGTGGGTCTGGGTGCATGTTAACAGTACCTCAAGCACAAAGTAGCCTCCACTTGACCTTTTGGAGCTCTTGAGCATCACTGCTGGTCAACCTGTCTGTGTTACAGAGACTGTGGTTTGTCTTGAGATTATGGTACTGCCATGAAGTTAAGTGGGGGCAGGTGTATAAAATGCTTATTTAATTGTACAGTAATGACTAATGTTCTTCATACCATCAGTTTCTGGGTTGTTAATTACAGTGGAGTGTTTCATGGTAGGAACTAAAGTAAAAGCCATTAGGGTGTTGGTCAGCATGGAAGTAATTATATCCTTTTGATTTGGTTTGCGGTGAAAAAAAGACGCAATATAAGATGGTGATTCTTCTTCCTTCTGAAATAGGAATGTTCCAAAATAATTAAAACTGTCATCATGAATGCCTTAATGGAGGAGAATCAAGAAAGAGGCAAGACCATCAGATGGGTCAATTTGTAGGGCATTGAAATCAATGTCTAATTATCAGACTGTGCTTTAAAAACACTAGTGAAAAAAATCAGAAACAGTGACCTTAACTGGGAATTAACTTGCGCTTATTAATGAGTAACGTTTCTTCCGAATGCACAAATTTAAACTTAGCAGAGGGCATTTATTTAAGGCTCGATTATAGGTTTTATGAGTCTGCATGTGTGCGGGGAGAGAAAAACCTTTAATGTTGTAAGACACGGTGTGTAGGCAGTTCTTGGTGCAGAGTTTACATGCTTTGTCCAGTGATAGATTGACAGGAGTTGTGCATCAGAGAGAGTTCAGTGAGGAGCAGTTGGTTCACCAAGATGATTTGAATAGCCAGAGACAAATCCTGTTTTGGGGAAAAAACAGATTAAAAGTGGATATGCAGTGCTGCTTGCAATTTTATCTTGTGGTGTATATGCTTTCAGGAATGGCATTCAAAATAGCTTATACAAACTTTCTATGCTTCAGAAAGAAGAGTAAAACCAGACAAGGTATACTATATTCAAATGAAGGCTGTAGAGCATCAGATACATGTTGCCATAGCAATGCTGCATGTAGGGCATAAAGAAGTGGAATGGTAAGAAGCCAGCAGGGTCATTAACATCATCAGCAGGCTCAGTGGAGCACAACTCTATGGTAGATAAAATGGCTTCGTGTTTCCTTCAAACAGTATGTGTGAGAGTGATATGCACAAAGAGAGAAAATGGAAAAAATCATAGACACAGCAAAATACAACTGTGCTGGGAGTCCTGCCCATGATAGTACTGACCCTGACATCTGTGGCAGATGCTTTGGTCCTCTTGAACGCTGTGATGAGTTTGTGGAGATGTCTAGGGATATGCCCTGTCCTGAGGATCTCTAAGGATGTGTCACACCTCTTTTGGTTGACCAATGGATTAAAAATGCTCTGCAGCATTCTCCAGCACTTCTAGGAAGGTTACAGTCAATCACTGTTTCATTCTTCCCAGCAGCAGTATCTGGGTTTCATTATGAGCTTTGATATAACAAATGAAAGGAATAAAGTGAAGTTCTAACTTCGGTTATGTGGGAAATGCTAAGAAACAAAGGGAGGACTGACAAATATTAGTACAAAAATTAACCCCAAACTACCCTGCTCCATATGCAAAAGCAACAAGGAAAGACTATAAATACTAATCCCTATAGGCATTGAGCAGAATACTGTGTAATCCGCTATATGGGGATCCATCTATGTTACAGCCACTTAGCTTGTGGCTTTTACCATCAACACAAATGCATGTTTCATTTCTTTTTTAGGTTTCCTCTAATGCCATTTCTAGAACTTCCAGGGAGATAGAATGATTGGTCCCATATTATCATCGCTGTAAAATCATCTCCAGATATCTGTCAGCTTTAAATGATATAACTGAAATCAGTGTGGGCTGAAGAGATGCATGCAAATTGGGATCAGTAGAACAAGACCAGATCCTGAACTGCTGTGAGGTGGGATAGCTGCCCTCCGATCAGGCAGCTTCTGCTTCCCAGTTTTAGTTTGTGACAGCAGTAGATCTTTTGTATTGGTCGAATTTAACAGTTAGGCAAGTTACTTAGATTTCCAAAAAATTGGGTCAGCTTCTGACTAAGTGCCTTAATTTTTTTCTTGCATACTTCAGTTGTTCCAAAATTCCTTTTATTGCTGAAGTGAGTGAATTTTTTTACAGGCTTTCTGTGGTGTTTAATTAAAAAGACAAGTTTGGAGCTTGAACTTGCTGATTAAATGAAATGTCACTGTTTTACACAGGTGTCATAAACAAATTGTTTACCACTGAAACAAAGCCTATGTAAATATAGTTGGATTAAACAATGATGGCTAGGGTCCTGTCTAGTTTTAATGCCAGAAGCATCTTTTTAAAGTCATCATGCTTTCCCAAGACAGCATCAATAAGGAAGTATTAGTGCAGAAAAATATTACACCTTGTTTAAATTTCCACAGAGGGAAAATACCGGAGTTCTGTAACAGTTGTTCGTATCCTACTGGTAGCAGTGATGCTAAATCACAGCTGCCAGATTAGGAAGAAGCAAAGACTGAGAAAAAACTCCTAGCTTGACCTCTTGTTTTGAGTCCTTTCTTCAGCACCATGCTGTTGCTTTTGAGTTGAAGTGCATTTTAACTAAGGCTTCTGTAGTCGCACGTTCTCTCCCCGCTGCTGGTGCACTTCACAGCTCTTTGGAACAGATTGCTTGCAGTCATTGTGCAGGGGTCAGAGATGCAACTGGATTGGAGAGTGAGGTAAAAATGTGTTAAGAAACATATTCTGCCTTTACTGTGTAGCGATGAAAAGGTGCAGTTCAAAACCATTACCTTTCACCTTATGTCTGGAGTAAATTATTTTCCTTTCTGTTGCTGCCTTCAGGAAAAAGTCATGCCTCCACATCTGTCCAGGACACCATAACTCCTCTTCCGGTAAAATAGGTGTATTTGAAGCCCAGTTTGGAGTAAAGAAAGGCATGGCGACAAAGCAGTGGCAGCGCTTTATGCTGAAGAAACAGCTATACAGGTTTTTGCTATTCAGTGTGAAGGCCACATTGAATTATAGCACCAATGGGGCTGTTATCCTTTACCTGATAGCAAGCTGTGGAAATACAAAACAGAAAGGAGCCTTGCAAGCTTTTCACTGTCATTCCATTAAGGTTTAAGGGATCAGTATTTGCAGCTCTGTTCTGAAGTAAGTCCACCATGCTGATTGTTAACAACTACTGGCAATGCTACTGTAGAGGTGCAGATCAGTAATTCTTTGATTTTCAAGAGAATCAATTGAACTCTTGCAACATCTAATTAATTTGTAGTTGTTGTGAAGAATCTACAAATGATCATTATTGGTAATGAAGCTATTGATCCAAAGTGTACAAACTAGATGAAAAAAGGATAACAACCGAAAGCTCCAGGTCAGAGACCCTGTTATAGCCATTACCAGCACTTTAATGACCTCAGTGGGGCTTTGTTGAGTAACATCAACTGAGAACATGGCACATAAAATTTAATGTTCCTTGAACTGTTCCAGGATTTAGTAATAATGTAGGTTATGTATACACCTACACTGAAATTGTCAATGCTACCTAAGGGAACTGAATGCTAATTGCAATGTAATGGGCACTCAAAGCCCTTAAATGGTCTTCCAAATCTCAGCTTCCTGGTGCGGGAAGCGTGCAGTCACCCCTTATACAGATCCTTTGCTCAGCCCCTCACTGCTTTCTGTGTTCTTGTCGACTTTTTCCTTCAACCAGAAATCATCAACTTTCCCTTTCTTCAAATAGTCTGAGTTGTAATCATCGTGATAGAAATTTTGGATGCTTTGCTAGTAAACCTGTAAATTATGATTGCTGCGAAAGGGCAGTGTAATATAAATTTTCCAGTTTTCAGTTTTACCATGGCTTAGTAATTTAAGAGGTAATTCAGGAAAGACACATTTTGAAATTCATTGCTGCTTGTGCTCTTGCTGCTGTTTCTTTTTGACTGTTCAGAATACAACTACTGTATGAGAAAGAGAATGATATAATTCTAGTTGCTGCTATAAATTAATCTCTAGCACTATTCCATTAAATTAATGGAATGATATCAGGATTAGCTCTGGCCCACTTTAGAATTTTTAGACACTAAAAAAAGTCATATTATGCTGCTTGTGAGGTGAAATAATTCTGACACCACCTTCTATGAATTCATACTTCATTCTTTGTTAATGTTAGAAGGTAATGATGCCCTGCATTATTTTTATATTAGCTAAGATATTATGCTATTTTAAGGGATTTTATTCAGTTGTTCAGAGACATTCACCATTGCCCCACAGCAAATTGTGTTGAGATGTGCATATATAAGTGTGTAATTCTATAGGTGTAAACACACACGCACACATGTATATAGGTATGAACGCACAAGATAAAGGAGGAAACCTCTGCATAGGGAGGATTTTTTACTTGTCTTGAATGCATGTATAAACTTCGCAATTTTTCAACCTTGTTCTAGTTATTAAATAAGTCTTAAAATTAAGAGAAATAATATCTAAATAAGTTAAATCTTACTATTCATCATGAAAGATGAATCGCTAATGTCTGGGCACTTAGCTGTGCTGCTGCTTTTTTTGGTTGGATCTTGAGAGATTTTTATTAAAATGCAAATAGTGTAGCTACAACACTGCTCCCTGATTAAATGGAAGAAGCATCACTTAGTACTCATTGAAGTCAAATGTAATCAAGATAGAATTGATTTTATATTCAGTTCATGTAAACACTGTTCATTCTAGCTCCTAAAAATCCATCATATAACAAATATGCCAGCTTTATTTTTCAAATGGATACAAGGTAAAAAGAAAACTGCTTATATGCTTTATACATTTATAATGGAAATAATGCTAGCCTAAGATAAGTGCAAGAATGAAACTCCTCCACTACTCTAAATTTATATTGAAGCTGTGGTTATGTGATGAGATTTTTTTAGACTGAATAAAGCTGAGACCTTTTAGCATACTTAGAGCTCAAATTGACCTTTCCATCTGTTTGTTCCTTACCTGGGGTGGCTCTTCTTCCTCCCCCATTCAACTGAGGGTCAAGCTATCTTGAATCACCTTGCAGGTATTGTGTGGTAGGAACACAGAAACACTAAGTGCAGATGAGGCATTGCCTGTTGGCATAGCCTTTGTGTCCATACCCAGTTACTTCTTGTAAATAATGCTATAGGCCCAGAAAACATCTGGTGACGTGTATCTCCCATTGACACATTGCACCCCTTGACCCAGACAGGCAGTCACTGTCAGAATCATGGTTCTAAGGGCTACTGGTCTTCTGAAAGGAAAGCCATTTGGCAGATGTGGTTAAGTTTACAGAGTTCTAGGGTCAGTTAAATGAGCTTGTAGTTGTGCCCATGGAGAAGTGCAGCTGTGTGAGAGGAGCTGTAAATCAGGTTGGTAAGACTCTGAAGGTGTGCAAATGTGCAGGAGCACTTGTCTGCCTTAAAAATTATGGGCTCCATGTATCCATGAAAATCTCTAACACTTGACACTTAACTGCACTGCTGTCTGCAGCTAGTGCCGCTCTCATTACTCACGAAATCAGGGTGTGTGATTATGGCTGGCTATGCCACGTGTCCTCTCAATGGCATTCGGAGACAAGTCGTAGTTGATTTTCCTGCCTGAGAGAAGTGTCTGGTTTGTGTTTCCCTGTGCAGGCACACAGATACAGACATGCACATGCAAAAGACAACTTACATTCTGCAATAAAAGATTAAGCAGTAGGCATCCTTGTCTCTGCTTTTCCAACTATGGCTTTTAGGAGTCACTTTGTATTAAGAAAAGTAATGGTGTGCTTGCTAAGCAATGTATTTTGCTTACTAAGGACTCTTAAAATCCCCCTTAAGTCATAATATCTGATGAGCGTGTGAATGGAAGAGAAAGGCTTCTATTGACATTGTGTTAGTGCAAAAAAATGGTTCTGAGGTTTTGAGTTCTCTGAAGAGTTAGTTGTGTTTTGTGAAGATCACTCTGTCATGAGCAATGTTTCAGCTCTGTTAATTGCTGAGGAGGAAACATGGCAGAAGGTAGTAGAGTATAGGTGCATGGTTTGTGTTTTCCCAGCTGACTACTGCACCCCACCACATTGTATAGAATATGTAGGCTCTGCAGGAGGTGAGAAACCTGCTCTACATGCTGCTGAGCAAATGGGAAAATCTCCACCTGTGCTGGAGGATGCTATGAAACACATTTTCAGAGTGAACAAACCCCCATGAGCTCAGTTTGCAGGCAGAGTACAAAACAAAGCTGTATCTCCCTTCTTGGTTTTTTTTTTTTCTTCTGGATTTTGCTTTTTTCATATTGATCTAAGGGGAGCAATTGAGCTTTTAAGTGAGTTGCCTGGGGTTTTTCTGAGCAACAGTTTAGGTCATGTACAACAGAAACATTCATATTAATGCTATGATGGTCTTTTAGTAGCTAAAATTGGATTCTCCAGGAAGAAAATTATATTTTGAGTTACTGTGAATTCTTGTGGTTTTATGTATTTAGTATTTTCCCCTAGATGATGACTCCTAATAACAATCATTATGCACATTTCACAGACATTATACTGAATGAATTAAACCTCAAGAATTCTTGTTTTAAAAGCCAGTCTCCTCGAAGACAGAGCACTGGCCTGTTTTAACTGAAACGGTAAAGCGCAAATTAAAATTAATTCAGTTTGCAAAATGTGTTTCAGGATGTGTTTAAGCAAGCAGACATCAACAAATCAAAGGTCATTTTTGGAGGATGCAGACATGTGGAGTGAGTGTCTTGGTGTGCATATCCTAATTAAATTTGGGGAGAAAAATCATGGTGAAATTTAAAGACCGGAGTCATTGCATCTGGAACAGGTCAGCACATCAGTGAGCAAGGTGGCTTTGACAGTCTCATTGCAAATGACTACAGCAAAAAGTGAACTAGTGTGCTTGGGAATAACAAGATGTAATAGATTCCTAATTTCTTCTAGTAATAACCCGTTTCACTCTCAGTTCCATATGGTCCCATCTAATATAGCACTCCATTTCCAAAGAAAATACTTCTGCATCATGGAAGTGTTATGAAAGACATCATTGGAAAGAAAGGTGGGTTCTCTGTGAATCCCATTCATTTCACTCTTTGCATGTCTATCCATTTCCTAGTATAACCTTTACACCATGAATATGGTCTTCTAAACCTGTTCACCTGTAAGGAAAGCACCAAGCTAATGGTGCTCATATACCTGAAATGGCTACTTAATCCTTCTTGCCAAGACTTTCTGCTGATCACCCAGAGAACTAATATTTTGTAATTCATTTATTGTATTGAATTTCTTCTACTTCATTGTAAGTACTTACTCCTATTTGTTTATATTGAATATTGTTTACTGTTAGTGAAGATCATATTTAATTACATGTGTGAGGCACTTTGGACAGCTTATAGATCAAACAGACAAGGAACAATTCTACAAGAAACCTTTCAGATTTGAAATGTTGTCCTTGGGGGCTCAAAAAATCACACGGGCTGTTTTTATTTGGGATGGACAGGGTTTGTTTTGGTTTTAATCTCTGTAGACTGGCAAGGGCTGCTAAAGCTGTCACCATGTTATGTTTTAGTTTGGCACTTTATTGTAAACAGGTCAGTAGTACAGGTAACTGAAAATCCACCAAGGAACTGAAGAGAAGAGCATCAGCTGTTTCACAAGCTGAATAGAAAAAGATATGATGAAATCATTCCAGAGGTAGGGAGGAAATGTGATTTCCATGCTGCTTTATAATTTATACTTTCTGAGATGTGCTACAAAGAACAGCAATGAAAGGAAAGCAAAATATCCTCTGGTGATATTTCAGTAACACTGCAGATCATGGAAGGATCCCAGTTAAAGACTGCCAAGCTATCCTAAGCAGGGCTGGCAAAGGAGGTGCTGATATTCCCTCCAGTCCAGCTCTGCCAGCGTGTCTGTTCACACTGTGTGACATCCTCAATGTTTGCATCAGGGTTTTTCTTTTCCTCCCAGACCTGCGGATAATTTTGTGAGTTGGCAGCATGATTATGGTGAACTGGAGGTGAAGCCCACAGTAGCTCTTCTGTATCGTAGTATTAGCTATTGTCTCAGGTAGGTTTATCACGGTGTATTAGAGATCAGCATAAAAAGGATTTTAGTGGATTGCAAAGAGGAAAGATATAGACAAAATCTGTGAATCCTTAGCAATTTTTCCTGGATGTGCAACCTGGTCTAGTAGAAGGTGTCTGTGCCCATGGCAGGGGGGCTGGAACTAGCTGATCTTTCAGGTCCCTTCCAACCCAGACCAGTCTATGATTCTGTGTTGGACCAGTCAGTGCTTGGCGGTATAAATCATCTGTATTCTGCTGAAGTCTGTGAAACCCTATGGAGGTGGAACAAGAAATAGATTAGGGCACTTTTTGGTTTAGCCCCTAAGATTGGAAAGTTGAAAGTTCTTCCATTGTCACTCAAGTAAATAATTGTAATAGGTACAGTCCTCCTGTAAGATATTCAACTAAAAAAAACCTTTCCACATCCTTTCATAACTGATTTCTGCCAAACTGTGATGATGAGTTACCTCTAGGGTTGTCTGATCACCAGTGGTAGAATTGAGGAAATGTGTTCTCTGGAGTATGTAGAGTGATATTCAATGCAAACCTTCTGCCTTGTGGTTGGAGTCCAGGAGATATAGGGATCAGCATGAATGTGGCCAAGGAGAGCTCTGACAAGCATTGTCCATAAGTGAGGTAGAAATTATCCTTAAAAAAGGTGAAAGACTGCTCCAGGTTTGGCCTGGATGTCTAAGCTTGAAAACATGTGGGTTGTTTTCATCACCTTACTGCTCCAGTTTGATTCAGTTTTGAGCAATCCCTTTAAATGTAACACCCTCAGTTAAGCACAGAGAACCGAGACAGAGAAGAGGGAGATTCTCAGGTTTGCAATACTGCTTTAACAATCCTTCAGGTATGCAAACAGCCATGGTAAACTGAAACTTACTTTGTGACTTGAAAAAACTTTTGCAGAAGATTTCAGACTCCTTTGACTTAGTCCTGTGTTTCTTCTTACTTCTTGCACTTGTGAATTTTTGCACTCCTCTTCTTAACTGTAGCTAATTCAAGTCAATAACGTATCTCTGATTTGCTATGCAAATTGTTGAATGCAGACATAAAATTTAGCATGCAAAACTGCCATTTCTTGCAGCTACAGTGCAGCATGATTCAAGAAATCTATCTGAAAGATGCCACATTTAATTCTGTTGGACTTTGATAATTGTTTATATTATCACTTCTGTAGGCTCCCTGCATATTTTGTTCAAATGAACTTTTCCAAAATTATGAGAGTTTTACTTTGCTGAAGTGAAAACGAAATGTATGTTTAAACCCATTCAGTCTTACGGAACTTGCAACTAGTTAAATGAACGTCAAATGTTTGCTGGATTGGAGCGTTGACACATCCATTACAGGGATGTGTCTCAGATACCAAGTTTGAGTATATTTAATGTTGTTCTGGAAGTCTGAGGTTCACAAATTTAAAAGGGTAGTTTATTGTTGCTTGCTTTACATAGCATATTCCTCTGTCTGGGATGAAAAATTTAAATGTGAATCCTCTGATCCATGGAGATAGATGCCAAGAGGGAAACTCTACTGTGAAGACTGACTTCACGGGCAAAGTTAAGATCTACAGGAGCAAAACCTTCTCGTACATTTTCAGTAATGTTCTCTTTCAGGCTGAGTATACTGAGGCAGTGGCTTGAGTCACTGTCAGGCAGAATCAAGATAAAGCTCTTACTCAGGCCTTCATTTTCCAGGATTTCACATCTGTATTTTAAAGACTTGGCAAATTTTTAATTCTGTCTTGTGCCAGGGAGGTAAAATCTCCAAACTCAGGTTCATCGTCACTGCTTTATGGTGGAATCCTTCCAAACTGGTCTGCATATTTGCTGAGGTATGATGCTCCAGGCTGGACACAGGACTCACTGAAGCTGGGTAGAGTAAAGGATTTCATGTGTCACACATCCCTATTTAAATGTCCTGTTACAGCAGCTCATTGAGCTGCAGAAATTTTATTCTATATAATCCCTTGTCCACATTGTAACCGACATAGTAAGAAACAAAAGCATTGCCTAACATGATTGCTCAACCTGTTTTATTGAAGAGCTACCAAATATTTTTTTCCCTTCTTCTTGGAGGAATAAACAATTTGAACCATTCCAGGTATCTGCTGTTGTTGTAAGTGTAGGTCTGTCTCGTGTTTCTTGTGTTGCTAGGGAATGCGTGCAGCTTTTGTTGCTTTTGAATTATAGCCGCTAGCACTTATCTTCTCCTCCAGCAAATAGCATTTACAGCAAGTTCTTTGAAAGCAGTGTGGTCATTTATACTTAAGACAGAATTGTGGCAGCAGCAGTTACAGGGAAGAGCTTAGGCCAGTGTTGCTTCTACAGAGAAGTAACTCTGCTTACGCACATTCATTATTCATTTTTATAAGAACAACTTCCTGAAATTTCTGGAAGAGGAAGAACAGGTTTTTACTAGTGCTGGCTAAACCAGAGAGTTTCCATTTGTCCAATATGCTTTCTGTGAAGCTGCAGTGCTTTGTGGAGACTGAAGTATTTCAGTGATCCACTAAGAAAGGGTGAGGGTTGAAGGAAGAGGATTTGGGGAAGCTGGCTTACTGCTGTGCTGATCTGGGGTGAGAAATGTGGCTTGAATTTTCCATATTGCTTCATAACATCTAAACACTCCTGCATCCTCTTTTCAAATGGAAAATCTCAGATATTATTGAGAAAGTGGGAATTTTTTGCCTTTTTTTCTTTTTTTATGGCAGGATTTTGAAATGGGTTTGGGCTTGTTCCAGTGAAAAACTGAAAACATTTGGAAAATATTTTCCCCATTTTTGTTGTGGTTTCATTGGAAGTTCTCACAAAATGGAGCTGTCAGTGTCTGGTCAACTTTAATTTGATGGCATCCAGAAACTATACCAGGCAATTCCACATCTCCATTCCTATTCTATGGATATCTTGTTGCATAATCTAGCAATATGTGGGTTGGTTTTTTTTCCTCTAATTGAGGCAAAAATGGATTGAATGAGAAAAGTAATTTTTTGTTCAAAACTCCAAAGGTCTGGTTTAAGCCAGGGACATCAGTTGTGTCAGCCTGGAAGTCAACTGAAAGGATCTCAGTAAAGAAACATTAGTGCTAAGAATTGTCGTGAGGAATAGATTAAGTTCTCTTTTCTTCCTTCGTGTTATTATCTAAAACTTCTGGGGAGATAGTGAATATACCTGGCATCACCCTGATGAAGAGAAAGAGCTTTGTGGCAATACAGCCAAAGTAAAACCATGTGTTAAGTGAAAGGCTTATTGCTTGGGGTTTATATTCTTTCCAGCCTTTATTTTGAAATGCCAATCACTGACTTTGCCTGCAAATCTGAAGAACTTAGTGTTCTTTTCCGAAAGCCATTCCAGCATTGGGCGCGTCAGGTATTTAAGCTGTATGGTGGAAATAAAGTGATAGTGTAGGATTCTTTTTTTCCCTCTCCAAACTGGAAGAAAAACAAGACATCCCCTTCTTCTATTTAGCCTAATACATTAGAGGTCTGTAAACACAACCGATGTATGTATGTGGTCTGGGGTTGCTGGTTTGGTTTTGTTTTTAAACCATCATGGCTTTGTGATGGGACTTCAGAAAAGTAATTTCTCTCTATTGACCTGATATAATTCTGATGTACATTTCAGTGCTATGTATCTCTAGCCACTTTTCTTTCCTTCAGACCTAAACAGCGATGGTCATGATGTAATTTTGGAACTCAAGCCCTAAGGGAGTGAAGATGAGTGTTCTCTTCATGTTTCTGCCTTTAAAATGGTTGCAGACAGAAAACTGACTGATGAAACCTCTCTGAAGTGGAGGTGGTGTTCGTGGGTTGGGTATTCCAGAACAAGGAGCAATTCTGTGAACAGTGGAATGAATTTCTTTTTGTAATGGGGCAAAAGGAAAACTGCAGGTTGTCAATGCATTTAGCATTTGATTTTAATTTGCTCATTTCCTTAGGGAAATGGAGTAGAAACTTCCTCAATTAACCTAGATTCTAGTGGGGAAAAGCAGGGAAGAATCAAGGAGGATGATATGTGATCAGAGATATTAATCACAAAATCCTCTTACTGATTTCATGAATCTTGATGCCCCTTGCATGGTACTGAAAGGAATTGCTTTATCCATGTAATTGAACGAGTAGAACAAAACATTTGTGCTTATCTGCCTCCAACCAGGCCCTGAATGTAGCAACCCAGAGTTGCTGCCCATTGAAGCATCTGCTGTTATCACTAGGGAATTGTCTTTGGCTTTACTGGAGCAATGCTACTTCATATCAGTCCAGGCTCCTGGACTTCTGGTGACAAAAAAAAATAGCCTGAGTTTGCTGCCAGTAGCTTTTTACTTCCCTTTAGCACCCAAACCCCTGAAGAACACAATTTTCATTCTAGCAAAATATGCCAATATAATTTTTTTCTCATTTTATACGTAGCTCCTGCTGTCTTACGAGATTGGAAAATGAAACTAGCTTGAGACCAGTGTGCAGTTCCCTGTGCAGTTAAGTGAAATAAGCTTTCTAATTAAAGGTGTTTATAGCTCCAACAACATTGGAACTCAGTTTCTTCTCTTTGAAATAAACTCTTTGCCATTTTGTTGTTTATTCTGAATATCTGTGGCTGTATTTTGCCTCTGTGATACTGCTAAGAATTTACAGTAAGCAGGACAGAGCAGCTGGATTCTCCATGGTAGTACATTTATAGTCATAGAGTCATAGAATCAGACAGGCTGGAAAAGACCTTTATGATCATCCAGTCCAACTGTTTCCGAGCACTTCCAAGGCCACCACTAAACCATGCCACTGAGGGCCTCATCTACATGGTTTGTGAATACTTTCAAGGATGGTGATTCCACCACAGCCCTGGGCAGCTTGTTCCAATGCCTGAGCACAATTTCAGTGAAGAAATTGGTCCTAATATCCAGTCT
Source organism: Ara ararauna (assembly GCA_028858755.1). Classification (NCBI taxonomy): domain Eukaryota; kingdom Metazoa; phylum Chordata; class Aves; order Psittaciformes; family Psittacidae; genus Ara; species Ara ararauna. The sequence goes on along the minus strand of CM054380.1, from coordinate 7,732,710 downwards.
AAACCTCTCCTGGTGCAGCTTGAGGCTGTTTCCTCTTGTCCTATCACTTGTTACCTGGGAGAACAGACCAGCCACCTCCTGGCTCCATCATCCACTAAGGCAGTTGTAGAGAGCAATAAGACTCCCCAAGCCTTCTCTTCTCCACACTAAACACCCCGGTTCCCTCAGCCATTCTTCATCGCATTTGTGCTCCAGGCCCTTCACCGACTTCATTCGGGACCTGCTCCAGCACCTCAATATCTAGGCATCTGCTTGACCTCCTGAGGAAAAGGAGGTCATTCTGCTGATCCCCATTACCTCCATAATATTTTTATAGCAGTTGCTAGTCTTGCTCTAGATTTTGTTCTTCATTCCACTGCTGTGTGTTGCTTTGGAGGAGAATGTGAGCTTCTGGAGATACTTGAGTCCTCCAAAACAGTAATGCTAAATAGTTATTTTCGTGCTGAAGTGCTTCTTTTTAGGCTCTGCTTGGAGAAAATATCTTTAAGAGTGTCTTAGATCTAGAGATGTTGAAGTGCCTTTTTTTGAAGTTATCTTTGAAATCTCTGTAGGCCCTCCAGCACATGCGGTGTTATCTACAGCTTTTCAATTCACTACTGTGACTGCTTGGTTGATGTGTTTCTACTTGCTGCTTTCATTCTGTTTCATATCATACATTATTCATACATCCCTGAGTTAAACTACAGGTCCTGCTATAAGCCCTGAGCATCACTGTAGTTGTAGTCCTTGCTGTGGTTCTCTGCAAAAAAAAAAAAACAGGAGGTGATTTTGCAACAAATGACCCTAGGAGCAAAGACTTAATACAAGGATTTAGCACTCATTTAAATGAAAGCAGATCTCTGGTCAGAGGAGAAGGACAAAGCACTCCTTGTCTAACCTGATTTTTAGTTTTAGGGAGGCTGCTAAAAGTGGTCATCAAGAAGGGTGGACTTGAAGTCTATGAAGCAAAGGTTAGCTGTTAAGGAAGTTGCAGAACCATAAGCCTGGAATATGCAGGCAGTAAAGGGGGAGGAAGATGACCTAAATGCTTGCCCTTTTCTGCCCTTGGTATATGAGTGAATTTAAGGGGACAGGAAGAGCCTTGCCTCCACTTCTCTGCCTGTCAACAGGAGTAGGTGGCCCACGCTGGAAAAAAAAAAAAGAGCTGATAGAAGAGGTGGAGTGAGCCAGCAGTCCTCTCACTATGGAACAGGGGGCAGAGAAAGGGTGAGTGGTGGCCTGTGGCTCTTAGCCAATTGCAGCACTGTTCTTGGGGCACTTCATTGCTTATGACGGCCAGAAAAGAAGTTAAAAATTAATTTGTACATTGATCCCTGGAGTTATCTCATCCTCTGAAAAGAAAGGCAGACAAGGAAACCATTTTGGACCTTGCCTGTGACTAAGCTGTGAATCTGTGGTATCACTCATTGATGTAGACACGGAGGCTGGTTGAAGTGGACCAATATTGTCATCTTATGTCATCATCATCACATGTTCTGGCATCTCAATTACTGTTCTGAAATAATGAAAGGAGCTGTCAGGTCAGGTAGGTTAGATGAATTACTCAGCTCAGTTACTCCTATCTAAAATAATCTGTATCACTTTACTGAGTGTCAGCATGTTGCTTACTTGAAAAATTGCACTTTAACACTAGTTTCCCTCAGACATAAACAGTCATTAAAGAATTCTGTAGGGTTTAGGTCTCTTGATTTAATACACAGCAAAGAAAATGCCAACCGTTCCTATAGAAAATACTCTAACACTGGAAAGACATGTAGGAATATAATAGAGGAAAAAAATACTATGGAGAAAATGAATCTGTTAACAAATGAAGGATTATAATATGGGTGGACATATTGATTTGATAAAAATGGATGACTATGCAGTTGAAAAAGGTACAATTCAGATCCTGAGCAGGGGGAACCCAATAGCAGTAATGTTGTTATAGTTGATTTTCACATTTTAGTATGTTACTATTTAATCCTGTCACAGCAATGCTAAGCTTTGTATGGCCAGATTATAAGTCAATGTCTTCACACGTCTTCCAAGTAGATCTTTAGTATTGCATGGAGAATCCATGTGTTCAGATGGTTTAATTTTGTAAGATGACCATTGATTTCCCAATTGTGCTAGCTGGAATTTTAATTTACATTTACCATTTCTTTTCCAGTTGTTATGTCAGCAGACTGTAATAGAGCAGGAGCACCGCATTGGCTTTGTGCTGTACATACCCAGCAAGCCCTCGCTGTGGCTTACTGGTACGATATAACACCCTATAGAAACCACTTCAGCTGGAGCACAGTTTGTCTGGAGGTTGCTGGTGATAGGAGGTGCATGAAGAGAAACACCAATTAGAGGTAGAAAGGAATTTTTCCTCATAATGAAGAAAACAAAGCAAATGAATTTCTATTTTTTATAAACCACTTTTTTAGGGGGAAAAAACAATATAGAGGCATGTGTAAGTAGTTACAAATGGATTACTGTTGAACTCTTGGTTAAAAATAGAGTAGAAAGCTGAATTTAAGAGTAAAAATGTGTTTGAAAGGAAAAATCAGTGTTTCAAAGACTTTTTCCTAAATCAGAATTTCACCAGAATTTATACTTTCCTAATAAGGACACTTATAAAAATGTCAGCTGTAATAATGAGCCTACAGTTATCGATAATGAAAAATTTCCCTAGAAGTTTGCAGTTCTGCTGTGGTTGATGGTAAGAAATCAGGCTTCCACCACTCCAAGGCTGCAGAAGGCAGTTTAAACTCTGCACAAGTAGCATGTGGGGGCAGGAGGATAGGTTTAATCCCAACTTCCTTTCTAATAGGATGCAAGATGGATGTGTGGGCACTATCAGTCGCTCCCCTGCTGAGCCATGTGTTTCTAGAGCAGAGGCTTGGTTCAGTGAGCCCATCTTCTCCCATTTTCTCCAACACAAGGGCCTAGTGGATTAAAACAAAACAAAACATGGGGTTTGGTTTGGTTTGTTAATATCTTGTAGTCAATGTCTCAGTTGCTTGAACTTCACTGTCCCTGGCAAGCTGTCCTGCTTTCTGTGTTCACATATTTGCTTTCATATGATACCCCCACAGAAAAGTGCCTGGAATGGTAGCCCATTGCATCCTTCTTATTGCTAATTGGAAAAACAAAATTGATCTTGTTTAATACAGATCTTGGTGGCTGCACTGAAAGGTAAACCATGCTTGGCAGTGATGTACTTTACCTCAGTTACCAGCTGATCCTAATTCAACAGCTGCTAATCTTGGTTTCTGCTTGGGATTTGTGCTGTTGCTTGGTGAGGCTCAAATATGCACAGTTTTTATTCTGGGCCATATAATCCAAAATTACATAACAAAACAACTTTGCATTAGAGAGAGAGGGAGAGAAATTCATAAAACAATCTAATGAAGTAGCACTCTTCCAGTTTAGTGTTGTTCTACAATAAAGCTGCCTTTGTCTGCAGTGATAGTTAGGAGAAACTTAGAATATATGAATCCAGAATATCAATAATGCTCTGAACTCTGTGGGATGTCTAGAAAATGAAAACCAGAGTAGATTAAGTATTGGTCATGTGTGGATGAAAGAAGAGCTATAAATTCCAAGAGCAAATGTAACCAGATACAATGACACTTATAATGAATCAAGGTCAGTAGTTGGCTAAAATGGTTTAGTATAGATAAATGAAGAACTTGAGACTTTATGAGACTTTATTGCACAAGTCTTTAAACCATTAAAATAATTGAAGGCAAACGGGCTATGAGTCAACAGGACAAGTTGGCATTTCAGGTTACTGAGCGATATGGAGTAGAAACACAAAAGATAGGTTTTCACCTACAGAATAGTAACAGTTTTTTAGTTCAGAGCTTACCGCTTTGAGGGTATTCATGAAATGCAAAAATGTAAAATGTCAAAAGATAACAAATTAGACAAAGCAGAAGAAAAATACATGTGTCAGAGACATCTTGTATGTGAAGGAGATGAACAGCAGTATTTGAAAGCAGGGAAGTTGCTTGAAACACGATGCTACTACGTATACTTAAGAAACCAGTATCAGTAACTAACCCATCCTTGTCACCGCTTTCAAAGCTGGACTCTAAAAGATATTTGCTTGCTCTTCATGACACACACATTCTGAATAAAATTCAATCACTTTCAGTTGTTTAAAAAAACCTGATTAGCCCAGGAGAGTGGATGAATGGAGGCGGCAAAATTCCATTAAAATAAGATCAAAGTATTACTATGCTTTCATTTTTCTGAAACTATTGACTTCAATGAAATCTGTGTTTTCAGTGGAGCTTATTATAGTTGTAAAGTGTCCGGTCCTGATCCAGCTTGGGCTGTGATAATGGCTTGCATTGGGAATAATAAGACCAATTTTCAGTGCTTTTGAAAATCCTGTCTTCCTGTCAGTTCTTTACCAGTGATATCCAGGTGCCATTTCTTTCCACATAAGCTGTGGAAATAGAGAACCACCTCTCTGCCTGTGGTGTGACAAGTACTTCAAAATACTCTTCTCTGGATTTTTAGTAATGTGCCTCAAAATTTACTCTGCTGAGTTTCAGCTCATAATATTCACTGCAGCTTTTCTCTATTACTTTCCCTTTCTGTTAAACTGGAAACAACTTATTTGCAGCAAATATTATAAAAAACAATCTATGAATCTGAAAAAAACCAGTCTGTTTGGAATGAGAGGCAACAATCAGTTACATTTTCTCCTTGAAGGTTTTTTTAACACAAAATGGTGTTGAGCTTCAGGTTTTGAAGTCCTTTACATGACTGGTCCTAAAGCCTACATCAAAAGCCTATCATATTTTCATCATGTGTATTATGTAGCAAATATTCCCTCTTTATTTTACACAGTTTGTTTACATTCTACACTAGTTTGCAATGGTTTGATGAATACTGGAGAGAACAAAGCGGGAGTCATCAAGTTTACTTTTTGGAAAAGTTAAATTAAATAGGCTTGGTAACAAATGAAAAAACAAACCTGAATCTATTGTTCAGTTGGCTAGACAGCTTGGTAGTTAATTTTATTTGTTTAATATGTACAAGGAACATAGCTGTGATATATTAATTTCCTCCTATAAGAAAGTGTTTTCCCACTCAAAGAAATTTTGATGTAGAGAGAGAGGCAAGAAAAAAGGGTGGGTAGTAGTGATTGCTAAGCCTGGTGAGTGATTACAGAGATACCTGTTCTCTCTGTCTTTGCTGACTTACTCAGACTAGTCCAAGCCTCCCTGTTTGCACTTAGCAAGCTTCTCTCCTTCAACAGGCATTAAGGTGAGCAAACTTTGCCTATCTGACAAAGCCAAGACTATAAAAATTCCATGCTTCTGCATTCATATCCAGCTGTATCTGAGCACACTGACACAAATGTATTTATGGCTTGTAGTTGTACCTTCTTATAACTGCATTTTTTGCCATATGGTGTGCACCTGCAGGTACTTGACAGCACATTTCAGTCCAGCGTGACAAGTTTGGGGGTTCAAACTCACCTTGTTAGTTTCCCCCAGCTATGAACAGCAAAAATGTCTAAAAAACAAATATGTGTACAAAAAAAGATTCTCAGAGGGAAGGGAAAAGGCTAATGGGTTTTAATAGTTTCATGGTTTTCAAAATAAAACTGGATGGGACATCATCCTTAACGTTTCCTGATGTATTCTTATACAATAGGATCTTGCTCCTCAAAGGTGATCCTGAAATGTTTCATGTGAGCTAGAGTTATGATACTTTATGCAGGTGACACAGGGGAAAAAGTGACTTGCCCCAGGACACCTGACAAATCATGCCAAAACCAGAACTCAGGCCACTGAAGTCTGTTTCCTGAGCAGCCATGCACCCACAAAGGGGCTGTTTAAAGCACTGTTGGTAAAGAAGTTCCCCCCATACACTTATGCTTCAGGGTGGTCTTTGTGTTAAGCAATAATAAGAATGTGGAGGGACTGTGGAGCTTAGAGAGGCGTGATGTGCTCAGTGGCATGGAACTTAGCTGATGAAATAGCATGGCTGCAGCAAGCTTGGGAGCACTCTGCTCATCCTGGACTCTGTCTGCTGGATCTGGGGAAGATAACAAGAGTGATTCCTATTTGACCTTGAAGGCCATAAACCAAGGGCAATCTCCTCAGTGCCTTGCTGTTCACACTGTGACAGTAGCATTATGCTGTGGAACATTAAAATTTCCAATAATCCTGCTTTCTTCTCTCTGGCTGAGCGCAGTGATGATTGTTTGCTAGATTGTGGGGAAAATCATATAGATTAGTGTTTCAAAATGATCATAATGCTTCGTTGCACTGGTTTACAGTCTTCTAAAGTGCTGTACCAATACTCCTTACTCAACCTCAACACAGGGACGAAACACAGATTATTAGTATGTACATCTCACACGTAGAAGCATTCAGGCTAAAAGGAATGGTTTTGATATCTGGTATATTCTCATATATGTTCACTTTGTATATTCGTGACTTTCAGTTTTTGGTCTGATTGCTATAGCTGCCTGGCTATACCAGCCAACCTCACATTTGCACATTGCAAAGGATGTCTTTGTATAAATCCAGTTCATCTGTAAGTGTAACCAAGTTACAAGACTATGCCCTAACACAACAGAGGGGTAACTACTTGTTTTACTTGAGCCGCTCTACTATTGGTAGGAAACAAAGAATATATTTTGTGAGAAGAGGTAGCTCTCAGCTTGCTGGAGGAAGCCATAACCTGATCCTGCCTGTCAGCACTTATAGGATGAGTTTGGAAAACCTGTCAGCAAAATTAATTTGGGCAACCATATGTATCCTGTCCCATAATAGCATGATGCCTCAAAACAAGAATGCATGCTGTTTGTTGAACAGCATTTCAGCTGGCGTGGGAGGCAGTTCTCTATCCAAATTAAGTTGATAGAAACACTGCTTTCAGACCTTTTCTGGGGAAAACCTGATTTCTCAAGCATCAGTTTGATACAAAAAACTTTGTCACTTAGCCCCATAACCTTATTTTTAGCTCTGAATATAAAGAGCACACATGTGTCTGACTGCTGCACAGCTGCAGTCCACTAGGGAAAGTCAGAAGGCAAAAATCAGAGCGGTGATTTTGTTTGAGCAGATGCGACAAATTTCTATGTACAAGCTATTTATAGAAAGGCTGCAGCAAGCTAATTAATTGTTTATAGGGAGAAAGTTAAGGAGCATAACCTGAGATCTGACATTCCGTGTAATAATTATAATTAGAGATGAGCTGGAATCAAAAATCAGGATGCGAACACAGACACATTTTGGGAAAGTTTTGAATCTGATCCAGGTCTCGACTGTGCAGCTTTTTGTTGCCATTAGGATAGGCTAGAATGAAATCCTGGTTTGGAATTTGGCCTTCTGTGTTTTGGTAAAGTACAAGTCTGGATCCACATTGTGTGATGAGAGCCAGCTCTGAATTAGTATCTGGCATACTGGGAGAACAGAATTCAGTGGGGTTGCTATGCATTTAATGGTACATATTTATTTGGTGGTTTGGTTGTTGTTTTGTTGGGGTTTTTTTTAAAGTAACTTAGGAAAGCTTACCAAGTTATGCATTAGGATCTTGGAAAGCTAATTCATAAGGTGATTGTCAAACTTCTAAATACTTTAGAAATAGCCTAATTTCTGCAGAGTCCTCCTGAGCCTTATAGTAAAGGAGTGGTCTACCGGTGTCTTCTAGGTTTTGAGGAGTTAATGGAAAAGAATTTGAGCACTCAGCTTGGAAAGGCAGCTAAGGCAGAGACATGATTTATGACTCCAGTGCAATAGTACCTGAATATCTCGAAACTTGGTTCTGATTCTAAACTAATTAGAAGTCAGTTGCTATGTGCTGCATAAATATATATACAACAGTGAACCAGATGAAAGATCAGTTAAGGAGCCAGATGGAGAATTAAATCTCAGTCAGATGTTTATCTTAGCCAGTGCATCTCAGTTTATAGAAGGTATCTCTAGTCAAAAAGAAAATGCATTCAAGGAAAGACTACATCCTGCATGTATAATTCAATTAGTTAGCAAATACGCAGCTGAAGTTCAGATTTTGTTTGTTTTTCTTCTATGTACTGAGATAATTGCTGAAGAGTTTATGATACTTTTAATAGGATGCTGAAGAACTTGAAAGACCTCTTTATCTCTGTGCGGCAGCTAATTGGTTTCTTAAGGTAGACCCAGAAAAGCTTGTGGCTCAGGTGATGGCGTTTACTTCTGCAGCCAGCGTGGCCAGTGGATTGCCAGATAACACTGGGGAGCTTACACATAGTCTGAACACATATGGGTCAAGTCAGACCCTGCATGAGCAGTTCTGATCATGGCTGGCCAATGTTCAACATCGCGTAAGTAAGGCCCTCATGCACTACAGTGCTCTTAAATCAGTAGCTACAGGCATGGTTCACTGTTGATGCTGCTTTGCTCTTGTTTTCATCCTTTTCATCCCAGACAATTTTTTTCTGGCTGCTGTGGCTGAGTTTATGCTATTTCCTACTTTCTCTCTTGATTTCTTCTCCTTTTTTGTTATGTACCTAAACCTTTTTGCATGTCAAATGTGGGATTGTCTTAAGATTGCTGTCAAAGCATTTCCAGGTAAACCTACTTTCACTGGACCAGTTCCTGAGCTGCATTATCTTCTCCTCCAGGAGCTGCAGCTTTAAGCAGGCAGAATCTTCACTTGTAAGTGAACTGCTCCCTTCACATTCAGCACATGCTAGAAACTGCTAGTTTGAACTAAAAGATGATACTGTTTTCCCTCATACTTGTCATAGACAGTATTTTGTGCCTTGGGGCTGCTTCTCCAGCACCTAAATATGTTGTTATGAAAACACTGTTCCAGTACAGCGGCTTAGAAGGGTGCAAGCAAGCTTTTATGCAAGGCAAGCTAAGCTGCAGACCAGAGCTAGCTCTCTGCAGAGCACTGCTGCTAATTCAGTGCTGTTTGAGGAACTATTAATCATTCTTGTCTTCTTCACTGAACTTACAAGTCTGTCTAATAAAGACCACACACATAATCTTTTATTTATGTAATGGTCTATTTATCAATGTGAGGTGAGAATTTGACCTTATTATACAAACTTCAGTATTCCCAAGATATGTCAAGGTTCAGTTTCCTCTTGCAGCTCAGCCCTTCCTAACCCTTTTGCATTTTCATTGCTCTTTTCATTGCGTAGCTAATTAAGCCATGCTCATATATAAACACAGTTTACCAGCTAGTGAAAAGTTCTCATACAGTGATATGTAGTGCATGGAACATGGGATTTATTTTTTTCTGAAGTAGGTTGTAGTTTTTTCATATCAAAATGGCATTTTACTAATGGCATTGGTATGAAAGCAGATAATACAGTCTTTGAGATGATTTCTCCCTCTGAAAACAAAATGAAAGTGAATGAAAACACACAGTAGTTCTGTTCCTGTTGCATTTTGTGCCTAGATCAAAACTTCAGAAAATTCAAAACAGCCAATATTGAACTAGAACATAGAAAATGCAGCTGAGCTTGGGTTTAGCTATGAAAGTCAAATTATGAACAGCGTCTCATCTGAGCACACAAATCCATCCTGACTTGGTATCTTATTATAAGATCTTGTCCTCCATGTGTGTATGTAGCCTTTGCAGAACCTTTTAAAGATGGGTAGAAAATCTGTCTTGAAGGTGACTTGACACACACACCTGCATCTTTCAGTTAAACCGGGGCTGTTGTTCACATCTGCTCTGTCCTGCATCACATCACAACAGCCTCTCCTTGTCTTACATGGGAATTTTTAATTCACTGATTTAAATTAATCTAACTCGACTCTTCAGGCAAGAGTCCAAGCCCTGAGCACAGCAAAACAGAATTTAGTTTACGAACCCGCTGTGAACTGGAGCATGCAAGGTTTGCCTGGATTTAGTTACCTGCTTCCAGGGATTCTTGAAGCTGTTTCAGTAAAACTATGTTTCTAATTTTCATTCTTCTTATCAGTAGAATTGTGTGCATTAGGTTTCTTCTGCTGGCTTCAAATATTGCTTGGGAATGAATGACAGTGAGGTTCAGGTTTCGTTAAGGAATATGCCTTGGTAAAGTATATTTTACATATTTAATTGACACCAAGTCATTCATCTAATTTGTAAGAGGGCAAGGTAGAAGGCACACAGAGCTGAATGCTTCATTCCAAGACCAAAATATGGGGAGTAGTCTGTTGGATTTGATGTAATGTATTGCAAATATAGGTCACTAGACTTATCCATTAAAGGAAATAAAACCAATGTATGTAATTGCAAATACAGAAGAAGTACCTTTATGATATTGTCAAGTCATTACTCACAGTATAAAGTACATGTAACAGACTGCAGGGCAGGGACATGTATCATCATGTTTTTCCCACACTGGTTGTGTATTAGAATAATCCTTTTTCATCACCACATGCTCGTGGCCATTAACAAAAGAAGCCCACTAATTTAACGATATTCTACAACTTTGCCTCAAGTCCATATTTTGTTCTGGCTTGTAAAAAAAATAAATAAAATGCACAGAACAATTCCTCCTCACCACTGGGACTATCTGCCAAGATGATTTGTCAGAGCTCCTACAGCTTCAATGCATTTCCACCTATTTCTTCCACCTTCCCCTCCTTTCTTTCATGTTTAACTTTCAATTTATTGTTTTTAAACTCAATGAGATAACATAGCTACCTCAGGGGAGGAACTTTACACCATTCCACAGTGTAAATGGTATTCTTTCAAAAGTTATGCTATTGCTTTACAGCCTTTAAGAAACATGCATTCAAAACCAATGTAATGAAAGTTTTTAACTAGACCTTATAGTTTTTAAGTAACCATGGGGCAAAGTCCTGGCTCAGGCTTCTGTTACCTGGCTAGCTCCCAGTTAATCTGTATTTCATTAGGAAATAAAGGGTTAGATTGTAACAGTTCTGCTTTAGATGGAAGCACCAGGAAGCTGTGAGAGCTCTTAAAACCTGATTCTGAGGAAACTTGTCACAGTCTGTTATTAAAGTTAAAGCTTTTGGCACAGGAACCAGTTTTGGTAAATGTAACCTTTTCTTATCAGTTGATGGGTTTGTAGAAAATGTAGAAAGAGCCAAAGAAGAAAATAATTTCATCTGCAGAATTCACTTTTGGCAGCTGCTCAGAAATATGGAAGATTTAGGGTTTCAGGGAAAAAGGCAGGATTACACATGTTATTTCTTCCTTCCAAATTCATTGAGGTAATATTTGGGACATCAGATTTCCCTAAGGTTTTTTTCAGAGTGTAACAAAGACTGGAGAACCAAGACAGGTGGTCTTTACTGTGAAAGAGCACAATAAAACTTTCATCAGTAAGGAGGGTAAAACAGAACCAGAAGCTGAGGTTTCTTGGAGATATTTACGACAAGAAGGGCAAAAAAAAAAAAAAAAAAAAAAGTTAAGTGTCATTATTTTGGCAATTTTAGAGTTTCAGGGTAAATGCCTCCAGTGAAATACCAATATTTCAATTAAAAAAACCCCAGCAGTTGGGGTAATCATTGCAGCAGAACTTCTTCCTGGATCCACATTTCTTTTGGGTACTGATAACATTCTGAAATTTTATTTGGCCTGTATTGTTTCATACAGTTAATTTCTATCAAAAGAAACCAAGAGGTTTTTCAGGTTTGCTATAATTTGATTGTTTGTACAAAATCCCTTCTACCACTTATGAATTATGTGAATATGAAAAACAAATACAAGCTCTTTGTTATAATCCTAATTGAGTTGTAATACTCTCCCACTGGATTCTTTTCTATCCCTTTAGGAAATTAAATCCCTTAAAAAATCTAACCCCTAATCCACTTATTTTCTTTTGAAACTCAAACAAGGCAGCCAAGTGTACTCTTGGATACCAAAGTACCTTTGTAATCCAAACTCAGGTCATGTTCTGCAGTGAAACTGCAACTGCACCTCCTGCTTAGCCCATGCTTGAGCTGTTACCTGTCTTGGGGCTACCTCTATGTGATCATCTCTGCCTCCTTTCTTTCTCCCTCCCTCCTGCTGAAGACTATACCTGTTGTTTATCCTGGGATGGTCATACCTATTGGGGGGGTAGAGCTATTTTTCTCCAGTGAGCCAACCCAGATCACTGCTGTTTTCTTATGATGTTGCAATAGTAATAGGACTTTGGTGACAATGATGGTCTAAGACACAGAGGAAAACTAGGGTTTGTGGGTAGAGGTGCTATTTTTTATTAGGCCTAAGTGCTACAGCTGGAGCCTGTAGTGTGTTTGCAGGCTTGCCTGCTTCTGTATATCCAATTAGTGAAAGTTATTGCCTCTTCCTGTTAACCTGGCCTTATTTTCTTTAGAGCTAAATCAGCAAGGATGGTGGCACTCAGAGCTGATGTTTAAGCTCACCTCCTATTTGAGGAGGTCTCTCTTTCCCTACAGAGCAGCCAACCCACTGAGCTGCAGTATTTGGGCAGTAACTCACTGCCTGCCTATAGCTCTTCTGTTCTAGATAGATGAATTAAAGGTTCAAGATTGGGAAGGAGGGAGGAAAATCATGGTTTGGTGATGGTGTGACCCTAGCTTCCAGCCTGCTCCGAGGTCTGAATAAATTACAAGAAGGTCCTCAGAGGGAATGGAATGCTGAGTGCTCTTGGATCATTTCCTTAAGCTTTTACAGTTTTATTCCACCCCTGAATATGTGTGGAACTAAATCCTGAAGAAATCTGGAAGGCTGCAGTGAAAATGAGCCCTGCTACAGTGGGAAAGGAGTGGCTTTTACTCCCGCTGACTTCCTTTCTGTCAGACATCGCAATTAGAGGCACACTCTTCAGTTCAAATGGAGACGGGAAAGCACGCTGCTACTCACACGTGATGGTCTTCTGTATGAAAATATCTTTTTCCAGCCATGATTGCATGGATGGGAAACTGAGGGTTTTGGAGTTGTCAGTACAAAGGTCAGTGATGTGAAAACAAATGAACAAAACCTTTCTCCTGGAGTTCTTGGATCTTTGCAAAATGTGTATGGAAGAACTGCTAAGTGCTCTGCAATTGAAGGTAATGTCAGCGTATGAATCTGTCTGGGCTCTCTTAGCAAGAACAGTCCTTTTCTGACTGAAAGGTCAGAGTTGTATTTCCTTGTTAGAGTTCAAATTCCCCAGTGAAAGAGGAAAAGGGACATTGCATTTGGGCAGACGAGGTCTGGTACCGGTGCTGGCATGCATCCAGATAAAGGGGTTTGCTGTGAGGCTGTGTCACTATGATATGCAGGTCCGTTTACTGACTTACTGGTGTCTGTATTGATAACCTGACTGCAAACCTTTCTAACATTACCAAGCCTGAATGAGCCCATTCATTGCAAACGGTAGATGTGACATTTAGCATTCAGTACTGCAATGTCTTCCACCTATTATAAATACCTACCCAACAATCTTTTTACATACAACTGAGCTCATGGTATTTGAGATATTTGTCCTTACACTGATCTTCTGAGGCATGTGATGCTGTTTCACAGTTGGGCTGAAATTTGTCTATTGCTGTTCAAAATGTTGGTGTCCAGCCTGAGTTGCTAAGCAGAACTTGTAAGAAACGCTCTTCCAGAAAAGAAGATCCCTCCTGTCCTAAGGCAGATGTGGCAGTCAGCTTTTGGAAGTATCTGTCTCTCATTATTGACTATAGGAATTAGTGCAGTAAGACTAGGCAATGCTAACACCTACTGCTTGAAAATGGCAGCAGGCATGAAACTATCTGTAGGAACTGGTCCTGTGTTGCTTTTCCAATGTAGTAAATGAAGCATAAGGGAACACAAGCAATGTGGTGTCCCGTGTAGTAAGCACTGTAATGCTGACCAGCCTCCAGTTCACTTTGGCTTTCAACCTACTTGAATAACAACATATTGGTAATTATTACAATATTGTGACGCTGCTTTAGTGAACCTTTTTTATTTTCTTTATCTCTTTTCTGCTTTTCATAGTAGGAAAAAAAATCACAAAATCTGGAGGTGTTGCCAATGCACTAATGAGACCATTTGTGTCCTATCAAAGTGCTGTTTTCATCTTTGTGTTGGAAAAATATTTATTGTATTTCTAGCTGTGGTCTTACAGCCCTCTGCATTTCTGACCATATATTTAATGTAAATTACCAGCCTCAGAGGGGACATGATGGCCTGTCTGTAACTGCATTAAAAGGTGTTTTGTGTTTAAAGAAAAAAAGGTGAATTTTGGCAGATTTAAACAAAAAAAAAAGACCTTTTACATAATTTGCATTTCAATACAAAAGTAGTCATCTTGGCCCTGAGTCATTCTGGTGTTTACATAGCTGTTTCCAGCTCAGGGAGCACAGTGGTCCCTCCAGAAGTTAGTATTTGCTTGAAAGACCTGTGATTAAGCTGAATCACCTCCTGCCATTTGAATTTCAGTAGTCAAAACTCAGACTTGTGCCCAATGCAAAACCTTCATGCAGGGTTTTTCCATGCAAGAATCCCAGATTTAGGCAATACCCTGTGTGCTCTGGACAACTATGCCAATTGTTCAAGTCCACTCCAGCCTGACTCATAGGCAGTTCCTCTGGGGATGCTGGGATAGTTTCTGCTTATCCACCAGCCCTGGGGACATCTTGCTTCCTCTTAATCCACGGAGTTCCAGACAAAATCCCTGCTTCAAGTGGTGTCAGACCAGAACCATTAGGGAAATATTTCTACAAGGTTTTGTGGCCCACTTGGACCTGGGCTGTTTCCCTTAAGTCTCTGCTATGTTTTCCACAGCTCCCTGTGCACGGTGGCTCTACTGGCTTGAACAGGGTTCCCTCCAAGCAAATGCTGGTGATAAGGCCCCAGGGCAGGGGAACCTGGATCATATACTCACAGAAGCTCTCATTACTTTCTTCTTATTATGATTGTAATTTATTTTTTTTTAATCTGCTGAGATTATTACAATTGTATTGAGATTCTTATCTCCTTTGTGCATACTTATCCTTTGATGATCTATGCATAGTATTAGCTAGCTCTCCTCTAATTACATCTGCCTGATTCTTCAGCAAATCTTTTAAGGCAACATTAATCAACTGAATTTGGAACAGAGAGAGCACCTGAGGTATCTCAGGCAAACCCTCAGACTGAATTTCAATTGTGCTCTCAGAAATGAAAGGCAATTTCCCAAAGATTTTTTTACATTTAACTTCAAAGCCTCCCAAGTATGTTTTATTTTGACAGATCTCAAAAAAAAACCCCACCTTTTTTATTACCAATATATCCTCCTCTTAGATATATTCAGTTTACACCAGTGAGGCAGAGGAGAATCAATACCCCATCAAACAACATTTAAGGAGTTTTCAGTAGCCACCTGAGAACGATAAATAAGCTGCAAGCTTGTTGTGAGAGAGTGTATTTTATATATCCATAGAGAAAAGCTCTTTCCTGGCTAAAGTGTTGTGTGTTTCAATACATACTGCTTTTTTCTTTCTTTTTTCTCTGTTTTTCCACTGGAAAAGAGGCTGTATAGAGATTCCCTTTACAGTTTGACAGCTGTTCCTCAGAAAGCTTACAACAAAACCATCATATGAGATGACAGTACAGATTCCAAACTCAGGAAAAAAATTGCAGTCAGGTATTTCTGAGCCATCACAAAATTCAAGAGAAGCTTCTCTTTAATTGTAAATCAATCTGGATCTGCCCTTCAGCAAATTTGGGCTGATTCATCTTGGTTTACATCAGATTTGGGGAAATCAGATAGAAGTTTAGAGTGAAATGTACTTTGTATCAGACATAAAAAAAGCAATTTGAGGGTGTCTGTTGCAGGAGATTTGAAGCTGCAGCAGAATTAGGGACATATTAAATCGTAACTTAAAATCATGCAGTCCAGGTCCTTTCCTTGGTGAGATTACCCTGCTCCAAAGAGGGAAACCCTGCTCTAAATTCCATCCATCTTTGCTAATTCAGTTTTGTGTGACAAGCTGTGAATACCACGGTTAGCTTTACTTTTCCTTATGACAAAAGGATCTTTAATGTGCATGCAGAGAGGCACAAATCAAGATGCTTTTCAGACTGATGCCTAATATAAATCTCAGAAAAGATGGCCTGGAGTACTCTGCTATAGCACATCTTTCTGAATGGCATTGGAAGGGTTCATGAGGCTGGCTAATGTGGTTCAGTCTTTTCCATGAAAGGAGATGATGAGATACAAAGCCCAGGAGCAGAGAACGTTCATGTCATTTTATATTGTCAGACAGGTAGAAGGGATCTTAACATAGATGTAATTCAGTCTGAATGTATTGACAGTGCAGAACCATCAACGTTTCTCATCTGACTAGTTCCTCCTTTGACAAGTTACTGTGGAAGTTGAAGGTTTTGCAATTACAAGCCCTTATTGTCTGTACTGAAACAGAGATGTCCACTGAAATGAAAGCCACATTTATTTGTTTTTTCTTAGCTCTCCAAATGTGGTTCTCCTGGCCACAACAAAGCTGTATATAAAAGATAGAGGAAGAGAAAACTGAGGTGGTATTAGCAAATTTAGTACCAAAAGTAAAAATAAGGGTGGAAAAAATCCCTTTACTCAATGGATAGGTGTATTAATGCATAAAGGATTTTGGAACTAGGGGTGTTAATCATAGGCCATGACAAATATTGCTGAGCCTGAACATCAGGCTGCAAATGTTAAACCTGGCATACATCTTAGTTTTATTCTGACTACTAAAAAATGACAAGTTCATGATTTTTCAGCACTAGGCTTAAATAATGAGTATTAGTGGAGCACTAATTCTTCTGCACTCTTATCCTATGTGTGCCAATGGATTCACAAACAGTGGCAGAACAAATCCACGTGTATCTGCCTGACACAGCTTTTTTCATTACTCTTTCTCTATTTTCTTCAGTTTATTTTCTTCACTCAAGAGTGCATTAGAGCTCTGAATATACGTAGAAATGCTTTTGTAATGGCTTCCTGGGTTTTGGTGTTTACTTTTTATGCTATACTTCTCTTCTGCTAGAGGAGTGCTAAGCCCATGCTTTCAGCACCCTTGACAGTTTTCTGAAACTGCAGTAGTAAAGTTGGAGTAGCATCCAGGGGTCTGTGGGCTGTGTCTGCTGCCAGCTACTCACATCCACTAAGTGAGATGGGAAAAGAGGGTGTTCAGGAGCTGAGCTGGGACCTAGGCTTAGGGATTGTGAATCCAAAGATTAGGAGGATTGTGCCTAAGGTATTAGAAATGTATTGACGTTTTCAGAGATGATTCATAGTGCCATTTGTGTTCTTTAATGGTCCATAAAGCCAATAGATATGTTAGAGCTGGCACATCTGTGTGCTTCAGTAGATTTAGATTAGAGTATGTTCTCTTTGAAATGACAGGAATTATGTGGTTTGGGGAAAACTGGGATCTTCACATTTTAATAGCACTATTACAATAATTTGTATGTGTTTATGCCATTATTACTTTGCCTCAAGATGCATGTGGATCGTAGTGAAAAGGTGACATGGATGAGCTGCGCTAAATGCTGAAGGCTTCTTAAATCTAAAGTATAGCTTTTTATTAGACATCACCTGTGGTAGTCAGAAATGTTCTCAGCAGTCTCTCAGCACCCTTTCATAGAATGAGCATATAAGAAATGCAGGTTAGATTTCATTCACATTTATATTTGTACTGTGGCAAAAAAAGCACTTGAATTTCTGTGTGGATTTAGACTTGCGAGTGCTCGCATTTGTTTCAATTCAGTTACTTGCAAGCACAAGAAACATCAGACTGGCAGCAATTTCCAGTCCTGCAAACCAAGTGTACTCATACATCTGCATTCTTAAAGTCAGTAGTTGGTTTATAAAGATGCCTCCTTAAGATCCTTTGTATGATCATGAAATGAGGAAAGAGTTTTAGTGTAAGGAAAACTGAAGTGTTTCTGTGCATTGAATACTGCCAGCAGACATCGCTAGGTATTGATGTGTAACCAAATAATTGAACAGTAATAAATACACACGTGTTTGTATGTAGTAAAAAAAGAAAAAGCTTTTAAACTATATAAACTATTAGGCCTTTAGAATTGGGAGTTCATTTAAGTGACTTGACTTGAACTGTCTCGAATCTGAGCCAGGCACTGAACCCTGGGGCACACATGCTGGAGTGTAGCTTGCTCTCATTTCAGTGCTGCGCTTTGTCAGCTTGAAATGTGTTTACTCCAAATTCACGTTTATGCAGAAACATTTCATGAATCCTGCATGCCAGGTCACACAGTCTCTGCACATTCCCATTGTAAAATGCAGTTGTGTTAGTCAGTGGAGGGAATCAGATTGTTTTAGGACTGAGTCCAAGATTGTTTATTTCCATATTTTTCTTTTTCCATTTCTTTTGTAAAAGCCAGGAAAAGAAGCCAATTTTAGCTATGCCCATATTGTGTCTCTGGCACCAGAGAAATAAATCAGTAGCTTTTTACTGAGACGATATTTAAATACAGCTCAACCTTCCTCACACTGATCAGTTGATTGCCAATTTGGCCTCTGTGCAAGTACGGTGTGGTAGAAATGCTACTTCTTTAAAACTCACGTGCCACTACTATTCAGCCCTCCATATATTGAGCTTTTGTTCTGTTTTTAATTAGTGACTTCGATATTAAGCCAACTGGCAAATATTTATTTGATGAAGATTCTCCATTCATTTGCAAAATGAGAAAAAATGAATCCATAATAGCACATAACTGCCCCATTAAGCAGCATTAGCTATCCATTTGAGAGCTAATAATGTAAAATACAATTTTCCGACCACCAGATGTTGATGAATAAACTGGTGCTAAATTGGTGGCAGTAAAGCAATAAACAGGTCAGAGGTCAATTAATTCCACCAGAAAGAAGTAACCCGCTGGGAAACGGCAGCAACACTGTGATGGATGCTGAGGGGGTGACTGACTGGTGCTTTATTCAGAGCTACGCACATGCAGCTGAGAGAGACTGAGATTCAGGCCAAACTGATGTTTTACCTTTATGAGTTTGAGTTCTTTCTTCTTGTGGAAAGGCCAGGAGATCTCAGCCAGGATTGAGGCTGTGGCAGTACTGTCCCCTCTCCAAGTAGCCAATGACTAAGTTGACTATGAGCTTGGCAGCATGCCCTTGTGGGCAGGAAGGCCAACGGTATCCTGGGGTGCATCGGGAAGAGTGGCCAAGAGGTCAAGGGAGAAGATCCTTCCCCTCTGCTTGACCCTGGTGAGGCCACATCTGGAGTACTGTGCCCAGTTCTGGGCCCCTCAGCACAAGAAAGACAGGAGCTACTGGAGAGGGTCCAGTGGAGGGCCACAAGGACGATCAGGCATCTGGAGCCTCCCTCTTCTGAGGAGAGGTTGTGGGAGCTGGGCCTGTTTGGCCTAAAGACTGAGAGGGGATCTCATTAATGCATATAAATATCTCAAAGGTGGGTCCCAGGAAGATGGTGCCGGACTCTTTTCAGTGGTGCCCAGTGACAGGATGAGGAGCAGCGGCCATAAACTAAAACATGAGAAGTTTCACCTCAACATGAGGAAGACCTTCTTTATTTTGAGGATGGCAGAGAGCCAGAACAGGCTGCCCAGGGGTGTTATAGAGTCTCCCTCTCTGGAGACATTCAAAACCCACCTGGACACGTCCCTGGGTAACCTGCTCTAGGTTACACAGGTTACAACCCTAATGATTCTGTGATTCTGTTAGGCCCCACTGGAAGTGACAGTTGAGCAAAATCCCATCTGCCTCACTGGGACTGAGAGCCTCCTACAGTGCCTCATCCTCTAGAGATATTTGGATATATTCAGCCTTGACATGTTCAGGTAAAAACCACTGTGCCGCTCCTTGGGTGCCAACCCAAGAAAAGAAAATATTTTTACATGGAATTCCATCCTTATTGAACAAAGGAAAATGAGAGGTACAGGATGAGAGAGCCGAGTTGGAGAACCCAGCAAGGGTGTGTAGGATGAGAGCTGAAAAGTAGCCCCCCATTACAAAAATCACTGATTGTTCCACCAGCTTTGTGCGAGTAATGCCTGATCGTGTGGGGAAGATCACGGCTTCAGCGTTGTGCCTTTCATTTTGCATAATTAAGATACTCGGAAGGAATGAGTCAAGTTTTCTGTTCCAATATATCTTTTTGAAACAGTGCTATAGAAATTAATCAACTTTTTTTAATCACCCACTTTATTCTGACCTATCACCTTCCCTTAACAGCACTGGCATGTAAATCTTATGCACACTGTGTTAAACTATGTTAATGTATTCTGCAAATCACTCCCAAGGTTTGCTGCATTAAGTTGAGCAGAAATGTAATGTGACAGATAATAGAGAGGAGGGAACACACGCACCTTTCTGGAGACACACTCCAACTCTAATTAAGTGCAAGTCTTGGAAAATACTCAGTCTTTACTAAAAGTTCTCAAATCTCTATGGTGGCCTTGATTTTCATTTCTGGTTGTCCCTTACAAAGTGCTGTCATCTCAGACAGGGTTGGAAAGCCGACTTAAGGGATGAAAGTAAATATCCATCATAGCATGCAAACTGAAACCAGTCGTGAGCTGGTAGTGTTCAGTATGTGTTACCTGGCAGACGAGAGATGTCAGTGATCAACTGTGCTTTTTGTGCTGCTGATCAGCTTTGTCATATTCAGAGTTTTATTTCTCTGGAATAATAGATCACTGTTTTTCTGTCTGAATAGCTATTTCCTTCTACTTGTATACAATACAAAGGCTACCGCTTAAGTATAAAAGCTCCTCATCAAATCTCTGCAGGATGTTCCTTGACCAAATCTGCACTTTAAAGACAACTTTTGCAGTGCAATATCTGAATTACATCAGATATATGCAGCTTTTTTCCTGAAAATAGCAGCTCTGAGCCGGATTTAAAGAGAGCAGAAAACTGTTGGAAGTGGCTGAGTAGAAAACCTTGTGGAGTTTTTTAAGTGAAACTATGTGGGGGTTTTTTAAATTCAGACCTCTACAAAGTCTATGTAATATGCTTTTCTCCCCTTCAAAATAAAGCTGTACTTCCAGAAAATTCCGCTGGGTGCAATTAGTAGAGGTGGTAGCAATACCTGTAGTGAAAGCTGAAGCTGCTTAAAATCCAGAGGGGTTTAGTTTTGAATTAATACTGTGATCCTGCACTCACTGATACCTGTGCTTAGCTTTAAACACATGGAAATCAATTCACCCCTACTGAAAAAAACCCAAACTGTTTATGATTGTAGCAATGCAAATGTTAGATTTATAAGATATAGGTAGTTCAATAAGCTTTTCCCCAGCTGTGCCCAGAGGTATGGGTCAGGAGCAACACAGGGACCCTAAGCTTGTGTTTCCCGGGGTTAGAGAGGCTGCCCAGCATTGCCCTGCCCCAGTCTCCTTTTAAGGTTGAGCTGCAGCCACTTGTCCCCAGCATGTGAGAGGCCATGCAGCTCACATAGTTAAGGAGGGAATTTGATATGCACATATCACAAAGCACGGATGGGCGTGTGCAGGTGACATGAGACATGCTGGGTTAAGTGGCATCAGGAGGAGGAGGCGGCAGGCTGCTACACTCAGTTATTGATTTTTTACTGCATTGTGCTGGAGGCACTGAGTTTCTCATGGGAGGTGCTCAGGGAGCCCCAGGACTCAACTTTGCCTGTCTGTGCCCATGGCCATGCCCACCCCGTGTTCCCATACAAGTACCTGCATCGAGGTGTGTAACCACGGGGTTCAGGGGGTGTTTATGACTGTGGGAAGCTGAGTTGGAAAGCATTGTGCTGTACCTTGGGGATGTCTGATGTCAGCTACAGTTTCTGATTGGAAGGTCGTAGGGTGTGCTGCTCACTAGCACACATGGAACAAAACATAATCAGATGACGCGCGGAGTCTCAGTTCCCCTCCCCTCAACTTTACTGAAGAAAATAATTTTCACAGTCTTGGTTTGAACATCATCTTCCTTTTCTGTCTATTATTGTCTCTCTGCTGTGATTTACAAAAAAACCCCATGTAAATATTTAATGATAGGGTCAATTTTATTCTCTCTTCTCTGACCTTAAAGAAAGCACTGGAAAACGTTGCTTTGTTTTTGGTTCATCCTTTGTAATAGCTTTCTCCTAACACCAGAAAAATCCTATAGAGAGGCATACACAGACAATTTCTTTCACAGAAGAGATTTATTGACTTCTTAGTGTAGAGAATAATCTTTAATTTTTTTAATAGCATGGTCTTGTATTGTTGTCTGATATTAGTATCTTCTTCAGTGAGATGGGCTTGTTATTGTGAGTCAAACCCAAGGTGAACGATCACAGAATGAATTTAAGACAAAGAATTACAATACTGTTATTAGCTTATGGCTCCATTTTCTTCCTTTCCCTTTTAAATGTCTGTGTGCTTACATACATCTACACATATGCATGTATACACCCTAATTTTAGCCTGTATGTCTCAGCAGATACACATGCAGAAAAATAATAACCGCATAATTTGGTGAGCACAGTTACAAGGGAATGTTTGTTTCTGAGAGCCTAAGAACTTGTTGATTGCAGCCCAGATCCCATTGCTTCATCTCCTGTCAGCTTTCACACTCAGCTGAGCTGGGACACGTAACAAGTAAACCTTGTGGAAAACGCAGCCTTCAGTTAGGGTGTATATTTTAAATGAATTGTAAGAATCTGTCTTTGTTCTCCAATGTTCTGTATGGGGAGTGCATTTACAGTGAGCCACCAGTTCTGTGCCTGTGTCTTGACGTGTGCCCTCAGAGCTTTGTGCTTCCAGCCAGGACCCAACTGCCCTGGCAGCTCACTTACACTGTCCTGTCAATTCATATATGTCAGAGCAGCAGTTTTAAAGAAATGGCTAGTGAGAGCTACCTCTTGGTCATGACATCTTTTGCAGTCTCCTTGAATTCTGTTGCTGAAAATTCAAGCTGTTCCCCTGCCCCTTACTCTATTACTGATGTGGAATCGGGAGAGGAAGGGGGAAGAGAGGGAATCATTAAAAGTATGTGCTTATTCTTCTCTGTCATTTTTTTTTAGTTGTTTCAAATCTCTGAAATGCAAGTTCAAAGAAAGGGTAATTACTTTCTGCAGTGGGCATTCATCTAATGGGAGAATCATTTGCAATGAAAATATTTTAAGACCTAGGTGAAATGTTGCTAATGATTAGCTTGTCAGGTCATTAGGTAGCTTTCTGGCTTCTTTGAAGGTAGCAGGAGTTTATTCTCAGCATGACCATGGAGGAAGCATTGTCTTAATTTTGGATCACATCATACTTGCTTTTTATAACATCAATTTATGATCATAATTTCATCTCTCTGTGGGGCACTGTGATGGGGGAAACCGGGGCTGGATTGCTGGAATCAGAACCAAAGCACAGCATGTGTCACTGTAGTGTGCAGTGCAGACGCACCCAGAGCAGCCACTCTCTGTATGCCTGGAGCTTTTCTTAATTTTAATTTGTTGCATTAACTGACTTTATAGTCCAGAAACCCTTTTTTTTTTTTCCTTGCTCCTTTTTCTCTTTTTTTTTTTGGTGTAAAATGCTGTATCTCCACAGGCTGTGGCTGGGATATGCGCCAGAGGGCTGCTTATACTTGGGTTGTTTCCCATAATTCTGCGTCAAACTGCCAGTGAACACTGCTGAGGCCTCTGACAGATAGTTGATTTCAAGGAATGCACTCTATTATAAGAATCTCAGATTGGGGCTATCTGCAAAGCACAAGGATCCCTGTGCCTTAATGAAAGAGTTGGTTGGAAGGAGAAACAATCTGGGCACTTGGGAGTGATGCTTTACCTGCCATTATTTGCACCTCTGCAGTTCTGCACACAGCTCAAACCCATTTAAGACAGGAACAGAGAGCATTAAGACTTGTCTAACCCATGTTTTTTTTCCTGGGATGGGAAGGAAATTCTTCTGTCTAGGGTAAAGGACTAAAGAAATAATAGAATTGGAAAAATATTACAGGTGAGTTATTAACATAGGTACAATGTGATACTAGTCTTTCGTAATTCTCACACTACTGCATTTGGGTATTTCAGATAACGACTACAAAACTGTTCTTAAAAACATTTTATTGGGACTTTTCACTTTAAGTTGTTTAGTGATGACAGGAAAAGGTATCTAAGTTAGAGTCTGCTTCTTTATGGTTGGTTCAGGTGGCACTGTGAAGAAATGAATGCATTCTCACAAGAAAAAATTCACACAGAAGCAAAACAGCATTTAGTGCAGTGTAAGGAAATACCACATTTTTTCCCTGTGTTCTTTTACTCCCTCCTGTTTTCAAATGAACATTCAGATCAGGTTGGGTATAATATAATATAATTCAAATGCTATACTCACTTATTTAATCTCTCGTCAAAGTCGTACCTTAATATCTTATCCACAACCCGGGTAGAATTAAAAATAGAGTGTTGTCAGGTCCGGAAATGTAGTTATTTCACTTGTCATTTCTTGTTAGTCCTCTCTTTCACCCATGATCACTGAGTGGATAAAATATTTAAAAGAATGTGCTGCATTCTATCAAACAGAGTTGAGAGGAGCAACAGGGGCTGTCAGCAGAAGAGGTCATCAGGCAATTTCATTCTCTGCTTTCTTTTGAGCTTTTGTAAGCCAAGTGTTATGAAAACAGGCTGGTCACACTGAAGGATCTGTAGTATAATACATAGTATCTGTTTTCAATAAGAGAATTTGGCTTGGATCCCAGGGATTATAATTACTTCTTTCTGATGTGTAGCGCTTCAGGTTTCTGGGAAATTGGTAGAGCATAAAAATTCATTTGTGTGTGACCTAATATAAGTGATACTTTAAAAACGAACTCAGGGCTTTTGTGACGCAGGTATGTAGTGCACCCGCACTAGCTAGGGGAACTGTATCTACAAACCAGCAACATGACAGTGCATGGCAGTGCGAGCCAATAGTCTAAAAGGCTGTAGCCAAACACAGCCGGTTCAGGATGAATTTGGTCTGATTCAAAGAGGTCCTTAGCCCTGTTATTTCGATGTTCAATCAGAGATGCTCAAAGCTGAGTGCCTCAAGATAAGAAGTCATCGATAACTGGGTTCTTTGAGGTAACATTATATTCTTTACTGCTGTTGTATGTGGGTAGAGCTTTATTGTGCCAAGCTCTACAGTTCATGCACCTGTTCTTGACTTTTTCTCAAGGAAAATTATGGCCCTTCTTGGTGAGCTGCAGAACTTCTGTGTATCTGACTGAACCTGCACATCTTATCTATATAAAGAATTCGTATACGCTGTAGGGTCTGCTCCTCATCACAGGCACAGGAAGGTGAAGTATAGCTGGTGTTATCTGTTCTGCATACAAAACAGGTGTGAATGCCGTAACTGCTTACCTTAAGGACTGTTGACAGCAGTCTCACTGAGGTCAAGTCCAATGATCTCATCTTGTGTCAGAATGGACATAAATCTACATTCCTATTAACAGATAGGGATGCTAAGTTTCAGTTTATCTCAACCTGTTACCTACTGTCTCATAAATGAATTCTTTCATCATTATTCTAATGCTATGTTGGAACGTTGGTGGTTTTGGTCTTTGAATAGTGTTCTGAGAGCTCCCAGTGGTACTGCAGTTGTTTCCAGCATCATTTCCATTCACTCCTTTTTAAAGAGTTGGGGGGTTGCTTTTTGGTTTTAATCAACTGGAAACACATCCCAGATGAATCCTGTCTTTTTTAAAAGACAAACACAAATCCCTTTTCACTCTCTTCTCCCCAGTCTCCCCTGAAGGTCATGTCTACCGTTATCAGACAAATCTCAGCTTCTTTTTTTAATGTTGTGTGAATGAAAGTCATGACAACACTGGGACATCCAAGTGAATACAACATCCCAATCTGTCGGCTGATGTTCTGATGGATGACGACAGATGTCAATCTAAGTACAGAGAGAGAAAAGGAAATAAAGGACATGAAGTAATTAATCCAACATCTCACACCAAGTCATTGGCAGACATAAAATCTGTACCTTTTTCTTATCTGTCTTTGTTCCTGTTTTGTACTTTAAAACATAAAGCACCATAATATGGAAAGGTTTATGTCCCTATCTTTCTCTTCCTCTCAGTATTCGAGTACAATTTTGGTTTCATTTTTCTTAATAGATTTTCTCCACAAAGATGAAAAGTTACTGGTAATACTTTACATTTCCAAGCAGCCTTCTACATATCTGAGAAGTTTAATAAGTCGACCAAATTTAACCTTTGAGTTGTCCTGCTTCCAGGGTACAGTTGATAACACTAGACAAAGATGTTCTGCAGTTATTACAGGTACTTTATTAACTCCCATTCTAATGCCAGCAAGGCTCACTATCCAACCTTGGAATGGAAGGGTCACCTCAATGGTAGATAAATTCTATTGTTTTATCTCTAAATATTAATAATGGGAAATAAAAGAGTGCTTCTAGTTCTGTTATACCTGTGAGTATGTGTCCTGCCTGCCCTAAAAACATTCTCTGTTTGCCAGGATTTATTTGAAGTTGCAATTATGCAATTAGTGTATTTACCCTATGCATGTAATTACACAGTTACTGTAATCATGTCAATATGAGATAGGGAAAGAAAACCCCTGTGTTTAATAAGTCCCAATGAAACTCAGATGAAAAACTCTGCATTAAAAGAACTTTAAGGGCTTGATACAACACCAAAATGCTTCGTAGTCAAATGTCACACAAGAATATGGGATTGCCAAGAGCTGTTGGTCTTAAGTGTTCAGCTATTTGTCTTGTAGTTTGAATTTCGTTGACTGTGTATGGTTCATGGCAAGGTTTTGTGAGAGGATAAACTCAAGTGCAGTGACTAACAGATTTGTATACATAATATGCAAACACAGACACAAGAGGTGTACTTCAGATGTTCTGAAAGTGATTATTCCTCAACTACCACAAAACCATAGCATGTCTGGATGAAGCAGTGCAACAGCTCAGACCTTCTGCTTTAATATGAAGTGGAAGAAAGAGCAAACTTCCTTAGTTACCACTCTAGCCTTGAAATCATGTAAATAAGTAGCCTAGGATGCTATTCAATAGCACAATTATTAACTAATTTAATGTAACATTAACATTATTCTTAAAGTAGAAGCTGGTATTGACATTGAATTGTTCTTTCAAACTTCTGATGGTACTGCATGTTAGGAAAAACATCATCCTAGGAAAAGGTCACATATAGTTACCCCAGGGTATAGCAGGGAGACAGTTGTCTAACTAGAAAAGTTGAGTGAACCTGCAGGGACTTCATGTGAATGGGAACCAGAAAGTATAAGCTTGCCACATTCACCTTCTTTGTTTAGAGATGAACTCATATGGGTTTGATTTTTTACATTCTCTAAGGAGCCCTTAATGGTTTTCTGGGAAGGGAAGGGATATAGCAGTTGTTTTTGAAAGAACAACTATGCGAAAGAATGGTTAAAGTTGTGGTTTGCAGCTGAATTGCTGTATTTTGAGGCTATAGTTTCTTATTCAGCAGATAATAGGGCAGGAGGGAACATTCAGAGGTCACGTAGTCGGTGTCTGTGTTCCAGAGCAGACTCCAGCTATAGTTAAACTCTACGTGACAGGGAGTTCCCAGCCTGCGCTTCAAATCCTCCAGTGATGCAGAATCCCCGGTTTCTAGAAGTAATAGAAAGGTATTCTTGCTATCTAATTTAAATCTATCTGGTTGCTATTGTTATTTGAACTCAGTATTTCTTGTCCTTTCTGTAGTTACCTTGCACACTTTAGTTGTGTCTTCCCTTGAGCCTAGAAAGTAGAAAGCCAGCAGCAGCTTCCAGGGAGCTGGAACCATTACTTTTTTTTTTCCTATCCATCCTTTTGATTGCCTTTTTCAGTTCTCTCAAGTGTCTACTTTGCATGCTGTGAGTCAGCAGGGTTATAGAGAGGGTAAAAGGGCTTATCTGGGCACTTAAGCCACTTGCTACAACTCTGAATGAGTAGAAATGCAAGCGGAAGTGCAAAATATTGGTTCTTCCAATATTTCATCTTGGAGATGGGCAAGGCAAGCTCCTCTGTCACAGAGGAAATGCAGTGAGAAAAGGAAAGTGCTCTGTGAGTCATTCCTGGCAGAGGTATTGAATCTCGGTGGTGTAGTCAGATTACTGTCACTCAGTTTTATGGGAATATATCCAAGGTGAAGATGAATATGAGAATTTCCCTTACAAATGCTTCCCAGAGTGGCTTGCATTGACATGTATATGCCAAGTAGATGGTGAGTGCACCCCTAAAAAATTTAATCTTCCAGAATTCACATACAGAATTTGCATACAGGTTTGAGATTCCCCTTTAATGTGTACCAGTTTCCCTGCAGTGGAGTGTAGCTGTAACTAACTTTTACAAGATTTACGTGATTTACATCATATTCTGCATGCAGATACACCTGACATAAGCTGTTGAGAGATCTCCTGGGTGCTGAAAGCAGCGTATGGGATGCTGTAGGCAGATCACAAAAGTTTTATGAGTGACTGCTTTTAGTTAATGCACTGATTAGTAGAGAGCAGCCGGCTCTTTCCAAATCTTCCTTTAGGGATTTGAATTCTTACTGTAGAAATGTTAAACTGAATTCCACATTGTGCTCCCAAAACAAGCTGGCTCAAATATATGATACATACCATGCCAGCTCTTTTCTTACCACAGACCAATTAGTCTCCCATCAGGAGACACCAGTCCAAAATAATACAAAGTCCTGCCTATCTTTTTTTATTACCTAATGACTTGTCTCCAAAGCATAGCTGCATCTAGAGGCTATTGCCAAACAAGATGGTACAACCTGGTACCAGCCACTGGATCAGCATACAGAAACATAGCCCTTGAACCAGAAACAGTAGTTTTGTGACTTCAGTTGCTAATTAAAGTATACTTTGTGTTCTGTGACCTTGAGACTAGGCATTCAGGTGCTAAAATGTGATTTCTGTTTGACATATACTGTTCTGATGTGATCTGTATTTCACAGATATAATTTTAATTGGTTACTAACACTTAGAGCAGCATAAAATAATATTTTCCTGATTCTCATTCATTGAATAATGTCATTTATTTGTGTGTAGCTGTGTTGTATGGTTTGTGAGGTTTAGATGCCCAGAATTGCGTTGTTTTCCCCTTGAATATTTTGGACATCTCAAATTTTTGCAGGTTTAGACTGGATAATTTAGAGGAAATTACAGATATCAGAAAGGAGAGAGGTTAATTATCACCAAGGGTCAGATTCTGAAAAGAAACCGAAGGAGTTTAACCATAGTTAATGCATGCAATATTGAGGCTTTACTGTTCTGAATGTATTTCATAGGCTGATGTAGGGCAGGAGTGTTGAAGACTCTGCTCTGTTCTGCTAACATCTCCAAAAGCATGCATGTATTCTGACTTTGCTTCTTGTCTAGTGAACAGGCCTTTTTTAGGTTATATCCATCAATTAGCCTGGAGTAAGGCTTCATTGCTGTGAAAAATGCTAAGTCTGCTTTAGGAGATAAAAAAGGAACTTCACGCTTTCAGAGGGGAACGCAGCACTTTAAAGGACATCTTGTGATATCACAGGCTGTAGCTTACCTTGATGACCAGCTCAAATTTAGACTGGTTTAAAGCAATAAGAGATGGTATCCCAAAATGTCAATGAATGTAGGCAAAAGTAGGAGCAAGATCTTCAGCTCTTATAAATGTGTACATGTTGTAATCGATTCCAGTGCTCACTTATACCAGCTAAAGATCTAAATGTTGACTGGTAAAGAGGAAGACAAGAAGTTCTCAAGGAACTGCTATGGAGCAGGTGGATGCTTTTCATCAGGCTGCCCAGTGCACTGAGCGTGAACAGCAGCTGCCTGGGGAGGAGCTCTGAAACTGTAGTCTTGCAAGTCTCCAGGAACAGACTTTAAATCAGAGAGCAATTGCATGTGGTTCAGCAGCCAAGCAGAAAAATATATTTAAAAATCCCTATTCTGTTTAGTGATTACCTTTGGGAACCCAGGAGTTCCACAGAATAATCAGCAAAAAAGTTCTGTGGTCTCCAGCAGTTTTGCTGAGTTGATGCAATCCTAGGTAAGGTGGTTTTCAGTGCAGATTTCTTACATCCCTGGTAAAAAGAGAAACGGAAAAGTCTGAAATCCCTCCTGAACTGAGTTTTCTGATTTTCAGTATTTCTACATCATCCCAAGGCTCAGGACCTGACAAGTCAGCTTCTTGCTGCAGCAGTTTTCTTGTCAGGACAGCCAGGAGTGAAGCTGAACTTGGAGCCTGGTGTAACTGCAGGTTTCTGTACCAGCCATAGAAGAAAATAAGAAATCATTTTGATAAATTTTTTACTTTGCCTGAATTTTAAAGGGGCAAAGCTCACAACAGAGTTGACTTGAGAGCATTTGCTCCCAAATCCAGGCAACTTCAGTTCTTGAGAGATGGTTTCTGTGATTGCAAGATGAAAGGTCAAAATGAACAGAAAAAGTTAATTTGTTATGAAGCGGGTTCTTGAAAAGATAAGGCTGTCTTTCTTCCTATGTACTTATGTATTTTAGTGTCTACATAAAGTGTCCTTAAAATATTCACTTTTACTTCTCTAAGAAAGGTCATGGAAAACCAGATTCAGGATTTCTCAGGAAAAGGAGGTGAAACCCTTCTCCCTGCAGCTCACTTTACCCATGTGTAAAGCCAGATTAATAATGTTTGTTTGATTAAGAGTTCTAGGGCCATGTTATTTCAAACACTTAGTAACTGGAGACATCTAGTTATATTTTTATCATTACTGCTAGTAATGCTAAAAAAAGAAAAGGAGCAGTAATAAGACAGCCAGCATTCCCCTTCAGCAGTGCTTTGTGCCCGACTCTTCATGTCTCCTCATTTACAAGCACAAGAAACAAGGAATGGTGTGTTCAGTGTTTCTACTAAGGATCTCATCTTTGTGGCTCTGTGCTCCAGCTGCCACTAGGGCTCAGTGGCTCTGCAACACAGCCAGGCCACAAGAGATGGGAATTGACCTGATGACATGCAAGAAAAAAAGAAGGGAGGAAGGGAAGAAGAAATAAAATTTTGGTGGAAAAGGAGAGAGCTGTTTGCTTTCCTTCCCGTTCTGACAGTGATTTGTGGGAACGTTGGAACTGGGGATCTAACAGGAGAGAAACCGATGGCTTCTGTGTTGTGGCCGCGTTAAACTTGAGTTTGAAGAGCTGCTGCTATATTTCTGTGCTGGGAACACAATTTGGGGGTTTTATGTCAGAATTATTCTGAAATACCTTTAAGAGACTTTTTAGTCTCTTTAGATAGTTTTTTCTCCCGAGCTGTGGTGTGTCCTGTGTTGGGAAAGGCCATGGTTTTACAGTGTGTTAGAAGACAATGTACTTTCAAAGAGTACAGTTGTGAAAGAGCTGGTCCTCTGAATATTTGTTTATGCTTTGTTGCTGCTTACACTTTTCTATTTCATGTGAGAAAGAACACCAGAAAACAAATGAGAGGTTGGGAACTGCTCAGAATACTTTTATCAAAAAGACTTACTCAATTACAAAACCATTTTCTCCACTATTTGGAAAATCAATTTAGATTACATTTCTTTTTATAAAAAAAAAAAAAAGAAATCATCCAAGGGATTAAGTGTTTTGATTGTGTCAAAAGCCTGTTTCAATTTCTGTGGGAGGAACACTTTTAAAATTCCAGATCAACAATTTAGCAATAATAAGTGTTTGTACAAACATAAGTATATTCTTATGAGCTTAAAAAGCTGAAGACCATCCCCCAAGATAGTTGGATCTCAAGCCAAAGGAAAAAAGAAAGCTCAGAAAATGAATTATTAACATTGCCATCATAGCCACTAGTGAATGTATGGTGCTGGTTTTCAATGGCTAACACCCTTTTGTTTTGAACTGGCTGATCCAGCACAAATACTGAGAGTACAGAGGGGTGGCTGCTGTCAGACAAAGCCTTGGGCTGCTGCAGAGCTTGTGAGCATGTGGGATGTATCAGACATATTTACTTTGAACGTGTCTCCTTCCACATTTCTTTCCACCAAATGCATTTTAGATGCACCCCAAGAAAAAATGCAGTAATTCTATGTGTGAAATTCTGGAGTCTGTAATTTCTCTGTAACATATGTTGTATTAATGTTACCAGGAGAAGTCTGATCTTTATGGTATGTGGCATGAAGAAGAGAGCAAGTGTTTTATTTCTGCTTGCATCTCTTGCTTTTCTAGCTCATAGAATCATAGAACGATTAGAGTTGAAAAGGACATTGAAATCATCCAGTTCCAACTTCCTGCCACAGGCAGAGACACCTCACACTATACCAGGTTGTTCCAAGCCCTGTCCAGCACAGCCAGGGTTGGGGCAGCCACAGCTTCACTGGGCAACCTGTGCCAGTGCCTTACTACTCTCAGAGTAAAGAATTTCTTCCTTATATCTAACCTAAATCTCCCCTGCTTCAGTTTGAACCCATTACCCCTTGTCCTATTGCTACAGTCCCTGATGAAGACTTCCTCTTTAGCATTGTTGTAGCCCCTTTCAGATATTGGAAGGCTGCTATGAGGTCTCCACGCAGCCTTCTCTTCTCCAAGCTGAACAGCCACAACTTCCTTAGCCTGTCTTTGTATGGGAGGTGCTCCAGCCCCCTTATCCTCATGGCCCTCCTCTGGACTTGTTCCAACAGTTCTACATCCTTCTTACATTGAGGACACCAGAACTGCACACAGTACTCCAAATGGGGTCTCACGAGAGCAGACTAGAGGGTCAGTTACTGCCCTGCATGCCTGCTGCCCTTTTCCCGGCAGCCTAGGTCCAGGCTGTTCAGCCCCATGGCTGCAGTCTTCTCTGGGATGCTGCTGCAGCTGAAGACTTTCAGTGGTGCCAGGCTCTCTTGTGCCTTTGCCGCGGTCATCTCCCAGCTGTGTACTCTGTGCTCAGTGTTACAGAGGGTGCACCATACCATGTGTATATGTTTTGGGTTTGTGGAGCAGATGCTGCCTGACACTGGCTTTCTGAGTTTTGTTTAAATTCTGATTAAAGGAGGGATTTCCCCTGAAGTTCTGTTTTCCTCTTGCAGTCAGTCTTTCCTGTGCTTCTATGTACTGCACACTGATACTTTTCCTTCCAGCACTGCAGACCTGCTGATTATTGCAATTTACTTGCTTTTAATGCAGATTATGTCTCCCTCTTCATCCTCCCCCTCCCCGTGGCAGTTTTGCCTCAGGAAGCAATCCCAGCTAGAGACCACAGTCTGTTTTTGTCTGTTCCTTCATGTACTGGGAGGTTTCACTTGAAACAGTGTGAAGCTCTTGCATCTGCTAGCAGCTGGGATAAATTTTCTTTGCAATTTGTTTTCTGGATGCAGCGTTTTTGTTATGTGTTCATTTGAGAAAGAGAATCTGTGACTTCTGTGTTATGAAAGTCTTGTTGCTGCAAAATTTTCCCAGTAGAGAGCAGCTGTGTAGGAATTGCATCTGGATGCTGATAAGATGAACACTTGACCATGCAACCTAGTTGTACCTCAGCTCTCCTTTCCAGAGCTGCAGGAGATCCCCGCTGTCCATTGCATCAGAGATGATGGTTTGAGCTCTGAATCTGAGCAGAGACAAAATGCTGCCTCTGTTTTCTCAGGCTTGGTTTTGGGGAGGTTGTGTATGTACCAACAACTCTCATATGTCACCCAGCTGTGTCCTTTGCTTCCACAAATGAGGTTTGATTGTCATGTAGGGCAACAATTTACGGCTGAACATTCCAGTAACAAGTAGTCCTGACTGCAGTGACTGTGTAGTTTGTCTCAAAGTCCTGGTTATTTTTTCAGGGCATTTGCAAGACATGGCCAAGAGCACCTGAGGAATTTAAGCCTCATCTATATGTCCTGCACCAGGAAATCAGTTGTTGCTCTGTTACACTAATGTTGTGGCTGGGCTGTTCCAGAGCCCATCACCTTTACTTTTAGAGAGTCCTTGTTGAACAAAGGCATCTACTTAAACAAAAGAGATCCAACTTCTCCATGGATTTATTTTGGAACAATCATGACAGTTGTCTCAAATGAGAGACAGCCTGAAGTCCGAAGATTGCTGGATGCTAATAATTGTAAATGCTTTCGAAAAACCTTCATTTTCTGGATCTCACTGTTTTGACTGAAAACCTGTATCTCAGTAAACAGCCGAGAACAGAGTTAGGAAGTAACCTGGGTTTGTATTTTTCTGCCCTTCAGAAGTTGTGCTTAAAAGGTAGAAAAACCAGATCTGCTTCTCAGCCTAATTTGACCCATACTAAATCATTAACCATGTTAGTCTCATCTGCTCAGTTTAAATGTGAGTGGATGCTTATTAATTTCTAAATATAGTTTTGCTTTTACGTGATTCATATCCCATTTTTGCCAAGAAAGGTTGGACCAGATGATCCTTGAGGTCTTTTTCCAACCTGGTATTCTACGATTCTGTGATTCTGTTTCATGGTTTTCATTGCACTGTATAGAAAGTTGGCAGAGGCCTGAAGGACCTTTACTCTCTCCAGCTTGTCACTCCAGATGGCTTTGCATTTCCATAGCAAATGAAATGCTCTGGTCATGGCACTGCCGTTGCATGCATTTCCTAATCCTCTCTGCCAATCTCCAGGACCCTTGTAGGATGCTTCTGTGAACCACATTTAAAGAGTTTGCATTTAAATTGGGTTTTGAAATTCATGTTTCATTTTCTTATTTTAACTACTGTCCCTCCTGCTCTCACAGTTAGCTATTATACTCTGCTGGGAATACTTAGGGACTATTCAGGTTTCTTGTGATTCTGGTAATAAATTTAGGTCAGATATTACTACTATTATACCAGGATCTAAATATCTAATTAGTGTCTCTGTAGTTTTTTGAGTAATACAAAAGATCTACAGTAAAAATATGCAAAAGAATAGTATTTCCATTTTATTGATGGTGAACTGAGCCTCTGTAGGATTAACTGATTTGCCCCAAGACGCTCAAGAGACTATGGCAGAATCTGGGACCTCCATTCTTTGACTTCTGCTTCATAAATTCATGTAACTTTGTAAAATGAGATTCCTCACAAGTGCAGTTTCACTACAATAGTGGGAAAATGTTTCTGACTATTAATTTAATTTTCATCCCCATGAATATATTTGAGTCAGAAGTGGTATGAAATATTGTGCCATTTGCAACTGGAGTTTAGACTGTGCCTGGGTCAGCCAGGAAAGTTGTACTCAGCACATTGAGCCAGTGTATTTCAGAAGCTGTTGCTGGGTGGCAAACATGTTTCATATTCATCAAGTGTTGTTTTTCTGAAAAACAGTCCTGTTCTGTTACTCTGAAATACATTTACTTAAAATTGTAGTCCTATTGAGTTTCTCTGAGTCTGTCTCTGGGTAATTATCTGCCTTCTGCCTCAGGTCTTGGTGTGAAAAGTGAAACCAAGCTCTGACACTGGTGGCTTCAGTTTACTACCCCTGTTTTGTAGTACCCAAAGTAAAGATAGCAAATTGATTCCTGCTCTAATTAATGGGTTTGCTACTTTTGAAGTACTTCTGTACCTTGGCAGACTGCATCTCATTCTGCTTTCAGGACCAGATACCTTTTTCCATTTGCCTGGTCCCTAAAAAGTGGTTGGCATTGCAGGGATGTGTACACTGAAGATGCTCTGCTCTGACCTCTCATGGGTTGTTCAATACATTGCACAAGACATGTAGAAAAGGGAATAGCTAGAAAAGCACTCCTGAACTTGTACTTTTGCAGGAAAGGTCTTTCACAATCAATATCAACAGCTTGTGAAAACAACAGAGACCTGGTGCATGGTATGAGATCTAGTGTGCTGTCTGAGACCCGTGACTCCTGGCCAGCAACACAGGAGGCACAACTAAGCAAATGGGCATTGCTGAGAAGCTGTAATAAAGAGGAGACTTTGCTTGAAATTTTCGGTTGTACTTCAGACTGATTTTTGGCTGTTGTGATGTTTAGAAGGAGGAAATGTGTGGTGCACTCTATTTTTCATACTGCTTGTGCAGAAGCTGTGTGGAGCCAGTTGGGAGCAGCTGCTGTGCTTTGTAGTGATTCACGCTGCAAAAAATAAATGTTTAGAAATCAGACGGGAGTAAGGAGACTCACAGCCTTTAGCATGGCTGAGAAACTACTTGGCTCTGTCTTTTTTGTAGGTCTTTGCTGATGCGTTGTGAGTTCAAATTTAGTGCTAGAATGAATTATTCACCACTGAAGCCAAAAGAAGAATTTCCAGCTCAGTTTCAGGTTGTTTTCTCTAGCCCTGATAGCAAGATGAAGCCTTAGTTAGATGTGCTGTATATTCTTTTATAAATAACTCAGGGCCAGAAAAAAGGAAATCTGAGTATCTCTGGGAAAGGATAAACATGGTGGGGATCTCAGACCATTTTCTCAATCCCTTGTTTGTGTAGTATGAAACTTTAAAGAGGGTTTCAGTCTTTATTTCTTGTATTGGGTGATTCCAAGCAGAGGGTTTTTAATCCTGTAGTTGTATTTTTTATTAGCATGTTTCCTTGATATTAGATGCATTGAAGTTGGCAAGCTCCAAAATCCTCATTCCTCATCCATCTCCTCCTGGAGCACATGAACCTGACAGAAGATTACACGTGTACTAAGCTTAAGAGTATATGAAAAGGGAGTGAGTTGTAGCCAACTAGTTCCAAAGCTCTCTTGTTGCAATCTATAGCAGTGCCATTATGGTTGGATCTAATGCCATGGCTCAGCCTAACCCTTCAGTTATGCACTTAGAAAGTCATAGCCTGTCAGAATAGCATTAGTGTCATTTCCAGCACCTCGCCTACCCACTGCACCTCAGATCATGTCTGAAATATTAACTCACATGCTCTCTTGTAGTGGTAAAGTGAGGATGATCAGATACTTGTCAGTCAGCCTTTCAATCTCAGCCTCTAGCTTGCTCATGAATGATACTACCATTAGCTAAAACAAAGTGGGTGGTTTTTCTCATATTTCTCATCTATTTTCACATTGGAGAGAAATCCAAGATGACATACAGATGCTCTGAGCCTAGAGATGCTGCAGACTGGATTGCAGAAAACCTTCCTCAGGTTTGGGTGGGTGTCTGCTCACCAGTCTCTGCCATGGCTGTCAACCTTTACTTGTGCACATACCCATTCAGCAATGACATCCACAATGTTGCTATAGAAAAGGATACATCTCCATGTAATTAAGCTCTCAGTATTTCTCAGCATTCCTGCTAATTACTAACAACAGAGCCTTTGTCCTAGAAGATCACAGTATTTTAATTTGCATTTTCCTTACAAGGAGGAAAGGTGACAATGAGGGAGCAGTCCACTCTTTCAAGACACCTACCATCCAGAAGAGCAATTTTTCATGACTGTTATAAAACATACATAGCACTCAAATTTCAGTCAGGATGTTGGTTTTGAATATTTATTTCTTATATAAAGGATGTAAACTGATTTTAAAGTTACATCCCAGGGGGACAATAGGGATACACAGATTATTGTTTGCAAGGAAATCCCTTTGCTACTTGGGCAGTTTAAGGAAGCCTCAGAGTAATTGTAAAATCAGCTCTCTGTCAGGTGCCTGTGTGTAGCTTTTTAGCTAAAAAACCAAAACATGTTAAGGATATCTTGTAAGCAGCACATATAATGCCATAGCATTAAAGCCTGGAACAGTGTAGAGATATGGTGCTTGGTCAGGGCTTGTGCTTTTATAGGTCTTTTCTGAATTAAGCCACAGTGTGCAAATCAGTGCTCCATTGTCAGAACTTATGGGATATGCGTTGTCCTACTCTATCTTCTGCTAGCAGGTAGCTCAGAGCTGATCACCTCTAAAATGTACTGCTGATGTACTGGGACTCTGGGAGGCATAACATTGTTTCATAGGCTGTTTATTATGTTCTTGATTAATGTGGTATCAATTGCCTAGTGACTGGTTTTCGTACAAATCCAGGTTTTTCAACATTTAGACTAATTTTATATAGTTGTGCTGTAATTTGCATGATTTGTTAGCAAAACACCAAACAAAATTCTTTGGTTCAAGTTTTCATCAGACTAATCAGAATTTCTGTTTAGTCTGAGACCACAGTGGTGGTTGGTACCATCTCAGAGGCTGGCTTACCTGGGAAGCAAAAAAACAAGCTAAGAATCCTGAATTGGGAATCACTAGTCCTAGCATGCATTTGTGTGGAAGGAAAGCAAATACTCTGCTCTGTCACAGCCAGTCCAGAGATTTTTAAAGCTGGAGCTGTTTCACTGTTTCACCCTCATCACTTCTGTCTTCACAATACTAAACCTTTTGAAATCAACTATATGCTTTCTTTTGACTTTGCTTTCTTTTGACTTTACTTTCTTTTGGTTTAGAAATTTCCACCTAAGTGTAAATGGTAGCATTCTTGATTCTTCCAGGCTAATTTGCATTGATTACAGAATAAATTGAAGTGTATTAATAAGAGATGTCTCTTGTACTCTCTGCTTTATTTTACAGTTATTTAGAAGCAACTTATGGAACAGTTACCATAGCCACAGCCTAAAAAGATAGGGGCAGTAGCAGAGCTTGTGAGCTAAAATCCAGTATTGCTGCATGCATGAAATCACAGATAAGTGTGACAGGATATGACATCTAAGATACAGTTTGACTTACCAATGAGGGACAAAGCTAAGATAAGACATAGTGCCTCTGGAGGGGAGGGAAAAAAAAAAAGAAGAAAGATTCACTGTAGGAATTATTTTGATATTTGAAAGAAATCACAACGCTTCAAAATGATTGTGCTATAAAGGTTGTAACATCAAAAGCAAGGATAAACTTCTGGAAAACTGTATTTGCAGTACTTCTGTTTAACCATTTCATAGACTCATTTAGGTTGGAAAAGACTTCTGAGATAGAGTCAAACCATTAAACCAGCACTGCCAACTCCACCACTAAACCATGTCCTTAGGTGCTACATCTACTTGTCTTTTAAATCCCTTCAGTGATGGTGAATCTGCCACTTCCCTGGGCAGCCTGTTCCAATGCTTGACAACTCTTTCGAATTGGGTATTCCTAATATCCAGTCTAAACCTCCCCTGGTGCAGCTTCAGGCTGTTAGGCCTTGTCCTATCATTTGTTACTTGGGAGAAGAAAAAAGTGGGGCCTTCTTGGCCACCTGGGCACAAGCTGACTCATATTCAGCCATTGTTGACCAGCATCTACAGGTCCTTTCCCTCTGGGCACCTTTCCAGACACTCTTCCTGAAGTCTGTAGCATTGCATGGGGTGTTGTGACCCAAGTCCAGGAGCTGGCTCCGCACCTTGGTGAGCCTCATACAGTCGGCTTTGGCCCGTCAATCCAGCCTGTCTAGATTGCTTTGTAGAGCCTTTGCACCCTCAAGTAGATCAACACTCCTGCCCAACTTGATGTTGCCTGTAAGCTTACTGTGGGTGCACTTGGTCCCCTTGTCCAGATCATTAATAAAGATATTAAACAGAGCTTAGGACTGCAAAACAGAAGAAAACTCAAATAAAAGGCAGCTTACAGGATGACTGAAATTTTGGTGTTAAAACTGGTATGGCTGATATACACAAATGATTTGACTCTGCTGCAACCCGCAGAAGGCCCCACTGACTCTGGAGCAGGGTCAGTCTGAGCACAGACAGGCTGATACCTGTGAATACCGCTCAGAAAGCCAAATTAGCATGCACTTTTGCATGAGCTGTCTTTTGCTGCCTGGACATTTTCCCACAGTGCTTGGAGCTCTGATTAAGGCAGTCAACCATGAATCACCAAGGCACATGTCAATGAAACCCTTCTGATGCCACTAGGGATAGAGGAATCATATCCTCTTATTGCTTTAATCGTGAGGCTGGAGTCCACTAAAAATCCATTTAAATCTATGAACTAGTGCTAGTTTTAAACTGGTAATTTATGTCCAGTGGATATTAGCAGCATTTTTTTCCCCCCTGTATCTGAACTATTGCCAAGAGCGGCTCTAACTAACCTATGCTATTCATGTTCAGGCTTATACAATATAATCTCCTGCACTTTCTGACTATATATCAGCAGGCAGCAGTAATGGGTATTGTCTGAGTCAAAGCCTCTTATAGAAATGTTGCAAATCAAAATGAAAAGACTGGAATAGCTCACCGTTAGTACGTGGAAAGTATTCCAAACCGGGAATTGATCAGTGAGTTTTCTGCCATCATCTGTCAAACTGCATTTTGGAAGGACTCAGAAAAAACTCAGTAATAAGTACGTGATACACAACATCTACCTACCAGGATGAACTGTACAGTAATAATAAAGCAGATGCTTGCCAGGGCAAATATAGTCTAGTTAATTATTTTGTTATTTTTGGAATTTGAGTGTTTCAGAGGCACTCAATCCTCGTACTCATCTGATTTGCAAGATGAATTGCTCTGCAGGGTAGGAGATCACATATACACTGAGCTTTTCTTTTGCATGGTGGCCTTCATAAGTAGGCAGCCAGCCCCCTCTGCTAACTACAGGTTCCACAAAGAGGTCCAGCTGAAACAGTGAAGAATCAGTACATATTGTACAGTTAATGTAAAAAATACTAAAGAAGAAAAGCAACAGCAGTGGCACAGCTGATGTGTATTACTGTGTTTACAGAGAAACAGTGCAGAAGCAAAGACAACTTGGGCAGATGCATCCTGAGGCTGGGATGGTTCTGGCAGCTTCTGGGCTGCAAGGTCTGGGCAGGGTTCGTGACCCATTTAAAGAAATATGACTTTTCACCTCTAGGCTGTAAAAAGTCTCCTTTTTGCTCTATATTAGTTTCAATGTCAGTTTTCTTGCAGAAAAAATCACGGCTGTCAATGGCTACTCATGATGTTGAAAAACTCTGGAACTTAAAACAAAGGGTGTAAAATCTTTTGCTCCTGCTGCCCATTTTTCACTCTTAAATGATATTCCAAAGTCCTGAGGACTGCAGGTAGTTCAGCTATCGCATCCATCTGTCAT
Organism: Ara ararauna; assembly: GCA_028858755.1. Taxonomy (NCBI): domain Eukaryota; kingdom Metazoa; phylum Chordata; class Aves; order Psittaciformes; family Psittacidae; genus Ara; species Ara ararauna. Next base: position 7,691,996 of record CM054380.1, on the reverse strand, counting down.
TGCTGGGCCTTTTCGAACCTTGTGTCTGGTCACTGCCCACCTCCCCATGGTGCAGTGCCTGAGCTGCCAATAAAACGCAGGTGGACACCAGCGAGAGCCACAGGGACAGGCTGGGGCAGGGAAGATGGGTACATATTCACAGCACGTCTGTCTCCAGCTATTTCATCCATCTGTTACAGTTCCTTACTCCTGGCAGGTGAGCACCTAGTGCTGGAGAGCTACAGGAGTAGAAAGGAAACTGGCACTTGAAGGGTGATGAGATAAGCATAATACTGGATGTAAAGGTGTGGATCGCAGTTGGAGATCCATAGAGGGATGCAGGAGCAAATGTTGAAGGGTGTGGCAAGAGTTTGTTTTTTTTCCATGCATTTAGAATGAGGCAGACAAAAGAAACCAACTGAAAGCAGGCAAAGGCTCAAGCGTTTCTAAGGCCAAGTTCTGGTCTTTGTTTTTTTAAAGTGAAACTAATTAATTCCTTTTGGAAAACTACCAAACTATTCACTTTTACTTCTGGTAGCAGCAGCTCCAGAGGTAACCAGAAATCTCTAGGAAGTACAGGTGTTTGCTAGCAAGAGCAGATGTTACTATTAGAGAAAACCCAAAAGGTTCCCTTCAGTTTCAGCTTCATAACCCAGATGACAAGTTCTGAAATGAAATAAAAAAAAACCATCTCCAACAGACGCTTCATCAAAACCTGGCTCATTACGGGGCTTCACTTGCAGCTGCTTTGCTCCTTCTGGGGTTTGGCACAGGATGGCTGTTGTGGGAGCTGCGTTCACCCTTTTACTGACTTGCCTTCATGTCCTTTTGCTGCATGTCCTTTTACTGACTTGCCTTCCATTCAGAAACCAGCTTCTTTTTCCCCCTCTTTTTTTGCTCAGTAGCTCAAAAGGAGCAACTGTGCTGCTGCCTGAGCTGATGCCTCAGACAAAGGATAAGGGCTTCCTTAGGTGGATGGAAGATGTTTGTTTTGCATTAGGTGGTCTCTTGGGACAAAGAGTAAACAACAGAACTAGCCTGTTCCTCCATCCTAACATCTTTGTTAGGTTTTTGAGGTTCTCCTTTGAAGTGGCAAGGTTCATTGGCTGGACTTGAAGGCGTCCAGATAATGCCTCAAAAGGCAAAATTATACTGATGTCAGCAGTGTTAGGGAAGGTTAAAGTTGTGGATATAAGCAGTTCAAACCAAGCCAGGATGTTTCTGTTTGGTTCAGATAGCTTATAGCTGGCTATCACTGAAGTTTGCATTTGACAGCCGCACAACTCTGTCCTTTTGATTTTTCATGTGCAAAGTCCCACAACAGTTCAGAAGTGAGGAGCAGGGTTTTGTGCATGTGGCTGAGTAGATAGAGCCAGAAGCATTTAGAAATTATTCAGCACAAGTTCTGGTTTGTTCTCGATGCTTTTCTTTTTAGCACCAGAAATGGGTGCTGATGTCATTCTTATGTTGGTTGCTTAGTTTAGAGAGAATAAAGTACAGCTAAATTGGGACCCTGCAAAATGCAACACCCAGATGGCTGAAAAGACAAGTGAACAAGGTGCTGAAATGAGCGGCTTTGTCTTGGGTTTGAAAAAGAAATTAAAAAAAGTCAAGCAGCATACGAGTAATTCACATGACCATAGACAGAAGTGAAGTTCATTTTGAGCCTGAATTTTGCATTCTTTCACGTCAAATCAGGCAGTGTTGCTATACTTATTCTGTGTTAAAAATGGAAGCAAAACCAAAAGCAGAGCAAGGCAAAGAGAATCAGACCTCAAAAGAGTCTCCTGGCAGGATTTCAGTACTCAGAGCCGGTGCAGCGCATTTCACAACCTCTGCGCATGCCAGGTTGTGTTAAGGAACACCTATTCTTATAGTGATCCTTTGCAATGACCTGCTAGCCACATGCTCAAGTGCAAGGAGCATCCCAGATTTTGTTTCTATCCCAGATCCTGGGTATTTCACTGAATACATTTCAACCCCTTGTCATCACAATGTTATCACTGCAGAGTGACAGCAGGCTAAGCCAGTGAGTTAACCTGGATCTTGCTGCAGGAGATGTTGCACAGAGGTGAGAGTAATGGTTACAAATTGGAGGACCACTAATCTATTAATTATCAGGTAATTACACAGCTACAGTAAACCAGGTTATGGCTGCTCTTAGAAATGCCTCAGGAGGAAATGGAGAGGGAATTACTCTAATATATGGCAATTTATCAGTTGCTAACACCAGCAAGACTTTGTTAGAAGATTCCCTTTGGGTTCCCTATGACAATGTCATGGATTTATGACTGGTGATGAACATCTCTTTGAGTAGTGCAAAGTAAGGATTACAGGCTTCTAGGTGTTCTGTGATCTGGGGGACAGGTGAAACAATTTCCACCATAGCAGGTATCTTCTGACAGAAGGCAAAATGATTGCTGATAGTCGGTGTGATTGGTAATGTACAGTATTATTTGCTTAGATTCTTTCACACAGGAGTTGGAGAGAGAGATGGCAGCCAAAGAACCAAAAAGAAACTTGCTTAGTTTATCTTAGGAGATACTTATTCGTTTGATTTCTCTATTTTTTCCAGCAGCACCGGTTATATCAGACATAACAGTATAACACACTAAATTACCAATGCTATGCTGTAAAAACCTCTCTTAAAAATGGTGACTGGCAGGAACTGCTCAGGGATGAAGCTGAGAAGGAAGGAGGAGTGAGGCATTGTGAACATGTCAACAGAGCTGTTTTTCAAAATTAGTGGACAAACAATATTGATTGCTTTCTGTAGGGCAGTGATCATGTACAGATTGGATCTTCTTTCTTGTGAAAAGCACAGGATACAAGTGTTTTCAACCCAGTGGATTTACATCACTGGGTGGTGGGTTACACTGCATGACGGGGAAGCGGGCTGTCCCCAGGCTCATCCTGGCTGTTTGCTGGAAAGTCCTTTTTCTCAAAAGGACTGTGGAAAAGTGGGCAGAGAAGGTGCCTGTGATACTCTCTGCTCGCCTGTGCTGGGAGAGCAAGTTTGCTGCTCACTCTGTAACTGGAGTAATATTCCTTGGCCTCTGCAAGGGTACCCTCATTTGTCTTTTTCTCACCACTTGAGAAAACAGTGTCTTTGTTGGGTTTCTCTTTGTGTGTGCTGGAGTTGATGAACTGATGTGATATGACAGTACAGCTACAATTGCAGAAAACACAGGAAGAATAGCACATTTTTTTTCAGAATACTCCATCTTGTTCTAACATTTATTTGGCATGTTGAAGTAGTAATGTTTCATGTGCTGCAGTAACTGACTTTTGATATAGAAGTTTTGCTAGAGAGAGCGTTCTAGAGTATACAGTGCCAGCAGGGTTTTGGAAGAGGGGTATAGGGGAGGAGGATTTTTCTTTTTAACAGAAAGCAGTAAATTCCATCATGGGATCTTATACACCAGCTGAGCCATTTAAGAGTTAGTTTCCAAATACCACCTGATGATGTGTGTGACATTCATTTGTGTCCTGAACAGTCACCTTGTGGAAGAGAGCCCAAGCTCCTTCAGCCATGGGTTGGAGCACCATCTTCCAGCAGGTTTCTTAGCATAAAGTACATGACGTTTTATAAACGTTTTGTAAGGGTGGATTTTTCCAGCCTTTTGGAATGTATTACTTTTAGGGGATTGAAGGACTTAGGTCTCTGATTGCCTCTGTGCATAGGAAGGGCAGGGAAAATTCATATGAGCCAGTGTGTCTAAACCTTTCGTGTTCTTGGTTCTTGATCAGACTTTTCTTCTGTTTGTATTAAGACTTGACCACAATGAATTAAGCTAATTAGACTTGGTTAAGCTGATAACACCACTGCAAGAACCCAAAGCTGAGCTCTCTTTGTCTCTGTCAAAGAAAATCAATATTTTCATTCTTCCATAACCTCACTGCTCTGTTTAGCAACACCAAGACAATATTATGCTGAGACTTACGCGCATAATTAGGGCTTTGGGAATTTGGAGGTGTTTTATTCGTAATTAGATTACGGATGGTAAACTATGAGGTTTGAAGGTTTTCAAAACCTTTTCCAAAACCTAATGAAGGTTTTCAAGAATAGGGATTTGCTTCCTATGATTTTCTGCATTCTTGTTAAAAAAAGAATAAAACCAAAAACATAAAGAAAAACAACCAACCCCAGATTTAGAAAGACTTCCCTGGAAGTTGTCATTACAATATGTCAGTCAGCCTCATGTGCTGGCGTTTCCATGCTTCCTGTAAATGGAAGGACATAGAGGTGCTTCAATTTCACTAACAAAAAAGGAGGCATCAAAAGAGAGGAGGATTCCAGATGAAACTACGATAGCTCTTCCAGTAAATACCTCACTCTGTAAACAGTCTTAGTGGGATCAGGGCCATATCTCCTGGAGAAGAGTAATATCGCCTGTCAAAAGGGAATTACAAGCTGCACTTATACACGTTGAGCTAGGTTTAATTGCTGGCACACTTGAGTGAACTGCTTTTGGGGGTAATAGTTACATGATGTTCTCTGTTGTGCAATAGATTAAATGAAATACTGGGAAAGGTTTTGTTCTCATGGTGTGCAGCATCTCCCACTGCCTTTTGGGCTGGTAACTGACTGCACTTTTTTAGGGCTTTGGCAGCAATAGAAATCCAGCCCTGGCTTTGGATAATTGCCATAGAGCACGCTGGAACACTTCCCTCGCTGGACAGGCAGCCCTCTGCTATCCATTGCATTTCCTTGCAGTGGTATTAGATGAGAAAGGTCAAAGCAGCACAGAAACATACCTGCAGCTGAGTTTTCAGTAGAAATACTGGTAAGAGCTAGAGGTAAGCAATTTGACTTGGCTGAATAGCGCTAGAATATTTTTAGTGGTATTCAGAGCTGTGCTCAGTCTCTAGTAATATTTGTGTTGTAAACCCAAATCTCTTAATTTTTAGTAAAAGCAATGTTGTCTGAATGGAGCTAGGATATTGAGAGGGAAAGAAATTAGTTGGAAAAGTGGTAACAAGACCTAGTTTAGGCTAATAGGTTTTACTACATGTGGAGCATAGTACAGAGAATGGAATAGCAAGTAGCTGCCTTCAGTGATGCAACTGCACATGTGGGCAAATACATTATAAACAAGTTTGGTGAGAAGTGTAGTATATCCTTGGAAGGAAAATACCAAAGATAAAACTCACATCAATAGCAGCAGTAGGTAAAAGTATTCCTAAGTGCTGAGGAACAAAGGAGGTTTTAGGATAAATTTCAAGCAAAGAGGGTTTATATCTTATCTATATTTATCCTTGGTTTCATTTGCCTGAGCGTTCTCAGTCTTACAAAGGAGATCAGCTTTTATGGGGACAGCTGGGACTGGGATGGCTTATTGTGAAGTCTCAAATGTCAATGACTAATGCTGATTTACATGCAGATTGCCTCTCAGCTTTAGTTTATTTAGTTATTTATTTATTTCTCAGAAACACTGTCATTTGCTTCTGAGAAACAAATCAATGAGAGGGCAATACAGAAGATGTAATCTTATTGCCAATTCAGGAGAAAGTTAAAAAATAATAGAAAAAGAAGATGAGAGAAGCATTTTGGCAAATGTGTCACCGTTGGTAGTTTTCCCATTCAGGTGTTTGCCAGCTGTCAGTCTGTTTGTGAAGAATTCATGTTGCTGTAGATCTAGAGCTGCAGTTGAGCCCAGTCCCTGTATTAAGTCTCTGCTGTTTGAGTTAGCTTTAAGTTCTTTACTGTTGGTATGGAACAATATGGAACAAGTATCATTCCATTAGCTCTGCTCCCTGACATCCAAAAAAAGAGAGAACCTGTAGCTCTCACCATCTGGCTATGAGCAGAAAAGGTTTGTTCGTTGGGGTTTGTTTTCAACAGGAATGCCTTCTTTCCAGGGTGTTCCAAATTATAGCTGTGTGCCACACTGACAAAAATTAAACTCTTGTGGGCTGCCTGTCCCCTGGATCCAGTGTGTGATTTAGTTCATTATTTTCCACTCCTCTCCAGTCCATCCCTACCACTTGATCTCAAACACTGGATAACTCTGCAGGGCTGGAATCAGCTCTTTGCAGTGACTTTACAGTTCTTTCTTCATCATGAAAGATGTTTGTTAGTGGTGTTTATTTATAATCAGAAAAAAAATTGGTTCAGTATTTTACATATTACTCATTGAGCTTGGCAAGTTTGCATCTTGGAAGTTACTGACCTAATAGTGATGAGAAAGCTTGAGGTGCAGCCATTGAAATTGAAATGCTATGCATTACCAGATTTATTTTGCTTGGTAGTTTCCAAAATACAATTGCATTGTCATCAGTCTTTGTTTGCATTTAACTTCCGCTGGCTTCAATGGGAATTTGGTCTCTAAACAGTTCAGAAGTGGCAAACTGCATACCAGAAGTAAATGGTTTTGCATAAATAAGACACTGGATGTAATGTCAAGAGATATGGGTTCAATTTCCTATGTGCTGGCAAGCCTCCAGCTTTTGATCCAGCTTCGCCTAATCCATTAAATATGAGCAGACACACGTACAAGCCTTAGGAGCACATGTTCAGCTCCTTGCCTCGTGTGTGTGTGTGTCCGTGAAATGGTGTTAATAACAAGATAGTCAAACTTGTAGTTAGCCGAACATAAAGAAAAAATGGGAACATAAAAAGTCTGGTTAGGCTAGGGTAAATGCTTATCTCTTCAGATTTATTATAGTCACTCATTCTATGCACGGCCCTCTTGAGGACTCAGAAGAGTTAGGAGATTTATAAATAAGAATTCAGGACTAAGACATAAAGACACTGACGCAGCCCAGCTCTGGTGGATTTATAGCAAAACTGCGTGGATTTTTATTACCTATTTTAAAAAAATAAAGAAGAAAGAGTGGCTAAGGACATGAGAAATGATCAGAAATTGATGGTGACCCTGAAAAACGCTTCCTAATGGTGACGAAAATCTCTTATTAAAGATTTATGTGGAGCGAGGAACCAGGTGACAACTATTTCTGGTGCTGAATGTGCCTCAATAAGTAAACATTACTGATGATATGAATGTTCTTTCTTGAGAATTTGTAATGATTAGAGAATTTACTTCATTATAGTCAGATATCTAACCACTAATTACTCTGTTAAACTGTGTTTTGGTAACAGGAGAAATGCAACAGCAAATTTATTTACCTATTAAAATCTTTATGTGTCTATTACTGCCACCAGTCTGTGGCGCCTCAGAAATATAGACTCTTATTGATGGGAACCCAGATGCTAACTAGAATTTAATTTAGTTAAATGGTTTATACTACAGCTTGTATTTCTCCCTGGATGTGCACAAACAGAACGAGATAAAACCAATTACTTAGGTTTGGGTTTTTTTTTACCTATTTGCACCCTTCTTTCTTTTCATTATGAATATCAAATATTTACAACTACTTCTGTAAAATATTTTTTTCTTTTTTTGGGTCAGAAAATCTGCTCCTGACGCTACTAAGTTGCTTTCAATGCTGTTGCTCCAGTTGCAACTGTCCAACAGTTTAAAAGACACTACATCTGGTTCTACTTATCTTTTTAGTAGATTACACTAAAGTGAATCCTTAAGGCTACACCGTCTCATTTACTAAAACACATGCACATAAAATTACAGTTGTCTTATGAAGGCTTTCATTGATTTGAACAGAACTGGAATTCATTTAAGTGATTCTGAAACTTTGATAAGCCAACTTCTTTTAAATCCAGAGGAAAAAAACCCACAAATATCAAACCCAAAACACCCTCACCCTGCCAAACACTCCTAATTACTGGTTTATTGATTGGCTTGTCAGTGCCTTATTCTTTATCTCTGTGTCCACTGACACCATCGCTGCCAGATCCCTCGGTTCAGTCCAGTAGCAGCTAGGCGTGCTTCCCACAGGGGGACAATTTTATCATCAAAGTATGATGTTTCCATTAATTAAAGCACTGCTTCCCTCTTAAAACTAACTATATACATTGTGTGAGGTTCATTTCTTTGAAACTTAGCTGTCTGAAAGTAAGACGCCTAACCTAAGCTGAAGGTGGGGATATCATTGATAGCCTGTAAAGTAGAAAGAGAACGTAGATGAAGACCTTAAGATACAAACAACTAATGTTTAGGCTGCTTAAGTTGGGTAGGAGGTTATTGCCTCCCTGCAGGATTCCCGCTATTAAAAGACCCCACTTTGACTTTCTGCACACACTTTGAATTAAGGTATTTTCCCTTAGAAGTCTATGAGAATATTTTGAAGATGTGCAGAAGATGGAGGATCATCCCCTTTCATGACTGGTGTAAATGTACTCAGCTCCGCATATCCTCACTGCATGCACGTGCCGATAGTTTTATGCCAGACATGGAACCTCTTCAGCATCCTAGATGGTAACTCACAGGAGCATGGGGTTAAAGAGGAAATGTGTGTGGAGGGAAAACCTGAAAAACATTGAGGAAAAGGGAAGTGAGTTTTCTTTAAAAACTCAGCCAGAAGCTGTTCAGTTACCCTCCCAGGAATAAAGGCCCCCATTTTGTACCTTAAGCCTCATTGCCCAGTTATGACACCCAGCTAAGTGTTTCAAAGTGTTCAGGCATTATTGCTGCTGAGTGTTGGTGCAGACATCAGAATCCAATTTAACAAAACACAGCAATATTAGAAACACAAAATTTTCTTTAGAGAGAGAATAGTTTCAGCAGTTTGCCTAGAATTGTGCTGCATTTCGCAGCCACCAGTCCTCTTTCTGCTGATGGGCCCTATTTGCATTCCAAATGATATCTGTCAGTTCAGTCAACAGTTACAAATTTGATGCAAGAAGTAGTGGAAAAAACTTTCCTGCTCATGTGATAAACAGCCCTCAATGATCATAATCCATAACCAAACCCTTTCCCCTCTCACTTTTCCCCTGGGAAAGTGGGTAAGAGAACAACACATGGCAGATGTTTGCTTAATACCGTGCTTCACATCTTGCGATATATGTGTCTGCATGGCAGGTGCAGGAGTCTGCCTGTTGCTAATTCCTTCCTGTGCTTCCACCAATAGCACTGGGAAAGGTTGATTATTTCAGTGAAAATGGCTGAGAAAACCTATTTTACACTGGATGGTTGTAGCATTATGTACTGCTGTAATGTTGAGAAGCAGAGATTGTCCAAGGCTTCCCAACAGCGTGTGCAAAATCAAATTCTCCATTGCCAGTACTGCCAGATGGATGTTGGTCATTCCTGTTATGGGAGGTGAGATCAGAGCTGGGGGAAGAATGCAGAGGCAGGAAGATGCACTGCTATTCTTTTTTGCTCTTTGGACAGGAGGAGTTGAGGAAACAGCTGTTTTGAAACAAGTCAGCCTGTAGCCTTTCTTCAGCATTGCTACTACCTTGTTCAGCCTTTCTTTGCCTCAGTGGTTGCCTCAGCCTGGGGTTTTGGGACTCTGATAGGAGCAAAGAATCAGAGACAGTTTGCTGACCTGGCAGTCTGCTCTGATTCATTTTAGTGTAGGGCTGCTCTAATTTAAAGATTGAAGTGTATTTTTACTGATAGATGGATATAAACGCTTTGGACCTGACAGTGCATTTATAACATTATGTATCTTAGGAGGTGTATTTGCCTGTATATCAGTACCCATATGTACATGCAGCATGTGTAACTGTAGGATGCTGGCTGCAGCCATTTGAGCAAACACGTGTGGTATGTGCCACACAAACACGGAGTAAGGTGCTCAGTGTCTAACCTGTAGTCTGGGAGCTTCTCTTTCACTCCTGCAGGGCTTCTGCTGTATAGGAGAGACCTGTCCTCTTGTGCCTTTATTGGGATCTCCATTTTTCTCTCCCATTGTTTCTGTCATTTCTCCTTTTTCACAGGAGAAAGACTTGAAACCACCCAAATGACTTGGGGGCCCAAGTGGTATTTTCAATCTGAGCTAGGTATTGTGATCTGCCTGGCCTCCTAAATCGTGTTGAAAATGCCATGGGAGGCATTCAGGGAACTGGGCTGGTAATCTTGCAATGGCATTTCAAGCCCTGCTTCAGCAAAAAATGTTTGAGGATTTATTAAAGTGTTGTGCAGTTAAGCATTTAAGTGTTTTGCTGAAGCAGTGTGTGTTTAGCTTTAAAGCATTTAGGTTTATTATATTTTTGTAAGTAAATGTGTTAAACTTCTGTAGTTGCATCTATGTCTCTTCTGGACAGCTTGAGGAGTTTTAAAATAGCCTTACAGATGTTGGTCTAAAGTTTGCTGTCTACATCAGAAATGTTTGAGAAAGCTACTGAAATCATAAGGAAAAAATTGATCTAATAGTTTTCTAAAGAGATGGTAACTTGTTGGCAGAAGGTGGTGCTGTTACCTGATACTGGAGCAGATAACTAACTCTCATGTCAGTCAGTGAACTGCTAAGCTAAGTCCATGAGTAGAAAAGAGATTTTCTTTCCCCCCAGTCACAGATGTGATACATTAATAGATACAGATGAGGTTTCCCAGTCTCTCAGATATAATAGTCTTCTTAATTGGAAGGCAGATGGCCATGTCACTATTTCTTCCAACATAAAGCAGAATATTAGGTGAACTTTGTTCTTTAGAGAAATAAATGCTTTTTAAGTGGAGTGGTTGATTTCACCGGGAAGTACATGTGGACTGGATTGAAAAGCAAAAAGCAAAAAAATGATTGATATAAGGGACAGCTGAAAGTTTTTTAAGTTTTTTCATGGGCAGCATGCTCTCACACTTCATAATAGCAGAAATCAAGAGGGAAAACTTGGAAAAATCCAAAGAGAGGTTTTGGTTGGGAAAAGCTCTTTTAAATTCTGTCTTGTGCATTGATAAAATAGTCAGTATGCTCAATCTGACGGGTGAGGCGCAGCAGCAGGTTGGGTATATGGAGCGAGTCACATGTGTAGCACATAAATCACTTCTTGGTTCTTCAGAATTAGTTCAAGCCTCCCAAAACATCAAACATCTTTTTGAAAAGAAAGGATGAAATGTAACTAATGATGTAATAGACAACAAGTCTCATTTCTGAGCTTTCAGAATATTCATAGATCATATTTTCAAGCTTTATAATATAATAATAGAAGTTAGAAACTTCTTTCGTATTTAATAAAAGATTATTTTTTTTTCACCTAATCCTATGCCTGTAAGAAGGCACTGGAGCAAGACACAGGTATAAATAGAAATAGTTATTGTATTGTTTCTCATTAAAGATGCTAGCTGAGGGGTTAGAAAATGTGACAGTGGAATGGTTTACCAATTTCTGGATTAGAATACTCAAAAATTATTGTACTTCTACTCCACTTGCAATTCCTGATTTAGAAAATCTTAGAATGTGAGAAAGGCTGTTCCTGAAATGACTCACTTGTAACTAGGGGCAGAAATATTAATCTGTGTTCCAAAGTGTTTCGATAAATTTTTGAAATCAAGAGATTTGGAAAACTTAGGTATATAGATATGTAGATATCCAACTTTTTATCCTGAAAGGAGACCAAATTTCAAACATTTGTAAATCTCTTTGTCCATTGCTAATCCTTCAGTAATTTAAGATCATTTTAAATAGAAGATTCTATAAAAGAAAAGTATTTCACGTGTACTAGGAGGGAAGATTAAACAGTGAAAAAGAAAGTCCAGATCATGAAATAAATCTGCTAGGAGTCATGCTATCTGCTAATCTGAATCAGCAAGAAAAACACCGGTGGATTAGGAACAGTGGAAAATGTTTGTTTTCCTGTGGAATTATACCCTTTTTGGGATCGCAGCTGTAGGTAGGACCACAGGTAACGGGTTCAAACTTAAACAGGGGAAGTTCAGGTTAGATATAAGGAAAAAAGCTCTTTCCTGTGAGGGTGCTGAGGCACTGGCACAGGTTGCCCAGAGAAGTTGTGAATGCTCCACCCCTGGCTGTGTCCAAAGCCAGGTTGGAGAGAGGCTTGGGTGACATGGTTTAGAGTGAGGCATCCCTGTCGATTGCAGAAGGGTTAGAACTAGATGATCTTAAGGTCCTTTCCAATCGTAACTGTTCTATGATTCCATGATGGGGGCTTGTCATGCCCTAAGTGCCCTGAGGAACTGCATGGCCTCTGAATTTCAGAGATGAAGTTGTACAGTTGCCGTGTGCATTTTGGGCCATATTTTCAAAATTCAGAAGGCTCATCTTTGATCCTTTTGTTGGGATAGCTCCATGGATGTACAAATAGTCAGTAAATACCTGCACTTTGATGGGTTGTGTATGCTTGGCTTTGAAAGTCTGGCTTTTAGAGACAAGGCACTGTGCCATACCTTTGGAGAAGAGAAACAAAACTGGTCAGATGCTGTGTAAGATACAATTGAGTCTGAGATTGGGATGCTGTTGCAGGATTTTCAGACCGCGAGCATAAGGCTTCCTTTTTTTTTTTTTTCCAATTGGATTTCACGGTTGGAACTTCGTGTAAGAATCCTGAGACTAGGGAGCAAATAGCTTTTTATGGAGATTTAAATTACATTTTACACTTGAAAAATCAGTCTAAGCAGTGAGTGAAATGGCCTGGCATTTTGTCTCTGTGCCAGTCCTCTGCTGCTCTCTTCCTGGCCAGAGCAAGTTACATTTACAAGGTACCTTGAGTGGTGTGTGACAGTGTCAGGGCAGGATACAGGTGGGTAAATGGAAAGAAAACATTAAGAGCTAATGTTTTCTCCTCCTTTGAAGCCCTCCTTAAAGCCTATTTTAAAAGCCTGTGAGGATTTTAGCTCTCATTTACCCTGGCTTGGTCAAGTGATACAGCAAAGAGATGTAGGCTTGCTTATAGCTTTCTCCTGCCAGCTTCTCAGCATGAGGTGTAGTATCAGTTCAGTACCATTTCGGCCACTTCAGCTGAGGTCCCCTCTGCTGACAAATAGTATCACCACGTTAGTAGACTATTTAGAGTCTGTCCACTGATTCTTACTATTCATCTGATCAAAATCACATGGACCATATCCTTTCTGCATGTGAAAATCCAGTAGTTTTCCACAGCTGATGTTGGTTTCGGAAACACAATTTCAGATAGTCCTAAATTAATTTCCAGTGTCCAAAGCTTACATTGGAATAATTCACTCTGAATTCACTACAGTTTCCGACAATGTCTGCTGAGGCTTGTATCTATTTGATTCCATTTTCAGTAATATTTTTCTACTACAGAGATTCGCAAACTTAACTGCCAGTCAATTTATGAACTGAAGAGTTCATAAGGTTCATACTTTTATGCCATTATTTTATTACTTGTGGTGCATATCTGGATAAATGGGTGGCTGTTATTTTCCTTCAGCATAACTGTAATTCAGGTCTTAAATGAAGAACTGTAAGCACAGAGCTCCAAACTCTGAATTCTCACTTACCAGTGGGGGGAAAAGTGACGGGAAAAAACCCCAAGCACGTGATGGCACCATCTAGCCCTGTAAATTACATCTATCTGGGTGACTTCCCCTCCTCCTGTGAAAAGCAGTTACGTGTCAGGTATGATCATCTCTTTTCCCACTGTTTTTGGTGTCAGTTGCTGAAAAGCAAATCTTTCCCACATCTAATTGTATCTGTTAATTACCTGTGAAAAAGCAATTACCTCCAGGTGATGCAACTCTTTGGGAAGGTTTTTTTAATTGGCATAGATGGGGAAAGAATCTCTGCTATGGCTGTTGTTTTCAGAAAAATCTTCCCAAATATTGTACCTGATGTATCACATTAGACACATCAGATTGGGTTGCATCAGCAGTGTTGCATTACATCACATCACCACGGTAATGTGCTGTGACAGACTTGCAATGCAATGTGTCAGCTGAAAATGGGGAAAGATGTGATTTCCTGAACAAAATGCTGCTTAAGCTTTATGGTATTTTCCCATCCTCCAAGCAAAGAAGTGACTGTTTATGTTTCAGAGTATTTTTTAAAAGACTCAATTGCCTGTTGAATAATTCTAAGCATTTTTTGTTTGCTTCCTGTTCTCCATGGATAATTAACAAGTCTAGAAGGAAAGGTATTTTTTGCTACTTAATGTTTCCATACCCAGATAATAATACACCTGTTTCCTCAAACTTTTAGTAAACTGAGAAAGCATTTCCTAGGAGAAGAAAATTTCTTACCACTTGTGTAACTCTTTGTCCAGTGCCTAATCTTTTACCTTAACTCATGCAATATGCTTCATGTAAGGAATGCCAGGGGGTAAGCTCTATATAAGTGAGGTTCAACATCATAGTGGTAAGGCTGCAAATACAGAGAGAAAACATGGCAGCAATGCATGTGTGCATCAGTCAGAGCTTTAATTAGAAGGTGATTTTATAGAGCATGACTTATTTACAGTGCACATCTACAGCAATAACACTGAAGTACCTTACTCTGCCTTACTTCATGATTATGACCTTCTCCATAGGGGTGGGAGCAGGCAGATACTGCAGACGGTTGTCTGTCCCTTGGAATGTCATCCTTCTGTGATATATTGAAAGACATAATATGCATCAGGCAAAGTATTTCTCAAATCCTGAGTAAAGGGTGACCTGGCCAGGTCAGGAGGGAGAGGACAGTGCAACGTTCACTGTGGTTAACAAGAGTGACGTGTGCCTAGCTAACCTCACAAAACAGTTGCCATGTGCTCACTGTTCTTTGCAGGAGATTCTACTCTAAATCAGTTGATGTCAGTTAGGCATCTTTGACAGCAGACTTGCTTGAAGTCCTTGCCGGGACTCTGCACAGAGCAGAGAAGGCAGGAATAGGTGCACTTCAGCAGCAGCTATGGAAGCAGGGCACATAGAGATGAAACAGCAGTGCCGGTTAAGGAAATAAACTTGGAACTGTTAAGCTCTTTAGGAAAGGAGGAGCTATGAAACCCTTGCAAAAGCAAAAAGCCAATTATTTTCAGTATCTCTTCACAATCTGCATTGTCAGAAATAACATACAGTATCAGTTTGTTTCCTTTCCTAGTTAATTTTTTAAGAAGTTGTCCATTTTTTTATCAGCTACTCAGCGTTGTCTGATATTGAGCCTCCTTTCAGGCACACATTATGCTTCAGTAAAACATCAAAACCAATATCCAGAGAATTTATGAAAAGGGAAGTGCTATACGATAATGATGAACATATTGTCCTCAAGCTGTGGAGGTTAACAACCCAAAATTGCTTTGGTATTTGTACATAGTGAAATAAGGAGAATTCATATGTTTGCTCTTTTTTTAGTGGGCTTTTGTGATTCATTACATTGGCACTTCAGTGTTGAGAATAGTCACTTGTCTCGTGCAAAGCAGCACCCTTAACTGTGTTACTATTTGGTTGCTCATTATTGTCCTTATTCTTTTCTTTTTTACTGCTGCACAAATACACTTTGGTCTCACAGTAAGTTGCCTAATGCTGCTTTCTGTGGCATTCATTGTCTGAAGGATCAGGGTTCTGGTGTACTCAGAAAGAAATTAGCTAAGTAAATCTATAGTAGCATTGTTGTTTAAACAGTGCCTTGGATCATTAAGACTAAAGAAAAAAGAAATTGTTTATGTACCTATGGGTACCTTTCATTAAAGTTCAATAGGTTTTTTTGTAAAATGGTAGCAGTTATGTAGAAAACCTTTGCTTACATTTTCGCTTACTTTGATTTAGTCTTTAAGGACAATACAGTCATTTTACAGTCTGTCCTGGATAAGGGAAAGTGCATAATTGCTGTGCCGTAAGAGCAGCCTGGGAAATAAATTATGAGTTGAAAGTCTCTAATGTTTCCCTGCCAACCTACAGTCCTGCTTGCTTTAAGCAGGTATTAAGAACATTAAGAATAAAGGTATTCAGGTGCCTAAACACGCAAATAGGCTCACGCTCTTTGGGGTGTTTGGGGTTTTTTTCTCCAGAAATGGAAGGTAGGCCACTCACATTCACTGAAACCAAGAGGACATGCATGCCTATTCCCTTCTAGCCCTCTGCAAAGTGTTATATGCCTTATAGCATCTGTAAGTTCCTCTAACAGTTCTAACCTGGATCCTATTATTTCACTCGAACCCCTGGCTCCATACCCAGCCAGTGCTCAGGTAGCATGAGGCCATCCCATATACCTGGTGTCTATTTGGTTTCTACTAACTACATGAGAATTCCTGTGGGGCAAGCTCAGAAATTGATGTTTCTATTCTGGCAGCCACATTTGCTCAGAAGAACCATACTTTAAACAAGGGGGCAACCTTGGTCCTTCTGTCACTTGTTTTAATCAAAATGTTTGGGTTTTATCCCTCATTCTATGTATAAGTCAGTCAGAGCAATAACCATTCTTAGTCTTATCTTTTAACCAAATATTAATATTGTTTTCTGTTTACCAGCTGATATTAACTCTCACTAGCTTTTTCCTGCATTCAGAACTCCTGTTCTCAGCTTTTTCTTTAAACCTGTTATTAATTCTGCCTTTTATGTCTAAATCTGGTACAGCAGCACAATTAACTGCTTTACTTAACATGTAAGGTTATAAGCGATCTCTGTGATATGGCTGACATTAAGAAAGTAAATGGGGTTAAACTGATTCTCATTACAAGCTGATCTTTATACAGTCTTTGGTTGGCAGAACCGGTAGTAGATGTGTATTGCAGAATTAATTTTAAGAGAGTTGCAAGAACCATTGTTACATAAGAGTGATATCAGGTGATATCAGAGAATGGAAGAATCCACACAAGTGTTTTATCTCCCTCAAACCAAGATATTAATTGTGCTTTATTCTGTCATTTAAAAGAAATCCTTAATCACACTATCAACCTTTTTTTTGTGCTCTTTGTTTCCTTCTGATTATAAATACGAATCAGCTTTCTCTTTAGCAAGACTGGGAAGTACAGAAGTTCAAGCTTTTCTGTTCACAGTAAGCAAGAGCTACTTTTCCTACTGCAGTTGGAAGACAGTTATCTCTGTTCTTTTGCTCTATGGTGACAGACATCTTTGGTGGCGAGTTCATAGAAACAGTGTGTTTGGATGTTTTGTCAGATATAGCAAGAAGTGTTCCATGATGAGACAGAGAGAAAAACGACTCAGCAGCTAGTGAGAGAACAAGTTGGTGATACACGTGGGTAAGTGACTGAAATAGTCACTTTCCCCTGCCCAGCAAGGCACATGTCTGTAAGAGTAAAGCAGTTAAACAGGTAAGTCAGCTAATTCTGTGCTTCACTTTGTGAAGAGCAGGAATTTAACATGATTTTAAAAGAAGCACTAGTGGTCGAGACAGCAACTGACTAATGCGTGACTAAGGTTTCTACAGATGCTATAAAGTGAAGTTAATGCTCAATTCTGGCTAGATTTATAAATGCTGTGATCAGCAGGTGTGCCAAAATGGAGCTATGAGTTTCAAAGTTTAAGGCTGAATTCCAGAGTTTCAGGACAGATACCATATGTGAGTGAGATTTGTAATAGCAATGCCAAACACTTAACAGAATAACACTTGAACCACCCACTCCCCTTTAGAAAGCTTTCTTCTGAAACAGGATGCAATAGGCACTCAGGAAGGCACTGAAAGACTCCAGCACACAGAATAGCTGCTGAGGAAGCTGCAAGAAGTCACCTTTTAGGGAAGCAAGACTGCAACTACCAGTGGGACATCTCAGGGTGGGCAATGGAAGAGGAAGGGATTAGAGAAAATGAAAAGTTTCCACCCGTTATGAAAATATTAATGTGAAGAATGCAGCACAGCAATCTTGTGAGCACTTTCTTTAGCACCTTCTTTTCAGTAGGTTGCTGGAGATTTGCTTTGCTAGCTTGCTCACTTGAAAGTTCTCCAGGCTTCCAGAGAAAACAGGCAGATGTATCCTTTCAGGGCAAGACAGTAAGGTGTTTGAGTGATTTTACGTTTGTGTCCTGAACCGTGGATTTATTGGATGGCTGGATGGGAAGCCTTGGGGTTCCTGGATAGAAAACCTAAACTTGACATTCACTAAAGAGACCTAGTTTCTAACCACTGTATCCTTTATAAGCAGCACATCAGTAGGAGGGCAAAATAACAATTGCTCTAGGCTTGGAGAAGCTTTTGCGTTACTGCTACTCCAATTATTTCCATTTTTGCACATGTTCAGCAATCTCTCACCTCTGTAATTACTGCACTGAACACTGCTACTATTAGATACAGCCACTAGACTTTTAACAAGCCATCATTACTTGCACTTGCTATCTTACAATCTAACAATAATGTCTTTGAGAGCAGAGTAGCTTCTCCCTCCTTTAAAACAAACTCACAAACTTGTGTACGGACATGTGTAAGAGCTGGTTTGCTAATGAACAGTGAAGAAGCCAAGGGCAGAGCTGCAGAACATGGGAGCTGGTGCATGCAATGGTCCTAATTTTAATATTCTAATGAAAAGTCATTCATAATATCGGTATTGGGCAAATTTTCCCTTTCCTTGAGGAACAGTGGCAAAAGATGCTGTCCCAGTAAAATCAAGCCTTAGTGTCAGGAAGTAAATTGCCAAATTAGAAAGCATGTAGACACCTGAAAGCCTCTGAGGTCTTATGTTGATATCAGATGTGAGAACAGCTATGTGTGAGCTGTCTCTGAACATCTAAAGAGGCAGGGAAGGCAGGTTGAGAAGGTTTGCTTTTCCCAGCTTTCCCTCAGCTTGGCAGTTTCTTTCCTGTACTTTATGCTCTTGTAATAGTGTCGAATACTAAAAAGAGGTAATTTTGCATATGCCTGGGCAAGCAGGAGCTTGGTGGGCTGGGTTACCTGATTAGCTGGTGGATTTTCTGTGCTAACCCCGGGTGGCCAGGCAGAGCAGGCGTTTAAAAACTCATCTGTCTCTTGTCTTACTGTCTTTGAATTTGCATAATTAAAAGTGAATTACTTGCTCTATTTTTAATATATGCAGTGAAAATGCATGAAAAGCTGAAAAATTACAGTAATCCAGTAATTCATGTCATGTCCCATTCAGAATTACAGCTTTCCAGTGCCAGCTCAAACACTGAGGATTCCCTGCCACCATAAAGCTATAATTGCTGAATTAATAACAGCAGGTTTTGGAGAGTGACTGCACAGAGTCTCTGACCCAGGTAATAGAAATACTCATGTTAAAGTGAAGTTGATACATGTGACTTAATCTATTTCATATTGGGCTCAAGTACTGAAGATCATTGCTTTCCTTGCCATAGGATGTTATGGGAACTGCAGCAAGGTATTACTTTTCAGATTCAGTTTAAGCCAGCTGTGTTAGCCAACAGGGATTAGAAATTAATTTTTCAGGGAACAGCCAGCCTAGATTTTCTTCCACCAGAGGGCTTGTACACCAGATCTGCTGGTCTGCTCAGCACTTCTGGGAGGTAGGATTCTCCATTTAGCTGCAAAGGCATGGATAACAGGATGTCAGGGGAGATGGTGAAAGGCTTCTGCCAGCATTTCTTTACTCCAGAATATTATTAATAACTAAAAAAACCAATCCTTCCGCTGCACCTTCCAATATGGGAGCAAATTCTGCAGCTGCTGCTTTCCACAAAAGTGTTGCCTCATGGCCCACACAGCTATGGTGCTCATAAGGACTGGGATAGTGTGACCCTTGTTTCTAAACAGAATAATCAGAAGTTAACCAAAACAGCATGATCTGAATGAAAAGGTACCTTTTTTTTTAAAAGGGTTACTTAGGTGTTGGAGGGAACTGGTAACCATTTGCCATGACTTCCTCAGGTTGGGACCCTGATGTAGTGATCATTTGAACCTGTGGGACTCTCCATTGATTTCTGTAGGTTTTATGATTCTTAGATGTCACTATAACCTGATTCAAGTCATTAGAGATCAATTGGCCCATGTCAAGTGATCTGCTTGCACCAAGGAATTGATTTAATGAACTGTTCATGTTGCAAAGCTCATCTGCGGAAAAAAACAAGAGGTATGACCAGGCAGACACTAGACTTCTCAGATCAGGATTATGTGCTGCACTAGCGATCTTTGCAATAGTTTCATTGAGATTGTATGTTTATTGTGGATAAAAAGAACTGGCAGTTTCCAGGGCTGGCAATCTGGTTCCTTTCGTAAGAATTACCATCATTAATTAAAATCTCTTTTTTCTGTCTAATTATTTCAGCTCTAATTCTCTTGCAGGTTCATAAATAGTAACATCCCTTTGTCCTGGAAAAAAGTTCATTTTTTCTCCTTTTCTTTCTTTTTGTCATTGCCCTCATTCTTTGCCTTCTCATGGCTTAAGGTAATTAAACTTTCGAAGTCTGGTCACATCTCTGAAATATTTAAACATAATCAAAGAAATTTTCATAGTTTCTTTTTCTTGCCTGCAAAGCTCCATGAGATTTTTGAATGCGAAGGCTGTGCTTTTCCCTTCTGCAAATAACTGCAGAAGAGGGGCCAGGCTCAGGAAGGGATCAGTTCTTTCCACTCTGGCTCACTAGTACACAGACCCTATGCTACCAAGTGCAGTTATAAAAGCAAATATTTCAAGCCTTGTAGGCATTGTGAAAGGTGTTTAACCTGATCTCTGTAATTGCTTTTTTGCCATTTAACACTAAGATCACAGCATTTACTGTTGGATGTTGATAATTCTCTCAGCTGAACTTTTGCATCCAGCAGATGATTTTTGCAGAATATTCCCATGGAAGATAACTGAAATTTGTACATGCTTGAATGCCTACACACAGAGTAGCTTGGACTAACTAACATTAATGGACAGGAGAAAAATCTTCCCAAAGCCAGATACGGACAGCAGTATGACCCAAATGAGCTGAACAAAAGACCTGGCTATTTTGAGAAGAAGTCAGTATAAAAAGTGTTAAGGCAGAAGGAGATCCTGCTTTGGGCACCTTGAGGTTGAAGTAGGAGAATCTTTCTAGGCTGTCAGCAGGCAATCATTTTTTGAGTTCTCTATAAAATCTGCCTTTCCTGTGCAGATATTTAGCTTGCTAGCTGGCGTTTTCTTGAAATTTCCTTTATTAAGTGTCAAGTTTTGGTACCAGAAAATATCACACACAGCTAAAGGTCAAAGTAAATAATGAATTAAATTTCACAAACTGATATACAGTGAAGGATAAACCAGAATGTCAGAGGCTAATTTACATAAATACTATCCCTAGATCAGAGGCCATCCATACCTGCCCAGGGAAACCTCTGTGCTTGCGCCTTAAAGACACAGGTTTACCAGCCATATAGACTAGGTTTAGAAAATTACTAGTATGCCCACTAATTTCACCATAAAAATAGCAAATGGTTCCTGAATCATCGCAAGGATTTGGGGATATTCACTAAATGCTTTTATTTTAAGAAAAAAAAAAAAAAAAAGAAATCCACCTTCTTCCTCCAAAAACATAAAGATGCAGTGGTACAAGGTATCATGTATGGGACAACTCTCAGGCTAAGAGGATCTGTCAGGCTGGATGTGGTTCTGGGCAACCTGATCTAGTTGAAGATGTCTCTGCTTATTGCAAGGGGGTTGGACTAAATGGCTTTTGAAGGTCTCTTCCAACCAAACTATTGTATGATTCTGTGATTCAGCACCACCTGCCAGTATCGAGTTCTTGCCTTGGCCCAGTATACAAAGTCCTCCTGGTTTCCAAAGACAGTCAATACAGTTTCAGCCAAAGCTTGCTGTTTATGGTGCATTTATATGCGAGACTTCCAATAGCAACGCTTTTAATAGCAGTTAGGCCCTGAAACAATGGTGTCTGTCAAACCAATTGAGTTCTGCTTAGAAGCAATTAGTTCTGTGAGCTACAAAGGCAACAGGATTTCCAGTCCCCGTGTCCTGCATTTATCTCCAGATAAACGGAGAGCTTATTTGTCTAGTTACTGAGGTGTCTTCTTCAGAAAATTTGTAGAAATGTTGATACGCTGACTACACACAGATAGACGTATTCAGAGAGGCTCTGTGATCATATAAAACTTTCTAAAAGCATAAAAGGAATAATTTTTTTCTGGATATTTGCAGTGCCAGGAAGGAGTGGCAGAACTGGAGTGAAGGAAAAATGCATGTCCACAGATGACAAGCAGGAAAGTCGGTATTTTGAAATACTTTGATGGTAACAAGAATGTTGTCTCCTCTCCAATGTTGGGGCTTTTTAAAGCTCAGTAGGCAGCAAAATGAAATGTTTTACGGTTTTATCAAGTGCAGCAAAGTCGCTGCTATTATACTTGCAATTTCATGACCTGGTAAACTGATACCTTTGTGCTTAAGGGTCTAAGTGTCAGTGGTGTAGAAAACTGATGATGCTGTTGCTTTGTGAAATAGAAGCTTCTTCATAAGAAACGTATTGTACCTGAAGCAGCATTTCTTGATATTTGCCCTTGTAGAGCATGACCTTGTGGCCAGTGTTTTTAGTGAGATCAAGAATGAAGAAAACCAGTGGAACAGTTAATCTGGAGATATATTTATATGTTTCAGCGTGGGCTGTATGGAATATGTATTGCCTCTTCAAACACAGTGATTCAGCACCATATGCCAGTATTGGATTCTTGCCCTGGTCCAGTGTACAAGCTTTCTGGTTTCTTGAAGACAGAAAATACAGTTTCAGCCAAAGCTTGCCATTTATGGTGCATTTACAAGAAAAACTTCCAAGAACAGCATTTTAGCAGCTGGTACATCCTGAAACAACAGTGCCTGACAGACCAATTGAAAACCTGAGTTTTCTTGGTGGGTGTGTTAAACCATCTGTGAGTCCTGTAGATCTGGTGTAGCTAATTTCATAAACTGATCAGGAATATGAGAGAAATCTGGTTGTAGGAGAAGGGACCCCTTGGCTGTCAGTTTCCACAGAAATCTCTTTGATTTCACTAGTGAATAGTAGCTTTATGCTATTCTTGCTGTGTCTTATCTAATGTGTTATTGACGTTATTGCATTTGCTTTCAAACACAGTCATTAGAACATTTAATTTGCAGCAGCTGTAATTTATATTTGTAATTTTGTCTAAGATCAATAAAGGAAACTGAAGAGATTTATAGTCCTAGTTTCAACTAAGATAAATTGAAACAGGCTCTATTTCCCTGAAAAGCTGTATTTAAACAGCATTTTAAAAGAACAAAATGAATTAGATATTTGCATGGGTAAATAACCCTTTGTGTCTGGAAGAAATATTGGAAAGAGTGAACATGGTCAGTGTGTTCTTCTTTGAAATACAAATAAACTCCTGGGAGATGTCACCTTAGCATAGGACCTAATGGGAGTCAAGTAACCATTTCAAAATGCTTCTTAACAGCAGCAGTCGATAAATATCCTTGAGATCTGTTGCATTAATGCTTCATAATAAGGCTGTAGCTGCATGTTTTAAATCCTGTCAGGATCAGTCTGAGAGTGGAAAGCACAGACCCTGAAAGCACAGCTCGCTCTTATTTTACAGCAGTCTTTGAACACACATTGCAGAAATGTGTTAATAATTTTTGAGCAATCTGTATTCATTTCTGAAATACCCATGTTCCAAGCACTGCCTCGTGCATGGGGAAGAGCTGCCTCTCCCATGCAGCAATTAGCTGAGGGAGTATGCTGGGCAAAAGAGATGCGAGCACAGTCAGGCCAACTCAGGGCTGTAGTACATTTTCAAGATGAGTCTTATGGAGGGAAGGAAGAAAGGCGCAATGAACCTTTAGTCTTTTGCACAGCAGCAGCATGAGATACCGAATCAGTGCCCAAAAGAGCTGGAGGATGGGGATGGGAGGATATCTTTGCAGCTGGCCCAGTTTAGCAGCTTGTGGGTGTGCTCAGCCCTCAACTCTGAACCCTTTCGAACATGCTGTCCTTGGGGAAGGGAGTATATTCTTTCTCCACCCAACATTAATCTGATTTATGCCTAATCCAGCTGCCTTTCACCAATAGATTGCTGGGTACATGTTACTCTGAGATGTAGAAGGCTTGAAATTTCAGCTGTTTTGGTTAAAGCTCCACTTCCTGCCATTCTGTGATCACCTGAAAGTGGCTGATGTCGTACTGAAGAAAAAGATGATTTGTACTTCTCTGTGGCATGAAGAAGAAAGTTGCACAATAAGACCTTGACCTCCTCTACCAGGCAGTTGGCTTTTTGATAGATTTTTCATGGTGGTTTGACTTGGAGATTTGCCAAACTGCTGCACCCTTTCTGGGTTTCTTTCAGCTCAGAACCTGTGTCCTGAGCCCCCATTTGTCTCAGAGTTCCTGGATTTGTGGTGTTCATGAACACATGAATGTGGTTGGTATATGACATGTGCACAGCTCATCTTCTGGCATCCTAGAAACATGCATGTCCAAATGACTCCTGAATTCTGCAGTTGTTTATCCCTGTGGGGAGCAATCCAAATGGAAATTGGTGTTTCTAATCTGTGCTGTTCTTGGATTGCAAGGGGGTGGGGGAAACTCCCCATTTACTACGTTTCCACTTGTCGCATCCTATGAAGGTTACAGAGCAAGCAAGAGTAGAACCTGACCCACCTTTGTGCGCGTGCCTCATTTCATGAGGAGGATTCATCTTTGCAGGCTGTCAAAGGCAACTAAGTACTGTCCTGGAAGAGTCACGCTTTCTCCTTTTTATTGTTGTGGCTGGTTGTTTAAATTGAATTAATTTAATACATTTTTAATAGTGCAGTGCTGCCATCTCTACAGTACCTTGTAAACAACAATTTCTGCTGTAAGCAGTCAACCAAAGTATCTAGTCCTCACATGCATTGGGTATTACCATTATGATCTTGGACTTAATATGAATAATGTCTGAACTGCAACAGAGTGCTATACAGGCCACAAGACCATAAAACCAGTAATTATAATTACTATGAATTATAATTGTATGTATTTTAAGACAATTGCTAGATACGCTGACAAGGGATTATGGTGCCAGGGGCAGAACAGAGATGGAGAAGTTGATGAAAGACAGGCCTTCTGAGGACCTTCTTTTGTAGATGGTTAATGTAGAAGCAAATATGTGTCGTGGTTTAAGCCTCTATAACTCATGCAGCCGCTCTCTCACTCACTCCCCTCTCTTTCTTCCCCCCACTCCCGGGTGGATGGGGAGGAGAATCGAAAGAATACAACTCCCACAGATTGAGATAAGAACAGTTCAGTAACTAAAGTATAACACAAGACCACTACTGCTACCACTAATAATAATAATGACAAGGCAAATACAAGGAAAGAATACAATTGCTCACCACCTATACCCAGCCCGACCATGCAGTGCACCCCCACCCTTCCGGGTCTCTGCTCTCTGTCTTTACATCCTGGGCATGACATGCTGTGGTATGGAATACCTCTGTGGTCAGTTTGGGTCAGGTGTTCCGTCTCTGCTTCCTCCCTGCTTCCCCTCCTCACTGGCAGAGCATGAGACTCAGAAAGTCCTTGGTCAGACCAAAACACTACCAAGCAGTAACTGAAAACACTGGTGTTATCAGCGCAGTTCCCAGGCCCAAAATCAAAAACACAGCACTGCACCAGCTACCAAGAAGGAGAAAAATGACTGCTACTGCTGAACCCATGACAGTATGTCAAGGAGAAAAAAAATGAGAGGCAAGGAGACACGCTCAGCATCACATGGTGAATCTGCTACAACTGAGTAGTAGCCTGTAATCCTGAACCACTGCTAGGCTCACACCATTATCCTGTTCATCCAAACAAACTATGGCATACTGAAGCCCCAGACACTGTTTATTGTGTGCTATCAGTTCAACTTGTCACTTCATCTACACTTTCTGTTACCCATTGTTTTCCTTAGAAGCTTCTAACAAAAGATTTGGGTGAAAGATTTCTTGAAAATGAATAGCTGTTTGTGAGTCAGTGCATGCTATTGGATTGCACCTGCCCTAGGTTTTGGAGGAGAGAAATTTATAAGGAACAGTAGATAATGCAGTCAGATTTAAATGACTGGTAGGTTAGTTTGAGGGCTTGCCAACACTATGTAACGGCCATGTAACCTGTTGTCAGCCTGCAAGACACTGTCTTCAAGCTTGAAGGGCTACAGCCCACATGGAGGCAGAATGGTCTGTACTTCTGTCATCTCTAATGACAGCGGGGGATTTGATTTCCTTGCAGAACTTTGTATGTCCCTAGTAGCTTTCCTTTTGTGCTGAATAAATGCTGTGTGGGAGTGCAAGGAGGGATGGCCAACTTTAACTGCGGTAAGAGAGTTTTGCTAATGAGGGTTTACTTCTACTAGGAAGGTCCTCTACTAAACATCAGCAGAGATGCTTTTCACCCCATCCCAGCACAGTCAAAGCATCTGGAGTGTCTTCTCCCCTGCACTCTGCCTCTGATTTTGGGGGTAGAGGGTTGATCATGACTAAGGAAAGCACGTCCAAATGTAATACTCCCCTAAGATGTGCTGTGTTTTTCTCACCATTTTCAGGGCTTCCACTGATGGGTGAATACAACTTGGAACTGAGCTTTGGAGCCTACCACTTCAGCCTGCTGAACAGCAGTGTCAGGAATCACAGCTGCAACCTGGAGATTGTCAGCCCCCTTGCTTTCATGCACCTTGCCAGTGGGGAGGGTGGCATAGCAGGAGAGGAGATACCTATCCTTGGCTTTTTCCCTGGGGTGAACAATTGAAAGAAAGGGATGTTTAAGAGATGTGTGCTATTAAGCCAGCATTTCAAGTTCCTAAATAATAGGCAGCATTGTGAAGCTTCTCTAGAGAGGAGGCTCCTGGTGGTAGCTCTCTCTGCCTCCCTGCTGTGAGTCATTGTGAACTCAAGTTCAGAGGAATTGGTACTAAGGAAAAAGCGCTGAGATAATAACCTTGAAAAATCAGAAGAGGGGGGAAAAAGGGAAAGATATACACTGAAAAGAGCAGAACTGCCTTGCCCTAAAAGCATTCTGTAAATGAACTCTCATGCTTCCCAGCCTTTATCAAAGCCACTATCATCTAAGGGTGGAGAGACATGTGCGTTGAGAATTAAGGACTTTACATGTTGTGCCACACAGCCTAAGCCAGTGGTTGGTATGCTGCCAGTTTGCAACATGACTCATTAAGGCAATAGAAATGTTTTTTAAATCTTATGCTTGCAATCATGAGAAAGAGTACTTTGTACTGCTTCAGGAGAAATAGTATGCTGTGATTGTCTTTCTCTAAGTATGCAGGTCTCTAGTGTTAAGAACACTGACCTCCATTCAAGCATGTTTCACCTTTCTGAGAGCTATAGACAATGCCATGGTGTGTGGGAATTTTGTGGTGTTTGCTAGCTGCTGGGCCTTCTTTTCCTGGAGATAAACATACTTCATGTTATAAAAAAAGCCTTTCGAGTTCCTGTTCTGATTTCTATTCCCTTCTACAGAGTTGCATGCATTTATTGTTTGTTAAAGGCTAACAGCTTGGAGATCTAAGCTCTTTATTTGTCCACAGAGTGAAATTCCTCTCGCTGTAGAGGGGATGCCAAAGGCACTAATTGTCAGTGACACTGTTGTACACAAGAAATATCCTTTCTCTATTTTCCAGACACAATAATTTTGCCATGTGAAGGAGAACTGAAATGGAAGCTGATTTAGACGATTTGTCTGACAGAGGCAATGGGACTTCAGCTTGAGAACCTGTATGAACCCAAGTGAATGTGAGGTGAAGAATGGTGTTTCTGTCAGATAAAGGATTTTTTTCTTATGCCTTACCTATGCTCTAAACCCAAATGCTCTTTGCAGAGCAATCTTTAGAACTGGACTGTGCTGATGATCAGTATGATGATCAGTAACCTTCATTTTGTCAGTAGGACCTGTATGCACAGCTTCCTTGTGGGGTGAGCTCAGAGATGTTTAAGACAGGGACCCCAGGTATGCACACATCTCCACATTAGGCATCATCACCATCAGAGTGTAGTACTCAAATGCCAAAGATTTTTGATATTTTTTTATTAATATGAATCAGTTTAAAACTATCTAATGTATTCCAACTGAGCTGCTTTAGTTCTCTGCTTTCCTCAGCTCTCTATGGTTTATTGATAGGCATACCTCGTATCTGCTGGTCTGGGGATAACTCATACCTCCTATCCTTAAGCAGCTAAAAATGTTGGTGATCCTCTTGTCATTATCTTAAGGACATAAAGAAAGAGAGGGAGGAAGATCATGTAACAGAAAAATACCTTTCTAACCCTACATTGTTGGTTTTGAATATGGTCCTAACATACAACTATATCACAGCTTGCAAAACAGCCTTCCAAATGAGGAATTCATAGGAGATAGGAATGTTTACCAACAGCTTATGAAAAGTGATATTGAAAGGCACTTTTATTTACTCATTTCCTTCTGTAAAAAGAAGGTGATGCTGGGGGAGAGGAAGCAGAATTTAACAAAAAAGCTGAATTTTGATATTTTCTTTCATGTTCTTTTAACAACCATTTAAGTAGGCAGCATCCTCCAGCCTTACTCATCTCTGAAACCCCAGAAAGCAGGAAGCTTCCATTTAATCTGAGGAAAGACAGTAACATAGACAGTGTTTATTCTGTTGTAGTGCTCTACAGGAATGGCTACAGGGCATCTTCTCAAGAAACGTGAAAAGCAGATTTATTTTAATTACATCAATTTATGTTCATTAAAAAGCCTCCTCAATAACTAGCCCTGGTATTGAATTGTTTTCTCTCTCTTCCTAATGCACTCAGACAATGTTTATTTAATTTAATTGACAGTAAGGGTGAATTTATAGGACTGGAATTCACTCTTCCAGTGAAAGGAGAAAAACAATGTGAAACTATATTTGCTGCAAAAATGAGGTAGAGAAATCATATATTCAATTTTAATAGTTTCCCTCATCAGCGTCTCTTAATGGGGTTTCTTTTGCAATTACTCTAGGGCATTTGAAGCTGGCCATTGTGGGAACTTGCCAAATGACAATGAAATAAATCCAAATGTTAGAGGAGTTTTTAACAGTGTAACCTGTTCACTTCCTTCTCTCTTTGACACAATTTCTTCCGGAGTACAAAATTCTGAGTTTTGAAAAGATCTCCGTTGTCTCCTTTTTTTTACGGGAATTTTTGCTTCACCATTTCAGCATATGTTATGGTTTTGGAATGAGTAATCAGAACACTCGTGTTTGCTGAAGGGCCCGTCTGGATCACAAGTAAGAAAGGTGCCTCTAGCTAAGCTGTTTGTAATTCTTGCTTAGCCTTTCTATGCTTGGGTCTACAGAAAATAAAGACTTCAAATAATTTTATCCAAAATCAAAGCAGAGGAAAAAAAAAAGGGGGGGGAAAGGAAAAAAGGAAGTCCTATCACCCCTCATCATCTTTCCTGTTTCGGGAGGCTTTGATGTGAGAGGGTACTATGTCCAAATGATAAGGGAAAACTGGTTTTATCACACGGCACATCACACGGTACCTCTGAGAAGCCTTGTAAGGCTGAAATCAGTGTTGCCTCCTTCCGCTGAAGGGCAGCAGCTGTCTTCTCATGGCTGTCTTGCTGGTGGACTCCCATGACCCAGGAGGCAACTGGTTTCTGTCCACTTCCTTCCTGAAAGCAGCCAGCCTCCCCTTTTGGTGAGTTCATCCTATGGTGCACATCACAGGCATGGGACTGGCAGTGGGTTAAGTGGGACATCTTCCTCCTGCTCTGTCCTTGTGGGGTGCATGAGCCCTGCCACAACTTCCAGTGGTGGAAAATCCCCCCCAACCCATCACGTACAGGAACTCAGGGAGCAAGAGACAACAATGTGTAACAATTGACTTGTTTCTGTTAAATCCTCCTTAATTATGAGATATTTTTTCGAAGTCTGTGCTTTCATGGATTGCGTAGCAAATAGTTCAACCTGGATGTGTTTCAAAGTGGTCCTGATCTTTACAAGGAGTGAGCAACCAACTGCAACAAGGTCATAGCAGTTTGAGATCTTTCGGGAGGTAGGAAGGGAGAGAGGGAGCAGAAGGTATTTCTGTGGGGCAGTGAATTATATTAAGGAATAAAGTGGGATCTGACCACATAACCTACCTGTTTATGGGGAGGCAGTCTGCATTTAAGCTCTGAGTTTTAAAGAAATTGATGTGTTGCAAGCTGAAGATGTCATTGAGATGACAAAATTTCTCCCGGTACTATAATAAATAAAAGTAAGTATGACATTAGAAATTAATAAATGGAGTTTATTTGTCCAGACAATCACCCTTCAGTGTAGAAATCAAAAGCACCGATGAACTTTAGCCTCACTGTGTGAAGCTATTACAAGGCACTTATTATTATCAGATCTCACTAACTTCCAGTAATGTGTAAGTAGCATCAACAACGGCTATCACACAATTTCATTGGGCTTTCAGATAAGTATCTTGAAATATAACCAGGTTTTAGAGGTATAAAGAATGCAATTACCATTTTAATATCTCTGCACAGGGAAAAGAAAGATTAATTTTTGTAGGTCTATTTTCGTGATTTTTTTCATAGGTTGGGAGAGAGGTAAAAACCTAGTAACAATACCCGAGAAATAAATCAAGTGCTGCTGATATCTAATTAAAGGAGCACAACTAGATAACAGAATTATTGGGAAAATCAAGATCTCTCGTACTTTAAAATCATGCTGTACGTTTGTTTGGGTTTCCGAAAAGAAAGAGGTGAAATTTTGATACTGTTGACTCTTGTCTCTTAATGAAGTTTCTTAAAGCAGCATTTCCGAAGCAAGACTATGTCTCGGACATCCAGAGAACAGGAAGAAAAGTATTCCCTTCCTGTTAGGCTCTATTTATTGTTATAACACTTTTGAGTGTATTTGCTGTTACCTGTCAATTTCTGTATTCTAATACAGGAATATAGTGTGTTTTATAGCTTGATTTCGAGCTCATTCACTGCTTCCTGATGAGGCTTGCAGAGTTGGTCCAATAGAAAATGAATTTAGTTTCTAAATGCTGTGAATACGTGACTGCTTTATTGAGATCCAGTGTAAGAAAAGAGGTGTAAGCTGGCAAATCTACCAGAGAGCTGGGCTTACTCTGGGGAAAAGTGGTAGTGTTTTGGCACAGAATCAGCAGGAGATTTGCTGCAAGCAGCTGGTGACCTTCTCTTTTCCTTTATAACTTGATCTGCGCTGAGCATTTGTAGCTGTGCTACATCTGGGGGGTGGAGGGGGAGGGAAGATGTATCGTCTACAGTCTGCACAGCAATATGCAGCATCATGTCAAAATCAAGATGGACTTGATAACTCTAATTAGTATTATCTCCCTATAGCAGGCTGCCAGGGATGCTGCTAAGATGCTGCGTGGTTGGCAAGGTGGCGGAACAACAAACGGCAATCAGCAAAAAGAATAGAAACAAGCCCTTTAAGAGGCACGTTTCACATCTTTCCTGTGTCTCAAGCATTGGAGATATTGAGCTTATATTTTAGACTGGAGATAAAGTAATGGAAAATCCATGACTTTAAGATCTTGCTACAAATTAATCCATTCACCAGGCAGAAAGTTTTAAAGTGGGTTCAGGCTTGAGGTGACAGACTGATCTCTGCAAGCAAGAGAAGTCACAGCGACTGTGCTGTCACATTCAGCCCATCACACCTCTGACAGCTCGCTGCAACAGGAACAGATAGGTGGCAAATCTTAATGACCCATTAATATAACTGGTCACATTTATATAAATGCTAGGAGCATTGACATCTCCTGTAGCATATTCCTGACGTGTCACGTTTTGTGCCTAAGGTGTTGAGATTGTTAGAGGTGTTGCATGGTATTTTCTGGTTTAGGGTATGTGGGGTGGGTGGGAAGATGATGGACGCAAGATAAATATACTTGAGGACCTCTGGAATATTTAGCTATGTTTGCCCAAACTGGACTTCTCTAGGGGTAGTATAAAGGCCATAAACTTCTTGCTAAGATAACCTTAAAAATATAAATGGCCACAGCTGAATGAAGTTCTTTTACATCTGTATGCAAAAAAACCTCTGTAATTTAAAACCAGCCTTACTCTACTGTCTCTCTTTGAGGAACTAGATTTATGGCCACTCCATTGGCATCTGTTGTAATGACAAAAGTATAATTTAATGACATAAAATTAATTTTAGCTTGTTGGATCTTTTTTCTCCTTTATTTTTCTTCTAGGAAAGAGGATAACACCAGGTTCCCTTTTACTAGTAATCATCACCCACGATTTGAGAGATGGTATTTCTTGGCAGCCTTTTCCTGCTGTTGCTTTTTCCCTAAGCATCAATATTAAATACTTAAGAAGAAAACTATTTCAACAACCTGTTTTCCAAAATGAAGTGGGGAAAGAAGGGATTTTTTTTCCCCCCATGTATTGCCAGTGAACCTTCAGAAACATGATTTTGTTTAAAAGCATTTGTCTGAGTTTCCCAGAAGTTTATTTCACAGTGTCAGGGGTCAAGAGACCTTCTGTGAGAGCCAGAGTTACAAACCACAATGTTTCTGAGAAGGGTTAAGGCTCCAGTTACTCACCCAACCACACCTGCACCACTGTATAAGTTGTCCCATAGTCCTCTGGCATCAAATCAATGGGGAGCCACTGCTTGGCTACGTCAGCAAGGAGCTTGTTTATGTCTAACCACCAGGATGGCTTGAGTGGGATGCTTTCCCCATAAAATGTTCTAACTCTGCAGAGATAACTGCCTGTGGGTTGTCACCCTGTCCTGACAATTTAGTGTTTTAGCTCTGCTGTCTTGTAGTGAATTCCTCTCTCTGCTGGTGACAGTGATGAGCTGCCTTCTACACAACTGCAGGAGTTGGATTTAGTGATTAGTAACAGCTCCCTAATAGGGCTGACCATCACCGGCTGTTTGTGGAGTTCACAATTACCTTGTGCACAGGATTTGGAGCTGCCAAAACATTGCAAAGCAGGGAGGGGCTAGTGAGAACCACAGGCTGTGGTGTGACTTTGGGTAAGTCCCTTGCCAGCCCTCCCTGTCAACTGAAAAATAGAAATAATACCATCCTCCTGCCCTACAGAGGTTTGCTCATAAATGCTTCTTCCTTTCAGGAACTATTTGAATTTTACTTAGTCTCACTTATACAATTAGCTAAAGCAGAGAGACAAAAGCTGATGGGTATCCCTTGCATGAATACAATTACGTGTTTTGGTAATGCTGAGCACTCAGCAGCCCCGTCCAGTCACTTGCATAAAATAAAAAGAGCTGGTCTTAACTGCTTGCACCATAGCTGGAAAAACAAGTACTGCATATGCTCAGCAAGTCTTTATTTAAGAAATTAAAATTAGAAAAGCTGGAAGTACAAGAGAAGCATGTCTGTAATTTCTATTTAATTTAAACAGACCTTTGAAATTCTTCCCATCACTGGTATTGGGGTTATAATCATGACACAGATCAGCACTGTAGTCACTGAGGTTTTCCAATTGGCATCTGCCCCTTGGGGATCTCCATCAACCCTAGCCTGTGGTATACAGCTCTGGTACCAATACAGCTGGTGGGAGCTGCAGCTGAAGCACAGAATAGCTCTGCTATAAAAGTATGAGTAGTGGGATTGCAGCTGTATAGCCCTCCAGCTACCCTGCCCATATGCATTTAAAATGCATTTGCTTCCATCATATTTGTGAATCAAGTTGATGGTATTTACAGGGCAGTAGCTAACCAGGTACTCTCTGAAGCAGGAGGTGAAGGGTATCATATGGTCTTACCTGTAAATATAAATTCATTATTCATTTGAAAGGGGCAATAGTCTCACTACTGATACAAAGAGAAAAGGTTTTCTTGCAAAGGAAAAGGCCTTGGTGGGTTGTTTTTGAAGGATGAGGACCAGAAGGAAAGGAATAGATCCTTCTGTTTTAATGTGTGTTGCCTTACAGATATGGGGAGCGTCAGCATTCCACAGAAAAGTCAGAATTTTATGCCAAAAGCCAGTACTTCAGTTTATTTATTTACTCAAAACAAAAGCTGTACATCAAAAATACTTCTGGTAGAAATGTGTCTTCAGCTATCATCACATGGAGACAGGAGATAGAGATGAAAAATTCTCTGACCAACTGTGTTTTATTTTTTTACCTTCGTAGGAGGTTGTGCTTTAAAGAGAGCTTTGACTTATTACTGGAACAGAAAATGTTTTCATTAAAAACAATAAAACCCTCAGAAAACTCTTTCAAAATCAAAAATTGCTCTCTGTGACTGCGTCTGTGGGCCCCTTTCATGTCCATGTCCTCTGGACACAGAGCAGAGAGCGAGGCTGGCACAGAGGCTGGGGAAGAGCAGTTTATGCTTGAGTCTCACATCACTCAGCACTGTGATGAAAATCACGTGTGAGTGGGGCTGGCCAGGTTCATCACTGGGCTAAGCATAAGAGAAAAGTGCCACGTGGCTGAAATAAATAAGCATGGCAGAGCAAATTCTGACAGTTCTGCCAAAGTAATTTGAATTAGACAGAGCTTTGATGTCTACAAAGCTGGACTTGATATCCTGGTGGGAGCAGGTTTTCCCATTATATGTTCATTTAAGAATACTTTTACTTAAGGTTGGGCAGAAATAACACAGAAATGGCTTTCTGACAGACTCATATGCTTGCTTCTGAACTCCCAGGGAACAGAGATCTAGCCAGACAAAAAATGTGACTCTTATTCCTTGCTTACTTCTTTATTACTTAGGGGTGGATTTGTGTGGAAAAGGTTCATTTTTGAAAAGTTATTCCAAATCCTTACTTAATTACAAACCACAATAGAAACAACTTATAAAGTGAGGAGTAAATCTTCAAATGATGCAGAAGTTTTGCTGCATTGAACATGTGGAGGTTCCATCTTAGGTGGATGTAAGTGCAGCTAATAATCTGTGAGGAAGGTCAACGCAGAGGAGGCAAGGTACATCTTTAATTTACACACTTACGTATCTTGTTGCAGGTGTTGAAGCTGGCATCACTGATGAAGAGAAAACACAGAAGATGTGGGAAGATGTCTGGCATAATCAGTTTTAAGTCATGCACTTGAAAATGATACAGTGTGAAAAGCAGAAACTTAATACAGAGAATTTTATACTTCAGCAAGAATGCTCCTACCCCTGCTGATGAGCTGACATTTGTGGTCAGTTATTTCCCAAAGGTAATGGCAGTTTTATAATTAGGCCCTCAGTTAGCAATGCCTTTCTGCTCATGCCTCACCCCATACAGATTTGCAGTGTGTAGGTTTTCAGTTGTGGGTGTGATGTTTGACATGCATTGACCAGAAGTAACTGGAGTAAAGGAAGAGCTGGGATTAGTCCAAGTGTGTTTGTTCAGCAATGAGGTTTTTGAATTAGCCTTCCACTTCAGTGAACTCTTCAGGGTCATGAAGTGTTCATTAGATGAATGGGAATATGTATATTTGCAAGAAGACATTTGTCACCATGGGATAAAGCATGACCACGTTGCCTGCGAGTGCAACAGGAATGGCCTCATGCCTCCCAGCTCCCCTGTTGTGCTGGGAACACTCACAGGGATAAGTGCTGTCCAGGAAATGCTATCTCATCATCCAGAATTTTCATGTATTTTCCAGATAGCAAATGGCTTGTGTGGAGTGAAACCTTGCTTTCCAGTGCCACAAAACAGAAGTGTGCCGGGAGGTCTCAATTGCGGAGTGCCTGGCACTGCAGTGCTCCTCTCTGACATGGAGAGTCAGTAGTGGTAAAGTAAGGTGAAGTGCATCAAGGTGACTTTTCCCTCTGTCACCCTTACAAGTGCTGTTTCCTGCCAAAGTCTGATTCTCACTATCTTTTTCAATGACAATATGAACAGCTTAGTGAGGTTTTCTCCAGGGTGCTTCTTGTTCTGCCCTAGTAAGACTCTTTTCCCCAGCTAGGGCATGCCATTCATACACGGTGGGAAACCTGTGCTTCGTAATCCTCGGTAGCAGAGAAGCTCTTTGGCTTTACTGACCAGCATCAGAGATAGGGTCATAAATGCAGTCTCAGGCAGTGCCACCTCGGTGAAGCTCATGATAAACAGAAGAAAAAAGGGAAGCAGTGAATGATTTCCATTGTTTCATACCATAGTAAATTTCCAGAAAGACCCAAACAAAATATGCTGCTGCTTTTTTTTTTTTATTTTCCTAAATGGTTTGTCAAGTTATGGTAGACACAAAAGCATGCAGAGATAAATTATTGGAACATTTTCTCTACATTGGCATGAAGAGATATGCATTTAAATGAGTACATGTATATTTGTGCGCAGGCATGCAAACATATAGACGTACGTACATGTGCTTATGTGGATATATATACACATATGTATGTTCATGCATACACCCAAGAAAATAATTTTCCGTAGTCTTTCTCTTGTTTAACAAGAATACTGAACTACCGGCATTCAACAGTCTAAATCCTCAAATGTGTTGAAGAAAGGTAGATTTTAATGGTGTTAAATGAACCATTTAGCACAGAGGGCCTCTTACCTTCAGTGGCACACTCTCAAAATGAAATCCGGTGTTCAGATACAATAATAAAAAGAAGAAAAACAATATTACCTGTTTAAAGGGAATATAAAATCTAATTAAGTTCTGAATTCTAATTTGCTTGCAAGCATGGGTTTGTTGCTCTGTGAAAAGAATGGAAATGTAAATGACATTTCTGTGTGTTATCTACATAATCCAGAGGCTAGAATATCCTGTCATGCTTATTTTGTCTACTGATGATAAACTGAAACAGTTTTAACTGAATTTCCTGTAAATGGGTAAATAATAAAAACCGAACATCTTTATATTTTGATCTATCATTAATTTATGTATAAATGCTGTTATAAAGAGATTAGCTTCTATGAAAAAGAATGATTTTTTTGCCTGGCATCTGACAGCAGTGATGGGCTGTAGTATGTGAAGAACTTTGGATGAAAGAAAGCTGGACTTCTGAACTGTGAATTTACCAAAAGACAAGAAGAGGGAAGCTCTGCAATTGAGAGGCCCATATGGCACCAGCCATTGATATGCAGACACAGACCATTGTGCCAAGTGTCAGTACAACCTCCTAACCCCTCTTGCCCCTAAATACAGTGGATGGGTCACGGTCATTTGCTAAGTTGTGTGTCTTACATGAACTGGTAGTACATACTAAAGGGTGGCAGAATAAAGAGGTGGTGACCTGAGGATGTGGTAGGAGGTTTCACAAGTGAATATGCTTCTGTTTCAGCCATGGCTGGGGCAATAATGTCATTGTGGTAAACTCGGCTTCCCATTGCCACTGACTATTCCTGCCTTTCCTTCTTTCCTTAGATTCACCTTATTTAGACTAAACATAGAAAAACACCTGGACCTGGACCTGGACTGTAAGTATCCAAATCAGCAATTACATTTGTATCTACATAAGGCTGTCACCCACTAGTCTTGCCGAGCAAAGAGAATATCTGGGGATGAAGTAATAGCAAACCATACCTCAGTTCCACTGTGCCTGTGCAGCCTGGTGTTGTCGAGCCATGCCTCACCCTGTACCTGTGTTCTTGCCCTCCAAGGAGCATTGCTGCTTCCAAAATAAGTCAGTGCAACATCAGACACTGAGAGCTCAGAGAAGTTCAGAGGCTTGGTTCTTCATCTGGGTATTAAATAGATTGCTAGGGAAAGATATTTGACCAAATTGGTAATCAGGTAGCACAGAATATACCTATGCGAGTGGTACCTGCAGAGGAGTAGACAGTATATCCAGGCTGGTGTAAACCAGGTTACTCTCAGACGGTAACTTTTTGTAGGGTTTAGAAAGATAATTTAAAACAGGCAAAAGGCAGAGCATCCAAACCCACATTATTTTAACAGACCTTTGTGCCTAATGGTGGGATTAAGGATTCAAACAAAGGAGTCTGTTGGGTATTGAGCAAGATCAGAAATTCTTGGTGTCTGATTTTTTAAATAGCAGTCTCTAACGGTGGGTGTCCAGTCTGGAATATCCAGCCCTCCAGCGTCTGGGAAATCTGCTCCTTCAGAAACAGAGAGGCTGTTTACATGAACTCCAGGGTTTCATATTAGATCCAGAAGAAATTATTGAATTGTTCATGTGACCTAAAATTGTACAGAAAACAGAACTGTAAAGCTACCAGATCATTCCCTCGATAGGAAGCAGCTTTATTTGGTTTTCCACTTTTTTTACAAGCTATATGTATGGTTCCCAGGCTTTAATCTCACTACAGATTTTGCCATCTTTGAACTGTTTATTACATTGCAGCACTGCAGCAGGGATGAGAACAGCATTACCTGAACCCAGATTCTTCTGCACTTCACAAAGTTATGCACCCTGTTCTACATTGCTCCAAGTTCAGAAAAGTGACAACTTTTATGCCTCTTCATGCCCTGTGATGTATTAAAGGACAGCCAGGTAAGTTTTAGATGGAAGTAAATACTAACTTGTCTGTATCTGGGATTGCTTTCATATTATTTATATTGTCACTACCATGGTCTTACAGCATGTCTCTTGTTCAAGGTCATGTTACCTGTGAAAATGCTAAGAATTAATTAGAAGTGTATGCAGAGATACAATATGAAACATGTTTAGCATGACAAAACTAACACTGAGTGATTTTAACCTTGCTTCATTTAAAGCCTCAAAACCAATGGCAGAGCTTCATCTCAGTTTCTCACCAGCAATTTGTTATGCAAGAAACACCACCTTTGGTATCTTGTATGAAACCACCTGCTGTTGTTCAGCCCTTCCATATCCACCTCCTTCATGTCTCTTCAAGGGTGGCCCGGTGTCTGTCAAGCACTACATGAAAATTAGCCACATAAGTTTATAAACATTATATAAATTTGTTTTCATAAAAATAAGGGTATGAAAAGTCTGAAAAGCTGTGATGATGCAGATACAGTTTTCCCCAGTACTTCAGTGCTTCTGTTTCCTCTTGTCCCTAAATGCGGCGCATCGCAGCAAACCCAACCTGGTGCAGTGAGTAAGCAAAGCTGCTTTGCAAGCACTTCGCCACTGCTTGTGCTGCTGGAATTGAAGGACTTTATCATGCCTTCATTTTAAAAGCCGAACCCTAAATTCAATCAGCAAAAGATTAAATGGTGCCAGTGCTTTCTGATACTGCTAAAAAATGTCATCGCTTATGAGTTATTTGTGTTTGAATATTGAATCCCAAAGGGGTGGTAGCTATTTTTTGTAGTTCTGTGGAGAATGGAGTAAATGGTTATGAATAGCACAGTCATAGAACAGGACTGATTACTAAGCTCCATTCCTTTAAAACCACCTCAGTTTGACAAAGGCTCTTGCAGCAGGACTAGTCCATGTACCATTACTTTTGAGTCCTAACTCAAATACTGCACAGAAACAAGAAGGTCTGGAAGGATTTCAGAAGAGCTGTTTGCTATGTATTGCCTCACATACTGTTTTCGCTACAGAGACTGCACAAGTCACCAAACTGTTTGTGATGACACAGTTTGTACAAATGGCATCTCAGTCCTGAGCACTTGCTCTGCAATCTTAATGGTCCTTTCCAAGAAAGAGCTCTAATAGTTCATTGAAATTGTGTTTAGTCTGCAGGCCCCCTGGAGCTATTATGAATGCAATTAACGTCTCCAGATCAGGACAAAAATGCGAAGGACTCTATGCTGTATTGACTTAATATATCATAATGGCTCTGTCTGGGCATGGGTAGGCTATTATTCATCCAAGAGGCTTGGTGAATGCTACAGTTGCACAGTGCAGCTTTTGGCATAACTTCAGGTCCTGCAGGAAGGACAGGCTTGCAGTGTGCCTGCTAAAATAAAATCCAGGAGGTTCATCCTAGCTAACAGCACTGGAAACAGTGGCTCTTGTTTCCCCATAGCCTTTGTGGGTGAGCGGTTTTAGAATCATAGAATAGTTAGGGATGGAAATGACCTTAAGATCATATAGTTCCAACCCCCCTGCACTGGCAGGGACACCTCCAATAAACCATGCCACCCAAGGCTCTGTCTAACCTGGCCTTGAACACCGCCAGCGACGGAGCATTCACAACTTCCCTGGGCAACCCATTCCAGTGCCTCACCACCCTTACAGTAAAGAATTTCTTCCTCATATCCAATCTAAACTTCCCCTGTTTAAGTTTTAACCCGTTACCCCTTGTCCTCTCACTACAGCCCCTCATGAAGAGTCCCTCCCCAGCATCCCTATAGGCCCCCTTCAGATATTGGAAGGCTGCTATGAGGTCTCCACGCAGCCTTCTCTTCTCCAGGCTGAACAGCCCCAACTTTCTCAGCCTATCTTCATACGGGAGGTGCTCCAGTCCCCTGATTATCCTCGTGGCCCTCCTCTGTACTTGTTCCAACAGTTCCATGTTCTTTTTATGTTGAGGACACCAGAACTGCACACAATACTTCAAGTGAGATCTGACAAGAGCAGAGTAGAGGGGTAGGATCACCTCCCTCGACCTGCTGGTCACGCTCCTTTTGATGCAGCCCAGGATACGGTTGGCTTTCTGGGCTGCAAGTGCACACTGCCGGCTCATGTTCATTTTCCCATCGACCAACACCCTCAAGTCCTTCTCCGCAGGGCTGCTCTGAATCTCTTCTCTGCCCAACCTGGAGCTGTGCCTGGGATTGCTCCCACCCAGGTGTAGGACCTTGCACTTGGCATGGTTAAACTTCATGAGGTTGGCATCAGCCCACCTCACAAGCGTGTCAAGGTCCCTCTGGATGGCATTCCTTCCCTCCAGCATATCAACCGAACTACACAGCTTGGTGTTATCGGCAAACTTGCTGAGGGCGCACTCAATCCCACTGTGCATGTCACCGACAAAGATGTTGAACAAGACCAGCCCGAACACTGATCCCTGAGGGATACCACTCGTTACTGGTCTCCAGCTGGACATTGAGCCATTGAGCACAACTCTTTGTGTGCGGCCATCCAGCCACTTCTTTATCCGCCGAGTGGTCCACCTATCAAACTGATGTCTCTCCAACTTAGAGACAAGGATGTCATGTGGAACAGTGTCAAATGCTTTGCACAAGTCCAGGTAGATGACATCAACAGCTCTGTCCCTGTCCATCAGTTCTGTAGCCCTGTCATAGAAGGCCACCAGATTGGTCAGGCAGGATTTCCCCTTAGTGAAGCCATGCTGGCTGTCACCAACCACCTTGTTGTTTTTCATGTGCCTCAGCATGCCTTCCAGGAGAATCTGCTCCAAGATTTTGCCAGGCACAGAGGTGAGGCTGATCGATCTGTAGTTCCCCGGCTCATCCATTTTCCCCTTCTTGAAAATGGGGGTTATATTTCCCTTTTTCCAGTCATCAAGAACTTCGCCTGACTGCCATGATTTTTCAAATAGGATGGACAGTGGCTTAGCAACTTCATTTGCCAGCTCCTTCAGGACCTGTGGATGGATTTCATCAGGTCCCAGGGACTTGTGCATGTTCAGGTTCTTAAGATGGTCTTGAACCTGATCCTCTCCTACAGTGGACCCAGGGTCTTCATTCTCCCAGTCCCTGCACCTGCCTTCCAAGACTTGGGTGGTGTGGACAGAGCATTTGCTGATGAAGACTGAGGCAAAGAAGTCCTTAAGAACCTCAGCCTTCTCCAAATCCAGGGTAGCCAGTTCTCCTGATAGCTTCTGGAGAGGGCCCACATTGTCCCTAGTCTGTCTTTTATTCACTACGTCCTTATAGAATCCCTTCCTGTTATCTTTCACATCCCTAACCAAGTTTAATTCTAAGTGGGCCTTAGCTTTCCTAACCTGGTCCCTAGTTTCCCAGACAACATCCCTGTATTCTTCCCAGGAACACCTGTCTTTGCTTCCACCTTTTATAAGCCTCTTTTTTCCTTTGAATTTTCCTCAGCAGCTCCTTATCCATCCAAGGAGGTCTCCTGGCCCTCCTGCAGCACTTCCTTCTAGTTG
This sequence comes from Ara ararauna, assembly GCA_028858755.1. Taxonomy (NCBI): domain Eukaryota; kingdom Metazoa; phylum Chordata; class Aves; order Psittaciformes; family Psittacidae; genus Ara; species Ara ararauna. The sequence goes on along the minus strand of CM054380.1, from coordinate 7,650,541 downwards.
GGATGCAACACTCCTGAGCCTGTAGTAGGTGATCCTTGAATATCAACCACCAGCCTTGGGCCCCCCTGCCCTCTAGGGCTATATCCCATGGAACCTTACTGAGCAGGTTCCTGAAGAGACCAAAGTCTGCTCTCTTGAAGTCCAGGGCAGTGAGCTTACTGCATGCTTTTCTCACTGTCCTGGGGATCTTGAATTCGACCATCTCATGATCGCTGCAATCAAGGCTGCCCTGGAGCATTACATTTCCTACCAGCCCTTCCCTGTTGGTGAGCACGAGGTCAAGCATAGCACCTCTCCTTGTCGGCTCCTCTATTACTTACAGAATGAAGTTGTCTTCCACACAATTGAGGAATCTCCTGGATTGCTTGTGCTGGGCCGTATTGTCCCTCCAACAGATATCAGGGTGGTTGAAGTCCCCCATGAGAACAAGGGCCTGCAAGCGTGAGGCTGTTCCTATCTGTCTATAGAGCGCTTCATCCACAGAGTCCCCTTGGTCAGGCAGTCTGTAACAGATCCCCACAATAATGTCTCCCATCGCTGTTCTCCCTTTAACCCTGACCCACAAACTCTCTATTGACTCCTCACCTGTCCCCAGACAGATTTCCATACTCTCCAGCCTATCCCTAACATAAATAGCAACTCCCCCTCCCCAGATACCGGGCCTGTCTTTCCTAAAGAGCCTGTAACCTTCCATTCCAACACTCCAGTCATAGCAGCCATCCCACCATGTTTCTGTGATGCCTATTATATCATACGCCTGTAGATGTGCACACATCTCTAATTCCTCTTGTTTGTTCCCCATGCAACGGGCGTTTGTACAGAGGCATCTGAGCCAAGCTCCAAATGAAGCCAGCTCGTTGGCTGGAGCGGCTGCAATATCTCTACATTGCTCCAAGCATTTATTATAGGTGCTGGCAAGTGACTGAGTGTGTTGGGATGGAATGATGCCCCCCTCCCCCAACACATCTAGTTTAAAGCTTCCTTGACCAGTCTGGCAAGCCTCCTACCAAAACTGCTCTTCCCCTTCTTTGTCAGATCAGCTCCTTACGTCAGCTCTGTGGGCAAAGCCAGCTCATAGTGCATTGCTGGCTCTGTTTATTTGCTGGTCCTGGACACTTGCCCATTCCTTGCTGGCCCCTGGATCCCCATCACTGCCCACAGGAGCCCACATTTCTGTTGCTTGTGCATACACTTACAGATGCCATACAAAAGTCTGCCCAGGGTGAGGCAGACCTACTGGCATCTCGGCCCTCCTACTAGTATGGGCCCAGGCTGGTTGTCCAGGATCTCTCTTGTAATAACTGGGCACCTCTGGAGTGCCCAGTTCTTTATGTGACCTCAGTCACTCAAGACCTGCAGCCAAGATACACATTTCAGTGCTGATGGAGGAGCCATTTCACTGTCACCCATTTTGATTGCATGCTGGGCAGTAAATGCAGAGCACTTCATGAATTGTGATTATTTCCAACCTGTGAAACCTGATTTCGATCACATATTTTCCTGATTTTACACAATGAACACTAAAGCAAATAGATAAGCAAATCTGTGTTTTATCTCGAAGAGTCTCCCAAGTGTCTGAGGCAGTTTCAGGTCCAGTAGCTGAAGTTAAGCTAAATTAAGCACTGCGCAAATGCAGAGTAGGCAGGGAACGGCTTCTCTTAAGTTCTGTCACTGCAACTGGCTGTGCAAGGGGAAATCCTTTTAAATGCCGAAGAAGTAATTTGCTTTGAAATCTCCATCATCTGTGTTACCTGCTCTTTTAACCCATCTATCTGTTCATTCCACCCTGGAGTTTCAGCGGCACACCATATCCTCCCAAGTCCAGTTCAGGTGTCAGATTTGAAGTATCAGCTTCTGAGTTCTGCTGGGTTTTTAGCTGCTGGTTGTTTTGGTTTTGTTTAGGGCTTGGGGTATTTTGTGTTTGTGTTTGTTGGGGTTTTTTTCCCAATGAAAATTCAGATAGATGTGTGTAAACCACAATGTGTTCATATATAGTACAAGAATAGGAAAAAAAGGAGGTTCATTCAATTAATTGTTTATACCAATTACCTGTCTCTATTCACAGTGCTGCTTTTGACATGAAAACATAGAGTTAACTGAAATATTGATACAGCTACGTTTCAAAGAAAAATGAAGCAATCTGAGGTCTTCGGTGCTCTTCCGATTTGCACCATTTTAGGCCTAAGTGCTATAAACATCTGTGTGAAGGTAGGGTATGATTACAGAAGAAGTCTTTTCCACATGCTTATATATGCTTTTTTTAATGCCACTTCAGCGGGTTTTCACTTTAATTATAGAGTTCTACTATTTAGGCAGACATACCTAAAAATAGAACATACCTAACAAATATATTTGTAATGTTCAGCTTAACAATGTGCCACTTCAATCCTAGCATTAAGCTCACCTGTCTCAGAGCTCAGCACATCCCTAGGTGAGTGCAAGCTGACACAGTTTTATCTTCTGTGAAAAACCTGTATTTTCCCTTACCAAATGCAGACTAAAAGGCAGGCTTCCCACAGAAGTTGTGATCAGAAAGGGATGTGTCAGCTGTTACCTCCGAATTTGCAGTGGTGTAATCACAACTGCTTGTATGTACCAGAAGAAATTGGAATATTTACAGCTTTTCAGCGCAGCCAGAAGGAAACAATTACAAGTTGAAATACAAACATACAGTCACATACACAAGTGTATGAAAAAAGCACAAATACGTGCACAGACATTCATGTTCATACTCATAGGTAAACAGAATGCCAACGTAAACAAGCAGAAAATGTGACTGCAAGCAGAAAACATTACCAAAGAGGCAGAAAATAAACCTGCATAGAAGAACTGGGGACAAAGCAAGTATCTCGAGCAGGAGTCGTAGTAGCAGCTTTTCCGTTCCAGGACTGGAGCAAGCTTGTAAATGCAAACCTACTCCAACACTTCTGGTTCTGGGCTAGGAAGTAGCTATATTTACCCTTTGTGTATTGCACTCTTTCTCACTGAGACAGATAAAGCCAGGAGGATGGTTTTGTGTTGATGGAGAAACACTCCACAGTATTTGCAGAGTCTGATAGGAACAAGGTGCTAGGAAATGCTACTGTGTTAATTAATTTCATGCTGGAAGCATGATGAATGGGTCTAAATGGAGACCAAATTTTGCCTTCTAAGGGTATGATATCAGATGTGTGTGTGATCTCTAGGTGTTGGGACTCTCCGCTTCCATCCTTTTTGCAAGTTCATGTATCCCCTTCTCTTATTCCTGAAATTGCACTGAGTGCATCATGACATGGTCTGACAAAGTCATATTCCTTCATTAGCACAGTAAATATCTGCATTTCTTCTGACAATGAAGATGATCTGAATTACCTAGGTTTATTCCTGCTAGTTTTTCTTTGTCTATATGCTGCTTGGGAAATCAATACTCAAAGGAGCAGCCTGTGTATCTCTGGCTTACACACAGTTCCAGCTGAACAGCATTAGGCTTCTAGCAGAAGGATTGAAAGAACAAAGAAAAAGGTTCATTTAATTTACCTTAAGGGATAGTTTATTTTTCAAATAGAGACAATCTGAAAAGCACAAACACTATGCCAATATCTTGGTCACTCTCAAAAATAAAATTCAATCTTTCTTGGTAGGAAAATAAATGTCAATGCTATGCACATTTGCATCCAGGAGCAATTCTGCAGCTAATTTTGTAGTAGTTGATATGCTGCTATATTGCATTATTATGAGTATTGAAGTGTTATACATTCAGGCCCAGGCCAGACCTGGCCTAACAGCAAAGTGGTTATTTGCCATGTACCTAGCAGACTGACCAGTACACAATAATAATCAGAGCTGGCAGAGAGCTTAAACATTGATGTCGACTGGTGGCCTGAATAGAGTTCAGAATATTATGGGCCAGAAATACTAACTTATACAGGGCTGCAGGTTTAATGAAACCAAGAACTGACCTGGACAATATGAAACAATTTAGATCAGATATTAGGAAGAAATTCTTTACTGTGAGAGTGGTGAGACCCTGGCACAGGGTACCCAGAGAAGCTATGGCTGCCCCATCCCTGACAGTGTTCAAGGCCAGGTTGGATGGGGCTTGGAGCAACCTGCTCTAGTGGAAAGTGTCCCTGCCCATGGCAGGTGGTTGGAACAGGATGAGCTTTAACTCCCTTCCAACCCAAACCATTCTTAGATTAGAAGAGAAGCTGCCTTCCAATCAAGAGGCCATTAAGTAGCTGATAAATGGATGTTTCTAGGAGTAGGATTTCATGGTGGATGCTAAATTCAAAGCAATGTCTTTTTTTGAGTGATGATGATAAGTATCTTCTTTATGTATGAATGTGACTGAGAGTAACTTTGTGGCAAAGATGCATAATGGGTTACCTGTCTACTAAAAGGATGTGTCTAGGTAGGCTTTATTCAGATACATATGAGAACCTCTTTTTAAATGCACTACTACTCTATCTGCTGGGGTATAGTGAATTATTTTGATTGTCCTAATACGCATCCACTAAGCATTGCTGTTGCACAGTCATGGCCTCCGCTCCAGGTATCACTCTCTGAAATAAGCAAATAGTACTCCTAGCAGGACTCAGAAGAAATTAGAGATACCAAAAACTCAACAGGAAAAGAATATCTGCTGTGCTGGGTGACCCCTATTCAGGCATATTTATGTGTAAGCCACAGCTAGTTATTATAATGACTCTTTCATGCGTAGAAACTGCCTGCCCCGCATAGACTTTTCCAGCCTGATGCTCCTGAGTACTGCCGCTGTTAACAGCTGCTGGTCAGAGCATAGTCTGTACGTGTGCTGCTCCTTTAATGGTCCTTTATCAGTGTGCTCTGTACCTGGTTGTGCAAGGCAGTCTCTGTAGTATTTGCTCTGTCCACTTACAGCTCCTACAAGATAATTCACTTGTTTATTTCTGCTTGTACTGCTGGGAATAAGGACTAATTGCTATCAGAAGATTTCGTTACTCTTTCTATAGCACATCAGCTGGACATCCCAGACTCCATTACCTAGCAAAACCACCTGCTGATGAACTGAACCTTTTATGTTAACAGGATGGCTTCATAGCAACACTCTTACTGTGATTACAGTGACAGGGCATGTTTAATGTTGGGATCAAAATGGCACTGGGCCACTAGGTGAAGTCTTTGCTCAAGTAACCACAAAGTGGACAGCAAGGTATTTTCCGTGTAGGTCTGAGAAAGACACAGGAAAGCAGATGTGTTCTTTGGGCACAGGGGGCTGCTTGGCTCCAGCTAGGCTCAGTGGAGGGGGTTTGCCAGACACCACTCAGAGCACTTGTCTTCTGCTCCTAGCTAACCCTGAGGGAGTTGCTCCTAAAGCCTTTGGGAACCTTCCTTGTGATCTCTGGCTTGAGCAACAGGGAGTGTATAGCTAAAAAATTACATTCATGGAGCCTTCCCTGAAACCTGGAGCAGCATAAGGATGGCCCATGGGGTTTTGTTTCACTTGAAGTGTGCTATTCACCAATTCACATAGTTTCCCTTTGACTTAGCATATCCTCTTCAGCTCTCTGCAGCAAGCAGGTGTTTCTCCATATTTCCAGTCTGTGAACTTAAAGAAATTCTAAAATAATTCATCATTTTATAAATAAGTTATACAAGCTGCCACCACAAATCTGTCACCATGCAGACAGGTGCAAACATGTGCAGTATGCAGAGAAAGATACTGACGCTCAGATCAGAATAAAGGCCATCTAAAAGCAATTACATTTCCAGGTATTAGGCAAACACAATTATTTAAATTGCTAGTCAAAAACAGTTGATAAAATAGATAATTAAAAAAGATTGACCTGAAAGTTGATTTTAAATTATTCTGTAATGTGCACACAACTCATATAATTGCTCGCATGACCCAGCCTCCATTGAAAGGAAATTTCACCTTGGAAAAAAATTATACATGCAGCACATGGTGATTAAAATAAGTGCTTATTCTCTGAAATACTGGAAATTATGTGAGGAACTGTATTGGAAAGTAGGGTTGAATTAGCCCTGCATTGCAAGCTGTAGTGTAGTCTGTCATTTTAACACTCAAGAGGTATTGAGATAAAAAGTATAACAATGCATTAAACCACAGAAAGAATAGATGACCTATTGTGTGCTGAGATATAGAAATTAAGCTGGTAAAAGAGTGAAAAAGATCATAGAATTATTTAGGTTGGAAAAAAACATTAAGATCATGGAGTCCAACCGTAAACCTAACGCTGCCAAGTCCAGCTCTAAACCGCGTGCCTAAGTTAGTACCTCCAGGGATGCTGTCAGTACCTATGGCCAAATATATGCATTGGTAACAACACCATCAAATGAAAAAATAAATTAATTTGACCTATGGCTATCCACACATACACAATTCAGAGAAACTGGCTGAAGAGATGGATAGCACCAAAGGGCATTTTCTGAAGAAAATCTAGTAAGACTCCAGTTTTAATGACACATAGGTCTTCCAGTCTCATTGCAGAAACATGAGAGCACCCGCTTTCAATTTAAAGTGCTCTCCTCCATACGTAGCACTTCTCTGAACCCATCACTTCTCAGGAGGCTCTTTCTCAGGCAGTCTGCATTTTAAATCAAGCAGTTATGGCAGTTTTCACTGCAAAAGCAGACAAATTAGTGAAAGCAGCATATATAGAAACTTGGTTACAATAACTGCTGAACAATAGTAATCGGGGTTCCAGGGAAATAACTAACTGGCTCAGATTTTTGCAGTGACCATCCACAGAAGAAAGTAAATCATGTAGGACTAAAACTGCTGGCTAGCTTTGGTGCCTAAAGTAATGAGTTACAAAATGGTGCAGGCTGAGATCATTAATCCTCGATTTACTGACAGGTTTGAAAGCTCTGGGTTGATCTTTGTTAGAAATTCAGCTGAGAGTGCAATCTGCTCCTGCATCTATAATATTCTTGTAGCCCTCTGCAATTTTAGATATGTTTGTTTTCCCATGATGTCTTTGAGACAGAGTGATGTGGGTAGTCCCATTTTTGTGGATGGGATGATGAAGCTCAGAGGTAGCTTAGGTAAATTATGGTATCTTAGGTAAGTTATGGCTTGAGGGCAGATTTTCACCACCTAACCTGCATGCTCCTTTTCTGCATAAAACTGGACTTGCAGACAGCACGATGCTATTTTCATATTGCATGAGTTCAGGAACAGTCTTGTGACTTCTGGAGCAGCAGTAGGTTGGAGTGGGTAGGAAGGAGCTTTTTTACTAATCTGCTTTCAGAGTCCTATTTTCACATCTGAGTCTTATGATAGGAGATCAAAGCCCCTCATTAGGGACTGAATCCAATATTTAATACACTTAATGCCCACTTTATATACTCATAAGATAGCCTGTTTTTTGCATAAAGCAACGTCCAAGCTCCTTTTGACACTTAATGAAGGGACAGAATGAATGTCTTCAAGACCTCATTTTTCTATGCCATTGCATGGTGGTGGAGCAGGGCTGACTTCAGTAATTATATACTGTCACACAATCAGCCTGTCAAAAGCAGGATCAGTCTCCTATGCTTTACATGAGGGTTTACAGAAGTATCCTTGTTAATGAATCTGTCTTTCAAAAGCTATCCTATGATATTGGGCACCATCATCTTTAAAACATTGTGGACTTGGGGAATGTCAAAATATAGGATATATGGGCACACTATCATTCTAAGTTGCATTAGAAGTGATGAACTTATCAATCCAGCTACTAGAAATGAGACACATATTTCTCCTGGTGATTTACCTGGAGTGAGATCAAAAGGAAGCTGCTTTCTCCCTTCCCTGCATGAAGGTTCAAAATTTGTTTTGATGAGTGACATTAAAAATAAATAAATATACGAAGTGACCTGAATAACTTGAGTGATTCCCTTATAAGTAAGGCGGGAAGCGTTTGAAACATGAAAAGTTGCCCCTGTGTTCAATTGAGAGAGGTCCTAGTTAATTATTTAGAGCAGCCGAAAGCTCATCAAAAATTTAACCAAGATTTATTTCTCCACGATTGTGCAGGCACCACAATGTGCAACAGAGGCTTTAACTCTGCTAAAGGCAACTGTTGAGTTTTCACCTCCCAGCTTGCCAGCGCTGGCTCAGTGGGGACAGTGCATCCTCTTCTCTCATCTCCCCTCTTTCCCAAGCACCTACAGAAAATTGCCTATGACTGTTGCTCACGGATATTAGCCAGGTGGATTTAAATAGCATACCCGGGCAAACAAATAGCTTAAAGCATTTGAACTGCTGCTGTGGGGGAGTTGCATTGGGCTTACAGCAGACTGTAGCTGTGGGTTTCCAGGCTACAACTATTTCCCTCTGGTAGACAGTGTCAAGTACAAGCCAGTCTGCAGCAGAGCCCCACACCTCCCCCGTTTCTGGGGAGCTGTGGCTACAAGACCTGAATCTGTCAGAACTTGAGGAAGGGAAAAGAAAGTACAGACCACCTTCCCAGTACCCTGCAGAGCAGTTAGTGTTCATATTCCCTCCTCCTGTAGCACTGGCAAGAATATGAACATTCTTGGTGAAGGTGAAGATGGGATTTTACAGGTCCAGAATAAGACCTTGGGGTAAGCATAGTTCCTTGGTCATCCATCCATCCATCTTACTGGGATAAGCACTGCATTGAATGACATGTTTTTTCCACTCAATTTCTCTTTTTGGGACTGTATTTTTTTTGGTTTCTCACACTGATCCTCAGTTCCCAGACCTGAGAGGTCAGAGTTTGGTGGCACACAGGCTATCTAAAATCTCCAGTGCCTGAAGCTTCACCATGCAGAGATGAGTGCAGGACCAGCTTTGCAGCCCAGCCCCTTGCCATCACTGGTGAGCAGCAGGTACTCACAGACTTTAAATCTGTGCTCCCTTAAATATCCAGGGCTGCAAAGTGAGAGCTGTTTTTCAGCAATTTAGCTCAGATTTCACCAGTTTTGTGCACACTGCCTCAGAGAAAGGTCTGGGCCAATGCCCTCTTCTTTGAAGTCCATTGCATTTGTGATTTTCTTTGATCATTGCTGTGGAAATGACTGCAATTTTTTTCTCATAAGTTTGTATGCACACAGGCATAAGAGGCCTGAGAACTTCGGTAAAGGTGAAATAGCTGACCTTATCTTGACTTTGTTAGGATTAAAGTAACATTAAATAGGATGAAATTATGTTATAACTACCTTGAGAGACTAATGAGGAGGGAGCAATATTACTCTACTACTTCTATAAATATACTCAATACATTAAATGGCTGTGAAGGAGCTTTGCTAGTAAGCTTAGTGTGCAGGGATCTAAAAATGCCAGACAGTACCTTAGGATTTCCAAGGCATCTTCTTTCGCTGTGTTTCCAGTGGTAGCACTTGATACCTAATATCTCAGAAGGGACAAAAGGACCCTGAAAAAAAATAAAATGGGGGGAAAAAAAAAATCCATTCTTTTCCCACTGTTTCTGAGCAGAAAAGACACAAAAAAAGGGGAAAACTGGGCTTGCTGAAGGAATTCTGGTCTTGCTGCATTCTCCCTGATTTCTGGAGCTTACCAGAACTGTTCCTTGCACTGAGCCACAAGAGAGAAAGAAAGAACTCTTTGCCCCACTATCCTGTGCTGATTATCCTGGTTTGGCTGATTTCTTACTCTACAGGGCTTCATTATAAAAACTGACTTAGGAAACAGATCTCTGAAGTCACTGCATTTAGTTCTTGCAAAAGCCTTTCGAAGTTTAGAGGTGATCAAGCAGGGGAACAATGCTAGGAATAATGTGGAAACTGCCGCAGAATAAAATAATGGCATTTCTTAATTTTGATTATATGAGTCTGTGATAAACCAGCTCACAAACCCCACTTGTGATCACCTCCTCTGAAATAGTTAGAAGGGAACAAGAAAGGATGGAAGGCAGGAAAACAAGAGCGTGGTCTGGAAGGAAGAAATGGTCCATATGAGGTAAGCTGAGCAAACATTGGACCCATTGGCTATCCTACTGGGCTTTCAAATCATGAATGATGCTGAGAACATTACCAGGGAACAATTACTCATCCTTTCTCACAATGCACAAAATACTTTCTAGACTGAAAAAATTTTTGGTGAATAACTAAAATAAATCCCCCAAATCAAGCTGAATACTTTGATGCTTTGTAAGTGGTAACTAGGGAAAGAAACTGTATAAGGCTTGCATTTGCATTTGAAGTATTACTGTATGTTTTGATTCATTTGGCTCAGTTCATGATATAATGGAGCACAACTGATGTAACTTAGCTTGATGTGTCTCCTTGTTACACATACTGGAACAATATCTGTTGAAATTACAAATTTTTTCAGACAACTATTTTAAGGATCAGTAACTTCAAACAAGCAGAGCACTTAGGCATATTTTAAAGGCTTATTTCCTGCAATCATGCATGGGTCATGGCTTAATCCTCATCAGAAAGCACACATTTTGGGATCCTGATTACAGGAGGAGCAGTGAAGGGAAGACACAGAAAGAAAAAGAAAATTATCAGAGTTTTCAAAAAGAGCTCAGAGATCTTGCACCCAACCAGCAAATCTTTGATGCTAATTTAGAAGAGAGCTGATCATTTAAAATACTTAAGGAGAGACCCCAAGAGGCGAAACAAAGTTGATGATTCAAAATATCTGTTAGGAGAATTATTGTCACTGCTCAGCACTGTGTGTCCATATGTGACACAAAGGACAGGCTTTGGAAGAATCGGCTATCCTGGCAGGGAACAGACAGCCTAATGGGAGGAGCAGCTAAATCCAATATTTCTTTTTGAACTACCGGATTGCTTAGCCCTTTGTAATAAGGTTTTTAACAGAAAGGCAGACCTGTGGATAATTTTGAAAGAAAGAGTTGGGTGGTTTTGCTTGGCCTAAGCACAGATTCTGCCAAATGAGATGGGGTGGCAAAAGGATTTTGCTGTTTTACTTAAGAGAAGTGAAAATGCAACAGCTTTCTGCAGCAGGTAACTGAATTCCGGACCACTTTGAATAAGTTAAACAAACAATTATGTACGAATAAATTAGGAAGAAAAATACAAAATATATTTGTTAATACATACCATATGTTTTTTGCAGCTTCTTAACAGAAGGCTTTTAAGAGAATACACGTTGTCTGCATGTATTTTATGCAGTCACCACTTAATAGGCAGAATACTCACTTAGTGGATATTTTAAAAACTTATAAGCATCCTTTTGAAGTCTGTGAATATGCAGTAGAAGTCTGTTTATTCCTTTCTCTCACACCTAGATAAAGTGGCAAATATCCAAATTTCTGAAGTAATTTAATTTAAGGAATTTGGATATTTGACAGTTGAAAAGAAAAATGAGGAAGGGAGTTTCCTATGCAACACTACTTCATTTACTTTCACGTATCACTGAAATGCCAGTATTTCTGGAGTATAGGAATTTTGAAGATACTTTGTTATTACAAACTAATGTTATTCTTGCTTTTAAGAATGTTTCCAAATGTCCTGAGACAGATGCTTGTGTTCCTTGGAAGTGCTCCCTCTCTCCTCATACCTTTCTGTTCAAAGGCTTTGCCAACTGATGTGGTTTACAGAAGCCTCCAGGCTGCTCTCATTTGTGCTAGCAAAGTGACCATGATCAGGCAAGAAATGAAGGGAGCACAAATCATGCCAGTATTCGTCTTCATTCCCACCCTTTATACTCCAGTCATTGTCCATAATCTCCCCAGACACTTCTCCAGAAATTGGGTTGTGGCTGTCCTCCCCCTCCACTTTTTTACCTGATGCCTGGTGATGTCCACAGCAATACCCAGGGGTTTCAGCTGCATGGGCATAGGCTCTGGCTATGGGCTCTGGTTCAGGTAGATGAAGTGTGGCAAGCAGAGGCAGGATTTTAAGGTCTATTTAATCAGCTCAGTAATTCAAAATTTGATGTGAGCTTGAGTTGTTTATGTACAAGAGAGGATTCTGCTGCTGGAGGGATTCTGGCCTTGCTGCACCCTGTGTACACCGATTATTGGAAATGCTGCAACCAAATAACGTCTTGAGCAACAGCAGTAGTAACAGTGTAAGGATACTTTTCCCAGCACTGTAAAAAATAATAGAGTATTTTAGGAGACATTTCAGCTGTCTTGCAGGAGAGCGATGAGTAACCATGCAGTTGCAATGGCCACAAAATAGGGACAGAAATGCCCTTGCTAAGATGTGGCAAGAGCCATTGTTTTTATGTGCATTTCTGTATGTGCTGAGCTCCATGCTGCTTTGGCTGTTTGTCTGGCACTACCTGAGCTGTTTAGGTTTAAACCCTGAAACCCACATGATGCCATGACCAGGGCTCAGGTATTTCAATGGCAAATCCTGTAGGAAACACTTGACATCTTTTCTCTCAGAGCATCACTGACTGGTTTGCCTAAGCTAGGCGATGTGTAAGGCTACATAGGAGCCTGGGTGCTGTTCAGGTGCTACATTCTATGAAATCCATCATGCTATGAGTCCAACTGTGGTGACTGAGTCTTGCTTTACTGGGCAGCTGGTAGTTGTCAAGGGTGTTTTCAAGCCTTCTGTTGGTGGAGAAAAAGCCAGAAAGGCCAAGCTGCACATTTTATGAAAACTGATTTGTAAATTCCAGATTCAAATATTTTGATTTTTAAGCTCAAATTTCATCTCACTACTGTGAAAAGCCTGTTCTCCCTACCTGTTACACTCAGAAGCACTTCTGCAGATGAAAACCAACTTTCCATCCTGCAACCTCCCACAGACATATGCACACACATTATGTTCCCAGTTTAATTGCCTTTCAAAACTGTCTTATCTTGGCACAAACTTGTCATTGGTTTATCTCTGCTCAGGATAAATGTATACCTAATCTTATTACTGGATGCACTCAGAGCAAGCAATCTCATTAATAGCTAACCTTAAGGGATTTTTATCCATGGATCAATTTCATAATTGGAACACAGCTACATAATATATAAATATATCCCTTCAGTGGCACAGCCGTCCTCATGCTGTTCAGTCTTGCACATCTCATGAAAAAAAAAAATCCAGAAAGAAAGAATGTATTTTTAAACCAGAAATCCTTCTTGGAAGCTTGTTAGGTTTTCAGATCACACCACAGGCTTACAAGCTTGATTTGTAGGGCTCATGATTGTTACTGGCTATGTGAGTTCTGTCGTATTTAGCCTGGATAGTCACTAATAGTTTCCCCTATTCTTGGTGGCAGTGCATTGAACTTTGTATGCTCTTTGTTGTAGCATAGAGATTTCTACAATGGGAAAACTGCAACTTTTTAGCCAGATATCATTTTCAAAAGCAACAGGAGCTGTATAGCTTTTTAAAAATTAAATTATGTACATTTATTCCAGGACTGCAAAATACCCTACTAAGAGTGTAATCGTTTAAAGGCTTCCTATGCAACTTTACTTCACCATTAAATAATTATACTTTGTGTATCTGAACTACACTTTTGTCACATCTCAAATACAGGATGGTTAGTGAGTAGGAGTCATTACTGAGGCTGAGTGAACCATTCATAATTAAACCTGAACCAAGCAAAACCTAAGTTTCCAACAAACTTCCATTTAATTCTATCCAAGCCCTAGCAAAATAAAATATATGTTCACTGCACCCAAGCCACAGCAAGCATTACTCACTTTGGAGTTTGTGGGTTCCCAGCCCCTGCCACACTTCTGCCAGGATCATTACACTTCTGATCAAAAGGGATTAATTTTGTTTCTCTCTCCCACTCTGTAGGCACACAGTGAGGATGGGCATTACTGTGGCTCTTGGAATGCATGTATAAGAAATTAGTAAGTATTTTACAGTTCTACCTATTTGTAGCTGCAAGCCATGCAATTGCACACAAGGTTTTTCACAATGACACCACTGGGCATTTCCAGCCAGTTAGTTAAAATGTGAGAGAAATTACTGTTATAACTCAAAAAGTGAATAGTGGTTTCAGTGATAAAGGTGATAAATTAAAAAATATCCAGAAGTGTAGAGTTACAGTGTTTGATTATCAACAGATCCAAAATCACTCAAAAAAAATCACACAATCCTCATCCAGCTGCCCACAGTCATCTTACCCAAGGCTGCCAACAGCAAAACATTCTGTCTCTGCTAGTGTGATGGGAAATGGGCTGCAATGAAAATAGAGACATTCATGGATGTGTGTTCTTATTGCAGTTAACATGGGACTTGGCTGCTGCAGGGGCACAGGACAGGCTGGACTGCACTGACTCCAGAGGCAGTTCTCATGAAGAACTAAAGTGTCCAGGCAGTCAGGTATGAAGCAAGGAAATTTCTGTTTAGATGGAGAGACCAGAGCCCAGAGCATGTCAGCTCATCTGAGGCTGCTTAGATCACTTTGTTGTTGGAGAACTCTCCTGCAATGTTATAAGCACTACCAGGGCTAAGAATGGGAAAATAAAATTGCCTCATATTAGTAACAAGACACCCGGGTTGAATCATGATGGCAATTCACCAGCAGATCTTCTTCCTGAGGGACGTGATGGATTATCTGCTGCTTGTGGTCTTCAAATCGAATCTTTCCATAACACGAGCTACATTTCAAACAAAATAGCTAACTAAAGCACGCAGGAAAGAAGAAAGGGTTGGGAGGGCAACTGATTGATAGGGAGATTTCTTTTGAGCATGCCATTCAATTGCTTCATTTATATTTCATTAAGCATGAAATTATGTTTATAATTATATTAGACAACTGTGTGAGAGATATTAGCTCATAAGTCCAGACTAAATTAAAACAATTATTAATTAATTATTATTCTGGGCTTGCATTTTTAATGAAATTATGCTTCTGAATTCAAAGCACTAGTGAAGGCATGTTATTTTAATCTGGAAAAATATCACTCTGATTGGCTCCTGAGTAACTGGGAGAATAGGAGTAGGTGCTATTTAATGCAAACACCATCTCATCCAAGAATGTACTTTGCATGATCTGTAAGGAAAAAAGAGGCTCCAAAATGGACAAAAGGAAGAAAATCCTGTCTAAAGGTTGTGCTGCAGGGAGGTGGTGCAGCACACAGGGACAGCAGGGATGGCTATGCAGCACCCAGGGAAACCAGTGATGAGGAGGCCAAAAACATAGGAGGAGTTAAAAGAAAAAAAGAGACAAAAAAATTATTCAGAGCAGAAGATAATATGCAGCCATGGGAGGTGGGAGAAATTAGCACAGTGCACCACAGCCGGCATCATGTGATAGCCTGCATGTGTACTTGAGCCCCTGCAACATTCCCCTGCTTTGCCATGGCTTCAGCCAGCACAGTCAGTCCTTGTGACATAGAACTAAAAGTGACATAAATTACCAGCCAGCAGCCAATACTTCTTGCTAGGTTCTGGCCTCATCCACAAACCCCTGTGCAGTGGAAGGGGAATGATTGCTCGAAGCAAAATGGGACCTCCTCTGTAGTTTGTGCCTATGCAGAAATCAGAGCTGAGGGTTTATTTCATCTATAATCTATCAGGGATATGCCTCCCTATTATATTTTCTACTTCTTCCTATGATATTAATACATATGCAAAAATCACTTGGACTTCAAAAGGACATTCTCAGCTGGTGTAAGAGCTGAGGATATTTCCTGAGGTGTTGCAGATATGGGCATCTTTCATAAAAAAACTCAAATCTTTAAGGCAGTGCTGTGGCTCATGAAAAGTTCTTCAGTTCACCTTGGTATATTTTTCTATTTCTGTCCAGATCTCACAGTTATTCTATTAATGATTAAGGATCTCAAGCACTTTCAAACAAAGTTTTCACCTTCAGATACTTTTCCAATCTGTGTGAAAAGAACAGTTTCCTTGCTGGCATTTATCTTACAATGTGCTCTCTGGCACTCCAACCAAAAATATTTTGAAACACGTTTCTTTTCAGCTCAGAGCTTTGTCAGTGCCAGGCAACCCACTTTTGAGTTTATTTTTAAAGGCTGGGGGTTTTTTGGCTTCTCCTTTTCTACTTTCTTTTCCTCTGTGCGCAGCTGACCGCATGGTTTCATTCACTGAAACAGCTGATTGCAAAATTAGACAAATACTTTGACTTTGCCCCTGGCTTTCATGGCTGCTGTACCTCTGAAGACTCCATTCACCTCTAATTACATGTCCATTGAAATCATGCAGAGAAAGAACAGCGTTAGTCGTTAGCCCCCTAAATGAATGTGCAGCTGAGTAGCTAACAAAGGGATTAACACTTGACAGTAGAAACATTGCATGCTGAAGGAGAGGGTCATCAGGTGACTGCCTATTACACAGAAATAATTGCCATCCAGTGCTGAGAGAAACTGGTGTCCACAGGCTGTGTTTACTGCAGAGATGCATTTTCTCTCAACTCCTAACCCTCTGCTTTATCTGTCTTTACAGAAAACAAGGACAGCCATTGCTGGGCAGGTGATGGAGAGATGAGAGCTTTGGCAGAGGGAATCAGTAGGGACTGGCTGGGGAGCATGAAAATGGGTTATGGAAACGCAAGGTGATTTGAAGCCCAAAGACATTCAGTAAGAAACTTCCTATTGAACAGTGAGCTTCTGGCCCCTAAACAAAACCCATACATTTTAAGTTTTTTAAATACTGTTTTGCTTAATCCTCCGTTGCCATAGTGTGGCATGTTTATACAAATAGTTGTTTGTATTGAGGTTGGATTTGGGTTTTTTTTTTTAGATCTTCTTTAATAAAGAGAATATAAAGACATAATAGAAATATTTTTCTTCTCCCCCTACCTAGCCTTTTGTTATCTAAAAGCACTTTATGATTCAGGACAGTATCCACACTACATTGAGCCTTTCATAGATTAAGACATCCCCAGACAGCTAACATTTTACCGTTTTTAGAATACAGTTCTTATTCATGGAGCTTAACATCTGTTAATTCTGTGGCCACTATGAAAAAGTACCTATGGAGCATTTTAAAATGCAGTAACAATTACTAGATAGGATAGGAGGCTGAATTAGAGGATAGTAGTCATCATTGTCATCTTGTGCTGTTGATGGATTACTGGATTATGCTTGCTGAAAACGTGCTACTGCATTAGCATAATGTGATATGGAATATCCTGTTATGCAATAAGAGTGATCTTGCAGTTTGGAAAGATTTTGGGTAAGACTTCCTGCTGGAATAAATACACATCACTGTTGAAGTCATTGCAGCTGTTATGATTCAAATTGGCTGAGATTTGTTCCCTTGTCGTGAAGCAGGCAAGGACAAAGTAATGCCTAACGTTAGGGGAGCGTTCAGCACATGTTTGAAGTTGAGCAGAAAGAGGCTTTATGTTGGATTTCTGAGTAGGATGGTTTTTTCCTTTGTCTCAAACTGGTTGCAATGTAAAACTTGTGTCCCAGTGCATGGCTAGGATTTCCAGGTGAGCAAGGTCTGGGGCTGGCATCTGTTTGGTTGTTTTAACCTTACCAACAATACATGGTGGAAAACTCTTTGTCCTATTCTGGAAAAAAGGTGCCATTCCATAGCAAGTTAGCTCAGCCAAAGTAATTTAACTGGACTATATATAGATAAGTAAGTTTGGGATCTTGACCCCAATTTAAAGACAACAGATTTAGTGCAGGTATTTTAAGTTATCTGATCAACCACTGAGGTGAAATACCATGGAGATACATAACTAAGGCTGAGAAAAGACGCAATAGCAGTGGGGTGTATTGCACAACGTGAAAAGGATGCTCATATCCAAACATCACATGCACAGTTGAACGTGAATTCACATTAGAACAACTTGAACTTCAAACATATATTTAGTAGATATAGGTTAAAACAACTGCTTTTTAGGTAGTGAAGTACTGATATCACAAAGGTTTTAATCTGATGAAATATCTAACTTCTAAAAACCCAAACATGGCTAATATTTTCAGTGGCTTGTTGAGCAGCAACATCTGAGCACAGGGGATGATACCTAATTGTCTGTTAATGTTCATGTCTTTTTTGGTCTTATTTCTTCCTGTATCTTTAGTGACATGTCAGTTTTGCCATGACAAGCCCTGTAGAGATTTGTAATGAGTGAAGCTGAAGACATGAATCCACTTCTCCGCTACTGACATTGTAATACCCCGTTACAGAGCATTGACAGAGCATATGAGGTGCGTGCTGCTGCCCAGGACCTGGGATCAATAAGCAAGTACACAGTCATAGAATCATAGAATCATAGAATAGTTAGGGTTGGAAAGGACCTTAAGATCATATAGTTCTAACCCCCTGCTAGGGGCAGAGGGGCAGGGACATCTCACACTAAACCATGCCACCCAAGGCTATGTCCAATCCACCCTTGAACACCGCCAGCAATGGAGCATTCACAACTTCCCTGGGAAACCCATTCCAGTGCCTCACCACCCTAACAGTAAACAATTTCTTCCTTATATCCAATCTAAACTTCCCCTGTTTAAGTTTGAACCCGTTACCCCTTGTCCTCTCACTACAGCCCCTCATGAAGAGTCCCTCCCCAGCATCCCTATAGGCCCCCTTCAGATATTGGAAGGCTGCTATGAGGTCTCCATGCAGCCTTCTCTTCTCCAGGCTGAACAGCCCCAACTTTCTCAGCCTATCTTCATACGGGAGGTGCTCCAGTCCCCTGATTATCCTCGTGGCCCTCCTCTGCACTTGTTCCAACAGTTCCATGTCCTTTTTATGTTGAGGACACCAGAACTGCACACAGTACTCCAAGTGACGTCTCACAAGAGCAGAGTAGAGGGGCAGGATAACCTCCCTCGACCTGCTGGTCACGCTCCTTTTGATGCAGCCCAGGATACAGTTGGCTTTTCTGGGCTGCAAGTGCACACTGCTGGCTCATGTTCATTTTTTCATCAACCAACACCCTCAAGTCCTTCTCTGCAGGGCTGCTCTGAATGTCTTCTCTGCCCAACCTGGAGCTGTGCCTGGGATTGCTCCCACCCAGGTGTAGGACCTTGCACTTGGCATGGTTAAACTTCATCAGGTTGGCATCAGCCCACCTCACAAGCGTGTCAAGTTCCTTCTGGATGGCATTCCTTCCCTCCAGCGTATCAACCAAACCACGCAGCTTGGTGTCATCGGCAAACTTGCTGAGGGTGCACTCAATCACCACATTCCCTGTGCACATGGCCTCTGCCCAGCTGAACAAGTAGTTGTCACTCATATAGCAGCTCTTTCCACGGAGCACAGTGGAGGAATTCATGCTACTCATGAGCAAAGGCTGGAGGAAAAGCTACAGAAGAAGTGACTATGGAAATAATGGGAAATTTATGCATGAGTCAATGGGTATCCCACAGACCATCTTCCATTCACTATGGAATACTTCTCTCTTGTCTGATGAAATGACATCTGGTTAGTATATTTGCCTGATTATTTAGTTCTCTGCATCACTTGGAGCAATGTAATCTCTCTAATTGGTACACAAAATTTTTTCCAGTATGGTTAAAATAGCAGATTCTGTGTTGAGCTTCTCTCATGGTTGTTCTTGCTGTCAGCCCCAGAAATCATGCAAAAGAAATGATTTTGTCTAATTTTGGTTTTATTCATTCACAGAGTCACCATATTTGTAGCCTTTGAAATAGTATTTAGGTCTACATATAAAGGAAATAAAATGCCCTAATTGATTTTCTGCATCACTGAGCTGAGATGGAGCTTCAGTCAAATGGGGAAGGCAGTCATTACGGATGTCAGAGCAAGCCATCCTGGAACAAAGCCTCCAGCACTATTTGGGAGCAAAAGGTAAAATGAAACAGTAGATGAGACGCAGATGCTAATTATAAGAGGTTTTTGGATGAGATAAACAAATCTCCTTGTAATCTTAAATAAATCTGAAGCTTTCATGCTGTGTTCTCACCCCATCCTGAGTCCATCATGCATTTGTGTTTTATTTCTGAAAGCATTCCTCACTGCATTTTGATGCTTCAGGCAATAGGAGATGAAAAGACTTCTTTAGTGTTAGTTGTTAAAACCCTAAAGTTGTTTTCTGACGATGAGTGAGTGGTCTCTGCCTTCACAATAGCACAGATTTTCTTTAATATAAACAGACCTGTTTTTAAAGGCTAGCTAGTAATGATCCCCTCAAAGATGTCTGGGTCTTTCAGAGCTAGACCTACAAATCCATCACTTGGCTGGAAAACCGCTTGCTCAGGAACATGCTCCAAAAAGGAAGACTTGGAGACTAAGTAATAATGTGAGCCTGCTAGAGGTAAAGTAGGCAGGATGGTATTGTGGGTTTTTGTTGAGCTTTTCTTGTTGTGTTTTCCTTTTCTGCTATAAGCGGCTGTATTAAAGCGTGGATACTACTGATGGGATTAATATTTCTCAACAGATTGTATATGCAGTGTTAGACTTTCTCATACTCTGGCTACTTTAAATTCCTCAGGAGGCTTTTATTCCAGTGTGTCTAAACAGTTTAGCAACATTCATTAGGCCTCCTGACATCCCAGCTATTGACTAAGAGAGCTTTCGATGTCCACTTCACAGAAGTGGTCATCTTGAAATGCATTTAGTTGGTGAGAAGTGGGCAGAAAGGGCTAAAGTATCCCTGGTTCAAGGACAGCAACAGACATCATAAAGAGGTTAAGCAAACATTCCCTTTACATCAGGATAAAACTGAAAGTGGTGAATTTGTAGAGCTTGGAAATAAAAAGACATGACCATAGTCTTCTAATTCTCAAAAAGTCTGCAAAGAAGGCGTGTCTGAAATGTTGTCTGAGTCACCAAAGGGGCAAGAAAAGTGCCTGGCTCCACATGCAGCAAAGGTTTAAATTAGAGATTTGGAAAAGCTTCCTAATGAAGGATACTTAATTACTGAGTCTGGCTGCTAAGGAAAGCTGTAAAGTCTAAGTTATAAAGGACCAATTAGAGTAACACCTGTCTGGAATGGGCACAGCAGGATTCTGCTTCCATGCAGTGAAAATGGACTTAAAGTCTCTATCATGCTGTGGTGCTATTTTGTATCCCCCAGAACCCCACTCTGGTCCTAAGATTCCATTTTTGCTAGACACATATATCCCTAGACTGTACGCAAGTCATCTAAGCTCAGCTGTGAGTGCTTTCAGTCTGTCTCACTTCCATAGCACTAGCCTGTCTGGGAAAAAAAACCCACACTGTAAACCTAAATTATGTGAGATCAAAGTCATCTCATGAGGAAGTCATGCAGATTAAAATTAATTTCATTATTCTGAGTAGAGCAGCCAGTGTTCCCTAGGGAAAAATGTGTCTTCTTGACTCTTGAGCTGGTACCCTAGCTGACCTAGGAACGCTGGAGAGAGGGTATTTCCCTGCAGACCTCAGTGAGGTATGCAAACATTTTCCTGGTTTCCACAGACACTGTGAATGCACTAACTTTGGATGGTTCCCTGAACTGGCTGATTCGATTTCCTGGTGCATTGTATGAGATGTGTGGATATGCATTCACAACTCTGGATTCCCCTCTGAAAGCCAGGATCCTTCATGCCAAAGTCAGTGTTGCTTCCCAGGGTTCTAAATCCCTGAATTCAGTCTTACTCATGAGTTGCAAGAATGCTATCCAGCATTGTAAGTAAGTCAGCAGCATCCCTCAAATAAGATGATAAAGCAGCTGTGTTGGCTCTAGAGCAGCTTAACTTTAGGCTTCTGAGTATGATGAATTATTGTTTAAGGAGATGTATTCATAATTCTGTTCCTTCCAAGCAGGTGGTTGATATTTTGAGAGCCCTGCTGTATCAGCACTATGTATATTTGGCACAGAAACTGCATGAATATTATAAATTCTATATTTAATTGGGTCTCATAAAGAAATCCTCTAAATCATAGTCATCCCATCAAACAAAACAGGAAATTGACATGGTGAGGTATTCCATAACATTACTTCTTTTTTCCCCTAAAGGTTAGACAAAACTTACTTTGTTATTTCCTTAGAAGAAAAAAAGATGAGTCAAGTATCTTTGAGGTAGTTCTGTTTATCTGAAAGTAACATAAAGTCCTAATTCTTAGCACAGAAATCAAGTAATGTGAGAAAGTACTTTTAAATACAATACCAAGCCCCCTGGGCCAGTACTCAGCCAAAAAAAAGCTCTGTTTAGGCTTTCAGCAAGACCACAATGCCACTATTCATTCAGGTTGCATCCTAAGCTTTCCAGCTTCTTGATATCTTCCTTGAAATATTTGTTTCTGTATCTCTGTCTCATGTATTTTTGGCATAAAATATCACAGTATCATTTGCTGTACATTAGGTGGCAATACTCCTTCATTGACATTTGTGAATGTTAGGTGGCACTGTATGGTGGGGAGTGAGAGTTGCTGTTGTTACAACATACCAGGGTTGCAAAAATCCTAATGCGTTCTGCTTTTCCTGAATGAGAGTTCTTTCTGTAGAACTATGAGGCTATGATAAAGGGACTAAGTCATAATAAATAAAAGAGAGACAGTTTAAACATGTGTGAGTGAGTCTTACCTAATAAATAAGGGTAAAATACACATATCAATGCAAGTAAAAGGGGATTTATATTTAGTTTTCTCAAGTGGTTTTGGATCTGTACATAACTGAAAGTGCTTTCATTAATAACGTATTGAGTTCTCCATACCATTTGATTCAAGTGAAGTACTATTTGCACCTATTTTATCTATAGTACATCGATTACATCAAATCAAACCAGAGGCAAGAGACTTGTACTATAGGAACGCAGTTCCTTATTCAGCTGTACCTGGCAAACTGAATAAAGGGGGTTGATTTTGGCATCTGACCTGCTTTGGCATCTTTTGCCTGCAGAGAGTTTGTCATGGGAGACAATAGCTTGCTACAAGGAGCAAGAGAAAGGCCAGTAAGCCTGCTGAAACACTCACTGAAACTTGTGCATGACCGCATTTTCTTGACAGGCTGCTTCAAGTGCTCTCTAGAGTTATTTGATCTGGTCCTCCAACCCCTATCCACACAGCTTCTTTTTACTGCTCTTACTGTGGAATTCATCTCAGGCTATTTTATCTGGGTGAGAGCTAAGCATACACATGGTTTTGAGTCCATGCAGTGCATCTACAAATAGACTGCTATACAAGGTCCCTGGCCTTGCTTATCAGAATGAAATGGCTGGGACTGCCTTTCTTGATAGGCGAAGGTGATCCTGAAGCATTGCACCCCAGGCAATTGCAAGTCCTAGCATACAATAAGGCAATCTGTGCACTTACTTGTCACATGTCAGGGAAAGGTCCTATTTGAGATTGTTTGCAGATCTGTGTTGAAAAGCATCTTTGATATGAGTGGATTGTCCAGGTATGGCAAGAATAGCACTCGTGATAACATTTGAACGTAACAACTGTGTTGCACAGTACAACAGCAATGTTAAAGAAAAGCCACTCACATTAGCAGCTGCCATGCTGAGTATAAGGGAAATGACAGAGCAAAGGGTGATCTTCATTCCATCTGCCCTGGTTTTCATCCTCTAACACAAACGAAAGCTAGTGACAAGTTGCAGTTGTGTCTTTGAGAGATGTCTGTTTTGATCTTGTTCAGCAGCAACGTGTACCCCATATCCATAAATCTGCAGAAGTTTCAGGGAAAAAAAGCAATTGCGGGGGATCAAAAGGAGCTGGCAAGAAGACAAGCAGGGGAAATGATGCCTGCTGTTGGTTTCCAGTTGGCTTAGGGAAGTGGGAAATGGGCAGCACAGTTTGAGAAATGAACATAGTTACACTAAGTAATAAATGTGGTTTACTGGTTTTTTCCCTCCTATTCAAAATGATCCAAGACAAAAATTGGCCAACAGCTCACTGTGGAGGAGCAGAAGTGGTGTCTTATGCACCAAAGGGTGCACTGCAAGTATCAATAACTATAAAATTAAGTAATAGTGACTAAGATCCTTTGAGCAGGCAGGATTTCATGAGCATGGGTGAAGGAGACCTGAAATGTATTGGAAAGACCGCGCTCAAATGGGATTTTCACATTTTTCTATTACACAGAAAAAAAATCTGTTGGCCACCAGAAAAGGGACTGAGCTTTACTGCAATAGAAGTCAAGAAGTAACTCTGCTGAAGTCATTGGTATAAGCTAATGAGGTGTGAATATACTTTAACACACTAATACCTGCACAAGGTTTCCTGTTGATTTCAGGGGGACTATTTGCACAGCATCCAGGTTTCTGCTAAAATAAGATTACATGTTCATTAGACGATCCAGGAACTGCAACATTGCAATATACTGTATTACCATGCACTGAAGATAGGTCCTTGGGAAATTATTCAATAGATACATGGAGGAGACCAATTTCCTCAGCAACAGCAAATCTCTCAGGAGGTGCAGTTTAGGTGACAATTCAGCTCTTGGAGTAGAATCCATTTAACTTTGGATTTGGAAAGGACAGTGCTGGAAGTTAGGGAGCAGCAGATTTACGTGTCACTGGATTATAATGTGGAGGATATTTTGCAAATAACCTGGCCTCTGAAACTGCTGACTGTAAGATGCTTTAGGAATACTCACATTTTGCCACAAGTACAGAAAGCTCATCTCATCAGAAGACTTAACAATATATTTCACTTGCATAAATGAAACATTTATGTTCTCATTACAATTATGAGAATAGCTTTCAGTTATGATGCTACCTGGCAGCAAGGTGAAGGGTATTGATCCAGGCCTATGGTCCATTTACAAACCATATTTATATCATGACTCTTACTGAAAGCTTTTTTGGGGAGAAAACAGAGGATATGAAATACTCTTAAGCATTAAACAAATGGCTTCATAAAAAAGATGCTTTGAAGTAAAATGTTCAAAATGTCTTAAGAACAAGGAAAAACAAGCACTTGGGTCAGTGAACTGCTCTGAAGCAAACTATTTCATATTGCTGTCATAATAGGAGCTCAAGCAAGGGGCAATCTCCCTTAAGAAAAACAAAATGAAAAATCATGGGCAGTCACTCCTACCCCAAAGAGTTTCATGTGGTTTATGCATGTGGAACTGAGAGAGTCTGAGTTTTTCCCTGTGAATCACGGAGCCCTGGCTGGCATTGGGAACAGATTCAAGATTTCCACATTCTCTATTTAGTCCTGCCATTCTTTCTCCAACCGCTAGGTCCAACCCTGTATCTGTAACTATGGTAAAGTCTCCAAGCTATTGCTTTGGTAACTTTTCCAGTGCTATAAAGCATTTACTACTGACCTGTTCTCTTACCTTCAAAGAGGCAAAACAACAGGCAGTGCAGTATTGCCCTGGGACACCATCTTCTCAATTCTCTTTCCACCCTTGCTCTTCTTGCAGCCAATTTTATTGGTATTGGATGGAAAGAATTGTCTATAAGCAGGGAGAATGCTGTTGCAGGTGAATTTAAAGAAGGAAAAAAATAAGTTTCACAGCTGGAAGTACTGGTGAGAAACTGGAAATCTGTTACTACATAAGCAGAAGACCTCACACCAATGTCCATTTAAAATACTGCAAATGTGGGCTGCTCTGCAGCCACCAGTTCCAACAGCAAGTGGGCAGCCATTGAGAACATGACTAAGTGCTGCCTGCCTCTTCTCAAAGGGTGATTTGTTTCTGCTAATGCAGATAATGAGTACTGTTTTATTTTGTTTCTGTGTCTTTTCATGTATGCAGCTATCAATGGACAATATGGCTCTTTCACATCTCAGAGATGGTTTCGTCATATTATTATTCTCTATAGCACTGAATTTTAAAATCATAATTTGTTGCAGCATTTATAGCATTCAATTGTCCTCTCTTTCTGAGCTTTGGAGAGTTGTTTTATTTCCTCAAACTCAGTGACAAAATCTACTCAAAGCCAGAGCTGTTCCTTGTGTTCTAAATGCATATATGAAAAATACCAGCTAATTAGTGCTAAATTCAAATGCAAAAGGAATAGCCATTATTTTTAGGTTATATGTATACACCGCTTACTTCCTTTACCCTTTCTGAAGAAAGATCAGCCACTGCGTGCTGTTAGTACCACTGAGAATACTAAAAAAAGCTGTCACAAAATGATATCTTGATAAAACAAGATGACCTTTAAAATTGAAGCTGTGGAAGCAAACCAGATAAAAAATGGTTCCAAATGCACACAAGAAGCTCTGCATTGAAAGGAAAATTGATTACTCTCATATTCTTAATTATATTAAAACATTGATACAATTAAAGTAGGTATTTTAAAAGAGAGGGACTTCAGAATGTGCTGGCTACATTGCTCATTTCTGAATGAACTTTTGTTTTTCCCATGTATGAAACAGTGCTGGAGGTTGCTGGTTTTTTTTACACACACTTTTGATTTTCCCACACATACTCTAGAGCCAGGATGAAAATTTTCACAGCAGTAATTGATTACTAACAGGTCACTTTAAACCATGTGGTCTTCCTTCCTTGTAATTACCGAGTGGCTCTATGTCCTTATCCATTTAGAAGGTTTCTAGCAGCAGACAACAGCTGGGGGTCATTCTTATTACTCCTGAGTAATCTTGTTTGGTACAAAATATCAGAATTTGCAAAGGAGCCATCCACTATTTCGAGGTTTCTATGTACAGAATCTGTCATGCAGAACAAAAAAAAGAACCACTAAAAAATCATGACAATCCCAAAATGTGTGCTAGCATCAATTGTATTTTCTTCTCTCCATATTCTAGTCCTGATTTTACAATTGCATACAAGTGGACTTAAAAAGAGTTTGAGGCAGGGCCAGATTTTTTTGTTATACTTTTGCATAATGCCTTAGAAAATGAATTCCTAATCCCTGATTCTGGCTGGGTAGGTCATCTGCCCTAAATATAACAAATAATATTAAAATTCAGGCTTTGCTGCTGTTGAAAAGAACCGAGATACTGTGAGGATGAGCAGAGTTGAGGGGAGGGTGTGTGACCTTTTCGGTAATCCCAGTTTGGATCTGAAGATTAGATCTATTCTTTTTGAACAAATACATTACCACAAAAAAACCTAAAATGAGTCAGAAACTTCACAGCATCAGAATTACAGGGTTAAAGTTTGAATTAGGTTGTGGAAACAACTCAGTGGGAGGGGGTCTACTATTAATTGAATTGAAATCCTGCTCACAGCCACATATCTTGTGAAACATCCAGCTATGTTTTAAATGTTAGTCACATTCAAGAAGGCTTTCCTGGGTTTCATGGGTTGAAAAGGCAGGAGGAGGGTAATGAAGTGACTGAAATGGGAAGTTCAGACCCACATCTGTTGACAGCTGCAGGATTCCTATGGCCAAGGAACTGAAGCAGGAAAATCTTACCCAGTGTGTGACATGGCAGGAAACAAATAAGGTTTCTTGTGCATTCAACATTAGTTACTTTTGAAAGAAGTGGGACTGCATCACAAGTAAGTAGCTGATCAAAATATCCATTATATCCTACCTTCACATTCACTAATATTGGCATAAAGATTTTCCTAGGGGAAAAAAAAAAATCATTTTGATGTCCTTCAGTGGAGCTGTTAGCGAACTGAAATCACCATATGCTTTCTGGATTCAGGGAACTCCTTGGATGAAATCCTACTGCTTGCTTTCTTTTTCCTGGAAGGATTTCTTCCCCTTTTCCTCCCTCTGAGCCCCATGGTTCACCTTGAACTCCTGCTCGGCCAAATGAAGCTCACCAATGAGATTGCAAAAGGGAGAAAGACAAACTGTTTAACTGAAAAATTAGCTAAGAAAAGAGTAGGAAAACTCTGGTTTCTCCATTCCAGGGCAATAAGGAGAGGAAAAGAGGGTCACCATCCCCCAAAACTGAACAAAATATTCCTTTTTACCTGGACAGGAGGGGATTCCTGATGTCTCTTTTCCTGCTGGGCTTTCTGTTCTCAGGGCCACATACAAAATCATTTGCTTACCTGTCCCAGGAGATTGAAGGCTAAAGCAAACTTCCCATGCAAGGAGGGTCTGAACATGATGCTGTCTATTTTCCTACTAAAAGGGGATTTGAGATTTCTAGCCCACAAAACTTGGTGGTTCCCACAGTCCTCTGAATGTGGGACAGTTAGCAGGCAACCAAAATTTAATCTTCCTTGAAAGGCCAAAATTTCCACCTTAAATTTCTTTCTTTGTCCTTATTTTATTTGTATCTGTGTTTAATAGCAAAGGGAAAACAAAGAGAGGGAGTTACTTGAAGAATTGGGATGTTTTTACTGTCTTCAGCTTAATCCAGATAAGGACATCGGTATTAAAACAGGGAAAAATCTCTGATGAATACACAGGGATTTCCAAAGCAAATGTCATATGCACAATTCAAGATTTTTACTCAGGATCTGATTCTGAGAAGTATGGTAAGCACCCAGTATCCCTTTCCAATACAAGTTTAAAGTGAAGGAGTCTAATAAACAACTCTGAGACGGTAAGATTAACACTTTGATGTTAAAACTCTGATTAACTCTTCCTGTCCGGGGATGAACAGTTTATGTTGTTTTAGTAAAAAGTAAGTAATGTTAAAGAAGTATTTTTCCTTAACAGCATTGCCAGGGAGCTCTGGAAATACTGAAGAACAAATGGCCCTTGCCATGGACACTATTTTGAATTAACAAATTAGGAATAGGTTTTCATAGGAATTTACTGACAGTCTCACAGAAACATCCTCCAACTTCTTGGATAACCACAGCCCATGTAACTAACCTGTTTTTCGTCATCTCAGAGCTGATTGTGTATGGCACACAAATCATCCCTGAAACTAGACTGGTACATTCTCGAATTAATGTATTTTTTGATCTATGTACCTTAGTGCTTCATACAGATCCATGTTCTTTACAAAACTGTCATCAATTTATCTGAAGTAACAGCTGCTTCTGTTGTGCCAGTGCTACCTGTTAGCTATGTTATACTATCAAATTGACTGACTGGAGTGCAGTCCTTTGGCCTTACATAGTGGAAGAAAATAAATGGTTGCCTTTGCCTAAAGAAGGAAAGGAAATGTTCTGCTTGAGGGTTATTTATACCTTGTTGAATAAACTGTCCACTTTTAAGGTGTATTTAAAAGTGCAGACTGTGCTTTCAGGGGGTTGTAAGATTTGGTCTGCCATGAATACAGGAAAAGGCAATAATTCTTAGCAACCTGGCAGCACCGATCCAGTTGAAACTTTTTAAGTAGAAGGAAACTGCATTTTAGAAATGGCCCATCCAATGTAAAGCCTTTGCTGTGTGTCTGTCCTTCCTTCAGCACTTTGGGGCTTAGTTCAAAGGCAGCATTGCAGTTCCTAGGATAGCCCAAGTCAAGTAGATCAGTGAGCAATGCAAGTGGATTTTAAGCTCTGAACATCTCTTTCTATTCTTTCTATTTCATTATAAACATGTAAATTACATAAAAAATACAAATAAATACACTGTTCCTACAAAGCTGGACATGTCTTCCCATCTCTGCCTATCTGAACACACAGCCTGTGTGCTGTAGCTCTCTGTGTGTTCAGAAAATTAGTGCTGTGCTTTGTTTCTGTGTTTGGACCGTATGGCTTAATCTCAACCCATATGTTGCAATGATGCTATTGAAGGTGATTTGGAAAGGCACCCTAATTAAACAGCACAGTTGGCTAGCTAGGAAATACACCAGTGTGACTTAATATCACAGTATGAGTCAATTTGGAGAGGTAGTTTTAGCTGGGAGAACTCAAGGCATGTTTGATTTTGATTGCTGAATTAAGCATGCAAAATGGAGAACCCATAAGCATAGGGCCATGTTTAAAAAAGACTTACCTGTGGGATTTAAACTTCAGTTTTGTGTGCAGACCATCCATAGATATGTTCTA
The DNA here is from genome assembly GCA_028858755.1 of Ara ararauna. Taxonomy (NCBI): domain Eukaryota; kingdom Metazoa; phylum Chordata; class Aves; order Psittaciformes; family Psittacidae; genus Ara; species Ara ararauna. The sequence goes on along the minus strand of CM054380.1, from coordinate 7,620,969 downwards.
GAGGAAGACATTCTATGTCTGCATATAATTACCTATGGCAGCTCTGATGAGATCACTGATTTCAATTCAAATTCACATCACCTTGCATTGCATAAATAGAAAATTCAAAAGAACAGCTTCCAGTGCAGTTTACTGCTGAATGTACTTCAGATATCACATAAACTGGCTGAAATTAGGCCAAAAGTTTGCAGAAGATTTGTACCTTTGATGTTCTGGTTTGACAAGGGTGGGAGAGTAATCCAGGGAAATGCTGCACTGCAGCACCTCTTCATTGCTGAGAACCTATAAAAAAGGAACAAATGTAAACTAGGACCCTAACTACACTACTGCTTCTCTCGGAATTGCAATAATTAGGCCAGTCCAGGTCACAAATGAAAGCTGTAAGCCATCTTCTGCAAGATAATGGTCGCCAGGTCAAGTCCAATAAGCATTAATGCACAGTAATTTTCCACTGCCCCAAATTCAAATTGATAGCACAGCTGACTCTCAACTGTAATTCAGAGGAACAGAGATAACACAACATTCCCCCACTTGCAAGGAAAAGAAAGAAAACAAACTGTGCAAAAATACAGGGGGCACTGACTTTGCAAAAATATAGTTGTTCCAGTCAGCCTCTTTTGACTTGATCTTTGCCCTCATCTTCAGTAGGAGTGTTTAGAATCAGGGCCCACTGGCACTCACAGATATTGGTGCTTAGCCTGATTTTGGAGCTATCTCTTACTGCAGTTACGGAGTAATACCTTAGTTCTATTAAAGGCTTTAATTCTTTTAAAGGAAAAAGAAAAGCACAATAGAGACTATTAGAGAAGTATCCTGGGGTGACATTTTGTCCTCCTGTCATGAGCCAAGAGGCAAAAGAACCAGAAAAGAGAGAAATGAGCCATAAAAAAATGAGCACAAGATGACACTTGGATCATTGCATGTCAGAAATGCCATACAGGACCAGAACATTGTCTTCAGTTAGCAACATCATTTTGTCAGTGTCTTTACCATTGTTTTACTGGGTCCATCGGGGCTAACTGCACACAGCACTGCTCAATTATCACTGCTCAATCAATCCCATCTTAACAATAAAGTTCAACTGATAAGAAATTATTGGAATTCTTGACTATTTCATATGCTGGCCACCCTGTCACTGTCATCCCCTGCATCACTCCTGTGCCCTGTGGGATGCAAGCATCTCAGATAAGTCGCAATGTGAGATGTATTGAACCCCAGGGACCGGATAACTCATGGAGGTTTGATAATAGGTACAATAAATATACAAAGAAATAATGAAAAGGAAGATTTAACCAGCATCTGTTAATATGAGGGTTTTTCCATCTTCATAACCTGCTTTGATATTTCTTTTACCAAAACCCTCTTACATTTTGCAAAAGATGTGCCCAACATTTTACCTCGTCCTTCTAGATTCCAGCTGGGATCAGACACTGAGGTTCTCAGTATAGCAGTTACATATGAAAACTTGCCAGTCCCTGGAAAAAAAAAACCCAAATCAAAACCACCCACAGAAACAGCCTGGATAAGTTTCTTCTTTGCATTTTCCTCTATTACAGACTTTATTAACCTGTACCAAGAGGCAAGTTATATGTATATTTTACAGTGACCTTGGTATTAAATACTTGCTTGCAAAAGCACTGATGAATTGAGAGGAACCCAGCAAGAGGTGTCAGGTTCAGGGAGAAAAGGTGGAATTAGAGAGTAGGTGGAAGGAAAAAGCTCCTTTTTGAAGCTCGTAGCAGCTCCATGGAGGAGAGACTGATGAATGTGTATTTACATCGTTCTGGGGGATTTCCCTTGGGATTTTGGTTGTACAGAACCAGTTTAAAGGGTGCCAGTTTGCTCCACTCTATTTCTTTCCCATTCTCACAGCTTCCTAAGGAAGGCACCAACTTCTGCTGACTCCTGCTGGTTTGTGCGACAGGAGTCAAATCCCACAGCAGTTTGTCACAAACCCCAAAGCACCCACACACATCTGCAGAAAAGACACTTGTTACAGCCAGCCAGAGGTGGATAGTGTAGATAATCTTGCCAGAAGCAAAATACTTGCTAATTCTCCTACTTCACTCTACACATTATTAAACATAAAATATCAGCACAGCACAAAGCTCATAGAAGAGCAACAACACAGAGACATTTCTAAGTTGCTGAGGGGGAAAAAAGGGCTTTAGGTTGACTTAAATAATTACTCGATTCCTGAAGGAGATGCAGTATGTACTTCTGTGTCTCTACATCTATCATTTCTATCTCATGTGCCCTTGGTGAGCTATCTAAGCAAGGTAGCAGAAGGTTCATCTGAAAGGCATAGAAGTTTTGCATCTAAATTTCCCTTCAATATGAATTTGTGAGGACTGAGTCTTTGAACAACCCAGTCACCTGGTTTTATTTATTTATTTTAATCTGATTTCTTGCTTGCTTCTTTATCTTCTCTGCAACAGCTGGCAGTACAAGTGCCAGATGCCATCAACGTCTACAGAGTATTAAACAGGCCAGCCCTAACCCTGGGCTTGAAAGAGTGATGACGTCTCAGCAGCCAGAGGACACAGAGGAAATAAGTGAGACAGAAGGAGCTTGTCAAAGAGTTACAACTTCAAACTAACAAAATAACAAACCTGAGATTCAAAACGTAGCTTAGTAGCTCCCACAACAAGCAGATGTACGCCTACTTTTTTTTAGTTTGTGTTCTTTGGCAATTAATTTTCTTAAGTGATTCTTGGACTTAACACAAGACTTAGCTGAAAATATCCGAATTGTGTAGGCAAGGAAAAAAATGGGTCTGGACAAAGGTTTGTTATTTTGATGAAGAATCCAGTCTGGCAGGTAGCCATGTCCACCCTGGAGATCTCTCCCCCCTGCCGAGGATAAAGCATGCTTCTCTAGGACAGTAACGTCCACATTAATATCCCAGGTTACACCCTCTCTTAACCAAATCGATGGAGTTACAGCCTTTAGCACAAGCTCAGAGCAAGGCTCAACCACCACCACCATAACTATGCATCCTAAGGTCTTCCCTGTTCCATAAGAAACTGGTACAGTGACACCTATCAGTGGCAGTAATATGGTCTAGCAATATGATTTTCCAGCAGCTGATTCACAGTGATTTGCACTCCAGGGGTTTCTGGAAGCTTTCACAGGGTCGTTGTAGAGTTACCCGTTTTGATTCCCTCTCTAAGATACATCTCCTGGTGCACTATTGAAGCTAAGCGGCTTGAAGTTAGCAGAGGATTATTTCCAGGGTATTGACTATTCACTAAGAGTTAAAGCTGAGGCAGTGCTGCTGAGAAGCCAACTGGAATAGGTAATGGTAAGGAGCTGAAGCCAAAGCAATCCAAGCCAACAGGATCACTGGAAGCCAGCAAGAGCTGTCTCTGGAGACTGCCCTACTGCACATACATTTGGAGCACAAAAAGAGAAAGGAGGAGCTCAAGGGACATGAATCAGCCTAGCTGAGCCACTCTGGGAACTTGAACATTGCTGCACAGCCAGAACTTTGCCTTATCATATCCAAAGCTTATTAAAGCGAAATACTGCAAAATGGCAGAGAAACAAAGTCTGATCCAAATCAATATTTGTAAGACACAGTTGACAAAGAGCATAATATATATGCCAAACATCCTCTTAGGAACAGACTAATTTGGTGCAAACATTCCTGAATAAGAGATACATTCATAAAAATGTCTTGTCACTGGGTTTCAGAGCAGCATGAGAACTCCTTACTGACTCAGTTTCCAGGCACAACTCAATCCTCCCCTTTCTCTCCTTCATCCCCTATGACCAGTTAAGAGCAGCCACCCATTCTCGGTCTCTCCACAGGGGTCAATTCATTTATCTGTTTTATGCAGACACTGGGATTGCCCTGAGAGTTTCCAAGGTAGACCGAGAAAGTGGAAATAAAAAGCAGCTCCCTGCATGATTTGTGAAACATGCAAAATACAATAGCAATAAAAATAGTAATGAGTTCATTACAATAGAAATGGTCTCATTAGCAGTGCAAACGCCAGTCATATACGTGGCCAGGTTCCTGATGGTGCAGGGAGTCTTTTAAACACTGCCCTTCCCTGCTCCAGCAATATAAATCCAAATTAAAAACATATAAATCCTCCAACCCTTGGGCTGCTGTCCATCCCTTTGCTCCCCCAAAAGGTGACTGTGAAACAGCATATGGGGTTCAGATGCTCAGTGAGGCAGTGATACACAAGGGAGCATGCTATGAGCAGAGGTCCTTGCTGTTCAGGTTTCACAACCACAAGAGGGGAGGAAAGAGAACTCCATTTGCTGGCAGGAGATGTCTGCAGCAATGCAGTGGGAAAATGTATTTGGAAATACTTTAAATGGGAGAAAACCATTTTTCATCAAAATGCTGGTAATGAATTCAGGGCATTTGCAGCTGGATGGTAGGAATGGAGATTACAGCACAGCGTCAGAGGTGTTAGGCCAGTGGGTTGGGGTGCAGCATACAGACTGTGCATGTCCTGCTGCTTGACACATACCATCATCCTTCATTGCATTCTCCCGAGAGGTATTTGCCTGTGGCTGGAGCATGGTTTCATCTCTTCACCACAGCCAGGCGGTGTGGTTTCTTTGCTTGCAAAGTTACAGGCAGAAGTACCACTGTAGCTGGGAACATACTGGTCAATGGTCATGCTGGGGGAGAAAGAGCAGCCTGCAGATGGGACAAGACTGGGACAAGCATGGGAGTGGCATTACTCTGAGGGCCTGGAAGCCATCTGCAAACAAAATTCTGTCACTCTAATCCTGATGTCGTGGTTTAAGCCTCTCTAACTCATGCAGTCTCTTACTCACTCCCCTCTCTTTCTTCCCCCTGATCCCAGGTGGATGGGGAGGAGAATCAAAAGAATGCAACTCCCACAGGTTGAGATAAGAACAGTTCAGTAACTAAAGTATAACACAAATCACTACTGCTACCACCAATAATAATAATGACAAGGCAAATGCAAGGAAAGAATACAATAGCTCACCCCTTCTAACACAAAGCCTGACCACTCACTTCCCCCTCCTTTTCTTCCCCCCCACTCCGGGGGGGGGGGGGGGGGAGAAGAATCAAAAGAATGCAACTCCCACGGATTGAGATAAAAACAGTCCAGTAACTAAGGTATAACACAAACCATCGCTGCCACCACCACCACCACCAATGACCAGGGAAATACAAGGAAAGAGGATACAATTGCTCACCACTCGATGACCGAGCTGTGAACTGAACTCTTCCGGGTTCCTGCCCCCAGTTTTACATCCTGGGCATGACGTGCTGTGGTATGGAATACCTCTTTGGTCAGTTTGGGTCAGGTGTCCTGTCTCTGCTTCCTCCCAGCTTCCCCTCCTCCCTGGCAGAGCATGAGACTCAGAAAGTCCTTGGTCAGGCCAAAACATTCTAAGCCATAACTATAAATATTGGTGTTATCAGCACTGTTCCCAGACCAAAAGTTGAAAACATAGCACTGCACCAGCTACTACGAAGGAGAAAAAATGACTGCTACTGCTGAACCCATGACACCTGGTTACTCCTGGATTCCATATTGTGCAGGGACAGAAAGTGTCCAAGCTTGGAAAAAAGGCATATTAATTAAAAAGAAAACATCCATTTCACTCTTCATCTATTTAATGTCTATATATGCACCACTTGAAAGACAGCGCTGAGCAACTTGTATCAATGTATTTACCTGTGTACATAAGATGATCTTAATTTTATAGATCAGAAGTTGTACTGCAGGAAATGCAGAGCTCAATCACAACAGACCTTAGCGGGCTTTTGGCTAGAGGTCCCAGAAACAGTGCAGCATCATTCTCTGAGCAGCAATGGAACTGATGTGTAATCTTTTCTGCTGGCTAACATCCATAATTCTGCGTCTACACAGCCTGTCCTGGGTCACACTTTTTCCTCATTCCACATTTGTATGCCTTAGGGATCAGGTTTCACAGGACCAGGGTTTTAGGGGACCTGAAACAGTACATGCTGCAGTACTATAGTCCCTCCACACACAAACCTCTCCATGACTTTTCCATGGCCGTACAAAAGTCCACAGCAGAGCAGGGAGTTAAGCCCCTGCAGGTCAGGCTGTGCTCTAATTGCCAACCAGTACCCCCTGTATGCAAAATCCTTTATTCACTTCTAATCTAGGCTACCAGAAATGTACAACTCCATCAAGATCTGCAAGGTAATAATGAGCTACACTCTTCAAAAATGTACTTAAGGTTGAAAGTGATTAAAGATGCCTCAGCCTGCAATTACCTATTACTCACTGGTGCTCTAAACAATTCATTTTTCACATCATTCCAGGAAGTTGTAACTTCTTAAAGCAATGTTTCTGGTAATTATGGGAAAGCTGCAACAGCAGCCACTGAGCATTATCTAATGCTGCAGCAGAGCCAGAAACACTGCCTTCTGCGGATGATATAATAAGTGCGGGGACGTGGCAGAGAGAGGCAGTGCCTGGTCTGACTGCTCAGCATCTCATTGCTGAGGACTGCTGACCACTTGTGAGGAGTTCAGCACGTTTGAGAGAAGCACTGGTCTTGGGAAGGCGTAACCCTGCTTGGCCTGTGTTTCTAAGACCAGCTTTGGCCTCAGGATTAGGGAGCTAGTACAGTTAGTACAGTTCAGTAATGTGGCACTCCCTCTTGCTGGGTTAAATTCTTGCTTCTCTGAAGCTAGTCTAGGAATAAGACTTTCAGGAATGTTATTTTTAGGCTCTCTACTTTTTGACATGTAGTTAAAGTAGCTACAGCAGACACATCTGACCCCTAAACCTCAACAATCTGCCTTCACCTTCATGGCTTTCAGTCTGTTACAGTTTTATTTACCAGTTTTACCTTGCAAACAAAGTTAAATGAGACCTAGTTTTTTTGTTGCAAAAATAGTGCCACTTGGGCAGTACACTGACAAATACATTGGAAAGTTACCACGTTGCTTACATAAAAATAGAAATATAAATAAATAAATGAAAAAAAATCCCAGGCACTTGAGACAACCACTCCACACCAGACACTGTAATTGCAAAACCAAACACTGGCTGTCCTGGCTGCCTCCACACATAGCCCATGGCAGGGAATGAGCCCTAACAATGGCTATATCAAGCTCAACAGTTTGTCACAGGGAAGAGCATGACTTTTATGGATATGGGCTCCTGTAGCTGGATGCTGCCTCACTTTAGACACATACCTACAGTATACAGAGAGCATTAGTTGCTCACATGCTGTAGAGAACAGAGGGACATTTTAACACTTGCTTCTGATTTTGCTGCTCATCTTGTCACTGGGACATCACCACTCACCTTTCCTCAGGTGGCTGTCACCTCTGACACTGCATCACAGGGACGTACATCCTGAAAATAGAGAAGGAGAGAAAGGAGCAGTGCTAGCAGACCAATGGTGGGTTGGTGATCCAGGGCTTGTGGCTCTGCTTGTTGTGCCTGCACGCATCTGTGCTGTGACAGGTCTCTGTATTTCAAATGCAGACAAACCCCTGCTTCATTAAGACAGCCTTCACACATGGCCATGTAGTGCCTCTCACTGCTTTGGCTATGGAGTTGAAAGCATAGAAAGAAATTAATTATTTACTGCTGGTTCTGCTACACATTTTGGAAAGGAAAAAATGTGCAGGCACCTTCCCATTGCATGTCCAGGCTCAGCACTGAGCTCCGACCTGCTCCTCCTGTGATATTTTCTCATTCATTCTTCCTCCTTTATACTTTTCAAAAACTATGGGATTAAGTGTGCTTCCAGGACAGCCTATATTGCCTTACATGTGCCTGTGGCTTGGAAAGTGGCATGATGTTTTGATTTAGTTTGGAAGAGGATACTGGTTTAAACAAACGTTATTTCATCCTTAAACAGAGGGCAGTGATCACAGCTGCTGAGTTCATGATTTTTTTTCCTCAATAAAATAACAGCAACAGTTTTTACCTGTTTGGAAGGTACTGTGCACACCCAACACTGTATAAACATTCAATGACTCTATCACTAATAACCACCTCAGTTACTAATGACAGGAACTTATCTCAATAATAATAATATGTTTTCCCAAGATGACTTCAGCCCATTTAATCTCAAGAATTTAGCTCAATAATGAGGGGAAAGATATTGGAAGTAGAAATAGAAAAAAGAAAGATGCGCAACAAGGATCACAGAACTGTCTTCTGTGATAACTGTGGTGAACAAACAAACGTACCTTCTTGCTCAAGTATGCATCTGGAAAACTGAAAACATAAACCAAATCCTAACTTATACATGATGTATTTATGAAAGTTAAAAATCTGGGAAAGTGAGGGTATTTGGCTTTGCAGTCAGTAACTGTGAGCTACCAGGCTGGTGGAGGGGGAGGCTGCAACCCTCTGAACAGCAGTGGGGTTACACTGGCTGTAAGTTTGGGCAAGTGACAAGTTTTCAGTTAAGAAGCAGCATCCCACCACAGGCTAGATTGTGTGCTGCAGAGACACCCAAACTTGCAGAAACTGAGTTACTGGTGAGGAGTTAGTGACGATTAGAGCTACTCCACATCTCAAGTGTAACTAAAACCCCAGTGGGACCAGCAGGGCCCCTGGCAGCAGGAGCAGGTCTCGCTTCCCACGCTCTGCCTAAGGCTGCCTCTTATTCTTCCTGCTCATACAGGTCAGTCAGAGAGTTCTCTGCCTTCAAAGCAGAGAAAGGCAGCTGAGAACACAAGTTAGCAAAAGGAAATGAAAGAAGAGCAACTACCAGATGATTAATGCTACCAATACGAACCTTGCTGACAGCTCAGAGCCTGGGCAACTCTGCTGAAACAGACAGACTTAGTCTTTTAAAACACGAGAACTAAAGAAAAAGAAGCTACCCCCGGGAGTGTCTAAACCCATAGAAGAGCGATGAGCATGTCTGGATTTCTGGCAATGTTTACCACTCTTTAACTGGGTGCTCAACATCCACTCAGCTCAGTGAGGAGACTTTGGGCTACCAGTACATCTCTTGGCTGAAAACTCAAAGGGAGCAGCAGCACGTGAACCGGACTTCAGTTTTTCCGAGTTTTATTTTTCCACCCTGACCTATATTTCTAGTGATGGGTAATTTTTGTTTTCTATTTTCCCCCTCAAAGAGCAGCAGACTGCAAAAGCTTTGCTCCAGCTGGGCTTTCCCACCCTCACTGGCTATTGCCACATGGCAAAAAGGCAGCACCATGTACCGCAATCACGTCCCACAGGCAAATCTCCCCTAGACCACCAGCCTCCCATTTCACTTACAGAGTCAGGGGATGCTGCAGAAAACTCAAAGGCATAAAGAAGAGTCAAATACACATTGAAATACTTGTTGCGTGAGTGCATGCGAGCACAAGATGTGCTCAGTTTTCCGTTACGGGCTTATGGCATATTTATTCATATCATAAAAACAGCTCCTGAGTGGCAGGCTGAAGTCATTGGCATGTTAGCCCTGGTGTGAAACTTCCCAGAAAAAGCAAATACAGGCTTTCCCCAGGCCTTGGGGTTGCAACAGGGATCTGCATCCTGCTCTGCCCGAGAGCTCTGTACTCAGGCTGTAAAGTTACCTGAAATAAAGATCTGTACTCTGCAGCCACATGGTTTTCCCATCATGGCTGTTGCACAACATGCACTTTACGATTGAGGGACTGGTTTCACTCTGTGTGGCCAGGGCACATGCACCCCAGCAGATACAGGAAATTAGTTTATCCTACTTCCTTCCCACATTACACTCCCAATTCACTCTCCTGAAGGAATTACAACAATTTAGTATTGTCTCAAAGCACTGGAGACCAGCAGGATTTGGGGGGGATGATTTGTAACTCATAGGAACATCTAAGGAGAAGTCCCAGTTTCCTAATGTTCTTTTTCTCATCTTTACATTTGGGGTCTGGTCACAGTTGATTTGCTGATAAACAAAATAAGCACAGCACAAGCAGTCAGACATCAGGGGCACCCTATTGGGCCAAAGCAGAAAAAGGTTTACACAATGTCTTCCAAGATTTATATTTTGGGGAGGAGGAACATCACCTCTAGGAATCAAGCTTTATTGGATACTCTAACCCAGAAGAGATAAAAGCACTTGCTAATTACTGCTGGCTTTTCTTTGAAGAATTGGGTTAAGTCTCTTTTGAAAGTAAATGTCTGTTTGTGTTCATTAGATGTATAATTTAATTTGTTTAGGGCCTTTTCCTCTTTTAGGGTTTTGTTCTAATGATATCTGTGCTTTCCCTTCTCCTTTCCTTCTCTTTTCTCCCTAAAGATAGGAACTTTTCATTCATTCTAGATTCCTTAATTTAACAAGGAACATCTCCAAGTTGATGCATCTTCTTTGGGGCCTATTTTTTTTCGCCTTATTTCCCCCCTTGAAAACGTATCCCCTTTATTAAAAAAAAAAGAAGAAAAAATAAGGATGCTCCTCTTGCTTACCTGTTTAATAATTCTGAGATATATTCACTCATGAATATTTCCTGTCTGAACCCTGTATGTATGTTATATATCATTATTTATCTGCCAATCACTACTATGCAACATTGCAGCAACAGGGTAAGTTGGGCTGAAAGGGAACATACAAGGCCATTTGATTCATATTTCTTCCCCAATTCAGGACCAACTTGGCCTACATCATTCCCGACAGATGTTTTTCTAACCTGCTCTTAATAACCTTCAGTGACATTAGGTGCACACCCTCCCATGGCAATTTCTATTAATATTTAACTGTTCTCACTGTTAAAGTTTTTCCTAATATTTAACCAAGATTTCCTAAGAGGCAGTTTAAGGCTGTGATTTCTCATCCTGTTCACATGGATTTGATCTTGTTAAGTCTATCCAGCTGAGTGAAATGGTCCAGCTGAGCTCCCAGCAGCTTTCTGCACTTGTGCTTCCCTGTAAATACAGAGCTGCATCCAGAATTCAAATAGAGATCAGCTGTTTGCCTTGCCCATGTCTGACATCCATTAAGAATTTGCTACGTCCGGGGGAAAAAACACAAACAAGAAAACTACCACCAAAAAATCCCTTATACATCACACACGGCTCTTAATCACACAACTCCCTTTGCCTTCCACCCCACCATGTAGCATGACAATGTTCTTCACTCATGCTATAGGTTACACGCAGAGGTTTTTGAGTATTAACCAGTTACTTCTTCATTGAGCACACTAATATTTGGATGATGATAAATGAACTCTTCCCCACCCTGAAAACACCACCCAAAAATAAGTTATACCTCTAATTTGTTATACAAATAAAGAAAAACTTTGGATGTCCTGTTTCTTATCTGTAGGATAGGACTATGTACAATGTTACAGACTCATAGATGCTCCCATGGCTCTATGAATGAAGACTAATGTTGCAGCGAGCTTTGCCGCTGGCCTGGTGGATTTATTTGCATCAGCTCCGCCTTTACATGACTTCCTATGCTAAAGTGAATGATTTAAAAAAAAAAAATATATATTTGCAAAATGCATATGAGGGCCGCTCTGTTTTACTGTTCTCATGTCTGGTGATTATCATGTGAGTCCATAAACATCCTCAGTGCAAAACACTGCATAAACGGAAGCAGCTCAAGGCTTCACCGCCAAGTAGACAAAACAGTTTCTTACTTCCTTTAGGCAAGGTTTCACACTCCTGGCAGCCACTGGTGCTCCTCAGCCTTTTATGTTTCCCTCTGAAGTAGCAGCCCCAGCAGCGTTGGCTTCCCAGGGCTCTTCCACAGGCAAAGCAGACATCTGCTAACAGGGACAGAAGACAGCTGGGTCACAGCTATTTTGCTGTTCTCAGCAGTTGCAGTAATTTTTCCTGCCCCTAGCATTGGCCCTGTCTGTTTCATCGTTACTAATATTGCTACTACTATTCCAAATAACAATGGATCAAATTCCTTCTCAGAAATACTCTTTTTTGTTAATGTATAAAGTTACTACATCCTACAGTGATGAAAAGAGAAATTCTCCTATTTTGTTAGTGGGCGAGATTCCTTCACGCTGGGCAGTGGAGGATCTATGGTCAGAACAAATCGGGTATCAGAGTCAGACAGCACTGAGCCACCACCTCAGGCAGCCGGAAATGCTGGCTTCCCTATTCCTAGAGCAGTTGTAGCCTTGGAGGCACAAGCCCTGAAAATGTGGAGGTCCCACAGTGTGACAGACCAAACTGGTAGGAGAGCAGAGGGGATCTATCAGACCACAAATGACCAAAGAATTGAAAGCTTTTTTCTTTTGTTTTGATTGATGGATGCCAAACGATTGTGTTGCTGGCCTCAAGAAAATGAAACCCTGAGCAACACAACACATCATTTGGGGCTAATCAAAGATTCCTTGTTCAGCCCCAAGCTGAAACACTTTCGGGTTTTTGGGCCTCTGGAAAAAAAATAAATATCATGGACACAATTAAAAAAAATTGGGTGTCTTGGACTGGAAATAAAAGGACTCAAATACTTTGTTTTCTCTTCCAAGTTTTGACCAGCTCTCTTGTGTGAAACTGTCTCACAAATTTGCTTCAAACTGGTTTTGTCCAAAAGAAAAAAAAAGAAAAGGCAACAAACCAACAATCACAAAATCCTTTGCTTTAACTCAAACTTTTTCCCCCTTGGCATGACACCATAAATACATCATAAGGGCTGTATTTCTACCAGACACTTCACTTCCAGTGAAGCGGACACTGATATTGAAAAGCTGCTGAGTTTGGCCCTGTGCTCCTTGCACCTGGGACTGCAGGGTCACGTTCCTGGCCAAGGGGACAAGCAATGCCTCTGCTGGAGGATGTTTCTGAGGACAGATAACAGAAACAGCAGTCGGGAGCAGTGTAGATACAGCTGAGCAGGCCTTTAGACATGATTGCTGAGCTCAAGATCAGTCCTGCAGCCCCTGATCTCTTGGTTATTTGGGTGATGCATTGGGTCCCCCAGCTCAGATTGAGGTCTGTGCCCAGTCATGGACAAGTAACAAAGGAAATCCCAGTCCTAAGGAGCTCACATTTTGTTTTCACTGCCTGTTGAAAGGAGCGGAGGAGCTTTGGCCTGGGAACCCTAAGACTTCTACCAAAAAGACATTCAACTTCTGCCTTTCTGCAGAAGACATGACTGTGGCAGATGCTGTGCTGAGGGAGCCAGAAAGATCTTAGCTAGTAAGAAGGACAGCTAATCACTTCTCTTCTAACAAACAAATCAATAAAGGCTCTTCAAAATTAAGCCCTGTGGGTTATACTGCATCAACAAGTCTGTAAACAAGCCATGTCTCTGTCTCACAAGGCAGGACAAAGACCCCAGCACCACAACACAAACACTCAGAAGTGCAGGACCAAACCAAGAAATGCACAGTGATTGCCACAGAACTAATTTAAAAAATCACTGCTTTTTTGCTCCTTAGTTCATCCTTAGCAGCACATAGAGCAGAGTCTGTAACAAAATACATCAAATATACCTGCATTAGCTCTCTTACCTTATGAGCCATCACACTTCACAGCTTCCACCACCACTGAGTTTGCAGCATACCCCTGAAGCAAGAAGGTGCCCAGACTCCTAGTTTAGATGTAGAAATTTTCTATAAGGTCCTGACCCTTCACAACTGCCACCAACTGCTCTCCCCCAGGCTGGCAGAACACAGTAACCCGGTAAAAGGCAGTTTCAGAACAAAATACCTTTGCAAATGGAGGACTTTAGGCAGCTGGGCTTGAATTTGTCAGAGCCCACCTGAGCACAGTTAGGAGCCTGATTAAGTCCCCTCAAGGAGGCTGAGAAGGATCCTGGTACAGAGTACGGCATCTCTCTTCTACCCATATGGCTGTGCCCCAGTCCAAATAAGCTGGCTTTCCTGAACTTGAACTGTATAGCAATCTCTTTTAAGTACTGAATCAGATCTAATTATTCACATAATCAGGGAAAAGAACCCCCTTGCTGTTTCCCAAAAAGCAGGTAAAATGGCCCATTGCAACAAGGCAGGAGAGAAAGGCATTCGCCACCCCAATCCCACAGGGAGTACCTGAAGAAGGTCTCACTCTGCAGTCTGTTGCCAGCCCACAGCTCTTTTCAGAAGTGGTTGTACAGCACAGCAGAAAATCAAAGGGGTTTTGGGTGTTTTTTTGCTACTCAATAAAACACACAAACCCAAGCCAGTGAATTCTCCTCATCCAAATGGTACTTGTGCAGAGCAACCGAGCCATAACCTCTTCCATCAGCTGCCTTAGGGCAGGGTAAATCACAGCTGTGATGAGGTGTCCAGGCAGCCTGGTTATCCCATTCTCCCCTCACATTGCTTCACTCCTCTGGAGCTCATGGAGCTGAAAATAGGAGTGATGGCAGCATAAGTAGCATTGCTTTGTGCTCTGTGGCTTCCCAGCATCTCACTTAGGCGGTAAAGAATGAGAAGTGAAAGCTCCTTGGGCTGACAACACCAAATCTGAACTGTAGAGTTGAAGATCTCTCGTATACCTGTTAGAACACACAGGAGAGAGTGCAGACATTGATTTTAACCACCTTGTGTGTTATCTGATCCCCTCTCGCTTGCACAGGGAAGATGGATGTCTTTGGGTCACCAGCTCCTTGCCGTGCTGCCACTGTTTCTCCTTCTCAAGCTTCCTTTCTCAGTTTTGTTTTTCTGTCTCACCTTTTTTCTCTTTTCTCCCTGCTGCTGTTCTTGCCCCAGGGTACCCTGGCCTCCTGCTTCCCCAACAAGCAGGAACAAGTTCTTTGCTCCTTAGAGAACAGCCTTTTCCCAAGGGAGCAGCGTGTTCTCCTGGGAATCCCTTCCAGCCTGCTGGGGGAGTAGGAGAGCCAAATTTAATTTTTGGTTCCCTTTTCCCCTTCCTTAATGAATTCTCTTCCAACCCTTGTGGGGTTCAGGCTGTTGAGCATCCCCTTGCCCTTCCTGCTTTGCTTTGCCCATCTTTGTGTGTGCCTTTGTGCCTGCAGGTGTCCCCATGCCACGTCTGTGGATCCCAGGCTGCTCCCTTTGTTGGGCAGAGCAGGGGGAAAAGAAAGCACAAAGCCTGAGACATGCCATCTGCCAGGACCATGAGGTGGATGGGAATTCCCCGAGCAGCTTACGGTGCTGTGCATCAACAGTTAAACCAAGGTGGGAGGCAATAATGATGTGAAACTCTTCTTTTTAGATACAGCATGAGTCAGCTCAGTCACATCGAGGAACAAGGAACAGTGGAGTGGTTCCAGCAGCACGAAGCACAGACAATGGACTCACCTCTGCAGCAACTGCATTAACTCTTTATAGGTTGTTTCCAAGCCCAGAAATAATCAATAGAAGCTATGGAATGCACTAAATAATGTTTTTCTTGTGATTCTAGAATTATGTACAACTTTATGAGCTTGTTGTCAACACCAACTGCCAGAAAGGCAAATGAGCAGTCAGTCAGTGACCTCTGTTTCAAGAATTTGACCATCCCCAAATTTCTCTTGAAGTCATGAATTTTTTAAGACGAACCAGACAGCCTCTGGTTCCTTTGATTTTTTGTTGTTATTTCTCAGTTTCACAGGTCTCCATGTACCCCCATGTCCCCCCATGTCACATCTTCAGACCACAAAGGTAAAAGCAATTGTGCAATTGCAGTTTTTATTGTGTGCTCCAGAAATGGGTGCTGTCAGTCCATATTTGAAAGTTCATAGTAGGTTTGTGACAGAGCTATCTGGAATCATCTCCACATATGCAGGAATTCCGACTGTGTTTAGTTTACTCCCACCCAGCAAAATAGGTGTTGTTACGAGTGTGGCAAACTAATGTGACAGCTGATAGGTGATCGTATAGTTTAGTTCTGGAATCAAGGCTCGATATCTTGCTGGTCACCAGCCTGGGCTGATGTTATGGGACCACCCTCAGATCAGCTCTGTGCTGTTGCAATTCACAGATGCACACAAACTCGTCATGGGTTGGATCAGAGTCAAGTCTCAGCCAACATCAGTTGCAGGGGAGGCAAAAGCCTTTTCCTATTGCACAAGGGAACACACACAGGGAGAGAAGTTGGTGCTGTGGCCCAGACATAAATCAGTGCTGGGAACTTGAAATTAAGACTTTACTCCGGTGATGAGTAATCTGTTCGCATAATTCTCTGGATGTTTTGGATACAGCAACATGTTGTTTCTCCTGTAGCAGCAGATTTTGGAGGGGCTTTCGTACTAATTCATGCCAAATCTAGTCGAGCTGCAAGTCTGTCTCAGCAAAACAAAAAAATGGCTCACTTTTGGAGTCTGAGACATACAAATGTCTTCAGAAGAATGAGTCTTCCGTTTTAAAACATGTGTGTTTCCTCTTTTCTATCTGTTTTGTCTTTATGTTTTTGGGTTTTTTTTGCAGACTTCTTAGCAAATGTGTTGGCATGAACAATATGTTTCAAAGAGAGCTTCCAGAAAGCAAAGGTTTTAAAAGTTATAATGGTTGATTCATCATGGTAAACATCTGATTTCTGCATTTACTGTCTCTCCAGTGAGGGTGCTATAGTATTGCCCAAGACTAAAATGTCTGATAGAAACAATTATAATTTTGATCAATAATTGCTGTAAATGATCTGTGTACCATAAGCTGCAGCCCAAAAACTGACTGCAGAAGGGTTTGCTGTGATGACTCATTTCCAAGGAAGTTACTGTCTGCTCAGTAAGGTGGCCAAGGGGGGAGAAAAGGTGTAAAATGAATCAAATAAAAATTACTAATTATTCACCCTCTTCTGACATCCATAGAGGTGACCCAGTCGGCTGGATACCCCTTACTCAGCCCATATGGGGGGAAAGAAGAGAGATAAAAGTAGAAGACCTACCTGTTCCTTTCGAGCAACATTCATTTGTATGTGCCAAAACCATCTACCTCCTAGCATGATAGACACTTATGTCCAAGACTTTCCATCTAAAAGCAGATTCACTTCAGGAAATGTGTGAATAGAGCAGATCATTAGTACAGGAGTGAACAGGGATTTCTGAGCCTGTTCTGCACTGGATGCGGCTCCAAATCCGCAGAATCACAGACTGGTTGAGGTTGGAAGGGACCTCTGGAGATTATCTGGTCCATCCACCCTACTCAAGCAGAGCCGCCTAGGGTCAGCTGCCCAGGACCATGTCCAGATGGCTTCTGAAGATCTCCTTCCTGGGGCAGCCCAAGCCAGTGCTCAGTCACCCTCACCATCACAGTGCATATAGTTCAGATTTGCATCAGCTATGAAAAAACTGTGACAGCAACAGAGCTGTCAGAGAAATTAAATTCACACCTTCATTTCCACCTTTCCAGGCTACTGCAGGGCTGAAACAGCTGCAGGTTGTGATCAGTAAGCAAGCAACCATGAATTTGGTGGGTTTAGTTGATTTCTTTTCTGCATATTCAAGCCCTCTTGAGAATTTTGTTGTTATCCAGTAAATGCCTCTAGGAATCTTTCCTTTAAAATCCACACAGATTTTATCTGACATAGTTTACAGTGTCTCTGTTGTCAAAGCCCACTAAAAACATTGAAAAATTCAGCTTACGTTGTGTTCCAGCCTAAGCTGATCTTTTTCATGGGAGAAATATTCCCCCTGAAGTAATTTGTACAAGGTCCAACTCAGTGTGTGTAAGTGGTTCCAGCTGATTTCCCTGCTCTCTGTGTTCTGGATTGCACAGCTGGTTATGGGCTTGGTGAGTCACAGAGACGTTCTCTGTACACCATTCCCTTCTGAAGAACACCACCGCAGCCCTGATAAACACAACTCTGCCATCACTTGTTTTATTCCTGCTAACTGCTCCTGAGCACCCTTATTAGAGGCTTCAAGTCTGGAGTTAAGAGTGCTGCCTCACCGCAATTCCCTGTTAAACAGCTGACCTTGTATTTGATTTCATTTCTTGGAAGTGTAATCAGGCAGTGCTGGTGTTAGAGTCACAGGTCACAGTGGAGTTATGCTCCCTTTGTATTGCCACACACAAGACGCTGACCACATCAGTAGGCAGGTGTGCTGTTGTCTGAGCTGGAGGGTTGGCTGTCAGGCAGCATGGGAGCGATTCGGCATGAAGGTGTGAGATGGCTTCCAGGTGAAGCAGCTCTGTACTACATCAGAACCATCCTCTGCGCAGGGGCAGTGAGCATGAGGAGATATAAATGGGGGAATTCACTTGAGACAGAAACACTGACCAGGGAAAATCCTGTTTAAGGGAGTTATGTCAGCTTTTAATTGGAATCAGGAAATTAAGTTGGTTTGAGTGGGTTTTGGCTTTCTTTTTTCTTTTAACAAAGCCTTTAAAATTACACAATAATTCCTGTTTAATATTCTTTGGTCATTAAATGGAATTAATTTCTTAAATTACATAGCAAAGAGATCTTAGAGACACAGATCAGCTGCTCCGGAATTATCTGTTCTCCACTAACATGGGCATGTTGTTGCTGTTGTAAAATCACAGCTTGAGTGAGCATGGTGGGGTCGCTGTGCTTATCCTGCAGTGCCCGCGTCTGCGGCTCTGGCTCTGGCAGATCTCTTTTGAAGTGAACTGGCATTTTGAGTCAGTGGCGAGTCAAAGTGAGCTAACCCTTGTTTCTCAAAGAATGTAATAGCATGAAAACCTCATCATCATATGAGATAGTAGCTGGGTTTGGGCAGGAAACAGATTTCTGTCAAAGTCACAACGCAATTTCATAATATGAACTCACTTTTGCAAATAACAAAAGAAATCTGAAAAAAAAACCCAGTAAAAATAATCTTAGCCTATAGCTATCAACAAGTGTCATTTTATACATTAAATGTACAAAATTTACTTGATTTTAAAATTTAAAACAACAAAAAAAAAACCAACAACAATTCACTGCCCCTTTTTGCTTATTTTTTTCTCTTGCATCTGCAACTTTATATAGAAAATTTCAAAAGAGAGAAGAGTTTTTCAGGTCAAGAGATCTGGCAGAAAACAGCCTTCTTTCTCAACAAACTGCGTGAGAAAACTTTCTCAAGTGGTCCTAGCAACTACAAGTAATTGCTAATACCAATGGCTTTTAAAGCACCAATTATCAGCGGGATCAAACCACAGCTCTTGCACAGTCTTAGGAAACAATTCGCTGTACTTTTTGTTAAACAAAGCCATAACAACAAACATACTTTTTAACTCCATTGAATAAATAGCCTCTCTCCTTCTCACATGCTTGACTATGAACAATGCAAACCTTTGCACAGCGAGAGGTCAGGTTTTTATGGGCACCCAGCAAGATGAGAAGTGCCACAGTTCTTAACATCTAGCTCTTGGATTTTGACCTACTCATTTAGAGACCTCAGTCACCACTGCTTTGTGTTATTTACCATAGACAGGGTCTGTCTTACGCAGTCATATTTGAAACTCAGGGAAGAAATCTATACTGCATTAATGCGTTAAAACTCTAACATTGATTAACCACTGTCCATGTTGCAAGAACATCTTCTGGTCCTGAGCACTTTAATAGAATTTGATTGCAGCAATTCTCACCACACACTGGCCTTACAGCTTACAGACACTATAGCCATGTGTGGAAGCAACCATAGCACTATCCTACCTATTCCAATGACTCTCAAGATGCTGTTTAGGGTGTTTAAGATGTCTTTCACGGAGCAATGCTCAGGGACTGCAATCTATTCTTCCACCCTTTTAGCAGCTGTACAACCAAACTATTTACAGGATGCCTAATGTTTTCAGCTTCTTTTTTGTTAAGGTCACATTTTTTTCCAAAGAGTATGCTCACAAAAACTTTCCACTGTGCAGTTCGTCACCTCTTGTGACTAATTAACCTTTTTCCATGGCTAAACATGAGGAAGGGCAAAAAAAAGTCTGCCTTAAGCTATTGGTATAAGAACATATGAACAGAAAAAGCTCTAGTTTTACTCTGTACTGGATCCAAACCTAGCAATCCATAAAGTCAAAGGTACCTTTACAACTTCAGTTACTAATATATACAGTTACTAAACAAATAACTGGAGTCTAAGACAAAAGGTGCATAAATAATGACTGGGAAAGGAATAGCACAAACCGGGTAATTTTCTGCAAATGCATCACCATTTTTACATTACTAGCTCATCCAGTATTATAAATGCTCTGTTAGTGTCTTACTGCAAAAGCATTTTCAAACATATTGCTTTGTAGACTATATTATTTTTTCCTTAATATAGCATTCAAGCTAAATAAACTATCTGGCATGTTACTTAAGTAACAAATCAAATTGCTCAAAAATGCTTATTTATTGGGTTATAAATGTAGGCTTTAAGAGGCAAACCAGGGTTTTCAACCTGACCTCTAGGCCGTTACAGTAAAGGCTTTACCTTTGCTATAATGCTGCAACACAGCCATATTTCTGAGATGAGGATCCTTAAAACTCATTGCTGTTTCATTATAGTGTGCCCCCACAAGAAATTCTCCATGTAAAAAGCCCTTTGAAGTTAATTCAAGAAGCAGTCAAAGGGATCGGGTTATTTTCTTTATGGTAGTAAATGAAGGCATGAGTTAGAGTTGTGTTTTTGAGGTGCCTGTGTTGTAACTGGGATGGCAAGGGTTGCTGGGAGAGAATGATTTCAGCTTCATTGCTTTGCTGAATCAGGGCCTTAGGACTGACTGGTGAAAATGAGTAATTTGAAAAGTACAAGCTCATTTTGTCCTTCTGCTAATTGAAACAACACTGTTCTTGCTTAATAGGGAAACTCAGGAGCTAGGGGCTGTCTTTCCTCCTCTGTCTTAAAACCCACAGGGAAGGCTATTCTTGTGTGCCCTCTGTGAACCAGTGACACTGGTTTAGATAAGAATTTCCACACCTTTATTGTACTTCCTCACACAGACTTTTCCTACAGATGACCTTTTGGAGCTGGAAACTCTGACCGTTGAGGAGAGAACATAATTTCCTGCTTGCTACTGCAAGTGAACCTTGAAATAGCAGTCCTGCACAACAGCCCAGCAAGTAAAACATGTGAACAGTAAGATCACATGTGGAGTTGCAGAGAAACAAATCAACAACGCTCAAAGTAAGCTGAAGAGTCTGATCTTACTGGACAGGAGGAACCGGTGTTCTTTTTCTAGCTCAATTTTTAACTTCTGCTATTGGAAGCAGAATTTCAAGCACCTTAAACTCAAGAAGATTGGTAAAAATGGTGAGACACTGTCCCAAGCAAGCAAAAAAGAGAAACTGCAGAAGTCTTTATGCGACAGAAGAGAGAACCTGTTATTTAAAAGTCATCACAAAGTACTTGGGTCCAGATGAGGGAGATCCCAGAACTTTATGAAGCATTTGCGCAAGAAATGGGAGAAATAGGAAGGCCTATGGGGAAAAGGTTTACTATTTCAGTTCAAAGAGGTAGAAAAAAGCTGGAACACAGCATGCCACTTCCTGTAACAGTGACACTCAGCTGCAAACATGCAAGCAGAAAGCTCTGGGAGGGGACAGAACTGCCACAAAGGATAGGATTAGCATACTGAGGACAGGATGATTTCAATTAACGACAGTGCTAATCCAGGCATGCGTGAAAATATCTGTGCCAGAGAGTAAAATTCCTGGAAATTCCCCAGCACGTCTTCTCCTGCCTGGGTACAGGCTCTGGTCTACAACCCCACTCCTGGGCATGTGGGCTGGGATGGAAGTGTGAGCAGAAAGACTGCACTGCTTTGTAAGTGCTGCACAGCCCAAATGGTTTTTCTGTTGATCTTTGAGATTGGTGGTGGCATGGAGAATAAAAGAGACTGAGCTAAAAAGCTCTGACAGACAAAGGAGGCAAAGGGGTCAAAAACTCAGCCACTGTCTTCGTACTGATGGATTTTTGCCATTGTACTAAATGAAATGCACAGTCTGTCTTCACAAATGTGATTTGTATAACAGTGCAGCAATAGGCACTGCAGGAAGAAGGAAGAAATGCTGAGGTCTCTGAGATGTCTAACTGCACTAGAAGGGTTTTACTCCCTCTTCCATGAAGCCTCAGTCTTTGAGCACCATACTGGGTATTTCTGTCCTTTGAAAGACCGCTTTGAAGAGCTGTACCTGAATAAGGATACAAGGTATGTACCACAGATAACTTGATACAAATACATAGAATCATAGAACAGTTAGGGATGGAAATGACCTTACGATCATCTAGTTGCAACCCCCCTGCCATGGGCAGGGACACCTCCACTAAACCATGCCACCCAAGGCTGTGTCCAACCTGGCCTTGAACACCGCCAGCGATGGAGCATTCACAACTTCCCTGGGAAACCCATTCCAGTGCCTCACCACCCCCACAGTAAAGAATTTCTTCCTCATATCCAATCTAAACTTCCCCTGTTTAAGTTTGAACCCATTACCCCTTGTCCTATCGCTAGAGTCTCTCCCCAGCATACCTATAGGCCCCCCTTCAGATACTCGAAGGCTGCTATGAGGTCTCCACACAGCCTTCTCTTCTCCAGGCTGAACAGCCCCAACTTTCTCAGCCTGTCTTCATACAGGAGGTGCTCCAGTCCCCTCATCCTCGTGGGCCTCCTCTGCACTTGTTCCAACAGTTCCACGTCCTTTTTATGTTGAGGACACCAGAACTGTGCACAAGACTCCAAGTGAGGTCTCACAAGAGCAGAGTAGAGGGGCAGGATCACCTCCCTCGACCTGCTGGTCATGCTCCTTTTGATGCAGCCCAGGATACGGTTGGCTTTCATGTTCCCAAAGAGTCCAGTGTACACTTCTAATTAAATAAATGTATTTTTAACATGGATGCATTTCCAGAGATGCACATCAGGAGTATTCAGACACATGAAATCCCAAGCACAGAAAATCAGTAAGTAAGTTGTGAGTTCTGACACTGAGCAACAGGCACTCTACTCTGCTCCCTAGCAGTGTCACCAAGGGAGCTCTGTATACTTTAGGGAAAAGAGGAGAAAAGGGTGAGCAAAAATCTGCTTGTTGTCATGGAGGCAAAACAGTGATAGACAAATTCATCCATCTCACAAGATTGCTGTCACCATCTTCTCTGCAGCTTTTATCTTTTTCCCCTTTCCAGTACATGTGTGTAGACAACAGCATAATGATGAAAGATGAAATAACAATGAGTTGAATGACAAATTCAGTAGATATTATATAATGAACACATTCTTCAGAATTGTTTAGGAACAAGATTTATCTTGTATAAATAAGACAGAGGATTTCAGCATGGCATGGGACCATATCTGTCCATCTGGCTTTGCAAAGGAATTATGCGGGGAAAGTAGAATTACACTTAGAGCAGCAAAAAAAGAACTGAAATTATATCGGTAAGGGTAAAACAAACAAACAGAAAAGAATCCTGCCTAACGTTGTTTAAAAATGTGGAGCTGTTCTAGGAAATTTAAAAAGAAGTGGGAACTGATGGAAATGAAAGAACTAAGCTTTGAATTTAGTAAATGATGCTTACTTGATTACACCCATATGCAGTCACTGATGAGCTCTTGAGCAGAACTGATGAAAAATTGGATTGTTTACATGTATTAAACCAAGCAAATGGGAATCTGAGCTCAATGTGCCAAAAAACCTTGAGAATAAAACGCTAGCAATAATTGCTACATTTTATGTGTCAATGGCATGCCAGCAAGGATTCTGCATCAAATTCTGACCAATGGAAAAAGATTGGGTATGTGAAACTGTAATATCACTTATCTACCAGGCAGGACACCTGATGACTGACAACTTTAATTTTAGCGTGAAATTGGCTGACTAGCTGTTGAAACATCTATCCCTTTCGACAGGGATAGTAGACCCCGGATATTTACCACTAGAAACTTCCAAAGTCAGCCTCATGCTCTACTCATCTTCATCAAGCAGCTTTGTCAAGCAGCAAAGAGAGCAGCCTTAACTGAAATTACAGCTCTCCATCAATGAGCTGGGCAGTAATTTTCTCATGGTCTCATTGGTACATACCATACCTGCCTCTATGGAAAGGTCCATATGCTCATGAGAACACTGCGGTATTGTGCACGCAGAGGACAAAGTGTGATCTTTGAGGCAGGAGTGTGAGTCAAAATCAGAGAGACTTTATTTTATATGGAATAACATGTGAAACAGAAAGGCAGATTTTTAATCAGAGCCCTTTTTGTGCTCTTCACAGCCAAAAGTTCTTTCACCAGAGGAGCTTGAATTTATTCTTGGGTTGTATGTATGTGATCTTGCATGAGAAAACTATGAATATAATCTAGTAATGGGACTATAGCACACATTACCTTTTGGCACTTGCACAGAAAGCTACGATCTGTCTTTTCACAATAAATACTAATTGGGAGAGAGAATAGTCAAAATAAACATGACTTCTGTACATTTGTTATGTTACTAAATACCCTGAGTATTACAGTGCTCACTTGCCTGGACAGAAGGGATATTTTAGCCTGAAAATAGCTGTGCTTTTGTAAGCTAGGAGAAAAGCACATCTTATTTTTAAGCTGCAATCTCATAGATGTAAAGACCTGACATGCTTCTAAGGCCTATTGCATTAGAATGTCTTTGGTTATTTAGGAACTTCATTAGTATTTACAATCATTTAATTATTCTGAATTTGATGATTGCCATCCACTCTGGGTTGAGGGAGTGTTTACAGCTAAACAACAATTAAATCAGGAGCCAAACAGAAAATTCTCAAATCCTTCCAAATCACCCTTGAATTGTGAGCTGCCTTCCTCCTAGACTGTTGTCTACCAGAGAAATCACCGTCAATTCCAGGAGTCCACCACAGCACCATGTGAAGATTTTGTTTTCCCTCCAATTTGACATTTAACCACAATAAGAGTTCTCCAGATCAGTCCAGGCACTTCTAAAATATTTAGTTTCACAGTGAAAAAAGTCCACAGAGGACATCCTTTTATTCACAACAATAAGGGACTGTCCATCAGCCTATGACTGAAAGACCAGGACAGCCATCCCATAGGGAAGGAGATGACATTAAGAAAAAAACAAAGCAAAAAAGTACCTGCCAAATAAAAACCTTTCCTAGGAATTTCTGGCTATTAGGATCCTATTTGCCATTGCCTTCTGCTGTTTCGGCTGCCTGGTGCCCCAGAGTAGCTGTAAACCTTACCCATAGCAGCTCTGGAGGGACTTTGCTGTGCCAAAGCAAAACACAGGATACTAATGGTGTTTAACTTTCCTAAAAATGCCATCTAAACAATGGCCTAAGGGAATGGTAAAGTACATATGAAGCCTGAATGCTGCATTGACTTTTGGACTGCAACAGAAGGCTTCCACAGAATTGAAGGATTACTGCTAATTTTTATTCAAAAAGGAAAAACAGAACTGAGTATAACTTGTACACATAGAGTATGCCGAATGCTGCATCAGCCCAGAGACTATTAGCACATAATTAATTAAAATGGCTTGGCACTTAAGCTTATGCTACTTACACTATGAGAGCTAATGCTGGCCCACTTTCTACTCTCATTACAATCCATGTTAGTAGAATGGACACATTTGATATCATTTCCTGCTCTTTGTTACAGTATTTGCCAATAGCAGGAGAAATTGATTCTGTAAAAGTGAGAAAGCATTGCCAGCATTGGAATGGAGGAATAAATTATTCTCTGGTGCAGATTATAATTGTAATGTAGTTTGGTGAGAAAAAATTAACTCCTGCCTCTGATATGGTCAAGGGAATTGTTCAAAAATTGTCAAAATGCTGTGATTTGTGGCATTAAGTAATGAAGGATTCACATGAAGAGCCTTAGCTATCATGAAAACATGCTTGGGTAAGTGCGAGGTGCTCTCTCACCCCAAGCTTACACGTTTACAAGCTTACCTGTCCTAGGACATGTACTCAGTGAAGTCACCTCTCAGCAAGAAATTATTCTTTTTTTTCTAGAATCAGGCCTTCAGAGCAGAACTTTCATTAGTTTTCTTAAGGATCCATTCCTGAAAAGAACAAAAGGAAAAGAAGAAAAGGTGTGCAGTCTGCCCTCGGTGCCTGTTTGATAGCAAAGGGGAACACAGTCTTGCAGGTGAGTGCTCCAGACAACTGCCAGAACTTCTTGCCAGAGCATCCCACCAAGATCAACCCTGTACAGAGCTGAGGGTGTCTTGAACAGAGCTGAGGGAAAAGTAGATGTGCGTAATAATGAACAGGAAATGAAGAAAAAATTGGATTTTTATAAACTTGAAGAGAAAATGTTTCAGCTTTTATTTTGGGTGATAACTTATCTCCTTCAAAAATCCACTGAATCAGAACAGGTTTCCTTTGCCAGACAATATTTTCTTCCTAACTCTTGTAGTCAAAGACTGTAAAGGACCCAAAGGGCTCTGGTTTTCTCAGGTTTAAGGATAACGACTTGCTCTGACATTGCACGCAAAGGCAGAACGTCAGTGTCGGTAAATCCTTGGAGCTCCTTTGACCTCAGTGGGGCTATGCTGTTACCCCAGCTCAGAATCAATCTGCAGCACAACCATCTTGACAATACTGAGGTCTGTGTATCTGCACAACACATTTAATACAACTCTTGAGGATTTATTAATGTTGCAGTGTCACCAAGAGCTGATTAATTATCAAGGATTTCTGCACAGCAGCTAAAAGGAGAGAATTGCACTTTGAAGAACAGCATCATCCGTGCCAGTTGTGTAGCAGAAAGCTAATTATTTCTGCCTATGTCATTGTTGTTGCCATCAGAGGGGAGAACTGGCATCTCTCCAGCTTCTAATACTTTAAGGTAATAATGAAGAGTGTCTCAGCATGCCACATGTTAGAAGGGGATTTAATGTGCTTGCTGAATATTGTATTGAGTTCCTGATTTGTGTCAGCAAGACCTGCTAATTCATAAGAACAAGTGTCATCGGGACTTATTTTACATACATTTAGACATGGGTATATTACGCTGGAGAAAGCCTGACTGTAGCTGTTAGTACTTGCCACAGATCTCGTCTGACTTGAAAGGTTGCTAAGGGATCCACTGAGGTACAGAGGACCTTGGTGCATAGCAGCCTGCACAAACATACCTCTCTGGGATACCTGCAGGTCATCCTCAAGAGCAGCTTGTGTGTTTTACTCCTGCTGCTCTTCTCTTTGCAGAGAAACCTCCCAAGACTCTGTCCCTACCAGACTGTGCATCCCATTTCTGTGCTCTCTGCAAAGGTTCCTGCTCCCCCAGCATCCCCTGGACTCTGGAGCAGCTTTGCTGACCCAATAGTGCTGCTAGGAACAGTATCAAATGGCTTTTCCAAGTTCCCTCACCTCTCCCTTTGTATATATAAAACAAGCCCCACTTGTTTCATATATCGCTCTCAAATCATTCTCAAAATGTGTAGGAACTCCGCTGATACAAAATACTGATTTTCTATTTACCACCAAAAAGGGAAACTACTGGAACGTGATGGGAGGTGGATCATCAGTTGGGCTCCTTGGCAACACAGGGCTCCCTGCTGCACTGGGGGACACGGGGACCCCTCTGCTCTTCTCTGTGGCTGCGGTGGGCACTGCAGGTCAGACAGAAGGGAGCGAGTGGCTCATGTGGCTCCATACTGGAGTCTCCAAGGCTGCAACATGTATTTTGATACTGTGAAATCCCAGAACCCTTCATAAAATATTCATAGCTTTTTTTTTTTTTTTTTTAATGCTGCATCTTCTAATTTTAAAATTCAGCCCCTAAATAATTTAGCACACTTATGGAAAAAAAAATTAAAAAAAACAAACCAAGTTTCTAACACACAAAACCCCCATCGAGGTTGTGGCACAGTTACTAAATTAAACTTGTCAAAGATTCCCAACAAGTTACTTATTTCTAGTGAGAGATTTATAGCTGTGCTCAATACCTCTAGGCATTGAGTCTTTTCACCATCCAAAAGCCAAGTTAATACTGATGGCCTGCTCCTGTAAAGGCAGGGTTATGCTTATGCCATCATGCTTTGTCTCAGATCCCACCTTCTCAAGCTGCTACAAAGTATAGCTTTGCACCATAAATCTTAAAATACTATTCCTCCCTGAATGCCCCACATTCCTCCCATCCCACACATGTCCAGATCACAGTCTAGGGGGGATCTGATCATGCAGTCTGGTATTACAGACATGAAGACACAGAGATGGAGAATTTGGACCTTTCCTCAGTACTCGGTTGCAAAATTAAAGCATCTATTTTGGTTTGAATTTGTGTGCTTTCAGCTTCCAGTTCTTGAGCCTTATTACAGTTTTACTATGCTAAAAAAAAACCCCCACTCTGCCCCAAACTTTCTCTTTTTCCTTGTACAGGAAGTGCTATTCCACAGAAACAATCCCAAGTGGGCTTCTCATCGCTATTTATCAATACACAAAAAGCCTGAGCAGTCTTAAAGATGAAATTGAAATATGAACCTTTCCAGCCGTCCACCTATTTTTTAATAACCAAATTTTGCCTCTCTGGTTTGTTGCTGTTCAGGGCTGACTTTGTATAGGTTATTCTTCTGAATGCAACCTCAATTCACCTCTCGCTGCAAAAATACAGTATGTTCCCTGAAATGGTAAATATGTCAGCTAACTTTCCCACTTTAATTAACTTTTCCCCAGTGTCCTTGCTTAAATAGAATTCAAAGTTCAAAAGACAAAAAATATGAAGAATTGCATTTTAATAATGCACTCAACAAAACTGAGGGAAAAAGGAGTTTTCATTATTCAGTACTGGAGTCATGGAAACTCCTGTGCCTGGAGGCTGTTTTGCCTTTTATAATATCAATAATTTAAAACTTAATTGTTGTGCATTATTTGGTTAAAGAAGATTACGACTCTAACATTTGCATTTATTTATCAGTAATGGTGAGATAGCTCTTCCTCAGTGAAAATCTATTTGGAAATTCATTCACCCTGCAAACAAAAATCACAGAGTAGCTCATCTCTAATGTTACTATTTAACCACCAAGAAATTAAGCCTCTCTGTTCTGGTGGATGATGAGAAATGTCTGTTTATTACCAAGCCATCTTGGTGACTTTTCTGCAGTGCACTTTAAAGACATTTAAAAGGCATATTTTGAGGGTAATCTTTAGGAATAACAACCCCATTATATTGCGCTTAAGCTAAGTGAAATTTCTTGGTTGTATCTTCAAAGGGCAGGAGACGTTTCTTAATGCCTTTCATTTATCAGAAGAAATTAAACCTCTCTGGAGCAGTCTGGGTGCAAAGGACAGCACTGTCAGCCTTCAGGACAGCAACGTACGCAGTCGCATGCTGTCAGTTGTCACATCATAAAGGACTTTACAGACTGCAAGGCTGAGGTATTGCTTTCCCTTTGAATTAAGATCACACGGAACCCAAAGGCTTCATCTGATCCTAGTGGAGTGCAGGGTGAAAAATGACTGAGCATCTCAAGACTGTCCCAGTACTAAGAGAACCCCCATCACAAACCTGCAGACCCCAGAGGAAACTTCCTCCTGCTTCTCAATTGCCCTGTTACAGGCAGTTTGCTCTGGGACTTCTCTCTCCTCTGCCCTTCACACAGGTGTGCTTCATGTAAGAAAGGCAGCATGCAGCTGATGGGCAGTCCTGCAACAGGAGGGCCCTCCCTGATCCTCTCAGCTGTTAGGATTAGAGCTGAAAATCCCATCCACCATTAATTATGGGGAATTTTGATGTATCATCTCAGAAGAATGAAGGCTTGACTCAACTTTCCAAAAATACCACCTGCAGTCCTGCAAAGTCCCAGTAGTTCCCACCCAATGCTTAGATCGCCATCACAGCAGCAGGAACAGCAGTAGAGAACTGGGAGGGAGAAAGGGTCTTTCAGGATTAGAAAGCAAAATGTGAACCCTGATGGGATTAAGTGGCACAGAAAATTCATCTGCTGTTTTAAATCCAGCAATCTTGTAACACAGAGCACTCTTGTGAGCCTAATCAGAGCAAATCACATTCAACTGTTGATTTGGGAAAAAAAAAAAGGATAGGAGCAAAAAAGACTGTTACAGCTTCTTTCTTTTACCAAGACGCACAAAAAAAAAAAAACAACCCAGAGAAGGCGGGAGGTAAGGATTTCAAAGGAAGTAATTTTGGTGCTCAAACCCTATGGACCATTTCTATACTTACGCCCTTTTGAACGTACGCCCTATGCAGAAAGACAAGCCCTAGGGAACATGACCTGGGTGTATAGATATGTAAAATAGAAAAAACTTAATAGCTTTGAAAAGTTTACAGGTTCAAGAGGACCACCGATTCCGTGACATATTTGATGAGACTTGAATCTGCAAGCGTTTGCACATAGAGCATAACATTTTCCACTACCACAGTACACGCAAATCTGTGTTTCTGCAGAACTCCCATGAATTCAACTCTGACAGCAATTAGTCTCACCACCTTATCATATACCACAAAAAGTCAAGTCACACAGAGTACAAAACTAAAGGCTGGATTTTCTCACGTTCCTAATGCCTCTTCAGGCATCTGTGCAGAGTTTCAAAATGTGCATTAATGAGGCTCCATGGAACACTGAAGTTACTGCAGAAAAAATGACTCCCCAAGCTGCAGGTTGTGATCCTGCTGGGAACAAGTTTGTTTGTGTGTTTTGGGTGCTAGATACTGCCTGTTTTCCCAAAATAGGCAGCCTGAGCAAACTCTGCTAGTTACTGAGCTAGCAGATAGCATGCAGGTTGATTACAAGCATCCATAATAAAAACTAGAAATCCTCAGAAACAATAAATGCCCATAATAAAACTTTAATCCCCTTTAGGGAAAAGAATAACCAATGACCTTCTGAACACCTCATGTTAAAAATATGTGAAGGGTGGCAATCTATCTGCATGCAGACGGGTGAACTGTGATTAATAACAAGGACTATGTGTCAGGCTGCAAACTGCATTTTGGATGCTGATCTCTCCTGCTGTCTTTTACCTCCACAGAGTGATAATACCCGCAGAGGTGTCAGGAGATGGTCTTGCCTGTGGCACACAGCTAACAAGCATCATTAAAGTCTGATGAACATCCATTTAAATTGATCTTTCTTAGTCAAAAAGTTGGCTTCTATCCAAGGCAATGGCTTATGAATGCCTGACCTGCTGCACTGGTCAGAGGAAGCTGGGCAGACAGAGTGAGACAAGCTAAAAGCAGACAAGAGGCAAAAAAAAAGAAGGAACTTGTGTCTGAGAGATACTCCAGGTAAAAGGCAGTGCCAAGGTCATTGCAACCAACACAGGCACACTGGTCCCCACACATGGCACAGCAGAACCAAACCACAACCATCTGCATGTTCCTCTCCAAGAAAAAAGCTGCTGCTCTGCAACACTCAGAGGGGGTGAACTGATAAGTAGAGAGATACAGACTATTAGCAGAAGCTGTTGCACTAGGAACAGAGGAATTGGCAGACATCCATAGCCTTGACCTCAGACAAATGCAGAAGCATAGAAAGTGTGATTCCATCTGTAAAAGTCCATAGAAGGTGCTGCTGAGGGCCTCGTGGAGTGCAAAACCACATTTTGCTCAACCCTTGCTACGCTTTTCATGTGCCTGCTAAGTAGCAACGCTGTGGTCCGTGAACGTTAGCATTCAACAGAGCTCAAGAAAGTGTAACAAAGCAGCTCTGTTCACACACTTCAGCCCAGAAAACAGGAAATACTAAATAAAAATCCAGTCAGTTGGCATTTCCCTGAATATTTAGTATCTATAAAAGTACTTGCATGTGTTTAGCAAAGCATTTAATTAAGTGGAGCTGGGTGGTGATATGTACTCAGCTAATACCTCTTTATTGGCAATTGCTTTCACTTGTGCAACTTGTCTGTCTTTTGTGTTTAAAGGCCTGTGTTTTTATCACCACACATTGCTCTTAGGAAGGATCCAATGTCATCTGAAAGTGACTGGTATTCCAAAACCTACAGAAAAATTACCCACTTCCTAGATAAACAGAGCTATTTTCCTTGTTACAAAGAATACAGACTGCCCTAGAATCATACCCAGTCTATAATCTTCTGTATTTTATTTTATATTTAAATGCTGTATTTTCACTTCAGCAGATACTATTATCAGTCTCACCTGGTCATTCACAGAAGAACACTTCACCATTCATTATCTGGCAGCACAAATTACAAGTGGAGCATTATCTAATTATTGTTTTAGAGAGAATAAACCAGTAGAAAACCCCTTGAAATCCCAAAAGGTAACTCGGAGGCAGATCTAAAGGAAAAGAATGCTTCAAGGCCATCTATTATTTATGCTCAGCTATGCTGACCTTTGAAATATAATCTTAAGTTACACACAAAGAGCACAGAAAGACCTGACCCAAATGTCACTGAAAAAGCTTACACTGGGTTTTAGTGGGATCTACATCAGACTCAACACTAAATTAATTTCAGGGTTGTTATAATCTTTATCCTTGACTATCTTTCATGTTGCACCATATGGTTACCAAAACGTATTGCATTTCCATCTGGGTGTATGCCTGAGCTGTACATTAACTCTCAAAACTGAACCTTCATTATGAGGAGAAAGAGGCTGTTTTTAACGGCTAAGAAGGTCTAAAGGTACATATCCACCATGCAGTTGGGCTACAATCGTGTTTACCCTGGTATGTGTTGTAAATGGGTGTGTTTCTTGATTTTTATTCTTGTTTTATTTCTCACCTAATACTACTGGATAATATTTACTCTGTGCCTCTTCATAGCATGTGAAATGGGAGGATAGGTCAGCTGACAGAAAAAAAACCCCAAACCATGAAAATATGCCCATCAACCCAAACCACTTTCACGTCCATATCACATGCACTTTGTAAGTTTGGCTGGAGGCTGCAGAGCTAATGGAGAGGATTAGCATTTCTTCCTCAACATATACTAATTTGGGAGACCTCATTTTCTTTTTGCAGAGTTACCTGCACAAACAACAAGCTCTTTTGAGAAGGAGGATCTAAGCTACAAGAAAGATCCTGTTATGCTCCGGCTTCATAAACGAGCTTCAAAAGTCAACAGAGCCTTATTATACATGGAATAAACAGAAATGCCATGAAGGAACTCACTGTCTGTTGCAGATTCATGAAGTGAGAATGGGCATGATTTTCCAGCAGATAGGAAGTCATTCACTGCCTTCAAAGTTTCTGGCTCCATAAAGATCCGAGATCCAGATGCCCAGTAAGATTGCCTGTAAATACAAATTGGGGATTGTGGAAATGCAAGAAACCTTTTCACGCAGGAGTCAAGATTCCTCCTCTGTCAAACCCTAGAGCACACAATCCTCAGTGTTCTAGAATTTTTTGACTAAGGGTTGGAAGGGAAGAGAGAAAGTGTAAGATGTGCAATAAATTCCATTTATTTAT
The DNA here is from genome assembly GCA_028858755.1 of Ara ararauna. Classification (NCBI taxonomy): domain Eukaryota; kingdom Metazoa; phylum Chordata; class Aves; order Psittaciformes; family Psittacidae; genus Ara; species Ara ararauna. The sequence continues at coordinate 7,587,889 of CM054380.1, read as the reverse complement.
ACTTCTGCTTTAGTTTAGAACCCACTCAATTTATACCAAAAGCCCTTGGCTCAGAAACACTGCGTATTTTGCATAATACACAAGCACTCAGAGAAAAATGTAGTGTACAAAAAGCAGCCAAGATTTTTTAAAGTGACTAATGATTTTTGAGTATTTAAACATAAATAGCCTTAAATGGAACATAACTTTCATAACCCTTGAATAAACCTTTTCGGCTCTTTTTAAGGTAGATACTACACTACAGTGTGGAGGTAATGTAAGAAATCTGGGCCAGCATCTCATTTTTGTTTTCCATATTTTAAGATTAAGAGACTTTTCCTCCTCCATAAGGACTGTCCTGTACAATGTAAGTCCCTTTGAGATTTCTCCAAATACCCTTACAAGGGCATGGTATTTTCTTAACATAAAATTTCTTCTTTCTTCCATATTCTATCCATTATTGTTTTTTTCTCACAAATACTCTTCTTCTGTTGTTTGTCTGTGCTGCTTCCATATCTCTGATACCTTCCTCTTACTCCACCTTCTTCCAACTCTCACTTTGACAGTTCAGTGGATTCTGACATTCAGCATCTTCCACCTCAATTCCTCCTCTTCTCCAGCCCCCTCTAAACAATTATCTTCCCACAGTCTATCATCTTCCCTCACAATTTCCCAAAATAGTGCATTGACTGACAAATATTTCCATGGTCTAACCATCTTGTGTTTGTAACAACTCCAAAATGAACTGCCTTGTCCAGCCATGAATCCAGTCTTTCAGTGGTCTTCTGTTATCAATTCTCCCCATGCCATCCTCTTTGCTGTCAGTCAGCTTTTCTGGGTATGAACAGCCTGAATTTCCTCTTTGGTTTTCTTTGCATCACCACCTGCACTCCCAGTTACTTCTCATCATGCTGCTTCTCACAGTTTTCCCCCCAGAACCAAGTTCCTAACCCACTTTCACCCCTTTCAAGATTCCTAACATATATTTCAGCTCACACTGTTATCACTCAGTTTCAATATTCATATCAGGGATATGAAGCAACTAGCCCAGGATAAAAAAAATAGAGCAGAAATTCAGGGACAGTTTGTGAAGCATACAGCTTTTAGCAATCATGGGGAATGACATTTTGAGGCTGCTCTGCTCAACTAAAAGGCTGGAGGCATCTCCCTTGGGATGGTAATTGAGGAACTAATGCCCTCTTGCCAACAGACGCTCTTTCCTAGTCTCTGCCAAACAGACATGACTTGGATATTATCCTTCCTCAGTGCCTTGAAATCTAGGCATACTAAAGATTCATTTTCCCTCTTGTTCAGGTTTTCATTCAGCCTCTCTGACCACAACAGGTGGTGATTTTGGAATCGTGTACTGAAGAGGTGCTCATTGTTGTTCTCACAGGACATTGTATTTGTATTCCAGCAGCAGATGTTTAGTACTATACGTATTTTCCCCACTCATTTTAAGTGCATATTTAGCACAAGACATTGTTCTTATTTCAGTGTCTTCTGCATTTGCTCATTTTTTAATTTGCTTAATACTGCATTGCTGAATTGACCATTCCCCTGTGTCCTACCAAACTCACACCTAAATTTGCACATGGTTGTGACCGATTCCTCCTCTAACCCCTGTCACTTGCAAAGAACAGTGCTGACTGAAAGGAGCATTGAGAGAGTATAAGGACAAGGAAAATTATGAGAAAGTTTCTGTCTCATTTATTTTTTGCTTCTAAGCAGGCAAATAGTGATGGGTCGCAGGTTCAGTTGCATTGCTGAATTTGCTGGCTAGGTTCATGAAGAGTCAAAGAGCAGAGGAATAAAAGAAATGAGAATGGCGCCCGATGACAAATACGTGTAATGGGAAATCTTTCTAAAACAATTTCTATAGACACATTTCAGTACTTACACATTCCAGGAATAATCAGTTTATCTCTCTGTGGAAAGGTTGGAGTCCTCCCCTCCCTGTCCATCTCCAAAGCAGCTTCTCCAGGCTGTAGCCCTGCTGAGAAACCAAAACATATTTCCTGAGCACTGGAAGAGCTTCTCTTGCAAATCCCATGCACTGTAGGAATTGTGTGAAAAGCTGGATTTGGATTTGAATGCCTGCACAGGCCAGAAGAGCTGATACAGCCAATAGTGAGAACACCTGTCCTGTGGTTGTGTTTAAGCGGGATATCCGTGTCACAGTGCCAGTTGTAAGAGAAAGGCATCCTTTAAAGAACACAGCAAAGGGAATAGCAACAGCCTTTCCTGAAGTATGATTAAAGCCAAGAAAAGTGTAGCAGTGGCCCTCACTTACTCTGTAAACCTGTTCCTTGAGTATCCTTTAGATGTTGGCTTATCTATTCAAACATTAAGAACTGAGCTATTTTGTTTGAAGTTTTTCTTGTATTTTTCTTATGTATTTATATACAATTAATTTCCCAGACTGGTTTTGCAGGGAGCAGAGAAACAACATGAGTCAAGTCAATAAATTCTTCCAGAGTTAAGTAACCTGCCACGCCATGGAAAGCTGGATTTGTTCTTTCTTTACTGATGTGGAAGTCTGAAGCCTTGAGTATCTATACATATGCTGTGCACTTCCAGAGTGTGAAACTGGAACACAACTACCTGATATTCCTGGCAAGAGGAAGATTTTATGCCTTTTACCTCTACCAATCCAACCCAGGAGAAAGAGAGAGATTTTGCAGTGCCTTTCTCAGCCATGAGAACCAATGTCAGGTCCATTAGCTTGATTTTAATATTTCCCAATTTGATTAGAAGTGCTAGCAGTTGGGAAAAAATGTCCTTGGACTAATAACCACAGCAAATTTGATAAGGGAGCAACAGAAAAACACTTGCTGCACAGCCTCTCTGTGCACCACTCTCAGAGAAGATGATATTGCTTGTTTCAGTCTCTATAATAGTACATGGAATGTGATTAATATTTAGTTCTTCATGATGATGCTAGGAACCTGGGCTGCGGTCTGGAATAGCTGAATCTCTAAAGTGAGCACAGGAGAGTTTTTTCAGGTTCCTCAGTTCTGATGTTTTTTGGGGGGAGTGGGGTTTGGTTTGCCTTTTTTTTTTTTTTCTTTGATAAAAACAAATAAAAAAGATTGATGTGATGTGAACACAGCCTTAGGGACAGCAATACAGATTGTGCATCTTGGCTCAATAACTCCTGTGCCAGGAGAGAGACAGCGAAATCAGTTGGAGACCTGAGCATGGTATGAGGGCATTATATAGCCCATGGATATTTTTTTCTTGACCTCTTCTTTATTTCTTCTCTGCCTGCATGAGTGTGCTTGAAATGAAAAGTGAAACTGGCACAAAGTACAAACCTTACATTTACATTCTTTGAAAAAGTTCTAGCTCTTGGTTCCATCTGTGCAACTCAAACCCCATGGCTGGATAATACACAAGTCCTTATTAAAAAATACTAAGCTGAATTATATGCAAATTAGGGTTTCATTGTCTTTCATCTCATAAAGCCTAATAACATTATAGATGACAACCTTCTTACCAAAAATAGTTTCTAATACAAATTGCCTTTGACTATATTTACAATGTCACTTTTAATCAAGTAAATTGTCAGGCTATTGCACTTCTGTGATCTACATTACACAAAAAGTATAATGAAGAGAGAAGTGGGTACAAGTGCTTTCAGCTTTAACTGGCTGCCCATTTCATGCCAATTACTGCCTTTTCAGTAAGCTTACCCTTCTGTTCTTTGAAAAATACTAGATATAAATGTATGGATTCCTCTGAAGGAGACACAGCGCAGAAAAAGCTTATTCCACTTACCAAGAACATTTGTCTTCATAATTACAATTGCTTTTCTTACTCCTATGCAATTAGTAAATACAAGCTAAAAATAGTTACTTGAATGCCAATGTGGTCCCTGACTGTTTCTTTATTATCTCACTTTTAGCGTAGCTCACTGTTCCATTTATTTGTAAGTTAACAGCTTTATTCAGATGTTTTTATTCCTGCAGGTGCGTTTTCACTCAGTGTACACACTCTCATCTACTACATCTACATGCGCACCTCCTGCAAGGACACAGGTAATACCTGCTGTGCTGTGCCCTACTCTTAGGATTCACACAACATGCTATAGCTCAGCCACACACTGGCATGCTCGCTATGGTTTCTCCCTGGGCATGTTGAGACAGAGGTTTTCAAGGACAGGTGCAAGTGTTTCCATAGTTTGTGCTTTTTTTGTTGATGGTACTGGTTTTTCTTTTGAGCTCTATACAGAAGCAGCAAGCATTTGAAAGCAGAATACCAGCACTGAGACTGAGGCTATCAAGAGCAGATGATTCCCGTCATCTTGCGCAGCTGCCTGCTCTGGCTTACAATGCTTTCAGGAGTGTGCACTATCCAAACTCTCTGTCTGCAGGTACTGCTGTTGCAGGTTTGCACAGTGCATCAAGTACATAAGCTCTCTGGAAAGCCAAAACTGAAAGAGTTACACTACCATTCAAAAGGAGAAAGCACTGATGCAAAAGTTGCTTGGAAAGCTGCATCACTATATAACCTATATCACTATAGGCCCCAAATGGGGAGAGTCTCAATGTTTTTCCTCAATGCTGGCTGGCTGGAAGCAGAAGGGAAACTCTGTATTTGCTGACCACTACAATAGTAGGGCTGGATCTTCAGCTGACAGACATCATTGCAGTTTTACTAGAAGCAAACGACATGGGCTGATTTACACAAGCTGTGGAAGATCAAAATCAGGAATAATGTGTCCAGGCATCCAGTCTCATTCACTATATGAAATAGTTCTGAAAGCAATGAAGCTAAAGTCATCTAGTTTCAATGTGTGGGTCCTCTGATATCTGGAAAAAGTGAATTTATTAACCATTCCCTCTCTTGGGTATTAATAGAATCTCTTCCCAAAGGCCAGCTGACTATTTTCACAAAAGGTGTAGGAACTTATCATACTTCCATTGCCAAATCCAGCTGAAATCAGCTATTGGGTTTAAACACATTACTGAAGGACTGACACATAGATACAGAGACGTGTACATCATAGAAGGTGGTCTAAAAAATGGTATAAGCCCTAAATGCTTCAGGTCATAAAATGCATTATTCTTCCATCTTTGTTCATTCTTCTTTACTCAAAAGACAGGTTCCTGCCACCAGAACAGAATTATTTCAGCTGGAGAATGAATATGCTCAATTTTAGGCTTGTGCTTGAAATGACTCAAAGCCTGATGAATTATTGGCCTGCGGAAAAGAGCACAACACAAATGCAAAGAACAAGAGCCTTAATCTGAGGAAATCAGGGATAAATCCCAGCTGGTTCAAACGAATCAGAGATCTTCTTCCCAGGTTTTGAATCTTGAGGTTAGTTTTCAGAGATATCTATAAAAGGTCTAATCCCTTCTGACTTTTGAAATCCAAGTACATTGAAGAAGTTGGCCTTGACCTGGAATTTTGCCTTTGAGATTAGGACAGCTTCAGGTAATCGTGTGCTTTTGACTTCCATGGTTTTTTGCAAATGGAAGTGAGCAGAAGGCAAGCGGCCAAAGGTTACAAACAGCCCTTGGAGCATGAAGAAAAGACCCAGCATTTATATGCAGTGTCATGAAGGCTCTTGTGAAAAGCCTAGTTTATGATCCTTTGAAGAAAGCCTGGATGTCTGTTTGAAATAGCTATCTTTGGGTATTTTTTGCATGTGAACAAGTGGACTTGACAGTAACTAGTAGAGGAACTTCTACTTAATGTTGATGTCACTAGCTAGTTTCTTAATGCAGTGGCTGGATCAAGACTATGGGGGAGGATAGCTGTAAATTTTGGGCTGACCTGAAGCAAACCATACCTTTTCACAAGATCTTAAAAATACTTTCATATTAAACCCAAAATGAAACTTCTATTTTTAATGGGATTTTTTATTTTATCTCATTTTACTTTACTCTCAATATTTCCTCAAAAGGAAAGTTCAAAGTGCTTCAGTTTGAAATGAACCATCATGCTTTCATTCACGTTTTCTTCTAGCTGATGCTTTCCACTTATTTCAGCACAAATCTGAGTATAATTTCTGCCCACTCAGAACTTGTGTTTTGGGGGAAATAACTGAGCTTTGAAATAAGTCTAGCTTTGAGTCACGTGTGGCTTTATCTCAACAGAAAGGAGCAACTCAAATCTGCAGGAACTCAAACCTCTGCAAGTATTGTAGGCAGTTATCAGAGGACCTGCAACAGTCCTGCTCTGGTTGACCAGGGGGTGTCAGCCCTACTGTTTGGTCCCTCTCCTGCCCAGCCACTTCTGCTGCCCTGTGGTAAGAGGGGCCAGAGAACTATGTTGCTAAATACCAATCTCACACTAACAAAAGGAGCCTCTTGACAAAGTAGTATTAATCAGAGAGTTCCAAGGAGTGAAAAAGGGGAATTTCTTCCATACCCTCTGAAGGCAAACTTTCAAAGCCAGGTTTGCAAAGGTCACTTGATGTGCAGAGCTTCTGTCGTCCTCCTGGCAGCACTGATCATAAATTGAGAGCTCCAAAATGAGGAAATAAAAGGTTTGATTATATGCACTAAATTTCTATGATACTTTTCATCTCTTTCCAACCACTGGACTCTGCTTCCTGAAAACTGCCTCTTAAAAATGTCTTGCACATTATCTCCAAGACGTGCTAATTTGGCACATACCTTCCTGGTGATAGGACCTGCAGCAGCACCCAGATCAATGTCCTGACCCATCCTGCCTTAAACCACCCTGCTGCCATATCAAGGAGCCAAGTTTTTCTCCAGCAGGTCACGTACTTTTTATTTAGTGTCCAGTTCTCCTCCAGTAATGTCCCCTCTGTTGCTGGGGGTACTAGCAGACACTATCATCTCCTTCAGCAGTCATAATGTAGAGGTCATCCACAGAAAGTTGTTAGAGCCTGGCTACGGGACCACTAAGACAGACATGTCACAATCTTCATGTTATTTCTATTGTTTTATTAAGGTCATTAATTCTCCCAGCTCTCTTAACATCTCTACCAACGGCTGATGCAACTGCTGAACTGCCCTTCCTTACTCCTCACCTTCCAAAAATCCCAGCATAAACAATATAAAGCACATTTGAGTATTCTGGGAGAAAGACCTCTCCTTCCCCAAGTCCAGTTCACCAAGGAGGTAAATACCAAGAATTATTTACACATCACACTAGTCCCTGGTGATCACTGATATTCCCTGTGGCGGACACGTCAGTTCTGGCCTCAGGAAAACTGACTTCTAGCTTCAGTTTTCCTACAGATTTCTTTCAGGCAGTCATTTAATTTGCCAGTGTCTCAGTTTGCTGATAGCTGAGTAGGGATAACAACTGCTTTTCCCACTCCCTTATACATGCAGTTTTGGCTTCTTAGGATCATTGCACACAGAGGTGCCTGAGCCAGGGGCAGCAGCAGCCCTGATGCCTCAGGAGCATTAGCATCCCACTCTTACAAAGCCAAATGTTGCATTCACATATTGTCTGTATAATAAACAATAAAAGTTGTCTGAATTAATGAGTTAGAAAGCATACAAGGGAGAGGAATAACAAATTTTAAAACCCACAGTCCTAAAATTCTCTTGTGTGTTTAACTACCGAACACTCAGAAATCTCAACTTTCACACTTTTCAGGGATTCATTTGCCATTTCCATCAGCCAACAATATTTGAAAAATGTTTGCAGCTACAAATATTAAGCACTGGCTTAACTAGAATGTTAAAATGTAGCTCATGTATAAAAACATACACATATGCATGCACCCTCTCTCACTCACATGAAGTTTTTTCACACAGGTCAGTTGTGCTTTAATTCTGTTGCTTTTTATAGAATCATAGAATCATAGAATAGTTAGGGTTGGAAAAGACCTTAAGGTCATCTAGTTCCAACTCCCCTGCAAGGGGCAGGGACACATCACACTAAACCTTGCCACCCAAGGCTATGTCCGACCTGGCCTTGATCACTGCCAGGGATGGAGCATTCACAGCTTCCCTGGGCAACCCATTCCAGTGCCTCACCACCCTTACAGTAAAGAATTTCTTCCTCATATCCAATCTAAACTTCCCCTGTTAAAGTTTGAACCCATTACCCCTTGTCCTATCACTACAGTCCCTCATGAAGAGTCCCTCCCCAGCATCCCTATAGGCCACCTTCAGATACTGGAAGGCTGCTATGAGGTCTCCACACAGCCTTCTCTTCTCCAGGCTGAACAGCCCCAACTTCCTCAGCCTATCTTCATACGGGAGGTGCTCCAGTCCCCTGATCATCCTTGTGACCCTCCTCTGCACTTGTTCCAACAGTTCTATGTCCTTTTTATGTTGAGGACACCAGAACTGCACACAATACTGCAAGTGAGAGCAGAGTAGAGGGGCAGGATCACCTCCCTCAACCTGCTGGTCACGTTCCTTGTGATGCAGCCCAAAATACAGTTGGCTTTCTGGGCTGCAAGAGCACACTGTTGGCTCATGTTCATTTTTTCATCACTATTTTTATTTATAATAGTCCTACTTTTCTTATTGAGAAAAATTTTCTGCAGGGCAATCAAATATGCATTAAAATACTATAAAAGCTATAAAATAAGAAATACAGTATCAGTTTAATAGTTGGATAGCACCTAGTTTTTCCTAAATACAAAGAATTTAGAACATTAAAGAGGATAGAACAAAAGAATGAAGTTACGATATCTAATACTCCTTTTCTTCAGGAAAAAATAATGCAGGACTAATTTTCTCAAATCCCAAAAGAGTGAAGTAACTTCCCCCTCTGCTCTTTATCAATGCAATTTTTATTCTTTTGACAAATTAAAGAGAATTTAATATCCTTTTTCATTATAGTTTGAATAATTAACACAGGCATAAGCTTCTGGGGATTACATGCTAAACAGAAAAGCAAACAAACTATATGTGGCAATTCCCAACTTGTTAAGGCACATAGTGGGGACAGTGCGGCTGGAGTAGAGGTCAGCCAGCAGCCTCTAAACAGCCGGTCACTTCCTCTCCTGCTCCTCAGCTCACTGGACTCTGCAAATCCTTCAGTTATCATTTCTCTAACTGGAAAACAAGTGACTTTGTCTCCTTTCAGATAATGCTGCTGCTGCCATTCCTTTGTGGAGTTCTGCCTTTATGAGCTATCTGATGTTTATCCAATGCCTCAAACTCTGAAAGCTGGAAACCTGCTCATGCAACGATCTGGTTTCTGTCATTGCACCGAGTTCACAGTCCTGGTGCTTGTGCAGCGGAAAAGTTTCTCCTTCTTCAGGAGATTAAATTAGACCTTTTCACCCCCAAATGTTTTTAAGGGCTAGAAATCAGGCCCTAAACTACTACACTATAGGGCTCTCTTTTTGCCAAATTATAGCTGCTGGCTATAATGCTGAGCCTGACCTGCATCATGTCAGAGCTCTCATTATTTTAGCATTACACCATGAGAAAACATTAGAAGTAACAGTAGAAATGCTCTGGCTTCTTCAGGGGCAAAGCCACTAGCTTTGTAATGAGTTAGGTTCATGTCTTAAGGCCAAATCCTCAGTATCAACTTGTGGGTCATTTCAGCAAAGGAGAGATCTCAAAGGACTCAGCAGTGCAATATGAACCCCTATCAAAGAGCACAGAGATGATCTTGAAGAACTGATAGTTTGGGAAAAAAGGAACAGCAACAGAGACTCCTCAGCATGGCAAGTTCTGCCTGCCATCAAGAGGAAACTGGGCTGGCTTGCATGAGGGTGGAAGAGAGCTTCTCAAGCATCTTCATTGACACACAACACTGGCCAAACATGCATTCTCTAAGAGGTCCTAGACTCCTTTTCACTCACATTACATCCTTGCAAATAGGGCTAAGCAAGAAGCCACTTTTTTTAGTCCCAGAACATGGCATGCTTTCCAATATGCTTTCCATATTTGCAAGCAAATTAATCAATTTGTTTCACAAGCCTTCTCCCATCTCCATTCAGCTGCCAAAAGGATGATCTCAAGATAAAGTGTGCCAAACAACAGAGAATATTTTTTCGGGGAAAAAGCAATGCAGTTATAGAAACATCCTATAATAGTTAAGAAGTGTCCTCACCCCCTTAAGCCTTTTAATTTACAAAAGTCTAATTAGGAAGACTTAATGTATAGCATGCATAAGAAAGCTGAAACTTCTAACAAAACACTCTCAGTACCATTTTCTTCATGCTTCATTAATAAAGAACAAGATGTCTCTAGACTTTCTGTAACATATGCACAGAGCTATTTCAAACCAGACTGAAATTCTTTTCAAATGAGGGTTATAATATACTAAAGCAATAACAATGCATTTTTTTTATTGCTTTGCTTGTAAAGTTGTTTCCATGTTGTGCTAGGACAAAGTTATTTGTCATTTTTGCAAAGTATAACTTGTTACTTTAATGGTTTTTAGGACCTTTCTATTTCAGCTATCGATTCAAGGTTGAGTGTAGCCTACAGCAGAGCTGAGCTTGGGGAATTAGAGTGCAAGAGGAAGGCTCGTATTTTTCTATAGAAATTAGAACTTTTCATACAAATTAGAGACAAAGAAAACCAAAGTTTTGATTTATCTTCTAAATCATATATAATGCATAGGGATCTGTGCCATCAGATCACAGAAAACCAAATGGGATTTTGAGCTCTTCCAAATTTGCTTGTCTTGTTCAGACTACAAACAAAATAGTTCATTCATTGGATAGGTCTGAGACAAAGAATCTCCATGGAAAATGCAACCTTTATGATTTCTACCACAGACTGTATCAGCAAACTAATGATGTGTCCTGTTTCGTCTTCAGATGAAAAAATGCCATTCTTACCCCTGGCTATCTGCATTGAAGAGTAGGGCTGTAGCAGTTTGGGAAAAAGAAATGTCTGCCCTGATACCACTACATAAGGGAAGCGTATCTGCAGAACTAAAGAATTTCATTTTTCACATCCATTTCCAGAAGGAATCAGACAGAGGCAATTCCCTAGGTGATCTTCCACTGAACACAGTTTCTCTGTGTGGGCAAAGGGGAATCAAAATGATCTCATGAGTATGAAATATTTGATAATGAGACAATCTGAGGGGAGAAAATATGCCCAGGAGGTTAAAAAAAATCTACTAGCTTTCAAAATGCATGTATGCTTCTACAGTGGGTGTTATATTGCATTACAAGTATTGAGACATCAATGTTTACCAATGTTTGCAATTCAAATATAACCATAGAGTGGAAAATGGTGAAACTATTTAAAGGTGTCAGTGTATGGATCCGTAAGCAGAGGTTTGCGTATAATTTGATAACTATTTCTTTCTTGTTAATATTTATGATAGCCTGACATCCCATGTGATATGAGTCATATCTGATGGGTAAATGGCATCAAATCAGTGTTTTGCAAACAGGATATTTTCATATTTGGCCAGTGAAACAAAAAGACTTCCTAGAGTGAGCATGCTATTAAAATGCTAATAGACTGTATTTGAGAAAGCTTACTCAAACCTCAGCAGGAAACATATGTGCCATTTATATATGAAAGATCTAGATGTGGTTTTTAACATAAAAGGGTTTCCCTTTCCATGGAATTGTAAGAACCTTTAGAAAAGACCCAGAATAATGGGATAAGCCCCATGCAAATAAAGAAAGAAGAAAAATACATGGAGGGCTAGTGAACTTAATTATGTTGAAATACAGATATAATTGTGAGCATGAAGGATGTGCATATAATGTGATAGCAACCTTTTATTTTTAATGTTCTAAAAGGAAATCAGCCCAGTGAACTATTGGTTAAAAACACTATAAATATCATCACAATATGTTTCATCCCATCAGAGATTTTAACCTAAAGATGTTAGAGTTTGATTTGTGTTTGTTTCATTTGCTTCTGGATATTTCTGCAGCTCAGCCCTCCAAATTACTCAGTACTGAAGGACTGATCAGGTGGTGGTGGGGATTTTGCCCATGACAGGAGAGGCAAATAGTAAGAAAAGAAATGAGGACACAGCTCTGATTGAAATGGGGAGGATCTGTATATGGATACCTGCCACCTCTGTACAGGGGAGCAGGCAGGGCATTGAGCAGAGCTGAGATCAGACAGGGTCACAAAGGAAGGCATTTGCTATATATTGCATGGCATTCAGTGATGAGCACCACCTTCCACACATCAGGGTGTGTGTTTGAGAACTGCTGTGAGCTGTAACGCAAAGTTCAGAGTGAGAAAATGAAGAAGATCTTGACGTACCACTCAGTCCCTGGTGAACTCATGAGCAAAGTGGCACTGGCTTCAGCGGGATTCATTCTATATCCAGTAATTGAACTGAACTGAAGACTGCAGGGTCAAAGAAAACAGAGAATTCAAGAAGCCTATAAAAACAGAGTCCAGATTTGCTGGAGAGCTGCAACCTTCCAGAAATCTAATTAAACAAACAGGCAAGGAGTGTTTGGGATTGAAATCTCTGTTTAAACATCCGCTGTTACTTTATTTGAATATCAGAGTGGAAAATAGAGTTCACATGTTGAAAAAGGCCAGAAAACTCCTTTTGTCTTTTTTTTTTTGTCTTTTTTTGGTTGTTTTGTTCACTCATTCTGAACGCTGAATAAACATAACATGAATTTGATTGTGTCTGATGGTCACTAGGGTGACAGGATTTGAACTCTTCCATTTGGAAACAAATTCCTTGCCGAAAACAAATTCTTTTACGCTGGCTCATACATTCCCAGCCCAATAGAAATAAAATACACAGCTCAACTCACTGACAAATGGCTTGGATATTCAAAGATATCTGTGTCTCAGAAACATCTAATAAGCAGTTTGGACTATTTTATGTTTTGGCTCCACTTTTACCCTGAAGTGTAAGTACATCAATTATTTTATGCAAATGTCAGTACAATCCATTGCCATCAGCTTAACACATTTCCTCCAAATGGTTGGACTCCCATTGTAGAGAGAGCAGAAGGCTTAAGACTTCTCCCAGTGACTGAAAAAAAAACCCAAAACAAAAAAAATGGAGGAGAAAATGAGAAATTATTTAGCTCATGGATTTGTTTTGCTTTCTTGAAACAAAATAATTCTGGATTCTACCTACTGGAAATGTGCTTTGTTAAGAAACATTTAAATGAAAACGGCATAAATGAAAACAGTTTTGCTTCGTTGGCTTTTCGCTGCTTAGGATTTTTGGAAAGGTTTACAGTGGAATTACAAAAGCAAAATAAGCAATAGTTTAGCATTTTGAAAAAACACATGGAAAAACAAGACATTCTGATTAAGAAGACTAAATCCCACATTGTTTATTGGGAATTTTTGTATGAACATTTTATTGCTAGAAAATGACATAAAAATCTCTTTCTCTAGATACATATTGGTAGTGAGCAACTTTTATGTGAAATGTCCCCCCATATAACCATCCTAACCACTGCCCCCCTGGCTTCTGGGTCCAAAGGACTTCCAAGACTGATGGTTGCAGACCTGTGATACCTCCTCAGTGCCACCCAGTCACAAACCTGGATGAAGAGGAATGACCCAATTTACTTCTTGACCTGGCAGCATTCCTTGTAAGATCTTGTCAAATCTCAACACACTGTCACTGAAACTGCAACTATTGGAGCTAACAGGATCTTTCTGGGAGCCCATAAAGACAGGGCTCAGCTATTGTGTTTGCAAAAGGGGAACAGTAACTGTGTGAATCTTAAGTGGAGTTAAGGGTGTGGGAAAACCTGAATCTGCTAACAGTACTGGCTCAGAAGAGAGCTCCAGATTATCTTCCCTGGTGCAGAGCAGAGGATCTGGCAGGAGCTGCTAACCAAGCCCAGCTTGGCCATGTTCACAAGCTTCCCCGCTCCTATGGTTATGACAGCTTTGTTGTGCTGGTGGCCAGGAGTATCTGTCCCATGACCTCCATCCTTGATCCTGCTACCGTCCGCACAAGAAGTTTTTCCTTTGTCTATATATTGTTTTTTTCCTCCTGCCATCCTGGTGTGATATTTACCTTGGGAGTGTGTGTGTGTGTATAAAATAATAAAAAATATACCTGTTTCTCTTGCGTGGGTACCTGCAGAGACTAGCACTATGGAGCCCTGACATCATCTGAGGCCTTAAGACATACACTCCTTTAAGGTAACTATCTCTTAGAAAATACACAACAAACAGACCAGAGGAAACTAATTTTCTGCCTTCTATTTAAATATACTGCCAATTCAAAAGACAGGATCCTTTCATCATCTGTCTTTCCCATGTACAGTGTTCAAGCAATTACAGGTAGAAAAAAAGCTGAAGTTGTGCAGCAGTTTCAGCAACTGAAGTTCACGCTCTCAGAGAGCCAGTGTCTCTGGCAGCTGGCTGAAATCAAAGCCAACGGCTAGAAAATCTTCCCAGAGAATCCCTGGAAATCACAATTTCCAGGATTGAGGTGTATGAGCTGCCAGTCATCATGTTAAGCTCATATACAAACCATGTCCTGGAAGTCTGAATGACAGCAAAAGTACCGAAGTATTTCCCCAACCTGTACTATTGGTTTATGTATTAAATTAATGCACTTCTATATCCTAGAACCCTTGACTGGGGAAAGCCACACAGTGGCATATTGATCTGAATTATTATCTTGCAACAGGTTCATAATTTTTTTCCAACAGGCTTTAATTATACTGATATAACAGCACTGTAAAGGTGCCCGTTTCACTTATATCAGTATCCTATCATCTTGAATATTTTTTTCAATAATAGCAATACTGAACACAGAAAATATTAAGTACATCTTGTGAACCAGAAGGCATTCCTCTAATCCAGATATTCCTTCCATAATGAAAACCACTTAAGAAATAACTTCAGTTAATTTTGTTGCTAAGATGTCAGTACAATCTGCCATGTACACATAGCAAACATGACTCAGTCTCAGTTTACACCTTCTAGGCTTTTTTGGAATGTGTAGAAGTACAGCAATTAATTGCTGCTCTTTAAAGAAAACGTGAAAAACTATTTTGACATATATGCTGGGTAGCTGTGAGTTAAACACAGAGAATATAATACGTAGTGGGTGGGAGTTTCAGATGACTAGTAAATAACAGAAGTGTGGTGATTTGCAGTCTTTTAAAAAGCAGAGGATACGTTATTGAACGGCATAAGAGATGACAAGGGAAAAAGAGAAAATGCAATCAGCTTTTATTAGGATCCAGATGCTGCCTAGGTGATGTTGTGGTCACAAGTAGCACACATACAACCTTTCACTTGGTGCTGCTGAGGGCATAAAACCCAAACAGTCTGTTATTCTCATGTTCATTAAAAGTATAGGTAACCTGGGTCTTACCCCTGCACAGAAATGGGGGGGGAAGTGCATAATCTGAGTGTTCTCAGCGTAAGAATACCTCACCAACAACTTTAAAATCACTATTTTGAAAACAACTTGGGTTTGGTTTTTGGGTTGGGTGGTATTTTTTGGTTTTGTTTGTTTTTTCAGTTTTCAGTTGAAATTATCCTTTAGAAGATGATTTGTTTTTTACATTTTGTTTCACACTTTCCTCATTCAAGAAACTACATAGTTTAAGAAAGCAAGTGTTTTTGTCTCACTCAGTCATAACTGGCCTCAGTATACCTGAAACAGCATTTTAAGTATCACTATTAAGTATTGTATAGGTCACAGAAGAAGCCATTTGCTAACACAGTTCAAGTTTTAATCCTCATTTTATAAAGGAGGACAGAGGACAGTTTCAGAGACTTCTTCAAATCACACTAGACAAATACTTGAGACAAGAACTGTATAATTTCTCTCTCATGTTAAAAGCAGTTCTTGTCTGGCCTGCTCCTTTCCAGTAGGGTCCAGATGTCTTCAGCCCCTTTCAAAACAGGAAGGAAACAAAACCACTGATTCCAACAAATTAATTTACCAGGCAGTAACTGGTGACCTGCTCTGTTATCTCACAGAGTGGCCTGGCAGCATCTCTCTGCCAGGCTCAGACATGGTAACATGCCCTAGATGACCCAACCAGCAGAGGATCCCACCAGCTGAGGATCATACACACATATTCCTATGCATGTACATACACACCTTCATGTGGATATAGAGAGGACAGTTTCAGTTAGAGCTGCAAAAGAGATGTGCTGCCTATAAGATATTAGTTTTGTTAACATACTTTACTATGTATGATTTTAATACCTTTTTTAACTGCTGTTAGTGGTTTCTAGACAAAATCATAACAACCAGTAATCACTGGTAACCAGGTTATGTTCACAAAGGAAAATGAAAGCTTCAGAATACATATTAGCTTCTGGACTACAATGTTTACAGAACCTCCAGGATTTTGATCTGTGCACATCCCTAATATACCAAATGCTAAAAATCCAAAACAACTGCCAAAACTCACATTTGGCCTGATTATTTCCTTGTTTATCATGGTTAGCATTCCCAAGATAAGAGATAATGTTGCAAGCTCAATAACCACAGAAAGTTTTGAAGACACACTTAAAGAGAAACACAGCTATTTTCCTAAAACATGGTTCAAAAGGAAACTGGTGTAAAACCCAGTAGATTTTAATGGAGTAATGCACAGCAATGCTCAGGTCTCACTCATGAAAAATTCTACCTGATTAATGTCCCAACTAGACAGATAAAAAATTGAAATGGTTCCTTCACATAGGCATTTGTCTTTCATCTACTAAAACTGTATTTCAGCCGTCATTGCATATATCTCTGTAAAATAATTCCTGAAATTCCACCAGTAAGTAATTTTTCGCATGCAGTCACAAAGACCTCAACAGAATTTGAAACAGCTTGTCCATTTTCTCATAAATCTGGATTATTGACATAGAAATAGCAATTATAGTATTGCTGTAACAAGCTACCCACGAAGGCATCAATGAGTTGATAGAACTTACTGCCATGAGCCCCAGTTAGACTGAAGAGCTTAGCGGTACTCAAACAGGTTAGTGCTCTGTTCACCGAACAAGAATTTGCAGATATAAACACATACCAAAAGATTTTTGCTGGAGAAAGAAAGGCCACACTTCACACCAAGACAGCACCACATGGTTGGGACTTAGAAAGAAATTATGAAACAAGAACAGAGTCAGAAAGGTCCATTGCAAGCTTTTTCCTCTTTCAAAACTTTCCCCTCAAGCTTTTGCTAGCTCTGTGATGGATTAGATGGTTGATTGCTCTTCATGAACATAGCAATCTCCAGATTCGTAGAGAGCCTTATTGTTCACCATCTTGGCACAGTGCATCTGGCATGTCTGCAGTTGGATAGCACTCTATAAACAGGTGAACCAGACATGTGAAAAGTTAATATGTGACAGTATAATTATCTCTAATAATAAAGAAAAACAGCTGCTTCAAATAATCTTTCACTTAGAAAGTGTTTGGATCATTATATTTTGACTTTTATCATCTGTTTTTTGGATAAACTCCCAATGTGGTTTATGCTTCTGCAAAATGGTAACATCTTATTTTATGAATGACAGACAGATGGGCTTTGCTGCAAGGCTTATTGATAGTAAAGCACGTAAGACTGTTCAAGATGCTTAACTGCAAAAAATACTGGAGATAACAAAATACTTCCTTCTCTCACTTTCCAAGACTCCTGCTACTTATTTTCACTAGTTTCAAGTTTTCCCTTTGTAAGTGTTCAGTATTATCACCTGACAATCCTAAAACTTTCTAATTTTTGTTTCAGTGCACAGAGGAAGGAACAGCTGGTTTACAATTAATTGAAAGCCAGTGGAGATGTAGTCCAGATTTCAGAGTAAGGTCTGTTTGCAGGAGATTTGTATGTCATTCATCTCTTTCTCTCCCTGTCTCCTTCCCACCCCCAGCAATCATCTAATTGGATTTTCATGTCCATATCCTGTTCTCTTAATCAAAAGGCAAACAAAATCAATCTTAGGGGTTCCCAGAATCCAAGGGAAGCATTTAGTCCTAAAGCACAGGGAGACTTATTCTGCAAAGCTCCTCTGTCAGACCCAGCTTACTAAATTAGTTAACCCTTGTCTCTAAAAGCCACAGTAATCATTCATGAGATCTACTGCAGTAATGTTACTTTTTGTTGTATTAGGAAAGGTTTCATTTTCTGAAACATTTACAAAATCCATACATTTGACTCAGGGCAAATGACTGGGGAATTCTTCAGTTGTTTTTTTAAACTATTTGTTATCAAAACTTAAGCATTTGGAAGTGGATACTTCAGGTACATGGTGATATCATGTAACATTCAACCAGGAAAGTATCAAAAATGCATTTTTGTAATTGCCTGATATCTAGTCTGACAGACCAGATCCTTGAAACTGGAAATTCAGCTCCGCTTCCTGTCTTCCTCTAAAACCATCTATGTCTTAGGACATAAAGCAAGGGCTGGGTGCTTCCCCACGTTGCTTTCACTTGGCTGCACCCTTCCAGCAGTGCAGAGCTGCTTCACCTCTATTCTAAGACCCTCCAGAGTGATGCAGCAGAGGTGAAGCATAGCTGTGCCCCATGATTTCCAGATAGAAAAGTGTGTGACAATAACTGAAATCCCAACTCCCAGCTGCTGTACCAGCTTTCCAAGGTGCTAGGGAGCTGGGAGTTGGCCTGCGTGGTCCCCAGATCCATCAGCCACAAAGACAAGACACAGAAAGTGAATTAATCTTGCTCAGATTTTGTACTGACAAGTCTATATGGAGTCTTGTGAGACAGACAGAACTGCAATACTCCATGAGCAAAGGCGATTCTAAAGGCTGCACCATTTCCCACAGAACACAAGAATTCAAAATCATCTGTATATGAACTGCAGTAAATGGCTGGAAACCATTTCCCACGTAGGAAATTGAGACTTCTGGTAATTAATAAAGTGGTGAATGTTTGCACAAAGATATTTGGTAAAGGTATTAAATGATGACTCATTGGGAAAATTTACAGCTTCCAGTTGTGTGCAGATTCTGTGTTCTTGTGTGCAGTGCTGCTCCCCAGGAGAGCCTGCACATTCACCTGCAGCATCAACAATGGTGAGCTGCAGAATAGTGTGAGCATCTGTTTGTTTCTTCCCTTTTCTGTATCTTCACTGAAGAAAGAAACCCTCTTGTTTTTAGCAACAAAATTAATTCCTTGTTAAAGTCCCTGGGATTTTCTGGCATCCCAAGTGAAGTGCCAACGCTAGATGTGAGGGAGCACAAACACTAGCAGCAGCCTTGGTGGAAGCAGCTCATGGTGTTCTCTGCCTCCAACTTATAGTTAGCATTCTTTTAGCACTTGGAAATGGCCTAATCCACAAGTTTTTGACTGGAATGTACCATACACACATGGTTCATACTGGGCAGGACAGCAAACAGCACTTTACTCTCCTTCAGCCCTCTCCTCAGCGTGAAGCACAGATATATCTCATTTTAGATCCTTCACAAAGTACAGCTATGAAGCCCACAAAAGGAAATAGACTAGGCAGAATGTAAGAGCACTGTCAGACAGTGCTGCACATCACCTGCTACAGCAGCCCAGGGACTGCTCTGGATTGCTCAGGTGGATCCAAACCAACTGCTGGAAGGGCTACAGGCCCCTCTATATTGCCAGGTAGTGCATATGATGCTTCATGCCCTTATACTGCTAGGTAGTGCATATGATGCATAGTGTTTATGCACCTTAGCTGAGGTGGCTTTAAAGATGAAATTGGCAAAGCATAGCCTTAGGCTAGCGGGCACATTTTTTCATGGGAATGCTCTCCTAGGTCTCATGTTTGACATAAAAAATATGAGTTGGCACAGGACAGGCGTTTAAAAAAAATAGTGGGAAAAAGTGGCTATGAGATATAATTCACTGGGCCTGCTGAATTCTGTGATAGCTGAAAAATAACTCAATTTTACAATTTCATTGCTGCATTAAAAATCTGAATATCCATACTATGAGCTTTTTCTATGCTGAAAAGGGAATAATGAGAGGCTGTGCTATCCCAAGTGATATCCAAGTGATATTGCCAAGTGATGCCTAGGCAAAACCATATATTGAATTCTAGTATCAACAACTTAATGAAAATTATTCCATGGGAAAGTAATCAGTCATATATACCATTGATGTGTTACTGACAAGCATACTAGCAGTTTCAAAAGTATGTTTTAACTACCCTTTTCATTTCCCTGTGAGAAGAAACAAGTTTCTTTTTCATTCATCCAAACCTTTGAATATTCAAGTTGCTTAACCAAAAATGCTTCGAAGGAACAGAGAGCAAAGAAAATGACAATGCATAACCATTTCAACAGAAGGAGCTTCGAAGAATGCAAAGTTAAATTTTCAACATACTGCCAATACCTCTTACAGAGAGAAGTCTTTGCAATAATGTCAGTGCTTCTGTTCTCCTCAGAAAGGATCTTACAAACACTGTCAGGAGCACAAACAACGAAAGCTACAATTTCACTTGTTTACTGCCATCAGTGTGCAGCACAAACTCTGTCCCACAGTATCCCCATTATTATGCAGGGAAGAACTTGAAAACTGCACAGTTCAAAGAATATAGCTGAAGTGGACACAGAAACAATACAACACAGGCACTGATGTTAACCTCAGGTAACAAACCTTTATTTAAAACCAGATATTTACTTAAAACCTTTATAGTGAGTGTTTTCGGCAGCCCAGCAATTTCTTACCATGCTCCAAAACATAGACCTCCAGCAGCAAAGATGTAAAAACTAAGAAAGATGAAATTATTCCTTTATATGATTATCTTACTACAGGATCACCTTGCAATTGAGACTCGCCTGTGTCACAGACCCTAGAATCTCACTAGTTAGGGTACGTGGAGTTCTGCTTTCCTTTGAATGTCTCTGACTCATCTTGAGGCTTACTGCCATCTGAGCAATGAAGAAAATAATATTTTTGCACATATTTTTGGTTGCTTTTCAACTGTGGTTGCCAACATGCTGTCTTTCTCAGTTTTCTCACTGAGAATCACGAAAAAGGACCGTCCCTCTGTTATTCACTCCATCCTGATGGAGTGGCCACCTGATGCTCAGCCTCTCTCAGGCCAATGCTCAAATGAGAGCTCCACTACCCTTTGCCAGGCTGAAGTTAACCTTTTCCCATCTACAGGCTAGATTCAGCTCCAGACACCCTAACCAGGAATCTAAGAGTCATATAAAGCATTTTTATCTTTAGCTGCCTTATGAGAGAGTTCTTCTTAAAGCATCACAATGATCCCTGCTTGGGGATCCAGTTGAGGTGTGTGCCTACTCACAACAAGGACACAAAGGAGAACTCTGGTCTTAGAGAGAGGCCTCTAACCAGGACCCACCCAAGTAATTTAGGCCACCCTGTCCCAGATTTTTCAGTGGGTTGTAGGAAGTCTGCTTGAGCAAAAGCAAAGAAAATGACCTTTAAAAACAAACAAAAGGAATTATACAGATTGCTTATGGCTCATGATAGACTTGAAGTGGCTGTATTGAGTGTCAGTATTGACTGCTGGCTGCAGTTCAACATTACAAGACAGATTGCCAGCTGAAAAAACACAACTTGATCCCAACAAAAATCCTTAACAATAATCTTTGCTGGAAAGTCACTGCATAACTTTGGGAACCCCAGAAAATTCCTCTAGGGAAGAATTTTGCTCATGCTGCAGCAAAGCCAGTGTTTCTTCTAGTATCGAGCACACACCTAGCAGCCTTATGACTTTTTGAAATGTGTTGTAGCTGAGCTTGTGACAAACTTCCTGATCTTTCTTTTACAGGAGACATCTAATGTTTCATATCTATTATGCAAATACAGATTGCAAAATAGTTTCTCCAGGAATTGCCTGAATAAATCCAGCAAGGCAAGTTCAGAAGCACTTAAAGCTAACCGACCAAGTCAGTAAGGACAGGGGTAGCCTAATCTGTGAGACTGCCTTTGTGATTCAAGGCAAACATATAATTAAAGACATAAGTAGAAGATTTTAGCACTCATTTATATAGTTATGTTATGAACTCCTCAGTGGGGTATGTGGAGCTGTACCTGAAAAAGCAAAAATCAGCAGAGGCACAAAAGGGTTGGTGTATTTTATTGCATCTCATAGACTATTTCTATTGAAGGATAGCAGACAGGTCTGCAGCTTTTCTCTTCTTTTTGCCACCTGCATGTAGCAAGCGTGTGATTGCCTGGGGGGTCTCCTGCTCTCCTGGGCAGGGTACTGCTAGTGCAGAGTAGCGAGGACAGAGCTAACACACATGGGATCATAGGTGGAGCAGCTACTGAAAATGTTTTAATTGAGAAGCAAAGGAGGCAGAACATGCAATAACATGTAGTACTGCAAAACACAGAGGCTTACCATAAAAAGCAACAGACATTGAAAAGCCACATCTGAACAGGAGCCAGTAGCTCATGGATCTTCTTCTTTGGCAACTCCTTTGCATCCATTAGAGTGGGAAAACATTAATTATACTACAACAATCCATCCCTTCAAAAAAACAAAGTCTGTGCTATTTTCCCATGCTGTTGTCAGCCTTCATCCTAGTCCTGCAGTCATTATTATATTCAAAAACACACCCAGCATTTCAGCTGCAGCTGATGGAAACACCAACCTCACATTGAACACAGCCCACTAAGTAAAAAGAGACAGCTCCAGGCCTTCACTTAATCTTGTTCCCACCAGGTCCTCTGCACTTCCACCCCCAGATGAAATAAGCAGATACAACATCCCAGGTTTGCACCAAACTCTGTATGAGCCTCATGGCTCATGCAATATGAATTGAGCATTTAACACTCTGAAGAAGTGAGATCAAGTCATACTCCAAATATTATTCAGAGTGCAGTAATCCATATCCTCCTAAGAGGAGCCATCAGCTTTCTGGTCATGTCATCATCTGCTCTGAAAATGTCTCAATACAAAATTTCATCCAAACAAAAGCTGATCAAATGGAAAAAATCCAACTAAAATAGAAATATTAAAATCCACCATGTAAACTGCTGATGAACTGTATGATCTAAACTTGAGACAGTGGATAAGAAATAGAATGGGAAGAGGCAAGTTCAAAAGGCCATAGATAGAAGAAGATTCCAGTAAACTTGTAAGAGTTAGTTATCCAGATCCTAACTGAAATAACATTTGTGGGACTCCTGGAGACTATGTCTTTTTAAAATGCAATATGCAAAAGAAAATATAAAGTGCTGGTAACTTGAAAGCATGTGTGGAGTGTGAAAGATGAAAGATTCAGGGACATCCGTTCAACTGTTCAACAATTTCAGGGGCTGCTGTCTACAGAATGAGCCCTGATAAAACCCAGACGCAAATGAGACTCGAAAATCAACAGCTATGCATAAGTCTTCTATTAAAATAAAAATTTGCAGGTTACTCTGTGTTCAAAACTCAGCATCTCTTGTTGGCTCTGCCCTCAGAACACATCCGGTTATATTTATGTTTAGTGTGAACATTTGTGCCCATTTTTCATTTTAAATAAACAACATCTGCCTGATGATAAGGCGCACTGGAACATGTGTTCTTGAATGTTAATGTCCACTATCTTCTATATGAACTTAATATATCAGTCTTTGTTTTCATCAGTCTTAACCTGGTTTGCAGGGGTATAAATCAGAACAAATCAGATTTAGGTGGCAGTAAAACCAGAACAATTTCAGTGGATGTTAACTTTAAAAGCTTTTGCAGCTGACAACAGAGAAGAGTGTATAAGAACAATTCTAGATCCTGGACACCTGATACAACACTGTAAAAACATTAGTGGATCTTAAAACTGCTACACAAGCACAAAAAGAATAAATGAAATGAGAGGGATATTTCCATTCCACATGAGCTCACATTCTGTTTCAAATGCAGCTTGTATACCTCTGTGTAAAAACAGGCCAATATCAAGCCATTCTTCAGACGAAGACATGTAGTTGCAGCTTTCAGCAAGAAGTTCTGAGATTCTTTGTTCTCAGTCACACGTTTGGGTGGTTTTAAAAGGTTGGCTCATTATCAAGGTTGAGCATACTCCCATGTTATAAATACAGCATTTGCTGCAGTAAAAAATTTTCAATTTACAAAAAGCAGGCTAATTCAAAAGAGGGAGAAAAAAAAAATTCATTAACAGAGTTGATGAAAGCTATAAAAATTATTCTTGTTACTTGCTACTCCTGGGGAAAGAAGTACTGCAATTTTGTTCTAATACTCATTTATAGGAATCAAAGATCCTTCTAGTAAATTGTACCAACTGTCAAACAATGGATTGATAGCTCTGCCTCAGCATTCCCAACCTTAAGCATCTGCTGACACCTTTCCACCCAGTCCTTGAGTACATTCACAGTATTATCCTTGGCGTATAGTGTACAACACTACCTAAACCTGCACTGCTACTGAAAACCCAATAATAAGCAAGCATGACATTACAATATTTGATGAAGTCAGTGATGATCTAAAACATTGTTTTCATGGTATCATAGTGGAAGCAGATAACAAAGCACATTGTGCAGATACGAAAATTAATGATTGAAAAATTAAAGTGGTGTTCCCAAGGTCACAGATAAAACTGTTTGCTAGAGAGCTAGTCCCACACCTTAGGAAATCCCAAGATGAGAAGAAATCAGCCAGTGTCTATGTGCCCTAGAGATGTGATGAAGTGACAACTCTCCACGAAACACTATTTTCCTAGATTTCACTTTTCATTACAAAGTCACGTGGCAGGGCTGAGATTCAGTTTGATTTACTTCAAACAAATCAAAGCAGCGCCTGTACACCCAGCTGCAAGGGCAGTAAATGAACAGAAGTTACTTGTGGGCTGGAAAACGGAGAGCAAAATGGACAGAAATAGGGTGAAAAAAATTATCTTTAGAGCTTTGTATGTACCTTCGGAGCAAGTTTTAAAAGCTGCACAGGCTGAATGGAGAGACCAATATGACAGAGGCCTTTCAAAATGTCGGAATGCAGGATTAGAGACTTAGAGGAACACATCAAAGTTTTGCGATAGTAAAATCACGTACGACATGAGGGAGGAGTAATGTTGAAACATAGAGCAATATTTCCTACAGTTTATTTATTAAAAATATTTTTTTTTTTAGAAATAACCATCTGCGTTCACAGAAACTGCTCTTCTCCAGAGAGCAAATGTAGTCCATTAGCTTTCCTTTATAAATCCTGCATTGTTATATTGAGCAATACTTGAATCTAATTCTTCTGACACACAGTTATGAAAAATGTAATTTTAAAACCTTAAAATATTTACACAGCTGCTGAAACTTACACAATTAAAGTCTGAATCAAATTGTCATTTATATGTAGTATACAACAACAGATTTGTTAAATTCAATCAGTTAAAATAAAAGCAGCAATAAAGTATCACCAGACAAGAGGAACCAGTTTTTGTGTGCATCCAGCTGCTTATTTATGTATTCATCTGCTTAATAAATTTCTACCAGCTTGCAGATGTGCACATTTTAACAATGATTTTGGACAGGCAACAAATGGGATTGGAGCAGAGAGGACACAAGCTGTCTTCTCAGCCAGGAACATGGTGTACTTAAGTTTTCAGCTATGGTAAATTCATTTATTGCTATTATAGCCTTAGTTATAGTAATATTTGGCTGCTACAGTACCCTTTTTGGACTTGTACACCCAGTTTAGCATCTTGAAAACCACTACAAGGAGCACTATATCACCACAAACTGGTTCAATGAAAGCCAGTTACATCAATATCCAGGTCAGAGACGCATTCACTACAGAAACAGTGACTGTGAAGTTTGTGTATGCGTTCAGAACGTTAAACTTTTTTCCTCCTTAACAAGTTAGAACCTGTTAGGTCCAGCAACTGCGTTTATACAATGACTTTAATGATCAAATTCTGTCCCAGGAGGGAAGCCCATAGAAAGTATGGGATCAATAATATTACGAATACTACTACTTATTACTAGTAATAGTTTGCCAAGCTGATTAATTTTGGTTTTCTCACTTTTGTCTTTACTGCCTGCATGAACCCCTATTACAAACAAATGATGGAAATAGACTTGAGTGCCCACTTACGCTTAATCTTGTTCAGCAATTTTTTTTCATTAGTGGGATAAAAGCACTCTGCTGCATTCCGTGCTTCACTATATGTTCTTTGAGTCTTTAGCTTAAACCTTTTAATATTAAAACAAACAAAGATCAATGTGGCCAGCATTCCTCAGAATGAGAGACAAGTCTGATTACTACTGAAACCTCACAAAGGAAAAAAAAAAAAGTTGAAACTTTTTCCCTTTTTCTTTTTTAAACTTCGGAGAAAAAAAAGTCTTAATTGATTGTGATTAGTAAAGCAAATACTTTGAGATGTTGCTAGGTTACAAGATTTATTGTCCCTTTCCAGCAGTCTTGGCTATTACTTAACTATTGGATTAATTGTATGCAAAGTAAAAATCATCTGCCACTTTATGACTCATTAAGCAAGTATAGCAGATAACCATTACTGCTTTTTGGTATAAGAAGATTTCAAAACTTAGGCACTGCTAATGATGCTAGAATTAGGAAAAGCAAATACCTTGGCTGTGTGCAAAGGTCAGAGTAAGCACTAATGGAATACTTATCTGCCCCAAAAGTAAATTAAATCAATTTCTGAGCTTTGTAAGAGGTATAAAGCTGAGACAGGAGGCTGCAAATGAAGAAACTGCAGTTCACTTGCAGGTGGATCTCAGTGACACTCTGATGCAGAGCACTGCTAAATGTACAACCCAGCAAGATTTGCCAAGAGACTTCATCACTGTAAGGAAGGAAGTGCTTTAGACAGTGCCAGCTAGGAACATGACTGGATTTTGGGGAAACTTTGTTTAATGAAAAGAAAAAGGGTTTACTGAGACACACATGGCACACTTTGGAAGGACAAAAAGAAGAGGAAGAGGCTTCTCATGCCAGGATAGGAAGAGTACATGTCTATGCTATTATGTTTTTTCTGGAACTGCCTCATGATCTCTCGGGCTCAGACTGGGCTCTCCCTCAAACCCTATTGCTCTCTGTAAGATACAGCTGCTCCTCCGGCATGTGGCAGCTTTGCAGTTTGCCTGTGAAGCACTACATACAATTCTGATCATATACTGCATTGCCTCATGTAGATATGAAGGGAAAAAAGGGAAAAAAAGCAGAGCATGGAGTGAAAAAGGTGGAAAATGACTGTGTATGAATAAAACTTTTTTTTTTTAAATAGGGTGTGGATTTGCGTATTTCTGGATGCAAAGCAGAAGACCAATTAAATTACATTGCAGATGTGCCTTCTCTCTTTTCTGGATCTCTTGATCTTATTCTCTTTCAATTTCTCTTCAATGTTTTAATAGCTCTTCTCAATATTGATCACACTTTAGCCATATTTTACACTTATTCTATTAAAAATAGAAATTTTCTTTCCTTTCATTCTTAAAATATTAAAAACATGGGAACTTAAAGGGGGCTATCCTAGTGAAACCTTATGTCAGGACAAAATGCTTTTAGGAGATGGGAAGAGGCAGGTAAAATATGTAAGATGTCAGCACAGAGCCCTCTAAGTCTCACTAAGATAGGAAAAGCCTGTGCATGTGGGGTTATTTCGTCGAGGTTTAAATCTGGAAAAGGGGAGAGTAGACCCTAACCATTCACTAAGAAAAAAACAAAGTGCTGCTAGGGAGCCTGTAAATGGTGGCCTATATCAAGGAAATCCACACTACAAAGGCATGACAAATTTTTGGGAGCATGGGAGGGACTCTTTGGGGTTAGGTATAAGAAGAAGAAAGGAAGAAACCTGTACTCAATTCCTTTGTGATTGTGTTTTCACCTCAGTGATCCACAGCATCAGAGCAAGAGGAAAGTTAAAACGCTGCAATCCTCTTCTCTTAAACAAGTCTCATTTCTTATCTCCTCCTTGCTTCGAGCTGTCATTTCTGATGTAAAACTTCAGTGATTAAACAGCAGGGAGGCATCCGGCTTTTGTGGCATCACGTAACCCAAGGACTAGATGAAGTCTTTGAAATGACTTACTGTTGGTGGTTACAGCATGTTCTAAGGACTTGCATAATGTTTGTGAGCTGTTTGGATTAATCCTCTCCCTGATAAATGAGTTTTCATAGATCCAGGACAACTTCCTCATTTTTCTTTTCCTTTTCATAGAACTCTACAGTGCAGCTCCTCTGGAGCTGGCACCTTGTAGGGCTGTTTTATCATTACCCTAGTTGCTGCAATGCTCTCCTTTGAGTAAATGCTAACACTGGGTTTTGTTTTCTTTTCCCCCTCTCCAGTTTATTTTTCTCCCATCATTCTGTGTAAGTGCGTTCGGTAAGAAAGGTGTCTCAGCTGTTTACCGAAAGGATTGCTTCATTGTGCTTGGAAATATGAACATTTCCTTGTTCTGCCAGCTTTCCTCACCTCAGACTAGGAAAACACATAACCTGAAAGTGGTCCATGTTTTGGAGACTGAACATATTTTGGGGCTACTTAACACAGGTCAGGTAAACAGATCATTATTGCTTTCCCATTAATTTCTATTGCTGGAGGAGAGGGAGAAAAAAACCTGCTGTAGACTGCCTGAAAGTCTCAGATGAAGTCTTCCTCACTACACAGCAGTCCTTTATGGCCTCATTGGTTACTGTTTACAAAATGTTCTATACTAAAAAAATCTCTAAAATTATTATCAGTAGTATTATTAATATTATAGGTATATTTGTTCACAAAGAACTCTTCTTTGCCTTAATGCCACAGAAAAAAAGCTCATTCATCACATCACAGCTTCTCACCTTTTGTTTGTATAATACTACCCAAAGGGTATCATGGAAGGTACTGTTATTTCCTCAGATATCTTCCCCCCCTCTTCTTTTCTATTTCACCTCATTTAACATACTAAGTATATGCCAGGATTACAAAAAGAATTGCTGTACATTACCATCTGAATGCAATAGAAACCCATTTTATGCTGCCTTAACTTTGGATTTCTAGTGCTTCGAATGCAACTGGAGTAAGCATTTTGCTTAACAATGGGGTGCTATTATTAAGAAAATAACAGTTAATGGCCATATCTTCTTGCTCTGAGAACTCTCAACTGCACTGAAACAAGGCAAATCCAGTATTTTGCTGTTCTAAATGAGAGCACCACTACAGACAAGATGTTTTGATTGTGCTGCCAAGAACTGTCCTTCACTCAGGATTTAACCTGCTCAAGTAATTTAACTGATACATAACATTATTTTAGACATTTCTATTATTATTATTTGCAGGCAACTGCAGTTTATTATCTTATGTTTTTGCTAAACCTATTTATCTCCACTAGTGTTGCAGGTCATTCTAATTGGCCTCATGAACATCTCGAGTTCCCAGTGACACATCTTTTCTGGAATTACAGTGCCACAGGGACTAACTAGAGGCTGGCAATCAAACGAAGCAGCTTCAAGTGGAATGGTCTGGCTGTAACAGGCAATCCTGACTGGTGAGGCTTGCAAGGACCCTGTCTGCAGGTGAGTGAGCGTGAGGTGCCAATCACTGCATGCTGATAACCAGCGGCATGGGAGCAGCATGCTGTCATAACCCCAGCTTTGGATTTCTACCCTTATAATGAACCTGTGGCAACTGCAAATCTCCCAGGTGGCCAGAGGCTTGCAATAGCACATGAGCATTCATAAATTCATGAGAGCTTGTGCCTTTCTTGCTGAATTCATCGACCCTGGCATTTCCACAAGACAGGGATATATACACTGAGTTAGTACTCAGTGAAGCAGAGCAAAGTACTCCCAGTGCTCACCGTAAGAAGATCTGGCATTAAACAGGCCAAATGAGGCTTCTCAGCAGGAAATAAACATGGATTGTCTATCAATCTGTCATGATAAAATCAAGCTCCAAGCAAAGGTATTATTGCTGTTATGGACAAGGATGCACTGAGGTGCATGGAAAGTGGGCTGCCAGAAATGTGTTGAATAAAATGATCTGGAAGCAGAAAGAGAAGGGAGAGATGGAAATGAGAGCAGAGATGTTATTAAGGCAGACAACTGCGATAGCCTTGGAGCTATCAGCATATGTGTCAAATAGCTGGTTGGTCAAAGAGTTTTAGTCAGTGTTCTAACAGTTCCTCATCAGCAGACCCTGACTAGAGTCACTGAATTCATTCCTTTCAATAGACTCCCATGAGTTACTTTTAGAAATGTTATTTTGGTACCTTTTCTTGTACCCACTTTACCAGCAAAGTTTAAAACACTCCACAGAAGTTTCCAAGGGGTAAAAATATATGGCCCCTGTATTTTAATTATAAACATGTGGGATAAAATCTTATATTCCCAAGATAAGTGAAACTAATTATTTTGTATTACTTCCAATGCCATCTGCAGCATTTTAACACTAGATGACTTGCTGGCAACCACTATAAAAAACAAAAGTGCTTATAAGAAAGATACATGGTACAAGTTGGCCTATTAGTATTCAATGGCTTATTTTATAACTTTTAAAGATACCTGGCTCTGATCTGCACTCAACTCCAATTAATGTTAATGGAAATTATGTGAACATTCAGAGTAGTTATATAGCCCTTAAACTCTTGGTACAACAACTCTCATTGTCTACTAGTCTAAATTTACATAAGCAATTAATGTCTCATTAATGTCTCATTAGGAACTCATATGGTGTGAGGGAGGAAAGAGCATTAGTGCCTCTGTGGAAACTGAATTAGACCATACATGAAAATTACTTTACTGGCTTCATCTTGTTTTGTATTTGTACATGCAGGAAAAAAGAGACAAAACTGCAGGCATACACAACTCGGAGATCAGCACAACTGTGGAGCAAGGTAGACCTGCAACTGTAGAAAATGTTTCCTGTTAGAGACAAGACATTTTGACAGGGACCAAAAAAAGCCCACCGAGCTCCTCTGACAGCAGAGCAAGCTCAAACCATGTACTTTAAAGCCTGCAGTTAGGAAATCCCATACTGAACTTCAAACAATTGAGTAGTCACGTTGAAGTCAGTTAAATACTCATACTTTGCTGTGCTGTAGCCGTATTCCCTTCACACTTATGGAAACCAAAACTACTTAGATTTGAGTTTGTTCTGTTACAATCAATGAATCAACAGGCTAAACCCATAAGTATCTTCATCCCATAGCCTGAAAGGTTGTTCAGGTTACTTCGCAAGGCTGGAAGCTCCTTCAACCTCTGTAACTCCTGGTACACTGTTAAGGTGCTCATCCTCTAAAGACCTCACTGAAAAAGAGGTGGCAGCATAAGGAGCAGTATTTTGATAATGTTTATTTCTAGATGTATGCCCTGGATTTACAACAAATTTTGAGACAAAGTAATTATATTTTCAGGCACAGCAGAGTACCAAAGTTGATATCAGACCTGTCTCAACCATCAGATTTTTAAAATCTCTGTACAAGCTATATCTTCCTGGTAGGAAGTCTGGTCATCGCTGGAAGAGCTAAGCATTTCACTGTGCTCTTTATTTAGATGAGATCCAAAAATTTGGGTCAGAATTATCTGAACCAGAGCACTGGCATATAAACACTGGCATCTGACGATCAAAATCTTCATTCTGTCCTAATAAACCTTTCTGTGAAAAGCCCAAAATTTCTGGAATACTTTATGATGCTGAGAAGCCTTGATGCAGTTGCTATATGGAGTGTTTTAAGGACCAGCAGCTGAAGGAGCATGTGAATGACTGATATATTCAAGTGGACCCTCTTGAAACAACAGTCAGGAGGCTAGATGGAACCTCCTTAACTAAACTGAAAAAGATTTATGTTGCCTGAGAGAATCCATTTCTTTCTCAATGAAATCTAATGTGGATTCATACTCTAAAGTCAAAGAATAACTATTAAATGAAAATATAACTAAATGTTCTTGGGGTGTTCATAAGCCCTAAGAGAGCTCACTCAGCACTCTCAGCCCCTGTTAGCTGTTACTCACACCTTCAGCATCCTTTTTGGGCTGCTGCAGCAGGAACAGCTGTAAAGAGCAGCATGTTGATTCTGAAGAGTCCCAAAGGGATTCAGTAGCGCTAACCAGGCTGTGCTTTCATATGTGCAGTGCTGTTTCTTACATTTCTGAAATTCCTCCTGCTTCAGCTAGAATATTGTGGTATCTTCAGTTCAGTGGGATTAGACAGCCCATCTGAGTGTCAGCTCCTGTCAGTCACAGCGCCCTGGGCCAAAGCTTACAGCTGGTGTGCCAAAGAAGAATAGCACAAAGTGCTCTAATTTTCAGTAGAAAAAGGAGATGAAAGAATTAAACCAAGCACAGTGCAGTCCAAAATGGAAAGACAAGAGCAGTTAATCAGATGAGCAGGCACAACACTTAAATGTTCCCATGATAATTTATAGACTAATTTTTCTGGATAAGCTGTTTGCTATGCAAGTACATGGAATTAATCCAACACTGATTTGTCAGGATATGGACCATAGCACCTGAAGAATGCTCCTGGCAAATATTTCTGATCTAGCTTCTCTGAACTGTACCTCTGATACCTCTGAAAGCTGCTGGAGCTGGTGTTAGCTGGACTGAATAAACACATGGAAGAGACCTTTGCCAGGAAAATAGTGAAGATTGCGAAAAACAAAAGACTGTTCCAGAGCAACAAATGGGAATGCTGTAGGACTGCGGGGATGAGACACATACAAGTGGGAAAAGTGCAAGTTTTCTGATGCATTCTTTGAAAGTAATTTCCACGTTTCTGTGCAACTTAGCAATCCTAAAAGGCATCAAGGTTTCTAAGAGAAATTTATGCACCCAAGTCCTGAGATCAGGCACGGTAATGCTGCCCACAAACCAAACAAGAGTCCAAAGGAAGGAAAATGCTGCTCCTCTTTTTATCACCTTATCTCTGTCCCTGGAAGGCAGCTTATACATCACCTTTAAAAGAATCACTAAGACAGAAAGTAATAGTTGGTAACGAGCAACATAACCACAGTTTCTGTCTGTGGTCTCACAGGCACGTGATTCTTCGTTGGTTCTGTAATTCTTTTATTGCTGATTTCCTCATTTTAGGGTTATTCAGATAACTGCAAAGAATTAGTGACCACAGTGATGTAAAATGTCCCCCAGGGTTGGTCAGAGCTGTTTCTCTAAAATGTTTTTATTTTTTTATTCTTTCTGTTTTCTGTAAGTAAAATCTATATCTCTGAGATGAGAATTGATTGTTACCCTGTGGAAAATTTAATACTTCTAAGTCATGTTTTAAAACCATTTGAATCAGAGGCTTCCAAATTTGACCCATTTGCACCTGCTAAAAATAGGGGTAGCTACTCAAATGGCTGGAGGTTGAAGCTGGTGGCAACATTTTTTTCCTCTTCAGATAATCACCAATGTAGAGTGTATCAGAAGTAAATTAAAATACTGAAAATAGAATAAAGTCCCCTCCTTAACTATGCTGAAGACTGAATTATGGCAATCTCTAAATTGATGGAGATCTTACTAGGCCATACACTATCTTCTGTCCAATAAAGATACCTCTCCTCTGTAGAATTGGTTTAGTAACTAGAATTTCAAGACTTGGATGAAGAGAAAATTGAAAATCAGTGTAAGCTGGGCACCCCCTGAAATTCATGCAGTTATACTGGCATGAAGGGACTGATCTCATTGTGCAACATGATGCAGGTCAGACAGCCAGTTCTGCCTTTTGAAGGCAAAATGGCCTAAGCTCACTGGGAGCCACCAGCACACAGAGGGTTTGAGTTTCGCTCAGCATGTGTAGGGTGATTCAGTGAATTTCAGGAACTGACCTGACAAAGGCCGGCCTCATAGGAAGGCAAGGAAGAGAGCTTTTATTAATTAATATTAAAATGTGGTATGCAATTAGTTGAGAACTTAGGTAATTTACAAGTCTGTACCTACCTCCTCAATACCACAGATGTTTTACTGTTTTGCTGAGTGCAGCTGTATTTCTCATTGAATCTGAACAAACCCTACACTTACCCAAACATTCTGACTGAAATGGAACTTAATTCGTACACATTGGATATAGCTGTCAAAGGAGAGTTCTCCTGCATATTTGCACATTATTGTAAAATAACCAGTGTTTTCTGGACAGAAATACTCTGCAGTGTTCTGTAAGCCTTTTGGTAAACGTGTGAAGGACAGCTTTTCTAGTAAACTAGAACAGATCTGATATATTTTCTCTCCATATACAGAATCAGAGTAACAGTATACTCAGTCTTAATTGTCTTTAAGGGACAGGCAAAGAAACAGCAACAGCACAGCTGTCACTGAAATAGTCATCTCCTATGATTAAATACACTGGCTTCAGTAGGGCTAAGCCTCTCTTGCCATGAGCAATGTCAGCATTCACACCAGTCTGCTAACTGCCAGGCTCATGTTTTGCATATTTCTGTGGGTAAAGGACATGAAACGTTAACAGTGTTTATCACCACTTTTCCATTCTGCCTTTTTGTAATTGGTTTACTAATCAACATTTCCAGAAATGAACAGTGTTAAAAAAATACTTCTGATTAAGCAGTTGTACTGTTAGTGGGTTTTAAAACACACATTTAAATGTTAGAGACAGTCTGTTAAATTTTAGTAGCAAGTATGCTTTATTATGCTATAGGACTCACTTTCGACTTTGCAAGTAAAGTTTTCTGTCACCTTTTAATTAAGGGTCTTTTTGTAAAAGTATAATTTATTTCCAGTGGAGGAAACAGACTATGTGAATAAAGCCTGCTTCCATCTCAGTTGAGCAGCTCAAAGTTCCAGATGTTTTCTCTGAGGAAGAAAAGCATTTTGAGTTGGTTTTTTTCAGTTCTTAGTTGCAGTCCCCAGGCCAACATAAACCACTATGTTGGCATCCAACAGAACAGTCAAATGGATGGTTAATGATGCTGATTTCATTGGGTTTTGATGTAATCAAGTGAATGATCAGAAAAACATTTGCAAAATGGGTGCTAACAATTATATTCTCCAGTGTGGTTCTAAAAAGAAAACTAAAGTTAAGACAAACAGGCACAACACTGAGATCCTGATGAACAGGGTTGTATACAGCCCTAATCATAAAAAAAATTGGTTGGTCTACATGCCCTACAGGTAGAGCACAAGCCAGCTCCAAAGCTGACACCCTTGGCACCTTGCTGAGCTTGGGTTTCTAATTCCAGGCTCTCAGCAAGGCTTGGTCACAACAACTGCACCAAGGCAGCATGCATTGTGGCAGGTAAGCCCAGGTCCCAATGGCTGTAGCACCATCTTTGCCTGCCCTTCTGCAGTAGCTATGTTGTGACACTCATCACTAACTCTCACAGCTAGAGAGCTGGCTCCCAGCCCTCCTGGAGGCAACAGTGGTGGCTGCATGAGGCATCAGCTCTGAAGACAGCTGCTTTCTTTACAGGAGCAGGAAAAATGACACCACATGTGCTTTTGAAGCTCAGCACTTCCGTTGCCAACATGACTCAAAAGCAGTGACATTTGAATTCAACAGGAGAAACTGGACAGCAGTACCTGGCAGGAGTACTCTGCCACCTCTGCAGCCGGAGCAGTGACACCCAGTACAGAGGCATTAAATGAAAGAGGGAGCACAAGTCAGAGCCCTCAGTCTTCTCCTTGCATCCCTGATTGTTTTCAGACTAAAATCTAAGTCCAAAATCTCAGCTCAGTAACTGTCTTACCCTCGGCGTTTTCTACAGGGGGACACTTGGGCACAACCATAAAAAACACATGCTGCTTGTGCTGACATCTTGGCTCGGGTGGTTCAACAGTTCACCTTAAAATATGAAAACTTTCTTCTGCCAAGAGAGAAAAGACTGTCTGCATAAGCAAGCTTATTGGCAAGAGTTTTCTCCCACATTCTTTCTCTCTCTCCTGCTTAAAATACTATCTTATTACCAGTAGCCCCTAATACAGCTTCAGCACTCAGATCCTTGAGTACTAAAATGGCATAAGAAAGCATGCAGCTGTGTCCTGAGATATGCTGAGGTTCATAGAAATTGTACAAATTTGTAACATCCTGTTTGTTCTCCTCGCATTATGGAAAGTGTGCGCGTAACCCAGCTTTTGGTGTTTCACTTCTTGGCGCCTTGTTAGCAACAATTGCAGCTCCCGGGAGGACCTAACAGTGTAGAGTCTCATACTACATACATCTATACAGAATGATTCTTTGGGGAATTACATACTTCACAGTACAAGCTATCAATACAAAAAATCATAACTGCCTCTGGTCGCAGAAATCTTAATGCAGCTACTGTACAGGCAGGAATGTTAACTCTTTAAAGCCTCTTTATCTGATGTTCTCATTTCAAAATACATTTATCTCCCAGTACCTCTGAGGTTCAGCAAGTTGTCTCTGAAATGGCATATTGTAATTACCTTCCTTCTGCCCTCCTCCCTCCCCAAAACCTATAAATACAGGCTTTTATATCTTACCTCCCAAGCTACTATGAAAAGCCTTTGTTTTTGAACACAGTAGAACAAAAACAATGTTGCATTATTCAGTAGCCGTGGGAAATAGTTCTTTATTTGGATGCAATTAAACTTAAATGGTTAGTTCTGCTTTTTATCAAAAGCCTCTATGAAATATGTATAAACACAGCAATCTTTGCCTGCTCATTTATTCACTTTGAATAAACTATGCAGAATTAAATTGAGCTTTATTTCATTCTTGATGTTAATAAGGTGGATAACTAGCTAGTAAGTTCTCAGGACATGTTACATGCTGTATTGATCTTGTTTCTTTAATCTACTTCCAGAAAAAAAGGGGCAGGATTCTTCAACTGCCAGTATTTTCCCCTACTAAAAGTGTAGTTCTGTGGACCAGATGAAACTGGTGGATTTTGGCCCATTTAGTTCTCATGAAGTCAAAGGGCATTTTCTCATTGATGGTGACATCTGAGAGCCTGTGGCTAATTCTCGTGGCATAAATCCACAGTGCTTTGGAAATCACAATTTAATCTGCAACATTCCTTATGCTTGCTTTCTGCCCAAGTTTTTGGAGTGGGAGCAGATCTGCCTGAGGTTTTCTGAGAAGTGTTACTGCAAGGAAGCTTTAGAAAAAACAGAGGAGGCTCCCATAAGCGACAGCCTGAGAAATCACCGCCAGTTTGTTAGTGAAGTCAGCATCCCAGGTACAAACCCCTCAGGCTGCTCCAAGGTAGAGGCAGAACTTGCACAGTCCAGCTTCATGACAGCAAATGCTTTAGGGCTCCCCTTTGCACTGAATAAAACTCCAGTCCCCCCATCTAGAAAAAGATCACTTCCATTTTGTTTTAGAAAGAACCAGCAACATTTTAATTTCATCATTCCCACAAAAAAAAATTTACTGTGCTTTCCTTAAAGGAAAACCAGGTTCATTTTCATCAGATTTCTGAATGAAAACTTGTTCACAATGAGGGGAGTTCCTGTAGGATGGAAATGTTCAAGATTTTACAGTTCTACCTATTGGAACCATCAGATGGCTGAAGCCACAAAGTTATGAAAAAGATGAGGTTGCCTGGGCAACAATTTTTTCCACAGTCAGCAGATCAGTCTCACAACTTATTTTCAGCTTTTCTCAAGGAGAGAAATACCATTGCAAAGGGATGCTGGCAACAAACAGAAAAATGTACTGTTCCTAGAAGTAGTAAAAATATTAGCTTCATTACACTGGTATGAAAGAAAATACCACCTATGCTTCTGAAAAAAAGCAAAACCCCAGGCTTTTAAAGTGAGAAGTCACAAAACACATCTGAAACTCTCTGATTTTGAACCCAATTTGCATGAGCACAAAGTCAGCTACTTACACATATAAATGGCTAGTTACACATCTCGGAGATAAACATGCTTTCCCCGCGCAGAACCCAAAATCTGTTGCTAAATCCTACAAAGCAGCCATAATCTTTTATTTAGCAAGTCCCTGAAATTCATATTCATATTATACACATTTCAACATTTGTGTAAATATATTTGAGAATTTGCCACACTTCTCAGCTGTCATGTATTTTATTTTAGTGCTTGTTTATGTGAAGTGACATTTAAAAAGAAATT
The DNA here is from genome assembly GCA_028858755.1 of Ara ararauna. Classification (NCBI taxonomy): domain Eukaryota; kingdom Metazoa; phylum Chordata; class Aves; order Psittaciformes; family Psittacidae; genus Ara; species Ara ararauna. Next base: position 7,550,185 of record CM054380.1, on the reverse strand, counting down.
AAACAGGAAAGAAATGTATACAATTAGTTATTATGTTCAAAGATAGCTTTTATTATCATTTATCCTTGTGGGCAGGAAAATTTGCTCAGCAACTCAAAACTCAAATAAATTGGCTCTAACAATGCATTTTGCACACTGACATAACATTATCTCTGCAGAAACAGTTCAAATATTTCGGGGGGGGCAATAGGCAAAAAGCATTTTCTGAAGAACCTGGATTGTCATCCCTTGTTGAAGAAGTGCTATTTCTATCTCCATGGTAGTGAAACTCCCCAGTGATCAATAAGCCTGGTCTACAGGCACTCTGGAAACAGTACTTGTCCCAGTTTTATGAATTATGCCTTATTTAGAAGTACACCTGAAACTCTTTTTTCAAAGAGATTCTGAGAGCCACTTCCCAATTAGATGCAACTATTACCTCTCTAAACAGCAGAAGTTTTACTTCTTAACTCAGCACAAACTTCTACTTGGAGTTTAAATGTGGAGAGAATACACAGTTAGATGTTTTATTTCCTGTTAAACTACTAAGGCTAGTTTTAAAAAGATTTCTTGTAAATGCAATTCTAGGTGCACTCTGAAACAAGCAGGAGTGCTTTACACAATTAAACAGTCTTGTTCTTTCTAGGCAGCTGCCAAAGCCCTCTGTCTTTCTGGACCTGTTTTGACTTGCTTATACTCAGGTTCTGCAGAGGAGGGATGCAGGAGGACAGCTGAAATAGCTTTTCAATTGCAATTCTCTGTGTGAAGAATTTTCTGTCTTTGGAGGGGCTGAGCCATATGCTCTGGATTGTGTGGCTGCCAGTGACACCAGCCCTGGACCAGGCATGCTGGCCTCTACCTATCAGAAAGGTCTTAATAGGCTACAGAAAGCCCATGGGAGAAAGTGCTGCCTGCAGGGAAAGGAAAAGTTACCAGTAGGAGCTGTGCGCAAATGAGGGTAACACATGGCCCACCATGTACCTCCTATTCCTGTACAATACAATGCATCTATAATAAGCAGATAGATGGGAGGAGAAGGAAAGATCAATTCAAGTATCAAATGGCCAGCCCTTGGCCAAAACACATTACACCACTCGTAGCATCTGTGCATACTGCCCCGCTTTGTGAACCTTTCTCAGTTCTGTTGCATAACTCTACTGCATCATTAATTAATAACATGCACTAATCTGCACTTACACTCCCTTTGTACCCAGATGTTGATATGACCCCTAGCTAGTAACTCATGTCTAGGTCGATATATCATCTGATAAACTCAGCCAGCTTTCCTCCTCTCAAACTGAAAATCTCGGGAGCATAAAGCATCTAGTATCTCAAATAATGAATCCCTGGGTATTTTTTGCATCCAGCTCCTATCTGTTATTTCTCCACAACTGGGACACACTATGACTTATATCCCCTTACCTGTCACCCTTAATTCTGGTCTGAATGTATGTAATTCAGCTGTATATTTCAGATGCTACCAGCATTTCAAAACCTAGTGCAATATGAAGGTTTCCTTAGCAACCGTCACTGTAGGAAGCCCTTTAAAGATGACTTTCCTGACTCGTCTAATTCTGCTTTTCAGAGATTTATACAGGTAAATCAGATATAAAGTTTTGACATAAACTTACAAAACAGCTGCAGAAAAATAAGTGTATTGAGTTTGAATGCAAATAACTTATTTGTGAATATGCTTTCAAAATATATCTCTCATATAAGCTCATAGTAGTATATATGCAGCAATTTGCACAAAAGAAAGCAGAAGGGATAACTTTTATAAAAAGAATAGCCAAAAAAAAAAAATCCCTCTCTTACCAGAAAGCCCATTTGTGCAATCACATTTGTTAGGAATGAACCACACTATGTATTTATTATCTGTCATGTTAAGATAATTAAACAGCTGGTTTATGCATCATTGAACTAGTGTGTTGGTTGATTATGCTGTAGGCTTAGATGCAAATCATACTCAAGTCCATCTTTCATAATAATCTAACAATGAGGTATCAATTATCATCTTTGAAAGTGTGGAAAATGCCAATGCTTCAGTAATGTCTCCAGTAATACTTTATTTTCTCTTTAATTATATCCCAAAAGCAAATCCAGCCAATATAGCTGCAACGAAGTCACCACTTGTTTATGGCACGGTAGCAGACCATTAATCAATAGGCTCTGTGCAAGAAGATACCTCTTCTATGCTGAGCAAAACAGGAGTCTGATTTTACAGCAAGCATAAGCAATAAAATACCTACCACTAATATCTAATGTAATGATTCCCTTTTACTTGTGTATCTGCCACTGTGAAATATTACTGAAATAAGTTGTTTTCAAGCATGATGTAAATCAGCATTTCACTGGCAAGTCAAAAAAAACGTCCTTATTTATGCAAGACCGCTTGCAGAAACGTGCTGTTTCTGGAAGAGGCAGACATAAAATGTTTTTCTCAGTAAACAGAGCTGTCGTCCATGGTAAAGAATAATCCAGATCTCAAAGCAAGACAGAAGCATGGAGAGTGAAGTGAAGAATATGAAGCTTTGTTAATGGAAGGACCTCATTATTATAATTCTGCTCTCTTTGCTTGGGAGACTGGCAAGCCTTTCCTGCTGCTGCTAAGGTTTCTTTTCCCAGCAGCCTATGGACAGTGCCCTTTCCCAGCCCTTCTCTTAGCACACATTTGCATACGAACCATTTAACAAACAAGAAATTTCTCCTTGACAAAACTCTAAAAAGAGTAGTAAAAAAATCTGTCCCCTTTTACAGATCCTGAACTCTGCTCTGCCTTTCCAAGACCTCTTTGCTTCCACTTCTGGAGAAAGGGATTGCATCCAGCCAAGGCTGCCGCTGGGACTACGTGTCCTGAAGCAGGTCAGCCCAAGCATGTATTCTGCTCTCTACAGATGCTGTGAGGTACCAACTGCCTGGCTAAAAGAAAATGCTTAACCTCCCCCCCCCGCCCCGAACACCATAAAGAAGTCTTCAGGTATAATCAAATCAGAACATTCCAGGAACAGTCAGAAATTTGTTCAAAACCACTTAGCAAATTTAGATTTCAAATAAAGCATTGTTTGGGACAGGAGCAGGGTTTTGGCATACTTTCATCACCTGTGCTAATGAACATCAGCTTCTGCATAGGACAAGCGCATTACTCTCGAACAAAACCTGCCCATTTGATACAAGAGGGTCTGCCAAAGGGCCAGACCTCTGCTGCTGTTCATGTACTCTTTTTAAAACCTACTTATCAAGAAACACAAGTAGATTATATAGATTCATTTTTTCAAAGTGGCTGGAGAAAAGGCCTGCGAGTTTTGAAAGGTTAGTCATGGTTATTGACTGCTTCATAACAGTACTAAAAGCCTTTTCATAGCAAAAGCACTTGATCACTGACAAAATATCGATTCAGGCACCAGAAAATACCACTATGTAGGACATGAAGAATACTGCAGAGCAGGAGAACTTAAGCACACAAAGAACAATTCATAAAAGCTTTTCACAGCTAGCTTTAAAGAAAAACCATTATTAGCTATTTATTATTTTTAATTGCTACCTGGACAAACCATTGCTGCATTATGTTGATTTTAAGGAGCAATATAAACACATACTCATTTTTTTCTCCTCTATGTGGTTTGCCTTCTTTGACTTTTCCTTCTTAGAGAATCTGTTACCTGGCTTGTGGCAACTGTGATATTCATGCCTAGAGGGTTGACTTCACTCCGTATCCATTCCTAAACAAAACCTCATTTCTTAACCTTCTGCATCACATCTAAAGCATTTGGGTACACAACAGGATTAACTTGGAAAAATGGGGCAGCACCTTTCAGATGAACATCTTCCATTGTTCCAGGTCACTGTTGCAATCGGTATTTTATTAAAAATATTACAGGTGCTTATGCTTGGGAATAAGTGGATAAATACCAGTTCCACAGTCTACACTGTGAAGACACAAAACTTCACAAGCCACAGATGTCAGGAGATCACTTGACTATGCCAACACATATATGCAAGGTTGCTTCAGGAAGGGACATTTGAATGCAGTTTTAGACAACTGCATGAATAGACAAAGCGTCAAGTTGTCCATCCGGGGTAAATTCACGGCTGCAATGTTAACATGGAATGTCATTCTAGAGATACAGAAGTTGCTTAATCCAGGATTAAGATGTTGCAATCCCTTCTCTTTGGTTTCTAAAACTCAGGTGGCAAACACGGACAATTGAAGTCATGCATCCTCTGAGTCTATGTCATAAGAGGAACATACTGTAAATAACCTGCCCAATATAATGTGGCATTTTCTGAGGTTAAATCCTAGAAGAGGGGGTTAGTTGGCCTCAAATAACATCATAGTCAAAACCAGGGAATTTCCTGAAACAGGAAAACAGAAATGAGCTATGGTGACAGCTGTGTGCACCTAGAGTCAGCTTCTTCTACAGCTTTACTGGTAGGAAAACCATAAGAAACATAAGTATGCCTTTGGAAAACTTATAACACTGAATAAAGCATTGACTTATCTGATATATGCTTTGAAGCTTCAATAACACCTTCTGGTTTAATATTTGCTGTACAAGATACGTCTTATTTTGATACTGATCAAGGTATATTCCCCAACATAGTACTATTCCTGAATGTGATGCTGATGTCCATCAATAAAAGTTCAAAAGCTTCCTAAGTAATCAAACAACATGAATTTGGGAATGGCTTTTGCATCAGAGTTCAGAATTCAAATATACTTGCCTGAAAAATTTCTTAGTTTTATTCCCTAATTAAAACAACTTCAGCAGCAGTGGAATAGTTTTTTGCTACCCATTGAAAATTCACAGTGTTGCTTAAAATTAAACTCCAGTAATGCAGCTCTGTTGATTATTATCATACATTCTCTTCCCTACATTGCTGCAAGAGGCTATTCCGGTTTCAGTCATAGGAGCTATGATTCACCAAGAGGCTACCCCCACCTCCATTAACATATTTTGGAGCAGAAAGTCTTTTTCAAGCCACAATTATATCTAAGGGCTGGATGCATTTGCAAATACACACACATACTTTATCAGTGCACCACTATGAGAGAGACACATGTGTTACTGATGGTAATATGAGCAAAAGAATTTCATGTTATCATCAGACCATCCTGGAACAAAAAGATCCCTTAAATCAATACTTAAATCACAATGCACTTGGTGCTACACTAGCACATGCATTAGCACAGTCTTTAAGACACGACAATCTAGGTTGTGGGCTTTTTTCTTTATGTATTCAGTCTGCTATTCTACTTCTTCCATTACTGCCTTTTCCTTTTTGCCCTTTCTCTACCCAGCTTCACAAACATGGACAATAAAACCAAAGAAAAATGTTTTTCTGCTGTGAGAGTCTCATTTCTTTAAGCAAAGATCTTGTATTTAATACATTTATGGAAAGTCCAATTTCTCTTCTTCACCACTGAAGAAAAAGAAAGATGTATCTGAAATTATTTACCTCTGGATAAAATGCTCTTCTTGCGCAAGTAGGAACTGAAACCTGCTTTTCCCTTCCAGAGGCAGGTCACCTACCTAGCACATGTGCTTCCAGATGTCATTTAGTCACAAGCACATAATGTAGATGTTTTACTCCAACCCTGTAGGTAAAGAGGTCCTCAAAGAGAACCACTTTAGAAGGATTTTGGAGAAGAATGAAATCTTCCACAGACATCCTTAACAATTATTCCCATTCATGTAAGAAGAGATAAAGATTTAAACTGCAGCAAAGAAGCTTTTTACTATAAAAACAAGACAACTTTTCATTTGCTGACTCTTGCACAGAGATCATTTTTGAACTGTTTTTGTATGGAAAATGCACTTTTCACACCAGATAGCAAATATGTTCATCTGAAAGATAAACCCATACTCTGTGGGGCAGTGTTTTCTATATGATCATTAGAGAAAGATTAATCATATGGGCCTAGTTTTTGAAGATGAGCTGTGTAGCACTTTGTTTGCATGCTATTGTCCTGAGCATATGTTTTCTGCTACAGTTGACAGGTGGTACTTTTTTATCAAAAACAATTAACATCAGGGTCAAAATGGTAGACTATTTCATTTTTCTGTTCCAGGTCTGGTAAAACCTAATTAAAAATAATAGACAGGTGCTTATATTAATTTTTAACCATGTGCGTGCCCACTTGGCAGCATAAACAGCAGTTAAACCATAAACATGTTACACCATTCATGCCTCAAAAGGCAAATCATAGAATGATAGAATAGTTAGGGTTGGAAAGGACCTTAAGATCAGCTAGTTCCAACCCCCCTGCACTGGCAGGGACACCTCACACTAAACCATGCCACCCAAGGCTATGTCCAACCTGGCCTTGAACACCGCCAGTGACGGAGCATTCACAACTTCCCTGGGCAACCCATTCCAGTGCCTCACCACCCTTACAGTAAAGAATTTCTTCTTCATATCCAATCTAAACTTCCCTTGTTTAAGTTTGAACCCGTTCCCCTTGTCCTCTCACTACAGTCCCTCATGAAGAGTCCCTCCCCAGCATCCCTATAGGCCCCCTTCAGATATTGGAAGGCTGCTATGAGGTCTCCACGCAGCCTTCTCTTCTCCAGGAGTTGCTATTTATGTTAGGGATAGGCTGGAGAGTATGGAACTCTGTCTGGGGACAGGTGAGCAGTCAATAGAGAGTTTGTGGGTCAGGCTTACAGGAAGAACAGCGATGGGAGACATTATTGTGGGGATCTGTTACAGACCGCCTGAACAAGAGGACTCTGTGGATGAAGCACTCTATAGACAGATAGGAACAGCCTCATGCTCGCAGGCCCTTGTTCTCATGGGGGACTTCAACCACCCTGATATCTGTTGGAGAGATGGTACGGCTGAGCACAAGCAATCCAGGAAGTTCCTTGATTGTGTGGAAGACAACTTCCTTCTGCAAGTAATAGAGGAGCTGACAAGGAGAGGTGCCATGCTTGACCTCATGCTCACCAACAGGGAAGGGCTGGTTGGAAATGTGATGCTCCAGGGCAGCCTTGATTGCAGCGATCATGAGAACTGGCTGGATGGCCGCACACAAAGAGTTGTGCTCAATGGCTCAATGTCCAGCTGGAGACCAGTAACGAGTGGTGTCCCTCAGAGATCAGTGTTGGGACCAGTCTTGTTCAACATCTTTGTCGGTGACATGGACAGTGGGATTGAGTGCACCCTCAGCAAGTTTGCTGATGATACCAAGCTGTGTGGTTCGGTTGATACGCTGGAGGGAAAGAATGGCATCCAGAGGGACCTTGACACACTTGTGAGGTGGGCTGATGCCAACCTCATGAAGTTTAACCATGACAAGTACAAGACCCTACACCTGAGTCGGAGCAATCCCAGGCACAGCTACAGGTTGGGCAGAGAAGAGATTCAGAGCAGCCCTGCAGAGAAGGACTTGAGGGTGCTGGTTGATGAAAAAATGAACATGAGCCGGCAGGGTGCGCTTGCAGCCCAGAAAGCCAACCATATCCTGGGCTGCATCAAAAGGAGCGTGACCAGCAGGTCGAGGGAGGTGATCCTGCCCCTCTACTCTGCTCTTGTGAGATCTCACTTGGAGTATTGTGTGCAGTTCTGGTGTCCTCAACATAAAAAGGACATGGAACTGTTGGAACAAGTCCAAAGGAGGGCCACGAGGATGATCAGGGGACTGGAGCACCTCCCATATGAAGATAGGCTGAGAAAGTTATGAACATGTTAGACTTGAAAAGCTTATTTCCCTCTGAAGAGATACAAACCAACATATACAGAAATTTAGTAGTATCTTTTAGTAGCACGGGAGTGGGGGACTCAGTTGGCCTATAGGCAGGTAAAGCTCATTTTTGAGGTCTGTCTAGCAAAAGCTTCCCCTTTGATAGATCCTGCATTTACACAGCTGGTGTTTACTTGGTCAGTTACAGGGTAATAAGGAAGATTGTAATTCCAATTCCTAATTTGGAGGTTTTTGTCTTCCCCAGCAAATATTAAAAGTAAGCACAGAATTGCATATTTATTTTTTCCTATTCTAAAGACTTCCCCAGTTCTCAGTAGCTTTGAAAATCCTAGGCAATATATCCGTTGAAAATCTTGCCCTGATTTTCCCGCAATGACTAGTAAGCTCTGCTTACAGAGCACTGAACACCTGCCCTTTAGCTGTCATCAGCTGCCCTCAATCACCTGCTGCTTGTATAAATTAATAAATGCATATAATTAGCTTTCAAAATTTCAAATTATAAGAGCAATGTCTGTTCTTTAAAAAAAAATAATAAATTGGTCTACTTTTTGCTTAAAGTCTGGATTTTTTGTGATTTATTTTTTATTTCTGTTGAAATAAAAAGGAAAAAGCTCAAAGCAAACAGTTGTGAGAATAAGGTTAATACAGGAAGAATATTACAACTGGATTTTTATTTACAAGGTTCTTTACATCTTTTGGTTTACCAAAACGAATGCTTTAAACTAATGACTAAATAGAAAGTTAGTAAATACGCTGTTAACTACAGATTGTTCTCCAGTCTGAAGCAATGGTAGACAAAATACAGACTAAACTGAACCAGTGTTTTAAGTGCACTTGTACCATCTAGTGCAGTCAGAAATGAGATTAAAATCCCCATCAAACAAAAAAACTACCCAGCTTGTTCAAGCTTATTCACATCATTGGGAAAAAAAAATGTACCAACTACACTCAAATCAATAACATGAAACTAATCTAACAGAATAAATCTCTGAGAAAAGCTGATCACTGACCTGCCATATTATAATAGTTCCAAACAAAATGAATTTTAGAAGTTGTTCCAACTTATGTATTGGACCACTTGAGAATACAGGACAGTACCTTGATAAAGTACATTGCCAGAGATGTGGAAAAATAAACATGTATAATGTTTAGCATGAAGCCAGTATTAATGTAGCTATTAAAACTATTAATTCTGTCCACAGCTCTGTGATTTCTTAACCAGTTTCAATACAATATTACTATTACCATTGTTAAGATTTATTTTCTGGCTTAAGGTCCTATTTCAAATTTTAGTTTCAAGCCATTTTAAACTCTGCATATAAAATGTCAGTTCAGAAAGCATGTTCATTAAATGATAAAAACAGTCAGAAATTTTGTAATTATCTGAGCTAGAATCCAGCTTCTAAACCACACATCCTGATTTTCCCATTATTTTAGAAAAACATTTATATGGGGGGGGGGGGGAAATCTTCTGAAGTTTATTTAAAGGAATTTTAATCATAGAGGTTATGTGCCTTATTTCAGTTGATGTTATTTAACTTTGGCCATTACAAGCACTAAGATATTCTCTGTAGATGAATACCAAGTCCCTGCAGCACTTCTGGGATCAGTGTACATGTGTCTGGCTGGCTCAGTTGCTAACTGCTGCGCATGACTTGGCTGAGGACTCAAAGAAAAGGAGGTAGTATGTCTAAAACTCATAGATAGCCTCCCCTATTCATGCCTCAAACCCCTGCAATGTTACTTACTGCTGTACCCAAATTAAAATTACTCTCTGATTAGTATGTGAGGTAGCAGTCTTCAGGGCCTGTCCCCTCAAGTGCAAATTCACAACTTAGTCCAACATCTAACATGAATTCCTATCACGTGGAGCACCTCTCTGGCTGTAAGTAGCTAACGTGGCAAAGAGGAGAAACCCTATCCCAGTGTGACCTATTCCTGCTTTCAGCGGCCAGGACCACCCTTTACATCACCATGCAGAGAGAGCTCAGTCTCTGCTGGTTTTCAGTACCTAAAACACCTTGATCTTTTCCAATTTCCAGTGCATGTTGTGGCAGATTATTTTTAAGAATCCATAAAACAAAGGCAAACATTTTACTTCAAGTAAAACACAGGACTTATTTTGCAGCCAAAATAAAGTCTTTCTCTTTTGTGGGAACTCAATTCAGCATCATCACATCAGCATACTGAAGTGGAAATGGGACTGTGGGAACACAAATCTCAACATATATCACTGTGAGCTGTCCCCTACCAGCACCTACCCCTCTCCTAGCAAGCAATAACATAGCTGACATTTCTTTTTCCCCCCCAGGATATTCTGAAGCTAATTAATCTGTTGCATGGATTAATGAGATGAAAGAACATCCTGACAGGTAGAAAACCTGGAAGAACCATTTTGCCATATCTTTGTATTTTAAATGTAAGAAGTGAGCATAAATTAGAGACAACTTTTATTGGTAAAAGCAAAGTTGTAGATCTTGATGAATGGATCCAGATCTGGTGTGACACCACATTGCTTTTAAGCATGTATAGTTAAAATGCACTCCTATTAATAAGACTCTCCGAAGTCAAGTTATCACTCAACTCACATTTGCAAAATTGGTGATTGTTTTGCACTACCACCTCTGTTAGCAGGACCCAAGGAGTTTATGATGTTAAATACATCATATTTTATGAAGGGATGTGGCAGATGACTACAATAATCAATTATTCTTACGTTGTAACACCCACCCACAGCAGGAACTCTGCCTCAGACATAACAGTCTCAATGACTTGCTGCATTTTATGTTTGAATTTACAGATCATACGGTAGTATCCAAGGTGCTCTTACAGACTCTGCTGGTGCTCACTGAAACTGAGTGCTAGTTTCAGTGCTTGTCTTTGGGGTTTCAGGAAGACAAATTGGAGTCATTTTCTTTTAAACAGAGTTGAAAACTTCATTTGCCACCCTTATATAACAGAAGACCACAAGCTAGACAAAAAGAGACAAGAAACCTCAATTAAAAAATAATAATTCCCCCATCCAACAACTCAGAAAAGCCTTTTATATTTATATTAATTTATAAATGTATATATTTATATTAATTTATAAATGTATATATTTATATTAATTTATAAATGCAATTTATGTTTCATTTTGTGGCCTTCTATTTACTGGGTGAGCCTTTTCCATGAAGTGGGCAAGCTCGCTGTGGGGACAGCAAGTTCCACTTCCAGAACTTGTCACCACCAAACTACCGATTCATGGAAATAAATGGCTTAACCATGCTTAAAAAAAAATTAATCTTTTGAACAATACTTTCATTAGATGCAGAAGCATCTCCATTATTGTTCCCATATTTAAAACCTGATTTGTCTTCTGCCAACTACTTCAGAGCTCCTTATAGAAAAAAAATGGGAATTGCAGAAAAGATTTCATAGAAACTTACACTGCCTATCCAAAACAGCTCAAGTAATTGAAATATTTCCTCCCTAGAATCTGACAAGTAGTATGTATATAAGATAATGATCCACATCTCCAATGAGAACAAAACAGAGATAAGAGCAAAAAGAGAGAAAATGGATGTACTCTAACTATTGTCTAAAGCAGGGGAACAGATAACCATAATATTATATTCACGTCATTAAATATTCTTTTATGTAGACAATCATGTTTTAAGAGGATCCTCTGGTCAGACCTATGGAACATGGCCCAGACTACACTTTGAATTCCTATTCATGAGCCTAGTGAAGTGCTCTGGCTTAAGGGCATAACCTGTGCTAAGATAAAACCTTTTTGGCTCTGTCTTGACTAGAAACCACAGAAGCCTATTGTTTCACCTGAAAAGCTCTTCACCAGGGATATTATGTCTCACATTAAAAGCATGCTTTACTTCTTAGCATTTGCCTGACTCCATCTTTTACCTACTGTCTCCTGCAAGACTGCACTGTTTAGATCCAGCACGGAATAAAATGCACAAATAAAAGAAAATCCTCAGTTCATGAACTCTCTTGCAGGAAATGTGAATCCAGTCAAATGCAGAAGCAGCCCTCACTCAGGACATGTCTTCCAGCCTGAAAACCTGAAAACCACTGCTCCAAACTTCAATGTTCTCAACAGCTAAATATCAACCATTTAACTCTCCAGCAGACAGGACAGGCTAGTTATTCCCGCACAGCTGTTAGCCCCTGCAAAGCAGCATCATGATGATGCTCATTTTCTCCACACAGAAGTGCACAGTACAGCCCTTGGTTAAGTGCATCATTGTTTAAGTAGTAGACTAAGTGCCTTGAAGAAAACATAACACCTCTCTGAGCAGAGGAGTACTGGAAATTTAGCCATACTAATGGGGCTGCCTGAAGGGTGGTCTGGGCTCAAAACACAGTTTTCCATACAACATGAAGCTCAAAGACTTGCAGCCACAGACTCAGCATTACATGCATTGGAGCAGGGTTCGAAACTTTCTGCAGCTGATGCATCACTTCGCCTCAGGCCAGCAGGAAAGCAAGCACAGCTCTCCAAAAGCTCCAGGCTTTGAGAGGAGAATTCAGCTTCTTTGCTGCCGTTCCTCATGCAAGAAAGCAAAACACTTGGGCTTTCCGAAGGCGGATACCATATCTCTTGCTCCTTGCCATCTTTAGTACTATTTAAACGTAGGCACTGTTGCCTTCCTCCCTGTGCTGCCCTGCACTGCCTGTCTCCTTTGACCATTCTGACCAGAGCACGAAGACTGCCAACACCATTGTGAAAAGTGCCTGTTTCACTCAAGCATAAACAAGCCTTCTTTTGCCTTCCCTCCTGTTTTCCCCCAAAATCTTTCCTCTTCTTACCACACACTGCAAGTGTTATTGTAAATAAAAATTCAAACAAAACCACCCCCAAAAACACCAGCCTCCTTAAATCCTCATTCTAACATCTTACACAAAAGATGCTGTTTAGTCCGAAGCGATTTCAAATCAATATGCAGTTTTTGAGCTGAGTATCTGTAGTGTTCTGTGTAGGCTGTAACAACTTGAAACTGTAAAGAATGAGCTAGCGCTGTTTTGTCACCATTTATTATGTTGATTGTGTATTTATTCCTTGAAGCAGGATTCTGCTTAATGTTCTGTGCTTTGAAAAAGCCTGGCAGCTGGTGTAAATGAGTTATAGACCCATTTGCCACCAAATCAAAGCCCAGAGCCAGATCAAAGCCAGATCAAAAAAATCATTCTTCTGTCACAGATTCGATGGCTTCTTCTTTGCCCTGTAAATAAAATTGATATTATTTCATCCAACTTCTATTTTCTCCTGATCAAAATATGATTATGTCTAATGCCATCCTGTCCAGGGCACTGAAGTTATACGAGATGTGAAAGCTTATTGATGTATTCAATTACCGGATGCAGCTTCATTGTCTGCTGAGCAGAGATGCTCAGTTATCAGTTCTTTAGAGCTGTACATTTCTGCCTAACAAAGTCGTAACTCCCACAATTACCTGCCTGATGGATGGAAAACAGAAATATCTCACAAGTCCAATGCTGTTATCAGCTCTTCTCCATCTCTAAAATTGTTTCATATTAATGAGATTAGGACTGTGAAAAAGGTATCACAAAATTTAATTATTTATATTTTTCCTCCTGTGGCAGCAACACTCATGTTTCTTGATCTGCATAATGACTTCTCTAAAGTACAGCATTTCCACAGTAAGAACTGGATGAAATACGAAAAGCAATGAAATGTAACCTTTCTAAAGGCTTATGTGACTAGGGCTTACGTATCTATTTTCCCACCATTTAGACATCTAACCCATACACCACAATAGTTGGCACAAGAGTCTTTAGCAGAACCTGCACTGAAAACGTAAGAGACAACCTTGCTTTTAATTAGGCTGAACACACAGTGTAAGCTCTCAGTAGCTAAGTGAATCTACTGCAGGCATCCTTACTATTTATAAATGTACTGAATATTAGTGACATTTTTCTCCCTATAGCTTTCCAGCAACAACTGTCCATGCGCTATAACTGTACTGAGTAATGAGCTGGCAAGTGCAGAATCCCGTTTGCCAAATGCCAATACATTTTCACCTATACTGTTTTCCTAAGAAAGTTAGTTGGAGGTTATATGGCTGCTGATGGTGTATTTTACCCTTGCCTTAGGCTTGTACAAGTTTAGGGGCTTTTTTCATCAAATCAAAACACCTTTTCCTACTAACAATTTACTCTGATGAGGCAGACAAGGAGAGGCATTTTCCACACAGTTGTTCTGGGATGCTATCCTCACAATAAACACTGAGATTTTAATATAAATAATATAGCTGTGATACAACACAACTTCCCTAGAGGCTGTTGAGACTAGTTCTATGTTTATTAGTATTTGTGTTACACAAAAAGCATTTCAGTTTTGTCATCATTAAACAGAGCAAGTTTCAATCCCACAAGGAAGAAGTTATTTTGGGAGTGAAGCACTTGGAGGTGACCCTGTAAGTATAGCAACTGGAAAAAAATTCCTGGTCCAAACTAGGCTTTTTAAAAATGCTGCTGCTCCCTGAAGTGTGCAAGTAAAATATTTAACCAACTAAGATTAAATTTTCTTTCCTTAACATTTAGTAAAGGATGATTTCGGGTGTTTCCAGCACAGGGTGTAGTTTAATGCTGAGGCTCCCTTGACCTCCTGGGAGTGATTAGATCATTTAGCAGCTCTTTCTGGCACTCCTAACTGCGTATTGCATACAGTCGGTGACATTTAATTCATCATCCTCAGCTCCCAGGAGGTGGAATTATGGAGCTCTTCAGAAGTGACCATACAGCCCCACATCCTGCTACTCCTCCCACCTACTTGTCTCTGTCTCTGACTGACTGTCTTTCAAACAAAAAGGGTTAAAGTGTCACTGCCACACAGATGATTTTAAGCGATATTTCTCCTGCGCGGCTCATCATTCTGTAGCAGCCTGAGTGCTGTCACCCTCCTTTATTATATACAGCAGATGACAGGAGTAATCTTTAGTTCAGAGATGACAGTTTGTTCTATCTAAATCTTAGCATGGTGTACACAGTATTACTTGGTATCACTGGCATATAGCTTGAGGTACTCACACCAGTGCCAGAAATAACATCTTTTCTTTAGGCCCCAAATTCACTTTGGATGCAGTAATACAGCATTTTCCCCAGAGTTTATCTGTTGTAATATTTAAGGAGGGAGATGTTACACTTAAGGTCAATAGTGCATTTCATTCAGAAAAGCAAAATAGGCATTTTTCAGATCAGAGTAAGTAAAGCAGTATAGAAAAAATCCTGGGGCAGTGGCATTGAAGACTAGACATCTGCATTTATTTAATGATTGATCTCTTTGGACTTGTATTTTTTTTGCCATTTATCTAATATTGTTTTCCTTCTTTACTCAGGAGCCTGTAGCTCTACTGTAAGAGATTGCGAATCAAGATAGTTCATTGGTATTTGTTTCGAAAGCATATGTTATCATGTGAAGTGGAACTACTTATGACATTTTCAGAAAACTATGAATAATCACACATCATTAAAACCGTTGACTGAAACCGTGCTTTGCCATGACATTTTTAATCCATGGCATAAGAAATGTAAAATCTCCCTTGCAAAAGGAAGGGAAAAAAAAAAAAAATCACCCAAAACTCAGAATATTATACCCCAAAGCATTCCATCTACTGTTTTCTATATGTAAAACAAAGAAAAAGAATGAGTTACTGGCAAAGACAATAGTAACACCTCAATTGATTTCAGTGGAATCAGATTTACTCCAGTTGCGGTATTTCCTAGGGAGTAAAGAGTATATGTTGCCTTTGGAAAGAAGCTCAAGGCTCTGTTCCCTCACACACTGAATCTTTCAATAGCTCTACATTCTTCACATTAAAAAGCTGCTTTATTTCACTGAATTCAGAATAACAGCCTGCTCTGTTAAAACCCAAACCAGTAGTTTCTTGTAATGTACATGCTGGGAATAAATCTGCTTGTTTATAGAAATTGTTAAGACCCAGGAGAGTGAGAAATTGAAAGTATAAAATTTAGCCAGCATAGAGCATAGGAGAACTGGTTTACCAGAATATGGAGCAAGTTCTCCTCATACCCCATGTGGTGGGAGTTGATAGATTTATCACCTACTGCATACGAACTCAGTATATATCTGAAACAGGCTGCCATTTCAAACTGCCCAGGAAACAGTCCTCACAAACATCAAGATACTACTTTTTCCCCAAACATGTCTATTCTAAACAAGAAACCACTACCCAGGAAGAGACAGTCATTTCCAACCTGGTTGCCTTAGTGGCCAACAGGAATAAAACAAAGTACATGACGCAGAACAGTGTTCCCAATCCTCGATGGCAGGCAGTAGTATTTTAAGAATGTTTCATTCCTGTAAAGCTAAACTAGAATTTTATATATATATATATATATATTAAAAACTACTAACAAGGATGCTGTGTGTGTGGTGACATTTCAGAAAAAAAGAAGTCATTAAAAAGAAAATTAATCAGTAAAGAACACAATCTAATTTCCAGTAGAAAAGTATCTTTATATAGAAGCTATGCACAGGAGGGCATTCCCCACCTTGCCTGCAAAGTCTCTACCCTCTGCTATGAACATTTTCAGGCAGCATTCAACTCCGCAATCTAAAGAGAACACCACCAGCCAGGTAGGTTTTTCTTTGTGTCCTAAGCCTATTTCTTTAGTAGAACCACATGCACTTTTCCATGTGGCTCCATTTCCATTCAAGATTAGTAAAGAATGGGAGGTTGTGTGAGTGCAGCAAACAGCTTGTCTGACTTAAAATTTGAACCTTGCAGCAAGTTCAAGCATCCTCCTGGACCTACCCACCTCCTTGTACCCCAGCTCCTTGTTTTATTTTCAGCCTCAATAGCTTTTTCCATTATTCTTAGTCCTACTAATCTCCCTGCAATACCATGAGTTGGCCACAGCTTTAGACAGAGATGACTGTTCGCACATGCACATATTTGATGTGAGCTTGCCAAAGACAGAATTTAAGTCCCTAAACCTTTGTTTCAAAAAAAAAAAAAAAAAAAAAAAAAAAACCAAACCCAAGTATTTCTTTAAACAGAAAAACAAAGACAAACCCTGTTCAACCCTGAACTAAAGCATACTCTCTTAGATCGTAATCAAGTTGGAATACTTTAGGCTGGATGGTCTTGCTGAAGCTTATTTGCTCTACCACTAAGCTCAAGGCACAGACAGAAAGCCCTATCCTATCCTCCTAAGCCTGCAAATATTTATAAGTGTTTATCAATAGCACACACCTGTTCTCTGTGAGATGAGTACATCACTGGAATGAGGACACAATATCTGCAAAACTCCAAAGGGCTACACCAGACCTTCACAGAAGCATTCAATTTTGAGCTTAACTAAAAAACACCATTTCTCACTAGACTTCCTGGCTAATTTTCCACAGGAAACCACGGTCCAAGACAGACAACTTATGAACTTCCTCTCAAACTGGTAAAAGTTCACCAAACTTACAAGCAGCTAAAAATGGGTGCATATTACTTCTTGAGGCTGACTAATATTTCCCAAAGTAACTGTTTTTGTCTTGCATAAGAGACTCATTTACATATTTTAAGAACCCCCCTCTAAGTATTTCTCAATATTATGCATTTATCCACCTGATTGCTTAGAGAAAATTGCCCCAAACCAAGCACTGCTATTAAGCAGCAGCCTTTCCAGTTGAATCATATTTTAAATCATTGAGAATCATTTAACTTCTCAGTTATTTCTAAAATCCAGTAGCAAAGTTACAGCTGTGTCTGATCCCTGTATCTAAGCAGGTGTAAGATATGACAATATCTTGAAGAAAAAAAATAAGAAATGCACACACTGAAATAAGTCCTCACTGCTGTTTACCATATGCTTTTTATTTTGGACTTAATCCAAAATCCACCAAATTCAGAAGGATCATATTATATTTGGATAAAGCCATTCATGAAAAATACTGCTTCCAAGCATGCTCCGATTAAACATAATAATGTACCCACATCTCTCAATAAGCAAATAGTCAAAGCAGACAATTTACAGGCTTTATTTACAGCAGTGAATACCTAGGAATAAATAATGCCTTTGTTGAAATCAGGGTCAACTCACACATCAGAGGGACAGAAAACCAAGACTAAATTAGGAATGAATTCATTTTCATTGCATGGGTTAGCCAGCTCTCACTAAAACCTAACTGGACAGAGTTGAGCTGCCTTTGAGTTCATTTGATTGGGATTATCCTACTGCACTGCAGGAAATCTGTAGGTTTGGGACAAGGGAAACTGAGCTTTTTCAAAACATACCACTCCCCTTCCCTCCACCCTCCCACCCAACCCCCCAGAACATCACTAAAAAAGCACACATGGCAAAGCTTCCACTTTGACACTTGGAAGCAGACGGTCAATAGGAAGAAACATAAACCCCAAATAAACAGCCATGTTATACAAAACATCATCCATCAGGAATGGCTGCACTGTCTTCCACAAAATCTCAGCCTGGCTTCATGCCTGCCAACACGAGGATGGCAGGCAGCAAGCAATTAGCGCTAAGCACTGGCAACAAACCACCACACTGGCTTGCCCAAAATGACTGATAATTGCCTTGTACAAAGGCATATGAATTCCACAGAAATGTTGTCCAAGATGCCATAGAGATGTAGGGTGTGTGGCTGCTGGGGACCACCAGCTGGAATCCCACACATTGATGCTGTCCTTCCTTTATGCACTCTATGGTGTCATTCTCTGCTGGCAGTTGCTTTTCAGAGCTTCTGGCTTCAGTGAATTTTTAGCATATTCATTAAAAAACTTGGACTAAAGTTACTGCCATTCTGCCAAGCAGATCTGTTTGTGAAGGTAGTGTCATTGGCGGGGATATTTATTTTGAAACATCAAACTTTCAAGCTTATATAGTCCATTGAATTGTTCAAACAACCTCAGATATCAAACAGTTCAACAGAATATACGTGAAACTTTATTCCCATTTACATTAGTATTACTCCTCTTACAGTTTAAACCAGAGGTGAAATCTGAGACTTATGGATCTGTTTACTGGCTGGAAGGACAGTTTAGCTGCTCATTTTGTCCCTAGAAAATAGTCTGAAAATAGTCAGATACGCATCTCCCGTATAACTACGGCTTCCAGAAAGCAGCATGAATACTTGAAAAATTAATCTGAATAAGGCAAGTGTGCAATTTTATTTCTGCAATAGCATTCAATGTAATATTGTTTAATGCTGTAAAATAGGATCCCTGGGATACTAAATTACCATCAACTACACCTTTTGCAAATGTAACCTAACTTGCTCTAGAAATGTCAGTGAGAGGCAAAACTCATCCGGAATTAAATATTGCCCCAAAAGTAATTAAAAACATTAATGATACTAAATAATAATACACTTATACCCTCTGGATGCCCAGTCTGAAGCAGTAAAAACAAGCTGTAGAAACAGAATATGGCAAATAGCTGGATTTCAGAAATGGCCAAAGAGATTTTCTTGACACAATAATATTTATTTCAACTTCTTCAATATCAAATGAAAGCTGTAGCGCTTTCTGAAAACACAGTGCTCAACAGCAGCACCTGCTTATGCACTTCATTCTGCATGCCAAATGCATAGGCAGGAAATCTTTAAACTCATTTAACTTCACAATTTTAACAAAATAAGAACTGAATTCATGCCAGATCTGAAAAACCTCTAAATATGGTTCAAGTTCAAAGAAATAATCACATTTGATTTGTTTGCACTGAAATATTGCCTTTGATTCAACTCTTTTGTGGTAGAGATGGTCATAAATTTCAAGCCTCCAGAGGTTTTTATAGTATTATCCTTTTAAAACACTGATATTTTGCTTTGCAATACTGCTCCCATAATCTCACAAGCCATAATACTCTTAACCACACAGTCAGTTCAAGGGGATGCAGTTCTTAAAATGAGCCTCTATTAAAATTCCTTGCAACTGGATCACAGTATTTGGCACTATTAGCAATAACTATTGCATCCAAGCAAAGAACTTTTGACAGAAATCTGGGGGTTTGACCGAAGAGAATATTTATGAAAAGTATGTGGTTTTATTTTAAAGGAACTTTCCTTGGAGAAAGAACTTATTCTGATTGCTTTTGGTTTACAAAAACATGAAGTTGACATTTTCTGAAGGAAGTACAGCATTTTCTGATTAGCTCTAATAGCCACTTTTGGAAGATGCTGCAATTTATCCCAGCATTTGAAGTAGTTGAGTGTCATTAATTGCTATTCACTAGGGTATTGAAGGCACTTAGTACCTGGTAAAGATGGGAGCTAGAAATCAGACTGAAGGCCACGACTGAGCAAAACACTTCAACACACGAATGACGGCTGAGCTTAACACAAACCTCATGCACTTTATTAACCTGGAATTGTGCTTTATAAACCCCTGTAGATGTGTCAGACCAAGTGCTAGGTTAAGTATCTCATAGCAAAATACATGTCCCCTATTACTTTTTCTAGTTTCAAAACCTAAGCATCTTTTTCCATACATAAAGTGCTGATAGAAAGTTTTCCAAATTTTCTTCCCTTACATCACTCTCTCTTCATTCTTCATGTTTCTCAAAAATACTCCCTCCAAACTAAATATCCCTCAGTTCAATATTAGAAATACATAACTCTGTCACCGTGATAAACCAGACCTTGATAATGCTAAAGCTACAATAATATGTAATTCTTGTCAAAGGAGTCACTTACTTCATTTCCCATCCTCAGAGATCTGTTTCTGATGGAAAAAAATGAAGGCAATGATTCGTCTTGAATAATAAGGCACCTGCAGCTGTCTGCAGCATTTAGAATGATGGCTTATCATTAGCAGAAATGCTTACATATTCCAAACACCCTACACGCCTTGCAGGTAGGATGCCAGGGACTGTGTCATTTACCTTAGTTTCTCATAATTTTCCAATAACAAGATCATCAAGGATGCAGCATCTACATCACCTGCCTATGAGCCTGGATTCACTCTGGACAGCGACCTTTGAACAAGTTCCCTCTGCCCCTCACCAAATATCAATAAGAAAGATTTCCCTAGACTTGAATCTATAGAGCAGAACTTCCTTCTGGGTTCAGGAGTCAGTGAGCATAATGGGAGCCTGGCCTGTGGCTGGGCAAGGCCAAATGCTAAATAACTTCAGAAAGGATTTTAAGGGCAATTGTACATGCAGGTATTCCCCAAGCTGGCAAAGCTTTGAAGACCAGCTGTCAAGTTTGTCTTTGTTCTTAGCAATCCAAATGAGGTAGGACCCATGCTCATATTCCTGCACAGACCTGAGCATGAAGCAGCAATAGTGCTCGGGAAATGGAAGTGGGCTGTGCCAGCCAGCTGATATGGGAACTGGAAGCAGCTTTTACAGTGTAGTCATACAGTGAGTAACTCGACTTCATTCAAAATAGACTAACTCATTACAGAAAACAGGAGAATAAATTGCACAGAAATGACTGAAGGATTTTCAAGGGAGTTAATGTACTCTAAACCACCACAAAGATCCTGTATGACTAGAAAGGATGAATTTGTAATAGTATAATTTACAATTTAGAAAGTTCAAATAATTACGCATGAATTGCTGAAGTATTAATTAAGAGAACACATAAGATCCCTTTACTCAATAGAATAGGTTTAGTTCTTTAGCAATTCCATAAACGCAGGCAGGTGAATCAGTTACTTGTCACTATCATTCAAATCTTTGGTGATCTATTAAGAAATAACAACTCCATGCAGTTAGTGTTTCACACGATTGCATCTTTGAGTCAGCATTATCTCTAGCTGCAAACTGACAAGTTACAGCTCCAGTGCAAATTTAATACTAGATCAATTACTATAATTAACAAGATCAATAATAGGTTAACAATAATGTAATAATAGGTTAACAATAATGTATTTTTCCTTTTAGGATAAACTGTTCTGCCTTCACTAAGCTGAAATAGATCCACAGCTGAACACAGAAGCATTAATATCAAGCACAGAACCTTCCTGCCAGTACTTGCATGAACCCCTTCCCAAACTCAGTCTGACATCTGGTTTTGCTTAGGACAGACCATAAGCAAAGCATGAAAATTAACAGGACCAATTTTCACTGCCTTCCATGTAGTCTCATGCAGCCACACCACAGTCTTTGAAAAGCCATTGAGCCAAGCCAGCAGCACATGTCCAGAAGGAGCTGTACCTGCTGCTTTCAGCATGATGGTAACCAGGTTTGGTTGCTGTGTCTCTGAGCACCCTGTATAGCTTTTGCTTGTCCTATTTTCAGTTTATATCATCTTAGACACTGCTGCCTTCGATTTCCTCCTACCCATGAAAGGATATGCCCAATTCCTCTGCTCTCACACTCTGCCTTCCCAAGTATACTCCTTCTAAGAAGCAATACTTTCACAGATATTAAAGACATCTTACTGCTCTACCAGTCCAACAGACCCATCTCCACCCATCTGAAGGCATACTGCAGCATGCTCCACAAGCCAACTTTTATATTTGCTGCATGCCATACACTATGCATCATCAACCTAGCCCACAATTGCTCTGTCCCAAAAGGAGAAATGAAGGAGGGCAGCTGCCTAACCTCCTCTTTGGCAGTATGAGGCTTAGGGCTACAGAGGAGTGGAGTAGTTTTGGACAAACACAACCAGTTTTCCCAGACAGCTCAGGGAGATTGTGGAAGTGCCACCAGACAAAAAGGAGCAGCAATCTGCAGACAGCAAGACACAGTACTCCTTTTGCTGAAAGGCTGATTTTAGCAACCAGAAGACTGCTTAGTTGTATTTGCACTTTCAGTCAGGGCATGGGAGAGAAGCTGGGAGCTTATGTTCAATAGCTTGGCAGTGCTCCTAGATCAATCCCTGGTCTCCTGTTGGCTTTCTGGCCAAAGCACCCTGTCCCGCTTGATATGAGCCATGGTGTCTGATCTTCTTTCTGTCCCCACAAAGACAATGTGACCACTGGCTCCATCACCCTGACAGCAGCCCCTGCAAATGGGCACAGAGCAAGCAGGAGACTGGGGGACAGGCTGCTGTCTTGTGCCACATCTAGAAGTTGAGAGGATGGCTGCTTTCCCTTGCATGGTGCTTGTAAACAGCTGAGCTCATATATGGAGTTAAGTAAGAGAAATCTATTTACAACACTGCCAACAAATGAAACTCTACTTCCTTTGTTCCCCTCAGAAGAAACACAAAGTCCTAGAAAAGTAGCACTTGAAAAGTCACCTAATATATGTCCTCAAACCCAAATCACCATCAAATGTATTCTTAGCAGACTTTGTCTAATCTAGCCTTTAAAAAGCTCTGGAGATGGAGGTATTTTTTACCCTGCTTGGTTAGGCTATGCATAAATGTTAAGAGATTTTTAGGTAATAGCATGTGAGCTACTACAGTAAATTTTGCAAGCCTGTGCACAAGGCTATTATCATATTCCAATATTATTGGCCTTTACTTTTGCTGTGGGTTGCTGAACTAATATGAAATTCTGATTGAATTTGCACTGCCAGTGGAAAAGCTGGAAATCAGTAAACACACTAAGAGCAAACAGCGTCTGCAAGAGCACCCAGCAAAAGATTGCCATAGGAAGGAGAGAAAAGCCTTGAAGAAATGCTTCAGAGTGAACAAGCTCTTCTAAGCCCTCCAGAATTGCTGTGAGAAGTCTGCCCTTCATTGTGGGGATCCATGCAGTGGTTTGAAGCCAGTGGGTAACACATCATCTAATGGCCATTGAAACAAGAGCAGAAAGAAGAAAAGCAGAGAGGAAGAGATTATTTCAGAAGCTTTGCTCACACCACAGACGGTTTTGTGATTTACAGGAAACATCGTATTAACTCAGATTTCTTATACAACTGAATCTTTCTATGCAATCTGTCAGAGATTACAGTTTGGGTTTATTTCCATGCATTTTCACATCTCTTCGGCGTGACCTTGGGAGCTGTCATTCTGCAGCAGCTGAGTTTCAGGGAATCAGCTTGGTTGAAACATATCATCTGCAAGGCATTTTCCATTTTCCTTCCACAAGCTTGTGTGTTGACATTAGCTACCAAACACTTGCAAATCTTATAGGGGTCACATAGTTGCTTTGGCCCCCGAAAGGCCTTTTCTCTTGCATTAAGGCTCTGCCAGGAACGTTTTCCATGGTTCAGGATGAATAAGCCTTACTTCCTTCAAAAAAATAAGGTGAACTCATGGGTAATGCCCAGAGGCCATGCTACTCCATCCCTGGACAGGCACATAAACTCATTGTGCCAAGTGAATCAATTGGTATTCATTTTACCCTGTACAAGTGCATGCTTCAAAATGGTGTTGCAGACAGACATGGTTGCATACATCTCTTTTCAGTCCTTAACCAATGTCTGCAAATGGATGTTTCATCTAAGTATAGACATATCCTATAGGACTGCTGTTAAAACCTAATTTTTCCGAACCAATGTAACAACAACACAGATATAGTAGGGGGGAGAACAGTCTCTGTAGCCATAACACAACAGGTAGAATTCTATCCTTTTAAAACAGTACAAGCAGTAAAGAGGCAGGAAAGATTTCAGTATGTACCAGACAATAACCACACACAGAAAATACAGTGCAATGACTGCATTTGTAAACCTTTGCAGGCATCTAGAACCCAGTCAAACCTCATCACAATTCATGCAGCCACTCCAGAAACTGATCATCACCCTCACTATTCTTTTTAGTTGTTCCCAAATGATGACTGCACATGAGCAACACAGAAGTAAAATTCTGAATTATTTACGGTACTCAAAACACATTGACAAAAATGCTACCCTTCTTGTGTTCACTCTGGCTCTTGGATTAGGAACAGAAAGCATAAGTTAGCATTAGGAGCAGAGTGGAAAGAGTCAGGACAAAGATTAGGATCCAATTGTTTATTTAGCAACCCATTTTGCCTTGAACCATGTTTTATTTTTCTCATGTCAAGCCACACACACAAGGTTTCAGGAGATCTACACTTCATTCCCACCTCTTGTACAGATCTAATAGAGCTGTGACCAGGACATTTTATTTCTCTATGATTCAGTTTCCCCACACATTAAAAAGAAGCTAATTTTCAAAACAGGTCATTAAGATAAAATGAATAACATTAGGATGGCTTAGCTATTATTGTGGTGGTCTAAGTGAGCCAAAAAATAGCTGAAGGCCGTGCTCATTTAAAAGAGAGCATAGGGCAAACCAGCTTTCTAGATCAAAATGGGAAAGTCTAATTTCAAATCAGAAAGGTAGTTTTACATTTATTTAATTATCTTGCAATTAATGCTTTCACTTTTTTTCTTTTTTAAACGGAGGATGTTCAGTTTCCTGAAGTGATTCTACAGATGCCTCTTTCAAACCTTAATTTCTCTGAATGAACCAGCCAATTTCAGGACTAACTAATGATTAAAACTGCCATTCATTCAGAAAAATAATTTAATTTTGATCAGCATCTACCTCTCAGCTTTGAATTCAAATTAGGATAGACCACAATTTTTGAATGTAGTTACTTTTAAAATGGGAGAGATTTTGCTGCCTGCAGGAGACAGACTCCTACCATACCAAAATTTTGTGTTAGACAGTGGGTACTTGATATACAATTCTCATTAGAATGGTTTGTAACATTCATGTGCTGGAAACATGAAGAATAGAGACTAATGGATTAATCCATGGACAGTGCCACAATAATCTTTACCTTCTCCTTGCTAGAACAGCCTTCCTACAATCCTGTTTCCTTTATTCAACTTCTAACAAACGAGGAAGCTTAGCTGAAGAGAATTCACTGAAATTAACGTGGCCAAGAATCCTAAGCATGCCTCTAGTCATATGGTGTGACATAGGCAATGGCACATCTGACTTTGGTCCATTAAATCCAAAACTACCTTATAATATCTTCATGTAAGAGAATCTACATCCAAAAAATGTTTCCAATATTTACATTAGATACATTTTAATGAAAATGCACCATAAAAATAAAAAAGCCTGCACCCATGAAACCTTCACTTGCATAATACTAAACAGCTGAGATTGGGTGGAATCAAATTTCATTCTTTCCAGCTGCAGTGATTTAAAAAAAAAAATAATAATTTCAAGTGATAGCATTTATCATCATGCACTTTTCTAAAAGGAGAATACATTGACTAATTCACTGTATTTTAAAGCTCCCGTGATAAAGCCAGGAATTAGACATTTGCATGTGAAAAGTTCTGCAGAGGAATGCTCTTAGGCCAGTAATTCTGCCAGCTTCAGCATAGTGGCCAGTGAATAGAGGACTTGACATTATACACATTTCATTTCTACTACTTCACTAATAATCCGTCTAAAATATATCCATCATAGCTGCCAAATATATTTAGAGATCAACTCTATAAAGATCACAGAAGTGATTAAGTAACTCAGTAGGTGACCAGACTCATTGATGTAGGGGATCACTTTTGGTCTAATGTTCCCAATTTCATTGCCCATGACCTTGGAGGAAAAAGTCAATATCTGTGCTGCTCTAAAACTGTTATATCATCACATTTCTGCTTTGCTGCTAAAAGAGTCAGTACAGCCTGCACAGGCCACCATCCCTTCAGCTGTCCAGCTACACTTGTCGTAACTCATAATAAAAAGCTGCATACACTGGTCTATGAACATATAAATCAGCATGTCCATCTAACACAGCTCTACTCACACATCATGTAGGTTTATAAATTTGTGGGAAGATCTGGGGGCAAGATGTGTCTGGCACAATTCTGATACAAGTTCTGCCCAGTAGTTCAAAGCTTCTTAAACTTTGCAGTGTTGGGTGCTTTCACACTGGTGAACAACCTCATTTTGGAGTGTCTGTAGCATAGGCCCAGCACAATTAATTATGAGACTTGGATAAAAAAAGCTGCCCAAGACCAGGAAGTGAACTGCAAAGGTATGAATTTTTCTTGGGTACAGGTGAGCTAGCTCAGCTATAATGGGCGTTTGAGCCTTACCTGTGAGTGAGAACTACAGAGGTATCTATCAATTGAGCACATCTGGAAGGTATTACGCAAGTGAGCAAGTGCTTAAAATCACTTTCCTCCATTAACATCCATGACAGCCCTGGAATATTATGTGTAATTGTATGAATAATGCTAAAATGGGCATTCTTTTAATCCTGACTGGACTGCAGTGTTACATGGAAGAAACACAACTATGCCTATTCAGTGTTAGGTCTGACAATGGGATTAACCAGAGAATGCCTTCCTTCTTGTAACAGTTGGGTGGTATGATGTGTTGTTGGCCTTCAAATCATACTGAGCAAGCTGTATTAACAGACAGAATTAGCCAAGTGTACATCAAAACAGATTAGATAAAACATGACTTAAAATTTGGTATCCAGCAGGTAGGATTTCAATTAGAGAGCCACTGCATAAACAAGATGCACCTCTAAAAGAGAATATTCAAGTGTGAGCTTAGTTCAGCTGAGAACCTGATTCTAACAGATTTTTGCCCTGCAGCAAAAAATTTGCTGGGCTGAAAAAATAAAAAAGAAAAAAATCAGATATACAGTTAAGAGTAGTCCGTTGTCAAAGTATTAAGAGCAGTGAATTGCTGTTTAAAGACTGTAGCACTACAAAGCAATGGAGCCTTCCAGTGCCTTGCCTGGCAGGAAGAGTAGAGAATTGAACTGAGCATACACAGCTTCAAAAGACGTAAGTCTGTAAAGTCCCCTTGACTTTCTATAGAAGTGGAATTAATATAATTGCATCAAAAGAAGCCAGAGTTCCCACCCCACTTTCCTTACCAGCAGTGATTTTTCAGAAGGAGCAGAAAGGAGGAGAGCAATTGTAGAATGTGTATAGAAACAGAGCCCTGTAACTCCAGAAAGGGCAGATGACAGGAGTGGCAGATTCAATCTGGTTTGCTTTCATAGTTCCTCTGTTGCAGCAGTGTTGGCATCAGGGTAGTTTCATCTCTACACCTCAGCAGCTCCTCTCCTCCAGTTTCACTTTCTGTGCTCCCCCAGGGGAATGCTGCTCTCACCCTCGCCAACATAAGTCCACATACAAGCAGGCTTGAAACTATTAAGCCAAGAGACTGGGAGTGGTTGGTGGACCACTACTTCGCACAAGTGGCAGTGCATGGGCACAGGACACTGCTCCCACCTCACTAAAAGATGCAATCTAGTGGAGGCCTGGGTACAGCCAGGCATGAGTAGGGTCAGCTAGGTGTGATACTACACAAATCCTTCCAACCTTTTCATAATTTCTGCTGTCATCAGAAACTAGTATAATCCTGGAATATGCTAGTGTTTAGACTTAAGGGCATGGACGTGGGGAAGTGAGAATCTTATTTCTTAGCATAAAGGTTGAAGATCCATCCAAACTACCCAAGAAGAATTTTCCAGTAGACTTATTCCTCTGTTCGTAACTTTGTATATAGATGATAATTAAGATGTTACCATGTGAGGCAGCTAACTTTACATCACTGCTCAAAAGCAAAAACTGCTTTTAAAGGAAATATTCCGGTCCATCATCTTTTATTTATTTTTGAGAGAGTGAATCTTAGTTGAAGATTCTTTGTCTTGTGCTGCAGACAGAAGTATCAAAGTCCAAAATGGGGATTTTATAATTCAGAGCTGTTCCACATGGCTGACTACTCAATACATATCATTCATAACCAATCCCAACCCTGCTTACTCATTGTCATGTACCACTTATGGGTTGGATTTTATTTGAAATGGTATTTAAATGGTCACTAGCAGCATTTTAACATGAATCTACAGAAGTTTGATCACACAAAGTCCAATTAATAGTCCACATGTCTACGTAATCTAAAGACCGAACTCCATTCCAATATCTGTTTTGTATTTTTGCAGGTCACAGCTACAGCGGTTGACAGAACATCAGAGTAAACCAAAATCCTGTGTGAATATTCTCCCTCCATTGAACTACTAGCAGATGAACTATTAACCCCAATATGAAATTAACAGGGCACTTGCATTATTTTAATAAAAAAGATGGCCTTTGCTTTATGTTCATAACTTGCTTTCTTTTACATTTAATTTACAGGGCAGATTTAGTACATACCTTGGCTAGATCTGATACTATTCAATCCGCAAAACAACTTTTTAATGTCCGTATCAAATAGACTCCAAAAAGCGTATTTTTCTGAAACAAGTTTCCAGTAGAGTTTTACAGAAAGTGCTTTATAAGCTTGGAGAGCTAGCGCCAGAAAAATGTGAAAATGATTAAAACCATTTAGGTTTCCTGTTACTTTAGACAACAATTAACTCAAAGACAGGAGAATGATTTAGCTTTGACTGCACTAACCCTCCACAGAGAGTGCTCCTCATGTGCAATGCTGAGATACGAAGACAAGACGAGCAGACATGGCCCTCCTGAATGATGCTGCCATTGCCAATGGAATGTCTATGTCTTTGTCCTGGGTTCAGCAGTAGCAGTCATTTTTCTCCTCCTTAGTAGCTGGTGCAGTGCTGTGTTTTTGGCTTTCAACCTGAGAACAACACTGATAACACCAATGTTCTTAGTTGTTGCTAAGTAATATTTACTCCAACCAAGGACTTTGAGTCTCATGCTTTGGCCAGGGTGGAGGAGAAGTCAGGAGGAAAGCAGAGACAGGGCACCTGACCCAAACTAATCAAAGTGGTATTCTATACCACAGCACATCATGCCAGTATATGAACTGGGGGGAGTTACCTGGAAGGCCCAGATCACTGCTTGGGTCAGGACTGGGTTCAGTCAGTGGGTGGTGAGCTGTTTTATTCACTTCCCTTGTTATTTCCCTTGTCGTCATTATTACTGCTGGTAGCAGCGGTGGTTTGTGTTATACCTTAGTTACTGTACTGACCTTATCTCAACCCATGGGAGTTATATTCTTTCAGTTCTCCCCCCCATCCCTCCAGGAGCAGTGAGAGGAAGAAGGGGGGGAGTGAGTGAGCAGCTGCATGGCTCTGAGTTACTGGCTAAGCTTAAACCACAACAGTCTTTGACATCATTTCATCATCTGAGCAATTGTTCTGCCTGACACAATGCTCCTGATTCACAAGCTGGGGAAAAAGACAGGCCCACAAGTGAAAAGCAGATGATGCGTACATTGCTCTTGGTTACATTTCACCATTATGGGACCTGCTGTTAAACTCAAGATGTGTACAGGATAGTCAAGTGGTGAGAAGCCACACATTTCAAGGTAGACAGTTATGTGAGTGCATAGACACATATGCCTGACACAGGCCAAGTCAGGAAAAGCTCCAAATACTAAGATGGTGATGGTGATACCGCCACCCTGCTCCAGAGCAACATGCACCACTACATACCAGTTGATCTGGGAAAAAGTATGCATTTCTTTAGTATGGCTAGGCATAGTCAATGCCTAGAGACTAACATGACCTTAGACAGCTTGCATTTCTCAAAGTACATTGTTATTTTTCCATCTGAGCCTACTTCATTAGAAAGGAAAACAGAAATACAATGCATGTCTTCTCCTTCTTGCATCTTCCCATAGAGAATTTGTACCACAATTTGATGTCCTAGCAGGAACTGGAGCCTAAAGAATCAGCCTAACCTTAAGACTTCAATACAAGTTGCAGCCTTCGCTCATCTGATACTCTGAGAAACACTGAATCCAGGTGATTGCAAATAAACATGCTCAAATTATAAAATCATAATGAACATCATGTGTCTATAAATGTTTAATGTTTGTATGTAAGCATACACATGAAATTATAACCCACCACTCCAGAAGAACATCTAGATTGAAAACCTAGTGTCATTCTTCCTGAACTTCTCTCCCTATTAGTTACCATTATGTTCACTGAGGCTGAGACAATGTTTGTACACACACACCTCACAATTGTTACCTTAATCAACAGTGCAAGAAGCGGATAAAACTTAATCTCAACAAAGCATCTAATCAAAATAGTGTATTTTGAGCTAAACTGAAATAGTCATTCCACCTGAAGTGTGAAGTACCATACAAATACAGTACCTGTAAAGACTGTAAATAGCTATATGTAAAGCAAAGTCAGAAATAATAGAACCAAGGTTCTGCTGAAATGAAAATTTGGAGAATTGGTGTAAGTCAGGGGCAAGTTCTTGCCTATTTCTGTTCACCTGTGGCTACACTACAGGCTTTCACTACAGGCAAAAATGTGTGAGTTAATTCCATGTGCAATTATGTGATAAAATAAGAAAGATATTCTGTACCAACAGCTCCTTAACATGCCTGCACCACCGAGCAGTACTGTGAGGGCAGTTTAGATCTAAGACCTCTTAATTTTGGGCATACCTGGAAACACAAATCACCAGACAACCCCCCCACATATTTCCATCTATTGAAACAAAGTTTTAGCCTCACATATCTCGAAGAGCAGAGCAGGAGGCAATGCTGTCTTCAGAGGTGTAAAGCATCAGAGTAACAAGCTCAGGCTGACAACTGGCTGGATTTGTGTTCAGTGTTTGGAACAATCTAGTGGAAGCAAAAGGAATTTAGAGCCTAGAATTGTTTTTGATTGTTATTTTCCAACTAGAGCATGAAAAAGAAAAAAAAAAACAAACAAAAAAACACCACGAAAGAGAAGAATCTATTGGAAAAGATGCAACATTATCAGCTTTGGATCAAAACTATTGTCTCCTTAAAACTGAAGATATTATTTCAAAATCATGATCAATGAAAAGAGTTCAAACACCCTATTTATTGTAGGTGTTCCACCTAGTTTTTTATTCAGTAAAATTTTACTCTTCCAGTGAGGTTTTTCAAATAATCTTATTGAGGATTTTTTGCAAAAGTTACATCTAAGTGGTAACCTGGCATCTAAATAAGATTTTGAAATATGGAAAAACAAAAGCTTTTTCTACAGCTCCTGTGTATTCTAACAGGCAAAACCAAGTCAAAACAACACATATCACTCATGTCCTGCAGTCTGAAGTTGAAGGCTTAAGCTTCAGCACTCGTCCTGCAATGCTCATACAGTCAGATGCATAGAAGCAATTCCCTTTGAGTTCAGCAAGGCTCAGCCACACGGTTTAGGGTTTACTGTGTACAAAGTACATCCTGGCTCATTCTAGAACAGCGGATGCCAGTATACCATTGCAGTCAGAACCAGAGTTTTTACAGCAAAGTTTTAATTATTCTTTTTAATTCTACTGCAGCTGGGAAACAGCTTGTACTTTGCATTAAACATCTTGGACTAACAACAGCCTTGTTGCTAAGCCCCCATCCCTCCCATACACTCAAAGCCCAACATTCACAGTGGCTGTTGGCCAGTGAAACTCAGGCGTTCATGGTCTTCCTCCCTCTACCACCCACAAGCCCTGTATTGTACCATGATGACACCACGACGCATCTAGGCTGGGGGAAAACTACTTGGAAAGCAAGAGCTCCAAGGTTGTTCAGACATTGCCCATGACATTCTTGCTCTAGACGTTGTTCATTTAACTTCTCTAAGTGGAGAGCTTGGAGGGCACCTGGAATGCAACTCCTGAATCATCAAAACCAAAAAATGTTAGTCACTGACTGTCTTGGAGAGCAGATGGGCACTGCTACCAAGGCCCCAGGGGAGGCTGCAAGTATATAAAGGCACTTCTCATGGTCCGGGACGCTTCACTGACCTCATCTTCGCAAAACGGTGTTCATGCCTTCAAATGTTACCACACACTTCCACCATCCTAATTTTTCTCAAGCCTCATTACAAGGGACACATCTGGTCTGGAGGATCAAGAATTGCCCAAATCCTACTTTCATACTAAATCCCTGCTGCAGAATCTGCAGTGCCATGAGAAGAGATTAACCTAAAATGTCAACATATTCCACATAGGACACAACTGAAGTCTAATACAACTGCTGACACAAAACCACTACATAGCTTTTCATAGAATCAGAGTTGTTTGGGTTAGAAAGGACCTCAAAGCTCATCCAGTTCCAACCCCCCTGCCACAGGCAGGGACACCTTCCAGTGACAAGGAGACAGGGTCTTTCCCAGGAACACAGAAGATAAGCTTTTAGTTACAGCCTGGGTTGGCAAAGAGAAATCACATCTCTAGAGGAGAACGGAAGAAACAAACGAGATTTATCTCAAGTACACAAGTTGCCTTATAAAAGGCCACTGGCCTTTCTATTCCTTCATAAATACTATCAATAAATATTTAGTCTTTCAAAAAAATGGCTGGTACATAGCAGGAAAACAAAAAAGCAGTATCATAACTGATGATTTAGAGCTGATTTAGCTGCACGTCTTCATTATCTGTTGATCTCTAGTTATTGCAAACTTCTCAGGCCACATTGGTCATCATCACACATGCATGGGGTGGCAGGGTAAGTTCCTTAGTCCACTTAGTTAAATTTAATTTCAGATATTAATACATAAGGCAGTGAAAGCATTTCCAAAGATAGGAAAACATCAAATTTGTTTTTTAAGTGATAAAACTATATGACAGCAGCACAGCCAATCTGAACCTTCACAGATCCATAAGTAGGTAGCTATAAATTGCAGTATATTCTGACATTCTTTACCAACTATAACATTAAGCTGACAAATTATACTATTACAGTATGATTTCAAGGTGTATCCACATTTGCAGCATGTGTAAATTTCTCAAATAGAATCCGATGTTTGCTAATATGGTATGATCTAAGTTAATAAGATCAAATTATGTCTGATCAAACTACATTAGTAAATGTCACATCAAATTAGTCATTTTCAGAATTATAATGAAGCACAGAAAGCAACCAAAAATAACTTTTCCAACACAAGTAAGCAGCGCTGAAACTGAAAACTGAGCTAAATACCAAGCCCCTAGAGAATGTTTTTTTGAATTCAAGGTTAGCTGAATTTTCAGTCTTATTTCAGGGAGCTGTCATACATTATTTAAAGAATGGTTCAAGTCAAAGTAGAGTCTTGTCCAAAGATCACTAATAGGGGCTGAAGATAAGGTCAAGGACTAGGAGAAGCTGGAAAAATCTCTACTAAAAGGCTGTTAGCTCAGGGGTAGTCATCTTTCTGCATGGTTGTGCTCAATGTAATTGTTCCAAGCAGGCAAATTCATTAAAATCCACTGAACAGGAGTTTTGAAAGAGAAAGCACTTTAAATAGGAAGTTGCATAAACACTTATTAAACTTTCCTTCTTTCAAGTATTTTATCTGGACTGTTGTAATTAGTCAGACTTTGTAAGATTTCATTTTTCTTTTCTGTCACTGAAACCAAATACCTGACAGGTGCATATTTATCATCTCATTTATTTGAAAACAGAGTGGTTTTGGTTTCTTTGAGCACATTAGGAAGAACTAACAGCTTCTTAGCTCAGGAAGTCCAGAGTCTGCCCTCAGCAAGTTCCTCAGCCTGACATCCCTGGCCATATGCTGGATTTCAGAC
The DNA here is from genome assembly GCA_028858755.1 of Ara ararauna. Lineage (NCBI taxonomy): Eukaryota > Metazoa > Chordata > Aves > Psittaciformes > Psittacidae > Ara > Ara ararauna. The sequence continues at coordinate 7,516,203 of CM054380.1, read as the reverse complement.
CCACAGGCCTGAAATGTTTTCCCGTGTTTTTCTGCCAACATGGGAAGCTTCCTACAGATTTCCTCCATGTCCCTATATGAAAAGGTAGGGAATATGTCCCAAATACACACATTTAAACTGACCTGTCATGCAGCAGAGGCTTCCCAAATAGGGCACCCACAATCCTAAAGCCTACCCTAAAAATAGAAAGCTGAAGTCAGCCCTGTCAGGCCTCAAGGATGTCTCACACATAACCTTTCCCAGAACCTTTAACAAGGGTAAAAACCCCTAGCATATAGCAGAAGCATAAAGAGCAGAAATCTGAAGAAACGTTCAACTGTCCCATGTTCACTGGGAACATGGGGAATGTCAACCTCTCCAAAGCTCCCCTTTGTCTACTTCATTGTGAGACTGCAAAAAGAGAAAAAAAAAAAAAAAATCAACTCAAGACACCCCAGTAAAGGCAGCATAGGACAAGAGAGATTTCTTCTGCAAAGTATCCCTGATGGAGAAGGAATTTTGCCCCTATGCTGTCAGGTAAAGCAGTGTCTAGAATTTCCCCAGGCCATTGCATCAACTCCAAGAGACCTCGTTTTTGTCACTTTTGATGAGCTAAGAGACACTGGAAGGCAACAAATACTTGAGTGATTTCATTTCTACCCAGAGCTAAAATCTACCTACACAGCTACAGCTACCTAAGTCTTCTGGATAAATCACCTTTATTCCCAGCTGAATAAATTAGTACTAGTGAAAACATTGCAAGCTCCAAGCTAAAAGCACTTTTCTGTACAATGTTTAAGAAAGTGAAGGACAAAGTGGTGTTGAATACCTAAATGAACAGTTCAGTGGTTTTTTAAACAGATAGATTAAAAAAAACACGCTAAAGATGTCCACTGTTAATAGGAGAATTTCTAGCTATTTTCTCAGAAGGTGGAACATATGTTCATTATTGTGACCTATAGTGTTTAATATTAATTTTCTTGATTTTGTATACACTGGCATATGCTTCCGAGTATTTTTCTCCCACAATGGCTTTACCAGACCCTGTTGCTCATGAGCTTTGTTTATTTGCTTGATATTTGTTTCTTTTTAATCCAAGCTCTCTGCATGAATTTTAACTGAATTATGGGTGTTTATATAAGGCTGGCTGTTCAGGGACAAAGTTGTAGATCCCTAGAGAAAGCATTGTTCCTATCCTGTCTGTATTTCAGCAGATTAGGCTTAAACCAGACCTATCATCGAAATACACTCACTAGCACACGAGCTTTACATGTGCTTTAGTTTGAATAGAGTTGTTATAATAGACCAGCCTTTTGTTATTAACAATTACGAATACTTCTGTTGGATTCTGGTATGCCAGCGGACTAGGAACCCTTTGTTGTCTTTAAACTAATGTCTACATTATTCTGCATTTTTTGCCTCTTCTAATCCTTCCCCTATCCTGAAGGATTTTAGCAACGCTTTACTGTCAGCCTGCTATGAAACTTATTTTCCCTTGAGCATGTGGCAATTTCATTAGGTACCTGAGGATCGTATAAAAATCAAATAACAACATAAGCTCAGCCAAAAAAAAAAACCAACCCAAAAAAAACCCCACTTCTACTTAGCTCAAGACAAAAACAAAGGCACATGGGAGGAGGAGGAGGAGGGGAAAGAGAAAAATAAGTGAAGCATTATTTGCTGCATTTTGTTTAACTCTTTACTGGCTCTGTTTTGTGGTGGATCTCAAACTGCGGCTGTGCAGGAGAAGCAGGAAGGCAGATCACTCCTGTGGCTGTCCACAAGCCTTTCTCCAGCCTGTGGCATGGGACAGGGCACTGTGAGGCAAGGATTATCCCCTCTCCATCAACTCTGCTGTAGAACTGGCAACAGTAAGCATAACTTGAAGGTGGCAGCATTCCGTATTTTTGATGGGTGCCTTTCCCTCTTTCACATGGAAACACAAACTATATGCTGTAGTGATGTCTTTCCTCCACCCTGCTCTCCCTGTGCCTCCCACCTACTCCTTCTGGCTGAACACAGCTTGAAATAAAGTGTTGGAGGAAGTCAAGTGAAATTACACAGGATTGGACCTGATGACCCAGAAGACACTTCTGATTTTTTCCCAGGGAAATTGTTTCAGCTAATTCCAGAAAAACACAGTCACATGTCACAGACTGCTCTACAAACTTCTATGATTCTGTCTCTGACCAGATTATACTGCTTTGGACTGCCTAGCTATTTTAAAGGGACAAGGAAGAATTGCCACCATTTTAGCAGGGCAAAACCCTATCCTTCTCATTATATCAAGTTAAACAAGAGGTTCCTTCTCCTTGGGACTGTTAATTATATGCTTGAGCATTTTCTGAAATATTATTTGGCTATACATAGACACGACTGATGAGGGTTGTCCTATTGACCTCTGCTTGTAGAGCCCAAGAGCCACTCTTCTTGCAACCTCATTCACATTCATTTGTAGTAATCATTCAGAAACTCAAGAGCTTGGACATGTAGTGCTTGCACTTACCAGATAAGGAATCTGAATATAGCTGGCATCATCTAAAAACGGGTGTAAATCACGAGTGAACCACTCAAGCCAGCTTTCTGTGTAGCATCACTGTACAAAAGTTTGAATATACATACATGTTCCAGCTAATTAAGCACAGTTCAATGATACCAATATAGTAAGCAGCATCGAAAAGTTGGCAACAAAGAAAACTACTTGGCAGAGAAGGCACTGTGTGCTGCTAATGTTGTATGAATAACGTTTTAAACAAAGCCAGGTTTCCACAAGTCCCAATCTCTTGGCTTTGGCTTAAATGCTGGGTAATTTTTCTGTTACACCCAAGCCCATTTCTTCGGATATATTGCTATGATTTTACATACACATACACGCTGGAGAAAAGTAGTTTATTGATGCTGCTGTTTACTGATGCTAAGTTTTTCATACATTAATTTATGGCCATAATGCATGGACGGTACCACACAGGCCTCTGACAGGCACAGAAAAATGGAACATAAACTGGTCTTGTAGTGTGTCAGTACAACAGCTGTGACAGATCACATTTTTCCAAAAAGGAAATTTTTTGATTTGAAAATGGCTTATATAAAATTGGCTTTAAATGAATTAGTGCCAAATTAAACTGAATGCTTTCTAAAGTCTTTCTTAGAATAGGGCTAAAAGACAGCAGAAACGGTTTTTCCTTGTGTTTCAGTATCTTGACAGGGATTTTCAAAGCAAAAAGCATTTAATTAGCCAATGCTCATTAGGTCTCAGTGAGACCTGGGCAAGCCTGAACTGGTTTTGATAAATGCAGTGTAATATTTAGGAGTAGAAATAAAATTTCTGCTTTTGTTTTTAAAAGCGGATCATGTTTATGAGCAAGAAAATTAAAACAAGTCTTTGTTCATCACAGGAGAATTAAGATATACTTGAAACATACAAAACCTTTGCTCTTAATTCCTCCAGAGTTACCCACCCTGAGTGATTGCCCTGCCTGACCTTTCCAAGAAGCAGTCCTTCCCTCTAAAACTATTCACACCCCCTTGGACACAAGAGGTGCCTACATTAAGACAGACATCTAGGAACAGACCAGCATCCATGCAACAGCAGAACTTACAGAAGAAAGGTTTTGGAGAACAGATGAGTTTCCTCCACTGCAAGCACAGCTAAAGCTCTGTACTGATCTGTGTGTACTGGCTAGCCCAGGCAGATGCTACAAGATCTCAATTTTATTATCTTCAGCATCACTAAACAGTCAATTCCAGCCTCATCTAGTCCACTTGAATTAAGCAATGTAACAGCATTTTCATATTTGCTTCCTAATGAGCAGCTCTCAGCAGCTCTCAGTGACCTTCATGAACCGAGGTTGGCCAAGCGTATTATTCTTTGTCCAAGTACATTACACAGCCCAACAGGACAGAGAAGACTAGTTCTACTGCTCCACTTACTCTAGCAGCACCCTAGTGCTTACTCTGTGACAGGCTGCTCATTTTAAAACTCTTCAGCTGCTGAAGTAGCTTTCCATTTTAGCATTAGATGAAATGCAGACCTGTGTTTAAGGCAGTGGAAAACAAGGGTGGTCTATGATTTAAGAGGCCATCCAAAGCTTAATTATTCTTCTGTTTCTTTGCCAAGGCTAATCCACAGCTGGCCTGTGCCTACAACACACCAGACAGACAGACACAAGGTTCAACCCATTCTTTGGGCATTCGCCCCAGGGTGGGATTAAACAGACGCATTCATCATCTATTTTCCTCAGTAGAGCTGTTTGCAAAGAGACAAATAATCTCCCTATTTCCCTCTTACACGTGTGCATTGATAATTAATGAGCCCTATACAGCCAATTGCACTTTCCAAGAGACAAAATCCTTATGATTACTCACTCTTTTCTCACACTGTACAGACTGTTTTCACAGCAGAGACCATATCTGGCCAGAATTAAAATAAAGCCCTTCTCTCAGCAATTCTGAGGATTCATCCATACCTTATAAAGCTCCATGATACCAGAATACTTCTGAAAGTCTGCTTGCTCCTTGCAGAAATGAGTAGTCAGGTGGACACCAGCCTCTTCCTGTGCAGGACACATAAAGCACAGAATGGTTGCAGTGAGGTCTCATTGCCAGGACTGAGTCCTGCTCTGGGGAAACTACCTCTTTGCTTGAAGACCTAGACATCAACAAAGACCACTTATTAAAAAACAAAAGTCTGAGGTCTGCAGACATTTGTATATAAAGCTTTCTATTAAGATACCTTATGTTATCTCAGACCTATTGATCTGTTTCATCAGTATTTGTTTCTTTTCCTCCCATTACCTCCTCTGGTTTAATCTCCTGAGAGGTCTTCTGCCCATTTAATTTTTTCTTTTGTGGAAAAAGCACAGAAGTGGGACTCAAACAGAGCTTCCTAGAATCAGCATCCAAATAGTCCCCTCAAAACCCACGACAACCAGGCTCAGAGCACTGCAAAAAGGGCAATTTTGCTATTTCGCCTAACACTAACTACACTCATAAGAGAAAGAATAGGAAAAAAAAGTTAAAAAGCATAATTTTTTTCCTTACCTCAAACCCTCACTAAGCCCTCCACACACCTCAGCTTCAGTCAAACAGGCTTGCTGGAGCAAACGGAATGTATAATGTCCCTAATTCAGGACAGCTGTCTCTGGCCTGACACACCACACACACACACTCATGTGCTTAGGGCATGCAGCTGTGCTCTCTCTTCTGCTATGAAGAAAGACTTAATACCTTCCCTGCTAATCCTTAATGAAGGCTACAGACACCAGAGCAGACAAAGTGAATGAGACCAATGACTTTATGAAACCTAGAGCATGTGATTGCTATCAACTTTACAGCTGAAACAGATTCGATTTCCAAATAGAAACAGTTGCCAGACATTGCTCTTCACCTGTGGAGTGATCACACCACATGCTATTCCAGTTTCCCCTTTTAATTCCAGTTTTCTTCTTTTCTGGTGGTTCAGCACCTGGCAATGAAACATGGTCTCCAGAGGTTCCTGAACAATGCTGAGTTCAGTAGATCCACAGCATACAGAATAGAGATAACAGAGATGGTGAGTTTGCATTAGTGTGATAGTTCAAGACAGACACTTCAAAGACAATGTCCCAAAGGTCCCCAAATTCAGTTCACCCTGCAGAGAGGTGCAAGGCATGTGAACTGGATTGCTTAGGTAACTTCAGAAGTATTACTCCATGTGCCAGAGGAAAATATCTCCCTGATAGCAAAGGTACTGCCAGTAATTGCAAAAACCAGGTGGCAGAGAAAGATGGGGTGGGTGTTGTTATGGAATAGACCATGTTCTTCATTCAGGTTAATGTGCTAGCTGAAGATGGGAGATTGTGCAAATCTCCCATCTTCTGTGAAGGCATTTTGCTCCCTCAGCCTCAATATCTCCCACACATACTCTCAATTCTAAATCTTTGGACTTCAATCTTCTGTAAGGACCAGATCTCATTCTCCACTACACTACTGTACATGGGGGAAATTTAGTGGTTTACAGTGGTTTTACTGGAAGGACAAAAGGTCCCATGTGGAATTATAGAAAAAGGATTCTGTAAAGAAAAAACCAAACAACCAACCACTTACAAAAACACGGGGCCCAGCCTGAATCTTACTGTAGCCTATGTGAATCAGGAGTGACACGGAAAGCTGATGAATTTAAATGGACTGAAGTCAGAGCAGATGAAGAAAGCAGACCTTTTAGCCTTGTAAAAAACAGTATGTATATGTGCATTTATCCAAAGGCATTAAGAAGGGGGTTTAGTCCCCGCTAATGCAACCAGCTGCTACACACTTTTACTTTTCACATGATACCAATCATACGGCCTCAAGACACCTTCATTCTCCCATCAAGAGAGAGTTGCATCTGCTGTTAGCACATTTCAGATCTTATTTTGGATTCTGGTTTGCCCTGTAAGCTCCTGCATGCCATTTGGCAAGGGTTTACGTCATTGCACACAATTAATCTGTGGCCTTCTCTCTTTGGATTGGGAAGAACAAGCTACAACTGTACTCAGCACACACCCTCAGTGGGCTGCAGCTTTTTATGCTACATCTGGATCTGCTCACTAAGGAAACCAAGCACTGTAAATATATTTTAAAAACACCAAGACTTGTAAACGCTGCAAGAAATTATTACTGCTTCTAAGGGATTGAGAAGAAATATGCCCTTTCACAAATGTGAACCATCTGACCCCAGCAAAGATTAAAAAATGAACAAATGAGGGCAAGCAACTGCTATTGCTTACAGTTGGCTTAATCCTAACTGCAGTACATCGACCTGACGCCGTTAGGATTGCATCTAATGTTACTGCATGTTGACCCCTCTCATAGATGTCAGAGGTAGATGATCCCTTCATATTTTCCAGCAGCTGGAATTTGTGTGGGCTTCAATACTGTAATCAGGTGGGCAATGGTACTAGAGGCTTCCTGGTACATAGCTACATGGGAATGATTAGTTTAATTAATTTCTGGGTCATTATAGGGATCAATGCTGGTGTTGTGGCCCATTAAGCTACTTTGGTTTGCCCCATTAAGCTACTTTGGTTTGCCCCACTGCACTTGGTAATTATTAGGTCAGAGTCAATAAACCACATTGCACAACCATTATCAATAGATGAAAAAGAATTTTCAAGGAAAAGGAGAGAAGAAAAAAAAAAAAGGATGGATTTTGATCTCACTTAGATCAACAATTTCCCAGAAACTGGTGGTATTCCCTGATGCAAAATCAATGTGAGCAAGCTCAAAATTGAGTTGTTTTGCTTCGTCAAGGAGATAAAACAGAGAACTCAGACTGTGCCTTTAAAGAAAGATGTTTATAGATTAAATATTATTTGCAATATCTGCTCTCCAGAGATTTTCTCCCCATTTATAACACTGAAATATCTGTGTTCAAGGGAGGAGAGGATAGAGGGATTTTGCACATCTGCCTGAACAGAACCTTTGATAGTGCTTTAGGTCAATCATCATTCACAAAAATATTTATCCTCTATCCTTACTTAAGATAGAGCAACTGATGCTCCATTTAAAACCAGTATTTTCATTTAGGGCACAGCATTGGAGACATCTGACATTTATTTCCCATGATTTTAGCATTAGCTTAACATGTAGCCTGGTCCAAATGTCACCCATGGGGATGTGAATATCTTTAAGTGAGCAGCCCCATTGCCCCATTACCCCATCCATTTTGTGTAAGTGCATTATGATTGCAGGTGCACTTTTGAGTGCTGTTAGTATCAGACTATCTCACCCTGGGCTATAACATTCCATGGGATAAATCCCAGTGTGACAGAGCTGGTGGCAGCCTTTAGGGATCCCTGGAGAGAAAAGCTGCTGAAGGATATATAGATGGACGATTTCCATACAGTAGGTGTTTCCAAATCATAGACTGAAGTATGTACATAGGTAAAATAAGATTTTTTTTTTTTTTGCTAGCGATCCTTTGAAAGAGTTCCAAGATGGTTTTAGATTACTAACTGGCAAATACCAAAGCATATTTCAAACAGGACTACGAGATGCACGTAGAACCACACATAGTAGGTAAATGCATGCTCTTCTGAGTTCAGACAGAATTAGTTTGTGCGGCACCATTCAGTAAAACAAACAGCAGGTTGTAAAGGCATAGTTATATGCATTAACTTGCTATGCACAAGCAAAAGAGGATCCCCTTATGCCTGCAAGTTAACAAGTTATAGAAAGCCCTTCCTTCAAGTCCAAGCAGGACAGGGGATTAATGAAACGGGTTTTCACCTCCAGAGTTTGAACTCGTGTTTGACCACTCATCCAAGGAAGTTGTGAATCAGTCATACAGTCTCACGCTTGTAAACATAATAAAACCCATGAATGCTACAAAACAGCGAAGCACACCTTCATGTAACAATCTGCCTCTGCTTAAAATTTCAAAGGAAGTTTTTGGTGAAAGAATAAGATGGTGTGATGACTACAGCCTCTGAGAACTCGGCATACCTCCAAATTCATGGTATCTGTGCAGCAAGTCAGAGGCTCAAACATGAACCTGTGAGCACTCAGTTATTTTATAGCAATTGCCTGTTTCTAGCTGCTATAGCATTTTCTGCATATAAGAAAGTTCCCTTCCTAGCTGAGGTACTGCTCATCTACTGGGTAGCTGGTAACAGGCAGCTCTTAGAGGTAGTCAAAAAGCTGCAACTTCAACACCTCATTTTCACTGTAATGATTTGTTAAGCTCCTTGTTCTATAAGGAAGTTACAGCCTCAACGGCAATTTGTAATCACTGATAACTGGTAATGGTGCTCCCCTGGGCTTTTTTGAAAATCCTAGCCAAAACTGTCATCTCCTTTAGTTACCAACTATCTCACTGACTTACAATGTAAGCCCATAAGATGGAAACACTAAGAAAAGTGATTCCACTACGGCTTTTAGATTTTGGGGTTTTTTTTCCCTTTCTCTTGGTTTTGTTTTTTAGGTTTTTTTTCCTGCAAAATTGTACATCTGTGCCTGCTGTAGTTCATTTTAGAGTTGTGACATTTGGCAAGCCCCCAGAAGCCCCAAGTGTTCACGAATAGTACGAGCCAAGGAACAACAAGGGGAGTGACACTGAACCCACCTCTTTAGGCTAAATCTTTGCAAAGAGGGGAAAAAATGCAATATCTGAGTAAAGATGCAGATAGAAACTTCACACCCATTCTGCCCACCCAACTGAATATCAGCTCCTGTCCCTATTTCAACTCTTCTGCCGTTAATGGTTGCTTTGTAATGAATGTTGACTGTTAGGATGGGAAGCACTGTCAGCATGGAGTAAAAATTGTGATTAAGAACACAGATTGTTTTCCAAATTATCTGTAAAAAACACTGGAGCATCATTATAAACCTGAAAGGGCTTTAGGCAATTCAATCTCCAACACCATTTATAAACTGTTTTGCCACAGCTACCTAAACAATGGCAATGACAGCAAGATGTAGTAACAAATTTTGCTCTGTGGACTCGCGGTGGAATTCTTTACCTCTACCTTTCACCTTCTAAGGAAAGTAAAATTATCACTGCTGTGAATTTTACGCAGTTGAAGGTGCATAAGAAAGGTTGAGAGAAGCTCAGGCCTGAGCCCAGTAAGTACTGTTTATCAGACTTTTCAGAGTGCCAATCAGTGCATGAAGCCAAACTCCATGAGACAGAGCAGCAACTCTGCTGCCTTACAGGTGTATCTGTTTCTGATGTAACCCATATCTGTGTTTCCAAAAAGCCACATGAATTGGTACTGTGTACATTTTAATGTTTTGTTTGTTCTCCTTCCTTCTAGGAGAGTAATTATGGTCTTAACTCCTCTCATTCATTACATCAAACCTTGCTCCCAGAACAATGAAGAGTATTCACCACTAGATATACTTGCTCCTGTGCTGAGACCTTGTCAGCTCAGTTTCAGCCCAAAGCAAATTTTTCTGGCTGGGTTTATAAGCTGTCTAATATAAAGGTATTACAATGGAAATTGTAATTTTGCCTCAACTCTGAGAGCCTGCCTGCCCTGCAATGTGACATTCAGAGCCCTACTAGACTACTGCACATGCCCTTATGCAGTATGAAATGACCACTTTCTTGTGTGACAGCCAAACCTCATGACTCAATACAACTGTGTGGTTCATTGCTCCACTGATTTGTTTTTGTAGGAGAATAATTAATTCGCAGTGACTGACATGGCTTTATTTCCACCCCATCACTGACATCTTGTCTGAGTTACGTCATATCCCACAAATTGCTTACCTTTTTTGGCTGCTGATGCTCTTTATTCCCTCTATTCCTTAGTATGATACTCATCATAATCTGCTCTCTTATACTAAGGCCAAGACTCCTGCTGTGTTTCCAGGTAATGTATTCTTTTACTGAGTGATTCATTGGGGAGGAGAGAGGGAAGAGAGAAGGAAAAGCCTTCAGAGGAAAAATATCCAAGTTCCATGATTTCAGAGACTCTGAAACAGCTCCAAAATTCCTTGGTGTTCTGGAGGTCTTTCACTGCATGATGAAAGCATAGGTCTTTTGTACTGTTTGCTTTCTTTTGCAATATTTTATGATTCTCATATATTCTGAGTTGTGTTGATTTGTGACTAGTTTTTCATCATTAACCCAGGAGGAATTTTCTCTGGAAATGTACGAAAGAAACAACGCCCTGAAGTGAGACACTGCAAATGAGCAACTGCCATCAGAGGATGGATTCTGTTATTTACCCAGTTCTTGCAGAATACTACAGTATTTGATCACCTCCTAAAATGATAAAGTGGAAATAAAAGCATCTTTCTTCTCCTCCCTCCCCTTCCCATTTACTTGCTGCATCAGCTCTGTAGGCTATTACATAGTGGGGAAGAAACAGTCTTCCCCAGCCAGGAAAATAGGCTCTGTGATTAAAGAGGTGAATGTGGATGCAAAACATGTCAGCTCAATTCCATTCTCCAAGACATATTTTCTGGAGCAAACTACCTATTACAGAGCATCTAAAGTCCCTTGATTTGTAGTGAAACCAATAGAAATTATAGATCTAAATCTTGTTAGGAAGCAAGACTCCAGTCTGTCTCAGATGCAATCTGTGAAATGAGGATATTAGCATCTCTCAGCTCACAGGCAATAACCGATCCACATAGAGACAGAAAGCACTCAGATTCTGATGCCATGGGAGCTGTTGAAATATCTACAAATGATGACTCCATCTCCTTGCTCTGGGGTTATTCCTGATTTACAGAAATATGAATGAGACCAATTTCTCACCATTCATATATGAGAACACCTCCACAAAAACAGTGATTCCTTGAGCACTAGAATTCAGGATCCTAATTTCCTATGGATTTGCAACTCTATGCTAGAAGTCCCTCTGGATCCTCTAATAAGCACTGAATTCATGACACAGCCATTCTTTTTACTGGGCACTAATAAGATTTCTCCTCTTCAGGCAACCGCCTACATTCATGAAATGTGTTGAGATTATTCTCCCTACCTATCTAACTGGCCACCAAGGCTTGTTTCCACTAAGAAATTGCCTTCAACTAATTTAAAACATTCATACCTCAGCTGCTGTAGCAGAAAAGATATAAAGCCTAATACAATTAGTTTCGAGCCAGCTTTACTTACATTGGGAAAAACTTATGCTTTCGGTGCTGATCTCCCAAGAGACTTCCAGCATTTCAAATTCTGTTGGGATATCCCTGGAACTATACTGACATCAAATCAGCATAAGTCAAGTTAGAATCAGTTAATGGAAGTTTAATCTATATCACTTGAAATTTTGTTTATCAAGATCTTGGCTTCATTACACAGTGTAAGAGGTAGATACAGAGTATTCTCACTACAGCTGATAGAACTACTCCCAGTGTGCTACTATACCTAAAAGCAAACCTGCAAATATACCTGTATCTAGGGAAAGTGGGTAAAATCATAGAATGAAAGAATCAACTAGGTTGGAAAAGACCTTTAAGATCATCAAGTCCAACCATTACCCTAGGACTGACAAGACCACCACTAAACCATGTCACTGGGGGCTCATCTACATGGTTTTTGAAAACTTGCAGGGACAGTGATTGCATCACTGCCCTGACAACCCTGTCTGTGTAGAAAGTGTTCCCATATCCAGTCTAAACCTCCCCTGGCACAGCTTGAGCCTGTTACCTCTTGTCCTATCACTTGTTACTTGGGAGAAGAGACTGACCCTCAGCTCACTACAACCTCCTTTCAGGTAGTTGTAGAGAGTGATAATCATAGAATCACAGAATAGTTAGGGTTGGAAAGGACCTTAAGATCATCTAGTTCCAATCCCCCTGCCATGGGCAAGGACACCTCACACTAGACCATGTCACTCAAGGCTCTGACCAACCTGGCCTTGATCCATCTTAGGGATGGAGCATTCACAACTTCCTTAGGCAACCCATTCCAGTGCCTCACTGCCCTCACAGTAAAGAACTTCTTTATATCTAGTCTAAACTTCCCCTGTTTAAGTTTTAACCCCTTACCCCTTGTCATAGAATCATAGAATAGTTAGGGTTGGAAATGACCTTAAGATCATCCAGTTCCAACCCCTCTGCCATGGGTAGGGACACCTCACACTAAACCATGCCACCCAAGGCTCTGTCCAACCTGGCCTTGAACACCACCAGGGACGGAGCTTCCACAACTTCCCTGGGTAACCCATTCCAGTGCCTCACCACCCTTACAGTAAAGAATTTCTTCCTCATATCCTATCACTACAGTCCCTAATGAAGCGTCCCTCCCCAGCATCACTGCCCTCACAGTAAAGAACTTCTTTATATCTAATCTAAACTTCCCCTGTTTAAATTTTAACCCCTTACCCCTTGTCCTTTCACTACAATTCCTCATGAAGGGTCCCTCCCCAGCATCCCTATAGGCCCCCTTCAGATATTGGAAGGATGCTACGAGGTCTCCATGCAGCCTTCTCTTCTCCAGGCTGAACAGCCCCAACTTTCTCAGCCTATCTTCATATGGGAGGTGCTTCAGTCCCCTGATCATTCTCGTGGCCCTCCTCTGGACTTGTTCCAACAGTTCCATGTCCTTTTTATGTTGAGGACACCAGGACTGCACACAGTACTCCAAGTGAGGTCTGACAAGAGCAGATTAGAGGGGCAGGATCACCTCCCTCGACCTGCTGGTCATGCTCCTTTTGATGCAGCCCAAGATACAGTTGGCTTTCTGGGCTGCGAGCACACACTGCTGGCTTTCAAGTTCATTTTCTCATCAACCAACACCCCTAAGTCCTTCTCTGCAGGGCTGCTCTGAATTTCTTCTCTGCCCAAACTGTAGGCGTGCCTGGGTTTGCCCCAACCCAGGTGTAGGACTCTGCACTTGTCACGGTTAAACTTCATCAGGTTGGCACTAGCCCACCTCACAAGCATGTCAAGATCCCTCTGGATGGCATAAGGATGGACAATGTCCCCTCTGAGCCTTCTCCACAGTAAACCTCCCCAGTTCCCTCAGCCACTCCCCATCACACTTCTGATCCAGACCCTTCACCAGCTTCATTACCCTTTTCTTGACTCGCTCAAGAACCTTAATGTCTCTCTCGCAGTGTGAGGCCCAGAACTGAACCCAGGATTCAAAGTGCAGCCTCTTCAGTGTTGAATACAGGGAATAATCATTGCCCTGATCCTGCTGGGCCACACTATTACTGATACAAGCCAGGATGCCACTGGCCTTGGCCACCTGGGCACAAGCTGGCTCATGTTCAGCCGCTGTTGACCAACATTCACGGGTCCTTTCCCACCAGGCACCTTTCCAGCCACTCTTCCTCCAGCCTGTAGTGTTGCAGGGGCTTGTTGTGGCCCAGACGCAGGACCCAGCCCTCTGCCTTGTTGAACTTCACCCCACTGACCACAACCCATCAATCCAGCATGTCCAGATCCCTCTGCAGAGCTTTCCCATTCTTCAGCAGATAAACATTCCCAGGCAAGTTGGTGTTGTCAGCAAATTTACTGAAGGTGTACTCAATCCCCTCATCCAGATCATAAGTGAAGATATTAAACAACAGTGGCCCTAACACTGAGCCCAGATTAAGCTCCTTCTGTTTGCTGCCCATGCTGCAGGCATTGGCATAAATGCATGTAAGTTGCCTGTGGATAAGGACTCCAACAGCAGCATGCTACCCCATGGCTCATTTCAAGACAGCCTGATGTTACTTGCTTTCCCCTTCAAAATCCTGCTTTCAACTTGTAGTTGAATGTACAGGGCAATAATTTCACCCTGAGTTTTCCTGGGAGCAAGAAGGAGTGATTTCAGCAGCTTAGAAGGGTGTTTTCATGTCCCATATTTTTCCATAAAGGAAAATTAAAGCAGTAAAAGCTAATTTTCTTTGGAATCAGCTCTTGACTGAGTTTATAAAGACTTGTAATAAAGAAGTACCAACTTCAAAACATGTATACATGCCCAGTTTTGAATGACAAGCTTTTGATGCAGTCTGTATTTTTTACCCATACTTCTGCTTCAAAAGCAAATGGGTCTTCTTTTGGATAACATATAGAACAATGTTTTTTGGATAGCTTTCACATTAGGTGTCATGTTATGAAGCTGAATTTCTCATTCTTGGCTACTCACACTAAAGCTGCAGCTCTTATAAGCACATTTTAATGTATCAATTTATATTCAGAACAAAGAACTTAGGGTTATGCCATCATCAGAAATCCTTATAAGCTTGATTTTTTACTGTTTCCATCATGAAGGGTTATGGTTTGCATAGAAAAAATAAAACAAGACTTTCCTTAATTTTCCTTTTTTTTTTTTCCTCCTTTCCTTCCACTGTTTATTTTCAGAGTAGCAAATCTTGTGGGGTTTTTTGTTTTGCTTTAATTTTTCCCTGTGCTGTTTCTGGTTTTGTTTTGTTTTTTAACCAACAAGCATTTGTTGTGCATTATAAATCGGAATGGAATTTGCCTTTTCCCACAAACGCATTAACCTGCTAGCCAGATGCGTAGCTTGGCACACTGACTTAATGCTGGTTCTCTCATGTAAAGAGCCACAAGACAGTTTGGGGCCTGACCTATGCTATCTAATAGGGAAAAATTCCTACAATATCAACCAGTATCAAATAGCGGTTGCTTTCCTCCATGTTTTTTCAAAGCGTTGAGGAAGTCTTTTAAATTCTAAACAATTCATGTGAAAGCATTTAAGTGCCTATTAAAGATGCTTAAGTAGGGAAATTTTCACTAGCATAAAGTAGCCAAAAAAAGAATAATCTGTTTCGCACTGATACTCAGAGATCTGCTACTTATTCACAAGACAATGAGATGACATGTCAGTGTTATACTATTTGCCAGAACGCATGTGTGTTTATCAAGGCAGCATGAGTCTATAATTCTTGAGGCAATTTTTTTTTTCCAATTCAAAACTGCAAAAAGGCATCAATTCCTCCAACTTCAGAAATTGTATTTTCTTTTGAAAAGCATTTTGATTGAAAATTTCTGCTCAGCTTTTCTTTGCATAAATTCTTATAGGAGTAGAAAGAGTAGTGTGAATTCTCATGCTTCTCAGTGGGCGATAGCATCCCTTGAGGGCAGAATCTCTTTGCAGCATTTCTTGTACAGAGCATCATCAGCCTCCAAAGACTGTGCACAGACATGTGTCAGACGTGTCCTTGCAGGGTCAAGGTCTTACCTGGTATTTTTGAATGTTCATTTACATAATCATCTGTGAATAAACATGCTCTAAGTATTTTGCTCTAATTAGGCCCATAATCTCAACTGAGGAAAGTGGAGCAGAGGCAGAATTAACACCAAGACAGAAAGGAGCTATGCTTTATAAAAGTCTCTGTCCATCAGCTTAAATTTGTTTGTCTTTTTGTTGCCTTCTATCCTATAATCCCTTGCACACCAAACTCCTTAGGCAATACCTTCAGACTTTACACCATTTTGGTGTAGTGAACAATCTGCATTTTTACAGGGTGCTCCACCCCTTTCTTGGAGTCTTGCCATGGTTTTGGAAGTCAAAAGAGCTGAGAATGAACCTAGGAATCAATCCAGCTGTGTATTTAAATCAGATAGTGCTAGAAAGTTTTCTTCCTGAGACTGTACTCCTCACTCGCTATGCTCACAGAAAAGAATACACGCTGCATCCATGGAGAGAAAATGTGTTATAAAGAAAGCTAGAGCGTAGAAAAAGATCCCTAAACCCCACCCATAACCCATCTTAAGAGAAATAGCACCCCCCTAAACTACTCAGAGGTATCAAAGATCCTCAGGTTCATTTTCCAGAAGGTATTTGTTTTGGTTGCTTTCAAATGCTAAGGCTTGCTTTCTTTTCTATGTCTCACTCTATCATTCCTTTAGTCACTTAAACTGAAATACAGTTTGAAGAAGCTTCTTGAATGATATCACCTAGAAAAGTCCATGTGCTGGAATTTATCCATCACTGATAGGAGAAATAGATACTTGGCATTCAATCCAAAGATGCAACACTGCGTGAGGAGAGAGCAATGGATGTCAAGAATATGTATTTATAAGAAAAGATAATGGAGAAGAGGTGGGCTTTTGGCTTCTGTCCACTACTTGCCTTCATTTTAAATGTTTGCTCAGGCTTTGCTGTAGTTCTGCATATTGTATCAACCCTAGACTTACATAGCTATGTTTTCATTATTAACCTACAGAGGAATTACTGGATGTAATTTTGGTTAAATCATATAAACCCTAACAGGGCTGCTATGGCAATAGGCTGGACACCAGCATTCCCTTTTTAATTCCCTGGGGAATGACACTTCAGAGATGCTAAATAAGTTGCCCAAAAGTAAGTTGCTTAGAGCTCAATAGAATTACGTTATTCCCTGGAGAGGTGGTAACAAGAGACTAAACTGTATTTTGGGCTTCACTTTCACTAACATCCACTTTTCTGCAAAAAACAAAGTCAACTTCATTGTTTATCCACACTTAGGATTACAAGAGATGTTCGGGATCCTGTGCAAGATGATTAATGTCTTCAGCTGCCAGTGAGGCAAATGGGAGTTAAAGATGCTCAGGTTCTCACTTTAGTTAAATGGATTTCTGCTTGAACACAGCAGCTGGACTGCAATGTCTACTTTTATGGGAATGCCAGTGGCTATGGTTTCTTCGCAATTAAGGAAGAGCCCCTGAAAACAGCCAGGCTGCACCAGAACCACATCCCAGGACTACCTGTTTGCAGGTGTGCTCATCAGAAGATGTTCAGGAAAAGTGGCTAAAAATGAGAAACTGTGTAGAATCACCTTTCCCAGGTACAGCCAGTTGTCACCGAGAGCTTTATTTCTGCTTTGTGAAGGTGATGTTATTCTTTAATGTTTCCAGATTGGTCCCTGTTCACGGGACAATGGCATCTCCCTGCAAATAAAGGACAACATTCTCCATTTTGACTTGTCTCTCTAACCTGCACTGCACATTTGAACCTTGTCCCATGCACTTAAAAATCTGTTCCTAGCAGCAGCAGCACAGATAAATAATACTTCCAGCCCACCAAGAAAAGAAAGGGAATGAAGGACAAAAGTGTCCTTTCATTTATCTTTTTCATCCTGGGTTTTACTGCAGATTTATTAATGTCTGGGCAAAATCATTAGTATTCTTTAAAAAGTCTAACTCTCCAGCCAAAACTAAAATTAATTTGATAGATTCTCCTTGACTCTCAATTATTAGGTGAGTGCAGAAAATGTTCATAAACATGAAGGACCTTGACACTGCAATCTGAAAATTGCCCTCATAATAAATTAAAGATTTTTAATATAAATTCTCATTTTACGTTTTGCCCTGCTCCTTCTTCCAAAGAAGGTTTTTGTATATATTTCAAGCTCCCTCACTTTCTCACAGTTGCAAGAGCTTTAATGCGACTGAGCTGTGTATTTTCAAATATTACCTTTGACAAATGGTTCTAACAGCAAACATGAAATAAAAATGTGACTGTACTGTTCAGCATCACTTCAAGACTTCAGAGTGTTACAGTTTGGTTCAGATGTTCACAAAGATATTCTAATTAAAATCCCAGTGGATTTGCTTTCTAAGAAAACTATCATTTACGTGATAATGTTTTATGTCTCAGAGAGAAGCTGCAAATAGACACTGAAAAGAGAAAGAAAGAAAAAATGCCTGTGCTGCAAGGACATTTTTGTATGAAAACTGGGTCAGAAATCACTTAAAGATTACAGCTATCAGAAATACAGTGTTTTCAGCTTGAAATTCAGTTTATCAAACTGCTATATAATCTTGATGATCTGATTGGAAATCTGACATTGTAACCTGTGTACAATATCCTTCAGTCCTCCCAGTTCCACGTAAATGAGAATTTAGCCCAATGAGTTTGATGGCAGTTTACCTTAATAAGCAATGAAAGTTTGGGTCCAACATGAGACAGATCTGAGGAGGGAAAAGTAGCATCGTGCTAGGCACAGGTATGACATTTTGTCACTGATATAATCCTGAGACATATTTTCCTGAATTTAAAACTCTGGAACCGAAGTACTGTGTAGCCACATACATTTTATTAGATTATTCCTAAGTCCCTATAAGCAAAATTGATTTCTTTTCGCCCTCTCTCTCTTTATATTATCCTTGGTGATAGTATCCATGTCTCAAATGTAAGATAATTTCACAGACTCTATTTTGTCATTTTATAAATATTTACATTTTCTCATAGTGCTGTTTCTTTCATCTGAGTCACACTGTCTCTGTCTCACTGCTGATCACACACATCCATTGCTTGTAAAACTACATAACATTTTCATACATGGTGAAAGTGATAAAATTCCCCTTTTGCTGGTGTCATGAGCACATCAAATTAATTTACTTCAAGATTCTCCTTGGTTTTTTCAGATTTTAACAGTTAATAAATTGCTATTTTCTTTGGAGAAACTAAACATTTTACTTTCTCTGACAGTGTCAGAGGCTCAGTGCCAACCCGAATCACCACAAACCGTTGGAGGTCTATTGACTTAGACAGAGTTAGATCACACTAACTACTGAAGATCTGGTCGCTAATGTGCTGTGAAAATAAAGTTTTCCTGGAAATGCAGTGCAATTAATTTACAAGCTGAATAAAGAAAATGTGATCCTTTACTGCCTTTTTTACTGCACTGGCCAGTCATAAGGCACCCAGCATTATGGCAATCCACAAACTCTATGTAGCTGGTTTAGAAGACGAAGAAGACATTCCAGGAAATAGGTTTTAACTTTCAGCTTGGTCATATCCCAACCAGTTTCTCTACATTTTCAATATTTTTTTCTGCAGTGAGGACTCGGACTACAACGCTTTTGTCTCATGGCATTTTCTTACAACCACTCTAAAACAAAACTGAAAAACCTATACAGAGAGTTCAACCCATATACATATATGTATGGGAAAGTTATTCTTTCTCCAGTCTTTGCAGTCTTCAACGTGGCTGAACTAGTTTAGTTCAGGTTGCCAGAAATAGCCTTTTCAGGCACACAGACAGCTTGTGAAATGATAGGTGAAGTTTTGAGTGATGGCAGCAGGGGACTGGGACAAAAGCTGTTAAGCCACCTTGGGTGTTTTCTGCGCTTGGCTCCCACTGTGGTTAACCAGTTAGCTGTATTGAGCTGGGATCCTAAACCCCACATCATCTCCTTTGCTCCAATGGTTCTTTTAAATCTGCAGAAGAACTTGGAAACAAAACAGAAAGAAGAGTCTGGTGACTTATTGTAGGTGGATGATTAATTGTTCTGAGATTGCAGTCATGATTACAGAGCTTTCATCTCAGGTGACACTAATTAGGTTTTTCATTCTTCTGCACACATACGTTATGCCAGAGCAAATTCACTGCAATAGCACTGGGGAAGATGCATGCAAACTCCTCTGTTTATCATCCCCAGTCAAACAGCCTTAAAAACTACTGGTCAAATAGATGTTTTATTGAAATGAGGCACTGTCTCAGTTTATGTAGTGTCTAGAGCCCAAGGCCTCTGCTCAGGACAGTTTGCCAGTTGGGTTTAGGAGTACAGTTTTGCCTATCACCTATGGTAAAGCTGTGCCAAGGTATACCAGTCCACCCTGCAGCTACACTTTCAACTGCAGAGCAGACAGACAGGAAATAAATCTGGTGTCTGTGCAGCCCAAAGTAAACACAAGCACTTTTCTCATCAGTGCGCAGGTGAAGTTCAGGCAAAGCCAGAAGCCATAGGAGACATCCGCTTCTTCCTGCTCCCACTGAAGTTAAAGAGGACATGGGGATCCAGAAGAGCAGGAAATTGGCCCGCCATGTAGGCTGAGATCCACCAGCTTCAAAATGCCTGGCAGTGGGTGAGTGTGCAATCCCTGCTCCAGCTTGCAAATTCAAGTACAGTCAGAGGTAGCTGCAGAGAAGCCACATGCCTTAATGGGGACTGGGATGGGCTGCTCTCTGCCTGCACACCCAGAGGTCTGGAGAGCACAGGGAATTAAACTGGTTATGTCAGTGATGTGGAATCAAGCTGCTAATGCAGGAAAACAAGGAGGAGAGAGGAGGGCAAAGCAAAGCATGGGAAAGCACATGGGAAATTTGAGAGGAAAAAAAATGAATCAGACTATAACTGCTTAGTAAACATAATTTCTTCTCACCCTGGGAGAACCCGGCTTTTCTGAATGTATCCTACATCATAATGGCACATGGAACAAATTAACTTGCAGCCATGACCTACATTAGGATCAGAAAAAGACTGTTGTAGCTAAAACAAAGTTGTGAGCTGATGTTGTCAAAATACTGAGCTGTTGTTTTCTTACAGCCTTTAGGATGATCCCCTGCAGCAACAGGCTTCAATGTATTCAACAGCAAAGCATGTCTGCTAATAGCTTTCCAGCATGCAAGTCCTCAAATCCCTGGGAAGCATGGCTATCCCTCAGTCATTAGCTTCATTTGATCTAATAGCACAAGCATAAACAAGAGCAAAAACAGGGAACTGAGGGAGCAGAAACAACATTTCCCAGAAACATCCAGTAGGTGTGAAGTATCTGGAGTCCCCAGCATAACCACATCAAACTAGTGAGATATATATGTACTTGGCACATCCGTGCTGGTTTTGAAATTGCTTTAGCCCTTCTGGAGTATATCCAAAGTAGGAAAAAGCCAGTACAGCCTCCCTTTCTGCAGAAGAGGCAAAGTAATATTTGCTTGTTCAAGTGGCTGACATACACAAATGAGCAATGCACACAGAACTTACTGACAGAATGGTTGGATCCCATGCTTGAAGCCATATTTTTCACAACCTGAAGATGCAAACCTAAGAAGGTAGAGATGGGTCATGAGTTCCCTCTGGTTTTACTTTTGGTGCATTTTCAGCAGCCTGGCTCCTGCGTTCACTCACATTTCCCACGTTGCAAATTCATTCTATACCCTGTATGTGGAAACCAGCCTCTTGTGAAAGGATTTGCAGCACTCCCCCATAACAAAAAGCTCCACCACGCTCTCCTTGTCATTCTATTCTCTGAGGCTCTTGAAGTGGATATACTAACCCATGAGCAAACAACCTTTGCCAGTGAACTTGAATACCCAGTTGCAATTAGGAGGCTGTGGTTGATGACGCATAACACAGAAAAGTATGACAAAACCGACAAGACTGAAGGAGTGCCACAAAATGTCACCAGGCATTATCAACTGCTGTTGGGCCTGGAGCTTTCCTGGGGAAGCCTGCCAAAGAGGCAAGAGAGTTCAATGACTGCAACTCAATGGCGAATAGTCTCAGACAGTGTAAGAGGTCGAGAGTTGTCATATATAAATCTCCAAAGACTGGTGAAAACAGCTAGTGAAAGCAAGTGAGGCAGCAGGGAGAGAGCTCAGGAGGCAAATGTTAGAGCATCACCGAACCATATGCAACCCTACAAAGATAATGGCCCTAAATTACCTCTCACTTGCATTGGTTCATTAAGAATTTGATAGAGCTGTACTGGTGCCACCAAAAGCCTGTTCAGAGAGCTAAGTGGACTCTGGATGAGGCCCTAGGACTGGAAAATATATTAGATCATGAAGTACGCTATTACATATTTTATAAGGGAACAGCTATCAATGCCTGCTCCACCCAGAAAACATACAAAAAACAGCTGGAAATAAGAATAGCTGTATAAATCTCAGCCACATTTTAGCTGTAGCTTCTTCCAGCTACTTCTGAGCTAATATTAGACATTTCTATGGCTCCCTATTTGTAGAAGGAATCTTTAAACACTGAGAAAACAAATAGGTTCAGTGACATATGAGTAAAATAATTATAGCATAAATAAGATATAGTTGACATTATTGTTAATTATTTGAGCTAACCTCTGTGTGCGCAAATGTGGATGATGAGAGATGTGTTTGCAGGCATCTTTGGTAAGTACTTCTTACACCACAACTTTTCAGCCAAGATTTTGGTATTTGCTAGCCAGATTTAAAACTAGTCTATGAATACACTTCAAATGAGAGCACCTATTGCTTATACATAAGGTTTTTCTACCAAGGTCTTCCGAGAACAACTGTCAACAGAGAGACATAGTGGCTGGAGGTGTTGCTAATGAGACTACTACTTAGTCCTAAGACAGAAACTTTTAGGCCTGTACCAAATGACCTGCCTCTTGGGCAAAATACTTCACTCTTACTCACAGAGCTGATTTGGATCACACGTTGTATGCGAGATCTATTTGCAAATCTAATATAATGTCATCTACACTTACAAGAGGGAAGAAGAGATGTATTAATCTGCAGATAGATGGATTCTGTGTCTGGAAATTGGACCCCAATGGTGTTCTTTCACCATGATTTTCCTTCTCCTTTAGCCATATAAACTAGAATATGTGTTGCATTAAAATGGCTGCTTCATCATTGAATCTAAATATCCAACAATTGAGACAGACATTTTCTGGCATATAACCCTGGCTTCCTGGGAATAGCAGACAGGTATTTAATTAATAGAAACTTGTATTTTCTTTTTTCCTCAAGATAAATGATAAAAATACAGGATTCTGTATTTTGCAGAGCACCCTTGCGAGAGAAAAATGTATCTGAGTGAAAAACTTGCCCAGAGTTTTCCATAACACACCAAATTAAACATGAGCTCTGTTTGGAAAAGACTTTGAGTGAGCCTAAGGCTGTTTTTAGCACTGCTTACATGGAAACATCACACCATGCATGTCTCCATTGTAACCCACACAAAACAGATATTGCTAACCAGGAATGCAGTCTCATGGCCTATGCTGGTGAAGTAATGTGTATCAGTCTTCATGGATAATTGGGAGATTCCTGAGGTTTTAGCTCTCTCAAGTAATGCTAGCCTGAAGTTGCATATAGGACAGATTCTAGTAATTCACTGTCTCTTTGACTACAACAGAACTACAGAAGTCTATTCACAAGAGATGACTTTTGAAGTCTAGTGTTTCTAATGCATACATATATCACGTATCTGTCCTGAAGTCTTATTGTGAAATCCTTCTACCATCTGATATTATCTATATGATAATAAACAGAATTTGTTCAATCATGACAGAAAAGCCCAAAGCTTATAATATCTGCCAATTTAATGTGAAAGTTGCCATGACAGAGGAATTCCTGGGTGTCACAGTGTTGGGATGGCAGCTCCCCTTCCCAACACTTAATAGGAAAGCTATTGCCAATGAAGAGGAAGGGCCCAGAGAATACCAATGATGTTAAGTGCCTGGGCCACAAAGACCTAGGCTGTTGAAATTAGTTTTTAATAAATATGCTGAAACAAAGGAAATTCCTGAACACTGGACAACGGCAAGCGTGGTGCCAAAAGTCAAAAATGGAGCTGAAGTGTGAGCCAGCTGGCCAGCAACAACGGGAGCTGAGGCAAGACAACGAAAAACTGACAAAAAGTTCAATTAACAAAGATAATTAATTGAAATAATAAAGTATAAAAACATAATTTAAACCCTTTAGTCCTGGTTTTATGGAAAACAGGCCTCATCATATATATCTGAGGTTATGCCTTGATAAGATTACAAGTTTGATTGGTAAAGATAACTGCATAGATGTAACACAGAGTTTGGTGAGTCAGAGAACTCCACAGAACACAACATGTTGGTTATAAAAACATTATGAAACATCTGTAGAAGAGAGGTTGTTCGTAGCACGTTATGGCTGCAGGCCAGCCACAGTCAATGGTTGCAAAACTCCAGCAATCTGACATGCAGGAATTAACACCAGAAAATAAGAGGTTAACCATGGAGATCATTGTGCATTATTTAGCAATTCTGGGCACTTAAGATCATTTTAATCTAGCCAAATGCAAATTTTCACAGCTATCAATGAAGAATGTAGGCTGTACTTGCAGCAAGAAGACTACGCAGAAATCCGTGAGAAGGGAAAGAGTTAATCGGCTGAATACAAGGCATTGTTCTAGGAAAAGAGAACAAAACACACAAACAAATTTGACCTTTGATTACACTAAAAGAAGAAGAGAATTGGGGGGTGGATTTTTACCTCTGCAGACAGCACCAGCAAAACTATCCTGGTTTAGCACTTAATTTTTAAGGCTGCTAAATTTTGGAGTAGAAAAGCCTAAAATACTTTAGCAAAATGTTTTACATATTATGTATGGAATTCAATCAGTTTAATTAACCAGCAAGACAATGGAAAGGTGACTTGATTGCAGTGTGTTTATACATACAAAAGAAGAAAATAGTGGGTATCAAAGGACCCTTTCATCTAAGGGAGCATAGCATAACCAGATGCAAGGTCTGAGATGTGAAGCCATACTATTTCAAGTAAACAATTAAGAACACATTTTAATAGGGAAAGTAGAAAATTGTAGAAATTACTGAGGAAATGGCAGTTTATAAATGGAAATTAGATACTAGTTTCTTTTCTGGAAAAAAAATTAACCAAGTACAAGTTTTCAGGATAAATGCAGGGGTAACTGGCCTTCATTAAATAAAATGTCAAAGTAAATGATCTAATGGTCCTTTCTGGTCCTAAAAGAAATGAATCTCTGAAGAAACAGACACTGCTTTTTCTTTAAAAAATTGCATGATGACTCTTGGTTTTCAGCCAGTTGAAAACATGCTTTAAATTTTCCAGAGTTTTGACTGGTTTTTCCATTCTGCCTTGAGTATTTCAAGCAGATCAGTATAAATATTGATAAAACATATTTCCCACCAAAAAGGAGATTGTTCAGTCGATAATTTCCATTGCCATTCATATATTTTTGTATGTTTATGACCGCCTTTACGAAGAGCTGGACTCCTCTCAGCATTTCCTGGTGAAAAGCAGAACACTTTGTCATTGAAATGTCCATATAATTTTGCTTTGTGTTTTTTTCTTACCTGAATTTAATATTTTGTGAGTAATCAGTGAAGTGAATGAACTTGACATACGAAGCCATCGTTTATTCCTATCTTTGAAGCCAAAAAGAGCTACATCAGTGCCATCTGCTAAAGTTTTTCATTCCTGTAGCACATGATGGGATCACATGAATGTGGAGCAGTTTCTCACTGCAGCACCATATGTGGTGTCATATTTTCTGCATACCTCCATTGCTACATGATACATCAGCTTAAAAGACAACTACATGGATTTGTGCAAATTTTGGATCCAAAGCATATTAAACAAAGATAAATGGAGAACTCTAATGGGACCATATCTCCAGGACCAATTTTTCCGAGCATTGCTTACGGCACGTCTTAGTCCTTCCCATCATTTTCCCATCATGATGGGAAGGCGCTGTGCCGCTGGACCATCCGACACTGATTCACGTGGTCTGCACTGCTTGACACGGCTCACACCCACGTAGCGAAAACTGAAAGAAACAACATCCTTTTGTTTCACCAGCAAGATCAAAGCTGGTTTTGTTTTTTTTTTCTTTTTTAGTGATACTCCAAATACGGGTTTGGTTTATCTCACTGGGGAATTCCACTTTGGGAAAACAAAGGATGAAGCGGTGTTTCCTAATGAAAAGCATACACTCTGCTGCAACCTACAGGCCACAGCCGGTATGAGTCTGCCAAAAAAATGCCCTTTTTTTTTCCCTTGTGTAAGAGATTTTTTACTCGGTTTTCCTCTCAGTGCTCTACTGATTGTAATGGAATTATTTCTGAACTGTTCACTATCAATGAAAGGGGAATGAGCTGCACTCTGTTTCCAAACTGTTCCCTAACAAGTACCAACACATTGTCCTCCATTCATCTTCCTCCCACCCTGGGCATTTACTTTCTTTGTCTTTCTAGCAGTACATTCAGAATTAAAAAAGGAAAGATTCTGCTCCACATATTTGCTTAAGGTATATTTAAACAAGTACAAGGCAGAGTCGTAGTCAGAGCTGCATGCTTCATAACAACCTTCCTCCAAATGAAGTGAAGGTCTCAGGGCAGGCAAATTACATAGAGGTATCAGTCTGGAGTAACCTTAGGCACCTTCACTAGATTTTCCCCCACCTACCAACTTCAAGAACACAATTTGTCAAGTAGCCTAGTCTGTATTCCAACTCTTTTACTACAGACGTGCTTATAACGCTTGGAAACACTACATCCTCCTCCAACAGGGCACTCACAGCCCCTTAGTTTTGCTGAGGACAGTCAAAACTCATTCCACATTTCTGGTCAAAGCATCAGTTGTAATTATGGGAAAGATCAGCCTGGGATACCATGGAGCAAGCCATAGGCTTTGCCCAGCAGGCAATGGTCTGACTCACCATCTGTTCTTCCCTTTGCATTATTTTCCTGTTGTGGGATGGCTGCAACCATCAAATTACAAAGTAAAAAATAACACGGCTGGTTACACTCCACAAATAATAAATAACCAAACAACCTAGAAGACGGTACACACAGGACATGGAAACTGTGCTTTTTTGGTCTTTCAACACTCATTTGCCACTCACATATCCTTTGTGCTTTTGAATATCTCCCTTTGTACATGAACACTACATGTGCTGTCAATGATTTGCTTGAATCATACACCTTTCTAAATAACTACATGGTCCAGCACCTAACAGTAAGCTCTGAAACCAGAAGCAGTTTGTAAATCATTCACAGATCAAACAGAGAACAGAGCCTAGGAAAGTACTATTTGAACAGCTATAATATACTTAAAATATTGCAATAAAACATTGATAGTTGGAAATCAATAGGGTCTGACAGACTAAGTATAACTCCACGGTCACAAATATGAGTTTAACTAACTTGAGAAATATTACCTAGGCTGGGTGAAGATGAAAACTGGCCTTTTCCTTTACTGAGGGAAGAAAGTGATTTCCTGCGCTGTGATCATGTAGAGGTTTCACTTTTGCACTGCTGTGCTGTTCTCCTGATAAGAAACTGTTTAATCTCCCTGACCCAGGGAACAGTGATTTTCCTGATTCTCCAAAGGAAGTCGTGACATGCAACATGCCTTCATCTCAGGCACGTCCAGAGCCCTGAACAAAGCAGCATGACAGGACGTGCACCAGAGCTGCAGCGAGGCATGAGTCAGCCTCTTCTGGCCATAAATCTAAGTCATTGCAAAACTCCCTTCCATTTGTTCCATCTGATCCTCTCCCCTGATTAATTTTGCAATGGTGTAATTTTAACAGCACAGTTATGCTCTCTGAAGGAGGTGCAGGATCTTTCAGGGAGTCTTGGAACAGTGTTGCCAACTCACATGATTTTTATCTCGAGTCTTATGATTTTTCAGCTTTCTTCTGCTTTGGTTGCCAGAAGCGTGCAATGACATGAGAAACCCAGCTACCTCCTCTCTTAACTTTTATTAATAGCAATTTTCTAGAGTTTATGGATGTACCCTAAACACCCAGAAATCAGAGCGCAAAAGAGAAAGAAGCCAATTTAGTAATTTTAACTGTGATTTTTAAGATTACTTGGTAATTCATGAAACCCTGACTCAAGATACTTTTCTACTGAAGTTGGCAGCGCTGTTTGTTTTCCATTCTCACTAAACTGCCCCTTAATATCATTCTGTCTAGGTTATTAAAGAAATGGGGAATACAAACTCTCTGTAACTGGAGGCAGAACAGTAACCTGAGTCATTTTCTTCAGGTGCCTGCAAGGGCTTGTCGGTACTGGATGAGGAACAGGGCCATCAGGATGCTGGGAAGAAGAAGGGAAGGAGCTAGGTCCTAACTGAAAAGACAGAGAAGAGAAGATGAACTTGCTGTCCTTAAAGAAATGCCCCTCCATAGATCTTCCTGGAGGAAGGATAGCCTCTGAGCTTTTTCGTCCAGGATGAGACACGATGGGCTTGCAAAAAGCAAAGGCACCTTCTGCAAAGCAGGTCCCCATACACATGGCTGAGTCTGCTTTTCCTTCGGTTTCCACAGGACTGCGACTAGAACCAGAGCCAAGGAAATACTGTTCCTGGGGCAAAGAGGAGTCTGTATTTATCCTGCTTTGAGCCCAGAGGGGTAAATGATACATATTCCTGCAGTTACCCAGCTTCCAAGCTGGGTTTCTCCTTTGCCTTTCAGGGTGCCAGGGGCTGTGCACACAATATCCACAGTGTCACTACCCTTCAAAAACATACAGGCTTGCAAATAAACAGAAGGGGTTTAATTCTCTTCTCAGGCATGAAGAAAGGGTTTTGCTGAAGTCTACTGTGACCAAACCATGCTACTCACAGGGCCAAAATCTTTATGCTGTTAATATAGCAGCCAAACTCTTATAAAGGGCAGCTTTCCTATGGACAACCACTTTTGACCCTGAAGAGACATATGACCGCCAAAGCTGCTGCTTTGCAGAGGTTGGCAGGAGGTTGGGCACAAGATGCTTTTTCCTCTCTAAGAAGAGCTGCTTTCACATCAGTTAGGCAATGGGGACTGTTGCTCATAAAGGAAGTGCTTCTGCCTAAAAACATTGTGGCAAAATATTCTGTGGGTGTATGTTCCCCCACTGAGCTGTAGCACAGTCATGAGCTGGTGGCCACAACATGAGTCCTGTCATACTTGGCATCTTTCTGACAGTGTTACCTACTGAAAGCATTTAATTAACTGATAATTTTAACCCTCAGAACAAACAAAACAAAACACAACACAACCGTTTAGCTCTGATGACTTTGGAGAAAACCTCAAAAACATAACCTGGGCATCCCTTGTAGGCAATAAAAGTAAGTGGTTTTGCCGCGTTTTGTGTTTTGCTTTCAGATACTGTGGTTATAAAGCCAACCTCATACTTTTAGAGGACCTGACATGATTTTTGCATGGGAGAAAGCATTAACAACTTATCTGGGCAGTATATTTGAGAGAAAAAGTCATTTAGTAGATATTAACCATCTCTGGATAGTAATGGGCCAGCGAAGAAAAATGCGTTTTGCTGAAGTGTTCATTACCATTGCAAGTTTCACTTGCTTTAAAACAACTTGCATATTAAGTAGCAATAATGTAAGCCTCATTAGGGGCTGCTTGCATGCCTGGCAGTGAAAGGATATATAGTTCTGTGACTTGCAACGGTAAGCTCTTCCCAACCTTTTCTACTGGCAATCTCACCCTGCCAAGCTCCTAACCCAGGTGAAGGCTCCCACTTTTGCTACTGACCTGCCATCATTCCTCTTCTCTTTTATGAATAGCTACTCACATATCTTTCCATCTGTCAAGTGGTATATTACTCTGTAAGTGCAAAATGGATTACTGGTATGTCCATTACTAGATTGGAGTCGCAGTGAAACAAAGTGATATTCAAGGAGGATGAGTAAATGTATCAAAATGCAGCACTAAGGAAGGATTCAGCCCACTACAAATGGAGAATTATGCTCAGCTGTACAGATCTTTGCCCCAGAGAGGAGAAGAGAGACCTGGAGAGTTAAGTCCTATAGCTTGATGTTATATACAATATTATTGGAAGAAGGTTTTTGACAAATGGAACATGTAAGTATGCAGATTTGCATTTGCAAATGTAAACTTGCACACAGAGATAGAGATTTCTAAGTGTACTGGACATTCTGGGGATGTGGAATGCACACCTTTGAGAGGAAAAAAAATATCAAAATTTGGTGTATTAATAACAAGACCCAACTAATAATGAAAGAATTTCATCCAAAACTGTAAGATATGTTGTATTTTTCATTCCTCTAAGCAATGAATAATGGTATTTCCTGCAATCTATAATAAAAAAACCCCTTTAATTTCTGCCAAGTATGAAGTTTTTATGAAGTTAAAGGAATAAAAATTCTGACCTTGAAACACAGTCATACCAGTCGTAATAAACTACAAAATATGGACAATCCAGTCTATCATTATCCTTCAGTTAGATGAGATTAGCTAATCATGCAGTTTATTTTCCAAACATCTATATGGTGCTATTGTTTGCTTGCTTGTTTGTAGTTCTGGCACACAAGCCTCAAAAGGATGAAAAACATGATTAAGGCTTTATTTACATTTTCTTTAAATACCAGCAGCATTACATTACGAACAACATTTTTAATCACCTAACCAATTCTGTGCTTATAAGGCTGCCCATAAATTCTGAGCACCGATTTATTTTTTGACAAAGCATTGCTGGTTTTATGTGCAAGCCTACAGAGCCTGATCTAACCCTCATTAGAGTCAAGAATCAATGGCTTTTACAGACATCTGGGCATTCAACCAGGTCCCATTGGTACCTTTTTAAATCAGTAGCAATCACACAAGAGCAACAGAGAACTTGCAGCTTCACTTCAAAATTTCAAGTCATGCTAAATCTATTGTTTTAAAGCCAGACCTTGAGAGGCAGAGGTGAATGCACCCTTTTACAAGGAGCAGACCTTCTCCTGTGGGTGGTTTTTAGCAGTAGCTCTAAAATCAGTGTACAGAGGAAGCATCTTTATCCCTAAATTTCAGATGAAGCATGAAGTTACATGACACACCTGAGCAGACCCACCAGTTTAACACTGCTAAATGTGGGGATCCCACTCCCTTTGCCAGGGCTGCTCCTTCCTTCCCTCACTCCTTGCTCTTGCCAGCACAGCTCCAGCCCCCACTTTGCACAGCCTGTCCCTTGTGAGATACTGAGTCAGCTCAGACCACTAATCTGGCAGAAAACTATCCACTTTTTCCACCTGGTTAGCCAGCTTGCAGCACTTCCCTTAAACCCACACTTTTACAGTTGCAAAGCCAAATTACTGGAGAACTGCCATGATATTATCACAACATAATGTAAAATTAGCAGCATCAAAAGCCTTGACCCTGACTTTACCCCCACTCACACAAACCAAGAGGAACTACACTAGCACATAAAAGAGTCATAAGTGAGGGGAAACTCAAGGTTTCAAGATCCCTGGGTATCCCAGATTGCTCCTGCCTTTGTGGGCTGCACACTGGCTGCCTACTCATCACCTTGGATGCTGCCTCTGAAAGGAAGGGGAAAAATCAAAGGCTGAGAACAAAGAAGGTCATTCAGCAGCTGTTTCAATCCTATCTTTATTTTAACCATAGCCCCCAAGAGCTGGAAAGACTTATTAGGTCATCCTAAGTCAACTGCCTGCCAAAGCAGGAATGCACTCCAGTATTTTCTTTAGAGCTTTTATCAGTTTATATTTAAATGATTCAAGTAATAGGGGATTCCATGATCAGCCAAACTTTGCTGTTTGGAAAAACACACAGCCAGCCAACTTACATTTCCTTCCGCTCATTTCCATGCCATTCATACTCACTGTGCCTCTTTCTACCAACACAACTTTCCTGTGCTTCTAAAGCAGCTTCCCAATACCTGCCATGGGGTCATGTTCCATTGAGACAGGGTGGAGTGAGAGGAAAGGTTTACCCATGTGAAATGCAGCCTTAAGCACAAATTTATCTTCAAGCCCTTGGGAATATTTGCACCTTGGCCACTGACATAAAACACAGCAATCTTGGGAATGTCCTGAGAGGTTTTAAAGTGCAAGCTGGTGATCCCGACAAACTAGACTCTGCCCTGCTGGGTAACTCCAATGTCCAATGAAAGCTGAATTACTCCCCTTCTTTCAGCTTTTATTTAAGCCATTCAAGCTTCTTTTAAGCGTCCCTCCATTTACAGCCCTCCCGCCCTGACATCCTTCCAATCTGTCCAAGGTAGCCTTTGTTTCCCCGACCCACTACAGAGAAACAAGGCCCTTTGCAAATTGCAGACCATCCTTTCAATTATATTTCTATAGTAATGCTGGCACATAAGTTCCACTTATCCTTGGTTAATAGTTCAGCTTATATTCAAACAGCCATTAACATAAAATCAACACAGCAATTTTGTATGAGTTCTCATATCATTAATCCATTTAAAGTGGATACACAGTTCACACTCCAAATTCACCTAATTATTGACTTCATAACATTTACAGAGGCCATGGTCTTCGGATCCATTGGAATGTTTTCTATTATTATTCTTTTTTCCCTTCTCCCTACTTCTATAGGTTTTCTGAAAAAGTTAATTTTGCAAGGTTTGGGTAATGTTTGGAGATATGCCACCTCTGTGGGAAACCCCCACCTAAATTACAGGTTCAGCCTCATGAGGAATAGTCTTAAAGAGCCCATTGGTTGGTTGGTTGGCTCAGCTGAAGGAAAGAGCGGAAATGTCCATGATGGGCTGCATAAAATGAACCACGCTTTTCCAAGCCCCTCTGTAGAAGGCAGCCCTGAGTATCCCAACCTGAAGCATCCCACTGCGGGCTCCCTTTGGCCTTCTCCACTGCCATGAGATTCAAGAAGCCCTCACATTGTCCTGATCTGGTGGCAGCCACAAGCCCTGCTGAGGAAGGGGAGATAATTACATCTTCCTCTGTATCCGACATAATTAGCTCTCTAGCTCTGACACAGACAGTGGATATATCATAACAATTTCTAAGCACTACACACAAAATTAATAGATTCATCAAAATTGTCTATGGAGAAGCTTGTTTGCCTCCATAATTTAATTCAATACTTCATTTTTCTCACTCCTTCCCCATCCCTCTCTTTTCTCTCCTTGTCTTCATCCATGGCAAATGATGTTCACACTTCAGCTGCTGTTACAAGGCAAAAGCAATCAGCAAGCAGTGGGTCTTTCATTTCACTTTGAAAAATGGCAGGTTAAGACTTGCCTGAATCCTTGCATAATTTGTGCCACTGTTGGAGGCCTTTCCCAGAGACTCGTCTTCCTCCAGTGGCTCCAGTGGGGTTTGGGAGCATGAACGAAGATCTGGGAAGGACCAGAAAGATATTCAAGTGCCATGGAGAAATGTGTGCATGGCTGAGTGGTCTGAACGCTTCCCTGAGGGCCCCAGTGACAGCAGAGGAGGGTGCCCAGCACCACACAGTGCCCCAGGCTGGATTCTACGTTGTTGTCATGCAAGGCAAGGCTATCAGACTCAAGCAATAAGTAGGTCCATGCTGGACACGCTGGTTGCCAGAAGTTCTTGAAAACTGTTTTGTGCCAGCCCTGTGATTATTGTGGTTCATCTCATTACCTTAAAGCCATTTTTGCTTGCTGTGACTACATAGCAAGCTGCATCTTGCAGTACAGACACATCCTGAGCACCCTTTCTCCTCTCCAAGATATCAGGGCAAGCTCGGCATCTCTGCTGCCTATGTACATTCATAGCATGATATTGGCAGGAAAACCTCACTATAACAGACACAAGCAGATACTAATCACATTAGGCTTTCTGCTGGAGAAGTTTCATTTTAGCCTATGAGTTTTCCCTGCTTTTCCCTGCCTTTCAGAGAGAAGTGAATGCTTGGAGGATCATATCAATGGAGAGGAGCCAAATTTTATTAATGCACTCCTGCACAGACATCAGCAAAAGCACTATCGTATATGCACAGTGCTGCAGGTTATAAGCCAAGGTTTTAATCTGGATACTGTAGTAAAGAAAAGAACAGAACATCCCAGGCAGGTAACTGTAGTGTGTGGCTTCTTCTTCTCAATTGGGCCTTAGGATGTTTCCCACACCTTCACCACACTCAACAGTGTTACCTCTTAATTCAGGCACATGGGAATTCCCAGGTAGTGTTTGCTTCAGACTGCTTTTAAAAGAATGGGTAAGTACTTGATAAAATTAGGTGCAACTTTATGCCTATTTTATTGCTTGCTTCATTATTGTTCTGAGAATAAATGTTGTTTCCTATTTGAGATTTGAGTGTTATCCACACCTTTTAGTGGTCCTTTTCTGTTTGTTGTATGCATCTACTTATAAGGCAATCCTGCTCTTACTATAAAACACAACAAAAACATTGAAAGGAGTTGTAAACCACCTTAGAACATTGTGACATTTCAGAAATACTGGCAAACATCTCCATGTTCTTCCTAAATTTGCCAGAGATTTTCTAAATATTGTGTTCAGAAAACACAGTCCTCATGAATAACAGCTTCTCAAAACAAGATCCAGAGACTGGTTTCAGCCATCATGCAGATGAGCGCTCTCACTGCAGGCACTTATGTGTTCCTTGGGACTATGGTCCCTCTTGCAGTTGCTGGGGAGATGAAGCAATTGAGAACTTGCTTGTCCCTACCTGAGCAGTGATTGTGGCTCTTGGCAATTTGAAGGGTATCACAGGACAGGAGAAAGTCTACTGAAAAACACGGACTGCTCCTAAACAGCAAGATACACATCAGGAGATTCATTGTATCATCCAGGTAGTGCATGGTGTTCAGCGCCCAGGACAGTGTGACTACAGCAAGGACTGGACCTTGTGGTGGCATTACAGCACAGCCCGACATCTGAGCTTACTGCCCTATGGCACAGCCACCACATTGGAGGCTCGAGAGGCTTTGTAACTGGAACAGCTGTATTTCTACCTAGCATTTTTAGGAGGAAAAAAACCCATTAAAACCAAACTCAAGCTGTTGAGGTACAGCACATGAACAGGCCAAGGTGCAGAGCACACCCACAGTGTGCCCAAGCAATCTGCATCAGACAAATCCCCATGCAGTGACTCAGACAGCACGTCCCCTGAGCCACGGGTTGGTGCATGCACTGCTGCCACAGGCAAGCTTTCCAGGCAGGCAGCCCTGCCAGCACTAATGGTCTCACTGTGCTGCTGCTCATCCTCAAACACCCAACCGGGGACGTGTCCAGACAAACAAGGCTACTGAGCTCTAGCCTCGAGCCAGAATGGACTCAGCAGCAGGAGTGAAAAAATATCTCTTTCCCATGTGTATCCATTCACTCCTATGGGCAGCTGCTCTTACCTCCCCATTCCTCTCCATACTACACAGGAGTTAATATAAACTAACTTGGATGGCTGCCCTACTTTTGGGATTCACATCATGCTTCCTGTTGGGCCCCTCGCCATCCTCATAAATATGTACTAAAATTATGGTCTATGTTCCCAGAATAGATCATGTTGTAATCAACTCTGGAATAATGTGGTTAAATATTTTCTCCATCTTACTGGGTCCAGCTATTTGCTGTGAAGAAACACCACTGGAGGAAACAATTTAAGGCTAAATGATCCCAAATTTACACACTCCTTTTGATGAAGATACTTAAAAGAAAGAAAGGAATTGAGAAAATGATGGGCTCTTCTGAGCCTCTGTCAGTGATACTCAGTTGCAGGGGATATAATGGATGCCCCAGATCTAGCCAACTCCTGTACATACCTTTCCCCTTTCCAAGGTACTGCCTGAGAGGAGTGCATAAGATGCTCAGAAATACAGTCTCAGAGATAAAAGTAATTTCCAGCAAGCCAGCAGTCTACATTCTCATTGACTTAAGTGGGATAAAGTTTCAGGGTGTAGCTGTAGGCCTGAAGACCATAAGAGGGTCCAGTAAAGTGCAGTTGTAAATCAGAACAAACTCTTGAGACCTGTCTATCTCTGGAAGGTGGAAGTTCCACAGATCCACTCATACACACCCCATGGCGTTGGCACATAGCAGGTATTATGAAAAGGACACTACAGCACAGTCTGCTTTTTCTTTCTTGCAAAAACAGAAAAAGAAGAGAAACATTTTAATTCCCACATTTGTATGAAAACATAATCCTGATTACTCTATATGCTTCTTGAACAGTAGAATGACACATCTATGATTACTTCTTTTATTAACAGAAATGAAAGAGGAAAATCAGAAAACATGTTCATACCAATCAACAAGACAGGATTTTCTGTGTATGCTTTAGATAAATGGGCCTTTCTTAACGCCTTGGATTTTCCCTCTCCCCACTTTTTGCAGTGAAGACGCCCAGCCAACTATTGAGTCTTTTTTCCTATCTGTGCTGAGCCATGTCTACTCCCAGAAAAAAAAAACCACCCAAACCCCTTTGTCCAGCCTTGTTTCACAGAACTGAGAATTCATCCTGCTTTTTACAGAATGATATCTCTGGTAATTCAGCTCTACCCAAAATCCTTAGATCCTCTCATGATTTTCATTTAGAGCTCTATGATCTTACATAGGCCTGATCATTTCCACATAGATGAGGTTCAGAAAGACTGAGCCCACTTGAATATAACATAAGAAAGTCTGTGTTAAGGAAAGAAAGCCGTATCCACCAAAGCCTTATGGTGCCCAGACCAATGGAGTTTTATCTGTAACAGCATTTTATTGGAGCCTTAGGTCACAACTGGACATGTTGTCTCATGGAGTATATGCTTAGATGCACATCAGAAAACACCAACATTCAAAAATTCCTTGCAATAGAAATTCTGAAGTAAATAGTTGCTTTCGATGCAAAGACATTTGGTTTCTGCACGAATTAGTGCCATTTTTTGACAGTTTGACAGTTGTAAAAATATAAATTTGAAATTCCCCAAAGGGGAAATGAAGTTTTCTGTTTTACTACTGCAGATACGGACCATCCCAATACTGTGTAATTTTCTGGTTTGTCTTTTTCTCCTTTCCCTTAACAACAACAAAAGACTAAACAGCATGATTTTACAGGTTTGATTCTTGTGGAATTCAGTCCTCGACAGAAGGATACTCAATGAATATCCCTATAAACAGTTCTGTCTTGCTGTCAGAGGTAGGATCAACTGAACACCTGTGGCTGAACAAGCAGATTTTGCTTTTTTGTTTGCAGATGTGCATGTACTGCCCAAGCACAGGGTTGTTGTAGTACCACTGCCTCTGCCCCACTTTATTTTTCTCCTTCCTTTCCTTTCCCAACACAGCTTTTCAGCAGCAGACTGGGGTGCAAGGCTTGAGCTGGTCAAGCTATAGCTCACAGCAGGATCCTAGAAGTGCTAGGGTTCTCATTGTGAACTGGGATATCAAGAAATATTTGTTGCAACATGAAGCAGGTAGCTTACATTGACTTTTGGAGATGAGTAGGAATCTCAGATGCTCTTTAGGAAGAAAGGCCCATCTACAATTGTTACGTCAGTTCTGCATTGGGGTTTCACAGTACTCCTGAACTACCTTGGGGGTTTGGGTAGATATTTTTTACTGTGCATCAAGTATGCACTGCTGTCTATGTGGGATTTTGCTGTAGGCTGCCACATATTTTGCTATTGTTTTTTCCTTCCCCCAAAGCCATTGAAAATTCCTCAGGCTTATGTTTTATTTACAAGTTTCTGTGGGATTGTGTTTTATCAGTGCGGCTGGGTGGGGGAAACTCAGTTTTATGGATTTTTTTGCAGAAAATTGAAGAATAGCTTCTCTCAATCTCAGTCATGGTCTGCAATTTGTCAGGGACTAGGCTGCTCTGTATAAGATAGAATATACATTTCTCTAGTTTGGGTCCTGAACTGAAACAAGCTTTCCTCTGAGCAGGCTGCAATAGCAAGTGCTCAAGTCTGAACACTAGACTGAAACAAAAGAAACCAGTGTTGAACTTCTGGTCACACAGTAATCTGTGGCTGACAGCTTGTTTTCCACAGTTGTTTTCACTGTACTCACTGGGTCAGGATAAAGCTCCTCCTATGTTAATCAGGTGTCAAAGATGAAAAGCAGATTTTTACCTTCAGAGTATCAGGATCCAAGGAAAAAGCAAATGGAAAAAGACAACATGTAAGTAAAAAAACCTGTATATAAAGAGCTCAGAAAAAATGTTTGTGTGCAGCACTGTTTCCTTCTTCTTGGGTAAAGATCATACAACTATTATTTCTTTTGCTGTCCAGTATATTTAGCAGAGCCTATGGCTCCACCTCAGCATGCGGCACAACAGGCAGCAGGTTGTACCAATCCATCTGAGTGATTCTTCCAAGAATCCATACACTGAACAGTCCTCCCTAGCAAACACACAGGAAAAAAAACAGATGTTTGACCCTTTGGGAGCTGGGAACAAACAGGACTGAGGACCAGAAATATTTGCCCCTTGGAGCTAGCAAGAAGAAGAGATCTGCACGAAATATTCTGTTTGTGCAGATGAATAAAAGCCTCACTCTAGCCAAGAAGCCACCCCTGTTTTTTCAGCTGCATTCAGTACAATTTTATATTTACATTTTAATCAGTACCCTTGGAACAGGGTGGAGTCCAGGTCTGAAAGCCAAGAGTCATTTGGAAACATCTTTCTGACTGAGCCAAACTTTTCTTATTTAATATGGCTAGAAAGATGGAAAATACTTTAATGGGACCTTTGAAAGATGCTCGCTTTGAGAAAGGCATCCTTTGAGCCTGCATCCACACAATAGCTACACATTGCTCACAACATCCACTGCCTGGTATGGGTGTCCTTAAACTAGCAGAAGAATGTCTGTCCCAGTGTAGCTCATTCCTTCAAGCTTAGGACTGGCTTGCATTAGGAAGGATGTGCTGGTACAACTTGACCCCACACACCCCGAAGGGAAATACAGCTCACACGCATAAAAATTCATTTGTCAAGATAGCTTGGTTGCTCAGAGAACTAGCTGAAGCTATTACAGCAAAAGAATGTTGTTGCTGTAAAAGTCTATCTCCATTAAGACTTTTCTCAAACTATGAACAAAACACACGTAGAAAAATCATACTTCTGTGAAGTGTTAAAGTGAGGATCAGCATTTGAGAAAAGATTAAATTTTTTAGAAGGAAATATTTATAACCCTCATCATTTTCCACTTCTCTGAAAGAAATCATGGGTGGATACTGTTATGAAACAGTTTCGAAGGGAATTCACAAATTGGTGGTAGAAACTGGCTATTTAGAATTAGAGCGAAAAGCTCCTGTTTAAGTACTGTACAATTTTACTCAAGCAACTAAGATGGATGATAAATAACTCATCATACTGTTATTGTGTTATTTATAATGCTTACTACAAACACAGGACAGATTAGAAATAGGAAGTCAAGCCAGGTTTTTAATTACTAATGATAAAATGCTTTAAACTCTGCATTAGCTGCAACCAATACAGTGCCTTTGACTCCTCTAATTGACCTTAATTGATTAAATGAATGCACTTCATCTTTGGATTTTACTGCCAGCATATTCTGACACTTTCTATTACAATCCATTTTGGAAGATACCTGATGATCATACCTGAATACCCTTCTATTTCCTTTTCACTTTCATCCTCTGATTAATTACCTGGTTTCAGCAAACCCAGAGCATGTGTGTCCCATTTCTCATGAAGAGATGGCCACGCTGGCTGCCAGCCAGCTGCTGACAACCCAGCTTTCTCATAGCAAGGGATTTCAGCAGGACACATCTAAAGCATGGCATCCAACCTGACTGAGAGCAAAAACCTATTCTGCTTCAGCCTCCACCTCAGTCAAACCTTGCACTGCATAGAAGACCCTTTCGGTTCATTTCCATTAAAGGATCTTTGGGCATTTTTTAATGACATCTCAATATGTATTTCAATATTCAGCTCAAACCTTGTTAATATTAAGATTTGACATTCACTCTGGGTTTCAGGGCGCAATTCTTGTTCTCCAGAGAACCTGCAGAGTGCCTATACAAAGTGGAGGGTAGTGAAAAGAACACTAAGTTTGGGAAATGTAAAAACTGCATATGCATTATTCAAGCTAGAGACAGAAGAATTTATTCACCTAAAAAGGAAATATTCCCTGAGACAGCAACCAATAGAATATCTGAATTATATTTTGTATAACATTTAATATGAAAGTGTAGGTGCTCAAGTACTCACATGATGAGCAATGTATTACAGAGTTACTAAAGGAATACAGGCCTGTATTTGGGTTATTTGTCCCTAGGGACTTCAGTCAGAGCTCATCATGCAAACTCAGAATACAGTCTGACCCATATATGCTATAAGAGAATTGCATAGAACACTGACTGGATTTCTGAATGCAAGGGGGAAAAAAATGTGTTAGCACAATCCCTATAATCTATATTCATGAGGGCAAGTAATAACTAGTGGGAAAGATAAACACCATCATTCCAAACATCCCCTTCTTCCTTCTTTCTCCAGCTTTATATGCTGAGCATGACATCATAGGATATGGAATATCCCTAGGACCAGTTGGGATCAGCTGTCCTGGCTGTTTTCCCTCCCAGCTTCTTGTGCGTCCCCAGTCTCCTCACTGGTGAGGCGAGGAGCAGAAAAGGCCTTGACTCTGTGTAATCACTGCTCTAGAATGACAAAAACATCTGTGTTATCAACAGTGTTTCAGCACAACTCCAAAATGTAGCCCCATACCAGCTACTGTGAAGAAAATTAACTATCCCAGCCAAAACCAGCCCATACAAAGATAAGAGGAAACAGAAAATAAGCTCTGCAAGGGAGAAAAATGGACAATTTCTCTTGCTCTGTCACTGTTTTGAAGAGGTAGTGTTCCAAGAAAAGAGAACCCTCCTGCTTGGTTTTGAGATATCCTAATGACTGAGGATGCTGTCATTGCAGTGATTAGGTAAGGCTGATGAAGGATAAACTTGGAAAAGGTCTTTGTTTTCACCACAAAACAGAAATTCAAGAAATACTCATCCACGTAAGACACAAGACTTGCAGCCTGCTAAGGTCAGCAATTTCTGCAAATGGTTGCCATGCATGTTAACACGGCATGAAGGATATCTTAGAACAAACAACTGAAATTCCCCAGCCTCCAAAAGCTCCAGAGGGGAGAATTACAACCTGCGGATGATGCCTTTGTTACAATCCAGTCTCCAACAGGAAGTACATCTGGAGCCAACAACTGGGATTTGCTTTTACTACCAGAACCATAATTCCCCTATAACACAGCATAAATCAATGTCTATTTTCTTCTACAAACTGATGCCTGCTAAGTTTTCTCCCCTAGAAAATGCCTCTTCCAAGTTCCTGCTGCACCTAAAATTTATCTTATGCATAGATTTTTATCTTATCTACTGCATGAGTCAAGTAGGGGAAGAGGCTTTATCTTTTTTAGCCAACAGGGAAGAGCTCAATGAAAAAAAGTCCTATTGTTCTTCTGTAACAACCTGTTTGCAGCTATCAGCAAGGCCCTGATATCCAATGGAGATACACTGATACCCATCACACCACTACAAACATTTCTGTAGATCCAAATCACACGTATGAGTTATTCCACAAGAGCCCAGGCAGTACCTTATTTTTGAACTCCATCTTCTGGACTTCTGAGCACACAGGCATTGCTATATTGTAATCCTTAATATTAACGAAGAAACTTCCCAGCTAAAGATCATTAAGTGTGATAAAGTTAATTATGTTTACACACAAAAGGTGTTTCAGAGTAAGACAGCAGACTTTATCCTGTCATGGCTGTTTCTCAATAACTCCTTGTGCAGACAGCTGTAATTCCATAACATCCGCTCCACAGCAGACCTTTATTCAGGCATTCATTGAAATCAGAAGTTAAAACCTTTGCTGCCACAGTTTCAGGAAAGCTGGAAGACAATTTAATCTTTCTAAAGAAATGCATTAACAAGTCTAACACCTAAAGGAGAGGCACCAAAAGACTATTCCTGCTGAAGTGCTAGGAAGTATTTTGACTTTGTTAATTTATTCCTGCAAGGAAAGGCAAATAAGCTACCCCAGCATATGTTAGCTTTTATGCTTTTTAAGAGTTTCACACAGGAATTCATGCAGATGTAGTTCTTTCTTAGTCTTTCTGAATTAGGGACACTAGAGTCTCAATTCATCAGGTGTACCAAGGGCTACAGCCCTGACTGACTTTGTTTTTATTTATCAAAATACAATTAAGATACAAATTCCATCTTCTCCTTGCATCAAATTTGTGAAAAGGAGACATTTTCTTGCAATAAATTCATAAAGATTTCATAACATGAGCAGCAGAGCACAGAAGTGCATAATAAATCAGTCCAAACTCTAGCTGTGTCTAAAGGGTTTATAGAAAGCTCTCTATCCATTTTTTCACACTCCAAAATCTGAATTCTAATTAATTTCAGGAATCAGCCAACCTACCCTTACTTTTAAAATGTCAAGCTGAGGAGTGCATTATGTGAGATTACAATTAATCAGAAGTGCAGGCGCACACACACACACACACACCTTCCCACTTAAATTCTTCGGCCCAAAAAAATATTACAGCAGCCTTGACAGGTACTAAATGATCTTTTCAAATAATACTCACTGGTAATAGATGTTACAGTTTTGCAGCCTTGTGCTAATACAGAGCTTTTTGGCAGCAAGCAGGAAACATTTGGCAACTCCTGCGTTAACTCTAATGACATGCTGATGGCCATGACAGCTTTCTTTCTCCCTCTCCCATCTGGAAAGAGCTCCAAGGATGGAAGAACCCAGCATGCTAAATTATACAGAAAGAATTATCAACATTCACAAAACAGTAATGAAACATTAAAGATAACTGCTTCTTAGGACAATGTTGTTCCTTATTCATTTTCTTGCACAGATTATGAGTTATAAGTTGCCATCTTTGGCACCAGTGGTGCTTTCTAGTCTTGTATTGCTCTGATTCTCTCCCTCTTTAAAGTATGTGACTGCAACCCAGGCTACCCAAATATCCTCACAAAAAGCAGTTTCACATTTAGAGAAGAGCACGATATGCGTTTACATATATGGCAGGAGTGAATGCAAGGATCAGGGCTCTGTGGCCACCCAGCAGGCACCGCCTTCTCTGGACAGTGCCCTTTCCATGCTCTGTCTGCTCCGCATCTCTGCCTGTTCTTCAGTGGTTCACCAGCCATACATACAGGGAGGGAGATCCAGATCACAGACACCTCCCATAGTTAAAGCAAACCAAAATATGAGTGATGAGCTTTCCCTCCCCTCCTCTGCAGCAATAGCAGACCTTCCCTCTCCTCCCGCCCAGGCACCTTTCCCAGATCTTCCTGCCTGGTAATTGCACCAAGGACAGGATTTTATCTGGCCTCTGTTCCTGAGGTGCTAATGGAAAAATTGGACAGTCTGTACAAAACAATAGTCCTAGAAATATCATTTTGCTTCACTGTCACCTGCAAGGAGTGAGCAACAAAAACAACTGCTCCCTAATTTAATATGGACTTCAAAACACAAGTATTTCCTCATCCATTTATCTACCCACAGAGCTATTTTTGTCCAGTTCCCAGGGAGAGTTGTTACATTCCCTTGTGCCTAAAATATTCTGCTTCTTTAATCACTGCATAGGGCACCTACCTGGAGTAAATGAACTCAGCCGACAGGAGAATTTATTACAGCCACCAGCCAGAGATCAAATTCTTCTCCCATTAATTACTTGGGGCCACTATTGTTCCTAGCAGCTTCTTCTCTTAATAAAACTGATCACAGCTGGGTGTTTGGCTGCCTCTGTAGGAAGTATCAAGACTTGCTATTTCATTATACATGTGTTCTCCTTCCTTGCATATTCTCTGGAAGGGTTTTACATGTAAGTGATGAGCATTGTCTGGTTGACTAAAGTACAAGTCAAAGAGCTGGAAGATAAATTAATCCTCTCTGCTGCCATTGATTTTCTATGCAACAGTTAATAAAAAGC
This sequence comes from Ara ararauna, assembly GCA_028858755.1. Classification (NCBI taxonomy): domain Eukaryota; kingdom Metazoa; phylum Chordata; class Aves; order Psittaciformes; family Psittacidae; genus Ara; species Ara ararauna. Next base: position 7,472,672 of record CM054380.1, on the reverse strand, counting down.
ACTTTTCTTTTACACTTCTATCAGAAGAAGAGCTGGAAGCTTTATTTTTAGGGGAAAAAGAATAAAAGAGGAAGTCTTGGAAAAGCCCATCCATCTAATCCAGCATTGATAAGAGGACACAGCTTCTGTACAACTGTCCATGGAAGGTTTAACAGAGTACAGGATGGTCTTTTCCATTAGAAAGCTCTTCCATACACTGGAAAACAAATGCAGAGATCATGGGATATGGACTTAGAACATCCTTTTACTTTTCTTGTAGGGCACAATCTTCCGAAAAATAAAATTCCTTTGCAATTCCCACTCACCTCTAGAGCAGCTCCAAACATCTGTTAGTGGGAAAGCAGCAAGTCATAGCAGGGGCTAGGAGCAAAACAGGAAGAGAGCTGGGGGTGATAGTCATCTGGCAGGGAAAAATGCAACAGCACTATTCTGGGAAGGACTGAAGAGGAAATATGAGGGGAGCTTCTCTCAACTCAGTAGGAAAAGAAAAGCACACAAGGAGTCACAGTTCTGTGGTGACATTGACCCCTGTGAGCTGGGGATCAAGAAGCTGGAAGCAAATGCATCCCAGGCCCCTGCATAGGGGGCTCTGGCACAGGACACGAAGCAGGGAGGGACTTTGTCATCTCAGGAACTAGCCAGCTTGTTTCCAAGACCTGCCAGTTGCTGGAAGGTGAAGCTGGATCACAGGATTTATCACTGGAAGCACAGATGATTTGCTGGAGGAGCCATCCTAACAGCTTCACAGAAACAAGTGATCACAGTGGCATGCAGGGAGACAAGCAAGGTTTGCCTGCCACTGTGAACTTGGCACTGGTGGAAAGGCAGCAGTGAGGGAGCTGCCGAGATTAGGCCTGTTTCCATATGTTTGTTTTTGAGCTTGGCATTGCCTCAAGAGGGATTAGTGTGAGTAGTCAGGGCTCTTCCATAGGCTAACAGGAACTCAACATTCCATAAAAGATAAACTGGCAGCTTTGGGAACCCTATGGACACAGGACTGAAGCAACATGCTACAGGAAAGGCACTTCCTTATTCTTGAAGGAAGGGCTTTAGCACATTGCATATTGCTGTACACACAGGCAGGGTGCTCCTGTTGGAGGACTAAGAACCATGCTCTCACCTCCACAGAATGAAAAGAGAAACCAGAGAAGGAACTAAAAGCCCATAAAAGCACTGAAATTCAGAGCATGTTCCTGAGAGTTATAAGCCTTCACTTTGGCAGAGGTGCCATGAGTAATTCTTGCCAGGGATGGGCACAAAGCAAGCTAAAGCAGCACAGAGGTAGAGAGGCCTGATTGTATCTCAAGGACTTTCTTCATTCATCCTAAAAGCAGCTATTACAGCAGCTTTCCTAATGGCATTAAGGCAAACATCTTACAGCTATTCTAGTTCAAACTTGCTTCATGTATTTTCCCTGAACTCTAGTTCAGCAGCCTTAACCAAAGATCACCTCAAAAGTCTCTAAAAGAGCAAGTTTCCATAATTCATATTTTCCAGCTCTTTCTACTGTCTCTACAGCATTTACTCAAAGGCAATTGAGAAATAACAGTAAAAAAAAGAAAAAAGCAGGTGCTATAAAACTTTTTACCCTGTGCTTGCAAGCCTCATCACCCAAGCAGCCAGGAGTAAAGGCTCCTGCTGTGAGAGACAAAGTAGTCAAAGTGCTGAGGGCAATTATTCCAGCACCAGCAGGAAGATCCAGGGCTAAGCCATTAGGGCACCTCTGCGCTACATTGCTCTGTCAGGGCATGTAAGCCCTCAGAAACACAGGATTCAAAAGCTAGGAGGTTTAACATCTCTCCCACTTAATGAACTGAAATTTTATTCCCATAAGATGACTTTTGCGTCCCATTCATGTTTCTGAAGATATTTCCTGGCTGGAAGTGAAGCTCCCTTAACAGTGCAGATGCAACCATGGTAGTAAATGCCATTGACTTAATCTTCCAGCAAATTCATCCACTACCTAGTGGTATCGTACAAAATATTCTTAATTTTTGTTTCCTGGATTGTAGGGCTCCACACAATGGAGAAAATATCTTGGTTTAGACTTTTTGTGGAACTGGATTGCACATTTTCCTTGTGATGTGAAGTGGAAAGACAAATTACAGTCAGTGCATGTCTTATTCCTGACCAACCATTTTCATATGTTTTTTGAAAATACGTCATTCTGCAGCCCCAATCCGGGATTTCACTGAAGTCAGTGAAGAGTCTGCTTTGAAGACTTGTGAATTACTTGATCACTTGAATTTTCCTCCCATGTTTATCAGAACTTACTCTCTTATTTTCAGCTACAGTTCATTGAATGAGTTGTTTCAGAGGTCACAATCCAAAACACCTCAAAGCTCCAGGTTTATTTTCATTCTTCTATTTCTAACCAACTAGAAAAGTAAGAAAGTAAAGGTAAGACCCAGATCTCATTCACCCAGAGCATAGAAGTTGGGTCACCCCATCAAGAAAGTTCACCTGGTCTGGCTGAGCACCTACATGCACATAAGCAGTGTGAAGAGCAAATTAAGCTAGAAAGAAAGGTTTGTATACATCCTCCACTGGCTCTGAAGATATTTGCACCAAGTCTCATTTGGACCAATTCAGAAGATTAGCACCAAAACCACTGCAATGAATGGGGTCTTGCCATTCACAATGAGGACTTCCAGATTACCTCTTTGATCACGCACAAGTTATTTCACCTCCTTTTTGTACAACTTATCACTTTGGAAAGTGAGAATAAAAGTATTCTTCTACTTGACTGAATTACCTTTAAAATCTCCCAGTTTACCTTTGAGGTCTCCCAGTGGAAATTGCCAGTCTGTGTTACTACAGTTAGATCAGTTTAAGACCAGCACTGGCAAAGCACATCAACAGACCTCAACCTTGGAGGTCTAATCAGAACTCCAGGTTCTAGTGGGAACAGAGTGCTTAATCTAGACTATGAAGAAATTGTCTTGAATCTACTCTATAAATTGATTTAAGAGATAGATGAAGAATTAAATGGTATAATTACAAAGGTTAACAAACTCAAGGGAGTCATTAGACAAACTGTGAAAAGATCATCAGTTTTTGAAAAGAGCAGAATTAAAGGTAATGGAATTCAACCATTTAAACTCAGCCTTCCTCATTTTCCTCAGTTGAGAAAACATTGTAAGCCCATGTCAAACAAAAGTGTTAAATGGTAATTTCTACGTTTATCTTTGACTATTAGGTTTCAGAAAGGCTTTACATGGTAAATGCTGGTGACTATTTAACCTGCATCAGTGGAAAAGTATTTAGCATATTAAACATGACCTAAAATTATTGTTCTAACCCATCATTTCCTAATCCCTTAAATCTTAAGGAGGATTTAAATTATATAAACTTGCATAAACAAATAAATATAACATATAGGAAACTAAAACCAAAACAGACTACCTCAGAAGGAAACATGCATATTGCTAGTAAGGTTTAAGGGAGAGTTTTATGAAGTACCTCGATGAATTAAGAACCTAATTCTCATTTACAGGAACACTTAAGATCTATGATAAATGAAACATTTTCTCCAGGAAAATTTTTAACTAAAACTATGTGACAGAATAACTTATTTTATGATTTTTATGACAGCAAAAATACACAGTGCAAAAAGACTCCTGATCGTTTTCATTTCATTTCTCACCACAAAAGTGAAACATGAGAATGAAGGGAAGATTATATTGCCAGGTTTCTCATTATTAATGGTGAAGAAAATAGGTGCCTTAATGCATTTGATTACATCTTAATAATCACAGCCACTCAGTTCCTTTTTAAACATGCCAAATTCTGCAACAGAAAAATATCTTTGCACCGACCACAAACTTTTTAGTCCTGACCACTGACAAGTTGTGACAACTGCACCAAGCCTTCTGGGAGAGTGTAAATATAACTGGCTTTGCACCCGCATGAGTATCATCTGTCAAGATGAGAGCGTTATCAAAGCTGCAAGGCAGGGCTGTGCATTGCAGAAGTTTCCTGAGGTGCTTCAGGAATAATAAAGAGAGCAGTGCACATGTATATATAGGAAAAGGTTGCTCAGTAAAAGGGTGCAATATAAGAGCTGCTCTCTGAATTCCCAATGTTCCCAGGCTTTCCTCAGAGGTATTCTTTGGGGGAAAAAAATAGGGGGTTTTAATACTGTAGAGCCAGTTGAGGAGAATTCTACATCTGAAGTACACCCAAATGCTCAGATAGGACTATAAAGTGGGCCAAGCTGTCAAAAACCCCTGGTCTTTAATAGAAAGATCAATCACGGGAATATAACTGAAACATCACAACCTAGAAGTGGGCTTTCTTGGATTTTAGCTAAAGCAGTGCAGAGGACTTTTAGGAGCTGCTTCCCTTCTCTTTTTTTGTTTTATACATATCCCAAGCTTTAGGTATCTCCTGAAGGGCTGACCAGCCAAGGCTTGTAGAAATTGTAGCATGGCTTGGAAACTGCACCAGACTCAGCCTTTTGTTTGCTGCCCAACAGAACCAAAATTCAGCATCAGAACTGAGACTCCTTTGTGAGGAGCGAGTCAGCGGTCACATGAAAAGAACAAGAATGCCAATCTACCACCCAGCTTCCTGGGAAAACAGAGACCTTTCAGCAGCAGCTCTGTCTGACCACTGCTTTGCCTCCTTTCTCACTTACTGTTAAGTAAAAGAAATTAGAAGCTTGAGAATTAAAAGCAGCACTATCTCAAAGTCAAACGCATAGACTTGCATGCTGGCCCTTGGTATTCTGATACACTCTGATGAGATAAAGCAAGGCAGAGATGAAGAATTTCTTCTACATACTAGACTATCCTGTTGCCTAAAGCCCTAGGAACATAGTCTCAGCTCCCTTCTTAGTCCCTTACAGGTGGTTGTCCTGGGCAAGATCCTAGATGGATGGAAATGAGAGAAGCGTGAAAATTTGCAGTAAGGGACACACACACACGGAGTAACAGTAGCTCAGCACTGCCCTGAGACTGCTGTAAAAGGATGCTGCAGATGGGAAGGGAATAATCTATTCTTCATGCGCATGGTAGGTTAGACGAGAAACAGAGAGATAAAATTACAGCTGGGGAAATTCAATTCAGACATCAGGAAACAGTTTCTAATAGTAAAGACTGTTATGCCCTGGAACAGATAGCTTGGGGAGCCTGGGGAATATACAGTGCTGGTGGTTTAAAGAGACAGATGAACTAAATGATCTCCTGAGGCCCCTTCTAAGCCCACTTTCTTTAATTTAGGGTAAACAATTTCCAGTTTCTCCACAGACCCTTGCACCTGAATGACCTCTAACTTCCCAGACTTGGTGGATGTGCTTACTTCTGAATTAACAGTGCCTTTGGGTTACCTAAGAACAGTATATAAAACAAGTAATAATTACAGTATTTTATGACAGCTTTACCACAATTATACACAGATTGTAGCTCCACTTAATCCAAGAATGGCTTTAGGCATCTGGCTATGCAGCCTTCATTCAGTCAAAAACATCAGCCATTTCAGATCATATTCTTCAACTGCTCCCAAACAACATTCACAGGTTACAAGGCAGCAGACTGTATTTAACTGCCTCAGACACTCCAGTGTTGTTAACTGGCATGGCTCAGTTTGTCATTACTGGACAGTTTGATATTGTGCATTGTAAAAATTCCGTGAGACAAACACTTTGGGGGGCGATTTATTTAGCGTTGCCACTTAATTTTATCAAAATCACAACTTGAAGAGGAGACCTTAAGAGTCAATAAATGAATCCATACAGATCTCCTGCATGCAAAAACCAAAGCAAGACTCTGGTGATCACTACAGATCTAATCTTGCCACCCACTGCACACACTGGCATCAACCCAGTGAAGCACTTCAGTTCATGCTTCGTTTTAAGCATGCAGGTAGTGCCATTTAAGCTAATGGAATCATGTAAGTGCTTTGTTGGATGAGGGCCAGTCTCCTCAGCATCTTGCAGTGGCAAGTACATGAAGCAAGGGCTTCATTTAAGTGCATCAGAGTTTAATTGACAAAAATCAAAGTAATGCAGCATTCAGACTGAGCCCATCTCTCTAAGGCAGCTATTATAATCACAGTGAGTAGGACACAGTTTGTTTGTGCTGTCCCAGTGCCTGAAGTGTCCTGTTGGACTTGATCCACCATGCCTTATCTCTAGAGTAAGTCCTTTCTCAGCAAGTCTTGCCTAAGTCTTCCATCCAGTATGCTCTCATCAAAACAACTGACTTGTTCACACACCTGAGATGATTACACTAACTTCTCATATAACATCTTTCATACCAAGTATGTTCTACCATTTGCTGTTATCTGCTCTTGAGGTATGCTCAATGCTTAGGCTGTGGACTCTTTTCTGAAAGAGTTTCCATTTGTGCTTCAAAACTTTTCATGCATCTGTGGAACTACAAAAAACCAAGATAAATCGGGAGAAATGTTATTGATGCTGCAGCAACTGAAGACAGCAGACCACATAGTGGACTAACATCTACTTATGGAGATGTTAGGCACATAGTCCAAATATCTCCATAACTTGAAGAACAAAACTCTTTAGATATCTTATTATTCAACTTCCAAGCAAAGGAATAGTGTGCATATGACCCATTAGCTTAGACAGGTTCACCTTTATATAAGCTCCTACAACAGCAACACTGCAGTTCTGAAACAGCCCATTTCAGTGAAAACACCCCAAACCTAAGGCAACTAATAGAGCACAGATGTAGAATTAACTTCTCACCACAGTGTTTTCTTGTAAACAATTATGAAAAAAGAAATAACATGTCTGGGAATTTGTCAGGCTATTAAATTTAGTTAATGCAATTACTGAAAAAGGAGGGTTGAGAGCTTTGTTAGTAGTGTGGCTAGAGCACAGTGACAGCAAAGTGCAAGTGTTCCTGCATCTGCACAACCCTACTCACATAAGCAAGCCCCTTGCTTTAATTGCTTTTATCCAAGCACGCATGAAGAAAGTGTAAGGCTAAGCCACAAGAAAGATTCAAGATATAGCAACCAAAACAGTAACTGGGAATGGATTGTTTCCAGAAATACAATGGGTATTTGTAGCATCTTTTGTCACTGCATTTTTCCATGATCATAGTTAGAAACTAATCATCTTTCATCTACAGCTGCTGAATAGACCTATGACTGAAAAGCACGTTTCCCTATCAAATAGGGAAATACCAAGAAGGAGATGGGGAGGGTCATGTAGTTGGACCTTGCAATAGCAGTATTTCTGTAGTAGCTCTCTGAAATGTAACTATGCCTTTCAGAAACACGACCACATTTTCCTGTGCCTTCTGCAGGAAGTGGATTTATGCAGTTGCAAGCTCAGGAAGCAGTTTTTCACAACATCTAGAAACAATATGCCACTGAACATTGACCATCCTTGCAGCAGCTGAAGGAAGTAAAGTCCCTTAGAGCTGCAGCATCTCTAGTCTCTGCGCTCTGGTAGAACCTGTGCTGCAAACATCCCGTGACACAGGGAGGGAGGCAGAAATAATTCAAATACAGATATAACATTAAACATATACACATTTAAGTTAGCATGTCTGCAAACAGGATTCACCTTTCTGCAGGGTGAAGAAATTTATGTCTCTACTCTGTATTGAAGAAGTTGTGTTGAATTTTTAAGTTCTTTGCTACTCCAGACTCCTGTTGAAAGTAAGTCTTGCACAGCAACTTGGAATACATGAAATTTCAAAGGCAACTTTAAACAGCATTTTTCTGGGAAAAAAGACCTCACCTGTTAGCAACCTCATAAAGAATGTCTTTTGTAATAACCTTTTAGAGTTTGAGCCCTTGTATGCACTTATAAACCAGGTAAAAATTAGTGATCCTCAATGAACACAGTTAAATGCATGTGAATTTGGATACAGTGGCAATTTTGAAACTTCAAGTGTACCTTCACATTTCACTGATAATACAGTGAGTCATTGGGACCCTTCTAAGACTGCATTATTCATGGGGCCAGACCCTGAACTAATGCATAAACTCTCCAATTGCCCTTTGCAACTACCTCATGTGTAAGAATAACTTTCTAAAACACATGTGCAAGACAAATATACAGTATAAAAATCAATTCAAGGAAAAACTATTTTTAAAATGTCAACAAGGCTCTCTTAGCATTTACTCAGACCTCATATGAAGTCTTACAACTCTAAAGTGGCTGCTTCTACCAGAGCTTTTTCCCCTAAAAACCACATGCTAGCTGCAAAAATAATCTGAACATATTTTTCTCTTTTGTGCCTGTTCCCCAGAAAATGACTTTCAGTTATTAACTGAAAACTTAGCTTTTAATCATATCTGCTCAGAACAGAGTCAAAGCTGTGATGCAATTGCACAGCCTTCCTGCAAAGCATATGGTACTTGAAAAGCAAGTAGAAGGGAAAAATAGCAGACAGGAAAAGGTTCAGACTCCTATAGCCTGGGTTTTGCACTGCGGGGTAATTACACTGAAGAATTCATGACTCACTTTGGTGCACTACTGTGCACTGCTAAATTAGAAGTCTGGCAAGGACACCAGACAAATGATGAAATACATAATATTGGTTTCCCCAGCATAACTCATCTCTATAGTCTCATGGCGTTTCAAAGGTCTTTTTTTAGTGCTCTAAGAAAACAAGTTCTTTTTTAAATGAGAGCAACATATTGAATCAAAAATGTACCGTACAAAAGTTGACAGAAACAGGTAAAAATCCTCTTGAAAATCAGCCTTGCAGGTAGTTTGGTTAACTGTTCGCCAAAGTCTTCTGAGTCTACACGGAGTATCTTACATAGAGACTATTTTACACTGTTGTGTATTAAAGCATAAATGTGATGTGGAGATGAAGCTCTTCCACTATATAACATTCATAAAGGAAGAAAATGTTTTCTTTACAGCAGCTTACAAACGTGTATAAGCAAAATGATTTACATAAAAGCTCCCTAGTAATTTGACAGCTGCAATGAGGCCAAGCACACCAAAAGATTGGGAGAGCAAATTAACTCTTAAAGACAAATCCTTTTTCTCACAAGGATCGCAATACGTCTGGAGTTATGCAGCACATTGAATTAATACAGTTTTTTCAGATGCAACCAATCCTCTATGTAATGCTGAACTAGTTATTCTGATTGGTGATGAAAAAGAATTGATACCAGTCACAAGAGGCACCAGTGTTAAAAGCTTGCTGTGAGCCAGAATTAACTTCTCAATTTACTCGGATAAAAACCAAACAAAACACCTGGCTCTCCAGTAGGTCAGGGATGAGAACTAACTTCTATTAAGCATTTGCACATCTTTTCACAAAGGTTACTGTAACATGCAAGTGGTCATAAAGATTTCCACAGCTCATAGCAGTCAGAGGGTTTGAACATGGAGAGAGTGCTTGAAATGTTAGCAGAAATCCTGTCTATGAAATTTGCCATTAACTTCAAGGCCCCCCTGCACAAGCCTGGCAAACTTTCAGAAATAGTGGAGGCAATTAATGTTAAAGCTTCCATATGCTAAACAACCACTGCTCTGCATATTATGTATTTTGTTTAAAGCACAGAGATTGCAAACAGTTATTTTTAACTCTTTTCAGTATACCGTACATCTGTTGTGGTTTTGATTTCCATTAAAAATCAGAGTCATTTACTGATGTGGCAGTCATCCAGATTTCTACACAAAACACATGAACTAAGCCCCAAATAATGTTGTTTTATGTGCATGGGTGCATGTATTGTATTTATTATCTGCTTCAATAATTAGAAACACAGCTAAAAGTGATGGGGGGGCTTTGAAGGAACAGACTATCATACTTAAATTCTCATTTCCTCAAAATCCCTGGGCTTAAAAACATTAAGAACAAGACCATGAAACCTTTCTTTATGTTTACATGCTGCTTCTGCGACATACAATCCCATTGACTGTGCTTACTTGAGAAGGGGATCCTGAGGCTGGCTCTAAAAGGGACACACATCATGGTGTGCCAGATACCTTGAACATAGCTTTAAAGCACACACATCAAGAAAAGCCTCCAACAGTAATGAGCTACCAAAATATCTGCCAACATGGACCTCAGCCAGTAAGTCAAGCAAATTAAAAGCTGCAATCACATCTCTGACAATTCTCCAGCAAAACTTGTCCTGAGTTTTGCTTCCCTGGTGAAAAACAGAAGATAATCAGCATGCACCAGAGGTCAGTAGGTTCAGACTATCAAAGACCAGCAAAGGGAGGTTCTACAAGGGCACTGCAGAGTACCTTGCCAGTAGCCTTTTACAAGCTTGCTCCAAAGCCTGTTGAAGTCAGCTTGACTCTTTCTATAGATGCCACCAGCTTCAGGTCACATCCCGGCTTGTTGCAGGGCTCCAGCACCCTTCTCTCGGCTGATTCTAGAGGTGGCAATGCAGCATTAGAGAAAAGGACTCTTTCAAATAAGAGCTGAATTAGGGCTAGAGAGGTCAACACACTACAACACTGCTCTTACAGCAACTTTGAGCTGAATAGAGAAAATATAAGGATACTCACTTGAACCTGAAAATGAATTCCAAGGTCATTGTCTTGGCAACCTTTCAGCATTTGCTTCCTATGCCTGCATGCACAGAGACCTATTTCTAAACACAAACCTTATGAAATCAGCAGGCCTAAAACATGAACAGCCAGATGTTCAGAAAAAGGTGAAATCCAAACTGTGTATTTGATTTCTGATATGATTGTATAACTGTCCTGGAGAAGATGAGCCTATACCCTGTGGCTTATGCAAGCAACCCAGATGGAGCTTTGCTCATAAGGCAATTCCTGTTATTATTAGCAAAGGCACATCTGGCTGGCCAGGCCAATCACAGCCACAGCCATTCCCTAGCACATGTAGGTCCCAGTCCATTACCATTACAAGACAGTCCTCAGCAGGGTGAGTCACAAAGCTTGTCTGCCTTCTATGGAAGATCATAATGCAGAGATGCTATTGGGTTCTTTCACCCCAAGCAGGGCAAGCACTCACCATGTGCCCACTCATCCACTGGACAAATGAGAATGTACAGTTGTTTCAGATGTGCACAGTCTCAAATTTCCCCCCCCCCTCTTTAAAGGACAATGTGATCTTCTCTCCTTATGATTTATCTCCCTGGCCTTTATAAGCCTGCTACATATGGTACTAATTTCACACCCTTTTTCAGATGATGCAATGAAATTAAATGACACGGCCATAGTCATAGAGGGATGGCAGCACTAACACTGACTCTGGGAAGAGCTCCTTTTTCTTTTGCTCTAAATATGGGTGTACCATTTCTTTCATATTGTGTTACCACTCTACAGCTGTCAAGCCGACAATACCATCTTATGTTACAAAACCTGCAGTTCAATTTAACTTTCCTTCAGAAGTTAAACTTCCATGGGAAATTATTGTTGGAGAAATATGGCTTGCATATGTTTGTGCCAGAAAGCCATTTTTGTTGCTTTTTTCCACAACTGTGATTCCTGCATTTTTATTTGTTTTAATCATGACTCAGAAAGACTAAATAAAAGTTCAGCTTGGGTTTCAAGAACGCAAATGTGCATATTCAGCACCCAGGACAAGCTTTCCCACTACTGGCATTAGCCTGCCCAATGAAAAGAATAGCACTTCTGGAGGATTGGGCTGGCAGTGATTGGAGTCTCTGCGTGCCCTTTGGACACTGGGGTCTGAAGAGCAAAGAGAAGAAGAAAATTCTCTACAGACTTTCAGCTAAAAGGCTTCAGAAGCAATTGCCACTGCTGTCTCTTTCACCTCTTTGAGCCTCAGGTTTTTTTCTCCTCACACTCCTTGTGTGTCGTCTGTTTCCCAGCCCTTCTGGCTGTTAGGTGCTAGTAAGCAAAGAACTAAATTACTTTAGATGGCACTTACTGTGGGGTAGAAACAAGAATGCATTTGCAGTCTTTGCCCATTTCTTGCTGCCACTGCAATGGAGAGGCAGGTGAATTGCTGCACGAGAACACAGCCTCTATAAATTTAATGGCAAGAAGAGGCTACAGGGGCATACAAACTGCCAATATTTCCCTCTGGAGTAAGGCTATGTGTTGGGTTTGCAAGGCAAGGTTTTGGTAGCATGGAGCTACAGGGGTGGCTTTTGCAAGAAGCTGCTAGAAGCTTCCCCCATGCCCAATAAAGCCAATGCCAGCTGGCTCCAACACAGCCCTACTGCTGGCCAAGGCCATCAGCAATAGCGGCAGCTCCTCTGGGATAATGTATTTAAGAAGTGGGGGCAGGGAACTGCACAATCACAGTCAGAGAAAGAACTCAAAATAGGTGAGAATCAGCTCTGCATACATCAAGGAGAGTGAAGGAGAATGGAGGAGGTGCTCCATGTGCTGGAGCAGAGATGCCCCTGCAGCCAGAGGTGCAGACCATGGTGAGGCCAGCTGTGCCTCCCAAACAATGAATGACCGCAGAGGAGCAGATATCCATCTGCAGCCCAGGGAGGACCCCACGGCAGAGCAGGGGGATGCCAAAGGAAGTTGTGACCCCATGGAAAGCCCGTGCTGGATCAGGCTCCTAACAGGACCTGTGGCCCCATGGAGAGAGAAGCCCATGCTGGAGCAGGTTTGCTGCCAGATTTGAACTACAGCCCATGGGAAGGACTCACATTGGAGAAGTTTATGGAGGACTGTCTCCTGTGGGATGGACCCCATGTTAAAACAGGGAACTGTGTAAGAAGTCCTCCCATGAGGAGGAAGGAGCAACAGAGACAACATGTGATGAACTGACTGCAAACCCTATTCACCATCCCCCATGCCACTGCGAAGGGAGGAGGTAGAAAAAAAATTGGGAGTGAAGTTGAGCCTGGGAAGAGGAGAGGGGTGGGGAGGAAAGTGTTTCTAAGATTTGAGTTTACTTCTCATTATCCTAGTCTGATTTGGCAATAAGTTAAACTAATTTCCCCAAGTCAAGTCTGTTTTTCCCACAATGGTAACTGGTGAGTCACCTCCCCATCTTTACCTCAACCCATGAGCCTTTCATTCTGTTTTCTCTTCCTTACCCAGCTGAGGAAAGAAGTGATAAAGCAGCTTTGGTAGGCACCCAGCATCCAGCCACAGTCAACTCATCACAGGCTATTTGTACTTCTGTGCCTTCCAGCATCCTTACCTCTCCTGACCCGTTTTACAGTAATGCTGATGCCACCCTTCCAAGAATAAATCAAAACACCAAACAAAGCATGGAGGGGGAGGTTCAACTAGTTTCTATTTAGTCCTTTACAAAGAAAACAGTTTGGGCCTGAACGGAGTCGTGAGATACAATGGCCATTTCAGTCCCATTTTGCCACAGGTTTAAAACACTGAAACAGGTGGAAAATACAGTAATTAAGCTCTGTGACTTCTGTGCTGCCTCTGTAACAAGTTCACCCTGGAGTGTGCTTGGGCATCTGTTACACACTGTACATCCACAACAAGCCTTGTCCCTTACCCCACTGCTGCTGTCACTGTGCTCTGAGCATCAGGCCAGGGTGAGCACATTTGGAGCAGCTGCATAGCAGAACCTTTTGGCCCCAATTTATATGCTGATTTCCATGAGTTTTAAAGTAACTACATGCTAAGAGTCTAGGAAACAGCATCTTCCTTAGTGCATAAAGTAGCCCTATGGACTTTATTGGCAGTGTGTCATGGGTTCAGCAGCAGCAGTCATTTTTCTCCTTCTTGGTAGCTGGTGCAGTGCTGTGTTTTTGATTTTGGGCCTGGGAACTGCACTGATACCAGTGTTTTCAGTTACTGCATGGTATTGTTTTGGTTTGACCAAGGACTTTCTGAGTCTCATGCTCTGCCAGGGAGGGGGGGGAAGCCGGGAGGAAGGAGAAGCAGGACACCTGACCCAAACTGACCAAAGAGGTATTCCATGCCACAGCATGTCATGCCCAGGATGTAAAAATGGAGAACAGAGACCCGGAAGGGTGGGGGTGCACTGCTTGGTTGGGCTGGGTATAGGTGGTGAGCAATTGTATTCTTTCCTTGTATTTGCCTTGTCATTATTATTGTTATTGGTGGTAGCAGTAATGGTCTTGTGTTATATTTTAGTTACTCCACTGTTCTTATCTCAACCTGTGGGAGTTGCATTCTTTTGATTCTCCTTCCCATCTCCCTGAGAGTGGAGGGAAGAAAGAGGGGGGAGTGAGTGAGAGAGCAACTGCATGAGTTATAGAGGCTTAAACCACGACACAGCAGTACTTCCTATGTTCTTCTGCACCCCTCTGTATCTTGCAGATGGGACAAGTCACACATTGTCAAACCTTCATGAAAGACTCCCTAGGGAAAGCAACCTCCTTCCTATCCCCACACAACCTTCACCCTGCCATTAAGCATGCTCCTAAGTCCTACCCAAACTTAAGTACATACTAGTGCTCTGCTCTTTGCCATCTTTAAGCTCCCTGACCACTTCTCCCACTATTAGTGGTACAAAGCAAAGCACTGAAGCAGCTCTTGACTACTCACTGTGCTACTCGTGTTCTCCCTAGGAACTAGAGGTAGAAGTCACAGCTTACCTGTAATTACTAATAGAAGGTACCTATAATTATCTTCTCTGGGTTAAGGAACAATATGAAATATGAAAGAAAAAAATAGGAAAAATAAAGCAAGTTTTCACATGGGACTGCAATCACCTACAAATATAGCTCAGACCACCCCCCCCATAACCCAGACTGCCCCCATAGCCCTTGATATTCTGTTGTTTCATTATTTCTTCATGTGCTTCATTTTCAGTCCTTCTGAAGAAGACATTTTATTCTCTTACTTCATAATTTTGTTCTTTAATTTATTTGTCCCTATTTCCTTTTGTTCTTCCTTTGATGTTTATCCTTTTAATGTTTCTTTCCAAAAGCTTTTTTTTTTTTTTTTTCAAACCCTCCCAGTTTCAGTGTGCTGCTTTTGAAGCATTTTTTTTTTTTTTTTTTTTTTGTTATTTGCTGCTACTTTGCTCTTCATGCAATTTTTATTTTTCTTGCTGGCTTATTCGTTATCTGTGGCACAGAAGCAATCAGATACCAGGAACCTTACTGCATCACTCCACATCTTAAAGTGAAAGTTAATATTTGCATTTAGTTGTTACCTCTCGCACTTGACTAACCTATCGCATTTTGATTTCTAGACTGGAATTCCAAAGTGGATCTTATTATTAATAAGCAAAAAAATCTGCGGCCTTAAATTCCATGAAGGTTTCCACTGTTATGAATGTGCATCTTGCAAAACTCAGTCCAGCAAAGTGTTGACCATTAGCGAGTTGACTAGGACCTCTACTCAAATTGATGGTATTATGCACAAGGTCTCCTACCAGCAGGACCTCTACTCCTGGCAAGTGCATTATGTGCAAAGGCTTCACCAGCCTTTCAACTCAGTCTGTTCACTCTTTGAATATCAGACTGCTGAGCTGAAGATCCATGATCAGAGTTCTGTTGATTTCAGTGAGCAAACAAAGAGGCCAGCCAGGTTTTGCTGCCACCTCAAGCTGAGGGAAACTGACCCAACAGCAACAGACTCTTCCCAACAGACTCTTCCCCATCACATCAAGGCAAGGAGCTACAAGGCTTCATGGCCCTACCCCTTTGGGGACCTCAAACGTAAGTCCTTTTTCAGAATTTTCTGGCTACAACAGTGCTGAAAGGAGTAACACCTAAGAGGCACAGAGAATTCCTGTTCCTGCGCACTGACTCACCTGACAGAAGGGCATATTGAAGACAGCTGGAGATGAGAGAGGGAGATGTATAACTTCACACAGCAAAATAAGAGCATAGCAGAGCTTTGCAGTCACTGTTACTACAAAACCCTTGTGCTCTTAAAACTATTACCTCCATTAGAAATATCAGATATGTTATTTGAAGAAGAATTTGTTTTTATATGCATCGCCATTTCAGCATTTGTATGTATGGCAGCCATGCTTAAAGGGTCCCAGCTGAGATCTGGGCCACACGAGCCCTGCTCTACCTAGCTTTGAGTCTCTGAAATATTTTGAGAGACAACAGCTACTATACGGGCTCATACCTATTCTGCATGTTTTTCCATGAGAAAGGGCAGAAATCAGAGCAGACAGCCACGTACAGAATGCTAATCTAAAAGATAATAGGAAAAGCCTTGCAAGGAGAGAATTCAATTCACTTTATAACAAGAAAATGTTCATTTTCCACTGTGACACCCTGAATGGTCAAGGCTTGGTTCCTGCAGGCTCAAGTCTGTATATAAAGGTCATGATATTTTGTCAGCAAAGAAAACAAAGGTGCTGAGATGGACTAGTCAATAATTGACCGAGCCTTGTTACTCTCCACAATCCCTATCTTGTCACCATGTTCCTGTCTCAAAGTTTTAGCTGCAACTAGTGAATCGCTTCACTGAAAGAGACTTCCTACCTTGAAGAAAAGAAATCTCCAGCATTGACAACAACAACAAAGACTTCCTATCTGATTTTGTCAAAGGTCACTCAGCAGTTAGGTCCATTTACACTGTGACTTCTATCAGGTGTGAAGAACACAAAACAAAGCACCCACTAATATTCACTCCTTTGGCTTCAAAAATTTCCATGGAAACCTTCTTTTTCTGAGTTACCTCAATCTTCAAAGAGCCAGGGAAGTAAAAAGGCTGCACTCGAACCACTTTCACTTTGCATGTCTGATATTCCTGTTTGCAGCTCACCTGAGAGTTATAACCTTGACACATTTCTTGGCAACTGCCCAAAGTTTTATCTTCCAGCAGAGAAGGTAAGTGAGCAACTGCTCTCACTACTAGATTACAGGCACTGTACATATATATTATCCCCATCCTTCTTCTAACCTGTATTCCACCTGAGGACACCGCTCTTCTCCTGTAGGCACTGTACAAACAGGGAAAAAAAAGGATGGGCTCTGCCTCAAAGCATTCCCACTCTGAAGAAATAGAGCAGACAAATCAAGTCTTATTACTCCAACCTATATATGGAACTCCGTTGGTGTCTCCCAACTAAATGACAACCCTAAAGGCAATTATGTCTGACTTACAAGGGAGTATATAGCAATTATGCTTCTAGCTCAGGCACCTAGACTGTCTCAAGTATTTGAACACATCCCTTGGAGAAGCCCAAGACCTGACAGAAAGTAAGAAAGCCAGAAAACAAACCTGCTCCTAGCACCCTGACATATTCCCATACTCATAGATCATCCCTCTCTCGTAACAGCACAGCTGCTTTACCATGAGGTCTACACACATCCTCCCACCTTCAACAGCAAATGCAAAATAACCATATTTCATTACTAGGGCTTACTATTGCAGCATATCAATAGGACACCCAAGGAAGTGAGACTGTGTGAAAAAGCCCTTAGGGAAGTAGACAAACTTAGGACTCAGAAAGTGCAAATCACTGACAACAAAATTCGTCCAGGAAACCCCATCCTGCTGATGGGAAGTGAGGGAGGGAAACACCAGAGATGCTCATCACCTCCCTTGGCAAGCCAACAGCAGACTCCCCACTTCATTAAGGGAACAGAAAGCCAGCTCTGGGCCCACCTAACTCAGGCTAGAGCAGTTTAATTCAGATCAAGCGTGTATAGCAGGAATTGTCATCATTAGAGCTGCTGCCTTGGCAGGGTACCAGCAGCATCAGGATGCCCTGGCAGAATAGGAGAACTGAGCAAGGAGAAGCCTGAACCACAGGGCAAGCGGCAATTCATTAGAAAGGAATATTGCATCTAGTTACTAAATTAAGAAAAAAAATAGTTAAGGACTAGGAATATAGAAAGTACATTTTTTTAATTTAAATTTTTACAAAACTATGCTTTCACTACAAAACCTACTAAGTAACAAATCATAAGGTGGGAAAGAAAAAGGGCTGCTGGAAACTCAAGTACCCCTTGCAAGCACCTGCCTTTCACATGGGTTTCTCTAAG
Source organism: Ara ararauna (assembly GCA_028858755.1). Taxonomy (NCBI): domain Eukaryota; kingdom Metazoa; phylum Chordata; class Aves; order Psittaciformes; family Psittacidae; genus Ara; species Ara ararauna. The sequence goes on along the minus strand of CM054380.1, from coordinate 7,454,870 downwards.
CTTATAGTGGGTTATGTGGCAAGGTTTGATCAAACAAATAGCAACTGGTGGGAAAAGAGGGAACATTCCCAAATTTTTTAATTTTTAAGTGATAACTATTACACAGGGATCTTCCATGATCAAAGTTTTAAGCGTCTTTAATATAAAAAGACCAAAAGCAGATTTGCGATTGTGTTTCAACAGTGCTCAGGAAAACACTGTAAGGACAGGATGCAAGCAAAACATGGGATAGCAGGAAAACAGAAGGGACTGGGGGAAAGGGTAGGTGCAAGGGGGTTCTCACAAGCCCCTGGTATCACTGGAGAGACTCACTGGGCTTTGCACTTCCAGTCATGTCACACTGTTCTTCAGGATACATGATTGGTTATATACACATAAGGACACTACTAAGTTTAAGAAGTTTCTTGACTCAAAGACTCACCAGAAGTCCCAGTGTTTCAGGGCTTCCTATATAGAGTACTCTTAAGAGTTTCAGTACCTTGTAGGGTTAAAGTCAGGAGTATGAATTATTTTCCAAAGAAGTGAGACTTCAAATATCATAATTATCTCTCTCTTATAGTGGCTTTTATTGATAGATCTCAAAATGTTCCATGGATTCCTTCCTATCACATGAGGAAACAAAACTGAAGCAACTTTTCAGCATCACATATAGCCAAGGAGCATCCAAGCTGGGTAATAGTCCTGGTGTCTCCTGGGGGCAGAGGAATTCATAGCCTGTTAGGTTACACTGCCTAGTTGTAAGACTCTCTCATGAGGGTATTTTATTAGTATTTTAATTTCTATTTCAGGCTGTGGCATGCTTTAAATTTCTTTGTGGTTTGCTCTCTTACTTCAAGTTTTAAAGTTATCTGATTGAAAATTTAGCCAAGAAAGAGGGGGAAAAAAGCTCAATAAGTCAAAATATCCATATAAATCAAAATTAGAAGGCAACAAAAAAAATCCCCAGAACAGCTTCTTAAATGTACTATTAAACTGTTCATGTGTGCATGCATTTATATACTCATATGCACTCAAATGGGTCTGTGTGTGACTGCACACTGCAGCATGCAGAAGCTCCCTCTGTTCATGTGTATCTACATCTTGTTTTAACATCAGGACACATTTTCTCTAGGCATAAATCATGCAGCTCCATCAATTTCAATGAATTTGCAAAATAATTGTGTAATTTAGCAAGCCATGTTTTATACACTTTGAGAAGATTCACGCACTATTACTTGAACTCAGAAAGTCCACAAGGAATACAGTTATTTGAAAACAGTAAACAGGAAACAGTTGTCATAGGCAGATGAAGTTATGGTAACTCAAGTAGTGCATGCTCTTATGTCATGCACAACAAGATAATTTGTTTTGACTTAGTTTAAATAATAATATAGATAAGAACACAACTTAACAGCTGATTTTCTTTACAACATCCTACCACTTCAGAATGAGATTTATCAGCCCCTCCATAATGTAGCTATATGCAAGATTACTACTCCACTTAATGACTAGAGCAAATGTGATCCCTCCAAAGGCCAATCACATTGCTTTAGCAACAACAATAACAGGTTTTGTTCTTGCATTGCCAGGCAGCTTTTTGTTCCAGCCGATGGAATAATTATGCATTGTGGACCAGATCCTCAGCTGATATAATTAGATGGCATTTCATTGAAATCAAGGCCAGCTGACACCAGCCGAGGAGCTAACCCTTGATCTACAGCAGCAACAGCTGAGGCCTTGCAATACAGGCAGGGAAAAGCCTTCTGTTTCATTGCCTTAATATAATAATGAGTTCTCTGCTTTCAACAGGTTTATCAAGCAATCAGTGGGGTTTTGGATCATTTAGAATACTGGATCCCAAACTAAGGAATGGGAACACTCAAAGAGAAAGGCTGAATCTGGAAGCTCTGGTTTTCTGAAATCAGTTGGGGCTGGTGATGCATTTCCAGGATGAGCTACCCAGCTCTGATGATATGACAGCACCAGCCAGCTCTGCTGGTAACAGCGGAAGCCAATCACATGTCCCCCCTTTCATCACTATTTAGCTCAAGCCTGCATCTCAATGCCCCTCCAGTCAACCTTAGCAAAACCATTACAGGAAGGAATGCTGGCCATACCACCTGATTCATCTGGGGGAAGATATTTGATCAAGACATTAAAAAACATCATATAGCTAACAAAATCCCAGGCTGGAAGGCAACCAAGGCAACATTAGTTTGCCTTTTTTTTTTTTCTCCTCATAATATATTAGCCCACCACCTCAAAGAGGTCTCACTGATCCTTCAAGCACCAACAAGAAGTTGGTGCTTATGAAATTTCCTTCTGTTCAGTACCAAGCATATAGCTTAGCACGAAAAGTGATTTCACAGTGTGGGAGGTTAATATGCAGTACCCACTAGATTACCAGTGTGTTTTGTGTTTACAAGGCAAAGCACCAATAAACTGGGTCAGCACATGAATCTTCAGAGGGAGGAAAGAGAGGGAGAACAGGAAGAGCACCCTAGGCAGCATCACCACAGGGGCCAAGCAAAGCACATGATGCCCTTGGGACTTCCAGCATCATGGATAGATGTTTTCAGAAAGGAAAATCCATTTTTCCATTAGAAGTAACAATAGAAATATTACCTTGATTGAAAATGTGCAATCAGGCCTGACTTACAGTTAGCCCTGCTGCATTCAGGCTTTACATCAGAAGGCTGTAAATTGTTGTAATAGAAAATAGCTGTTATGTTTACTCACCCAAAACCATGCTTCATTTATTTACCTGTACACATTATCACATACACTCACTATTGTTGCTGCTCAGTGAGGCAAACAGACAAAAATGGGAAAAATAAACATCTACACAGATTTCACCAGCAGATAAGCTATTAATTCTTGCACAAAAACAATGAAGAAATGCCAGGATATACTACAGTAACCACTCCTGAATTCTTGATTACATCATTAAATAAAAGCAAAGGTACAACATGCCAAAAAAAAGGTGCTTAGTGTTAATTTCTAATATCAAATTAAAAAGTCTGTTAGGTCCAAAGCAATCTTGGCTTGTGATTGTAGTAATGCAGTGTGAAATTTCCACTAGCATTCAAATACTTCCAAGAAAATAGAGGACAGATATTTTAATTCAATGGCCAAAAAAAAGAAAATGAAGAGTTGATGTAAAGGACTTGATTTCATTCAAGTTATTGAAATGAGATGTATATAATAACTTATTAATGTCAAAATATTCCATTAAGAACTTATTATGTCCTTTTTTACATAATACTAGCAATTATAGGGGTAATGCTGGTCCAACACATAGCACAGCAGAAACAAAAAGCTGTTTGCCACGTACGGGAATTCAATATGAAAGCACAGTTTAGATAAGGAGAAATATTTACATTTTTCTTACTGAGCCCAAGACCTCAGAAAGTAAAATAATAAACAACTAACTTCTGAAACTACCCAAATCAGGCTTTATTACAAAGACCCCATGGCTCTACACACACAAGCTCTGTGGTTAAAAGCTTGTTTGAAGAAAAGGTTGAACAGCAGTCAGCAATTACCAAGAATTTTTGTTTTCCCATCAACTCCAAGTCTTGAAGGCAAATGTCTGAGACCAGAAGGAGGTAACTTGCCTGCAAACACTGCACTTGCACTGAAAGGGGATGGGCCAGAGCATCAAGGTACATAAGCAATGAGGTAGAGCTGAAACCCAGCCAGCTGGACACAAATCCCCATTTCTTCCCCTGCCACAGGAAAATGGCACCATTCTTTGGTAGAAGCAACTCACACACAACCCAGATGACAGCACAAACACAAAAGCTCTCCTGCACCAAACTAACATTTGCCCACAGCCAACAACAAGGTTGTCCTGGGAAGCTTTACCAGCCTTGGTAGCTCTTGGACTTGGTCCCTGAGTCTTCCTGCCCTGCCTGCTCCTTATCTTGTACCTGCTGCCCAATTTCCAGGCTATTCTGACCTTCAGCCCAGCTCCTGACTTGTCTCAGTAGCTTCTTGACCACAAGCCATCTCAGCCATCCCAACCCAGTAGATATTCTGGTTCTCATCTCCAGCCTGACCCTAACACCAGGCTCTCTGACAGCCCCACAGAGCTACCAACAGGAATGCAAACATGAGATTGTCACTTACTCTGTGTCCCCAAAGAGATTATTAGAGAGGCAGGGGGATCCACTTCACTCACACCCAAGACACATGGCTCCAAATCAAGATCAGGGCTGTATTCTTTCATTTATTCATGGGAAAGATCAGTGGGAAAGCATGGAGGCTGGTATCCTCCTCATGATGAGATGTGCTAGAGATGTTTTCCCCACTCCAGTATGGGCTCCTAGATGTCTCTTGGCTTCATGCCCTTGCTTTATCAATCAGCAGGTCTTAGAGGCACAGTGAACTATAATACACTAGTAGTGCTGATGATTAGCAGACAGGCTCCAGAATGGAGGAAGAAAGGCTTTGGAAACTGAGAATCACATGTTGGCCCATAGTCCAAAGCAAAGCCACAAACTTGCTCTCTGCTAGTGTTGGCCATCTACAGTAATAAGTACATCTTACTTAGCAGATGACCACATCAGTAGGTAAAGGCATTGAGAAGCAAAGAATTATATGATGTTGGTTTACTTTAAAGCTTGCTTTATTGCACTGAATGAAGAGACAAAAGAAAAATCTGATTAAGGTAACAGCACCTGCAAATGCCAGCTGGGAAAGACTGAAGCCTGAAAGATAGCAGGCAATTTAAGGAAAAATATGCCTGCAGACCATCAACAGGAACACAAAGCTTCACACTTAAGGCAGCCCCAGTTAACCAGTTTGTGAGATAATTCCCAAGACCACTCACCCCTCCTGAAGCACTGGCTTTAACCGCTCCCTCCATAACTCCACTCATCAAGGCACAGACTCTTGCTTCCACCTGCCTCCTTTTGTCTCCTTGGGCTTGATTGGTAATCCAGCTCAGCTGAGTTCCCTAAAAGACAGCACCAGAAGCTCAGCAGGAGATAGGCTGCAACCACAGGCAAGCAAAAAGAAAAAAAAAAAAAGCAAACAAACAACAAAACAAAACACAAACAGGTATTTTTCTACAGGCTATTCATGCTGTACCCTCATTAGATATCATATCCCCTTCCAGCAGAGGTGGGTTCCCCACTTGAACCAAAACTGAAAGATTCTGTCTGATGCACCTAAAATGCCAGTTTGCTAAGCTAGGTTAAAATAAGCTCAACTTTAACGCACTACATAGAGAGGTAGTTAACTTATGAACAGAGCTTGATTTTCCAAGCAGAACCATACAGACATGCTTTTGAGCACTGGTGGGAGGCTATGGCACACAAAGAACCAGTGTTACTGTCCTCATGGTCAACTGACCAGATGCCCTTTGACTGAATTGATCTTGGTGAAAAAGTGGAAAAGGTGATGAAAGATGGGAAGCCTTGCCTTTGGCTCCACCACAAAATGGTTTGCTATGATTAATATACCAGTACTTGAAGGATCCAGGGTGAAATGGCTTCTAAGAGAATCAAAGTGCTGCACCTACAGTGAGCGCTGTACCTCTGAACCCCAGTATTATGAGGTCCCTGTAGGAGAGCAAGTTTTGTTCCTCCATAAAGGTGCAGAGCAGTCCAAGGGATCATGGCCCTGTCAGTTCCTTTTGTCCATAAATTTTCTTTTCCTGTGGGAAAAGCAGTGATTTCCCTTGTGCAAAACATGGTGACACTGTAACAGTGCATGGATGTGCTTCAGGGGAGTGCAGAGCACAAGGCTCTACATAAGCACACAGAGAGGGAACAGTGCTTGATGGAGTCTGGCAGTGGAGGAATACTTTTTTGGGGGAAAGAAATACTTTAATGCTGTTTAATCCAGGGAATACTAGGCCAACATGATCAGTGTTGAGATGACTCTGTGGATAGGTGGCAGTGGGCATGCAGAAGCACATTGCCACTCTCCCTGCTAAGGACCACAAAATCCATGGGACCCCCTGCCCAAGTCAGAATCAGCAGCCCAGAGCATCCCTGTCTCGTCACCTAAAGACCATTGGAGTGGCTTGTCCCTTCCTCCAGATTTAGACAACCACCAACAGCACCCCTTGGGCTCCAGAGGCTGCCCTGGTCCCAGGACCACCAGCTCTATTAGCTGTTAGGCCACCCAGCCACGGAGCCAACTGCACAGCTAACAGCAGTGGGAAAGAGGGCAGATTACCCTGCAGCATGCTCACGGATTATGACAGCCCATAGGATCTCAGATTAAAAATAAAGGCTGCTCCTCCAGAGGAAGCAAAGCACATGGCTTTCCTTGATGACCTTGCTCCGGCAAGGGGCTGGGGGTGAGGGGGAGCTGGACAATGACAGAGCAGAATCGCAGCTCCCAGCCTGGGCGCAGACCACGCTGACACTTTGCAATGCCATCTGTGCAGATTCCTCTCCGCGCTACCACTTTCGCTTTTTCCTTCCATTTTTTCTTTTTTCTTTCTTTTTTTTTTTTTTTTTTTTTTCCCCACAAAGCGTTGTGGAACAGACGCCCTCTCCTTGCCCCAGTTGGAGCTGCAATAGAATGAAAAGGGGGGTGGGAACGAGGGAGGAGAGAAAAAAACCCGCTTTTGGTTGAGGTTTTCCTGTTACTATCACTGTAGCGTTTATTTAGCCAATCTCCTAACTATGACGTGAGGAAGGCAGGAATCATGGCTCGCTCATAATATTTAACACACCCACTGAAAGCTGGAGCTGCAGAGCTACTAGTCCAACCAGTCTCCAGAATTCAGTGTAGCTGAAAGAGGTTTTCACTCTGCACCTGCCAAAGATCTCTCCCCCCTCTTCTCTTCTCTCCCCCCTTCTCTCTTCCTTTCTCTCTCTCTCTCTAAAAGGCAGGTCTGTAAGACCCAGCAGAGATCAAAGACGGGACCTCTTTGCTTAAAAGAACCTCTACTGATTTATATTAGTTTCTTTCCTCTAGCCCTTCTTCTCCCCCCCCTTTTTTTCTTCTGTGCCATATTTAACCTTTATGTTGCAGTTGTGCCATCAGACAGTTTTGCGGCCAAAAAAAAACAACCCAAGCCAAAGCAAAAGCCCAGCTTGGATACAGCAGCCACCCAGACTTGATCTCAGTTGAACATACTAATCTCTCCCAAGCACTGGACGCGATGGATGAAGAAACTGGAACCGCTCAAAGAAAATGATTTTCCAGCCAATGTTCTTAAACAATCTCAGAGAAGAGAGGGAGCGAGCGGGAGAGCGCTTCTGCTGCATCACTGGGCACATTCAAAGGAAGGGAGTCAGCGTTTCCAGCAAAGCCAAATATTATGGATGATTTTTTTTCTTCTGTCGCCTTTCTGTACAGGTTTTCTTAATATTATTCTCTCCCCTCCTCCACCCCTTCTTTTCTTTTTCTTAGTTTTTTACATTTTATTTAATTAGAGCTAGTGTCTGATGCCGGTTTCTCTTCAAGAATCAGTTTTCCCTATTTGTTGTGATCCCTGTAATAAAAAGAGAGAGAAACCGTGAGCAGATGGCTTTATACGTTGCAATGCCGCTGGCATTGTTTTCCTCTTGATTTTAAAAGCCCGGTCCGGTGCTCCTTTATATTTTTTTTTTTCCTTTTATTTTTTTTTCTTTCTTCCCCCTCCTAAGTTCTTGATGATACTGAGACATGAGGACCTATTGTTTTTAGCCTGTTTATTTCTCGGCGCCTATGGAGGAAACTTTATTGACTTGATCGCTCGCTTCCAGATCCGAAGGGAGATAGCCGAAGCCCCGGGGGGGGGGCTGGAAGACCCACGCCTGCCCGGCTTTCTCCTCCAAAGCGCTCCCGACCGACCCCGCCGCCTCCCCTCCCTTCCCCTTTATTTTATTAGCCTCCCCGGCCATGAAAATGCTCCTGGTCCGCAAGTTCCGAGTGCTGATCCTCATGGTGTTCCTCGTCGCCTGCACCATGCACATCATGATCGACCTGCTGCCGCGGCTGGAGCGGCGGGGGACTGAGAGCCGCCCCGGCTGCTCCTGCCCGCCGCCCGCCGCCGCGCCGCCCCGCGCCGCCCCGCGCTGGCCCAGCAAGCACACGCTGCGGATCCTGCAGGACTTCAGCGCCGAGCCGGGCTCCAACCTCTCCTCGCAGTCGCGGGAAGCGGCGGAGCGGGCGGCGGGCGGTGGCGGCGGAGCGGGAGGCGGGGGGGGCACGGCGGCGGCGCGGACGCGGAGACTGATCGGCCCCGGGGCGCCGCGCCCGCCGCCCCCCGCCGCCGCCGCCGCCCCGCTGGCAGCCCTATTCCAGCACCCGCTGTACCGCGCCGCCCTGCCCCCGCTCGCCGACGGCGACCTCCTCTTCAATGTCAACAGTGACATCAGGTTCAACCCGCGGGCGGCCGAGCACACCGAGTGGTGAGTACGGCGGGGCACGGGGGCGCGGTTTGGCTCGGATCGGGGTGGCAGGGTTCGGTTTGCCGGGGTAGGGGTATCCCTGGGGTTGAGGGGGGGGGAGGTGAAGAGGAAGGCAGCGGGGTGCTGGGCGGATGGTGTGGAAACGTGGCGCGGCGCTTGCCCGGGTCGCTGCCTTCCCGCTTATAAAGTGGGATTTCACCGGGCGGTCAGGAGAATAGACGTAATATCTGGTTTGGAGTAAGCAGAAGGCTGAACTGAACGATTGTGTGTTACCGGGTAAAAAGAGAGATTGTACACAGGCGTGACCAGTTGTGCTTCTTGGAAAAAGAAATAAAACAAAGCCCAAAAGCCGTGAAATAACAGAATAATCACAGGAACAGGCTGGAGTGCCGAGGCCGAAGGGTCTGTATGCCCCAATATCCCATCTCCAGCTGTAGCCAGAGGCAGATGTTAGCAGTTAAAGGTAGAAAGAGGAGTGAGCCTCCCTTTCCAGCACCTTCGTGGCCTTCCAGCAGTGGGACCAGGCAGTAACACATGAACTTCCTTCAAAATCAAGGTCTGGTATCACAAAGGCATTCATCCTGGCAGGTATTTCTGCCTTCGAGGTCTGATCCGTGCTCCATTTTTCATCCTCAATTAATTCCCAGTTCTAGCACCTCTTCTACTTTCCAGCCTTCAAAGCAGTTGGTTGCCTCTGTGAATCCTATGCCCTGTTGGCTAGTAAGAAATGCTGAGAAATTTCAATGACTGAAAAATGAAAAGGGTTGTCTAATACAACAGCACCCTCTTCCAAACACACTGACACTGTAATGCACTGCACTGTGCAAAAGCTCTGTCAAGCCACAGAGCAGCCCGTGTGAGAGGACTATTTCTGATTTCCGCCCCATGAGCATGTGAATTGTCCAGGCCCCTTCCATCTAATAATAAAAACTGACTGTGAAGTGAAATAGCCTGAAAAGTTCTGGTTTATCTGAGAGGGAAAATAAAAAGTCACAATTGCATGGACATATGGAGATGAGTAAAACCATGGAGGACTTCTGGATTGAAGATACATGATGGTTTATGCAGTAGGTGGAGAGTGAAACTATCACTGATGTCCACAATGCAGCTGCCTCTTGTACATATTTTCCCTAGTGGCTGCAGCCAAAGTTCACAGAACTAACATGAAATTTAGGAGTTAAAAGCCAATTTAACAGTCATTTTCTGTAACAGGATCCTACTGCTGTGGAAGGGGCAAAACCATCCAGACTTGTTCTTTAGTAACCAGTTTGGAATGATCCAGTTTCTTCTCATTCTCTCTATTTAGAAAAAGAGGAGAGAGTGGGAGCATTTGGTACAACAGGTCAGGTTACTGCTGCACTCAGTTTCCAGACCCAGGTCCCTGTTAAATAAAGGTTTAGGGTGATGCTGTCCTTTGGGTAAAACTTGTAAAAGATACATGCAACATAATAAAACCTAAAGACGATACAAAACTTGCAGCTCTGTGTTTCTGCTATATAAGGGCCTGTGCTAAACCTCAGTGATGTCATTCTGAGTTTAGCTCGTGACTTTCATGGGCTTTAAATCAGGCATGATGAGCGGAGGTGAAAACCCATCTTCCATTTAGCCCCAGGTGGGAACAGGCTCCTGGTGTGCTCCCGGCACAGGGACAACCCCGGGGGCTTCTCCCCCCACCGTAGTGCTTTGCCTTTCTGGGTTGTCACATTTTGAAGCCCTGTTTCTTGATGCCTGTTACAAACTGTAACATTATTTCTTTCTCTTCATTTTTGGGTTTTTGTTGTGTTCTTTTTTGGTGGTAGGCAAAATGAAGATAATGAAGAATTTTTGCCAACTGGAGAAACCTCCATAGACTCCTACCCAAACTGGTTAAAATTCCACATTGGCATTAATCGGTACGAGTTGTATTCCAGACATAATCCTGCAATTGAGGCTTTACTGCAAGACCTGGTCTCCCAAAAGATAACCAGTGTTGGTATGTTCAGATATGTATATATATTTTTTTTTACCATTATTTGCTCATTGTTCAGGATCTCATTGCTGTTTGAATATTAATATTTTGCATGGCTTCTCTCCAGTGTGCCTACAACATTGCTTCCCGACTTCTGTGCTCATTTTCCCTGCTAAACATAAAGAGATATTGCCAGCTCTATATTACCTGAATAATTGCAAAGTCTGCCAGCAAGGCAAACCCCATTCATTTCAGAGATATTTTAGACACGATCATGCTGAAAGTGCTCAATTCGGTTATTTAAAATAAATAGGGTCATAAAAAAAAGATGGAAAAAAGCAGGTAGCATCTTGCAGTAGCTAGATTGGTATTATTAGCTGATTATTATTTAAAAGGCTGTGTCTGGCAGCACTCCTCTGCCCAAGGAAGGAGCAAGGCGGCTGACCTGCAGCCCTGCAGCGATGGCTGCAGGAGCATCCGGCACCGCGGGGCTCTGCGGCTCAGCAGAGCTGCAGCTTCCCCAGGCATCGTGCAGGGAGCTCCAGCCTCCCGCTGAGCAGAGTTCAGCTCTGTTTATTCTGCTTGTAGATCCACAACAGGGAAGTGCTCATGCCAACCTTTGGCTCTGGTTAAACAAGGTGACACAGTTTGGGGCTTTTCTCCAGGGCTGGTTAATGACAGTGTGTCTTTCCTTGAATTTAGCTGCATAGATGCACAGGGAAAAAATAACCTCAACCCCAAATGAAAGCTCTGGGACATTAAACAAATGCACAGCCAGTGGTTTCCAGAGGTGGAGAGCTGTAGCACATGTAGTGGTTTCCGTTGGCTGTGCAGAAAATGAAGTTACTTTCGCTGACCACAAAGTCTGTTTCAGAGGAATGAAATAACATGAGCTCTGGAAAAGTGCTGGTGGTGTGTTGGCACCACAGGATGAGGTCAGCAGGTCTTTAACCCTGCAAGGCAAAAATTCCCCTGGCTTCAGCAGGAAATGGCCTGGGCAAGAATAGCATGAGCAGCCCTAAGGTTTACATTTTCCTCTGTGTGAACCACAGCAGCTGCTGAGCAGGAATAAGGGAGATCCTGGGTCATCAAGAGTGGGCTTATTTAGCTGATCCAGATGGAGTAGGTGTGAAATGCAGGATGCCACAGGAGAGCTTTGCCTCCATGAATTGAGCTGCCCGATGGCTGTACTCAGCACACAGCTCTGCTCTGTGCTCTACTGGGGCAAGATTTGGAATAGGGCAGTTTGTGGTACCCAGGTACTATCTCACATGTTGGATTCAAGGGTCCAATGGGCACCTAGTTTATAAAAGATGACAAACACAGGCTTATTTATTAACCTGTGATGGATTTTCTGTCCCTAAAACTCTGGATTGGAGTGATTCATTAAGGAGCTCAGGTTTGACAAGCCATGTATTTCCCCTTCTCTAGCTCAGACATGACACTGTAGATAGCAGCAGACTCTGCCCATGGTCCTCAGGCCTGTGCTGGAGGGTAGCAAGGGCACTCGTGATTTTCTCCTTGACATGAGCCCTTTCTTGACCTCTTTCCTCAATACCAGCTGATTTCTGGAATATTAGTGACACATGAGAATGGGGATTGAGCCAGTGCTTGGTAATACAGGAGTTAACATTGATCTTCAAGAACATCCATGGAGGAGGAAAAGATGCAGGCTGTGCCCTTCCCCATCCCCTGAAGGCAGCAGCAGTGTTCCAGGCAGTGATCAGCCTGTCCCCAGCTCTGGGCAGAGGTGATGCTCACCCAGCCCATCTCCTGGCTCATCTATTGAGGTTTACACAAAATGCATTGGCCGTAGCGGTGTTTTGTACTGCATGGGTGCTAAAAGTATAGATCTCTATTTACCTCGTCAACACTTCAGAGTTCAGCTGTGTTGTCTATGCAGGAGTTGAGCAGTGTGTACAGCACACTCGGTAGCATTTGAGCCATGAAATCTGTCACTTCTGCAGAGCAGTGAGATGCTAAGGTTATGTAGGGACATAGGAGCTGGTGGCGGAAAAAGGGAGGTAGGAATGAAAAATAATAGTTTAGTACTCACTGTTCACTTGATCTTCACTTGTGCTTCTGGGCATGTTGCTTAACCTCTGTATGCTTCAGTTAACCTAGCAGCAAAATGGTTATCAAAAAAATAGGAGTGAAGTCATGACCCTGGTGACGTAAGTGGAAGTTTTGCCATTTGCTTCCCTGGGGCCATGATTTCACCTAATGTGTCATATAGATGTGTCATGAGGTTTCCGTTAATTATGATTTTGATAGAGCTTGCAAATCAGTGGGGAGAAAGGGCTATGGGACCACAGAGGAAGATTTATGGTTGGCTTTTAGTGATTTCCTATGGGATTGTCTCTCTGTTAATGTTTGAAGAAGGCTCTTCAGAACATGATAGGGCCTCGTATCTCGCAAGAAAAGCACAGAGACATGGTTTCTATCAATGATTCATTATAATTTCCATAAACTAAAACATGAGGTACGTTTGGTATTGGTATTGGTCACTGTGGAAACTGACAGGGAATGATTTCTGCACATCAATCCCAGTCTAAAATCAAGTGTATGGAAATGGAAGGGGACTTTTGCCAATGTAGAGATGCCAGGATCTGAATTTTGCTGGTAGATAACATCTACTGCTTGCCCCTGTGGGGATTTAGGAGCTTTGTCAGGTTTCAAAGCAAGAAAGCTTTTTGTTAATACACTACACTTCTTTTTTTGTTTGTTTTTGTTAGACAGTGCAGTATCTTTTATGTGGCAAATTCTTTGGGTGTTTATAAGTACATATTTTGAAATAATACTTGCCAGTTTTCAGCTTTACTGCAGAGCAGCAGCAGGGATTCAAAAGTGTGTAAGCTGATTAATAGAGAGCAATATATTTGACCAAAGGACATTTATAGAGTTGTTACAGTCTTTTGCATATCTTTTAATTTGTCTTTTTTTTTTCTTAGAGTAAATTTTTTTTTGTTTTGCTGTTTTTATTTTTTTAAGGCAGGTGCAAAGATGCCAGGTTAGAAGTGTAAAATAAATGGAAACCTTCATAAATGCCCGATCTTCAGGCTTCTTTTTTCAAGCAGTGCGATTAAATATAGAGGCTTACATGTATTAGATGAGGTAGGATATTGCTTTATCCAGTTTCTTTCCAGTGTCCAGATTTGCCTTGGCTCTAATAGAATTAGGTGATTTGCTGTGAGAGTTCTTGATACCTATAGTGATTAGGTCCAATCTGCAGCTAAACAGCTTTCTTAGCCACATTGTCATTTCTCTGCTCAGCTTACATTATTTATGGAGGAGAGCGGTGACCAGATTTATCCCCTGCCATCTATTAGAACTGCTCACATAACTCTGTAACGTGCAGTGTTATTTTAAAATGAAAACGGTGACAGAAGCAATTCCCAAGAGCAGGGAGCACCAAGGTGACATTTTCTTGATGTTAAAGTTTAAATGGAACAAATCCATGGATGGGAAGGAGCATCACATTCAGCTCCCACAGTGACACCTACAGCTGGCCTTGAAAAGGACAAGGTTGCCCAGAGCTTTCAAGCTGAGGATGTATTCTGTGCCCTGTATCAATATATATATTTCGTATTCATTTTATTCAGCATAAAAGGGATAGCTCTTAATTTGATTTAATTCACTGAAAATTTCCTCTTGCCAGAAATAGGAGCCTAGAGAGAATTGGTTTTTCATTTAGCACTGAAACAGTTTTCAGAAGAAGCCTTTCAGAAGGACAGGCAATTACTTATTTCCTTTGCTTTTCATAACTGTTTATTGCATGCATAAATAACCATAGTTAGCTATTTTCTTGCATATTTACAAGATGTCTGTGCATAATTGTGGTAGCACTGTCAGCAGTTTAACAACAAATATGGCATGGTGCATTGTAGAGACAGTGTGGTCTTGATCTTGATTGTACTGATGTCCAGAGGAGCTGTGCTGTGGGATTGCCTGTGAGCAGAATAGGTTTTTGTAATTCCTGTGTTTAGTTGGGGTTTTATTTTTTGATTCTTTAAATTCACTGGTTGGTAGGGTTTAGAAATATTACCTGACCAAGTTAATTTCTGAACCTGCAATGCCTTCAGTTTGTACAAGCAGTGATTAGAAAGCAAGCATGCAAGATTACTCACACAGTGAATAAATGCTGCAATTTACTGAGGTGGACTCTGCTTCAAGTCAGGGGGGAAAAAAAAGGAAAAGACAAGATGCTTAATATTGAATGTAAGTTCTGCTGCTAAAGGAAATTATCAAAACCTCATCCAAAGAAAGGGAAAAAATGCTGTTGAGAGCATGTGAAAAACATAATTAAATGTAGCGCCATTGATTTACTGTATAAGAAAACAATGAATATGCCAAGAGTCAACAGATTGATTTAATGTACAATTCCAGATGAAAGGAAGGGACTTAACATGTACAACAAAGCCTCTGAATGATTTCACAGTTCTCTTCCCCTCTACAAGTCTTTCACTGTCTTGACTAAACCAAGAAAGGCCTTTAAAAACAAGTTAGCAGAATTGGCTCAATAAGAACAAATTAAGAGATGATGAGGGATTGAATTTGTTCTGAAATATGTTCTTTACAGTATGTACAGGGCCATGTCTGTAGCTTGGGGCAGAGTATTACTTTCTAAAGCCAACTGGCACATTTATTTAAATTTAAGCTTGGCCTATAAATAGGAATCCAAGATGGATCTGTATGTCCTCTGTTTCAGGTGTTGACTGCATCCCAGGCTTCGACTAGATCTCACTTCTCAGGCATTAGCGTTGCATAATTAAATACATTTTAAGAAGTTTGTGGATCCTGACCAGGGTCAGAGGTCCTGTTGGGGCTCTTGCTCTCCATCAGAAGATCATGAGGTCTGGACAGGCCAGTAGGATGAGGGCTATCATGCAGCAAAGCAGGAGCTCGAAAGCCAGACCAGTTTAAATTCCAAATCCTTTTGGGTCAGATCCCTTTGAGCAACATTTTGCCTGTGCTAGGAGTTAGTATCAGATGCTAGCCAGAAACACTAGCATACAGTTATAAAAAGATGATTTGGAAATGATATGTTGTGCATGTTTCATACTGGATGGTGCCTGTGGATCAGGAAGGGAATTTGGGTTTTGTATGGGTGAGGAGACAAGGTGGGGAAGCAGCAGACATGGCACATGGGTGTGAGAACTGGTTCATAGATGTAAATGGAGTGGAGATTTTTGGAGGCTTGATTCAAAGTCCGTCAGAGAAAACAGAAGTAATATCACCAGTTTCACTAGTCTTGTACAAGACTGTAATCCCACAGACACTCAAGCTAAAAAGATGTCTTGTAAGATTTTGCAAAACCTCCTAAAATTAGGAAGATTTCTGATCATATCTTGAAGCTTTTGCACTGGGTTAACAGGAAGGGTTAATGCTGCTTTCCATTTCCTTCTACCTTGGGGGGGGGGAAAGAGGGACTTGAGATAACCTGAAGATAAAAAGCAATGATGGTATTGGGATTTGTTTTTAACACTGCGCCGGTATGTCCAGGAGCTGTATGAGACTTGATTTGAGGTACCTGCTGTGAGCTACTAGGTTTATTAAGTCTTTTACAGAGCTGTTCATGACCTGTGATGTTAAAGTATATTCAGAAATCTTAAAATAAAGTGAATTCGGAGTGTGACTAGCGGTTCCCTTGGAGTCAGTACAGCTTCAAATTGCAAGACCTTCTTAAAAATACCTAAGCCTGCTGATCATAGATGTGGCATTTCTTGGAAAATTGTATATGCTGCTTCTGGGTTTTATAAATTCTTCAGAAGTGTTCCTGTGGTCAGTAGGTGAAGGCACAAGAGCATCTCTGGGTGAGCAAACAGCATTTGGGAATAAGCTCCTGGAGGACAATGAGGCTTCCACTGTTTGGCCATAATGGTTTAACTGAGATCTGAGAAGGAAAAGGTGTTACTGAAGGAATAATACAGCTTAGAAAACGAGAGGGAAGCCCACATGCAGATGTAACACAAAGTTAGGACAAGGGGAATAATCTGACCTAGAGGTCTGAGCAAATCATCTCCAATGAGATCTGCTCTTTTGTGATATTGCCACCCCCAAGATTTAGGCAACTCCCGAAGTCAGTTTAGTATAGAGGTGCATGAAGGGTTGTGTTGAGCTCAAAAGGACTGTCTCAGATGAGGAGATTGCAGGCATTACAATGTTAAATTGTAACTAGTCTGGATTTGGAGGTGGCTTTGAATCATCTCCTGCCTGGCCAGAAGTTCTGAGACACTGAGTGAGCAGCCAGAGTGGGAATGTCTGCATATGAATCCAGATGATGTGGGGAGAAGCCAGCATGGACCTCTGGCATGGGTTGTTGCTCACGATGCCTGCCATAAGGCGTGATGGGACACCATGCCCACCAATATCACTCTCTGTTTTGGGGAGGTCCAGAGTTCACTCCTAGCAGCAGCACAGGGACAACATGCCAGCAAAACTTGTGTTTGGTCAAGGCTACTACTGCAACCAATTAAGGCAATAATACAGTAAGATGGATCTAAAAGGACCATGCTTTTTCGATGCTTTTGTCTTACTTCAACATAATCCCTTCTGTCAGAAAACCAGGACTTTGTGAAAAATTATTCTAAATTGTTAATCTTCATACATTCCCCTGCTTGGTGATGACACACTGGTGGTTGAGTTTGTCTGCTAATAAAATCATGTTGAGTGGCTTAAATTTCCTGGGAAACAAGTCTTGTTAGTGTATCTGAAACTTTGTGCTTACAAAAGGACATGCGCTGGAACATCCTTTCTTCTTGGTATTGCTGTGATTTCCCAAAAGCTTGGCTTCCCAGCCATACCCCAAAATTGGTTCTATCTTTGCCTTTTCTCTCATGGGCTTACAGATCTTTGGTGTATTTTGGACATCCATGTCTCTCAGAGGAGATGGAGCCAATCTCCAAGCCCTGAGCTCCTCAAAATTGAGTGAAAAAGCATAAAATGCATCAATTTTAGAGAAAAAAGAGTCTTCAGTTGGTGTGAGCAATCTGCCAGCAGCTTTGTTGAGATAGATGGGATGGAGAGAGTTGTATCTCCAAGACAGGAGGCAATTCTGCTCTTTGGTTCTGAGGCTGATGTTACTGACCTGTTTGGGGATAGCCCATGCAAACAGCAGTGCATGGTTGTGCCTTAAATTGTTGGGCAAGTCTTCAGCAGAGGCTGGGCCAGGAAGGTGGTAGGGGAGCTCCTAGGCAGGACCGAGTGTCCCTGCAGGCATGAGGCAAGGACAGCTCCAGCTCCCTGGTTGCTGTCCAGACTAACCAAAAGTGTTTCAGGGTGCACAGCTGGGCTGTGATGATCCACATGTAGATTTGTTGGGGGAGGATTGCTACTTCTCAAAGCCTTCAGGTTCTGGGCTGGAGGCCTATGCTCCCTCTTCCCTCAGGTGCATATCAACTGACCTGCTCTGCACAAGAGAGGGAGTTTAATATGTGAAAGCCATGTTCTGCTTTACCTGTTCAGTGCAAAATATTTAATGCCCTTTAATTTCTAATCATTTATTTGTTCCTTTGGGATAAAGTGGAAATTCAAAAGAGAAGGCTGGGATCAGCAAACCGCAAGGCAGGAGGGATTTTATTCTAGGAAAAGTATAATTACACTCACCAGATTTACATAGCATTTTCTTGCAAAAATACAGATTACAAATGCTGAAAGGGAGCTGATGACCTATCAGTAATAAGGCACAGAGATGAGTAATTAAAAGGATGTGCAGCTAATAGCATTGGTTAGAGACAAAAATGTACAAGCTATATAGGTGCAACAAGGGCAGCTTTAAGATAAAACTTGCAGAGCAAGGTAACTTGACATTTATGTTATTCTCCAGTTGACATGGGTTTTGTCAGAACTGTAAAGAAAGGGCTTAATTATCTGATCATTCCTAGGAAGCATTTTTGAAGGACTAACTCATCCACACAGGCACAATTGCCATGGCCTGCCTATCTGAGCACAGAAGTAAATAAAGGAGAGAGGGTATAGGTAATTTCATTTATTCAGAGTGGTTTTGATTGAGTAGAAAAGCAGCTGGTTTGCCAAAGTACATATTTATCTTTTTTAAGTAGCCTTATAATTAAGTAAAATGCATTTTTATGAGTTCTTACCAAAAAAAAAAAAACCTTGCTCTGACTTCAGTAACACCGTGATCTGTCTGTTAACATGATACTGTCCAAATAGTTCAAACTGATTTGAATAAATGTCAGTCTTAAATTCCCATTAGCTCTCCCCTGGGAAGTGAGCGTATTTAATGTTTGAGCAAAGATGTCCCTTGGTGTGCAGTGTGGACCTCAGTCCTTGCTACCTCCACATGTCCTGTCCTACCCTCCCAGCAGAGCCAGCAACCCACTCTGAACAGCTCTGCTTTCATGTATGAACTACCTTGGGATCCCTTGAAGCTACTGGATGGGCTTGGATACATATCCATTGTGCATAGAGGAGATGAATTTACACATCTCTACTACTCAGCAGCAGTTATTAAAATCGCAACAGAGATCAGAGATTGCTGTAGTATCTGCTCATACTGTTAATTATGGAGATGTCTGCTGAGCATTGGACAGCATTGCATCCCAGCTGCAGTTGTCTTCAATAGCACCCTATCTTCTTTCCCAATGTGTGTCCCTTGTTAAAAGGAACTCCAAAAGTGATTAAACATGGAGAAAACAGGACTCCAATGGCTGTTCCTATGCATGCTGTTCAGTTAAGGTGCTTGCAGAGCTCATAGTGGCCAATTGAAGAAGACAAAGGCATGTCGGGGAGTACAATCCATTTTTAGTCCTGGTTGGCAGCTCAAAGCCCTCCCCTGTACATTGTCCTGGCTGAATAATCTGATGCCTAGTTAGGATTACCCTGCTTGGTGCTCAGATACTGCAGTGCTGCATCTAATACAGAGCAAAAGAGACATGATTTTGTTTCAAGGAAGCTGAATGTAAGTCAACCCACATGTAGCATTTTAAAGCGGTTTTGTTTTTTTCCCCACAGCAATGAAATCAGGAGGCACCCAGCTGAAGCTGATCATGACATTCCAGAACTATGGGCAAGCATTGTTCAAACCAATGAAGTAAGTAAAAAATGTCTGTGTTGTAAACTGAAAAGGTGTTGGAGTAGTCTGTTGCTGTTTTCTAAGCCATTAAAAGTTTGCTGTAGTAACTCTCGAGGTTAATATGTTGAGTTCCCTAGGCTTGCTGCTGAGTCCAGAGCTTTGGGGTCTATTGAAACCTTTCCCTGCTAGACTGGTTTTTGGAAGAGATACTGAGAAGGCTTTGGATACATTACAGTCTTCTCAAGAATGTTATTCACTCTGATCTCTATCAAATCTCCCATCATAAATACAGGATGTTTTCAGCATTTCTATTTTATATAAACTTTGTAGGTCTGAGCTTTATCTAGTGTCAGTGCTCTTCTGGAATATGGCCAGATGAGAGAGATGGTTCAGAGCAGCTTTGGGAGAGCTAAATAGTATTTGTCTGATAAATTATAGTTTAATCCATTGATTTATTGTTGTTTGTATTAAATGATTGTATTAGTCATTTGGCTGTGGCTCTGCTGACTCTGTGAAAATGAGTTTATCTGAGAATGGTACTGCAAGGTAATGAATCTAGAGAGAAAAGGGAGGATTGGATGATACAGCCTTGATTTGTGCCTGCCCAGATCCCATTGAGATGAGAGAAGTTATTGAGATACAAAGCAGATGTAAATGAGTTCTGAATCCTGACCTCTGTGTTTGTGTTGTAATAAGGAAAATGACTCTGTGCTTATTGTAGAGGGCTTAGCAAAGACACTCGGGGCTGCAAAATATTTAATGAAGCTACTCAGTATCTGTGTTGAGGGTACCACTGGAATAATAAATTAATTTCCTTCCTTTGTTCCCACAGTAGGGAAGTTCAGTTAATTTCCTCCAAGATGGTCCATGAAAGACTAAAGTAATTGAGAACAAGTGGTTTGGAATATGTGTTGGCGTTGTGTTATAGCTATAGAGGGGATCACAGCTGCTGGCTGGAGACTGAGGAATTCCCTGTTTCACTAGAGATTTTGCTATAGAATGACCTCAGACAAATAGAGATTTGACTTGGTCTTATTTGACCACCAGAACAGCCAAAGAATTGGTCTCACTTTCCTTCAACCCAGGTTTGAGCAGGACCCCTCCGTATGTGCATTCATCCTGGGAATAGCAAGGAAATCCCATGAACTTCCAGGCACCACAAGACATTTTTGCAAAGGCCAAATGCCTTTGTGCTATTTTCCAAATTGCACACAAATTTCTCTATGTTTCTACTGGATCGCTGATTGCCTGGGAGAGATCAGAGGAAGCACAGATAATACTGATGAGTCAGGAAGGAGGTATCAGAGCACCTCCTCCAGCATCTTCCCTTGCTTTCTCTGCCCTCTCCCCAAATGCTGAGATCATCAGATCACCAATGAATGGGTCCATCCCCTATATCTGCAAGTTTGATGTATATAGGCACAATTCTTAATTGTGTCTTGTCCCACATGCAGAATCAAGAACCAGGTGGGTTAAAGCAGCCTTTAAGCATTTGGCAGAATTGTGGTTGTGCTGTTGGCTTTTTACATAGTGTATGATTTGTTTCTTCTCCCTTTGCTCAGATGCAGATAACCTCAGTCTTTATCATTGGTATGACACTGTAATTCTGGGAATGCTAATGAGGTCAAATAAAAAGTTTACCGTTTCTACTGTGCTTTACACAGCCTCAGCAAAATAATGGATGATGATAGAGGTATAGCCACATTCCTGTGTAAAAGCAGTTACTACCATCCAGTAGAACAATAACAGAAAATGATGATGTTTTAATCATTCCCTTTGGTTGGTTTGAAGGGCAGCAGCAGCCTATTTTCTCACTGCTCTTTGCATTAGATATACCACTGGAAAAAGGATCATTAGAGCACTCAGCAGCTGTGTTTCCAGGCACCACACCTTAGAGTAGTAATGCTGCTGCATTTGTGCGGAGCATCCCTGAACACATTAGTGATTTTGAATGAGGATGTTTGCATGCACTTGTCTTTGTTCTGATAACAGTGAACAAGGAGCCAGATGCTTGGCTAGCATAAATCTTTCTAGGTCCTTTGGCATATGCTCCCATTGGCCTCTTTCACCAGCTTATGGACTGTTGTTGATGAAGTTCTTTGAGAGGTTTGCAGCATCATTTCTTTGTACAGAAATAAGCAGACTAGAAATAAAAAAAAAAATAAAATCAGGTTTTAAAGCTATGAGACTTCTTATTGTAGGATCTTCTTCAGGCCCTAGATACCTTCCAGGCTGTTTCTGGTGCTCCCTCTTTGCTGCAGGGTATCCTTGTCATCCAGGCTTCATAAAGCTGGGTGTGCCTTCCCAGACTGGGGGCTATCGGGAGCTCACAGAGCAGGGACAGCCATCTCTGGCAGTGTAAAGGGCATTTTTTTCTACATAGCTTAGCTTGAGGACCGTAAAATATAATGCTGGCAGTTGCTTCTGAGGTCACCTTGTTGAAGGAAGCTGTTGGTCGATAGTCAGGACATCTCCATGTGATGTGTCCTATGTATTCCATATGCATTACTCTATTATCAGCTCTGTGGCTTTTCAAAACAGCAGAAATAATGCTTTTTTTTCTCCCGAGATGATAAACCTCATCATACAAGCACCCTTCTTCGTGAACCCCAGATAATGCAACCATTAAATAGTACCGAGTGTCCATCTGCAAATAAAAAGTGAGGCCTCAGTTTATCTCATAGTGCTGGAGGGGGCAATATAAGTTGCATCTATGTTAAACTGAGCCACTGTTGTTTTTAGGAAATATTGTTGACATCAGTAGGATTTCAGGCCTGAAAAACTGGTAATCAAGGAAAATGAATGTAAACCAAGGAAAATTGGTAGTGGGGATATTCCCTTCCATCTGGCTTATGAAGTTCTGAAAGCTGAATAGTGTGAGGTACATGTAGAATAATACATAGACATGAGGCCAGTCTCTGCTTGGTTGTGATTCATTTGCACTACCTGGAAAGCTGTTTTGCTATAGATAACTGTACTCAGCATCTTCCAAACTGAATTAATAACAATTTGAACAGGATTGTGGCAGATAGGGGAGACAATGAAAACCCTTCCCTGATACAGCTGGGCATCTGCTAGTGGAAGGGCAGGTTTCTATCCCTTTGGCAGTGACTTCTGCAGGGCAGTCACAGCAAAATGTACTCCCTGGCAAATTGTTTGAAATCCTGCAGAACTCATCTTACTTGCTCTGCCCTTTCCCAGCCTCCCAGTTCCACACTGAATTTATCCAGGAAGTAAGCCAGCTCCGCAAAGGCCCAAGCACTATTTGGAAATGGGGAAACCAGAATCTGCCTTTGGCACATTTTGTGCTCAGTGTTTGACATCAACTGACAACTCTTCATCTGGTCATTGATTCAGGCTGGTGGAGTAAACGAGAGGAGGGATACTTAACAGTCAGGGAAATGTGATAGTGGTAAATAAAGCCTGATCAGCTGCAATTATTTTATTTATTTGTGGCTCTGCATCTTCATTTCTAAAATAATTGCCCATAAAGTATTGCAGAAGAAGCCAAATCTATTTATAAAGCCAATGGCCCAGTGTAGATTCCTTTGCTAATTCCAAATGCATCATAGAAAAAGCGTGTATTTGCTAAAACTCCAGGGAAGATTTAATGTACTTGCAATGTATCTTACAGTTAATGTGTAGTTTTATTTAGCTCATAACAGTTCAATCATACAAAATTATTACCATATGGGACTGAAAAAAATAGCAACCTCCCCTTCTCCCATGATTAGTGTGTCTAACTGTACTAATATTGTACAGCATAATAAAATTTATTTACATGATCACTGATATCTGCAGCTGCAGCTTTGTATATGAATTATCAGGTAGGGATAGTGTAGAGCCATAAATTCCAAAGGGTTTTGGCTTATTTGTCTGAAAGGAACACGTGCTTTACAGTTTTATTTGGTTTCCCTTTGTTTCTGCTAGCTGGTGGAGTTAAACAGCTGGCTCAGCAACAAAACCAACACACTGTTTTTTCCTCCCTGGGCTTTATTCTTGAAGGGACACTCTGTTCCAGCAGAGTCAGTGTTAGAATTCCTATTGTATATGCTAGTGCCAGGATTTTGAGAGAGGTTTTTACAGTTCCTTATGGAAAAGCCAAATAGGATCAAATAGAAAATGATACCTTGCTACTGGACTTGTGAGAAAAGTGTCCTGTGGGCTGTGTTTAAGAATGACATCTCTCATTCCCAGTTATATAGACTGCCTTGTAGAAATGTGTAGAAAGGGTATTCATTATAAAATCGTTGAGGTTTATTTGTTCAATTCAAAGAAATAATACTGTATCCAGTGAACTTACTTTGGACTGAAACAGGTAAAAGCCAGTTCTGGTCCAGCTTTAGATTTTGCTTGGTATTTTTAACATCGCTTTTCTTTTCTTCTGCTTTTACAAGCCACACTGCAGGATTGCTAAAAGCCACATGGCTGTTTCTTTCAGTAGCTGAAGTTTGTGGTCTTAATTAGCAGCAGAGTGGTATCAGGATAGAAGAGACTTTTGGGGTCATGATATTTAGTCTCCTTGAATCACAGCTGATCATCCCATGAAACCCCAGTCTAGCCACAAAATAAGCTGGTAGTCATGGTCTAGTGCAAAGCTTGTGCCTTACAGAAGTAAACCAAGCACACTCACCTTTCAGCATCTGTAATATTCCCATAGTGTATCTGTTGGCTGAAGGCAAAGGTGCTGTTAGCTGGGCTGAAGTCTAGCAGTCAAGGTCATGGGGAAGATAATATTTTTGTTTGCATTGGCAAAGCACAGCTCTTTATTGGCTTTTAAATGTCATACTTATAGGAACAAAAGATTAGCAATGTTTTTTGAGTTTCTCTTTGGTTTCCTTTTAGGATTGCTCAACAAATAATGCATTTTTTGACTAGGACATTAAATAGGCCAAACAATCCCTGTAATACAAACTACTGTTAATCGCTTTCATTTCCTACAGTTATATTCCCTTTCCAAAGTTGCAATGTGACTGTTGTACCTGTGAAATGCAGCCTCCAGGCTTGATTATCATATGAATTAGGTTGATGTAATTCTTCCGAATTGGTAGCAAAGCTTCCAAGTTGGAGGAGTTGAAATGAACTTCAAAATCAGGGCCACTGGAAGATTGCTTTCCTTATTACATTGCATACCATGCTGTTTTGAGGAAATACATTTTTTTCAAACCTGTTGCATTTCAGCTGGCAGACATCCAGTATAAACACACTGTTATAAGTCAACATAGCAATTAAATCAAATTGCAATGTTTTCTCTGAGCAGCTAGAGAAGTGATATGCATCCAGTAGCTGCTATGCTAGAAGCCTTCCAGGATTAACACTTCAGCACTCTGGAATGTGCCATGCAAGACCTTACTGAGTAGTGGCTGGTCAAAGTACAAACCCAGCCGCTATGTTTTGTTGCTTGGCTTAAGCCATGTTACTGTACCAGTCACTGGAGAACGCTGGTTATGCTCAGGGTGTGTTACTGGAGACCTAAGGTTGGGACCTCATAGCAATATTCCAGTATCTGAAGGGGGACTACAGGAATGCTGGAGAGGGACCCTTCATTAGGGACTGTAGTGATAGGACAGGTGATAGCAGGTTCAACCTTCAACAGGGGAAGTTCAGGTTGGATATAAGGGAGAAGTTCTTTAATTTGAGGGTGGTGAGGCCCTGGAGCAGGTTGCCCAAAGAAGTGATAAATGCTCCATTCCTGGCAGTGTTCAAGGCCAGGTTGGATAGAGTCTTGGATGACATCTTTTAGATTGGATATAAGGAGGAAGTTCTTTACTGTAAGGGTGGTGAGGTACTGGAATTGGTTACCCAGGGAAGTTGTAAATGCTCCATCCCTCGTGGTGTTCAGGGCCAGGTTGGACAGAGCCTTGGGTGACATGGTTTAGTGTGAGGCATCCCTGCCCATGGCAGGGTGGTTGGCACTAGATGATCTTAAGGTCCTTTCCAACCCTAACTATTCTATGACTGTACGATTCTATGAATAAGCTGGTAGGAAAGTTTAAAGCTGCTAATCCCAGCATTCAGTTTATATAGGTGTATTTTAAAATTGCAAGGAGTGCTGTCGCATTACATCATGAAGAAGAGGGTTTTTTTTTTTGTAATAATCAGTAATCAGATATTCTGTGGACCTCAGCCCGGAGAATTTGGGCTTTTTAAGGACATTCAAATCCTTACCTACCAAATCTCTGCTGAAATGTTTACCTGAGTGAGACTGACAGGCAGATTTGATTGTACTTACATCAGGAATAAATATGGAGTAAACTGGACGAATTGTATTGCTTGATATTTAAAGGACATGAGACCTGAATGTGCTCCTACATAAGGACAGTAGAGGTTGCCATGTAGTATTTTAGCTCTTTAATTTTTAGTATATTATGCATGAACTGTGTTTCTCTTGCAACTAATCCTGTTCATCACATCAGACTTCTTCACTATTTCAATGCCAATTGTGTTTTAAGAGTCAGCAGTGCCTCTGGTCCAAATCTCATTTATGCAGATTGGAAAATTTGCAGTGACTTCAAGGAGAGCTGGATCAGGATTGAGGCTGACTGATGGCTCTGGACAGCAATAAAATCCAGTCTGTCACTGTGCGCTGCATTTCCCTTTGCCACAGCTCAGCAACTGCTTCCTAAAATACTGATCAATCCCATCCAGCCCAGGAGCAATTTGTTCTCAAATTCTGGGAGCATGTTTATGAAATGACCTGAGAGTCAAAGTCTGCAATGTCCAGGTAGCTCAAAGGTTGTCCATCCAGATTAGTATTTGTAGGGATCTGTGGTAGCAGTGTTTCATCATGCTAGCAGCCAGGACGAGCAAAACAAAACTCTTCCCATCTCTTTTAGTACCAGCTCAGTTGTGCAATCTCAGGCCTGGATTACCCCTGGAGCTGCACAGGAGCTGCTTGGAGCCAGGATGGAACAAAATGAGTCCCAGAGGTGGGAGGGAGCAGACCTTCCTTCAGCATACCTGGGCTGTTTTGCTGGATATCACCATGTCCATGGGGTTCAGCCCCGTCCCACTTCCGGTCACTGGGAAGCTGCCATCCACCACTGCTGGTGAATTCTCCCCAAAATCCTTCTCCCCTGACTCCCCCATGCCATCTTCAGCTCCTGCCAGGAGAAGAGTTCACTCTGCAGCTTACAGTAATGTCAGCCCCATGGTCGCTGTGAATGGGCCTTTTGCAAAAATAATTCAAGCCTTGCATTTGTTTTCAACTGATTTGGGGTTTCTTCAGCAGATGGTAATGCAGTGCTCAATATCTACTTTTGTTCTTATCTTACACAGACACAAGTGGCCACAGATACTGGCTGTACCTGCTGCTTATCACCATTTTAAAGAAGAGCTGAGTGGACAGTCGTATTTTACAGTAGTGAAGTGTCTCTGCTTGATTAGCTGCCTTTTACCTAAGTGCTTATAGACTCTTACTCATTAGTCTTTAGGAACAAAGACATGCTGGTTCTTATTCTTTTTTCTTTAAGCTAGTTATTGCAGCAGCTAACAGGTTTTTTTACATGTTACCACAATGTGTTAGGAAAGAAGCATCTTCAGTGTCTGATTTTAATCAAGCTACTTCTTCATTTTAATTGTCTACGTACCAAGAAATGCAGTCCTCTGGCTTTATCATTTACTCAGAGACCCACTTTCAGTTCCTCAGTTTCTTATTTCACACATTTTACCCTGCATTGGCAGTGCAGAAAAGCAGCAAACGTTATCAAGGGAAGAGCTGGCATGAAATGCATAACCTGTAATTTACTGTGAAGTAACAGGGCTTGGCACACGGGGGACTTGGTGTAGCAGTGAGTTTAGATGTTCTTAGTAAATCTAAGCAAAAACATATGCCCAAAATGTTTTCAGTGGGATATGCAGACAACACTACCCTGAAATATTTCATGGCAATTTGCCTCCATTTCTCTACAATTTATAATCCTTAAACTAGGCTCAAGAGACTGAAATTCAGGGAGGGAAAATGATTTGTGCAAGACTCGTGACGTAAACCAGAGGCTGAAGCTGTTTTCTCTCTGGAGCAGCGCTTATGGCTTTATCGTGGAGACGAGTTGTGCTGTGCTCATATTCCCCCTTGGAAGCAGTTATTTTTAGATGCTTTATGGAGCTAAATTGCTCCCTCTCTGCTCCTGGTCTTATCTGACCCAGGGATAGCTCTGGGGATCCCCACCGGTTTGGAGGAGGCAGATGGGGATTTGGCCACTTGCACTGAGATTTGTTTGAGGTTTGTTTGTTCTTGTTACAAGAGCTTATTAAAGCTCTCAACATTTCTACAGGTTTCTTGAGTTAGGGCAGCTGGCAGTCAGAAAGGGCAGGAGATAAGCAGCAGTGAAATAAATCTGATGAAATAGATAGGACCCACGTCCAACTCTGCTGGAGGTCACTGGTTCAGGTGACACAGTCCCATGGTCAGTGATGATGTGAAAGCAGGGTGGCATTTGGAAGAAACTCACAACCGAAGTAAGAGCATTTTGCAGGTTGAGACAGGAAGGTTTTGACAAAGCTGAGAGACTTAAGAGCGCACACAGCGCACGTCCAAATTATGCCCTTGGCACAGTGCTATTGGTGACTCACTCCTGTAAACAAACAAAAATGCATGTTTGAAATAGGCATAATACCTGTTAATAATATGGCTCTAGAACACACTGGACATCTCTGGCTTTTTATTTCTTCATTTACAATGTCTGGTTCAATAGTGTTAGTACTTTTCTTGTTAACATTTTTCCACCCTCCTGCATGTGGGTAAATACAAGTGAGACTGGAAGACTCATTTGCATGTGAAGAAGTAGCAGAAACCCAGAGTAAATAGCATCTGCAAATGTGTGGGAGCTGGAGAGTAGGGGGGGGACAGCAAAACTGTTGTAAATAGAAACAGTTTAAAGTGCTGGATTATGCGCTGTGGATAATAAAACACCCCAAGCCAGCACGTAAGCCAGATACTGTTCTCAGCAGCAGAATCCAACTGATCCTGTTAGCACTTCAAGCTCCTTTTGTAAACCTTGCTAATTGGGGGTCCAAATCCTTCATGTAGGGGTGGTCACATGGCCAGAGAGTAAGTGATGCCATTGCTGTGCATGGAGACCTGTAATAGCGGAAATATTGCATACAGACGTCAGATACACACAATCTGTATATGGATTTTAGACTACTTTGATTAACTGGCATGAAGCAGCAAAATAATGAAGATATTAAATTAATCTGTAGATTTAGGGGGAAATCTAGCAATGATTGGTGATATTTTCTTAGGTTTTCAGTATGACTGGCTTGTATTTTGATTCTACCTCATGAAACAGAAGAAGATTCTGACCCAGCCTATTTGTGTTTCCTTCTATTTTGTGCCTGTTTGAATCCCCACAGTACGATAATCTATCCAAAATTTTCAAGCCAACCTCTTTTGCATCTGATTCTTTAGGGGTTTATTAAGCAGAAAATCTGATTCCGGGGGCATAAACCCCAGAGGTTTTTCAGCCTTTCATGTTGCAAGCCCAGGTTTTGTGTCAGGGCCCTGAGTGAGCCTTAGCCAGCAGGAGGGGAGAGCGATGCTGTGATTCAATCACCAGCTCTGCCTCCTGGGGCTGAAGATGGCAGAGACAACTTAAGCATAATCCTGCTTTTCTCCTTAAGATTGAAATGTGGGGCTGGGGATGGCTGCCAACAGAAGGACAGGGTGCAGCAAGGAGGGTTTGTGCCAGCCCTGGGCAAAGCGGAGACAGCAACTGTCCCCTTGAGCATGGACCCAGTGCCATCACAAGCCTCCAGGTCTCCCCCCATTCACAGTAGCAGCCAGGGCTCTGACACCAGGGTACACAAAGAGGGGAACAGCCTGGGGTCGCCGTTGCCTGCTTGATTTTCCTATTCCCAGAGCCAGCTCCAAGTTGAAACCATCTTTTTCTGCAGCCTCCTGACCCCAGGTACAAGAGCTGGGTAACTGGGAATTTAGCCCAAAACATGCCCTTTTTTGCTTTGCCTGACCTGCTTGTCACTGCCTACTGGGAGCTGCGGGGTTTCTGATCCTCTCATGCCTTTGCTTTGGAGTCAGGCTTTTGTGTTGCTGATTGTATCACGGTACCTTGAAGTTATCTTGGTGTGCACTGGATATTTTGGTACAGAAGCTGCTTTTTATGAGCTTCTGTAGCACTCAGGGCAGTAATGCTTCACCTGAAGCAGCAGTGAAGCCTCCTGTTTGGTGCTGCGGTACCATGGGGCAGTGCCAGTTGGAGCAAGTCCATGGCTCCAGGAGGCATGAGGTATAGCCAGGTCCTGCTCTGTTAGCAGTCGTCAAAGCCATGTAGAAGAGATGGGTTTTGCAGCATATCCAGGCCACCTAGTCAAGTCCAGGCTCTTCTGACACCCGTGAAATTGTCTGACAACTTGTGAGCAGGCACTGTGCCATGCAAGCAGATGGCCATGAATGTCCTGGCTGCCAAGAGCCTGGGATGTGCATCTGACAGAAAGGAGCGAGAGCAGAGCTCCTCGGTGCTCATGTCCAAATGCCTGTCCCTCCTGAAGTTATCATGGAAAGATTGGGCACGCCAGTGGGGTGTCTGGTTGGGCATGGAGTGTTTCACAGCAGAGATGGTACCCCCACATTTTCCCTCTGGTTCCTGCTACTCTATTGCTGAGGACAGGGTAGTTTCTGAGCTGCTTTCAGCCCAAGCTCCCCATTCCATTGGCAACAGCCAGCTCCCAGCACTTTCCTGTGTCCTCCAGAGACTCACCTTGAAGGCAACAGCGCAGCAATTCTTTTTTTACTACCTCTGCTAGGTGGTTTTCTATGAGAGCCTGGCTCTTGCCAAAAATGAATCCTGAGATAAAAGGATTAAAAAAGGCTTCACAGAAATTGTCACAAGAGCTTTCTTTAAAACACAACTCCAGAGAAGGCTTTAATGCTTCTTGGCCTGAGGGGCAGCTTTTCTCACACAGGCATACGTTTCATGATGATTGACACATCATTAATTGTTATTAATTAACCCCATAATCTGAAGGGATGGGGGAGGAATTCCTTGCAGGCCTGGATCCCATCATTTCTTTGAGCGCAAGTCCTCTGTTCTGCTGCACTCCCAAACCCATCTGTCTTTGGGACTGAAGAAGCTCATAAAGAAGACAGAACTAATGAACAACCTTTTATAGCCCCCTTCAACTGCCTTCATTTCCTGACAGCCGCAGTTCGAACATGATTTGTAGGAGTGAGACTATTTTATCTATTACTCTGAGTTAGAGGAAGGGAAACATGGAAACAAAGTCAGTTGTTGCCTTTCTGCCTCCCCTTGTTCCCTGCTGTGTAGGATATGATGCTGTGAAGGATATGGGATCCATCTGTAACGTAATGCTGGCTCTGTGTGCGGATGGTCACACACCTCCTTGTAGGCTTGCATGCTATGAAAGCTCAAAGTTAAGGCAGAAAACCACTCTTGCCTCTCTGTTTTAGCCATGCTAAAGTGCTGAGCTGCACCCCCAACAGCAGCAGAAGGGACAAATCCTTCCCGTGCTGACTTCAGTTGGGCTTTGCCAGTGTCCTTGAAGACTTTGTTTTGCTCGAATCATTTTGAGCCAGCCCATATCTTCTGCCAGTTCTGCTTGGTGGCCTCTAACTATCTCATATGTCAGGCAACAGAGTGATTATAGCTTTATTTAACTTACTTTGCCTGCATTTGCCTTTCAAGGAGCACCAATGCAGCAATTCTGGAGACTAAATGTGGCCTTAGAAAAGAAATTCCCTGTTTATCCACAAACATCAGATTCCCAGGAGGATGCCAGTCTTGATAAGACATCAGTGGTGCTGATAAGCCAATAGTCATAATCATTGATAAGTGTTTTGCTGATGTTTTGGCAAGGGTTTGTGTCCAATATTGTTGACCCTATGCTTTTCCTATTATGTACTGTATCCTTTGGCAAGAGCATGACCTTCTTAGGGACCATAATGGTACCTATATTGCAGGAGGTGCTTAAAACCCATTATGTTTGGCATAGGTTGTTCCTTTTATTCAGAGTTGTGTATCAGGGTTCATCTCTCCCATGCAATTTCAGCCACAGCAATACTAATCCTACCATTTCGCATCACTGCAATTGGGAACAGCCTCGCATTGCTGACATCTGAATTACATTTTTAACAACAATTTCCTTTGTTATATAAAACGAAGCCAAAACAAACACTGGCTTTGGAGGCTCACTTTCTGGTTTAAATAACATGGATCTTTAAATGGATGAGGGCTATGAATCATTTTTGTGTAGGTTTTGAGTTGTTTACTTGCTTGTTTGTGAAGGAGTTTTTTGCCTTTTTGTTGGTTCAGTTTTTTTCCCTGGCAATGTAAGTCTGTCACTCTTGATGCAGTAAAAAGAAAAGCTCCCTGGTCCCTCTTATCTAACGGTACTGTTATTAGATTATTGGATTCTCTCTTCTCTCCCTTTCCCTAAAAATTCCCTCACTAAAAGAGTGAAATTGCAGTGTATTGAATTGCCTGATATTGCACCGATTCTTTATTGCAACATCTTCTAGATTTTAATAGGTACAGGCTTTGAAACTATTTTGGTGTTACCAGACGCATTTAATACCTGTGAACTTACAGCAGGTATTTTCTGACAGTCAGCAATGACTCCAAAGCCCCAAAGAATTACACTGAACAGCCCTGAATTTCAAAGCCTGACATCACTGTGAGCAAGGAATACAAATCCATCAACAGGAGCAGGATTTTAATTGTTTTGTGAATGATTCTATAGAAATCTAAAATTGCTTTGTGGAATGAAAAAAAAATCCTCACTTTTATCTGTGAAGAGGTTTTAATTCTGGTGAATAAAATAAGTGGCTGCTGTAATAACACAAGATTTTCCCTCTGACTGTGTAGCTGTTCCTTCAGCCCCTGCCTGCTGGGATTTTATCCTTAAGCAGTGAGACATTGGAGTTCATCAGATATTATACATGGCAACTGCCAAACCAGGAGAGGCTCTTCGGTGGCTGGAAGATTTGTGTTTCTATTATGTTAGCTGTTAAAAAACGAGACCACCTGCATTCTTTTGCAATGTGACCTTCTCTAGCTGGTCATATGCTATATTTTCTCTGTGATCTGATCTGATTTTAAGGGTAATCAAAAGGCCAACAGTGCTTTAAAACCCAGTAATACCTTGACTGCTGCTTTACAGTTTTCTTTTCTTTTCCTTTTTTTTTTTCCCCTCTTTTTTTATGAAAGAAACTGAAACCTCTGCAGACGTTTCTACATCTGGCTTAGCTTCTGGTTAAACACATCCTCAGGGGGTGCTGGAAAATATTACTTCTGTTTAGAAGAGAAGCAAATGAGTCATATTTTCCAAAATAGTTTCAAGGAAAAGGATATCAGAACTTGTTTGTATTTTCCTGTTTAATGGATCTGGTGAATACTTAAAAATGATCTGCATCACAGGAGAAACACCACCAAAGTGTGACTATTTCTATTGCTTTGGCAAATGGCAAATGCCTTTACAGCTGGCATGTATCAAGGAAGTGTGTATCCTTATATCCCAGGGACAGTGCAGATTGCAATGATCCCTTCCCTGTCTCACCTATCTGTCCTGTGTGCAGTCAAATAACGTGGTTGCACCTTAGACTGATACGGGGACAGAGCCAGGCATCTCCCTGGCATGAAGGGTGAAGGAGAGCAGCATGTCTCCTACCCTCGGCAGGTTTGCAGGCATAGCAGAGGACCTCTCCTGCTCCTTCACCACTTTGGTGGACTCTAAGAGGGGTCTTGTCGATCTTAGGGGGTTTGGGGCTATCATGTCTCTGCAGATGCAGTGGAAGGACTCTCTTGAGTTTCTTGTCTTACCTCAGCATTTCTGTTTGTGAATCAGATGGAGGAATCCCCTTTCCTTCACCTAAAATATTCAGGATGCCAGAGGGAGGAATCGCAGAAGGGGAGATATTCGGGGCCCCCAAACTGGAGATCATAGTGGAGGTGGGGGCCCATATCCTGCCTCTCCACTTGGCTCCTTGCTAGAGAAACCCTTTCTGAAACCCTGAACAAGCCTCATCCCAGGCCAGCGCATAAAAAAGGCATCGTATCCCCTATCTGCACTCCAACTAGCATCATCCATATAGCTAAACCTTTGCAAAGGCTCTCAAGGACGTGAGCAAGCATCTCTCAAGTGGAGCCATAATAGCATCTAATACTGCTCAGCAATAACATTTTCTTATCCAGGCATTAGAATTATTATTGATCTGGCTTTAGAGAAAAAACGAAAGATGAACTAGTATTTTGTATTTTAATTAGAATTAAACCTACAAAAAGTGATTGGTTGCAGAATCTGAAACTCTGCACTGATATTTTTCCTGTCATTTGAAGCATGTTGATATTGACATGGATTAAAGTACATAAAACCTTACTATTGAGGGCTTTAAAAGATTTCTAATTGTTTTCAGAAATAAACCTAGCCATTACTGTATCTTTGAAGGGCAATTATTTTGTCCTTTCTTGCATAGCTACACATTTAAAAATACATTTTAAAATAATTATTTTTAATTTTTATTTTTTCTTCAAATTGACCCTAACAAATGAGATATATCTCTTCAGGATTAATTTTCCACCTAGCTGAAGAAATTAGCTACTGCATTCTCCCTCCCACCTTGAAGCCCTGCTACAATGGTTACCTGGATACCCTGCCTGTAAAGGATGTATGTGCTGAAGCAATTTAAATAGCCTGATTTGTCATCTAACTGCAGACATCATTAGCAAAGCATTATTTGGCTGGAACATTGTAGGCTGAACATGGATAACTCCTCTGTGTTGAGGAGAGATTCAATTTAACCACCTTGTGACCAAGGATTGCCTCCTGAGTGTGGAGTTACAGCAAGTCTAGTGTGAAGAATGCGAGCAGTGTCTGGGTGGGAAATTGTTTTCCTGTGGTGTATAGCTATTGGAAATGTGTTCTGCATCAGGATGAAAAGGGGGTCTTTCAAATATGTTGTTTCAGAATCTACTGATTTGTTTATTTGGGCATAAGGAGGTAATTTCATACGATGGAAAAGAAGGAAGGAAAGCCTGGCTTTTGCTTTTTGCCATATAGCTTTTCTCCTTGTCACATTCCCGCTTTCAGTTTATTCCTCTGGTTATCATCTCTCTTTTCAAAATGGCAAATGTATCAGGATGGAAGGACCCTTACAATCAGGATTTTAAAAACAAGACTGTGAAATTACAATGATGACTTGAAATTAATTTTAGCACATATGATAGTGTGCAAAGTAGAAAATAGTGGCCTCCTCTGATAAATCCTGCATGTCAGAAGGCAAAAATAGTAATTTCCCTGGAATCTGACTATTGGGCATGGTCAAGGAGGTAGATTGTGCATAACAATAAAGAAACATGTAAAAAAAAAATCTAAGCTTTAAAAAGAGCATTTTGTTAGTTATCAGATCACTTTTTAGGTCTGGAATGAACCAAACATACTATTTTAAGGCTTTAACTTAGATCAGATTATTTATTAATGATTTCAATACGATTTGGAAAACTCAGCTGGAGTCTGGAGATTTGTCAGATAGGTTCAATAGATCTGCATCCTCCCATCTGAACTAATTCTGCAGCTATAGCTGAGTTGTAGAAGCACCACAATTGCATTGCTGCCAGTTGCATATTCCTGAACATCCTTCTTGGCAAATCAACTCACAAATCATGTTCAGAAATCATAGTCTTAAATGAAGCACGGCTGCAAAATATTCTGCTGATCTGTGGTGCAAGTCCTTTTCCTTTAGTCATAATTCATGTTGCAAAATATTTTATGGCTTCTGTCATTAGTATTCCCAGTTGGCTCAATCTACAATTTATTTCATGCTGTAAGAATGCTAAGAGTTTTCTACTGATGAGCAGCAACAGCAGGGCATGTTTCTAGATTTATAAGCATGGGATATTTTTGGGTGGGTGAGGAGTCTTTTGTCTTTGAATTAAAATGTGTCTAGACACTCTTTTTTGTTGCAAATCTAACAAAATGAAGATACTTTTGAAGTAGTAATTAAATTCTTTCGGTGGCAGTCAGTCGACTGTGCACAAGGCTTCAGTATAATTTCCAGGAAATCTACAGTATTTTCCTTGCCATTTGTAGGACTCAGCATATAAATAATGCAGTCCATGCTGTGCTGCTTTTCAGTTCATCCCAGGAAATTGTGCCATTAAAAATGCCACACTTCTTTCAGGCACACACAGACACAGCAGGTAAAGAGAATATTCATGAGATGAACAGTGACAGAAGCAGCATCAGCTAAAACCTAACCCTGCAAAGCACACCTCAGACCATGAAATTTTTTGCGGTAATTATAGTGTACAATGAGACTGTTGATTAACGTAACATCGTAGCAGTCAAACTATGATCCATCAAAGCGGGCTCTGAATTTGTGACCCAGAGTTAGGACTTGGTGCAAAATTAGCTGAAGAGAAATGCTCAGCACTGGAGCCTCTCCTGCCACCCCAAACATGCACAGTCAATAACCATAGTGAAAATGAAATTTCATTTGAGCAGCTTTGGAAATAAAAAGTCCCCATAAATTCCTGACAGACTTGCCTTTGTATGTGAGCACATGTTGTTATTTGAAATCTTCAATTCAGACATTAAAAAATCTCCTCTGCAAAAAAAATGGTCACTCCTGCCGTGTTCAGATAGCAAAGATCATCCAGTGTATAAAAACAAAGTAATGCCCCTTTGCTCAGTAAGGTAAGAATATTCTGTATGTTTAAGAAGGAGAATTTACTGTCTACCATTTCATATGCATTACTTATGCATAAGCAGAGCTTTAGTACATGTTGCAAATGGAAATCAAGTACATGATGTGCCTGGAAGGAGTTTATCTAACTATTTATGGGCTGATCACATTTTGAGCTAGAACTGACTTGGTTATTTTTAGTTAAATAATGTTACAGTTGCAGTTGCTTTTATAAAGAACCAAGAAAATTCTCCTACAGTTCACAGACCTTTCTTGCTGGGTCTCATTTCAAACCTTAATGGCCCCATGCTCAGTGTCCCTGGAGGAGAAGCTGAATATCTAACGGCATGGGGCTGCCTGTCCAATTGAAGATCAAGGAGTTGCAGTTCAGAGACAGACTTTAAACACCCACAAAGCAGCTTTATGTGTCTTTGTGCCTTTCCTTCTTCCCTCCAAGATGCACGCAGAGCACTCAAATGGGTTTTGTCAACTTGGAGCCACCACCTCTGGTTTGGAAGTGGACCATGTCTGCTCTCTGGCAACCCAGGTTAGGTTCTCCCAACTTTCAAAGGTGGTACCCAAGTGGAGTGCATGTTTGCCCAGTGGTTTTGGACGACATTAGTTTTCAGAGTTGGAGTTAGATGTAACTGGTATAAAGGGAGTTTGTACAGGAGTGGGTTCAGCTGAGCATGAGGCTCATGTGTGAAAAATTTTTGCTGGGTCTCTCAGAACAGTTCAAAAAGCCCAAAATTCTCACTGTCTCTGAAAAAAAGCCTTAGTCTGCTCTCTCATCTTTATTTTCATGATAAAAATCAACAATTTCAGGCAGTTGCTCTTTGATATGCCTTTAGAAAGGCATTCCAATAACTTTAAAGTTGAAGATGTAAAACATAGCTACAGCACATCATTAGCATGAGTGACTATTCCTTTTTTCTAATAAAAAAGGAATAGAAAACCATTAAAACTCACGAAATAATAAGGCAGAAGCATCTAATTTAATATGGTCATCTATTTAAAAATGCACATTGTGCATAAGTAATCAGATGTATCAGCAGGGGATCCATAGCCATCTAACAAGTAAGTTGTTTTGCAATTGCCATCTGACCTGTAGATAAGTGGAAACAATGTCTTCATTAAACTTGCAGAACTGAATATTAATCATTAGCAAAACCAGCACTGCAAGATGTGAGGGAAGTCTTGCTATGTCCCCAGGAGCTGTGTGCGTGTACCTAATGGCAGGATTTAACTATTAAGGTCATATCAAAAATAGATCTGCTGTTTGTCTGCAGTGCTTACTGGCCTCCTACAAAGGTAATTGGATTTAGGAGGTAGTTTAAAGACTTACTGTATGTTGGGGGGGAAAAGTTGTATCTAGAAGTATGTCCTAAAAGGCTTGACCTCACAGGTGGTGTCCAATGAAGAGTCTTTACTGGGGATGAACTGGGTTTTCAGTGGGGATGAATGTTGCGCTGAAAGTACTTTCTTAGGGACTGACTCGCTCTTTCGCTCCATCAAGCTATGAAGCAACCTATACTAGTGCAGAGCTTTTAGAAAGCATGTTCTGCAACCCAGCCTCAGATTGCTTTAGCCTGGTTTGGTCTGTATGGGTTTCTCCAGTGACTTCCAATTGCACTGAGCTGGGAAACTAATATTTTTGAGCTGTGGTTTGTTCTCTTTTCCTCTTATTTTCTCCTCTGGGTGTAAAAGATTAAGAACAATTGAGTGTTTAATTTTTATAGGACTTTACAGAAGGTGTAGCTTTGTTTTCAATGTTTGCACTGCTCTGTCTTCTGCTCCCTGTTGGCAGAGGTGGCCCAGAGCAGGGCTGTGGGAGCAGGAGGTGGCAATGCCTGAGATTTCAGGGGCAGTCCATATCTCACTTTCAGATTGCATAGTAGTTATGTAGGTGATATCCCTAGTTTAAAGAATATGATTGATATGATAGTGTGGCACCAGTGTATGCAGTGCTGGAAAATCAGAGGATGAAGCTAATATTTTTAAAGATCTATATATGTGTAGAAAATGGAATGGCAAATTTAATCCTGCTTTGCACTTTCGGGTTTTTTTGCAGGTATTCCTGTAGATGAACAATGAACCCACTTTAATTTGTTTCCTTTGTCTTCCTCTTCTACCTGTTTCAACCAGTAAGCCAATTCAGTCAGAACGTAGACTGTCTGTAACTAATCCCATAATATTTTCTCGACATTCATATTGCTGTGGAGCATTTATGTCAAAACAGTCGTTGCCTGTGAGCTGCATGGAAAACAGTGCACAGAAAAAAAAATAATGCAAGTTTCGTTCTTACCAATATTTGTGATAAATGAAGATCTTCACTCAACTTTATTGGAATTTACTCAGGCATTTAGTAATAGCAGCTGAATGGAGACTGCTCAGGAGGGAACTCAAGGGACTCGATAAAACACAAGAAGGTGGCTTGTGTATTCTTTTTATCCAAGATCTCAGTCCTGAAAGTGTCAGACACACAGTGTGCTTTGGGCAGAGTTGAAATTCCAATATCAATTTAAGACTCTTCCACTCCTGCACTTGCTTAATCCTGCAATATCCGCCTTGATAGTAGCAAGAACTGTGGAAGGTGTCGTGGGTGTGCTTAAACTAAACACTAAAACCAGAGGTTGTATCTTCTGTCCTGCACATACAGGCATGGATAAGAACAGGGTGTTGTCACAGACAGCATGTTCAGTTATTCACTTTAATCTGCATCTGCTCCACCCTGTACTGAAGTCATCGGGCGGCTTTTCCCGCGGCTTGGCTGGCCCTTAAATTTGAGTACAGGCAGGTTGGGTCCCAGTTTATGAACTGGCTTTGTCCTTCCTTATCCAGTTCACCTTGAAATCAGTGGAAGACCTTGCACTGAGTAGAAGGAAAGTTGGATTAGACTCATAGAAAAACAGTAAGTGCTCAAGGAATGAGATGATTAAGTCCAGTGATCAAATCATGCGACCACTTTGCTCCTCCATATACTTATCATCACAGTTCATATTAAAAGGTAGGATATATATAATACAATCATCCTTGGCTTTAAGAAAAACATAATCCTCTCATTGAAACCAGTCTCCTACAAAACTCCTGTGGGCCATGCGCACACATATTTATTGCATTGTACAGTAGATAAGCTTCATATTTTATAGACATCTAAATGCAGCTAAAAATTCAAGGAGAGGTAACCAGGCATGCACTGTTAAATAAAAGCAGCTGCATGTCATAAATCAGCTCCATCTAAAAAAAATTTGGCAACAATGTCATTTCACTAAAGGTTTTACTGCACATCTTTTGCAGATTATTCTTCCCTTCTCTTGTCCTCTATTCTTGTCTACCTTGTGCTGTTTCTTCTGAGCTCTGCTTCTATTATCAAGCCCTCACATAATATATTGTAATCTCCCCTTATCTTACCAAGCAACTTCAACATAGGTAGGCTTTTAAGTTTAAACTGATTTCTAACTATTGTGAATGGGGGCACACCAGATTCGCACTGAACAATAACTCAGCTGGGTCTGGCCAGCGAAAAGTGTTTCCCTCTGCCTGTACACACACACACATGCATGTACCCTTCTTTATCTTCTCTCCAGGTTTGAGTGGATGCATTTTTGTGATCCACCAAGCGTGAACATTTCTCTGCACCTTAAGCACGGGAGTTCACTGAACGCATTGCACTTGATGGGAAATGTTTATATAAAACAGTAATTGCCCTGAGCAGCCAAGCCAGCGAGAGTCTTTCTTCCGTTGTAGTGCCATGAAGCAGTTCCCTTAACATCCTTCTGGTGTTAATTTTTTCATATGGGATATTTTTCAGAGATTCCAATAGGTCCTTATTTTTACTTAAGAGGAGCAGTTTAGGCCAATATTGAGCCCTTTTAAAGTCCTGTATCGACTGTCTTTTTAAGTGATGCTCCTCAAGACCTCCTCCTTGTTATTTTTTTCCTGAAATGCTGTGTCTATAACTAGGATTACAGGAGGAGAGAGAAAATGCTCTATGGAGAGGGGGGACCACACTTGCAGCTCCCAGCACTGGGGCCCATGTGGAGGCCGGGAGGTTAAAATCCTCCTTCTCCATCATGATGCAGAATTGGGAAGAGATGTTAATGCAGCTTGATTTTCCCCTGGAGTAACACCTTGACTCCCTGTGGGCTGTGGAGCATTAACCCACCCTTTATCCAGACGTTTGCATGCTAAAAGGAGCCTGATGTGTAATTCCCAATGTAATATGTGACTCCTGGTGTCCTTAAAATAAAGCATGGATTAGCAGCAGGGGTCTCCAGCCTGGAAGAGGAGAAGTTTAGAGAGAAAGTTAAGTTTTTTGTAGTTTTGTAAGGCAGCACTATTAATCTGTGAAATGGCTACAAAAAAAGGCTCCTGACCCAGTACATTCTTATATATTCTTAAATGAGCAAGGTGTGTTGCCAGCCACTGGTGTCGGCAGCAGGATGGGGCCAGTGCCCTTGCCAGTGCCAGCCAGGGAATGGTGAGCAACAAATGTTGTTCTGTATTCCCTGTTCAGGCA
Organism: Ara ararauna; assembly: GCA_028858755.1. Taxonomy (NCBI): domain Eukaryota; kingdom Metazoa; phylum Chordata; class Aves; order Psittaciformes; family Psittacidae; genus Ara; species Ara ararauna. The sequence goes on along the minus strand of CM054380.1, from coordinate 7,414,376 downwards.
AAATTCTGGTTGGGAAGAAAACACATGAAAAAATGGAGGTTTACCTGTGAACTGCAGAGCCGGCTTTGGGCAAAGAGTAAGTTAGACACCGTTCATGGAGATAGTGTTTGCTGACAGGGATAGTAATGACACATGAGTAAAAATAAAATAAATAAAAGGAGAAGGAGGTTACACAGTTTGCTTTATTAGAGCAATTAAATACCACACCATATCAAAGCGATTCCTATTTCTTTTGTAACCACAAAGTAGTTTGAAACAGGCAATTACACCTCCTTTCCAGCTCAGAGAGGCACATCACCCTTTGCCACGCATTAAGGAATGTTAATAGCAGTGGTAAGGCAAGTTCAGGGGTGGGTGTGCTTTATTGGGAAATCACACCTCTGAGGAATTAGAAGCACTCAGCCCTGGGGAGTGATTATCTCGCAGTAACCAAATGCCTGCTGTCCTCCCTGGAATAATTATGGAAGATTCTCAGGATTTAGGATTAAAGCAAGCTTGAAAAACAAAACTTCCCCTCTGGCCAGCAGAAGGGCTGGGCACCAGCACATCCTTGTGTGTGTCACGCCCATGGTGGAGGACTGATGTATAGTGGCTTGGGCTGAGCTGCCTGCTGGCACTCAGAAGATCTGGGGTTTGCAGGAGGAAATTGTGCAAGAAGCTTTGTTGTTCTGATCCCCTGTTTCTCATTTTGTACTGGATGTGAGAACAGTATCCAGACTTTGAGATCTATAGCTGATAAAAGCAGCTCGCTGTACAAATGAGAATTTCATGCTTTTTTTTTAGGTATTGGTCTACACATACGCACACACCATGTAGGCTCTGTCCTGTTAATGATTTTGACAGTAATTATTTATCTGCAAAATCTTGGGCACATAGTTAACTCCAGTGCAATTCATTATCCAGTAGGTCTTGAATGGTAAATTGTAAACAAAAATCCCAAAGCGTTTGACTTCTGCATAGGTAGGCGGGGAGGGAGGAAGGGAGCATGCTGTAGGTTAGCATGGTTACTCCTTTGGGGTCTTTAGGAACGTGGAGCTTCTCTGTACAAATGCAGACATATTGGTCACTCATGACAGAAAACTGAAATTTTAAAGGATTTTTGACTTTCATAGCTGGAACATCAACATCTTTTCATTTATTCTTCCAAGCGATGACAAAATGACAGCCTCACTGTATGGCTAATAGAGAGGTGTGATTATTTTAGCTTTTATCCTTATTATATGATCTTAAGAACTGCAAACATTTCATCTGAGAGAGAGAGGAGAAAACTACAAACTGGAAGAGGGAGCTGTACCAAATGGGCTGATTACAGAGTGCAAACACTGTGATGCTTGTAACTGTGTCAGTATTCAGTCCAAGCAGCTTCTTCCACTTGGGCAGGACAGGAAAATGTGTTGCTCATATATACTGCCTGTGGCCCTTTAGCCCATTCCGGTACCTGGTACAGCTCACATGGTGTTTCTGGAACACAAGAGGTCATAAGATTTGCCTGAGCTTTACTGGATCTATTTTTATTTCCCTGTGTGTGGGGCAAGACACGTTGAAAGCCAGGATTTGAGTCTTATTTCTGGTTAATCTGACAATAGAAGTAAGAAAAGTATTTTTTTTGTTCAGAGGTGGTGCAGTGCTTTTTGTGGTGCAAATATTCAGGTACAAAGAGTCTTGAGCACACCCAAGACCTGCAGACCTAGGAGTCAAACTGAAACATGACATCTGGGATCTAGTGAAGCCCATGGCCAAACCAACAGTTACTGTTGGCAGAGTGACACTTTTCTTCCCTGAAGTAGTTGTTGTCGTGGGTGAAGAAGAAGAAGAAACAACTGTGAGTCTGGAAGTGGATGGGGTGAGCAGCTAGAGCTGCTGCAGGGATCTGGTACTTATCACTGGCTTGTTCTTGCAAAGTGCTGAGCACAAAAGAGCTCCAAGGAAGTATTAAGTCTATGCTTGACTGTCAAGGACACACATAGTTCACTGGCTATATGTGTGCCCAAAGTTAAGCATGTGCTTAATGAGGCTAGAGCGCTTCGCTTAGGGCAGAGCTGAATCTTAATAGCTCTTTTGCTGAAAAACAGGGCTAATATTTTCCTGCTTCTTGGGAGATTCTGAGGACAAGCTTACTTGCGTTCATGGTTCTCATAATGATAGCAAGGAAACTTACGAATAAAAAAGAAGGAGTTATGTATCAGATTCACAGTAATTACTTTTTCCAACCTATTTTGAACTGGAACCTATCGTGAACTCTGGAATTTCAATGGCACATATATCATGTTCAGCGGAAAGAAAAAATCCAGCAAGCTGAAAGAAATTTGAGCTCTGCTATGCTTCTAATATGTTTAATGTTATTGTTCCGTTAAATCCTTGCCCTTAATGACCCCAGACATATTAAATAACATTCTCAGGGCTGAAGAAATGCTTCAGACTTCTAATTTTACACATATTTTTCCTCTTGCACTCTACAAGCTCTAGAAGTATCACATATTGAAAAACCTCTGTAGAAAATATTAATGCAGTCTTTTTCCTGAGGAAAGGCTGAAGGTACCTGGGAACTCTCTTTGCACTGCCTGTTTTTCAAAAATAGGCTTTTCAGATGTATCATTTTTCATGTTTGTATTTTATGGTTAGCAGACGATGTACAACAGAGCCTCAAAGGGATACATCAAGGGGAAAGATGACAGATACCATGGGCTTGTCATGGCGAAAATGCTCATGCCACTTGTTTAAGAGCGCAAAAGGAACGCTAGCCGTAAAGGGGCAGAAAATACTGATAGTGATAGAGTTTCTTAATTAATATAACTTACAGAAAGGTGCAAAATATCATTTTAGTACCTCATTAATGAGTTTTCCTGCTTATTTAATTGCTATGAGGCTTTTTTCTCTTTGCTCTGGCAACAGCATTAACCATGTTAACATTGGCATCGGGAACTCTTTTGTTGTGATGTCAAATACCTTTTAAATTTTTCAATTCCTGTATGTCAAGTCAGGTTTCTATCTTAAAGATGAGCCAAACCTTATTTCTTAAGGTTAAGAATTCTTTTGTCTGTAAACTAAATTAGTGGCAGGAGCTTCCCATAGCTTGCTTTTCTCTTCATACCATGACTAATTTGTTTCTCTGTACAAGCCTGCTTTTTCTGGATGATAGAAAAGCATTTCTAGCCAGCAGGTACTGCCACTTAGCCAACCGTGGCATCAGTGTTAATCTATTCTTCATGCCACGTCCCCTCTTCCCACCAGCATCCCAAAAAAGAGAGACAATGGATTTGTAGCAAGACTCACACCTTTGTGCACCTGCAATTTCTGCATGCGTGTGCTGCCTGTTGCACAATCAGCATACACAGTATGGATTATATACCTCCCACCAAGCTCCCTGTGCAGAGCGTAGGCTTCTTTAAATCAAGGTATGAAGACCTGAGCTTCTAATTTTGTCAATACACACTTCAATTCCCACTACTGGCCAAAAAGCAGCCATGCGTGTTATTACTTACAACAGATGCAGCCCTGTACATGGCTTACAAAAGCAGCTGAGAAAAGCACCCTTATTGCACTTACCCCAATATTTTGGTAATAACCAAGATCAGCCACTATGCCGCAGTGTTGGAAAAACTCAACTGAAGTATTTTAAACTTGCATGCTTTCTAACACTGTGCCTGCCTCTTAAATTTGAGGTGTCTGTAGGGTGTGGAAGAAATACAGGCAAATGTTATAAAGAATGATCCTACTTGTCTGCTCACATCATGTCCAGTACCACAGCAGCAGTATGAGATATTGTTGTAAGTGCTGGATTCTACATTAGGTGCCCCTGCACACATCAGTCTAGAGTTTGCTAGCACTAGAGCTTATCTCTCTGGTTTTGTTTGGCTTACCTTCTTTATAAGAGCATTTCATTTTGCTTTCTTTTCAACCAGCTTGTAAATAATAATAATAATAATAATAATAAAAAATAATAATAATAATAACACCCATAAACATCTGTGAATCTGAGATCTGACCAGGCTGAGAGTGCAGTCCCTAGCACAGCGACCCCCTCTCTTTAGCCATGTTCCCTGGGAGCAGGAAGGGGACCGCTGGCTGTCGAGCTGATAAGCACGGGTGAGGAAGACATCCTGACAAATGTGCTTACACTGATATTTTTTTCCCATTTGTTTTTCCTATGGTGACAGGCAGCTACTTACTGGGCAGAGCTGGAAGTAATATTCTGAATTGCTGAAGGAAATTTTCCCAGTTGATCAAACTCTTTATGTGGTTTGTGCTGATCAGAGATTCTCTTCATGTCTTATGTATCTGAAAGCACAAAAGAGTGAATGGAAAAAAGAGCTATTCTGTGCTGGTAGACAATGAAATGATGATTGGTGAGATTATGCCTTGACTTTACTGTCAGCACAATGTCAGTGAAGGCAACGGTATAGAGAGGGTACGTTTTGCAATATTAATACAAAATTCAGATCACTAGAAGGAACAGAAAAGCCCCAGAGAGGAGGAAAACGTCTGGTTTTATTATTATTTTTATATTTTAGTGCAGAATAAAATGAATATTTCATATTCTTGAAGCATATTAGTTACCCTGCTTATTCATCCCTTCATATCATATCTGCTTGTGTAGTCAGGAGTGGTAACTCATGTTTTGCTCAGGTGAAAATCTGTTTTAATATATATATGTTTATATACACACATACACACACACATGCACACGCATATACATCTGTGTGTGAGATGTCAGGAACCTTTCCCTGGTGCTCCTTCAAACAAAGGACTGGTTTTGTACAACCTGTTCGCAAATGCCCTAATCTACATACAGAAATCAGAGATTGCTTCATTGGCTTCTCAAAACAGTGCTGGTTTAAAGGGGAAATCCTAAAGTAGGCTTTCAAAGCTTTGGATGGGTTGGGTTTTTAATAAATTAAAAATAAATTAAATGTCCATGGTAAAAAAAAACGTCTCTGAGCTGAAAAATCTGCAGTCTAAAGGTATTAAGGCTTAATTCCCAGGTCTTGGCTTGGAGATGCTCATTTCAGGAATGGGAGTCAGTTGTTCTGACATGTCTATTGCATACATTCCTTCCTCAGAAAGGCATTCACATCAACTGCAGCAGGTCTTATGGTCATGGTTTTGCCTTGATCATGGAGTGAGGAGGAAAATTGAGACAGGAAATTAGCAGAAGAGTAAGGCCAGCATGTGGGGACAAGGAGGAGAAGGCTGTAGCTGTGGGATTGTGAAGGGCATTTTGAAGATCATGCTATAGCAACATCTGTCAAGAATGGTTTAGGTTTAGCTGATTTTGCCCTGGGACCAGGGAATGGCTTAGGTGACCTCCTGTGCATTTTTTTGACTCCTAAATGGAAAGAAAATCACCTTAATAAACTGCTTCCTTGTGGATTTTCCCTCCCTCTTCCCCTCACTGTCCTTCTGTGCCAGGGAACAAGATACTTGCATACAAAAATGCTCTTTTGGAAGCTTATTGTCATTCTCTTCATCAGAAGTTTATGATTTATATTAAGCTAACTGGTCCTTGAGCATGTGCTGTTGTCAAGCTCTCTTCGTCTGATCAGGAGAAGAGCACTCCGGGGCTGGCATGCAACAGCATGATCTTGGTATTTATCCTTTTGGCGGTTTGCTAATTATTCCTATTGCTATCACATCCCCGTGCAAATTTCTGTCTTTGTGCCACTGTAAATATTTTCTCATTTTTTTCTAGCTGCAGAACTGCTACTTTAATGGGAGAAGCAGGAATATCCTGCAGAGGCACATATTGTCATTTCAGTGATAGCGATGAAACAGGCCAAACATCCTTTCTGTACCACTTAAATTGCATGTCTTTGCATTCATGGATTGGCCGCTCATTTGCTGGCCTGTATTCTGCTCTTGTAAACAGCTCATATCGTTCCTGGGAGTGCTCTTTGTAGCAGAATGCTTTGATAAAGCCAAAACCATCAGCTGCCAAGACTCCTTATGGAATCAGAAATAGGCACCAGATATCCTTGCTACTGTAGTTGTAGCTGCGTTAGCAATATCATTTATCTTCCTAAGGACTTACTAAGCCACTAAAACATATTATAAAATTAAGTGGCATTTTTTCCACCTGCTCTAACTGGTAGCAAACTCATAGAAAGCCTTCCCAGATGATACAACTCTGCATGCAAAATCTAAGCACTCTCCTAAGGTCTGCAACTGCCTCAGAGACGTTGTTTTATGTTCCATGGGCTGCCTCTTTCACTTAGAATAATAAGCTTTAGATTATCTCAGGGCACTCTAGATCCCTCTGCCACACAATCCAACTTGACGTAAGCTTTCGGGGGGGGGGGGGGTGAGCAGAAAATCTTGCAAGCAGACATTGGACTTTCAGTCTGAGCTTTCGATTAGTACAAAGAAAAAGTTCACAGGAGAGGGTTGGGGAGATTTCATGCCTGTCTGTGCTGGAAGAAAGGCTCTCCAGACTCGATGAAGCATCTGTGCTTCAGTTGTTTGCCAGAGCAAGGGGCTACCTACAAAGCTCTACCATGGTGCTTCCAAATTCGAGAAGTCCCCAGGTCCCCACAGAGTAATTGAAACAGCAGCCCACTGCTGAGTGGCAGCCTTTTAGTCTTGTATTAACTATACTTTAGCATTTAGGTAACACTGTATATTAACTGTTGAGCCTGCAATCCAGCTCCAGGACAGGTATTTAAACACCTTAAATACTCCTTAGAAAGAAGGGAAAGCTGCTTTCCAAAGAAGAATAGCAACCTATAGCTGTGGGCAGACTCAGGTAATCTCCAGTTACCTGTTCTGATAGTCACATTACACTCTTACCAATGTTGGTCCTGTCCCTGCCAATGCAATTACCATTCCTCATTGGCCTGTTACGTCTCTTAGTGATTTTTCTGCTGCCAAATTTCCCTGGCCAGAGGGAGTCAGGGTCGCTGCATGCAAAATTGTCTAACCCAAGCAAACCTGCGTCCTGCTGCAGAAAAAGCTTGTTGTTGTGATCCATAATCATTCATAATCCCTGTGGCTGATTCCCTTGATTACGTGTCGGAACAGGAGCACAAACTATTTAAAAGGGGCTGTTTTCAAATCAGCAGCACGTCTGTTCAATAGTTAAGGTACCTGCATTTGACACAAAAGGCATCTCTGAAATATCTCTGGACTGTGGCATAAGAAGACAGCATGTGTCTGTCAGGATAACACAACTCAGACTGGGATGTTTGCCCTATTTTCTAGCTTTTTGGCTGCTGTACACATAAGAGGACCCCTATGGAGCAGAGGAAGTCTGGCAGTGAGGCAGGATTCTTTCAAGTAATACATGGACCTGGTGGGTATTAATCCTGGTAATTTAGGCAGGTGTATGCGAGTGATCCTGGAAACTAAATATAGATTTACGTTTAAGGTTTAGTTTCTATAACAGTGTTTTCTGAAACGCCAGAGAGCCTGCAGAGCCTGCAGTCTTATCCTGGTGATAAGGTTCATAAATGGCAGGGAAAAAAACCCAAACCAAACTAAACCCTATAAATAATTAATGTTGCCTTTGGGGGAATCAAGTAATTGGCAAAAAAATAAAACCAAACCATTTATGAAAAGCTTGAGGTTTTGCAAGTATTTCTGCACGCAAATCACCACGTTGGTTTACCCAAATACTACTGAACACCAAAACATGTCCCAACCATAGCTAGAATGGAGCTGACTCACCAGATTTATTCATGACTGTTCATTTATCAGAGTAGCTTTATTTCTTCTACTTGTAAGCACGAGTCGCTTTTGTAGCCACAACATGAGATCACAGTTGCACCTCGTCTCGTGTCAATGCAAACGTGTCTATGTCCTGCTTCAAGTCATTCTTTACTTCTTATGTTTTCTCTGAGTTGTGCCATGGTGGGGAAATTTTTAAGGGGTTTGATTTCCCCATAGTTCTTATTTCTTCTCTACCAGTGTTACCATGCTGATTTGTCTTTTCCTCATGCTGTAATTGGTCTGGTGCCACTGTGTAATTTTTAACTGTGTGCAGTATCAACAGACCTCCATCTGTCTCTGCTCCAGAGCTTCCCAACCTGCTATTATAAATATCTGCCAAATCCTTCTCCAGAGGAAGGACCACCAGATTCCAACTGTTTGCAAAATGAGAGCCACTGCCAGCCTCTCTCACCATCTGCAACCTGTGCAGAACCCATGTCCTGCGTTTTGTGAGATGTTACTGCTGGCACTGAGGAGCTCTGACCCTTGCTTACATTTGTTATCTCTCAGGAGCATACACTTCTGCAGAGGGTTCAGCCTATTGGTCTGTTTGGTCAAATACCTCATTATTTGTGGCTTTTTATTATTCACCTTCAATAGCCATCAGGTACTAATAACTTGAGGGTTGGGGAGGGGTGTTTCCCCTCTAAAATGCAATGCTGATTGAAAACATGCTGGGGGATGGATCACATCTAGTGTTGTTTAATAAGATACTTTACTTGATCTGGAAGGAACTCAGAGTGCATGCCCCATTCCCAGCCTGTCACTTAGAGACTAAGGGCCAGTTACCATGATCAAAAGCCAGAGTAACTGGTAGGACTTACTGACTGTACATCCACATTGCTGAGAGCAGAATTTGGTATTCCACCTGTCTATACATATGCATGAGAATAAATCATTAGAAGAATTAGCGCCAAACCAGGCAACACATTGATTAGATTGTACACACGAAGAAATAGCAACTTTTTTAACGTGGATGAAATAACATTATGTATAAACATATTTGGATACAGTGAAAAATATAGATGATGATGTAGGTGCTCTTTAAACACTGTTAAAGGCATTCTCATAGCAGTCCATTAATTCCATCACGTCAAAGCTGTGTTAGGCTCATGTGGCTTTTTTAAGTCAGTGTGTACCTTAGGCTGTAATCATCACGTCTTAGTGTTTGCTGGTGGTATAGCAGCTTACTGTGCTGAGGAATTGCCAAAAAGTCTCTTCAGGTGCTGTTGCAGACATCACTTAACAATAGCTGTATGTTTAGATAAAACTTACCGGCTTAAAGTCAGATGCAAGCAACAGGGTTCCTGTTCCATGTATGTGGAATAAGTCAGCACAAAGGGTTTTTCAAGATTATTTCGGGAGAAGGTTTTGTGTTTGGATCTGCTGCATCTTAGAACTTTCCAAAGAAACATAAAAAAATGTAAAGCAGTTTGGGAGTTTGATAAATCCTCCTTCCTAACTACATGCAGAATAACACAGTATTTCCAAGATTCAGAAGAGTGGGTACCATATTGGTTTTCCGTGGGTATCGACCATGGGGACTGGATAAGTAGAGGCAAGCACCTGAAGCACCAAAGAATCTTGGGAATCTGTTTCATGATGTATAGTCAGGTTCAAAAAATACTGCTATTTAGATTGTCTGGATAGCACTGTGGATCTGGTGTTCATTTCTCAAGGTTTTAGGACAATCAAGTTCATGATTTTCTAAGAGGGTATGCTATGACTAAATAATACATTATGACAGGAGAGAAATATGTACAAACAAGTCTAAGCCTGCAGGACAGCTGTACTTGCTCCCAAATGAATAAAATCTTCGGCCATTGCCGGGGGTGGCAGGGACCAAATAGAAAAGTGAAATTAGAGAGACCAGACTATCCCGGAGGTGATGTCCTGACTGCCCAGCATGTCAAGTTTGCAGCTCAAAGGAGCTGGGCTGGGGGTATAGCTGTGCTTGCAAGAATGAGATCTAGCCCTTATTTAAGTCTGATTTTCTGGAGCAAGATTTTCTTGTAAAGGAGCAGCATGATTTGTTTAAAATCTTTGGGAGATAAAAAGCAGATGGCATTGGTTAACTAATCGTTAGTATTTTCTGCAACTTACTAGCTGTGCTGATATGTGTAAAGTTTGCAAAAGCTTTGGATGAATCTTTCTCTCTTTGATTTGTTCAAGTAATGGAATATTTTAAAACCTGGAGAGGAGGAAAAGTTATATACAAATGTGTAATTTTCTGCCCAATAGAAATATGTTAATATCTTCCTTTGAATTTTTATTTAGGGCTTGTTTCTTCATTTTTGAAGGGTATATTTATAACAAGGTCGCAGCTCTCCTAGCTCTTGTCTTGGTTGCATGGTGTGTTGTATAACGTGCCATAGGTTTCTGGCTCTGCGCTGTTTTTCTTTATGGGTGAGCTCCTTCCATTTTTGCATGTATTATGAAGACAAAGCAAAATATTTTTTTATTTTATGCCAGGCTCACTTTTAGCTTGTCTCCTTGTGAACCCTTTGCAGCCACAGCAGAATCCTAGTGGGGCTTCTCCGAAGTGTTGGCCACCTCTGTGAACACTTCTATGACAGTGATCAGTGCTATTTTGGCTAGAGCATCACTGGGGTATTGGAGGCCCCTCTGACCTTGAATTACATCGGATGCAAGTCAAGTACCTTGATGTTATTTCTATGATGGCACTTTTTCATCATTTAGGGTGAGATAGAATACCTTGCCAAGATACTAATGTAAAGAAGAACGTCTGAGAAAGGATGTCAGCCTTTCAAACTCTGATGGTTGCGTAGCAAAGTCTTCATATAGCCAAAACACACAAGACTTATCCAGTTACTCCAGCAATGCAGATACAGGGGGGCTCCTGGGCAGATACCAGGCCTGGTAGTCATGGTGGTGGGTGAAGACAGCTTTGGGTTCCCAACAAGCCCCATAATTAGGACTTACCGGGAATTCTCTGAAGGTTTGGGCTCTGAACCAGCAAGTACTGAACAAGCCCAAAGCCTTCCAGGCAACAAAGTTCCAGTGCAGAAGCTCTTTTAATTGCTGTATTTTAAGTGTATAGCATGGGTGACGCACAAGCTGTCAGCTGGCCACCTGTGACAGTGGGGAATGGGAAAGAGCCTCATTTTCATCTTCTGCGGAACTGTCCTCCGTTGCAGATGCTCTGCAGAACAGCTTTGCAGTGCTTATCTCCTATTTAAGATTTCAAAATAGGGCATGATGCAGGTTGAGGTGGGGTGCAGACATTGTACTGGTCAACTTCCTGAGTTGTGCCACATTCAAAAAGACATCAGAACTGGAAATTGCCTTAAGTGAGAAAGGTTTGCTCCTCTGTTATGCAGAGCTTTCTATTTTCCATGGTGTTCAGTATTGTATCCTTAGCCTTCCTATTTCCATCAGAATGACATATATTATTGGTTCTCAAACTGAAGAAACAACAAATACTTCATCCTCTCTGGAGCATGGTCTTGTTAATGTTCTTTGAAACATGACATGTGTCGTGGCCGTCAAACTGCAATGATCCCATTTCTTCTGAAATAAGAAAAACATGTCACTTTTGGCTCTCCTAATACAAAGGGAGAGTCATATTTTAGGTAAGAGCTGCGTGGCTGCCAAAGATGAAAGAAAAATGTTATTACTTTTGGAAATTTCATAATTACAGTTAATGATCATTTAATGAAATGACATTGTCTTCACCACTATCACTAATGAAATGTTTGAAAGTAATAAAGCAGATCTTGTTAAATACAGCAAAGAGACTTGAGTGGAATAGCTTTGTGACAGCGGCCTGTGTGCGCAAGTCTTGAACTCCTATTTTTCGTTGCAGCAGTTTAAAAAAGAAGATAAAATGAAGGCTACATGGCAAATAATGCACACATGATGTATTTAAAGGCCTTCCACTAGCAAACAATACTGAACTCCTGAATAGCATGCTAATGACTGAGTACTGCTCCTTAGAAATGCTAACCCTTCATTAAAACACTTTCCTTGTTTTTCTTTGCAGACAAACCAGAGAACAAGAAACCCCACCAGACTTTTTTTATTTCTCAGACTATGAAAGACATAACGCAGAAATAGCTGCATTTCATTTGGACAGGCAAGTAAAATGGATTTGCATTAAAAGAAAAGTGGAAATATTGTAATAAGTTTCTGCACTTGGCCAGCCCTGTAACTGAATTACTTTTAAAAGAGGGGAAAATGAAACAAATGTGGGCAAATACCCTGAATAAATGAAATGGCAGTTGATGAAAGAGTAGATTAATTGTTAGGAAGTGTGACTTGCTTTGGGAATGGGAAACCTGACAATAAGTAGTTCTCAAAAAGAAAGAAAAATTATATTGAAGAGAAGCTCTGAAATGAATTTCCCCTGTGATCTTGAAGTGATCCGTCTTGAGAGGATCCGTCTCCTGGGGAATATGTAACATAAGTGTAACAGGAGTCTGGCTCACCCCAATTAGCTCTAGGGCATGCAAATCCAAGCAAGACATGGGGAATGGTGTGAGTATTCAGAGAGGAATAATTGAGATAGGGAGGGAGGTCTGGTTTCACAGCAAAAAGCTAGGGCTGTCCCATATCGGGAGCAGGCCACAAGATAGTGAGAAGGAGAGGGCAATGGTAGTCATCCCGTACTCCTATTAGCTGAAAATGTCCCCTTGGGCAGAGGTAGTGCAGGATACAGTGAATACCCCGAGACTGGCAAAAGACTGCAGTCCTCTCAGCCTGCCTGGATTAGCAGTGGGAATTAATAACTAGTGATGAATTATTAACACTATGGGTAGAAACCATGCCATTTCACAGGCTGTTAGAACTGAAGCATCTTTCACACCCTGGAGTGCCAAGAAACATTCTTTCAAAAGCTTGAAGCTCTGGGGCCACAGATTATCTGAGGGGTGGTATTTCTGCCTTCTGGGTTGATGGTTAGGATGAAGAAAGCTATCAGCCGGTGGCTCAGGGTAGGTTTGCCATTAAGAGCCATACTGGTCTGATTCTTCAAGGATCTTACATACATTATTGTTGTTGACCTTGGTGTTGATCCCTTCTGCTTTACATTTTATATTGCCATTTTAAGCAGATGGTGCTGTAGGAGAAAAACCATTTATGGAGTTCCTACAGAAAGGAATGTTAAATATCCACACATTCAGCAGAAAAAACAGTTGCTACCCAATGTAGAAAATCTTACCAGCAGACAGTGGACATAAAAATACCACCTGTGGCAAGGCTTTGTATGGGGACTTTGCTGTTTTACTGTATCTAATAGCAATGCTTTGTAGGGAGTTTTTAATCTACTAAGGCAGGGAAGTTTGGAGTAGAAAAAGGCTCTTCACCCAGCCTTTGCCAGCGGGAAAATCTTTAGTCTCAGGAAGATTGTTTAGGTTGGTATAAGGGTATTAAAACAGAGAGGAGCAGAAGCAAATAAATCAAACAATTACTAAAACTGTCAGAAAAGAAAAAAATAGATAGAGTTTATGGAAGAAAGAGGCTGAAATCCTATTCCTCAAGTCATTTAAAAATTGGTGAGCAAAGTGCATGTTATGACAATCCTGAAGTAGCACAAAGTCAAAAATAAGTTTCTGCTATCTGGAATTTTATGTACCTTCACCTTTTTCATGGAACAATGTGTCCTCATACTCTTCTGTATTTTGCATCTTCTCCATGCTATGTAGGCGAGTCAGAGCTAATCATATTCAGGACATACTTTGTAATATATTATACAAAGGATTATCTAGTTTAAAGCTGATGGGCTTTTTACTCCTTGAAGACCACAGATAAATGTCCCTTCAGAGTGTAATGAGCCTTCCTAAAAACTATCACTATTATTACAGTTTAATCCTTTACATAAACTATCTCTTTTCTTTCTCTTCCAGGATCCTGGATTTCCGTCGCGTGCCGCCAGTTGCAGGTAGACTGGTTAACATGACGAGAGAAATACGAGATGTTACTCGTGACAAGAAGCTGTGGAGAACATTTTTCATCTCACCAGGTAGTCTTCAAAATAACACTATATTCTTTCTATCCTGCTGAACATGTACTTAAGGGAACGATGTGTAGATTGCTTAATTGCTCAGATATTTCTAATAGAACTGTCTTCTAGACCTTTGAATAAAAATAAATGTGGAGACACAGCCTACAAAGAAGACTTTATTGTTTTGAATTGAATGCCTTTTCCCCTTGACAAATTATCCGCAGAGACAGGCTTTTATGTTCACAAAAGCAATGTATTCAACAAATGTTTTATGTAGAGCAATTTCTATAGCAATTTCTTCTGTTACTCTCAGTTTACCCCAAACCTTATTACTTACCCCATTAGTTATTTGAACCTTTTTTTCTACTGCAATGTGATCCATCACTTCTGTTGGTCAGATGCATTTATTTCTTGGTTTTGACTGGAGGACCAAAACCTAATTTTCTCAGAGTCATGTACTTCAGTTTTTATTACAGCAGGAGTTTGAAAAAAACCCTAAGCAAATAGATGTGTAACATATCCTGCTTCCAGCTCAAATTCTCCACTGGGTAGAGGCTGGAGTAGGAATGACCTGAATTGTTCCCAGTCCTTGTTCTTGTTTTGCGGGCTGATCCCAGGAGCCAACACCACTCTCTATTATTCTTCATTCTTTCACAACATCTCATGGCCCTAGCCAAGGATGTAGCTCTACATGGTGGGGATTTTACAAACACAGGTTAACGCCATGCCCAGCTCACCAGAATATGCAACTGGAATAGGTAAAGATGGGCAAAGGGTGGGAGAAAGTGGTATCGTCTCTGTTTAGCAGCTGGGATGCAGAGGTGGAGAAATTAAGGAGTCTGAGTTAAGGTACAAAAACACGTGCTTAAGTGTCTTCTTAAAGAAAGCATATATAGGGAAACGTTCAATTTAAAGCATGCAGCTATGTTCCAGTGAGTTTAACTCATATTATTTCAGCTGTGTGCAAATGTGCTTTGCTGAACTCAGGCTGTGACTTGTGTAACAGGCAATCTGGAGCAGAAATCTCTGGAGATCTCTCCCTTGCACTGTGTGTGATTGGCCAGAAGCTATTTATCTGAGTTCCCTAAGACAAGGTCCAAAGACTTAATTGCAGTTTCTCCTGATGTAACTGTAATTTATTGTTGTTAGCCAGAAACCAGAGCCCTGTCATTGCAGAGCTTTCACTTTTAAAATGTTTATCACACTTTTGTGATCACCAGTAAAGTCATTATTATGGCTGTTACTTCTAGCTTCATATTGATGTTCAGCTGTGCAGGACACAGTTGAGCAGGCAGTTATTTATTCCAGTAACTTCACTTTTAAAATACATTACATAATTACAAAAGGCTTCTGTCATGGTTTAAGCCATAAATCACACAATTTGCTCACTCACTCCCCCCTCTTTTCTTCCCCCCCACTCCAAGGGGGGGGGTGGAATGGAGAGAAGAATCGAAAGAATGTAACTCCCACGGGTTGAGATAAAAACAGTCCAGTAACTAAGGTATAACACAAATCACTACTGTTACCACCAGTAACAATAATGACCAGGGAAATACAAGGGAAGAGGATACAACTGCTCACCACCCGACTACCGAGCCGTGAACTGAACTCTTCCGGGTTCCTGCCCCCAGTTTTTCCATCCTGGGCATGACGTGCTGTGGTATGGAATACCTCTTTGATCAGTTTGGGTCAGGTGTCCTGTTTCTGCTTCCTCCCGGCTTCCCCTCCTCCTTGGCAGAGCATGAGGCTCAGAAAGTCCTTGATCAAACCAAACATTCTAAGCCGTAACTATAAACATCGGTGTTATCAGCGCTGTTCCCAGGCCAAAAGTCGAAAACACAGCGCTGCACCAGCCATCAAGAAGGAGAAAAATGACTGCTGCTGCTGAACCCATGGCAGCTTCATCTTACCCTGTGTTATGAGTGCTCCAATTTTACACATACAGTTGTGGTGACAGTACGTGATGAAGGCATTTGCTTGGGTTTTTGTAGGTGGACAATCACACACAAAATAAGATTAAAAAAATCTGAAATTTTATGCACACAAGGTACTTTGGCTCATTTGAAATATAAGCCATTTTACTCCTTTTTTAGCTAGTAAGACATGGATTAGTAGGTTTGCTTGCTTTTTAGTCTTCCCAGGTTATATATCAAGGCTTAGGGGTGAAGTTGAATGATACCTGAGAAGTCCAAAACTGTGCTCAAGTACTGAGTAGCTTACAGCAGCCAGAGCAATGCAGAGTAAAGGCTGTTGGTTTGGATTAAGATCTTTATCTCATAATTATGAAATTCCAGACATCCAGGGGATGATCCAAGCGTAATCCTTTATTCAAATTTATTTAGAGGCCTCAAATAAATTTAATTAAAATATTTGATTAGCTAATCAGGCTTTTTTTGAGAGTAAAACACTTAAGCAATTAATTTTTCTTTCAATTTTACAATTCCTAAATCAATATACTTTGCTTAAATCATGTTGGTTACTTGTCAGAGCTGTTCTTTACAAGTCCCTAGTATAATTAGTCAGATTCTCATTAATATATGCCCAACCTCTGTCTTGTATTTCATACTGACCTTAAAAGGCAGGCATTAATTAATGCTTAATGAAGAAGTAATAAAATTTCTAAATTAAACATTTAGAAACAAATTCATAAACCTAGCAGGCAGCTCGAGCAGCAGATTAAGGGTAGAAAAGGGAAGAGGAGGGTGCTAGGATGAGCCCCTTGGCCTGGGAAGATGAGAATAGAGAGAGAGCAGGGGAAAGACTGGAACAGGCTGACTTGTTCCCTCTGGTCGATGAGGGACAGCAAATTCAGTTGGTTTCAGGGGAGAACTGGTTACAAAGCTGAGAAATCGATGTATGATGTATAGGTACTCACAAGTCTGTGCACCCACATTAAGCTATTGAGGCCACTCTGGGACTCCCTTTCAGGTGGCTGTGTCTCTGTATCTGCATCCCCAGAAGTGCTCAGTGACAATGGTCATGGGGACACATGGGGTCTGCTGGCAAAAAAAAGTCCCTCTCCATGCACCCAAGAAGCACCAAATATAGTGGATTTTATAGAAAGCTCTTCCCATTGGGCTGGGAGACCACTGCTTGCAGTGGAAACCCTCAGAAGGTAAATATTAATGATGCTCATCAGTACAATGTGTTCCTCCCTGGACCAGCACAGCAACGTGTTGGAAGAAGCCTCACTGCATTTTGATGCCTGGGCCATCTCACTTGTCCCATCCAGAATGGAAATCAGGGCCAGGAAGATGCAGGCAATGGTAGCTTTAAAGCATGCTGGAGAGCAGCATCCTTTCTTCCACTGGAAAGTGGAAATGGCTGTGAACAGGCGGGCCAGTTGATGCATTAGGCTGCAATCAGAGAGAAAGCAGATTGCAGAAAAGTGCACTTCCAGGCAGTTTGGACTAAACATGAGAAATGGAATTAGGTCAGTAATTATTTAAATTAATTTTACATCCTTTGCAGCAGGGCAGACTGCAGTAGCCCTGCTACTCTTACAAATGAATGGTAATTTGCTAGGAAAAAAAGAGACATATTAGTCATGTCAGCCTTCGTTTTGGAAGTAATTGAGGCAGAAGCTTAAAGAAATCAATGTTACACAGCTAGTAAGGACTATGTTTTTGTTCATATTAACCAATTCCAAGGATTATGGATTTTTTTCCCTCTCAGCAAACAAAAGCAATTCTGAATTAGCTATTATTTTGAGCAGGTAAGAGAAAGATCTTTTTGTGCATTGCTTTAGTAAATATTCAGGATTCTTTCCAATACTCCAATTGCACAGGCTTGCTGAATGTCCTCTGTTAACAGTCATGCAAATCTCAATAAAAGAGTTGCTCTGCCAAGCAATTTGCTTTAAGGTATCTCCACTTGTTCCTTTTCTTCCTGAGAAGAATTATTGTTCAGCTATCAGGATGACGCACAGAAAATGTGCAGATGAATACACAGACACTCTAGTTTTTAATTGTGATTAGTTAGAGTTTCGATCACCAGACCATGATTTTTTGCAGGGATTTCATTATGAATTGCATCCATTCATCCTCAGATAATGAAAATCAGACATTTAAAACACTGCTTGGGATTCTCTGGCCTCTCTAGTTCTTTGAGGAAACAGTTTCATTTTTTAATGAAGCAGGAGTTTGCACGCTGCAAATTTGCACATTTCAGCATGCATGAACATCCCTCCTTTCTGGTTTGCCAGCATTGCTGCTGTTGCTGTTTCTACCTGCTCTGCAGGAACACAAATTTCTGGTGGTTGCTTCTTTTGCAGGTGTTCTTAGGGAGAGGAATATGTACAGAAACACCTCTACTGGATGAGGGAAGACCATAGGGACTGGGCAATTTTAATGGAAGGAGAAAGACCACGCTCCAATGGAACTCATTTCCCCTTTCCCTCTTATTTTTGCCTTCAAAAGGCCAAACCCTGCTCTCAGCGTGGGTTTGCTGGTGCAGCACTGGGCTTGTGTTTCTAGCTGTAATTTCACCCTCAGCCTGCTGTGCAGAATGTGGGTCACCTACTTAGGTTTCAAAGAGACTTGCTACCGCACCTTTAAGTCTTAAATGAGAACTGTGCTTTTCTATATTTGGTTCCTTTTTTTTTTTCCAAGAAACCTTAAAAATGAATGTTTCCCCAGAGAATTCAGGCTACTTCATCTCACTGCCTGTATAGAAGAACTAGGATAGACATATCAAGATGCCTATTCTGTATCAATCAAAGCAATTAATTTCTTTAATAGAAACTTGAGGTGTAGCATCCTTTCACTTCCACTACCCCAAGAAATCGGATGGGAGCAGTGGAGAGTAAGTACCACAGGTCTGGGACCACAGGGAGAGTAATGGCTGGCAGAAAAAGCTTTGCCATGGAAAGTAACTTCCCACTAAGAAATACATTTGTGGTTTTGCAGCAAGTTTGCTGTCTTAATGACAAGATACATTTTGCCATAGCTTGGAAGAGTGGACTCCTGTTGCAGGCAATGTGGGCTCTGTGGGAAAATCAATAGCTAGAGGAGCCCAGCAGGAGCGGGGATGAACAGCCTGGCATGGTACAGGCAGCACACATGCTGGCTGTGTCACTGCAGCAGCGAATGCCATTGCTGCCATAGCCCCTGAGCCTTCCTGAAGATTCATCTGGATATAAATGTGTGATTACTGTCAAATGATTAGTCCCAGTTGCTTTCATTGACGATATGTAGCAGGGCTTCATTCTTCCTAATGTTAAATTCGGAAGCAAACTATTAAATGCAGTATTTATCTTCCCACGGTGCAAATATAATATAATTCTTGTTTTGAAAGGTCAGATTTACATAGTGAGCAGCAGAGGCTTCGATAGCATGCGAGGGGCATTGCTGGTTATGGTGGCAGATAACGCAGCGTTGCGTTCCAACTGCCAGGTGGAAGCCAGGTCATAGAAACCCGGGAAGAGAAATTGCCTCGGGCGATCAAGATACATATGCGTGGGTTCCCTCCCTTCACAGATGTGCGGGTGATGCTGACACAGCTGAACTGAAGCACGAGCAACTTCAATTCGGTGGAAGCATAAACCCTCACTGAAGCACAAGGGAGAGCCCTTCCCACCACCTGAGAAATAAGGGATCTCTATATTTCCTAACTCTTCTGTGCTAACCTGCAGCAAGTAGCATTTGTATGTGTTTTCTTATAAATCATACCTTACGGCAGCCTGTCACCCCTTGAAATACTTTGTCTGCAATAATTTCTTCTAAGAGTATAAATCACAGATGGTTTTCCCCAGTTTTTACTGGCTGAGAATATCCCAACCTTCTTGAAGGTCCAGTATGATCCTCCCATTTGCAGGCCATCTGTAGCTGGCAGTGCTGCCCACAGTGCTTGGACAACTCTTTGCTTTCATCCTGAATTATGGAAGAGGTTCCGAGGAGTCTTGAAGCCCTCCTGGTTTTGCCAGGATGATCAAAGTCGAAGTTGAGGCACCTGTGTTAGCCCTGCAAAAGCTATGCCAAGTCCATGCTGTGATAGCATTTTTGATAAGGAAACCCATGAGAGGTTATAAAGTGCAGGGCAGAGCACCCAGAGCTTGCATTAGGTTGGGTTTGTCTAGATGCTGACTTTACACTTGATTTTAAAATGAGCAAGTCTGAAGGAGAGACACTGAGATGGTCCTGGAGATGGTGCATCTGGTGATCAAGTTAAAACTGAGGGCTCCAGGTGGCTTTTAACCTGGAAAAGCTGTCCTGAAGCTGTAGCTTGGATCAGAGGCCTCCAGAGCCTCTTCCAGCCCATGTTTCCCTAACTGTGATTGTTTTTTTTCTGCATGCAATTTGTAAGAAGTTCTCAAAACTTCACTTTCAGAGATATGTATTACTGAGTTACTTAAAATGAAAAATGAGTGGGGTTTCTGTTTAGACATTATTAGGTGTATTATGTGATGAGCAGCAACAAGACTTGTGTTGGGGTTCATAGGAAATAGACAAGTGGTTTATTGGCCAAGGACATGGTCACTTCTTAGCTCATGGGAAGTCTCAAACTGTTCTTTTAATTAAAATGTTAAGGGACTAAGGATGCCTTGTATGTAATGGAAAACTTTTGAAAGAATTTTTAAGGATATTCTGCATGCTAAAACACTTTAAATTACAAAATTAGAAGTACAGTCATGCTGAGTGTTCCCTTCCTTCCTTTTGTAATTTCTGTTCTTCATTTTCTTTCCTGAAATGCTTTTCTTTTAGTAATTGTCAACAAGGTTTTTGACCACAGGGTAAGTATTTCTGGACTGAGTCAGGATATATTTAACTGGTATGAGCCAACTCTGTGAATGTAAATATACAGTTTGGGTTGGAGTTGCTCCTGAGCACAGATAGATGGGTGGTCCTTATGAGTCAGTCACAGCAAAGGGATTTGAAAAGGCTGTCTCCACAGTGAAGTAATAACAGTTTAATGGACAAATCTGATAGCCATCAATAGAGGCTTGGAAACGAAAAGCTGAGACAAACTGTCTAGAAGTAACACATCAGTCTTATAGTCCAATTATAGTAATTATATGCTCAGAAGTCAGTCCCAGATAATGCAGCTAATTAATATAAACAAAACCATCACAAGACCTTACAGTTTTTCCATGTTCTCCTGCTCCTCCTTCCCCGATTGCAACTGTTTGCTGTGCTTCTGCTTCCCTTCTGTGATCTCCAGAGCACTGGGGCCAGGCTTGCTCTCTGTCCTCTTGACTCATTGTCTCCCTTGCGTTGCCCGCCAGCAGTGTGCCATCTCCACCAGGCAATTTGCTGGCCACAGGTCAGGTCTGGGCTGGGGGGACATCACAGTGATGTACAGGGTGATGTGGTGCAGGGCATTGCTGCGATGAAAACCCACCAGCTTACCTTTCCAAGCCATGAGTTTCCTGTGGCAGGCAGAAAATTCACCAGCCCTTCCTGCCTCATTTATGCTAAGCCTGTCCAAAGGGAGATCAGCTCAGAAGCAGTATTTGAATTTAGAGGCCTTGTGGGGAATTAGGAAGCAATGTGACTTCTCAGCTTCATGCGTAACCATAAGGAAAGGGCACAGTCTTCCTCTAATGACATTTTATGTGCATAAAGCAATGCCGAAAGAGTTGTAGCACACTGACAAGATCAGCGGTGTGCTCCTATTCTTGTTCATATTCCAGCGCTGGGATTGGGGGATGAGCTGCTCTCTCCCACCACCAGTGAATTCACATGGGAAGGGTGTTCTTGTAAAGAAGTGGCTGTTCCTTTTGGTACAGAAATATGTGGTGGCAATTTTGGGGAGGTTTTAAAGTAACACATGCTCCAAAACCTGCTGCAAGTTCTTTTTGTGTGGTTGTTGGAGTAACGTGATGTGTGGAGGAAGAAATTTGTGTTTGGGATGCGTGCTGACAGAATTACATCTGTGCTATTTCCACCTTCCACACATACCCCCACATGAGCCTTCATGGTAAATAATTCTCCTTAGTAAAACTGTCAGTTCTTCTCATACCAGCAAGTAAATGAATGAAACGTTGTCTGTCCTAAACGAGCCAAGATTTTGAAAGGTTACTTCATTTTGGGCACATGCCACTTGTTCAGCTGTGGGATTTGGGGTTCCAGCCTGGCGTAAGAAATATTCCCAAATGATGTATCAGTCTGGGAAAATGAAAGGAGAAGGGAAAGGATAAAAAGAAACCCAAACCCTTACATTTGTTTTTTTGGAATATATATAGACTGGAAACAGTCAGAGAGAGCTCAGCATAGGGTATGATCCCAGCCACTGAAATGAATGCCTTTCTAGTGGTTTCAGTGGAAGAAAACTATGTGTGGTAGCAGAGTTTTGGGTCTGAGATTTATTTCTGCTCATACAAACATCAGTGCTTTTATGAATTCTTGAACACTAATTTAAGCATAGGTTTTATAACTCTTTTATTTTCCAGCCAACAACATCTGCTTCTATGGGGAATGCTCCTACTACTGCTCAACAGAGCATGCTCTGTGTGGAAAACCAGATCAGATCGAAGGGTCTCTGGCTGCTTTCCTACCTGATTTGTCTTTAGCTAAAAGGAAAACCTGGAGAAACCCTTGGAGACGTTCCTACCACAAGCGCAAGAAAGCAGAGTGAGTAGTGGTGAGCAAAGGGTTTGCCAGCTGCAAAGGCCAATAGGGAAATATAACAGTGCTGCAGTTCCTGCCCTTGCCTGGTTTAAAGCATTGAGGCTTAGGAGAGCATCTGCATTTCTTCACTTGGTCCAGCTTCTGGGAAGGGACGGAGTACTTACACTTGCAAGGAGCTCCAGCTTATGGTCCTGAACCTGAAAGGACCTTCAATGGCATAATTCCTTCGTGGGACACATATCACCAGTGGCGTTGACAGGATGCAACGGGACCTGCCTAAGTCCTATCAGAGAGAGAAAGTTTCACTGCTATCAGCAGCCCTAAACAAAAGTCTCAGATGTTTTCATCGTATGACTGATGGTGCAGCTGGTTTCCTAAATCTTGAAGCTATTAGCCAGATCGTTTTTAGTCTTGTGATTTTCTTCTTTTCTCATCACTCACAGATTTTGTCAATTGCCTGCATTACTGGAAGCAGCCTTAAAAATTTGCTGCTTCTACTTGACCCTGTCCTCAATCAAACATGATACAACTACATGTTTGCAAAATAACATTTTTTTTAATACTCAGTAAGCTTTGTATGTCACATAAAATATCAAAACATTGGCTTTTCCAGATGGGAAGTTGATCCAGATTACTGTGAAGAGGTTAAACAAACACCCCCTTATGACAGTGGGACCAGAATTCTGGATATAATGGATATGACAGTTTTTGATTTCCTAATGGGTATGTTTCATCTCTTTCAAAAATTAAATGCAACATTTGATTAGAATAAGAACTATTTCTTTTTACAGCGCTCTGCATAGCTCAGCATTTTGCTAAAGCATGGTTGATGCTGAATTTACTGTATGTGCTTTTCTAGGTGATTATGAGAAAATGCAGATTTACATGGTTATGTATTCCCATCAGTGCAGATTAGAGGAACAGAGATGTTCAGAAATGCAGAGTGATGATGAAGGCAGGTCAGGCTAGTCTCCTTCACAACAATTAAGGGCTTCATGGTTTGCTTTAGTGAGTGCTTTACCATTGTAGTGTATAGCTCCTGGATGTATTTGCAAAGTCTAGTCATTATTGGCATATTGTTTTCAGCCTGCAGTAGTATTCACTGCTGTTTGCTCTATAAACTGTCAGGGGAAAAAAAATTCAGGAGATGTTACTTTGTCACAAAGGCAACTCTGGTATGTATCAGGAAGTTTTTTTTCTGTTTATGTAACCTGATTGGAATAAAATACATTATTAACAAGCAGGTAATAAGGACCTATTCCAAACCTACTCAGTGGTTAACATCAAGACATTCTAATACACGACCTGTTCTGCTGAAATTATAACCTGTAAGAAGCCAACATACGTACTTGATCTTTGGGCGCATGTCAGCATGGACATATCCTTGGCCATTGCCAATACTGAGATTTCTGCAATAGGCAGCAGCAGGAGAGGCCAAATCACAGCTCAGGAATCATTATGTGGCATCTCTAAGTGGCTCAAGACCCCCACCTTTCATAGCTTGGCACCAGCGCTCTGCACATTGACCTTAAAAAGCAGATCACATGTCTGCCTGTCATGGGTGTCCAAAGAGCTGTTCAGGTCTACCACTGCAGTAGCATCCTGATCCATATGTTAGAGCCATACCATTGTTTTGCCTTTGCAGGCAGACAGAACTTTGGACAAAGGTCTTATTAGAGGAAAACCAGGATGTTTAGTCGTGGTTCAGAAAGCTTAATACAGTATTGGCAAGCAATAATATTAATACAATATTATGGATTAAGATCCCTGCTTGAAGGATGTGTTTTTCTCTTCCTAAGATAAGCTTCACAACTGGTATTTGTACCATTGGCTTCTTTCCACGCCATACTGACCCAGGGCTGGAGCAGCAGGGCTCATTTTCACCAGTGAAGGTCTGCTGGCTTAGGACATAGCTACCTTATGGATGACCAGGCTCCCCAAACAGCTGAGATGGCATCGTACTTGACAGGGATTTCCCTGGCATATCCTAGGAGGGGTTGCTGGAAGGTGGGAAGGTTGGCTTTGTCTTCTGATAAGTCCTCTACAACTAAAGTATAAAAGCTACAGAGAGCTTGAAAAGCTTTCAGAGGCATAAGAGCCCATCTTCCACTATCAAACACTTCAGGGTTTCCGCAGTAGAAGCAAATGAGCTCAGTAGATCCGTTGCTTTCTCTGCCCTACAGAGCTATTGTGTATGAAGAATGCTGGGCTTCTTGCTGAACCATGGCTTTTGTATTGCCCTGATCTGCAGGCTCAGCAGCAAACCAGTGTGAGAAAGGTCTTTTTTTTTTTTCTCTTTATTCCATAGGTAACATGGATCGACATCACTACGAGACCTTTGAGAAGTTTGGAAATGACACATTTATTATCCACTTAGATAATGGAAGAGGGTAAATACCTTTAATAATCTTTCGGAGGGGGAGGGAGTGGGGTGGAAATTGGTCTTTAAAACAGCCTTTGTCATGTTCTTGCTCTTATATTTGAATAGGTTTGGAAAATATTCCCATGACGAACTTTCCATATTGGTGCCTTTAAACCAGTGCTGCAGGTACGCCTCACCTCTGGAGCTGTTTCCCATTTTATACAGTTCTTCCCACTAATAGGACTGAAACGTTCGAGTGAATCTTTCATTACATACCATGGAGAGGCAGAGATGTTATGATCCTGCCCAGGGACCCTAACCCAAGCTGAGCCTCAGCGTTGGCACTAGCAGGTTAAGTGCTTTTCTGAGATCAGGACCTCGCAGAAACATGGCTGTGAGATGCTGTGAGAGAGGTTTTAAGACAAAATACATGTCCCATGGAACCCAAGTGGCAAAGCTTAGTCCAGCTTGTTCAAGTACTTCACAGCAGCTTTCCTCAGTGCCCATGGCCAGGATTTTCAGGTAACATTAGAGTTTCAGCTTAGCACAACTGGGACACAGGGTGAGCTCTGTGTCTGCGGGGGCTCTAGGTGTCTCTGCAAGGTGAGCTAGCAGGATCCCCCACTGCTGTCTCCTGTGCCCCAGCTCAATGCCACGTGTGTCATGTTTGTCATTGCCAAGATATACATGATCATACGAATGCTGCACCGGATGCAGTTGATACTGTACCCAGCCAAGGAACAAGAAGGCTGTCTGCACTTGCTGTAGAGCTGTACTCCAAGACCCCTCTGCCTCAAAGGGCTCCTAAAGGTCACTGACCAGGTGACAATGCCAGCTGCTCATTAGGACTGTGTCAGTGCCTGGTTCTCATCATTTCAGATCACATAATAAGGTTTTTACGCTATTACTGCTATGCTGACTATAAGCCTTTTAGCCCTGTCAAGATCAGTAGTGAGGAAAACACTAATTTGCATTTTTTTTCTCTTTTTTCCCTTAGAATAAGGAAGTCTACCTATCTGCGATTACAGTTGTTAGCCAAGGAGGAATACAAACTCAGTCTCCTGATGAAGGAATCTTTACTAAAAGATAAAATAGCTCCCATTCTCTACCAGCCTCACTTGGAGGCAATGGACAGGCGGCTGCGGATTGTCCTCAAGGCTGTTAGTGACTGTATAGAAAAGGATGGTTATGACACTGTGGTTGAAAATGACTTTAACACTGATGTTAATACTGTTACGACTGAGAGGTAGTGAAATCGCAGACTACTTTTTTACCAGCCAAGTAAAGAAGATTCAAAGAGGAAAAAGAAAAAAAAATAGAGTCTTGCAAAAGACTGTGTATGCCATTTTGTGAATTCAGTGAATTCAGAAATGAGATATAATTGTTCCCAAAGTAGGTAAAGTGTAGACTCTGCAAAGGATTAGTTCATTAAGAAAAATAAGTCTAATGTGGTGCTTTTCATTAGTTCCTAAAGAGAGATTATGGAAAGATTCAGAAAATACTCAGATCATTGACAGGCAACAGTCTGATAGCAAAACACCTCCTGTCCTTTTTTGTATAGAAAGGAGGCCTTTACTTAATATTTTGTATTTATATATGGTATATCTATGAAACCCCAGACCTACCTACCAAATTTAACTGAGAGGGACGGCATAGTTTTGTGACTCACACTTTATTTGTGGTGACAGTCCACTTAGAATTTTGTGTTAACCCTTTAAGTGCTCTAATCCACTGTATCTTATTTGAATTGAATGCTTTTTATTTTCTCCAGCTACTCAGCATTTAAAGGGTTAAGGCACTATGAACTTTTAAAGGCAAAAAAATAATAATTATAATGATAATAATTATAATAATAATAATTAATACAGTGGTTACCAGAAGGGAATTTCACTAATTGTGCATTGACAGGAATACTTGAATGTTGGTTTTACAAAGTGATGTAAAATGACAAGTTGTACTATTTGTCCATAAGGAGGTGGCAGCTTTTATCTTTCTAGACTATCATAGCTAAGCTGCTACTTTTCGACTTTGCTTTTGATAGTTTTGTGTAAATATATACATATATGGGTAAAAAGCTGCTTTCAGCAGCTCTAGGCTTACTTTTGCAGCATTTTTGTGGAATTGTTTGCAACGTGGTAAAAGTGCAATAAAGATATGGCAAAATGTGTAGCCATTGTGTCTAAATGGATTAATTTTTCGCTAGAAATCTTGTTCAGAGCAAAGCTGTGCACACCAGCCACGTATTCCAGAAGTAGTTGTTTAAATTGTCATCTCCTTTTGTAGCAATAGCAAATGGAGCTAAAGTAGGGAGTTGGTGATCAATATACATTACAACTCTGATAAGGACTAATGTGTTGAAAATGGCTAATCTTCCTTACGAAAACGTTGTTTTGACTATCATTTCAGAATCCGTTCCTCTTGCAGTTATAGGTGTAGAAACAAGCTGTAGAGCAACACCTTGAAAAGATTATGGGTTGACATGCTGCCCAGAGGATTTAGATACATCAGTGCCTCCGATTTGGGTAGCAAATCCCTTGTGCTACCCAGAAAATCTCAGCCTAAATTATCTATAAACATGGCATTCTTAACCAGATAGCTTTGAATCATGTTCAGCGGAGTTCATGTAATATGCGTGGAGACTTTCAGCCTGAAAGCAAGCTATAAATTGAACAAGTGGCTGCATTTGACTTGTGAAAAGATGGTGTGGTACAGAAGGAATCCCTCATCGATTTGTTAGGTGAGGAGAGAATTTATTATGACAATATTCATTGCAACTATAATTCAAAATTGTCATTTGTTTCATCTTATGTCTTTCTTCTCAGGGATATATAAACATATACTTTAAAAGCTTGTAGCCAGATAGACTAAAATGTAGGCATTTCAGCATATTAAAATTATGAATGAGAGAACAAGCTGCTATATCATCTCATTTACTTGTTAGGTTGATATCACTAAAATAATACATCTTTTAGTATTTTACTGCCCATTTCAATTTCTCATGACTCACATACATAGCACACAAAGACAACAGAATGTCTCAGATTATACAGCTGTCCATGAACTTGGAAAATTTCTGTTATCGCATGGCTTTTTTTCACTTTCCAAGGCCCACCTGTTGTAGTAATGATGTTCTCTGTAATGCAGCACTTGCACTGCAGCTCTCTCTTTCCATTAGCCAAAAAAAAAAACCAAACCACAGGATTGTAAAAAGGTGACATGGGTGATATTATCCTTGCTTTATCCTCAATGCCTGGCAGTGGTTTTCCTGCAGGTGCAGCTTTTTGTCGCTTTGAAATTGTGCCAGGACAGCAAACAAGGGCTATAAAATCACCTTCCCAGTGCAGCTCTGCTTTC
The DNA here is from genome assembly GCA_028858755.1 of Ara ararauna. Classification (NCBI taxonomy): domain Eukaryota; kingdom Metazoa; phylum Chordata; class Aves; order Psittaciformes; family Psittacidae; genus Ara; species Ara ararauna. Next base: position 7,386,430 of record CM054380.1, on the reverse strand, counting down.
TCCTTCTGCGGTCAGGTCAGCCACAGGCTCTGGGTGTGCAAACCAGGTTTTCTTATGGAAAGCAGCACTTGGCAGCCTCTTATCTCAGAGAGGAGCAGATACAAACAATGGCAGCAGGTACAGTTTGAGGGTGCCTTTGACAGGAGCAGCTTGTTCTTGGGGGTCCTTGTTGGGAGGGCACAGCATGTTTGGCACGCAGAGGTCATGCACTTCAGCATGCACGTGTGACAGCAGATTACTGCAGTGCGAGAAGACGGCTATGAAAGGGCTGTCACTATGCATTAGGGCAGTAATCCATGAGGTAAGCAGGATTAGCGTGATGTGGTGTAACATCTCTTTAGGAATCCTACATATTTACCAGACAAAAAGATTTGCTCTAAGAAGATAAATAAATGTCAGAATCCAATTGGTTTGTCTCCAGATCTTGAAAAATGGGTGTACCAACAGCACCTAGACAATAATGTACCAAGAAATCTGCAGTAGTCTATCAGGGCATAATCCGTTCAGCACAATAAATATAGTATGCGCAATAAATAACAGATAAAAATAGATAATATACTTCTAAAAGCACCTAATTCCAACCGTATCTGACAGCCTAGAGTAGCTTACTGTATTCTCTTGAGTAATTCAGATGAAAGCCTCATTTTGTTTTGCTGTTTTTCTGTTCTTTAAGCATCAAAGGAAATTCATACAAATTAAAGGAAAAAAGCTCTCATTGCTTTAATCAGATATCCTTGTTGTAATAGGCAGTACTGGGCAGAGTCCATAATGTATATACAAACTAGGAGCCTGAAGGAGATTGCAATGTAAGCAGCAGCAAGAAGCATTGTGTAGGAGGAGGGAACCTGGGATTTCAGCCTGACTGTTGCCTTTGGGTGTTGAACTGAAAATGAACTTATGTGGCTGTTAAAGGGAGGAATATCCAAAGGCCTTTCTGGTTCCTGCTAGTGGATCTGTACATGGTACTGTAGGTCTGAGGGGAAATGTCCTGCCCCCTTCCATTGCAATGGCATCGTCCCCTTAACACACCCAAGCTATGTCCAAAGACTGTCCTTATGTTCAAGACTTATGTGGGGACAGCCTAAGAGTGATGAGTTTTGAGCTGGATATACAATAGAACCTTGATAATTTGCATCCTCATGGAGAAAACTTTGTGCTACTAGTGAATGTATGACCGCAAAATTAGTTTCCCAGATATTATTCCAGATATTAGTTCTTTCTGTGGACTTTCTTGCAGTGTTTATTCACTAAAATATTCGGGGCTCAATGTGCAGAAATGAGCATGCACAAGAGAGATTCTTTTTAAACCGTAAATTGAGTGTTTTAGGGAAATGGTGAGTTGTCTGGGACAAGTTTTCACATGGAATTTCAAGTTACTACCAGTTAGAAGCTGCTGGATTTCTTGAGAATATTTTTTTATGTTTAAAGTGTTTGTAGCCTCCAGCCATAACTCAGGCTGTGACCAGATCAAACTGAATTATCTGCTTGCTTCTACATTTGCATCAGTAATGTACCCGTCCAAAGCTTTTGGGGGCTATCTGGATAAAAAAAATGAAAAGCAATTCAATTTGGTGGGTCAAGAGACCTAAGAATTCAGGTCAGATCAGCTCTGGTCATGGACAAAAATGAAGCATAAGCAAAAAGGAAGCTATTGATTTGGCAGTAGCAGTACCTTGTCCTTTAATGTAAAGTCTGAGCAGAAATTTGTGTCTAGAGGTTGTCTTCATGATACTGCTCCATCTTTTTAGAGTTATTGAACACTTTCCAAAGTTTTACATTTATGAAACTTTGATGTAGTTAACTTGAAGAAGTAAAGAGATTTTGGGCAGGATTTGGGCAATGCCCACATTTGTATCCAGTCTAGTATATGAAGACTGATGTGGTTGGGGACCAGCTCCTCTCTTTCAAATGACCTTCATATGCAGTCAGCCCCTGTCCCATCAGAATGCATTATGGCTTGAATCTTGCTCAGATATGGGCCCAAATCCAGCAGTTTGCAGATGGAATTGGCAGCTGGAACTGAAGCAGAATATCTCAAAATTGGAGGATTTAGATCAGAGCACTCACAATTTCTATAAATGTGGGAATCTGGGTCACATTGTGCGTTGGCCTAATGAATGGCATTAGGATCCCTACATAAATTCCTCTGCCACTTCTTCTTGAAAGGTGCTCAGTGATTGACAGAAAGATGTACAAAACCACCTACATGCTTTAGTTGACCCTGACATAACTTCAGAATACATCCCAGGGCGGCTCAAGATAAATCCTTCCCAAAAGATAGACAATTTAAAATCTCATCCCTCCAAGTGCTGGTGCTGTACTAATGCCAGCCGAGTGTCACTCCAGAGGTGGCTGCTGGAGTCTGCTGAAATATAGTGATCTCTGTACATCCCTGTTCCTCACTGGAGCACCTGGATGCCTGCAGAAGGTGCCATAAATCAAGCAAGGGCTACAGTCTGTGTGCATCTTCTGAATCCTTGTGCACAGCTAAATGACAGATGAAAGTTAAAGCTGTCAGCAGATTGTAAGCAATTCAGCTGAGGAAGCCCAAGACAAACCCAAAATGACAAAGGCAAGTTGATGGTCAAATCCTTTCTTGCAGACACTGATACTTACGCCAGGAGCAGCACTTATTGCTCTGATCTCAGGCTGAGCTTTGGAAATAGAGGACAAATCCTCTTCTGATTTGTAAACTAAGCAAATCAGGCTATCCAAAATTGCAAGCAGATTTCCTTCTAGCGTATCCTATTTAGTTCTTCACCATAACAATTTGTGCAACCTCTTGAAGAAGAACCAGGAGTCTTTGCCACAGGCAGCACATTATAAATAGTGATGATAAAAGGCTTTTCTGGTTAGTCCATTGAGTGAAGTTTCCATTGTTTTCCAAATCAAATCGGAACCCTTTCTGCTCATTTTTAAGTAACTCCTTCCTAATCAGTGAAGTCAGCAAGAGTTTTACAGAAGCAGAATTTAGACTCATTATCTTCTTTCATTGCCCCATTTATAGATGAATAGTCTCTCTGACTTTCTCATGGCTTTCTTAGCTATAAGCTTAAATAATTTATTATTATTTTTTATCTTTCCTCTATATTTCTAGCTGTTTGCTTCACTGATTTGCACTGGATTTCCATTTTTAATGGATGCAGGTTTTGCCTGAATACACTCCAACAGTCATTATTTATGAATTGAAGCATCTATAGCCAAGTCTTTGCATTGTAATTGGAGCTTTGTTTAAATTCTGGCAGTGGCCTTTAGACTCAACTGTTTGTAGCAAGATTCCTTACATTGGTCATGCTTACCGAGCCCTCTTTTTTTGACATGTCTAGTAGACTTTTATTGGAGTTTGTGTGATAATTCCTGTGAAATCACTTATTCCTCCAAAGCCCATTTGTGAGAGCCTGACCAAGTGCTTACCCTCATTGTCCATCTGAGGGCTATATTTGAGAACACCATCTGTGCTATTTGTCCCTGCACAGATGAAGACTCTGCCTCTGTATGTGTAGAAAAGCCTTCCTGAATTTTGCTCTTTAAACTCAGTATAGCAAACCCCTTCTATTCTTCATCAGGAGGGACTGCAAGTGTTGAAGGCACAAGCAACCCACTTGTCTGGTGTAAGAAATTAAACAGTTGTTAGTGAATCAGTACCTACACATCCTTCTGGCTCCGTTTGTTATTCTGAAAGTTGCACTGGAAGTGGTATTTTGGTCCTTCAGCGCTGCTCTAACTACAGAGAGTTTGAAGGGGGTGGCTCTGCCATGGTAGCTGTTCTGCTTTTGTGTGTTGGCAACAGATAAAATAAAAATAGTAACTAGAAGTTCAGGTGAGTCCCCCTGGTTCCTTGCTGTCATCAAGGTTCATGACAGCTGTTAAGAGCAGGGTAAGCAAGAGGAGTCTGTTGGCTATCTTCAGATTTGATGCAAGAAGTGGAAGGAAGTTCTTTTCTCTGAAGAAGCCAAGGCAAAGTTAGAAAACCTTTGTTATGACTCAGCTTTGAATGAGAGCTCAAGTGAATAAATGGGGTTTGCAGTGCTCAGGATGTATGGTCCCCACAGTGGATTTTTTCACCTCTTAAATAGGCAATGGCAAAGCCATCCTACAAAGCCTAAAATGATGAGCATTTTCCTGTTAGAAGACCTAACCTACTGAACTTAGTGGAAATCTCCCCAGTGGTTTCAAGTTCTTTGGATCCAGCCAAGAGCAGCTGCAGGGGACCAGTGTTACAGAGCTGCTCTCCTGAGCTTCTGAGAAACACCCTGGAAATAAGGATGTTAAAAATTAAGAGACATTAATGGTTATACCAGTGCTTTATTTGACCTTGTGGTGCTATATGTGGTTCCAGGTTAAAGAGTAACCCCTTAGCTGTTTACATGGGGCTCAGTTTTGCAATAGGTGAAAATAAATATTGTGTACCAAGGAGGGAGATTAACAAATCAGAAGAAAAATATATGGACTATACAGTCCTGTGTAGTCTGCAAAGAGGATACAAAGCAGCTTGCAGACTGCTGCATATTTATGAGAGCATCTCACACATCCTCATTCTTATTAGAGCATCCTACCTCAAGCCTGTCATGCTTGATTAGCACTTTAACAGCTTCAGGCACTTACTCAACCAGGTCTCCAAACTTTGCACCCCAGACTGGATGATTCATATGTTGAGTGCTGGTGTGTTGCCTGTCTAATAGCATCCACAGCAGTCTGAGAGCCCATTCCTGTGTTGCTAGAAACTGTGGTTAACTGACCGGTTAGGCATCACTTCAGCCAACCAATAAGCTTTTTGTTGCTTCAGCAGCCTTCAAACCCCTCTGTAGGGATTCACCTAAACCTCCACAACAACTTGGTCATCTGAGGCCATTCAGATGTTCAGTTTTCAGCCTTCAGTGCAAAGCTGCAGAGGTGCCAGGAATAGTGGTCTCTCACCGCAACAAAGACCATTGTAGTGGTCCAGATTGAGTCAGAACCCAAATCAGTTTTAAAAGTTATATAAAATAAGTAAACATGATTAATAGGACCACTATTTAAACAAAGCAAAGAGGTCAGCATGCACCAGTATCAGTTTTAAAGAGCAGCTCCTACTTCCACAGCTTCTGTGTTGCATATGCACAATCTGCCTGCCCAGCCTGCACGCCCTGTTCCCCTACTGCCAGGCACAAGTGAGTGTCTAGCTTTTGCTGTAAATGTAGTCATTAGAGGACTGCAACAATCACCCTGGTTGTGAACCACATACACTCACAAACATCATCTGAAGGAAAATATCAGCTATAGCAGTCTGTCAGCAAGTGGGGGGGTTGGTGGTACCAAACATTTCAAAACCTATGAGCTGGTGATATTTGCCTGAAAAACTATCCTCATGTCAGTGTTCAGAGGTGTTGGTGCACATCATGCGGTTGCGGAGCAGGTTTTGGCAGACTGTGGAAGTGATAAGCATCTGTAGATATACACCCTATAGGTGCTCTCCTGATGGCTTTCTAGCATCTAAATTACTTTGGAAAATAATATATTTTTAGAATTATCCTCTGAGTCATTGAAGGGGAAAATAAAAGCTCATAATTTAGTTCACTTGAGTAAGAAAAGTTGCTTTCCTTTCAGGAAAGGATCAGGTTCGAATTCCAGATTCCTGAGTGGAGGCTGATGTATGTTGCCTATGTTTATCACTGCTGCTTTGGACTTTGCTCAGTGTATGAGACCATGATGTGGCAAAATGCATTTGGAAGTGCAGCTAGCAGCCCCTTGTCTTCCTGCAGCATGGATCTGGGGGAGGCTACATGATCTCCCTCCCCTGCATTCCTTAAGGCAACTGTCCAAAGGCATTTTTTTCTTTCTCTCTTTCAGTGAATATACTATGAGGAGCTGTGTTTTCTTCTTTCTCTGCAATATGTTTTAATTTATAGGATGAGATTTGTGATAATTGAATTCAGAGATGAATGTTGAGCCTTCTCCATATCCCCTGGGGTTTTCCTGGGAACAAGATGGATTGCCCAGTATGCTTCAGGCAAAAAATAATGAATGAATAAATAAATACATGAATAACAGCATGCTTCATTTTGCTTATCTCAGAGAGAGAGGAAGCTAATTCTTTAAGTATCGGGAATGTGTTCATTATGCAAAATGGCAGAGCAGATGCACATATTCATAATAAGTGTATTAAAAATCTCATTTTAGCTCCTAGAGGACAAGTGCAAGTGCAAAATAAGGTGCAATTATATTTATCTTCCCACCTATGGTGTGCTCTCATTTGAATGTGTATTTGTTTGAGCTGGTTGCATCTAGAAGCATGGCGTTTGCTGTGATTGAAAAAACAAATTATTGTGACTACCAGCTTATGATACTTCTTATCAAAGGCTAGATCCAAGGCCCCTGAAGTTACTAAAAGGGCCATTTTGAGTCCAGCTGGCTTTGCATCAGGCAAGGGCTCATCTCTTGCACAGGCAGTGTTAAGCTTGTGCTAATAGCAACACAAAAGAGCAGAGAACACAATACAAGGGGGGCTGTTCATCATAACTATCATTTAATCAAATGAAAATGATGAACTGATAATTGGATGTCCTGGCAACTACTGCACAGAGCCAGCCCCCTGGGTCGGGTCCCTTTCATACACAGAAATAAATCAGACAAGTAGTCTGCTGTGGGCAGAGATGAATCTTTGGCATGAGCATGAACAATAGTGGAAATAAGTGTTGCTTATGAGACCACCAGTCTGTGCCTGACTGCAGTAGTATGCTCAGTACTTGCTAATGAAAAAAGATGCTCTTTGCTACCCTTAAAGTAGCATTAAAGACTGTTGAAGTTCTACATGCCTACTTTACTAAAAGGCTGTAATGGTGAAAACCTGACTGAGCCTAAGGCATCTACTTCAATAGATATTTTATATGTTTTCACTTCAGCAACATAAAATAAAGGTGGAGATACAAGACTAAACCCAAACAAGGACAGGGACTATGGGAAGAGACCTGGAGAACTGTCCTAACCCAGGCAAGGAAGATGGTCAAAGTCTTCCACTGGAAATTCAGCAGCAAGAGTATCCTAAGATATATTCAACATTCTTTCTAATTAACAGTAAAAGTTGGATTTGTGTTCTCCAGAAATCCCAATCCTTGCACCATCTGGGAAAGTGTTACGATTTTTGAGAAATTAAACAAAGTAGTTACGAAAAATAGCACTGCAAAGACCAAAAGTCAAATGAATAGTAAAGGAGAATTTTTCTTTCACACAATTAAAAAGAACAAGAAGAAAATGCTGGAAATGTTCATAAACAAAACCATTTCTTAAAAAGTGGCTTTACAACATTATAAGTGGAAACTGTTATTCTCTGTTCTTGCTTATTCCTGCCCAGCAAGCTTGGCAGTAAGGCTGCAGTAATGGTACTCTTAAGAGTACTTGTGCAGTTTCTAGTACTGCCCTGTGTGATGGGCATCTGTCACAGGTGGTTTTACTCAGCCACTGAAGTATGTACATAGAAAAATATGTATTTTGTCTGGGGATTTTTTACCCCTTTTAACCGATCCATTACTCTGATTCCGCTGAAGAAGGCAAAGCCTAAGAAGAAGCATTTCCATGTCAGGATCAAAGCAGTGAGCAACAGGGTTTCCACAGCCCCTTGCTTCTGCAGGAGCACAGTGCATAACCTTGGAGAAAGCTCTGTCTCCTACACAGATGAAGTCTTCCTTTTGAGACAACTATTTTGCCAGAGGAATGGAGCCACTGCCTGCCTATTCCACGGTACTATGTAATATATGTCAGCTGAAAATCTGCTTTTCAAGCTTTGGCAAGCCAGGATTAATTGCAAACAGTTTGGCACTGCAGGTTCCCACTTGGCTGCGTTTCTTCAGCCACATATTACATGTAATCTGAAGCCAGCTCTTTTTTCCATATTTCTTTTGCAGAAGCAACAATAGTTCTTTAACTTTTTTCCTCTCTCTCTCAAGCAAACAAGTTAATAACTACATTTGCTGTTCCATTATCCCTAAAACAAGTGCAAGTCCATAATTTGAGAGTTGGGATGCCCTCAATTTCATAAGAAGTGCAGAGTTACAGGATAAAAGCAGACAAAACAAAATTTAGCATTGTGAATAGTGCGAAATTCAGCATCTGTGCCTCTAATTTTATTTCTTAAATGGGTGTTGAAGCGAGGGTGATGGGGACTAATAAGACATTACAGCAAGAATGCCAGTTAATTATGTGAAGAGAAAAATCTCTGTTAAATCATTCTGGGGTTATCGTAAGCATATCCAGAAATAACATAAGGCAATACTAGTTGCAGTTGTTAGCAGAACAACCTGTGTAGAATAAGAAAAAAAATGCTGTGCTTCTTGGACTATTTTTATTTCTATAAAGACGACTTTTCGTCCTCTTACACATACCAGAGGAAAGGTTATCTGCTTTCCAAGATTTAATGAGCAACACTTTTGAACAGTGCCGTGGACTTAGAGGCAGTTTAATGAACATGGTGCCAGTAGAAAGTCACTGTTGTCCAAACTGAAGTGAAATACAGCTCAAATAACAGAAAATCTAATGTGTCAGACTGTGACTGAGGAATACAAAAGCTGAGTTTTGTCTCAGGACTATGAGGTTGACACAGAATGGCACCTTTAAGGTACTTAATTGGGTCTAGTTCTGCCCCTTAAAATGTGCAACGATTTGGGTCAAGCCCTGTGCGCAGTTCCTGTTAGGTCTGCTGGGCCACGTTCTGATCCCCCTTGCTTTGCACACTGGCATAAAATCAGTCAGGATTTGTCAGAAGGGATAGGTCAGGGTGACAGACATCTGAAACAGTCTGCTGTCCTTTACAAATGGTGAAAGGAGGAGAGGAGAGTGGAGCTGAATTTAGTTTCCTAAAAGAAAAAGAAACAAGATATATATTTTTTGCAATCTATTCTTGATTTCCTTACTTAGATGGAAGCAAAGGCAGCAACACAAATAGAGTGTGTGACATTTAGCTGAACAGAAAGCAAAGTGAACTAAGCTGCTAATTATACCTCCTATATAATGACAAAAGACGTTTTCCAAAATAACTAAATATTGTACATTTATCCATAATTAGGAGAGGATATTGCCGGAGAGGAACATGAAGGTAAGATGACAAAGACAGGGAAGGAGGTTCTTTTATAGCTAGGGTTTTTTTAAGCTCATTAAAATTGTCACCAGAAATATGCTGGAAAAGACAAGTTTGTGGGCAGAAGCACCACAGAATGAGAAAGAAATGCCACAGGAAGGAAGAAGAGTAATTCTAGGAGTAAACAGCTACTTTTAGAAAATACCATCTGTCCTGAATATGAGTTTGCCATATATTGTGACTCAAAAGTCTTTTTCTATTGAGTTTCCAGCTTGGGCTCTCTTAAAAGTCAAAAACCTTAACCTGACTCAGATAAGGTCATGTCCCATGATTGATATATACCTTCATCTGGAGCCAGAAGTTACTGGCTAGGAGAATCTCCAGTTCCAGAATTCATCTCAGTTTCCCCTGTGATCTCATGACATCTGCATTTTTCACCTCAATTTCTCCATCTATGGAAACTCACAAAATCCATCTGCCTTGAGAAGTTTGCGGGTTAACCTGTTCTCACTTGCTGATGCATGTGGAAGATAAAACAGTAGGTAAACACCAGGAGTCATCATTGCAGTAGATGCTAAAAATTTGATATTGTTTAAAATCACAGTTGTCAGGACATGAACAACAGGAGTAGAGGGGGTCACCTCCTTCTTTTGCATGGGAAAAAGCCTGGGATGTCTAAAATGCACAGAGAAATGAACAATTTAAGGTAATGGAAGGAAAAATATATTAATAAGCAGCTTTGCAAGCCATTTATGCTCAGTCTTCTAATTATTCACAAACATTGCAGGTGAGAAGTTGCCTTCTGAAATATGTTATTCTCCATCAAAGACTGTTTTCTTCAGGGCTTTCTGTGATATCAGTAGGAAATCAGAAAATAAGAGGGAAAACAATTAATAGATATAACATCAATCAGGCGGGAATATGGGCCAAAGAATTTGATCCTTTGAGGGAATGAGGCAGGCTTTCATTGCTAAGTCTTAGGCAACTCCTAAAGGATGAAGAAATGAGCAGCGAAGAAAAAAAGATCCAGTTGAGGATTACATGAGAACAAGCTTAGGCAGAGACTGTCCTCAAATGGCCTTCTTAGGGAGAGAGGCTTTTTTCCTTACATTTTCCCCAGAAAGACTTCCTTTTGATTAATAAAACTGTGCTGGGAACAAAACCAAGCAGCAGATCCAACACAGAGTTGTCGTGAGTCCAACCAGCGATGATTCCTCCACCCCTTAGAGATGCAACATGGGAGACTGTCACTGTCCCATCCGCCTTTGTACAAAGGAGCCCAAACTTCTAATGCCTCTCTTCACCCACCTGAGCCAGCAGCAAAGAGGGAGGATTAGAGTGCTTAAGAGGGGTATGTCATGTCAAATGTCTCTACAAGTTAATCCTGATAGCACAGGTTTTAATAGCACCCTTTGCACATGATCATGGTGCGGGGGAAGGGGGGGAGGGAGGGAAATACATCCATCAGCAGAAAATTAGAATGAGGATGAAAATGCTGATTTTGGCAGGAAAATAAAGCAGCAGGTGTTGCTTCATTGTGTTCGAGGTAGCAGTGACCTTGTCCGGAGGTTGCTGAGTATGATATAGTATGTCTGCGACATGCGGCCTGTCTGATTCCTCTTACTCTGGTTTCACTGTGCTGCAACTCCAGCGCATTCTTTGAATTTTCCACCTGATTTATCCAGCCATACATAAGATCTCAATATTTTTCTACATTTCTCTATGAGGTCTCAGCTAGTCCTGCTCTGGAACTCTGGTAGTGGGCAGCACTTTCACCCACAAGTAGCTCTCTGACTTTGAGAGGATTACAAGTGCAAAGAAAGTCTTCCTTATGTTGAAGTACTGGATCTTGCAACACAGTCTTGCATTAAGGGAGCAAGTGGAGCATGTTGAGATTTGTGGCCCCAGATGGACACACTTTTTTGTACTGGTGCTGCTTTGGTGAGCTGTTGGCCACTGATTTACACAGTCAGATGTCCATGGAAACTCTCTAATTATTTCCTATCTATCACCCACTCTTACCCCTTCCTGCAGAACTAGAATGTGAACACACAGGCTCCACACTATTGCATAGATGAGAATGGAAGCATGTAGGACACACACACTTTATTATTGTATAAACACTGCTTATTCCCTCCTCTAATCCCCTCACAGTAGAAGTGTAAAACCACAACCTGCCACAACTGCTCTCAAATGCCATTGTACAGAACAAATTATATGATTCAGCATGGGTAAAAAGAGGGAGGGGAACTTCAGGGAGTCAGACTGCTCTCAATTAGCAGTTATCTCCAGCAGCTTGTCCGATTAATAGCTGCACCTCACACTGTGCCTATACAATAGGCAGAGGGTAGGTGCTTTAAAAGTGCATTGCTCCTAATTACTGTGGAGACTCAAACGGTGGGTATCTCTTGTTAGAGTAAACATCTTCTCCATCCTTCCCCCATCTCAGATCTATGCAAGCGCCAGTGCAGGGCCTGAGCAAGATACAAGGTGGGAGTGTAGCAGGTACCAGTTGGCTGGTGCCAGCAGGAGCCTAAGCATGATGGACTTGAGTAAAGTTATGTGCTTCCATCAGCCTCCTCACTTCAGGGGACTTCACACCCTGCACCAGAGTCGTTCTGCCTTCATGGACCAGAGTCCAGCTCTTCTGGAGCTGATCCCCGAGGTACAAAAACACTGACCTGTCACACCAAAGACAAGCCTTCCGAAAGGCAGAGAGCAGCTACATGTTGGTGCTTAAGTGTTAGCAGTTACAATATAACACGTCAGACCCAGCTCACGGCTGAGCTATAGTCCCATTCCCTTTTCTTCCACAGACAATGACTGTGGACAGATTAATTCATTGTGTCTTTGAAAAAAGGCTAAATCAAGTTTGCACATACTTGTGCCTCGGGGTAACTTAGCTGAAGTGTGAACAGCCGTATTGTACAACTGGACCTAAACTGCTGTGGCTTGATGTCTGCCCCAAATTCTCAAGAGCTTGTCCACTCTGCTTCTGGCTTACAGTAACCTGCAATGTGCTGTAACCCTTTTCCAGTGAGTTACAGGAAAACCTTCTGAGAAAATGCTCTTATACTCAGTGGACAATTCGTTCCATGCCAAATCTAGTTTAACATTTACAGAGCTGTCCCTCATACCTACTTATCAACAGGTCTTTGGGGTTGTTTTAGGTATTAGGAAATGCCAGGACAGACCAGTATGCTAAACCGGTTTCAGCAATGTGGGGCTCTGGCACGTCAGGGAGAGATGAGAATGACATCCTTTTCACCAAGGAGCTTCTTTACTTTGGACATAAAGGTGCAGATAATAGTAGTCACCAGTCAAGAATTTAGAGATCTTTTCAGAAAAGACACTTTACCACCGCCAAGCCCATGGCTGTACTACGAACAGGAATGCAACAACATTTCCCAATCACAGCTGAATTACATGAAAATTACAATCAATTCACAGCTATCTGGGCGACCCTGTTCTAAACCTTGCTTCCCTCTCTTCCTTTTCAGTAACTTCACTTAATTGCACATTCACTGCAAAGTAAAGAAAGGTTTTAAAGTACATTTACTTTGTAAAAATACCAAATCTTCTTTAGAAATGAGTACTTGTGAATTATGAATGAAGGCATGCAGTGCTCAAAGTCCCTGCTTATACATTTTTAAATGTAGCCTTTCACTTCTGATAATACTTTTAAAAACCCACTGGACTGGAGCTTACAGACTATTGCAAAAAACAGCCATATTCTATGGCACCACGTTCCCTGATCTGAAGATGTCCCATCTGCTCCAGTCATGCTGTCTCCCTTGCAACCTGGACAAGAGACCAGCAGCTCTGAGCAAAGGTCACCTTAAAGGGCAGGAGAGGAAAAATTAATTGTAAATAGAAATTATACATGGAGAAGAAAATGCAAAGATTAAAGAATAAAAAAATAAAAACCCCACAAAAATTCAGACCAATTTCTTACTTTGATGCCTTGCTGGGCAGGATGGTTGCTGGTGTAGACATGCCCAACCCCACTAAAGGATATTCATGGGCAAGTTGGTTGTCCAGCTCCCCAGACCTGAGCACAGACACAGATTTGATGCCCAGCAGTGACACGTTGACCTGCCAGGTACTGGAGGGGACATGTTACCTTGAAAGACACAGTGAATTGCCGAAATGTACGGGAACAAGCCTTTCAGTGCAGCTTCTGAGCTCAGGTGTAAGGTTATGCCAACACAGCTGTATGGTACTCTGGTGGCAGCTGGGTCAGAGCCAGTGATGGATGTCCTCAAATCCTCACAGGTGCTGCACGTCCTTAAAAAACTCTCCAAGCTCTCCTTTGAAAACTTAATTTTATTCTGCAGAGTATGAGACTTACCAAGCTTTAGTTGCAAGAAGCAACTAAATTCAAGTTACATGAACAAGGGGGAAAAAAATCCCCAGCTTATCCTTTCCTCTCACACATTGTCTCTATCAATCTTTCTTCAGGAACAACTTTCATTACTTCGGACTTAAAAGCCAGGAGGGGACCTTAGACCTCATCTAAACCTGATCTCTTCCTTATGTCAGCATTTCAGCAGGTATCCCTGGACTGAGCCCTGTAATTATCTGACCAAAGCAGTTACCTGAAAGGCAGCTGCAGTTGATTTGAAGCCACAAGGAAATGGTAAAGTGACCTGCTTCCTTTAGCAGCTTCTCCTGACACCCTTCATTTAACATGGGTGTCTCTTCTCAGACTGAATGTGTCACTTTTTTGCTGTGCCCTCTTTCACCATGTTACGTATATCCTGCAGTCTCAATCCCTTGCAACTTTCCCTCCAGCTAAGCTCTTTCAGTTTGGCAGCTACAATCCCTCCTGAGCTTCCATCAGCTTACCCAGACCCTTCAACATGTGAACAGTCTGTCACTGGCATCATAGGTGCTTGATCAGAAGCAAAATGATTGAGTGTGCCCTCAGCAAGTTTGCTGATGACAGCAAGCTGTGTGGTTCGGTTGATACGTTGGAGGGAAGGAATGCCATCCAGAGGGACCTTGACACGCTTGTGAGGTGGGCTGATGCCAACCTTAGGAAGTTTAATCATGCCAAGTGCAAGGTCCTACACCTGGTTCGGAGCAATCCCAGGCACAGCTCCAGGCTGGGCAGAGAAGAGATTCAGAGCAGCCCTGTGGAGAAGACTTGGGAGTGTACCTCCCGTATGAAGATAGGCTGAGAAAGTTGGGGCTGTTCAGCCTGGAGAAGATAAGGCTGCATGGAGACCTCTGAAGGGGGCCTATAGGGATGCTGGGGAGGGACTCTTCATTAGGGACTGTAGTGATAGGACAAGGGATAACGGGTCCAAACTTCAACCAGGGAAGTTTAGATTGGATATGAGGAAGAAATTCTTCACTGTAAGGGTGGTGAGGCACTGGAATGGGGTGCCCAGGGAAGCTGTGAATGCTCCATTGCTGGCAGTGTTCAAGGCCAGGCTGGACAGAGCCTTGGGTGGCATGGTTTAGTGGGAGGTGTCCCTGCCCATGGCAGAGGGATTGGAACTAGATGATCTTAAGGTCCTTTCCAACCCTAACTAGTCTATGATTCTATGACCTCCTCCTACCCACCTACTCTCCAGCCCAGCATATCAGAGCATATCTAGGCAATTATCAGCTTTGTAATCTTAGGTCTTATCTAGAAAATATGTTTTCTATTTGTTTAGCATTAACTATAGTCCATGCATTTTGTCTTCCTAGGATTCACTATCTACCTCTTGGATGACTGATACAGCAGTAGCACCCTTCTAGTCCTGGACTTTATTGCTTTTAAGCTACCCAAAAATAAACTCCCATGGGTCAGAGGCTTCCCTGGCCAATTCTTCTGAGATGCTTAGTGGCAAGAATAATTAAGCCTGATTTTTTCACTAGCAGGTGATGCCTAACGTTCTCCTAGCTGTAGGGACCAAAAGATACCAGCCAAACACATGTGAGAAGACAGCTGCTTTTCAAATACAGAGGGTATCTGTTGGATACCTCTCCCTTTCTCGTGGCTTCAGTATCTCTACCTAATAGTAAGTATGTGATGTTGCTAGGATATGTTTCTGCTTAAAAACAAATCTCTTTTTTCCTTAACCCTTTCTGCTCTGGATTTTTGGATATATACGTATCTCCCCCTCTTATTAATTTTCTGAACCAAACAATCTCTAGTTTGTTTTGGCTGCTGCCCATTTCTACACACACTTGCTTGTGCCATGTATGCTGCTTTTTTCACTCTAGCTTGTGCACTTATTTCATCAATGAATTGAAAGTAGGCTTTCTCCTTCAAATTGCTGTCTACTTTGTCAAATATAGTTTTTGCATTTTAGGAACTGGCATTTGTCGTATTCCCATTTTCTTTCCTTCTCTTTTTTATTTTTTTCTCCTGAACAGTTCCATTTGACAGTTATCAGCTTTGTAAAATATCTCCTTTGCATAACACTACTGGCTTGTTCACTAAAAATTTGCAGTCTGCAACCTGTGGTTCTGAGCTATAAATACCTGAAACCGTTAAACCAGGTCTCTTACTCAGTTCTGTGATATTTCCCTGTCTGACCTCTGATACTCTGTGTATTTCCTGACAGAGACTCCTGGGTTAAATAAATATATTGAATAGACTGGTTTAGGTCGAAACATAATGCGCAAAACACCTCAAGATACAATAGAGTACAGTGCAAATCCGGATATACCATATGGATCTGGCTGTCCTCCCAACACTTAAGGGAATTACCAGCAGCGCAGTGTTCCAGTTCCCTGTCACTGGCAATATACCCTCGTGTAAATGCAATTAAAAAATCTCTGCCCAGAAAGACCCCAACCAAAACAAATTCGTCTTTTCTCAAATTTTTTATCAGACTGCACCATCTAGAGGGCGGCAGCAGCATCACCCAGCACCGGCTCTGAACCGCTCCGGGAGGGATACCAGCGCTGGAAAGATGCTCCTCTATCCCACTGTGGAGAAAATATTCCTATATCCCCATTGCCTCCCTGCTGCAGTCGGCGCAGCTCTGCAGGAATCTGTGCTACTGAAAAGGTTTTCCTGGCAGTGTGCGAACTGCTTCAAGGTGCACAAAGGAAAGGGGCTGCATACCACAGTGGGATAAAATACTTTTAAGGACATGAACCAGACTGCAGTAACTCTTCCCTGACCTCATTAGCATCAGGCTCGTCCTTTAACCCTTTGCTATAATGGTCAACCTCCAATCAGTAAGAAACCTTAATACAATATGATGTATACAGACCTCTTTCATTTCTTCTGCTTACATTTATTCTTTTTCAATACAAATCCTCATCATCTCTTCATGAAAGTTCACTGTCATCAAACATGTCCTGCAGTAGAGTCACCACCTGCATGTGTGCCCTTATTAAATTCACATTAAGCTTGACAGTGATGTCTTATTTGGCAAGGGAAATATTTCCTGGTTTTACCCTGTAACAATCAAACTGTTGATCAGTTTATTATTAGATTATTAGCAGGTATAGTTAAGTGCTAGGTCCCACACTTGGGTCACAACAACCCCACGCAACACTACAGGCTGGGGGAAGAGCGGCTGAAAGCTTCTTGGCAGAAAAGGACCTGTGGATGTTGGACAACAGCAGCTGAGTATGAGCCAGCTTGTGCCCAGGTGGCCAAGAAAGCCAACAGCATCCTGGCTTGTATCAGGAATAGTGTGGTCCAGCAGGACCAGGGCAGTGATTGTTTCCCTGTACTCAGAACTCATGAGGCCACACCTCAAATCCTGTGTTCAGTTCTGGGCCCCTCACTACAAGAGAGACACTGAGGTGCTGGAGTGGGTCTAGAGAAGGGCAACAGAGCTCGTGAAGTACCTGGAGCACAAATGTGATGAAGAACAGCTGAAGGACCTGGGGATGTTTAGTCTGGAGAAAATAAGGCCCAGGGAGGGTGGATTTTATTGCTCTCTAAAACTACCTGCAAGGAGAATGGACTGTGTTAGAGGTTGGTCTCTTCTCCCACGTAACAAGTGATAGCACAGGGGAAAAGGCCTCAAGCTCCACCAAGGGAGGTTTAGATTGGATATTAGGAAAAATTTCTTCCCCAGAATGGAACAGACTGCCCAGGGAAGTGATGGAGTCACCATTCCTGGAGGGATTTAAAGGACATCTAAATATGGTACCTAGTGGTATGATTTAGTGGTGGACTTGGCAGTGCTGGGTTAACAACTGAACTTGATGATCTTAAAGGTCTTTTTCCAACCTAAATGATTCTATGGTTCTACTGTACTAATCCCTTTGAAAGTTTTTGATAGGTTATAAAGCGATTCGTTAAATCTTAGCTGGAACTGAGGTCACCTGTGAAGTTAGTTACTTCTTCTGAATATCAAGGATTTTCAGCCCCTTTGAATCATGTTACATAACCCCTGAATGGATAATCATAGAATGGAGAAATTCAGAGGTTTCTCAATCTGTCCCTCATCTAATAACAAAATACATTGACAAACTGAGAGATGGATGCGCTTGCAAGACTCAGATTGCTCAAACAGGTTTACACTGTCCTAGGGAAAACTGGAGACATCCCATGAAATTTGTGAAATAAATGGTTGCTTTTTGCTTCCAAATAAAGATTTAAGTTCTAAATTGCCCAAATCAGATATGGATACATTGGGGCTGGAGCCAGATGACAAGCATCAGATCCAGACTCCAGCAACCAAAAATAACCTTGGGAAACAATCTTCTAAACTCCAAGATTTAATTAAGAACATGTCCATCCCCACCCGTATTTCAGGGGGATGAATTTAAATACATCTCTGGCTTTCCGCTTGATGCTGTTCAACCCCATACCAAAGAAACAAACATAAATAGTTGCAATGCCTTTTTTTAGAATAAGTTTTCCCCACAAAAGCTAGCAAGAGATATATAGGCCTTAACCACAAAAAGACTGACATGAATTTTGCATGCTCCAAATTTAGAGTTATTGGGATCCAAGATTTCTACTGAGTTCTATTTCCAAATGCAAGTCAGAGCTCACGATTCAGACAGCCTTTCCATGATCTTCTCATCCTGGTGTCTGGTTTTTACTTATTAGATAAAATGAACAAAAAGAAGTGTTCTCTCCCGAGCTTAGTTATTGCAGAATAGCTCAAAAGTACATTGCATGACCCGTGAAACTCCCATGCTCCAGTTTTCTCAACTGCCACGCACAGTGATGCACTGCCAGCAGATTTCTCTGTGGTACATGCCAGAATAGGATTGTCTGCTTATTTGAAGTGATAATCTGGCTGCTTTGCATCCTGCTTCCTAGAAATCATAATTCTACCCCAACGTCTTTTGTCAATACTAATACATCTCTCCCCATCTGAGCCATTTTCAAGATTGTTTGTGTTCATAAGCTGCTCCTGAAGTATTAATTGCCTTTAGCAGCCCAAGCAAGAGGCTGCTTCAAGTCTTTCGCAAGTGTGCTGAATAAATACCACCAAGCACCACCAAGCCCAACTAAGTCAACAAAGAACCATACTTATTCCGCTGTTGGACACTGCATTGGAAAAGGCAGCTCACATAGACAGGTTACTCCTACAACAGATCACTGCTTCTCATATTATCATGGGCACAGTGTTGTTTGGTTAGGAAAAAACTAGACATGAAGCAAAATATTAAGGAGTGTCTTGTATCATTGCATCCTTTCAGATCAATGCTGTGTTGTACAGTAGGAATAAGTGTTTTGGAGGGTCAGCACATGCCTCATTAGTCTCAGAGCATTTAAAAATCCTTTCTGTGATCATGCCTATCTTTTATTGCAAATTGACTGGTATTGAAGAAAAAAAATACTACCAGGCAGCTACAAAGATGGTTTAAATCATCCCTTGTGTCTCACCTCCACCCACTGATCACCTCTTCATGGACCTGTCTACAAATGTTAACACTGAAGTTCCAACTTATAGTTAACAACAGGATCTGCACTTAAGTATAGACACACTTCTTGTTTCCTGGGTCATGTCACCACACTTGTCATCACCCACATAACTCCTTCTTTTCTGCTCCCGGTCACCCCAAGCAGCTGCTGTGGTGTCGATTGATACAAGTCTCTTGCTTGTGGCTTTACAAGTACAATGTTGGGCTCCATAGGTGCCCTTGGACCTGAGGCTGCAGACTGTTGTGTGGGGAGCAAACAGGGCAGAAACCCAGCTCTGTTGCTCTTGAAGCTTCATACTGCAAGATGCCTTATATATAATACCATTTTCTCCATAGGGATAGGTTGTAGCTCAAAGGAGAGATGTTGTGCTTTGTTCACTTTGGGGAATATTCAGCAACATTAGAGCAGATAAGCACGTAATTGGGTTTTGAAATATCTTTTGCATGGTAAAAGTGCTAATTTTGTTACCTTGTAATTTCTGAGATCCTATTTGTTAGCTTTTGAACATACAGCCAGAGTCCCTAAATCCTTGAAGTTTCATAAACTGCTGTTTGTCTAGAAATTCACATCACCAGTTAAATATGTAAGTCATCTTCTATTATTTCCCCAAAAGAGTTTTAGCAAGAGCTCAAGAATTAGGACCAATATTTCTAAACTCTGAAATCCAGAGAATAATTTGTAAGAATTGAGGAACAACTTGGAAAATAAGGAAGATACTAAGGAAAAAAAAAGCTACTTTCACAAATACTCAACTGAGAGGAATGCTTGTAAATAACCACCCTTTTGCTCACACACCTCGTCTAACATATGATTGCAAAAGCAGGTTAGTCAAAAAATACACAGGATTTGACTTTCAAATAAGGAAATCCTTCAACTTCGTCAAGATTGGCAGTTTTCTGAGAACTTACCTATGTATACCTGAAAGCACCACACACCCCAGATGAATGGGAAGATCCATTAAAATACTCAGCTTCTTAAAGGTTTAATTTTGTTAAACTCAGCTGTCTAAAGGAAGGCAGCTACATGTTAAGCATAAGGAAAGAGAGAAACTTTTAGTGTTCCAAGTTGTCTTCAGACACTTTTAAATCCAAAAGGTATTTCAAACAGATCAAACTGAAATGATGATAAAGAAACGTAATCCAAGGTCAAAACTTAATGAGAAGAAGCAGAAACAAAGCTGGTTTATATTTATATATATTCTTTTATCACACTTACACAGTTCAAACATGAAATATAACTTCACAAATAGACACACAGCAAAGCCCCCACCCTTCCTAAAGACAGCAGAACTGAGGACTAGCATTATACTACAAATATTTTCACCTGAAACTACTAATGGTGAGAATGCACTTCAGGTGGCAGAGATCAAAGCTTATTTCTCTTTAGACTCTGCTGTGTGCATTGGAAAGCCTCTCATAAGATGAAAAGGATGGAAAAGCAAGAAGGGAGTTTACACCTCTTTAAGGAGCTATCAGCAGAAACCTCAAAATACAATGTTAGATGACAGCTCTCTGCTGAGAGTTGCTTTCATGTGATAGATAGCCAAATACTTGAAGGATGATAAATGATGAACTGTGAATGATTATTCTAATTCAGAGGAAGAGAAAAAGGCTTATGTCTGGCATTGAGGAAAATGTAATCGGATGTCCCTGACACATTAACCATCAGAAGTTTATCCTGGAATGAAGTCAAGTAGTTTAACTTGTATTATCAAAACATGATTTTTTTTCAGAATGAATAAAAGCCTTGACAATTGAACTTACTTACAGCAAGAAAAAAGTCAAAATCTTAGAGTTAGGAGGAGTGGGTCAGACAGAAAAAAAATCATACTGGTAATGGGGGAATATTATTACCCCTTGGTAACTAAGAAGTGGGAAGCATCTTACAAAGTGTGAGCCTATTGTAAAATGGGTATTGTGAAAAACTGGAGTAGTCTAGGAGCTTTATGCAGCAACAAGTTGCACTTTATTGAGAAATTAGAAGTAATTATGCCTGAAGGAAAACTGGTAGATGGAGAATCTGGAGAGAGGTACTCCTGCAGTTCAGTGATGAACAAAGATGGAGCCCTGATTGCCATCCTCTTCTTCAGTAACAGCACTCAGGGGCCAGTTTCCAGTTACTTTTGTCCTGCCAGTTTGATCTGTGTTGTTTTGGAATTGCTCATGCAGCTCCCAGAAAACTTCTGCGTGGGTGAGAGTTATGAGTAAGTGAACTGGAATGAATTACTACTTTCATATGAAAATAAAATCAGCAAAACATAGCAGTGCTGCCTCTCCCTATCCCTTCTGTTCCCCAAGGTCCAGGATTTGTAGTGCTAAATGTACAAACAGGGTACAGAAAGAGGTAGTAAATCACCTGCTCAGCCTGCCTGTGCCCTACAGCTGTGGATCCTGGCTCAATACGCACCACCAAACCTCACAGGCTTGTCCAAGGATGAAATCAAGAGTGAGAGTATTCTCAATTCAAATGGCCACTTGATTCAGACTTGATTCAGAGAGTCCCTAGAGGGTCACAGCTTTTCACAGTGAGACACAGACAACACAGACAAGCTGTGCATGTGCTCCAGCAGCTTAGAGCCCACCTCTTCACCCATCAAGAAGCTGATAACCTGCATCACCATAGGGCGGCTACCTTTGCTTTTACAGAACCATGTGTGTTCAGTCTGTTTGGGCAAAGCTTGCTTGCACCTTGTATTTGCTTAACTTGTATTTGTCCATTTTATAATACCAGCTAAGAAAACATCCCTGATTCACTGACTCTGAGCTATGTGCAAGGCAGATGGGAGAGACAGGTTTGAACTAATTCAAATTTGCAGTATCGTGGATCTGTCAAGTGCTTGTGTGACCCCAAAAATCCCTTAAACTAAGGAACATGCACCACAGACACTGGCCAGGCCCTCCAGCCCCTGAGTAGTTACCAGACTCCTAAATATTGCAATTTGTGACTGGGTAATATGAGGCTGTTCTATCATTTAGCTTTACGGCAGTAGGAGAGCCACATTGCCTGTGGGATATTTGATAGGCAT
Source organism: Ara ararauna (assembly GCA_028858755.1). Taxonomy (NCBI): domain Eukaryota; kingdom Metazoa; phylum Chordata; class Aves; order Psittaciformes; family Psittacidae; genus Ara; species Ara ararauna. The sequence continues at coordinate 7,364,509 of CM054380.1, read as the reverse complement.
CCCTGAACCCTGTTGGTGCCACAACAGTAGACCTCAGCTCAGTTGGGAATTAACTTCTTTGCTTCACCATTGCTCCTCTACGCCTGGTTGACTGTTGTCCTCTCTCCTCTGGAATAATTATGATGGCTGAAAATAAATGTGTGGGACAACTTGTGCCAGTTTCCACAGTTTAACAGCACATGGACATAAATATGAAAGTGTGAGCCAGGATGTTTGTATTCATTCTCTCAATTCTCTCGACAAAATGCTTTTATAAACAATCAGGTCTTAATTGTGTGATTCCAGTTAATGCAGGGGGAGTTAATTAACATCTGGAACAAGTTTCCTGGCCCGAGTTATTAGCTGTGTCTGGTGCACAATTCAAACTATGTACGAAGTGAGGCCTATAGCAAAATGATTTTGTACATAGCTGAAATGAGAAATGGCCAAAGATGGATGAGGTATGGCAGCTGCACCAAGATAATATCCGTTTTTGGTAAACAAGTGTAGACTGAGTCAAAGCATGTGAGGGTGGTGAGGCACTGGAATGGGTTTCCCAGGGAAGTTGTGAATGCTCCATCACTGGCGGTGTTCAAGGCTGGATTGGACATAGCCTTGAGTGGCACGGTTTAGTGAGAGGTGTCCCTGCCCCTGGCAGGGGGGTTGGAACTGGATGATCTTAAGGTCCTTTCCAGCCCTAACTATTCTATGATTTTATGATTCTATGATTGCTGTGCTGGTCCAAGAGGTGCACTATGTGGCAAAGAATAGGCATCACCTCTCAATTTATCCACCCTTCAAACCCTCTAGCTCTCCCTATTTGTCTCCAAAAGCCTTAAGGATCAGTGATTCTGGAGACTTTCACAGCTGGGTTAAAACAAACCCACCAATATAAAGGCCGGGGCTCCTGTGCAACCTTGCACATCCCTATTGAGCTTTATCTCATCTATCTGTAAAGTCAAAGAGAAGGATTCAATTTCAGATCGTATATTGGAGCGCTAATTTTTGTAGTATTATTTGCAGTCAGCATGAGCAGCTCCACCAGGAAAGTCAGTGCTCCCAGGAGCTGGTCTCACAGATCTGCGGGCTTTCTCCACAGCTTCTGCTTCTCACCCACTTGGTGGTTGCCCGTTCACTTTTTTGAGAGTTTCTTGCTAGAAAAGGATTTGCTACTCCCTGGGAAAGGCAGATAATGGTAGAAGAAGGAACAGTCCATCACCCTGGAGAGTGATGGAGCTGGGTACAAGGTCTGCACAACAAACAGATAAGAAAGTACTATCGAAACTCCCTGGCCCAAAGGGAAGATAAACAAACAAAAAAACCCTACCAAATACAAGTTTTTTGACCAATAGTCACAACCCAGGAGTAGGTAGGAGAAATGGCTTTTTACCCTTTTTATTCCCTTTTTGCTCTTCCTATTTTTCACTATGAAAACAAAAAGAACATCTTCAGAAATGGATTTTCACATATGACTTGCAAATCTCCATATCTATCTAGGGCAAAGATAATAAGTCTGAGCTAGTTTATACAGTTGCTCTCTTATTTATCATCACCTTTAACATAATGAATTGTTATTGATTGTTTCTTATCCATGTTCCTGTTTCGGTAGAAACAGGGGCTGTGTTTTACGCATGAGTTTTACACTGCTGCAGCTAGAAGGCATGCAGATCAGGAATGCCTCTCCAAATAACCCCCTAGCTAGGAATATAAACAAATCTCACTGAGCTCCAGCAGAAAACCACAAATTGCGGTGCAAATCGTATTTCCACAAAGTTCCATGTAAGAACACAAAAGAGAAGAAGTGAAAGCAAATCAACCGATGGATATGGGTAAAACAGAGAGTAATTTAGGATGAAATGCAGGTGGACAATGTGGCAAGACTCATTGCTTTCCTAGAAATGAGGGTCACTGAGTTTAACGTCAGAACATCCCTGATATGGGGCATTTGGTACCATTGCAGCCAATTACCCAGCCAAGTCTGGGGAACATTTCTTCTCCTTATCCCATATCAAAGCAACTGGAAGAGTAAGTACCACCACCTTCATTTCCACATCCTCCGCTTTGCTTGCCAGAACTACAGATCTTCTACTAAAAAGAAAGAAGTCTACTAGTGGCATAGATTACCATTGGGTGATCCAAAGCCTTCTGATGGCCACTACTTGTTTCAACTGATTTAAACAAAAAAAAGGTAGATTTATGTTGAATATAAGGAAGAAATTCTTTACTGTGAGGGTGGTGAAACACTGGAACAGGTTGCCCAGATGTTGTGGATGACGTATTCCTGGAAATATTCAAGGATAGGTTCAATGGGGTTCAGCAACCACCCAGAGGACCCTTGGGGAACCCCAGCTTTGGAACTGAACATGTGCTCACTAAACTGTGCCTATCATTATCATAGTAACACCTCTCTACGCTTCAAATGCAAATTATGGATAACATCCCAAAAGAGCATGAACATAAAAGTGCAGGGGTCAGGTCAGAGGGAGAGCTCCCACTACCAATAAAACCCTGGGTGAAGAGGACTAATAAGATGTCGCTGGATCCATGGGTTGTTATACTTCTCTATTTCTTTCCCTGCCTTTCTTTCTCTCTCTCTTCTCTCTTCTCTTTTTCATTGAATATTGAGTAGATCTAAGTAAAAACACATGGCACAGGACTTGCTGATCCAGTCAAAGCAATCGTTGTTGAGTTATTGTATCTAGCCACATGCCTTTTATTTTGCCTTAATAAATCATAAAACTGGTTGTTGGGTGTTGTTTCACCTTAATTCAGTACAAGGTTATCATGAACTTGGTTGCTGGTCCCAAGGGGAGGGAGATAATCCAAAACAACTCCTTTCAGGTTGCGACAATAAGTTATAGTTAAATGGATGTTAGGAAAAAGCTATTGTACATGCTTTGCCACCCTAACATGACGCGTGCTAGCTCCACCATAGTACATATGAGAGCATGTTAGCATTGCCTTATGAATATTGTTTTCAAGGATTACAATTAGAGCATAAACGTTGGGATAAAATATCCATATGCAGGCTTTAAAAATTACCTCAAGAAATATGGATCTAGTTTTGCATATATGTATTTCAGAATGAAGTTTATGAGAGATAATATAATTTCTTTCTTATTGTGTAGGACTCAAAAGTGTTCTGCATTCTTCTTATGGTCTACATGAATTTGCAGCAGGTGAATTTAGCGATATTTACAAAGCTAGAAACTAAATCCTCCAGCCCACTGCTAGCTATCAAGAAATAATAATATTTGTTCTCAGAGTATATTACACAAATGGCAATGGCAGGCATTTCCTGTCTATCTTGCCAAACTGTCCCTCCACCCATTCATGGTCCCACTCAGTCCTGGGGTGCTGCTCAAGGGCACTAGTGCTGGTTGCTATGACCCACCTCCATTTGCCGTATTTAGTCTCACAACCCAGCCACTGAGACAGAAGTTTAATTTAAGTGTTATTTTCCACTGAAACAGGTGAGCAGTACAGTGGCCATGAGCTCTTGAACAGAGTAGAGCTAATTACCAGCTGTAATGCACTTATATATAAGTTAGACATGGGCGAGCTGATTATACTCACCATAGCAAGAAAATACAGAATCAAGGTAATATAACATTACCAAATGTATATCCTTTGCTCTAATTCCTGTTACACAAAACTTTACCAATTTTATACTGTCTGTAAATATGTGAGTATTTTGGTCAAAGTTTATTGTCTGACTTTTTTAGCAAGACAGTTTTCATAAACAGAATAGGAAGAACTGACAGAAGGGAGCAAACAGGTTGTGCAAAATCAGAGTCAACTAAGCCAGTTCTGCATTTTATGAATTATAAATCAGAAGCAAGACTGTTCGAATCACTGGAACTTCAGTGAAATGAAACACCTCCAAAGTGAAGAACCACTGCTGAAAATCATGTGGATGTTTACTTCTGTCTCATGGATCAGTTTTTAGTGAGGGAGAATCTTCCCAACCATGAGGTCCAGCTTCTTCTTTACTTTAAGCACTCTATGCCTGCTGGACAGAGTATGAAGATCAGACATGTTTTGTTCCCAATAGCTGAATCTGCTCTAACTTACTCAATATTAAAGCACTGCTAATGCCTTATGCAGCAGTATCTGACCCTTTATATTAAGACCTCCTCTGTAGCGGACATCTCATGCATATGCCTATTGATGTATTTTAGAGTGAAGGTAATTTTTTATTTTGGGTATCTTCTCTTGTTTCAGATTCCCAAGAAAACACCTCTTGGATCTTTTTTTCCATGCCATATATTTCCCCCTACTCCTTACTCCCTGCTACAATGTTTTGCTCTATACATACAGAGCTTTTGTATGTCAATCCTTGTCAAAATTTTAGGATCCACTTAAGAGTCACTTTAAAGGGCTCTTTACCGCTCAGATAAATTTTCCTCTAATTGTATCGTTTAACTCCAAAAGGGGTTTGGGGACATACTTTGTATGAAAGATACTGTAGAAAACCGAAATTTCATTGCTAGTGGTTCTGCTTTTATATTTCCACACAGGTAACTCTGCTCACCAGTTTGCTTTCTCTTTTCCAATACCCGTTTCCTCCTGGGGCTAGTTCCTGTGACAGAGCTGTCTTCAAATAATTTAATTATCCTGTGGCACACACCTTTTTAGTCCCCCCTGAAATGGTGTGTGATGCCTTCGGTTTACATCACTTGTTGAAAAACACTCCAAAGCATTGAAAAACTATGAAATTGTTACAGTATTGGATGCCAACACACAGGACTATTAGTCTAATTCATCCTTCAGATCAAAGCCCACACAGGCAGCTCTCCTGCCTACAGCTATTTTCCTTTTACTTTCTTGCTTGACAGTAGTCCCTCATATCCCTCTGTTCTACTTTCTTTGAACATACACATTTTCCTTTAGTCATGGAAATACAATTTATGTGTATTATACTGTATTATAGATTGCAGATCAGGACAAGCATGCATTACTGCCTGGAACGTCTGTTTATTGTACGTCGGGTTTCTAAAAATAAATAAATATGAAAGCCACCCTGCTTCACTGGGGATAGAAAAATAGGAAGGGGTAGGACTTGGGGGCTGGGGGGATCTGCACTCTGTTCTTAAAGTTTAATTTCCAAGTAAAGACCTTGAAGCATGATTTATTAACATCATGCTGTTTGCTTTTGTCACGTTGTGGATGTGGCGGGGGGGGGGGGGGGGGAGCGCCGGCTCCTCTCTAGGCTGGACCACCCAGCGAGCTGAGCAGAGCTACTGGCAGCACACACTCGGTTCAAAGGTTCACCCCCAATTCACCAGCTCCATCAGTCACCAGCCGCCTGGCTCAGCCACCCCGTTGGAGGCAACAGCAATAATAATAACTACAATTCCCCCCCCCCAAAAAAAATATCCTAACAAACAGGCTGTCTGGGGCGCGAGAATTGCAAAAACAATCCCCACCCCATCACAGAGAGTGTGTGTGCACAGAGGAGAGGGAGTGTGAGGAGGGGGGAGAGAGGGAATGAGACAGACAGAGGGGAGGGAAGAAGGGAGGAGGGAGTCCAAGCTCTGAGAAACATCACTCCATCTCTCTCACTCCACAGGAGCTGAGCAAGGAGCAGGACGATGTTTGACAACACGCAGTACCCCTATAACTGCTTTAACTATGATGGGGATGATTATCCTACCTGTAGTTCTGATGAAGAGAAAAAATTCACCAGACCAGCATACAGGTAAGATGAAGTTTTTCCAAATCTCCTCATTTCTGGGGAGGTTTCTGAGCTTTGGGATGGTGTGATCACAGATTTTGGGGGAGTGTGGGACCTCTCCACAGGTGTGTGCACTGGGTCTGATTTTCCCCCTTCTCTGTGTTTGAAGCGTCATGATTTGTTTTCTCCCATGTGGGTTCACAGCAACTCTGGCATGCTGTTGAGTCACCAGATCTCAGATGGTGTCCTTCAACCTCCAGGAGCCCCAGGAGAAGGGAAACTAAATATGCAATGTGCCAGTGGGTGAATTGGATGCAGATAATCCCCGGCACGGTGGGAAGAGGTGTAGTGTAGATGTTCACAGGGCACCGAAGGTCCTTTACAAGAGCAGGCAAGGTCTCCAGTAACACTGTCTCTGAGCCTGGTCTGTCTCACTGCAGCTTTCCAGCTCAGAGAAACTTCTGATGGAGTTTGAGAGGTGGGTGATTTTTCTGTAATCTTCCTGTATCTAAGCACTCTGCACTGAGTGCCAGGGCAAACAGCCTGGTTGGGACTCGATTGCCTGGAAGTAACGCCTGTGTATCACCCTGGAGGCTCGGGGCTAAGAGGCAGTGACCACGCTCGGGGCTTTTCCCTGGGAGGTCTCATGTCAGGGCGCAGATCCACTGGGAGAACTTTTGGAATCAGGATATAGGCACACGTGTACCCATATGATCCTAAAAACTGAGTGCGTGAGTAAGGCGACGATATAACAGCAAGTTTTCCTTTTTCAGCTACATTGCCTTAATTGCAATGGCCATCCAGCAAAGCCCTTCAAATAAAGTCACCCTCTCTGGCATTTATGACTTTATAATGAAGAAATTTCCTTACTACAGATCAAATCAAAGAGCCTGGCAGAACTCCATCCGACATAACTTATCACTTAACAGTTGTTTTGTAAAGGTAAGATCAATAACTGTATATTTACATACACACTGTGCATGGCTAGAAAAATATATACAGGGGTAATCTTTTCACTAGGGAAGAAGGAAAACAAACAGCTGAGCTGCAAATCACTTAAAATGTCTCTGAGTTGTCAATTGTAAAGAGTATATCTTTGTCTGGTGCATGCTAATAGATAACAAATTGAAGAGGATGGAGTTTACATCCTATTCGTATAATGAAAGAGAATAGGCTTAAAAGTCTTGTCATATGTGTTTACACCATTCTTGAATGTAAATGAATGCAGATGTTAAGCAGCAGCATCTGTAACACATACAAATACTGAACTGCCTTTAAATAAATACAGGTTCCCAGAACAGAAGGGAATGAGAAGGGGAAAGGAAACTATTGGAGCTTTGCAACAGGATGTGAGTCCATGCTGGATCTCTTTGAAAATGGGAATTACAGGCGAAGACGGAGGAGGAGGAACTTGAAAAGGGAACATAAGGAGCAGAGACCAAGCAGGGGGAAAAGTCCTTCATCCTCCAATATGTCTTCTATGGACTCTGCTTTAAACAACATTTCCTCTTCTGAAAGTAAGCATGGAAGAATTGAATCAGGCCCAAGACTGCTGGAGCCTCGTGGGTTTGCTCCAAACAGCATGACCAACAGGCAGAGCCTGAGCAATTCCTCCTTAGCAAAATCGGATTCTGAAATTAAATTCAGCATTGATTACATCCTTTCAGCCCCCGACCCTTTGCCTGTCCTGAGATCTCAATATAATATGCAAGAAAATAAATATCATCTACTGGAGGCTCAACAAATTAATCTCCAGTTCTGGACAATGTGATATTATTTATTCATGGCAAAAGAGTCTGAGTTGCAGTGTATTCAGCAGCCCCATGTCCCCAAAAACCAGCTGCCTGCCTCCTTGTTTTCTTCACAAGCGGTACTCAGAAAGGGTTGCTGATTCACCAGCCGGTGCTCTGTCTGTACCCAAAGAACTTTGCTAAGATTAGAGCATAAATAACAGTTACCGATATCAGTTTTCATTATGCTGAAATTCATGACATTCTAGCCTTGATTCCTAAACTGTCATGGGCACCATATACAACACAACAAAAAATTTCCTTTCTCAAGCAGAATCTGACAGAAAAGAGGCTTGCTTATCACCCGTTGCTTTATTAAAGACAAAGTGAATTTGATTTCACTTTCACTAGTGGAAATGAGGATTAATTCCATGGAAGTATGTAGGTCAGAACTTAAGCTGATCTAAAATAGTGTAATTCTGTCAACTTACGCTGGCTGAGAATGTAAGGAGGGGTGACTTTGCTTTCTTAAAAGGAATCACAGAATATCACTCTGTCTTCCCTTAGTTTTTATTTTAACATCTTGTTTCAAACTGTTTTGCAGCTTTCACTCATCATTAATCAGAAAATGAGTGTTTAAAGTATATTTTTGTTGATATTCAGGGCAGAGTTGTTTAAACTGTTGAAGTGAAATTGTATTCAAAATAATTTCAAGAAAGCTAATTGCAAGGCTGTTGAAGTTTGGTACACTTTGATGGGTAATGTGAAAGAGGCATAGGGCTTCTTAATGCCTCGGATTTAAAAAAATAAATGAACTTCTCCCTTTATATTATCAGAAAGATTCCTGAGATGCTGCAGGAAAGTCCTTGAACATATTTCATTTAGCAAGTGTGAAGGGAGACCTGGCTTTGCAAGAAGCTGTATACAGTATTGACCAAAGCTAGAATTCCACCAACATGCTTTGAGATAAGTTGTATATTTCTATTAAATAGATTTATATTGGTCTTTCTTGCAAACAATTACCAAAGTGGTACTTGATACAATTTCAGCAAAGCTAGTGAGATTTATAATTTGCAGATAGCAATATTAGATCATGCGCTCCATTTCTAAAGAAAACCGTTTCATTAACATTTACATGAGGTGGGATATTTCAGAACAGAACTTGATGTACGATGATGAACTGTGATGAGAATTTAAGAACTTGCTGTTATACAACTTGTCCACAATGAATTGCTTCCCAGTACCTAATTACAGTATTAGTAAAGACTCCACAAAACCTTGGTTTTGACTTGGCTACTACAGTCTTCACCTACTGCACATATATTTAAAAACGAAAAACAACAACAAGGATTCTGGTGGTTTTAAGCAGTTACATACAGAGAGATAAAATTATCTTTGCAACATGACCTAAAGGTAAATGAAGGTGTAAGAAAGAAGATTAAACAAAATTGTGTTAGAGGTATGCTCAGGCATGACTTGAACTTTTATGCAGGTTTGACATTTCACTAAGTTATTTTACATTGTGTCTAATATATACTGTACATTTATACTATATATTCTTATATATTGTTATCGAGAAAGGGGGCAATATCACTGCATTTATATGTTGTAAAAATGCATGATATATGTTGTCATGACACTGAAAATCCTGCCATAGACTTAAAATTTACCATCAGGGGTATTTCACATTGATTGGTAATAAAGGCTCATTTTTTTTGAAAATTATAAAACTTGCTCTCTTCAGGCACTTTCACTGCATGCAAAAGTCTTTGCTTCTTCTTCAGAAAAGTCAGAATGAAAAATCATGTCAAATACATCATTGCATGTCTTCCAAACTCTGAAGGAATGATTTCTTGTCACCAAATTCAGCCTTCAAATGGAAGCTTTCAGTTCTCTGTGAATCAATGGTTATTCTGGGCAATTACCTGAAAGCAAAATTTGACTCATTAGACCTGATTGATCTGTTGTTTACATTGACATTAAAAAAAAGAAGAAAAACGCTGGGGTCACTGGAGAGATGGATTCACATTTGAAGAGGGACAAGAATTTGCTCCTTTAGCATTTATGCTCCATAGTAAATAGGTGTGGGAAGAGCATGTCCTCATTTAGGACTTCAATGTATGCATGCACTCACATGTGGGTTGGTACCTCTAGGATCCTACATTTATATATTCATGCTTTAAATGCAGATATTTTTCCTGATTGTTTTAAACATGGCAATGCTGCGGTTAGTCTGATAGTTATATACATCTGCAGTATATTTGAAATATATGTTTTTTTCCTGCAAAATGTGCAAATATGATTCTTACTATGTCTTATTTTTAATGCTGTTAGCAAAAGGGAGCTCAGTGACAGCAAAAGTTCCTAATAAGCAACACCTTACCCAGGTGAACACAGTGGGCTGCTGAGGCCAATGGACATATAGTTCTGGCTACTAAGCAAGATAGGATTTATGTGTTAGGCAAGGCAGAAATACACCCAGGTGGATTTATAATAGAGATCCAAAACCATTTTCAGTATGAGGAATTAATATTCACAAATAGCCATGTCCTTTGCTCACAGTAAAGTGCCTGCTAGGGAGAGACTGTCATACCTGAGTTTCCGTAACACATAATCAAAGAAATTTGTGTACAAATAGGTGTTAACATTTGTTTTGCAAAGGATATCAATCATATTTCAAAAAATGAAGGGACATATTTCAATTTACCCAGTATATTATATTCTGACGAATCCAGAAAGGTTTCCAGCACTTAAAGTGAATGGCATTTAATATAGAACAACATAACAGGGGTGAGGGCTAGACGTGACCTTATTCAAATGTCGTCGCCATTACAAAGCCATTCCCAATGTAATTATAATTAAATACTTTATGCCTTTCTTGCAAATCCTCTGATCGATCATTGATATTAACATTAATATTGTATTACCCCCGAGCAAATGTCTCCCACACAAGTGTTATGGATCACCAGGTTTCCATTAACAAAGTTGTGAGCTATTGCCGTGCGCTGGTCATGGATAAATTTACGTAAATTACCTTTTCTCAGGGAAGGGAGGAAAAAAGTCTACGTTATTTTCCTTTTATCCCTGTACTCTGAGTCTAGAGCTGTTTCTTCAGCTCCATCACAGCCTGTCAGCCACTTACATACAGCTGAAATGAAAGGAAAAGAAAAAAATCTCACGGGAACATCCTTCTTTGCTCTACGTTGAAGCAGGTGAATATTCTCCACACGTAAGTGGTTTGATACACAGGTTAAAAGCTGAGCTGAAGCCAGAGCTGAGCAGTGTGGGGAAGGGGTCTGTATCCCACCAAGACCATCACAGGGCTGGTTAGGCTGCGCATAGCAGCCAAAATGATAAAAGGTATTGGTGTTTGGCTCAATTCCCCATCTCAGGAGGTCTTCCTGACTGCAAAGAGAAGTCCAAAATGAGCCCTGGATTTCCTAACCCCAAAAGAGGAGTTTCTGCTGAGGGTCTGGCACTGTTTGTCCCAAGCCCGGGATGAGGCAGGAGGTGGAGGTGGGAGAGCAGCACCTCACTGCTGGGCTGGTGGGCAAGGCTTTTGTCCTCTCCATTTAGGATCATAAATACCTTTGTAAAGGAAAGATGAAAGGTTTCTTTCTGAAGAGAAGCTAGGATCAGCCTCAGTGAGGGACCCTGGGGTGTTTTGTTTATTTATCCTTTTAAAAGAAGGCTTCCCATGATAAAACAATGATTTTGATGGAGCTACCCCAGGTTATTCTGCAGTCATTTGACTTCTAATGATTTAGTTTCTTTCACTTTTGTCATTGGAGTCACAAAAGTGTTTTTTGCGCAGCAAGATGATCTTCTACCTCAGAATTAAATTCAAAGTACTTGGTCAAGGTTGCAGCACTTTATTCCCCCTCCCCCATTAAAACAAGGCTAGATAACACCTAATAGAGACCAGTGGCTGACCTCACCAGTAACAACTTCTCCCTCAGCAGAACCTCCTCCTCATTATGGGAGCGTTAATGCAAATTACGATAGCTGAAAACAAAACTTTTCTTTGACAGTGAAGCCAAGTTCAAGTTCCCCTATTTTTCTGCCAATCAGATAAATCTTATTAGTTGAGAGCCATTAACTCCCCATATAAACAGAAGCTGTACTCAACGAGCATTTGAAGGTCAAACCACACTGGAGTGCTGGCTTTCTCCACACCTTTGCTTTGCTGTGCTCAATCTTGTTGCTTAAGCTACCGCAACCTTCCTCAGCCACCCAGCAGGCTGGTCCTCAGAGCAATCTACATGTTCCCTTGAAGCTGAATAGAGATTTTTGCACCATTTTCTGATCACAGACGGTTTTCCTTTTGGGAAGCAATTGCCTTTTAAGGTCCAAATCTTATGTGCCCTTTTCACTCTCTACTTGAGATGGGACACACTAAGAGGGGAAAGGGTTTGGATGGACAAGCCTTAGGGAAAAAGCTCTGCTTCACACCTTTCAGTAATACAGTCCCAGAGTTAGGACTCTGCAAATGATACAGTGCAAGAGCCCTCCAGATGTGTATCAAGTGTCTGTACTGTAAATCAAGGGTAGCATCTCCCCAGTGTCTCACCACACTCAAGCTCAGGCAAAAAAGGGAGCCTAGCCCATACGCCCCTAAGCAAACAGGGCTTTAATCTTCACCTCTGGCAGTGTAACACAAATCCCTGTCTGTGATCAGCACTTCAGATCCTAAACCCAAGACATGAAAATCCTGCACTGCCCTTTCCAGCTGGGCTTTCCTCTCTCTGTCTCCTCTGGGGGGTGTTCTCTTCCCTGCTCTGTGGGTGTAAATCCTTGCAAATCCATTAACTTTGGTACAATTTCTTTTGGAACTGAAATAGCAAGTGTGAAACTGAACTTTGCATATTATATACAACGTCTCACACAGTCTGACACACTATGCCCGCAACTGGTGAGTTGTCTTAGTTAGCATTCTAAGAGCAGCAAATGGTCCTGACTCTTTATTTTGCCTTGGCATCCAGCTTCTAATTGTTTTCTCCATAACATGGATACCATATGCACTGCAAAGCACCAAAGACCTTGTGCATACCCTCTGCCTCTGTTTTAGTAGGAATGCCTTTCATATTGCACTTAGGGTCATTAAATTAAAGAACAGGGTAGGTCCATGTCCTGCAGAACTTGAACTGGATTTTTTTTTACCCAGAGAGCTAACATAAAATAACAAAGTAAGTTGTGCTCCCTCCCACCCTAGTTACAGCGGTTGGAGGCAAATCCAACTGTGAGAATTTTGCCTGAGAAAGAACTGCCGGATTTCTCCCACTGTGAAATCCAGCTGTTAATTCAAACAGAAGGGATGGACCTGACCAGATAGGCCAACTGGCTTGTTTCCATCCTGAAGTCCATTGTGTTCCACAAGTTCCTAAATTTATGGTCATGGAGGTCTTCCAAGCCCTGTAACAAAGTATGGCATGCAATGTTTTTGTTATGGAATGTGTGCTGCAAAGGAAAAACAAGGTTTGAATTTATCTTTCAAATGAAGATCCTGGAATCTCTCAGGATAAACAGGCTAAATTAGGAATCAGAATACACCATGTTTCTCACCATAATTATGAAACTGAAAATAGCACTTGCAGAGTACAGTCAGAGAAGAAAACTAGAAGTTGCAGTAAGCCCACCAACTTTCTTCGGTCATGAGTGTTTTTCTCCGTGCGTTCATTGTCACTTCATAGCAGGGGTCAGCAGTGCTCAGCAACAGGAGCAACCTTTCATCTTTTGGGGGTTGTTGGTCTGCTGGAGTCTTTCAGAACAAAAAAGTCCACTTTAGAATTGAGCTGCTGGTCTCCATCATTAGGAGATACATCAGGCACTTACTATCTTGTCTTGCTCTGAGGAGGTTGGAAATAAGATACTGAAATGACTTGTCAGCCTGTATGGTGCAGCTCAATGCAGCTTTCTTCTTGTTACAGCTAGCTGTTCTGCACAAAAGCTGCTCCCTCTTAGGTCTTTGTTGATGACATGATGAAGGCTTAATAGGCTTGGAAGTTAGTTCAATTCTCATAGTGGTATCAGCTTTTCTAATTAAAAGAATTAGTCTTCCTGAAATTTGCACAGCTATAAGAATACTACTCTTTCCCTCAGTCATTAAAACCTTTTGCTAGTACTAGCATTTGGCCTTACAGCCTCATATATGTGGATCTAACTATTCCCCAGAAGCTGCAGTTTCCATAGCTGCTAATGGTGAAACACTGTTATGTTGTCCTTTGTCTGGGAAAAAAATTAGGACAGAATCAGCTTTCCTCTTGAGCCCAAAGGCTCTGCTGACCATTAGCCATCTGTCCCAAGCAAGATCTGCCCTGGCTGAAAATCCTTTTTGAGGTTTCATGCCATAGATATTTATTCCTAAAACAAAATTACTCCCTGTCTTTCCCTCTTTGCCTTGAGGCATTACACTAGTATTTACTGCAACCAGCATCCTGTGCTGCCATCTTCTCCTTCCAGCATGGCCTCTCTGAGACTGGGAAGAAGAAACAGTACTTTTCATAAAAGTCAATGTGGAAAATAAAAGGTGCAATGAGCTGTTTTGTGACTAATCTATCTCAAGTTTTTCCAAGGCTGAGGGCTATATGAGTAATTATCAAGCCCTGAGAGGCATTTCAGTACTAATCAACCCATAACATTGTTCTGCATTGGAGCATCCGGGACTGGCTCCATGGGTTGAATCCTGAACTTCATGAAATGAATGCGAGTTTTGCCATCAGGTTCAAGGGAGCAGAACTTCATCTCCTGTTGCCAGAACCAGAGATTAATCAGATTAAAGGCCATGTGGACTGCAGAGAAAATGAATTACCTTCTAGCACTTAACTTGGTGTTTTCTTGAGACAAAATAGCAGCTTTTTTTCTGCAGGTTTCTTTGGCTCTGTCTTTCAGCTAGACAAAATACTTCCTGAATTCAATGGGAAATGTGGCCAAACAGGGAAGAAGTTCCCCAAAGCCCAAGGGCTGAACACAGCAGAACCAGATGTTGGCATTTGGGTGAGATTCCTGGTGTAGAGATGTTTGTGCATTCTTTGAGAGCACCTCTGTTCTGGGGCTGGTGTATACACTCAAATAAACAAATGACACTAAGTTAATACCCAGGCTTGAGATCTCAAATTTTCTTTCAGCAGGAAACTGTCCCAAAATCTGTTACAGTTTCGCAAACAGGTGACATTGTATTACTTTCTATTTTGTTTTGCTGTTGTTGAAATTAAAGGAAAATAAATATTTTCAAGATGATACATCGAGTATCCCTAATAAATACCAAGGTCATTTAATATAAACTATGGACACATGGTTTGCTTTGTTGTTCTAAGTAACCATTTCCTTTTAACCGAATGAAAAGCTGGTTGTGCTGTGATGCTGCAGATTATAAATTAGCAGTTCTTATACGGTTTTGTGCAATTGTTTCTTGAAGAGCTTTAGGCTACTTCAGACAAAAATTTCAAATAAAATGTGAATTCATTGAACTGTAACTTGTGGTATTAGATTTATAATAAACAAAGGTAGGTCACATAATCATGTCATGGAAAACAACATTTTAAAATTCAAGCAGCAACATTTTAATCTGGTTTAGGCTCTGATCCTGGAGTAGAGGGGAAGCTTGGCTCTTTCTGCTTCCCAGCGCTTGAAACCAAGACAAGCTTATACGAGGTGGAAAGCACACGGCCAAGCATGCACCTCCAAACAAGTCTGATGAGGCAGCAGATGAGAATACTGATTTCTTGTAAACCAAGAAAGAAATGACCTAGAGACAGTGGTAACTTTCTGCCATGCCAGGCTAGGATGCGTGGGTTAGGTGAAGAGAGGAGGGGGCCCTGACTTGGTACTTCTTCCAGTGCTTCCTCACTGCTGGTCCTCACCCATGCTTGGAGGAGCATCTGGGGAAGAGCTGAAATCAGGGCTGGCCACAGCAGAAAGGCGAGCAGCCCCCAAGGGAAGCAGATTTCTCAGGGAACCTGCCTGATTTCCAACCTCATCTACACAAAGGACTAAAATGAAAGTATCTCTATCCTCTGCCAATGCACACTTATCTTGACATGGCAGAAGTGGAGTTGTTTTCTAGAAAAGATCCCCCTTGCCTTTATGGGAACCCCATATCTGGGATGGGAAACGTGTTTTCCACAGACAGTGGTCTCCTGTATTGTTTTATAAAGACACCTGGGACAATCTGCCACTCAGGACACGTAGAGATCAAAGGCCATCCTTTAGCCCAGTTTTACCTGACTTCTCTCCCAGGAGTGAATGGAGGGTACAAGCCATGTGAATTGCTTCTAGGAAAACCCTGCTCCCAGCAGTCTGCTCTCTCCCATGTCCTTTCCCCTCAAGTGACAGCAGAAGGGCCACAGGGCCATTGCAGAAGATGAGCAAGGACAAGACTACCTCATCTCCACAGATCACTGCCTAATTCGTGCCTGGGTCTTAGTTCCTTGGGGAAAAATAGTAGCACATTTTGCATGGTTGAAAACAGTGTAGGATCTTCTCCTCATAAGACATGGACTCACTTGGAGTTTTGTGTACTGTTCTGGTGTCCTCAACATAAAAAGGACATGGAACTGTTGGAACAAGTGCAGAGGAGGGCCACGAGGATGATCAGGGGACTGGAGCACCTCCCATATGAAGACAGGATGAGAATGTTGGGGCTGTTCAGCCTGGAGAAGAGAAGGCTGCCTGGAGACCTCATAGCAGCCTTCCAGTATCTGAAGGGGGCCTATAGGGATTCTGGGGAGGGACTCTTCATTAGGGACTGTAGTGAGAGGACAAGGGATAATGGGTTCAAACTTAAACAGGGGAAGTTTAGATTGGATATGAGGAAGAAATTCTTTACTGTAAGGGTGGTGAGGCACTGGAATGGGCTTCCCAGGGAAGTTGTGAATGCTCCATCGCTGGCAGTGTTCAAGGCTGGGTTGGGCAGAGCCTTGGGCGACATGGTTTAGTGGGAGGTGTCCCCGCCCATGGCAGGAGGGTTGGAACTAGATGATCTTAAGGTCCTTTCCAACTCTAACTATTCTATGATTCTTTGATTATATGACATTCGTCTTGTACATGCTGTGCAGTCCAAGTGTCATCCCCACTGGTGATGGGGACAGGCAGCAGAGGTAGGTGTGAGTACCACTAGCGTGTTGACAAGCACCCACTGGCAGAGGAGGTTTGTAATAAAGTACTCTCACCTGAAACACTCCTTGTTTGACAGATGTTTATTTGAAAGGAGACTCAGTTCTTTTTGTGGATGTTTGTACGACAAAATTAATAACCATGGCAGGTCTGTGCTACAGCATCACAGAGTTGTAGCTTGCTACTTTTCATTTCAAAGAAGAAATTAGTATACATTAATGTATAGGAAGTTTTTTCTTTCCTTCTAAGCCTAGCTGAATCTGAATTATTTATACTATGTCAACAGCATAGGCTGAATTTGGAGAGCAAATACCATACTTGTTATCAAGTGAGTTTTCTGTGCGCTGGGCACATGCGTGTAGAGCACATATGAAACTGATATCTCTATCTTAATTCTTGGTTGCAATTACTGGAGCTGAAGTTCAAAATTTTCCCAATTGCTGAACTCACAAGCTAAATGACTGTATAGCTGCTGAAATTGATTATCAGGTTTCCTGTTTCCTCGCTTGTGATCCAGCAATATTGGCATACAGTACAAGGAAATTGCAATCTGAACTACTAGTAGCAATAGCTGGAGGCAATTACAAAAGGAGTATTGCTGGTGGTGGCACATGGACTCCTATATTAGATTTAACTATATTCTGATTATAATGCACTCGTTCAAGATAGCAGACAATTCTGTATTTCTTTTTAAACTGTAGCCAAGAAAACATTCTTGTTTGCTTCTGTGTTTCAGCCTTTTCTGTGGAATAACCTAAAAAGAAAACCTTCTGGCTCCAGAGATTCAGGTCTATTTTGTCTCCAACATGGGCAATGCCTTGGGGAAAGGCATTTTTCATCTCTGTGTCTCCACATCCCCATTTGCAAGGCAGTACAGAGGTCACCTTTGTAAAACATTTTGTTAGAAACATACTATATCAGCAAGCTTATATCATTGACCTTCTACATTCTCTTCATTTGTTGTCACTTTTCCTGATTGTGCTTTAATCTTCTCTAGTGAATTTCATCCATACTGCCACTCAGCAGTTGCAACAGAGCTTTGTAGAGAACTGAGTTGTACATGACTGTACAAAACCTACTGGGTCCTCCACTTTCACATGACTCCAGGGACAGGAATTTCAAGAAACACAGAAAAATCCACCAAAAATACAAGATTACTGGGATCAGCTTACAAGACTTGGAAATGTTCATACTTTTTGAAATGAATCTTCTTGTTCTTCATTTTCAAAATGATGTAAAGCATACCCATGTCTCCAGCCAAATGAAAGAAACTTTCCAAGTTGCATCACATAATAACTCACACTGCTGCGTGTATTAGCAAACATTGTGCCATTATAGCAAGGAGAAGCATTTTACAGGCAGTTCTTTCCAAAAATGCCCTCAAAACAAACCTTCTACTGGCAGTAAAAATGAGGAGAGAACCCTTGCAATTTCAAGAGGAGTCTCTAGCATTGGCAGTGATGCTGTTGCAATGAATTATTGAACCACTGTCTTCAAAGGATGTCTATAATTCCAGGATATTTGTTTGAGTCCAAGGAATCCACGCAGGAGCTTAAAATTATTTTGCCATAGAGTTTGCTTCCCGGATGCGAAATCTCACAGAGAATGCAGCTTGGCACTTCTTGCAATATTCCTAACCCTATTCTGAGGGGGTTAGTATACAATGTCCCTATTACAAAGGCTAGACAAGAAGAGAGCTTTGATTTTGCCTTCAGAGAAATTTCCCAGGCCAAAACAAGCTCAGGACTTAGCATTTGGTACTAACCTAGTTTTGGTGCCATCCTGAAGTAATGATCCATGGCCGTCCGTTACACAGAGGCTGAGAAAAAGTGGATTGTCATGGATTGTGACTTCTTGACAGGCCAGCCTTTCAGATGAAATGTTCAGCAGAAGTGGGAAAGTTCTTTGGGTTTGTTTTGTTTCGTTGTGTTTTGTTTTACTTGCCTGTGTGACTTGTGAGAAAAGAGCTTTTACTAATGAGCTCTGCCCTCCTCTGTCCTTCAGAAGTCCTGGGGCTTTGCATATATGACAAAGCCATAGCAAAAACTAGCTGTGAGTGTGAATAAAATAGATAAAACTGCACTGTAATTACAGAAATCCTCCACCTGCAGTCACTGCTGAAAGTGTAAGGTAACATCTGTTGGAGCCACTGTAAGCTATATAAGGATGCTAGACAGGACTTTCTGTCACCTTGCAATTCAAAGAAAAGCTTACCTATAATGAACCCTGACTT
This sequence comes from Ara ararauna, assembly GCA_028858755.1. NCBI lineage: Eukaryota > Metazoa > Chordata > Aves > Psittaciformes > Psittacidae > Ara > Ara ararauna. Next base: position 7,345,779 of record CM054380.1, on the reverse strand, counting down.
TTAAGGCTTGAAAACCCTCTATGAACCTTGAGAAAAATGAGTATTTAAGAGTGAGGAAGCAGATGTGCCAAAATACAATGACAGTAACCTTTCTTAGTGAACTTTTCTCTCCACATGGGACAGAGCAGAAATTTCACTGCTATCATGACATGTCTAGGGCAAAAATAAGAGAAATTCAGAACAGTTGCACAAATGTAACCAAATCTGTCAATTTTTTCAAAGCTCTTATGTCTCAGTCTATCCTTGATCATGATGAAGTGGGGGACGAGTGTATCTGGCAATTGGGCAAGCCTGTCACATCTTCTACATGGCTTATATGGAGCCCAACTGTGTTATACACAACAAGGTGCTAATCCCCTTTTGCTTGCAATACAAAAGTTAATGAGAATTTCATGCTGATTAAATGTGTGCAGAATGATGCTTGAAATGAAAAGTCCCCAGTTAAATGACTTTTCAACACTAAATTCAGTTTAAGTTGCATAATGTTTTTCTTGTTAAAATAATTAGCCCTCAATCAGGGTAATTTGGAGGTTATTTAAAGATAGTGTTATTCTTTATTCAAGAAAGCTCTTTGGTATTTGAATTATTTCCATGAAGTGATGCAGATAATTGTTTAATGCTTTGTCATTCTAATATATAATCTCTCAGCATCTGAACAGTATTAATGGGAGCAGAACTTGGCAAAACTACTTGTATTTTTTTCCCCAATCTTTTCCATGCCAAAGAGAGAATGTCTCAGACAATGAGGTATACAAACTTTCTATTTTCGCCTGCAAATTAATCCTGAAATAAAATGTATTCCTCTGGGCTGCCACCTCAGGGCTGCTTTCATGCCACTTTGGTTTTAATACATTACATTTTAGCCAGGTTTAACCCCAGTCAATAGGTGCACCTTGGTTTCCCAAGATAAATAACTTTACTAAGCAGAATCAGAACCCAAGACTCATTTGTCCTTCATAAAGGTTTGTTTTGTTTGTTTAAATATTAGCACCCACCAGCTGTGCAAAATAGACCTTTTTCATTAGTTGTTTGATCATGGTGGGAAAAGCTATTAATTTAGTCAGGTCCTTGCAATGAGCTCTGGGGTTGCTACCAAACCACAAACTCATGAAAACAATAAATGCTAGCCTGTATTAAATGTAAAGGTTAATCCATAAATCAAAGGGAAATGTCAGATGCCTTTTAACATTGATTGAGATGTAATTTGGTGTTGGTAGTGATATGTTTGTTACATAAATTCGCAAATGCACTCAATTCCTGTTAGGATTCCAGGTCTTTGTAACTTAAAACAAATTAAGTAGTTTGTTTTATTTATATAACCATATAAAGATTGATTACCTCATTCTGTTTAAGTTACATTATGTCACTAATATTAAAATAAGTTAATATTAGTATCCAGATCTTCTTCCAGGGTACTTTTGATTTAGTATGAAAATGAATACACTGTTGTTTTTCCTGAAAATATGCCATTACCCTAAATACGTTTAAGGCAGTTGTTCTTTTAATTTTTGGTTTTGACTCATGTTTTTCAAATTACAGCATAAGAATTAGCCTTTGTATAAATGTGCTCAGAAAGAGAGAACATATTTTCTATATTATGGCTACATCATATTTAAATATATAATATAAAGCAACAAATATGAGGAGGAAATGCCACAAATTAAATCAGAATGGAATAGAGTAACTGATGCCAAAACAGCAAGGAAAAGATCATTACAGTCACTCATGGAAATGTTTCTTTCCACTACTCTTCATGAAAGAAATGTGGGGCCAGGGAATTCTTCACTTGTTGCAAATGCGAATCAGGTCACCAGGAAATAAAACCAACCTTTCTAGCTTTATCTACCCAAGGGAAGTGCAAAAGAAAGTCTTCGAGAGAGGGAGCATCACTCCCAGGTCACTATCAGCCAAGAATTGAAACTACCAAGCTTTTTCTATAGCTGTCACTTGGGTGGGCAGGGTGCTGAAGGCTGCCAAAGCTGGGAGTACCCTGCGATTCCAAACACTGCAGAGTCTCTGGCTCAATCTTTACTTTGTATTTCTTCCTTAGAGAGAATCACAAATGATACAGTTTAACAGGGTAATTGCTGCAAGAAGTCGGTAGGAGTAGTGTTTTAAAGGCAGTCAGGTAGAAGATCACAATCATTTTCTTCTGCTTAATTTAGCAAAGCAAACAATGGTGATGTTTTCCTCCACATTCCTGAAGGGCATTGATCCAAACAAGTACCCAGAGTGCTTCTAGTGATGTTAAGACGTATAAGGACACAATACTTAGTCAACTTAAAAATGTCCCAAAAGTCCTTCATTCTGCAGTAACAGGTTTATTTGAAGCCCAGCAATGGCAGCCCAGTATTTCAGCAATGGAGATGGGCTGGGGAGCACCTTCCCATCTGGATATACAAGTTAACTATAGCTTGAAGCTCTGAGCCACTGCCTGATCGACACTAAAAAAGCAATTTTATTGTCTGTTTTTCTCAGTGTGTGCACACAGATTGCAATGAGATAAAACACATTCCTTACTTACCTAGTTTTCATATTTGCTTGCAAATGCCTCATGAACGTAATTAGACATTTCAGTGATGTTTTCCTTCCCTCCAACAGATCTTGGCCTATGTATGAAATTTTTGGAGGGAAATTCCAGGGACACATGTGAATCCTTCTCTGCAACCCTGCTGTCCTTTGCAGCCCAATACATAGGCCATGATGGGCACAGGTTACACACCTAGAGAAGAGGGTATCAGATAAAGGCAACATCCTCAAGCTCACTTGGCTGTATCTTCTGCTTCTGCTGTCCCACGGCAGCTCAAAGGAGTTTGTGGAGGCTAAAAGGGCTGGGTAAAAGGCAGAGAGCATGGAGTCTGAGGGTGATGTGATCCAACATGGTGCTGCGTCTCTGCAAGCAGGGTCGGAGGTCTGCCTGGTGCTGGCATTCACTAAGCCCTGGGGACAGTCTGCCGTGGCTATCTAAATTAGGTCCTAGGAAGAGGGCAGAGAAGGAAAGATGCAGAAGGAGATTAAGACCACCCTGACCTCCAACCAACTCCCACGGCTCTGTGTTTTGTCCTCAGAAGGAAGTGGAAAAATGTCTTTGTAATCTGAGGCAATGCAGTCAAACATGAATCACAGATCCACACGCAAAAAAGGCATTCTGATAAACATTATGACATATTGTGCTGGGAAGAGCAAATCTCTACGCTAACAGAACCCTGCCTTTCTGTCCACAATCTGTCTGAAGCTTTCTTTTATTATTGGCTTTTTCTCATCATATAAGATTACAATTCACACATTTTTCAGCTACATTTGCCCTATTTATATACAGTGCTCCAATACAAAGTTCAATGCTCCTCACCTTCCAGGATGGAATTGTAATGAGTTTATAATGAGCTACTCCACAACCACCAGTTCCCATGCCTTTTAAACTAGCTTCAACAACTCTGACATCTTCAGCATAGATTAGTGGAGCCCTACTGATCCACATGGCTATCGTCTCTGGAAATAAATGAAAATCACATTAATATTCACACTGTCATATGAGTGTATGCTAATTGGAAGGACTGCAAAATAAACTACAAAGAGAAACACAAAAAGATGTGTGAGTAGGGTAAATCTCAAGGACATGAATGATAAAGTGTTAACTGAAGAAGGACCTCTGAAACCACTAACTGCTCGGAATTCTTCCTACAATCCCACTGTCACACAAATGAAATACAGAGACCAGCCGTCTTAAGAGTTATCATAGCCATGTTCTTATCCTGTGGGCCAGTACAATTGGTAAGCATGATACAAAAAGGGCAAGAAAGTCTGCAGAAGTTTAGGTCCCCTTGTAGGTGGGAGAGGGAAACCCCACTGGGAACAGAGCTGCATCTCTGCCCATGGTGATGAGTTTTGCCAGCTGTAGGTGGGTGTTATCAGGTCTCATAGCAGTCAGATGATGAGAAGTTCCTTCTTGCTCCATGTTCATGTCTGAATCATCTCAGATGAAACATTTTGATCATTGCAATGCTTTGTTGATATTTTCCAATTTAAATGTCACTTGACTTTTTATCTTCTTTGCTTTCTTTTGCTTCATTTTTTTTTTTGAAAATATTTTTCAATTTTTTTGGTTTCAATTTTATGGAAAACATTTTTCGGAAAATATTTTTCTTGATTTCTCTGGTGCTGTTTCTAACCCTTGAATTTGCCAGGTCAGGACTAGGAAATGTGGATTCTTCTGTAAGGATCTGTACTCTAGATATTGCTCGTATCTGGCCAACTCTAAAGGAAAAGGAACTACGTATCAAACTATACAGTCTTTCATGAGCTAGTCCTCCTATCAATCTCACACTAAACAGCACGAGTGATACTGCCTACTTAGTTAAGCCTGCTCTGGTGTGACCCCATTTAATTATGTGCACAGCTGCTCATCCGAAGTTTCATATGGCATAGCAATATCAGCCTCAGCAGCATGTGAGTATAAGAGCAGCGCTGGATTTTGTCCTGCTGCTGTTGTCTTGGGATGCTTGAACAGAAGTACACAGAACTTTTTCCCGTTAGAACAAGCCATGCATTCCTCTGTCTAGCTGAATTATTTTCTATATTAAATAAATCAATAAGAAAAAAAAAAAAAAACAAACCAAAAAAAACCCACAAGGGAAAGAGAGCAGAACACACAGACACAGAAGCTAAGACCGGGAGAACCACTAAATCCCCATTTCTTTTTTATGCCCTAATCACAGAAGAGTTGAACTGGTTCTAAATTACTCATTAGGAATTAAAAACAACTTGGATCTTTTTTTTTTCCTTTCTATTTGCTAGTTCTTTTCTCCGAGCTATTGTTTCCCCTCCACTGCTGGTGACATCTACAGCACCAAAGCCCAAAGCCAGACCATGTGTGAGAGGGTACCACAGTGCTGAGGTCCAGCCCCTATCCCCATGTCCAAATTTAGTGCAGGGAGCAGGGTCCCTTACCCAGTTTTAGGTGTCAGAGCTACTTCATGAAAACTAAGGAACACACAACAAATACATGGAACAAATTAAAGGGAGGGGGCAGGGCAGGTATGCAGATTTTTAGCCATATAAAAGTTTCCATTTTGAACTATGTCCCATACTCTAAAAGGGCCACATCCTGGAGAGGAGATTGCTTTTACTGTGAGCAGAGCTTACTGGAGTCATCTCACACCTCAGCCTCTTTCTTTTCCTATATGCCAGCTTAAAGCACTGAAGACCTTTCTTTCCTTGCCAGCCAAGAATTCCTCATAGAAGCCTCTCAGCAACTTTTTGGGTGAAAAACAGTTTTCCAGCTAAGAGAAGCTATCTGAACTGACATATTTAAGATGCAATTTAGTTAGATGAGTTTTAAAAGCTTTTGAGTTCATCTGGATCTTAACGGGTCCAAGGTCATGTCCCTTAACCCCTGGCTACCCTCATAGAGAATTTCCAAAATCTGCAATTTAGTCAGGAAAATATTCTGACTCAATCTGGTTTTGTCCTCTCCTTGGCAGGAGGCACATCCAGCCTCATCTGCTGTAATGTGCTCATCACTTGCCAGCACTGCAGCCTGGTTAAGGCAGCAGCACTGAAGTCCCCAAGCAGAGCTGACAAGTATAAATAAGGGACAGTTGTCACATTTGGTTAAGGGAGGGCAGCAGAGAGGAAGGTTGCCTGCAGCAAAAACAGCCAGGCTGAGACAAACTCTCCCATTGTTTGGGGTCATCTGGTCTACAAACTGTTTCACATGAGAAAATTAGATTATGCCAAAACAACTTCTTTGGAGTACTTTTTTTTTTTTAATCCAGCATTAAAAGGATGGAAGTAATCGTAAATCTGGAAGCAATCACACATACATCACTTAGAAATGCTCTGCCTCAGTGCAAGAGAAACAGAAAACATCAGCGCTGATTGGCCTGGGGTATTTCTCCCCCCACCAAGCCCATGTCCCAGACAAGTTAAAATGTTTCATTAATTAGGCGCTAACTATGGTTAAAATTAGGAGAGCTGCAAGGATCTCTCCTCCTCCTTCAGACTAATCCTCTGATTAAAAGCAGGGCCCCTAGTATGGGCTCCCAGGGTCACTCCACATTGCTGGTTTGCATTTGCTGAGTCTGGGTTTTGAATCAGCCTGGTGGGGTCTGTGAGGCAGAAAGGGATTTTTCGGTTTGGTGCCAGAGCAGGGGGGAAACGGTGGGAGCAAACTGGAGGAAGAGAACATCACTAACACATTAGTGTTAGCATTCTGTGTGTGATAGATGTGCAGACACCCAGTTGCTCTCATGAGCCTGTGGTAAACCCCAACCATATACGAACAGAAACTGGGCAAACCCCACCATGGTGCTCAAAGGATATTACCTCCAGAGAGGATCACTTTGGATGTCCACCATGTCCTTTACTCACACATGGAGAAGCTGCAGAGGCCACAGACCCCACAATAATCCCCCACAGAGTGAGGGATGCCTTGCAGACACCCATCTCCTCCATGATCCTCCCAGATCTGGGACACCATCTCTAGCTCCTACGCAGCTCTGCGAGGCAAAATGCAAAGACAACACTCCAGCCAGGAAAAATCTAGGTTTGAGGGTGCTATCTTTTTCACTTGGAGAAGCTGAAAGCTCCTTTCTTCTCCCAGGCTCTTGGTTTTGATTTTGACTGTAGGAAAAGCCGTATGTTTTGCAGCACCATTCACCCAAAAGGGATTAGCATGGGGATTTCAGGGCTGTTTTCTTTTTGAGAAGCAGAGAGAAGATCTCCATCTACTCATCCAAAGCTCTGTCAGACTGTGATATTAATCAGAAAACAATGGTTTTGGCAAGCCATTCCACCAAGAAACAAACCCAAACCTGGCTTTTGAAGGCAAGCAGTGAGGGAAGCACACCAGAAAAGAAAACAATGAGGACATTCTGTAGTAACCACAAAACCCCAAGCTTTCTGCCATATTCTGTTTTCCATAAATATTGGCCTCACTTTAATGTAGAGGAGCCAAGAGATGCTTGTATGAATTCAGCCTCCCTAACCAAGAGCTTTAATCAACTATAAATAAAGTTACCATGACAGACAATAACAAATATAAATTAACAATGCACAGGTACATTCTAGCACCTTTCAACAAGCTAGAAAACCAGGAAAAGCTGCTAAAAAGCAGCTGCTTCCAGGTAAGCAACCAGGATCTCACTAGGTGTTGTAACAGTCAGGGAACAGCCAGGGGTGAAGGAGGAAGCGCTGTCTGCCTTACAGCATCCAGCACTTCAAGAAGCAAACCAAAATACTGGTTAAAATACCGTCAGGTTTGTTCAGATCCTTCCTCCCAGGTCAATACCTGCCCTGCATTTTGAGTTTTCTCTATTTGCCATCAACCTTTTGAGAATGAGGGTTTATTTGGCACATATTAAGCAAGTTTTGCTCCCCATCAATCCAGAGGGTTGAAGATGATGTTCTCATAATGAAAAGCTGAAATTGTCAGATGATGGACTCATCTCCAGGAGCTGAGGCATTTTCATACATCAAAACCAATGAGATTGACATTGACATCCAAAGAGCTGGAAGGTATGAGGATACCACAACCAAGCAGGATACAGGAGACATGTTGCGAAGCCCACATGCACTGGTCTTTGATTAGCATATGTGCTTTCTCAAGAAGTACCAGGGAAGGAATGTCTACAAGCAAAAAGCACCTAATTTTTAACTTTGAACAGCATGTATCAGGAAGTCACTTCCCAAAGCAGTGAGTCAACATCATCTAAGGGAAATCACCCACCCACCAGACCTCCAGGATGACTCCATCTGGGCAGCAACGCCTCACCAGCTTTGACCCCATTTACCTCATGAGAGCTGATTCCTTCCTAGTCTGAAGTGGGGATGGCTGGAGGCAGGAGAAATACCAAATAAACAGTGTTTGTAATATTACCCCACAGCAAAAAGAACCACGATACATTATTTTAACTCTCCTACTGTGCCAGAGAACTTCATCAAAGTGTGTGACCTTGGCAATCATATGCTTTGGAACCTTGCCAGAAACAAACAGTGAGTTTGAAGTCAAGTAATGGTTTCAATGCCTTTTTTTTCTGCTTCTACTGGCATTGAACTCTTAACTTCAGTTTAACATACTTTTTGTCTCTAATATTAATATGTACAGATATTTACAGAAAAAACAGGGTGAATTACACTGGAGGGGAAGATGATGGAGTCACACTGCTGAAGTTCAGCTTGTAAAGAGGAAAAAGAAAGTCCTGATGTTATTTCAGCTGGAACAGCTGCTAAATTCACTACTAGCAGCTCTCATTACTGAGAACAGCATCTTTAGCCTAGTTGATGTTTCTGAGAACTTGAGATAAAATTGCCATTAATTACAAGGAACTTTTTTCTAACTGAGAATCTTGATCTGATTTTGCATCATGAACCTCAACAACTGTCATTATAACCTACCTAAAATCCAGCCTTAAGAAAGCTAAAGCCTGGAGAAAAAAACAGCACTCTTATTACCATGTATAGAAAGGGAGGATGCATTTTCATTGACTGCTTAATAAACACAATAATTTGGTATCTGGTAACTAGAGATTCCCTCTCTCCCAACAATGGAGCAACAACAACAAAAAAAAAACTTCTAGTAAAAATCCCATCAGATTGACAGAGTAAGAGCTCAGACTCACACTTGGCATGGCCAAGCCATGGAGCACTCTGAAGTTTTTCCATGTAGATGTGCCAAAGACTGTGTTTGCCTCATGTACTTTTTTGCTCAAGAGTGCAGTTCAAAAGGGTGAGTCTTGCTGTGATTAAAGCCATATTATCTTTTGATGAGACTTGTGGCAGGCTTTTTCAGTAAATTGATGGGGATTTGTGGTTGTTATAAGTACTCAGAGGGTTCCATGGATACATTTGATAAAATAAAAGGAAAAACATTCAACCCACACCTCAAGCTTTGGGGGTGGGGAGCTGATTTGGGCAAAAGCACAACTTCTGCTTGGCAGAAGCAGTAACACAACATGAGTCATTAAAAAAGGCACCACTGGAGTCATCAGACAAGGCAAAGGTGAGGGCAGCAAAGCAGCTTTGTGGCCAAATGGCCATGGGCTAGGATGTGGGTGAGCCACCTGCTATGGCTGAGAAATGATCAGCAGCTCTAAAACAGAGGAACGAGTCAGCAGAGAAAAAGGTTGCTACAGTAGAAATGGTGAATGGATGATAACATACATCAGTGGGCAGGTAAATGCAGGATAGTAGGTTTTATTTTCCCCTCAGCCTATCCTTTTGCTCTTTTGCACCTATAACCAGCTGTAACACAGATGTCTGCCTGTTTAAGGGATGGGAGGGTTTGCACAAACCCAGTCTGGTAATTCTTCAAATAAGTCAATTACCACTAGTTCAATGAGTAAAAAATAAAATACAGGACAAAAATTGCTCTGAAATCTTTTCAGCCATAAAAAAAAAAAGAAAAGAAAAGAAAAGAAAAGAGAAAAGAAGGAATAATTGCAATAATCTTGATGAATCTCAAAATATTTTTTTTTCAATGTTTATTTACGTGAAAGGTTTTATTCTGAAAACCTTTGCAGTTCATATTTTGATACTTCTCAAAGTCACACTCTTTGACTTCCTGTTTTGCAAAAATCACTTCACAAGCCTTGCAATAGGATAAAGTAGCCTGAAAATTGAAGACAACACTGCATTCTCAGTCAAATGAAAACATGCCTGAATAATCGAACTGAAAACTCGGGATGGGGTATTTTACTTCATTCCATTCAATAATTTCCACAAGTCTCTTTCACTTTAACCAACTTCTCCCCCAGCTTTGCTTTTTTTTCCAGTTTGGCTTCAGAACCACCATGAGTCCTTCATGCCCTATGTCTGTTAATCTGGGACTCCTCTCCCACAGACTGAGCTTTTGAAGGGGGAGAAGGGCAGCCACTGGGGCTGTCTGGCAGCAAGCGGGACAAGCTGTTCCCATGGTGGGCAGGAACAGGGCAGCCCAGGAGCCATCCTTGACTGATGCCTGGAGCAGCTCTTTGTTCAGGAGAGGGACAGGCAGCTTCAGCATGGTCTGGTCTGGTCTGAGTTAAACCAAAGTTGAAGCAGCCAAGATTTCCTGTGACATCACTCATACAGGAGGGGAGGAGAAGGCTGAAGATGAGGCTCATTGCAGTGGATTGCGTACCCCAGGGCCTTCACCAGCTCCGTTGCTCTTCTCCGGACCCTTTCCAGCAGCTCACTATCTCTTGTAGTGAGAGGTCCAGAACTAAACACAGGATTTGAGGTGCAGCCTCCCTAGCCCAAGTACAGGGGGACAATCACTGCCCCGGCCCTGCTAGCCACACTTGTTCTGATACATACCAGGATGCCATTGGCCACCTTGGCTGCCTGGGAGCAAGCCAAGATACTCATTTGCTGTCTAAACATGACTTGTGTCTTTTGATGCAGCTTTCTCAACCAGGTCAGCTGTATGGTGCCATAAGTGCTCATTTCTATAAGTGGACTGTGGTAGGGGGTATAGGGTGACTAACTGTAGACACTAAACTGGGATGAACCCATTTTCTAACCCAAAAAACCTAAGGAACCATTAAACAAAGTTTGAATTGGAAACAGGCTTCAGTAAATCTGACCTGTAAATTGGGTAAACAGTAGAATCATTAGTCAACCTGTAGGGATAGGGGCATCAGACATGTTAGATGATAGTAGCATTTTTAGATCTAACACATAGCGTACAGAAATACTGACACTGGCCACAATCCCTGCTCTTAACCCTTCCTCTCTGAACAGTCCCTTGGCCACACAAAGGGAGAAAGGCAGAACTGGTAGCCCAGTTTAGATGTTTGAAACCAGGCTGATTCAAATGACAGAGGCCAGGATTAACTGGAAGTAAAATATCAAGGGGATAGGTATGGATCAAATGCTTGGTAACTGTTTTGTCTGCTGAGATGTGCAGTCAAGGAACAAGACCTGAGGGGAAATGGATATGGTAGTCCAACTGGGACATACATTGTAGGAGGATTCCCTAACCTACTAGTTAAAATATTAGGCAAACTGCTGAAATAACCAAAGTACAGGCTTTGTGACCTAACCAAAAAAAAAAAAAAAAAAAAAACCAAACAAAAAAGAAGAAAAAAGAAAATAAAATCATACAGGTTTGCATTAGTAGCAAGGCATCTGGCTGCTCTTCTCCTCTCTGAAAAATCCCAATTAGATGTATTTCTAGGGGAAGCAGAGAGCAAACTAGAGCTCCACAGACAGCTACCAGAATTGCCCTGTAGTTTCAGTCCCATCGGGTTATCTTTCATCCAAGATACTTTTACCCAAGCAGCACAACATGGCGCTACTCGTGATGGGAGTTATTGCATCAACTGGAACTCTCCAGCCTCGTTATAAGTCCCCACGATGGATGCCAGGAGGTTAGCAAAGGAATTAGCTTGCTGTGTCCATCTGTGTCTTCAGGGAAAGTAGGTTATGGGATTTCTACCCATGCGGTACCCATGACATCGCCAGTTAGAGGGGGATCATCAATAGTCAGAGACACTGAGCAAGAGGTTGGGAAAGTTGCGGGAAAGTTGCAGGAAAGCTGGAGGATGCCTTGTCACCAGAGCTTGGGTTCAGCTGAAAATGCCAACTCCTTTGGGGTAACTTTACTACAGATGCTACGACTTAAAGCATTCAGGAGCTTGCTGCATCCAATGCAAAGATTTCTCTGAGAAGGGGAAATAAAGATTCTTATTACTGTCATTATTAAAAATATGGGAGTCTCTAAATCTCTCTGAATACATTTGATATGAGAGAAATCATAATGTACAAATTTTGTTGCAGCTAACTGAACCTTTTTTCAGATTTCACCACATGGTGGCAATAGTAGTAAAGGTTTGACACAAAAGATTTTTCTGGAAGCTCCCGAGCCATTGAAACTATAAACGGGGCTGCTGTTCAGTCTACTTTGTGGCATAATATAGCTCTGTTTTTCTGTGTGGAGAAATCAACTGTCACAGCTCGCTTATTGGAAATTGTGTACACTTCCCATTCTCATGCGTCTGGTGAAGACTACAAGCAATTCCAAGATTTCTTTGAATATCTTCTTCACTTCTTTTTTTCCCTCCCACATTTCCTCCTCCAAAACACATAATTGCAGCTTCTGTGAAATATTAATTCACAGAAGGTTGTATACTCAGAATAGGGAAAATCGCGACGTTCAAGTTTTCTTTAGCAAATGAGGGAGACTTCAAAACACAAAAGTTGCCTAAATCTTCTAGTAAGGTCAGATATTTGTCTACCACTTTAGTTGCCAGCAGAAGAAAAAAAACCCAACACACCAAAACAAGAAGAACAACAAAAACAAAACCAAAAAAAACCCAAACCAAAACCAAACAAACAAAAACCACACAAAAAAACAAAACAAAAACAAAAACCAACCACCAAGCAGTGTGAAAAAACCCAATACTTCATAGATGAAGTATGACTTCACCATACAATTCAATTGCTAGTGGTGACTGACCAATATTGCAACATCATTTAGAATCATAGAATGGTTTGGATTAAAAGGGATCTTAAAGATCATCTAGTTCCAGCCCCCCTGCCATGGTAATAATAAACTCCTCTCATCTTTCATTCTGCAGAAATACAAATCCAGTGCTGACATTCAGCCACCCCTAGGGTGGAGCAGGGTAACCAGTTTGCACCAGGCACAGTGTGCAACTTTTCAAGGGAGGGGAAATCAGCCATAAAGGAACAACAGGGTGCAGATCATATTTTAGGTACTCAAATAATTATGTATATTGTGGTTCATCTGAGAGACTTGTGCCCCTTGAAACCACCATACAACCATGGGGAAGGACTCTAAGAATGCTCTTAGTAGTCATGCTGGCTTGTCAGTTGTATCATAAGAAGCCCAGAGCAGGAGTTTGCTCTCATGCAGGAGTTACAACACAACAGCATACACACAAGAGTTAACACCCCATTCCCATGAGAAGTGCCAGGGATTTGTGGCTCTCCCAGGGGATTTGCCGCCGTTGCAGCCGTGCTCCAGAAGCCCCATGTAGCATTGCCGGCAGTGCTGGATCAGCAGCGGCATTTCCTGGAGCACCTGTGTTTTTCTTGGAGGTCTCTCATCTCCATACTGGCCAGACCTGATGTTGCTTATCTTCAGTGATTAGATCAGCTCATATCTCCAGGACTGGAAGGAATGATACAAAAACATACCATCCTACACCATCTCGAATGACCTGCCAGGAAGCAGTTTATTTATACGTCCCAGGCACTCAATCTACTGTGTAGATACATGCAAGCAGACAGGTGCAGATTTAGAAGGAAAGCACCCCAGTAAAGTTCTTTAACCTTGCTGTTATCCATTTGCATTAGGAAGAAGAGCTGCACACTCCACTGCATCACTCGGGACCAGCTGGGAGCTGCCCAGTCTTTTTTGCCCTTGTTTCGGTGGTGGCCATGTACATCCTGGCTAGCGGAATACAGTTGTCCCACCTCTTGCTGCATCACCTTCTGGGGTAACCAAGGTGCTTGGGAGAAATAAGATGTCACCAAAGTCAGGCTTTTGAAAATGGCCCTTGAATAGAAACCAGGACCAATTATCAGATGGTGCAGAACTGTCTATCAGTGCTAACAAATACTTCTGCCTTTGCTTGGAGGCAAGTACATGAACCACCAGCCCAGGCTGCGCTACATGGGGCAGCTCCCAGCACATCACTCCACCATGACCACCCACCATTTTTCTCCCAGACTCCATGCTCTGCCCTTCCTTCTCCTGGCAGCCCCAAAGAAGCTAAACAGCCACTGAAAACTGCACTGACATCACTGACGTGAGTAGGACTATGCCAATTTACCTCAACTGAGCATTCAGTCCAAATATCTGCAGCCACATCATGCACAACAGAGAGCTTTCCCTGCAGTAGCTGTGCCTGTGTGTGCTGCTCGGGCTATCCAGTGGCTCTGTTTCAGAAACAAAGTTGTTTGCAGTTCAAATGTTTGATGCAACATGATTCCAAGAAAGGAGCCATCAGTAAAATTGATCTCTATGTCTGAGGAGGAATCTTGGCTGAAATCTTTCCCTGCGAGTCCAACAACAACAGCACATCAGTTACTCCAGTGGATTTCATTTCTCAACCCTTTAACATGTAATTCCTGGACAGAAGTCTTAAACTGAAAAAGTAAAATACTTCACTCCTGGCCACTTGAATTGCATAAGAGTGCATGCCCACTGCTAGGCCTTATACAACTACATATTTGTACTATACTTGAGACTGACATAAAGCCTGCAGTCTCAAGGGACCAGTATTTTCATATTAGTTTTCCTGAACAATTAATATAAGTCACTCAGAAAGGACCAGAAAGAAATAATGCTGGAATCTCTTACTGAAACTGCCTCATTTAACCAGGTTAACGATTGTCATACATGAACATTGTATATAAGAGCTGAAACTCTGGGTATGCCTTTGGGAATTTATAGTTGCTTTTTGAATAAGGAGAGGTGAGATACTAATGGGGTTGGACATCCCTGGAGACATCCTCTGCTTCGGAGCTTTGGAGTCTTTCATCCTTGTTCAGAACAGAACAAATCCCTCAGGCACATCTTTTCTGTGTGCCCTAGGTCTAGTATTTGAGCTTCTAAATGAAGCCTTTTTTTCTCCAAGGGCTGTGAATATCCTGGGAAGTCTGCATGAAAAGTGTTCAAATAGCAGAAGAAATTGGTAAGCCAATTTAGTGGGCTATTGCCTTATATCACACTTTAACAGGTGTCTGATAGTCTATTTGTCATTTAGCTAACTGAACAACATTGAAGGAAGATGTAGACTTTATCCTCATTTCTTCCTTAGACACCTTAATCATTGCTGTAGGAGCCCATAGATATCCATCAAGGAGAAAACTAGGGAAGAGTTGCAACCCAAATCATATACAGAGTAGCTTACCAGGCAGACATAGTAGGAGCTGCCTCATCCTTTCCCACAGAGGGCTGGTTAACATTCAGCCGCTAAAACTGGGTAACAAGGAGAAAGTGAGGGTTTGGCTGCTGTGCCTATTTTGTTTTAATGCATTGAAGTATATTATGGCTTGAACAGATGCTTGTATGAGCAATAGTGCCCTTAAATGCCTGGAATATTTGCCTTACAGTCCTCCCAGCGCCCACAAGTAGTATGAGTCAGCAATGTGCACCCCAGTTTCTGCATCCTGACAGAAAGACGATGAGGATCACACAGCCTCACACTACCCACATCTGGGCTGTTCTAAGTAGCACCATTTAGTCAAGTGTCATTTAAATCAGGCCCATTATATGATTTGTTGGTGTGTATATATATCATTAGCTATGCTGTTAGTCTGCTTTACAAATGCTACTACTGGTCTTTCTATAGACAGAAGTGACCGTTTTCCAAAAGATTTCCCTTTTCATATATCAATGTTAATCAATATCCAGTCTTCAGTGTCGTATCTCTTCCCAGCATGCAATACCTTAATGAACACCTCATCTGATTGTCCATCACATAGGGCATTAGAAATTCTTAATTTCTTTGGGAATTTCTGTTAGTTTCTCTTATCTTGGCTGTATTTGACAGAAAGTATTTCAGGCAGCAGGAAACGTTTAGATGTAGTAGAATTTTCTCACAGTAAATAAGTTTAGCGAACAAAGTGATAAAAGAGTAAAGGAGGGTCAGGCTGACACCAGGAGTGCACGGTGCCCAGTTATTCCCATTGTTAGTGGCTGGTGTCTCAGCCAGTGCCTGCAGGGAGAAGGGACATAGCTGTGAAACCTAAACAGGGACAGTGTGCAGATAAACCTGATTACCATGTTTCCCCTGAACAACATCCACTTGTTAACACAGTTGTAACTGAGTGCATGCCAGCTCATGCTATTCTCTCTGACGCTCTGATTTCTTTTACCCCATGCCTTGCTCAGCTGCAGAACCTGGGTTCTGCAGCCATACCTCCTTGCTCTGAAGAAGGGAAGTAGAAGCTGCTGAACAGAGCCAGGTTCTACTTTTTGTCTTGCTTCTGAAGACTGGCTGCCTAATTTCTTTCTGAACAGGAGCCAGTTCCAAGAAAGCAAGACAACAAGGTCCTTAGGACAAGATGATGGATGGTGACATGGAGTTCAGAGCACTTTGTTCAGCCACTCAAGTTCTTTCTTTAGATAATGATAAAGTTGACTGGATCAATTTTAGAGCTTTATAACAGCAGAATGACTATGGGTTGAAGAGTCATGAGGTACATAACCCACTTAGATGTCATCAGGCTGACAGAACACAGACTGTACCTGGGATATCCAGTTCTAGTATATTTTTAATAAACTAATTATCTTGCAGATTACCTGTCATGACTTACCTGTTCAATATTACCCTGGTTTTCTTTTTAATATCACCACCTACTAACTGGGATGATACTCAGGCTTTCCTAAGTCCATGCCAAAGCCCCCATTAACTGCTGTGTGCTGACACTTCTGAGAACAGGAGCAAATCCCCATGGAAGTGAATCAGTGTAACTCCATTAACTTGAATGGAACTTTATTTTCTCACAGCAAGAAAGTAGCTCCTTCTCTTTGTGTCTGAATTAGTCCCACAGGTAAAGCAGCACCTTTCAATGATTTAAATCAACTCATTTTGTTTTGATGCAAAATTGAACATAAGGAAATGGTAAAGCCATGTCAACTTACATTGGACTATGGACTGCAAAAACACAGAAGTCAGAGCGGAAATCCTCAGTTTTGAACAAAAGCACTGTAAATCGTGCTGTAAACTGTGTTGTTGGTACAAGTTTGTACAACTTTTCATCTCTAAGTTGTCAGTTCACTGCTTCCGGAAGAAGAAGCAATGGAGTGAAACTTTGATATTGTTTAACAAAGCAACCTGTGTGTGTGAGTAAGGGTGCGGTCTTGGCTTTCAAGTTGGCTCCTGACATGCAAGTAAATCCAACAGCCTTTCCCAAACCAGGGGATTGCTGCTGAATTTCCAGCCCTAATTTTGGAAAAGACATGACTGCCCCAGGGTTATTCTATGTGTCTACCCTGATTATAGCAGTCATGTTATGATTCAAGCTGGTAAAAGTGAGATGAGACCAAAGCTTGCTGAAACACTCTAGCAACACAATTCTGCTTTTTGCTTATGCTGCAAAGAGATGACACAGCAGATTAGGTGCAATCTTCTCAAACTGAGAAGGTATAAAATCAATATATTGAAATATCACAGGAGAATTTGGATCACTGGCACAACTGGAGACTTCTGAAAGCTGAAGCAGCATTGTAAAGGCAGCATATTGCTTTAGACCAGAAGTTCTCATCTTCCCATATCACTTGCATGCTGAGTTTGCAGCAGTGTAAGTCAACACCTGAACTCCATTCATTTCTGCTCTTTGCAGCCTTCCATGTAGAGCCCGACAAGATAGCTGTTTGTTTGCTTGTTAGTATTTCTTGGTTTGTGCCTTTGACAATTTCATAAAACAATATTGAAATTAATGGATCAACCCAGAAGACAAGGATTTACATATTTTAGCAAACTGAAAAAGCAAATAAATTTTGTAGTTAGCTGTGACACCCACAGAATGACTCTTCTGGGACAAAATGTTATGTTTTCCTTCAAGTTTGAGAATTTTCACGAAAATTTGGGTTGTGGTTTTTTTTTTTTTTTTATTGGCATTAAGGATGGTGGCAAGTGTGAAGATATTTGTTCAGGCTGGAAAATCAAAACATTCTGTTCTGAAGGGTGCTTTTTCTGAATGTTTGTTTACCTCAGCAGGAACAATTCAGCAGAAACGGAGCAAATTCACAAAACACTTTCATGTTGCTGAATTCATATTAATGCCAAAACAACAACAAAAAAAAAAGCAGCTAGACTTTTCCCAGAGCTAGTTCCAAACTATTACAGAAATTAGAGTGAAATGGTACTGATTAAGATGGGGGGAGGGGGGCATCACCCTTGCAATAACTCTATCCAAGGCAATGGATTTACATGAGAGCTGACTCTTGTCCCTTGGTCCTTATAAAGCCCATAGTCTTCAGTGGTTCATTTTCAGAACATTCTTCTTCAATGACATGAGGGTGGAATATTGCATATAATAGCCCCCATGTTTGTGAAAGATGAAGCAATATTTTCTCAGACAACAACATGCAGCTTGGGCGATACTGAGGCATGGGGGCAGGTGGGCAGTAGGTTCACTGCACTCAGTAGCCAACTGTCAGGAGAGCAATGTCAGCGTATGTCTGGTAGGGACATGTCTTTTGCTTCCTCTTCCTCCTCTCACTTTTTTTGTTATTTTTGTGTATCTGGTATGTCAAGTTCATCAATTGTTATTTTCAATGTGCTGTTAACCCATGTCTTACATGTTTCACCCTTCCATTTTGCCAACCTGTGGCAGCTCCACTTCCCATGCAAGCCATTTAGGTTATCCAGGAGCCAAACTTCATACATGGGAGTGAGTGAGAGTACACCACTGTGAAAAGCCCATGAATCTTTCAGATGGGGACATATGTCCTTCCAAAGAGTGCGCATGGTTCCAAGGGGGATGCAAAGGAATTAGCATTAAAATAATACGTTGGTTATGGGAGCTAAAAACTTATGCATAGCTGAAAAACACTCTCCCCCATAAACTGGAAAAATATCAGCGATTGTGGGCTATTTGCCAAGGATTCAAATTCTCATGAACATGCTCCTCTGAGCTCATTTGAAAAACCTCATGAACTCTGCTGCCATTCACCCATTAGATTCAGGATGAAAAGAAAGCCTGGAAGCTGCTGAGAAACCAAACGGCTGCCAGCCCTCCTGTTTGTGAGCGTGGGACTCAGCCGAGCTCTTCCCACCCCACGGAAAGTGGATGACATAACATTTGGGTTCATTCGGTCCATCCCTCCTGTGGTAAAAGCAGACACAGGAATCAGTTTGCTTTTGTTTGCAAGCTTTCACAATATGAAAGGGTTTAGGAGAAAAATAGATGTCTGCATCCATATTTGCATGTAAGCCCAGGCCCAAGGGTGCTTTCCAGTTCCAACTTGACAGTTGTCTACATTGTGGTCACAAAAACACACAGCCCATCTGGATGGTCTGATCAAGGAATCAAAGAATCATAGAATAGTTAGGGTTGGAAAGGACCTTAAGGTCATCTAGTTCCAACCCCCCTGCTGTGGGCAGGGACACCCCACAATAAACCATGTCACCCAAGGCTCTGTCCAGCCTGGCCTTGAACGCTGCCAGGGGTGTAGCATTCACAACTTCCCTGGGCAACCCATTCCAGTGCCTCACCACCCTTACAGTAAAGAACTTCCTCCTCATATCCTATCTAAACTTCCCCTGTTTAAGTTTGAACCCGTTACCCCTTGTCCTATCACTACAGTCCTTAATGAAGAGTTCCTCCGCAGCATCCTTATAGGCCACCTTCAGATATCATGTGGTGGGTTCAGTCCATTTTAAGGTCATTTGGCCCTTTTCTTCCTGTGTTTGGCTTTTGACAGAAGCTGGGGTGGGTAATGTACTATAGAAGCTCATGCGTCATGAGGGTGAATGAAGTCAAACCCTTTTCCCAGCCCTCAATGCACAGTCAGAGTTGTGAGAGCTGGACTTGCTGTTCTATAGAGATTGCTTTTGTCTGAATCACAAGGATGGGATCCTGCTTGTGTCCCGCAGTGTATCACACAATGGTCATTAAAAGTATGCTTTTGGGTTTTATGTATTTCACTTTGCTTGAGTATCTTTCCTTGAGCTTAATGCACCCACAGCCATCCTTATCTGTACCCGGAGATTGGGAAGCCTATAAACCAATGGACATGACTATTACCAGCCGTATGCTCATGTGGGACTACCTGTAGATAGACATGTACATGTGTCATCTTTGGTGAACTGATTCTAGCATGCAGCAGTGGAGCAAATACTACACATTGAACAAGATCCCTTGGGTGGGAGGGGGCGTAGGACCCTCTGCCACAAAATGCTTTTTTGATTTCATTTTAGATAAGGACATGCCAAAGTTAAAATCCAAACCTTCATAGTGGTGAGGAAAAAATGAAACTGGTGTTTAATGTTTACTGCCATTCCTTTCATTAATTACCATTTTTCCCACAAAGACAGGCAAGATGTTTCTAAATTAGTAATAAAATACATTATCAAAGAGGGAAAACTCAGAAGCAAGGCTCAGCCTTGTGACCTTCTTGCTGTGCACCTGAATAGCCAACACCAGGATATGATTCAGAGACAGTCTGTGGGCATATTCATAGCTGTGCACAGCTGACAAAAGACCCTCAGCTATGGCAATAATGCAGATAAAGCGTCACCTTCTCCTCCCAGCAGCCAGGAGCATCACTGATTTCCCAAAGCCACAGGCTGGAGTCCAGTGTCAACCCCATTCATGGCAGTGGGACATGCAGCTGGCAGTAGGACATGCCTCTGAGATGTGTTCATGAAGTCAGTCACCTCTGGTTTTCTCTTGTGCAGATTTTCACAACTCCAGCCACAAAAGTCAAATACACTGTGTGTTACTCCATGGTGCAGGATGAGACTGGGGACCTGGGGCCATGACTGAGGCTCTCTGGGTGACCCTGGCTGGGCCATCACTGTTGCTAGGAGAAAGCTGCTGAGGAAGGATCTGTAACATCTAGCGTTGATTTTTTGGATGTCAGTGCCGAAAAATTGGGAAATATGTTTTGTTTTGTTTTGTTTTGTTTAAAAGATGCATTCTTTTAAGTGATTGTTTTTGAAAGGCTGCTGATAAACCTCAACACTGACATCCAGCTTAATGGAGGAGGAGAGGTTTGCATGGGAGAGCCTGAATTTTGGAAGAAACCCAGTAAAGATCAACCTGCTTTAGCCACAAATCTCACACAGGCTTAGAGAACTATTTCAGGCTGCTGTCTGCACAAAGGAGGTTTGATCTTTCAAAACTTGTTTTGTCAAAATCCTTTTGCATTTTGCAAGGGAAAAAGCAGTGATTGTTTCTTATGCAGATTGCTAGGGAGGCCACAGACATCTGCCACTGCTTTCCTTCCAGCATCCCAAAGCACTTGGGAAGGTAACCCAAGGAGAGGGATATTGGTGTTTTCTTTGCTGCTATTTCACTATATGGTTTGCAAATCTTAATTCTAGTGATGACATAATGATATTCAGATGGTCCAGTGATGTTCAACCAGAACTTTGTGATTGGTAGCAGGGGGAGAAGAGCCATTTTTGGGGCAGCTCTGAGATGCCCCACATTAGAAGTGCACCAAGTCACGGTGCCTTTCTGAACATGAACAAGTTTAAAAAAGTGATTTAAAGGTAAGGGGCAGACACCTGCTCATTCAGGGAGAACCCTGAATCTGCCCCCTCTTTGAGCCTGCTTTTAATATCTAATTATCAGGATTAATGACTGATTATGTGTCTCCAGTCTTTTCGACCTTTAATAATTTCTGTACCAACATGCTTTACTGCTTTCCAGGAGAAATGTTATCTGAAGTGTGAAATTAACCATTCTTTAGTTAAGAACTCACCACTTGGCCATAGCTGCTAAATAGTTTCAAACCTGAAACATATTTGAACAGTTTCCAAGTTCATCTAGAGCGTGACCTTGTGTGTTTTAATAATTATAATTTCCTCAGTAAAGTACAACTCTAGAACCAGAGAAAAAAATGTTCAGACAGCTGCAGGGGTGGGGATGGCTGACTGTAATGATGAGCTTTACAAATATAGCGGGGGAAAGCAATAAATCTCCAAAACCAAAGTGCCTTCTCATTTTAACCCTTAGTATGCAGCAGTGCTCTGATTGTACAGATGAGCAGACCTTCCTGCAAGCTGTCCCATTACAGAGTAGGTGGGAATGTGGAAGGATAATATGGAGGAAGAGGAGGAATAGTTATCAGGTTGATCTTTGCTTTACCAGCAATATTCTCCTGTTTCAGATTTTTATCTCCAGCATACTGGTGTAAATCAGCTGAAAGCAGCAGAATTTATCCCTGCTTTTCAGAGGAGTGAGCTGCGATCAGGCACACAGTCGCGGTATGCATGCACATATGAGTAATCCCACTGGAATCAAGGACTTGAAAGAGAAGCGCACACATGAGTAATGTTTTGTAGATACAAGGGCTGGAATCTGGGCCACATGGCTCAGGACAAAGAGACATGTCAGTTCTGCATAAATAACACAGGCATTCAGCTTCAAAACTTCAACCCACTTAGAAGGGGCAAAAGTCACTCTTTCCATCTCATATCTAGGAAAGCGGGGATCAAGGCAGCAGGATGACCTTTGCTGCCGCATGGTGAGAGCTGGGATGAGCCCAGGTGTTAGGTGCGCCTGGTGCCCAGGGAGAGGTGAGTGCACAGCAGCCCTTTTGCCCAACACCTGCATGCTCTGATGGGGCAGGGAATGGGATCCTTACTGTGCAAGCAAGCAAGTGCTGTGTTTTGTGCTGTGATCTTGCTTGGAAGAAAAGCCTGCTGTAGGCAACAGCCTTGCTGCAGGGGAATTTGGACTGTAGTGAGAGGAAATAGCCTGTTTCTCCTCCAAGCACTTTCCCTCTGTATAGCAATTGCTTCCTAAAGCCTCAATGAAACAGGGTTAGAAAACAATAAAAAGAGAGCCAGTACGACAGACCACCCAGGTCAGGGTGCACTTCAGGCTCACATCACTCCATGGGATGTAAGGCTTCTTTTAGCCACTTCTGGAAGATTTTACCAGGAATATGACTAACACAACACTTGGCAAAGCATAGAGTAATAGTGTGATTGTTCTGTCGGCTTCTCCCCTTCTTGACTAATATCGTGCTGAGCAGTGTTCAAGTTAGCGATCTGAAAGGCCTTTTCATTATTGTATCGAAAAGTCCTCTGACTGCAGATCTCTTAATCAAAGGACTTTTATGTAAAGTCACATTTTTTCCAAAACCAGAAAAGTTCAGGCTCAGAGCATAAACATTAGACTCATTATTTAGAAATAGCAAGGAAGTCCTTTGGGTTCTGGTATCAGATCAAAGCTAAAACATTAAATTCCTCCAGAAAAAAAATAAAAAATTAGTTCATGTTGGGAATCAGCATATTTCTTGTTTGCTTTTTTATTATGCAGCTAAAAAAAGGCATAGTGAGATTCTGTCGGTGGTTTTCAAGTGTTTTCCAAAACTGGATGGATGCTGCATGCTAAGTACTTCCACAGTCCGTGGAGGCAGAAAATATTTTGTTGACATGACAATAAAAACATTCTGCAGACTTATCCAATTATTTTCTCCTTCACTATCCACAGCCACAAGAAAGCAGCATGATCACCACACTCATGTGGAATAGAAACCTGCACTCAGCTGACATTGCCTTTGAACTGAAGTGCTGGAGCCTGACCCGACACGTGGAGGAAGAGATTTTCACCCAAGCTGTGGGTGAGACTTGGGGAGTGGCCTCAGTTCAGCAATGTCACCAGCCAAAACATGGCCTGGCCACACTGTCCCAAAGGAATCACTCCTTTTGGGGCTGTCCAGTAGTAACTGGTTCACTAATGGACAAAGATAATCAGCTTACTACTGCTAAGGGGTTTAGCCCCACTACTCTGGTCACTAGTGCTATTCTATCTTCCACCAATCCTTCTTATCCTCCTATCTTCCCCCTGCTCGTGGCCTGCACACATTTTTTTAGGCTATGCACACACAAGTGATGGCACAGGAGTAGGATGGAGATGTAGGGAGTGGGGAGAGCCATGTCACACAGATAAGCCACTACCAAGCCAGGTGCTTTCTCCACCCAAGAAAAATCCCACCCTGGAAACCACTGCTCCTGACAGCGGTTCTCACCCTTATGATGGTGTTGAATCTATGGCAATGGGGCACCTCAGAAGATGGGGAAAGAAGTGTAGAGACAAGACTGACAAATTTCTTACCATTTGCTTCCTGATTAATTTTTTCCTCTAACATCAATTACCTGTGTGCTCACAAGGCAAACACGACCAACCTTAATTCCTGCTGATTTCTGTGAACTTCATAAGTACCTCAGAGAGAGGTGGGACTCTCAAGAAGTACTGAAGAGAGCAGGCTGCCAAGGGCTGAGGAATGGCAGAAATGCCCACATGTTTTTTGTTTGTGACACCACCGCTGATGGGAATCATTTAATCGCACAGCGAGACTGGTTCGTGATACCTTTACACCAGTCCTTAAGATGTTTCCCTTATCTCTGACTTTCTGTGGTCTGCTAGGTTTTCCCTGCCCAATTCCTCTGTCATCTAGAAATGGCTTTGAGTGCTTATTCCTTAGGAAATGTGAGTTGTCTCCATGTCTCAGCCACAGTTTTCCTGCTTGGCTGTCATATGGCATTTCATCTTTTCACTTCACAGGTCCCCATCTGTACAAAGAGGTTAATAACCAGAGGAAAAAAAGCGTAGCAGGGCCAGCTACACACAGATCCCCAAGTGTTGAGGGGCCATATAATTTCTTAAATGAATCGGTCACATGATACTCTTTTCTTGTTTTTTCCACCCTCCTTTACTGGGTAATTGAAACCTCATAGACATCAGGAATCTGAAACATGCATAGCAGTTATTTATGTACAAATAGCCTTTTCTCTGCAAACCGAGGTTCTTGTAGGGAAGAGAGTCCTTCTGTGAACAGTGGAGTGAACAAGCACCTGTTTCCACAAGTGTTACAATTCCCACAACTGGCATGAACAGTTGATATTCAGGGTATAAAAGCAAATTTTCCATCTCTGCATTGCAACATAAGCTGTGTTGTCACCAACCAAACCTCAGCCAGAAAATCCAGAGAGCTTTACAAATGATCGTTCCCTGCTCCCTCTAATAAAGTCTGCTTTCACCTAGCCTAAGTTCTGCCCAAGTTTTTGCAGTGAGCATTTCCTATGGGCTTGGCACTTGAAGACCTGCAACTAGTCCCCTAGACTTGAAGGTCTCCAACTAGTAGGAGATAGGAGGCCCAAGAAAGCAGATGTATGAGCTTGGTCCTCCGTATCTTATTGAACATGAGACACATAGCTTTCAGACTCAGCACCATGCCAGTGGAAAGGTGCCTGCTAAGGCAAGAGGACGTAATTTGACCTTGTAAGTTCAGTAACATGGGAACCAATAAATGGAAATTCAAGCTTCAGCAAGCAAGACTGCATTTTGGTGTTAGCTGTTCTCAGCTGCTCAACACTCAGTAAAGGTTAGGATTGAGCTGATGCTGAATTGGCAGCAATACCGAATCCTCTGGAATTCGTGTTCTGTCTTCAGTGAGGAAGAGCAATATATATAAATGTCTTCCGGCAGCCCACTTCCATGCTCCCATTCAGCCCCTGACCTGTTATTTGAGAAACTGCTACACAAGAAAGCGAAAGATAAATCAGTGTACAATAAAAAGATAACTCAAAGCTCTTTCTCAAGGCAGGGAATCAGAGGACAACAGAGTCCAAGGTTTTATGCTAGCTTAGCAAAATTATGTGATTTTGTATATTAAGCAGAGCAAAGGAGAAAGGCAAGCTCTCCTGAAGGCATTGCTGGGCAAAGTTAAGGGGGACAGGCTGGGGAAAAGAACATTGTTCAAGGAGCTAACAGTGGTTCTTTCTCAGATGTCTTTCCCTAGCTACACACAACACGGTCTGACGGAGCTCACTGATCACACCATAAGATCACTTTCCTCCACAAAGATATTGTGTGTTAAAGATACTTGAACACAGCAAGCAAGCAGCCAGCAAAATGCACGGTAGCTGAGAGAGCTCCAGACAGGCACCACCATCCTCCCATGTGAATCTGGCTGTGGAGCCCATGTCTCCAAACACCCCTGTACCCCACTCAAGTGATAATACAGCATCTCCCCCATGCTGCTGCCTTCATATCATCCCAGAAAAGCCATTTTCAAGGAAATGGGAATAACACCAACACAAATTGCTCCTGTCTGAATTGATCATGGACCTTCAGATACCATTAGTGTCTGAAGAACAGTTTGTGGCCAAAATCACTGACCCCATTGTCATACTGGGAGAGGGAAGGGTCAGCAGTAGAGATATTATTCTGTGTTTCAAGGAAACATTCATCCAGAGACCTACTTTTCTTTCTGTAATGGAATAAATTGTTCATAGCTGCAAAATGAAATGCAGTGATTTGCTTCAGAGCAGAACACAGAATTCATTTCATTTCATTGCAATTAAAAATTTCAGAGTTTAAGGGGCAGAAATATTGTTTTAAAAATTAAATACTGTAAAATTTTATAACCTTATACTTAAATGTTTCAGACTGTAAAGATGGGAAAAAAGGACATTATGAGCCTTTGAGGAGCACATAGGAGTCCAAGACCCAGGGAGACATATGGCTACCTGAAGCTCTTAAGTGGTCACCTAAATATCTTTTAAACTCTTCCCTGTCTGCGTTTTACTGGGTGGCAGAGATGCTCCACTTGCTTTTCAAGCCCAGGCTTCACTCTTCAGCCCTCCATTTGTTCCCTGCACACCTTGAGTCCTGGCCATCATTCTTTCCCTCTGCCTTCAGCCCCTTTGAGCAGTTTTCATATGTCTCTGGGCTACAGTCTCTCTCTGTTTCATATCTGAGCATATCCTTCCCTTCGATAGCTACATTTCTAGAGTATCTCTTCTTTTCTTGTATTACTTACTCCTAATAACTTTATAATTATATTGTGGAGCCCTCTCAGGCTCTTAGGAAGAAAGCTTGTATGAAGGATGCTATACAAAATGGACCTCTAGCAGAGGGGAATTTGCTCTGTGACAGAGAAAAGGAAATTGTTTGCTCATTACTCTTATCTAGAACAAATTGCGCATAATAACCTTTAATATATTCTACTAGATTTCGTTACTCAGACAGACACAATTTTTCAGAAAATTAATCTGCATTTAACTGAATCATCTCAGTATATCTGAGTCCCCAAAATGAGATACTTAAATGTGCATTAAAAAATAAACAAAAGACTACTTCACTGAATGTGGCCCTTGTTTCACTGCCCTTGACATAGGCTTATGAACTCAAAACTGTTGTATTGACTTAAGATAAATGCTGCAAGACCATAAGCAATCCATTGTTCTTAAGGTACCCAATAATCTAGTCTTTTTATTTAAATATGATAGTAAGTAATCCCAGAGCCAATGAAAGCATGGAACCAACTAGGTGTTACGTTCCACAAATACTATATTGCATAGAAGAGTTTAACTCCTTATCTGAAAAACAGTTGGCTGTGACCGCATTAACAATTATATTATCAGTTTTACTTGGCAACATTTATGTGTCAAAATGTATCATGGGTTTCACAGCTTAGTTCCAGAAATAGGCTGTGATCTGGATGACATCATACCTCTCCGTAATACCCTTTTTTTGCTTTTCTTCCTTCCACAAACACTTGTACTCCCAATCCTCTACTGAACCCACTCAGGCTGTTAAGACATAATGAGCTCTTCCCACCATCCAGCTCCATGGCATGTCACAGAGGAGGGTTGAAAAGTTTACCAAAACAGCACATTTTGCTGCTGGAGGACAGAAGTCTTTGTGGCTCCTTTATGGTAGAGCAGGAAAAACAGAGACCGTATTAAAACCATAAGCATTGTGCAATGAAGAGACACCAAAGGCTGTCGATGACTGAATGAGGCTGTCAGTTCGCTGCATGATGTAAAAGGGTAAGAATGTGTTATGATTGGGAGGTATAACTCCCTTACTCAAACAACATCCCTAAATGAGCTGTGCAGATAGCTTAGCCTGGAGCATGGAGGAGAGGTAGTACGGTGAAAGATTACGAAAAGCCAGGAGTGGGCAGAACTGAAAGTCTCCTCTCGGAAACCTAACTGGGATTTTTAAATAGTAGGCAACTGGGCTCAAATGCAGCAGTAGAAAGTGGCATTGTGAAACTGCATTGCAAAATTCAATTAAGTGAAGTTGCAAATAGCTACGTAACTGTCTGTTGTGTTGGGGCAGGGAGTCTGGGTGCCATTTTGATGATTCATGACCAAGTATTACAGTCTTTTCAATTTTTTCACAAGAGTATATTAGGAAAAAATAAATAATTCTGATTTTTTTTATAGCATTCAAAGAAGAGGATATACAGCATTCTGCTTTCTGTATGTTAATCTTTTCCCTCAAAAAATAATGAAGGATGGAGTATAATTAAAAATATGTAATAAATTGTCATGGCCAACTCAGCATCTTCATCATCTAAGCCACAGACCATAACATTTTCCTTTATTTTGAAGGTCCAGTTTCCTGGATCTCAACATATCTGTGTGTTATGTTCAAAATCTAGAAAAACAACCTGGAAGTTATAAACTGGGGCAAACAAACAAACAAAAAATAATCCATCACTGAATTGAAAAGCTGTCTCAGGAGTCATTCAGGAAAGCTTAAACAACTAACCTACATTTTGAAATTGAGAGTTTGAACCACATTAAACTCTGGGGCAGTGTTAGCCATTCCAGCTTTGATGTAATTTACTTTGGAAAAGAGTTAAGCAACAGTGAAGTTAAAGTAGCTCTGTCAGAAGCTGAAGGGAAGCTTTATAAAGTGCTTTAAGGTCTTCAGGGTTTTTTGGAAACTCCTGTGAGCTTCATGCAAACAGCTTTTCTGAATATTGGGATGTTGTTATCAATTCCTACAGAGGTTTGGAAGTGACACAAAGCCCAAAATAAAGGTATAATTAAGACTTTCTTGTTGTTTTTTTGTTTGTTTTTTTTTTTTTCATTTCCATTTCCTTCTTTTTTTCCCCCAAAAGCCAGAGGCAAAATCAAAAAAAATAAATAAAGGAAAAAAAAAAAGAAAAAAAAAAAGAGGGAAATTGCAGAGCAAACAAGATGGCAAAATAACAAAACTATTTTTTAATAAGCTGGGAATTTGCCTCAGTATGCAGCTCTTGGAGGAGAGGCAGTTTCTGTGAGCTGGCCAGATTCCCTGTTGCAGACATATGGACACCTGGAAGAAAAGACAAAAGAAAGTTTTATTCTTGCATAATGCTGATTTTTGTAACGAGCAGAAGTATTCCTTGTCAAGGAAAGATTGAAAGATTACAGAACCCATAAACTGAAGCTTTTACTGGTTAAATGACAAAGCGGTATAAACCTGCAATCTTAACTCTCCCTACAAATGTAGGATAACTCCATTAACACTGATGGAGCTACACAGTTAGTAAGTTGTTTTTGAGAGGATTGTCCAGCTGGTGAAAATAAAATAGACTGAAAATAACGCAGTTGAGATAGATAGGGAGGGAAAAGAGGGGGAAATGCTATAAAGAAAACCTTTATTTGAATTAAATACTTCTTGATCTTTAATGAATTGTTTCCTGTGGGAAGAGAGGAGTAGAAACTGTTTATGGGGAGAAAAATACTTATTGAAGGTTTAGAAGAAATTTTCCATTGTCCCAGCCTCAAGGCTGAATGGGAACAGAGCTGGACTCACCCAAGGGAAAATAGAAGATGTGTGAGGAACACCATAAAATCAAAAAGAGAAGAGAGATGCAAAGGTATGTGTCACTGAGACTAAGCAAGGAATAGAAGAGGATTAGATAGAAGAGGATTAGAAGCTAAATGTTGTTCATGTGTTCAATTTTTTTCAAACCTAAGCTATGTAAAGCTTCCTAGCCCTGTGACAATTTTGCTGGTCTTTCTAAATCTCAGTTAGTTAGTTACGTATTCTCTATCATGATTTTTTATTTTAATCTAGTAGATGGAGGCTTGGGCTAGCTGTGAAGGTGATGGGAGAGAGCTCTGGAACACTACAGCATCTTGTGGAGAGGCGATACGGAGCATGTTCCAGTGGCATGATGTTGTGGGGGTCCAAGAGAGGCTGGGCAAGGGGAGGACGCAGCACTTGATGCAGTTTATCCTGAGCTCTTTTTTAGTATGAGATGACCTGAATTATGCTGAAATATTGGCAATTGTCCTCAGCTGCTTTACAGGGTTCTCTGGTAGCTCTGGGCACTCTTGCCGGGGACATCTGTGGTGAAAAAGCAACAGCAAAATAGCCAGCCTGCTTCATCAAATGTTCTCTGAGCTATGTGTGCTATTAAATGCATTCATTTTGTTAGTAATCTTTTGTTGCTGGTATCCAATGGGGCACTGCACAGAAATCTCCCATTATACAGGAGGTCTGGAAACAGACATTCAGTCCTGCCTGTGACTTTAACAGCAGTTGAATTTCTAGGAAGAAGTGGGAGAGTGGGGAAATCTCAAGCCTTCTTAATACACCAAAAAGGAAGGAGGGTATTTCCTTCCCTTGCCTTGCAGATTTTCTTTAAACTGGGGTAGCTCTATTTTGGGCAAAGTATGTGTTAATATGTATGGAAGTGCGTCACTCAACTAGATTTCATCCACCACTTGTGACATTCATTTTCTAAGGAAAATGTGTTTTGCCAACAGGGCTTACAGCAGTAATATTACCAATACTAATTTTCATACTCCACAAGCTGCAACCACATCAACTTAAACAGCAAGGTAGCTATTACAAGGAGGTATGTGATTATCTAAAGGCAGTATAAAACAGTCATACGTGTTGCAGGTGTTTTATTGGAGTACTTCAGAGGCGCTTTCTCATTAAGGGTTGACACAGAGGTGGTTGTACATTTTAGAATTCATATTGGGTTACCAAACCTCTTAACATGTGCTTGCCAGGAGGCATTAAAAATACTACCATCCCCCTCATAAAGCACTTGAGTAGGCTGTGTGTATGTATCAGTGTAAGTACAGTTCCTGTGGTGCTGTTTGCATGCTCCTGCATCAGAATTTAGACTGCCTGTAGCCTTTTATAAAGATCTGTACAGCATGTTTCTTAAGTCACCACCAGCCTGTGTCACAAGTTCACCAGAGTACTCCTTAGCCTCTGGGATGGCCAAGTGTCTGGCACTGGTGGGGATGGGGAATGCAACTACCTAAATAGCATCTTTGAGCACTGGGCCTTGTTTCCTATATATGGCCTAAGAAAAAAAACAGAATCTACTAGAAAAAGGTATTTCTCTTTGCAATGAGAAACAAACATTTTTATGATGTCTCCCACAAAGGAAGGTGAAGGCAAAAATACCGAACAATCTACAACACCAAATGATGGGACTTCTCAAGGTATCTTCTTCCCACTGGCACACTGCTAACAAGTATTGTGGCAGCTGGTAGGACTTTAAGTCCATAGGTCTAGAATTCATTTGGCCACAAGACAGAGCTGAACTTATTATTTGACTATAGTGAAAAAGAAGGTGGTGGAGCATAGTGAGATGTGTCCCCTCTCAGGAGGACCTGTCACACTCTGCTAAACTTGATGAAAGACCTGGTGTTACTAAATCACTGATTTGAATAGAAACATGGTGGTGGGAATTAATGCACAAGAGCAAAAAGGATGTTTCTGGCCACCTAGTCACCAAGGTTTGCTTCACTCCATAAGTCTGTCCCATACTGGATGGTGTCTTCATACCAGAAGCAGAGCTGTAGGGGACAAGTAGCAGCACTCATGATCTGTCATGAACATCACATTTATGCAGTCACATACATCCTGTCCGTGGATATCGTTAAGTCACCATGTGTCAAGAAAATGCATTTATCAAACATACCTGCTGACTTTTCTGAACAAGTTGCACAGATGCGCACCTCTCCTTTCTAAAAAAAGTATTGTGCTGCAGCCAGAATTGCTATAAGAGCTCAGGAACAAATAAATGTGTGGCTCACCTCCAAGGGGTTTTCCCCCTTGTTTCCTCATAATTGACAAAGAAGCCAATGTTGTTTAAGAGTAAGGCAGGATGACAAATCCATGCATGTGCTCTACTTTGTAGCTGTCTGAGCCTGCTGCTGCAGAGTTTTCTTAAGAATGACAGCATTATTATATATTTCCTGGCAGAGACAATCTAAACTGATGCCCATTTTCTTCATTCTGTCCTGGGAACTGCAACCCAGGATGGATTAAACCAGGAAATATCATCTAAAATGTTGAAAAAGCTGGTTGACAAGAAAAAAAGAATAAAAGTTCAAATCTTACCAGTAGACAGATTTATGTTGTAGTTTCATAAGTGGATGTAAAACTGGAATAATCTCAGCAGAGCAATTGTGTACTGTTATGCCATGTTGTATCCCAAATTATTTCATTCAGTGACATTCCTTGGGACGTCTACCAGTATGAAATAGTTGAGTGCAGATTGATCTTATAGCAGTTTGAAATACATATCCAGCAGTGGAAACCTTAGCCAATTGGAAAAAACACAGACAGGTGCCCATCAAACATTAACACCATAGTCTTGATCTTTGTCAGGATTTTCCTAATAACTAATGACAAATTAACCTAGTCCATCTCATTGGGAAACCTGCAGGGCTTTTATGCAAAGGAAACCAAGCACCATCAGAGAGGGATCCCATGCAGTTTGTCACAGCCAGAGCTTCTCTGCTTCATTAGCTACTCTTGTGTGTCTGAAATTTCCCATGTCTAGGGAATCATGCTTGAAAGTTAATCTCAAAAGGCTACAAGGAGTTTGCTGTGGAAGCTGCTACTGTGAAGTTATGATCTGATAAGAGGGAGAGACAAACCAGAGCTGGCTAACAGCTCTCTTACTCCTCCTGATTCTGCCACTTACCTTTGGCTGTCCTTCTCCCAGGCTGTGTGTTGGGACGGACAATATGGATTTGCAATTGCACAGAAACTCCTTGCAACCTCTGACATGATTACTGTCTTCTCATATCTTAGAAGCCTACTTAAATTACAATAAAACACTCCAAAAGTACCTCCTTCTTCCTTCTGTTTCCTGTCATTAGAACTATGCTGTCATAGCAACTGGGGGGTTATTAGCTACCTGCATGTCAAACAATTCCTGCTGGAAAATCCATGGGTGAATGGGAAACAGAGAAAGAGAAGAGTTTGCACCTAGAAGTGCAAACCTAGAAGGTCAGGTGGCATTATCATTAAATTTTGATGGTGAAGAGTGGAGTATGTCCTTGGAAGTTTCTGTGGAACAGAGCCATTGAGGCATAGTCATGGGCAACCCGCTTTATGTGACCCTGCTTGAGCAGGTGGGTTGGGCATGATGACCTCCAGAGGTCCCTTCCAACCTCAAACATCCTGTGATGTTGTGAACTTACTGATGAATTTTGTTTCACCCAATCTATGCAATATTTCACTCCCTTAGATATCCATTTTATATATTAGAAGAAAAAGAACTCACACTCCTTCTGCTGAGACTTGTCTCACATATATCTTGTGCTGAGACAGACCAGTAAATCTGATGTCACTCTCCATTTAGCCCATATTTTTGGTTTGGGGGAGAGGGTCTGAGAGGAGATGAGGGACTGGGACTGGAATACCTTTTCTATTTTGCTTCCTGGGGTTAAATATATTATATAGTTTTCTCTAATTTTAAACTGGCAATTTTCCCATCAACACCCTGGGTGGTAACATGGCCCCACTGAATTCCAACTCCCTCTTGGGCTCAGTGGAGCCAGAATTACAGCCAGCGACTTCTGTTTCATTGCCCTAGGTCAGCTCTAATATTTAGGTCCTTTAAAAATGACATGTTGGTCCCCTGAAGCTCCTCTTCCCATTGAAATATCTGATTAGGAAGATCTAGTCTTTCTTTGGTTCTTGGAAAACTTTAATCTGTATTCAGAGGGATGTATATTCTAATGACTGAAGATTTTGTTAGACAATCTGAGTTATGACTCACTCGATGTCATTTCAACTATGGAGTTCTCTAACTCCTTGATTAAAAATGTCTTATCTGTAGGCATCTAGTCACCATCTGAAGACTTTAGGAGACAGACAGATGAAAACCACTCCTTCATCCCTTTGCTGTAATTTTTTTCTTAGGCTTCATTCTGTTATGTCCTCTTTACAACCTGTAAGTGCATACAGTAATGGGAGAATATAAAATATATGGAGAGCTTATTAATCTAGAGCCAAAATAAATTATATCCCTCAAAATTAGAGACGTGAAATTTATCAGTATAAATTCAAATGTTTTTAATTTGGGGAGAGAATGTCAGTAGGGTATATTTGAAAAATAAATAAATGTGTTTGTTTTCACATTGCTGAGATTTTTACTTTTTTTTTGCTGTTATCGAAACATGTCAACCACCTCAGAGCCTAATGAGAATTCCACCCACCAAAACCAAATTATGTTTATAATGAGTAGAAATGGTTGAAAATTCTGAATTTTGAGTGCTTGATTAAAGCATGTTGATTACTTGATTTTTCAAAAAGGAAAGAACAGATTCCGATGTAAATATTATCAAAGGCTCTTTTCCGTATCAATTTTCTGTGTAATCAATAACATGCTGGCTGGTATTATTCATTTTTTAAATAAAGAGGTCTTCACAAAACTTGTGGTTCATCCTAAGACATGGTTTATACACATATAACACTCGGAATGAAAGCCATTATTCAGACAGTCTAGTTTATGACTATAAAAAAGAGGTTACCTTTGCAATAGTGTTTTGTGCTCATTAGAGAAAAAATTGAAGCTAGTTTATAAATCAAACTAGTCACTGAAATAAGAAATCCATGGAGAAAACAAAAAACTTTTACTTCAAGATGAGTTAGTTGCAACTAGTACACCCATTCAGTCTCCACTAGCAGTTGAATATTTTGGAGTAAAAACTTTTTTTTTCCTCCTGTTAAAATATATGCTAAGATCAGGAGGAAGATACAGAGAGAGGTCAGCAAGGATCAACCTTTAAGAGCGACAGCTTGCTCATTAGTGAATGCAATAGACTTATTACGACAGAAAGAATAAAATCTCGTGATTGTATCTAAAAAAGTATGAATGTTTTCCTTGTCAAATGTCATTCTCTTTAGAATTTGGCAAAAGCAACTTAATGTAACATTTTTTTATGTGAAATTCAGATGGGCTGTGACTTTGTAATCTTTTTCACATGACGGTAGCATAATTTGACATATCAACTGTATATTTATAATGGAAATAAACTTCATTGTGACTCCCCAAAGGGATCTAATCTAAATCTCACCGAAAGAAAAATGGAAGGACTCCCATTGACTTCTCTGATCTTTGGTCAAACTATGGTAGCTGTACAATTCTCTCACTTTCCTTTTTTATGCTTTGCACCCTGAAACCACATATATTATCAATCTGTTTGCTCAAGTCATCTCTTGTTTTTTTCCCATTGTTTTACAGCGTGTTTTAGGTGCACTTGCAATGTAAAGCTGAACAATTGCCATATTTTTGCAGTGTTATTATCTTGGCAGCAGACAGCACAAGTATGACAGTGTTATAATCTCAAGTTTACATTAGGTCGCATAGAGCAAATTTTGAGGAAGGTAACTCTGCTGGATCCTATATCATTACAATCAGTTACAGGGGAGCAGAATTTGGCCCCATTTCTGCAAAATAACTGTGGCTTTCCTTAGCAGTCTGATCATGTCATAATTCACTTTAATGCTCATGTATACTAGCCCAAGGGCTTATATAATTATTAAACCTGTCTCATCATGAAAGATGGGTAAATCACACCTGAATACAAGAGTAGGAACTTGTTTTGTTTAGATTGCAAGCATTTAAAATCATTATTAAATGAGCAAATTACGTATGCCCTGAAGTAGAGGATACTTCTTACTGCTATGGATTTTGAAGAGTACGGTTTTATTAGAAGGAAACATTGATTAACAGGGTTCTGATGAGTTTATCTGAACATAAGTCAAGGAGTGAAAAACAAAGATAAACTCACTGGACATAAACTACCGTCCAGTTGGATTTTAGAATATTTCACAAATCAATTAAAACTTTATCCTAAGCCACAAGATATCATATTCATGAGGGACTCTAATTATGCAAGCATCTGTCAGGAGTGTTATTTACAGAAAGGTTTCTGAATAACCCAGACAATCATTTCTAGTTAAGATAAAGTCCCAGAAGGTGGGTCTCCCCTGACTGGGGAAGCAGAGATTTTCACTTTAGCTAGGTCTGCCATACACAAGGAAGTAACAAAAAAATCAAATATTCTATGAAAGCAAATGTCAGGGAGACAAAGCTATCTAGAGCCTGATTTAGACCCTAAGGAAGTGAGCAAAAAAGGATTACTTTAACTTCCATAGCCTTATATCAAGGTCTTCTTAAGTATGCAAATGGAAGTATTAAAACCATGGAGTGGGGTAGAGCAAAGAGAAGATCCTGCAGACATGGGATGATACAATATTTCTTATTAAGAAAACATGCCATGCTGCAGGAAAAGCATTCAGAAGTATTGAGCAAGCTGTTTCCAATCACTCCACAGTTAGAGTTAATTGCACAGCTCCCTCCCTATATCAATTATGGATACATTCAGATCCTTGCTGTTAGCAGGTATATATTTAAGTTTTTGATTCTTTTCCAATTCATTTAATACTTGTGCAGATAACTCTTATAAACACCATGAGTATTTTCTGTTGTACGAACAGTAAAGAGTAGGAACATGGGGATGTAAAAGGCAATTTCTTTCTTTTGCTTATATTTTATTTTAATGATATTAGTTTTCTTTCTTCTACAGCTAAATCAGCAATACTAAATATTAGATACTAAATTCCTGCATTATTCAGGGCCAGTTCCACTTCTCTGGTCACTGTTACAGCCAACTCACTGTATAGTTACAGCATTCTCCCTCTTCATAATGAACACATGATAATTAGATCAGTTTAACCTGCTGAGAGAAGAAGGACAAGGCAAGGGCTGAATGCTAACATCCTGCCTTCTCTGTCTCAGGAAAAAACAAGTTTTGAGCTGCCATGTCCACTCAAGCAAATTCTGCTACTCACTTGCTTTGACACCTGCTGCTACTGGCACTGTTTCAGATAGAACCAAGTTCTACAGCTTTTCTTTTCCACTCACCCATGATGGTAGATGCCATATGCAAAAGACTTTGGGATTTATGGCTATTGTAAAAGTCCTCCTCGGTTGTAAGACTTGTGCAAGCAAAAGCGCATAAAAGCTGAGGAGGCCACAAGCTTTCCATTACTTACTGTGCTGATTCAGTTATTTATGTTAGCCATGCTCTTGTATTTGTCTTTTCTTATTCTAGGGAAGACCTATCCTTGTGACAATGGCAATATGAGGAATTGGTACCTCCATTCTGAGATCCCTACTGCTCTAATGACATTTGTCTGGCGTTTTCTCTGAATGACACCCCTGAATCATACTCCAGGGGTAACAAAAGGTGGCTTAGTCCTGTCATCTGTTTAAACTTTTTCTATCATTATAGACACTTGCCATGGTTGGCCAACCTTAATCCATACCTTTTATCAGAAGTTAGATCTTTTGGAGTGAAATCTTCAAGTGTACCTTATGAGGTAAGCTCAAGATCATTCGGATTTATAGGAAAGCAATGGGAAATCTCAGTCTGAAAAGCAGCAGAGGTTCTGACCATAAACTTGTGAGGATGGCAGGGAGTTATTTGTCCCACTGAAGTAGTTAAATCGTGCTTGCAAAATTGTGGTTGGCAGCTGTGGATCATGCAAGTATCAAAGGAAAGTATGGGTTAAAGAGAGAAATCTAGTAAGATGATGTATCCTTTGTGCAGAGAGCTTATATATTTAACAGATCTCTACTGAGTTACTTAATAACATACCAGATACCAGAGACTTTACAGAAAAATGGAATTACTTAGAACTTCAATGTTAAAATGTTAGCAGGCATTCCTCCTGGCTAACCATACATAGCTAGCATATGAGATGTTACTTCTGCCACAATAGTTCAAGTTTTTTGTTCTGTCTTTTCAGTGTTTTTATTGTGGACCTGTATAATTGTTCTGTCTCTGTTTGCCATGCAATAAAGAGACATTCATGTTCCATGAAATCACAAGCCAAGGACAAAGCCATGCCATTTCACTCCAGCTATAAATAGGGGAACTTTAAGTGAACCTCACCTTCTCGATCATCAAGTTTTGTGCTCTATACGGATTGTGAGTGAAGCTGAGGAGGACGAAAATGGTTTCCTCAGCACTAATCACATTAAGAATTTCAAGCCTGGATGCCAGGAGGGTGATGAATAAGAGCTAAACCACCTTGATGGATCTTGAAGTTCACTGGAATTTCCCTTCCCTTGAAAATGGAGCCCAGCCGTGATAAGAAGTAGCACAGCTTTCTTCACTGATTGACCTTCAAAGAGATTCCTCCTTCAAGGTATATCAGACATGAGACTCAAAGGAGTAGGGAGATACTGGGGCTTTATTGAGGTAGAAATCAAAATTTTCTATTTTATCTCTCATCATTAAGCCAACAAAGCTGTAAGAGCTGCACTGCTAGCACAGCTCTATCAGGCTATTTCAAAGAAAGACTGGGGCTGAAGCCACGCACTCCATCTTCTACAATCCTCCCTCTAGAAGTCTCTGGATCAAAATGGTTTGTGAAGCAGCTGCCTCAAAATCTCCATCAATGCCTGGCCTTTTTTTTCGTTAGCCCAGCACTTTCAGGAGCCTATACAAATCTTAGTGGAGGGCTAAACATCTGCTATGACCTTACTGAGAAACTGAACTTCCAGGAAAGTTGTGATTTGTTTGCAATTTTTTCAACATCTTTTGTAAAATTTTTGTATTTCTTCATGAACCACAGAGCATTAAAAATTAATTCATTTGGTGTTGGGTTTGATGAGCTTAAGTGGTTCACAGAAATGGTCGGGGAAAAGAAGCAGACTTTTTGTCCTTCTGAATTCCACTTTGTCAGTAATTTGGCTTTTCTTCAGTAATTGATGTTAATTTTCCAGCACATTTATAAGGCACTTCCAGCAGTCATTTCAGTGCTTGCAAATATTTTGCAAACAGACCAGCACCGCACATGTGCAGTGACTGCTGGACTACAGGAGAGAAGAGGGTGGCTTCATAGTTAAATTCACTGGAAGCTCAAAACCTGCAAGGATTTAATGCATGAGCTTGCATAAAATACTTAATCCCTTTTCACCTCAGGCTACAACTATGCTGAACCCACAACACACTAAAGCTTTTCTCTGACCAGTCTATAAGATCCTCACAGACACATCTACACATTTCCAGTCAAGTCTGGGGACATGCTGAATCCAAGGGATAAATCCAGACTCACCATCACGCACCTCCCAACCGCTGCCCTTCCTGGCGTGTGATCCCAGTCCACAGGAGCTGACCTTGATTTCTCCAACAAGTCCAGAAGTAGCTCTGTCCTCTGCTCTCATGTAGAGATCTTTTTGCCCTCACTCAGGTCATTCCTCAAGACTTTGCTGAAATAAATTCCCTTCAGTTATTGTTTGAGCTGTATGGTTTTCATGCTTATTAAGCTTTCTATTTTACAACTTGCAGGTGACTTTGTCTTTCTGGTTTAAAATGTGATCTAGATGTAGGGCCAGTCTCATTTTTGCATGATTTTACCCTGAGATTATGAAAACTACTAATGGAATAGAAATTATGTTAAACAAAATATGAAGACTTAACTAATCCCGTGTCAGCACAACCTTTTAAAGAGGGCCTAAGAAAACACGGATGTTCTTCATATGAAAGATCAGTACATTTACTACAAAGAAAATTATACAAAATATGCTTGCACTTCAAAATAACTGACCTTTGAGTGCCTCATCCAGTGACTGCATACATGAAAGCAGGGAAAGGTGTATTATCTTCCTTGGCTTGACTGAGATGTTACTAGGTATCTGGTTAACAATCTGTCACACTTGCACTGGTGCTCCAAGGTTATCGGGGCTGGATGCCGTTTAGAAAACAGAGGTCTGTGGAAGAAAAAAGATTCCCAAATTTGTCTAATATCTTTCCAAGTGCATTCATGTTTCCATTCAAATTCTGGAGTCCTCAAAAGTTTTCTGAAAGAAAAATAGGAACAATATTTTTTTGCTAGTGAAAGGAAATCCAAACTCGACAGATCCCATCCACACTCCATGCTTTAGCTGTTTTCTTACCTGGTTGAGTAACAACTCTGTCATAAGAAGATCCCTTGCTTGTGTTTTATTTGTGTTGTAGGTGAACCCTCATTGCAAAGAAAGAGCATGACTTATGTGAATCATCACCTTAAGTACCTTAGTGGTTTAATATTTCCAAGTTGCTTTGGACCAAAGGTGTGAGGATCTAATTAAGTCTTAAATTTTAGCGTCTGAGCCTACTGGCTGGAAGAGACATCTACTTCTTGTCTCCTAAGTAATCAAAAGGAGTGGAACAATAGGAGTGGTGATAAGCTCTTGCCAGGAATGCTGGCAGGGATAATATCTACCTAATAGGATTAGTATGATGAATACCTTTATAGTGTAAAGCTAAATAAAAAAGATGCTGATACCATTAGATAGATAGATAGATAGATAGATAGATAGATAGATAGATAGATAGATTTTAAGACAGCCAATGTGATTGGAACTGGAATCTCCCTGGCTGTCTGCACATTTAATCTTACATTGGCAAGTGATTCATGGTCCTGCGTAAAAGGAGTTTTATCAGCTTTTGTATCCTGTACATTCATTCTACCTCCTTCCCAGCTCATCAGCTCAGCTGACTTAACGACAAGCACCATCTACCCTACCTGAAATTAAAATAAACAATTCTTGAACCCTCATGGTACAAAACCAAGTTTAGCTCATGCTCCAAACCCTGAACTAGGAGAAATGGATTGATTTACAGTGTGAGGAGTCTCTTACATTAGTAGGTTGTAGATTTAATTCTATTGAAAATAGTTTTCTCATCCCCCAAGCATAAATTAATGAATCAATAATTTACTGAGTCAGTCACATACTAAATCTTTCAACAGAAAGGGAGAGGTGAAAAAGAAGTATGCTTCAGAGGAGCATTAACATGTTATCCTCTTTATTTGGTGCCATAATCACACTAATTAGGGCAACTTTTAATTAAACTCTTTTCATCTAGATTGACTCACAAAATTGCTGTTATTAAGAATAGGAAAGCTAATGGCTCATATACGCCGTTATGGATTTTAATAACAGCCATGCTAACTATGAGAACTTGCACCCCACAAGTTTTTCAGAATACGCAAGTGGTGGGTTGCACCCACTGGACTGACAGAAATGTCACTATTGTCCACATTGTTTTTATTCCTTCTCTTCCTCCACAATAGTCTAACTCACTGTATACTTGCCTTCTTTGTCTAGCTTGACATTTGGTCCCACATGACCAAATAGTCTGGTCTGAGGTAACCAAGTAGGAGTTGGTTGTACTTTAGGGTTGTTTTTTTTCTTTCTTTCCTAAACAGGTCCGCTTCATAACAACAGTGAGGCATTTCTGAATGCCACAGGGGTACCCGCTTTGGAAAAGAAGCCGCTACCTACATTTTTATAGTCTGTCCACACATGAAAAGGTGCCTTTACAAGATGTCCTTCTTCGTACTCTAAACATGAAACCTGTAATTAAATAGGAAAAACGAAGTTACCAAGCAGTAAGCACTAAAAAGGCTTGTGCTTCAATAGCGTTCTGTTTCCAGGAGCTCAGGTTAGCCTGAAAGGATAGAAATGGTGCAAAAAGGCAGGACACAGCTATTTCTAGAAATTGCGGAAGTGACTGGAGCCTCTTGATGCCAGGAGCTGGAATTTCCAGACACTAAAGTAGCATTAAGGTAGAATATATCTGATGCCAAGGAGCTCACAATTATCATTAATTC
Organism: Ara ararauna; assembly: GCA_028858755.1. Taxonomy (NCBI): domain Eukaryota; kingdom Metazoa; phylum Chordata; class Aves; order Psittaciformes; family Psittacidae; genus Ara; species Ara ararauna. Next base: position 7,304,412 of record CM054380.1, on the reverse strand, counting down.
AACCACAAGTAAGTGCATTTCAGGTAGTATTAAAAGGTTGGATTAAGAATACAATAGCAAAGACATTTGGTTAAGTATAAAAGTCCAGACAGCCAGCCCAAGCTCCGCCCATCAGAATGGCTTGTGGGAAAGAGGCACAATGACATAAGCAGAGACCAAAATGTTTTAGCTTTTGAAGTTTTTGGGTTTCCTCCATTTTGCAAATGAAGACACTTAAAAATGTAGACGCTCTTGTGATTGGATTAGTTTAGGTCTTTAGTTACTTCTGCAATCTTCCTGAAATAGATTGAAATGTTCTGAAATAGAACAGTAACTGTTACTTACATGTAATAGATACTTTACAGTCTTTCTAATTACATATATTTCACCAATATCTATTATGTACAGTCAATTAAATGTGCAGTTAAAACACCTAAAATTGCATACCATGGACCATACTGAGTAAATAAATAATTAGAGAATTATTAAAATGCAAATTCCTAAGATAAAGGAGCAATTACGGAAGCAGAAAGTATTTTAGTTCCTGACTTATTGACCATAGCAGCTTTTCTAGTGTGTCCTGCATTAATGTTGCTGACACAACAGACACAGAAGCAGAAGGGTTTGTTTCTGTCAGTGCCTAATTACTTACAGCTTTTAGATCCTGAGGTTTGACTTGATGGGTTGTAATGGCTTAGAAGGGAAAAGGAAACTCCCTGCTCACCCAAACACTACATGACATTCTGAAAAATAAGCGTTATCGTTATGTATTTTCCCTGTATCTATCTTTGCCCATCATTCAAAATTGGTCAATTTTTAATTTTTTTCTTCTAACTTAGCTACCAGAAAAGGAACCATTCTGTTTGCCAGACTCATCCTAGTGAAAGCTGAGATCAAATGGAGCTCGGTTATCAAAAACTGGCATAGGCCTGTTAGGGCTGCAGGTGAGTCCTAGCAAATGTATGCTTTTGGTTCATGGAGTTGCCTTTCACCCCAAGCTTCAGGTGTGCATCCTGGCTTTTGGACACAAAGCTCAGCAATTTGACCACCCTGCCCAAGAGCCTATCCAAAGCAACATCAGGGCTTACCTTTTCTGGGCACACACATTTTAATCTCTTCAAACATAAGTCATTGGATGTTCACAGTTGGAGGTGTCTCAAAAATGCTGTCCAGGGAAGTCTTTGCAGTGTTTTATTTCAGAGCCATTTGTGTCCTGTTTAAATCATGAAGAGACAAATTACAGCTCAGGGGCTGTTTCCCTTGGATCAGCGAAAAATTTTGGTATATTCGGAGTTTCTCTGCGGTAATAATCAAATACAGAAACGAGTCCCTAGCGCCACACAAAGCAATGAAAGGCTGTAGATCCTAAATATAATTCAGTAAGCTAACAGAGGATCTGTCCACTGGTGGCTATTAAACACAAAGGTTTGCATGCTGCCTGCAGTTTAGTGGTCCCAGAGCGATAGCTCAGCCAAAACCTGAAGGAGAACTGAGGAAGGGAAATCACCTGCTTTACCCTTCTTATGTGTATGTGTGCAGGACACAACAGTTGGCAAGACAGTTCTTTTGGCTTATTATAGGTCTTCTACCATGTGGGTCATGGCTATCCAAGGCCGAACTTGGCACCACAGATGGGGCTGTTCCACCAGGACATCTCACACACTTCTTGCTATGTGAAGTTAGCAGCTGCTTTTCTATCATGGTCTAAGAGATCTATGTTATTTCTGGAACACAGCACATTTTGTTTGTTTACTTGTCCCTACAGAGACCAGACCAGTGAACTTGCTGCATAAATCAGAGAAACAGTTGCTCCTACGAGTATATGCAGTGGGGCTGTGTGCATTACTACAATATATATGCTTTGCCATCAAAATCTTTTGTCTCTTTCCAAATGAAAAATAACATGTAATGTATCAAGGATCATTTTGCTTTTCAGTAAGGCATGATGTGTATGCTGAATGAGTTTTATTCATATAAGGAACTGACTCAGATTTCAACTGATAGTGTTTTAACTATTACCCAAAGTCTCTATAAAAATGTTTAAAATTAATTTTGAGTCCTCCAGTTTCTTATAAATACATTTTTCAAGATTTAAGAGGAAATTCCTATGCATTTCTGCTGCTAACAGATTATATTTACATTATTTTATTGACACTGATTCCGGCTTTGTTGTAATAACTTCCTTCTGGTGTTGTGTTCTTTGCAATGACTTGGCTAGGCTTGCCTAGAAAATCAAAATTAGAGGAAGAGTTACAGTTCAGAAAATATTCATTGCTATACTAAGTACATATAAAAGTAATTTTTACAAATCACATATTGCAAAATCCTCCCAAACATGTAGTGGTTGGAATACAACAGCTGGTTACCTTTCAGTTTTATTGGCATGTACAATGTGATTGCATCAAGCCAGATATTCAGCTAGTGAAAACTAGAAAAGCTGTATTGCCTCCAGTATCCATTGCTTTCTTTCTGGATAGAGAAAGAAATAAATCTTTGGCTGTTTTATTGTATGTACAAGGCAAATAAAATTAGGAGCATTTTTTAAAGATCATCGTTTCATGAGGAGGAAAAAGAGTAAAAGTACTGGCTAAAAATATTCCCATTTAGGGAAGTAATGCACTCCAAGGCAGACACCTCACTGAGTCCATTCAGCATATGCATAGTATGCTGGCTGAGTTATAAATGTGGAGACATGGGATGGAAACCATGCAAAGGGTAGGAGATGACCACACGCCTTGTGGACGCAGTCTGTGCAAAGCTTGAGAAAGTTACCATCGGGTAGTGTTTATTTTTAAGCTTTTCTAATTGATAATGGCTATACAAGATGTCCTATCGTTATTCAGCATAGCTTCCTGTAGGTAAAACCATTGCTGCTTCTTAAAGTCTCTGCAAGGTTGCAAATACAGGTTTAAGCAAGGCAGAAATAAGAGGAAAATTGAAAAAAGAAAAAACATGAGCTTGCATAGCTACAGTTATCTCTCCAGCAACTTCAACATAACGAGTTTCCAGAGGAAACTCATCAAATCATTATATTTTTTTCCTATTTAAAAAGAAAGAACAGTTCCTCACAAAACCATGAAAATTAATTTGGTATGCAATGTAACTAATTTCAGCAGATTAAGGAAATCATGTGTGGCATTCTTTGTGAAAAAAGAAATAAAAATCCGTATTCAGCAACCTGCTTTTCCCTAGCTCTCCATTTTCAGCTCTGGACTTTGGAAAACCGCATGGGTCATATCTAATAAGATGTGGATTCCTCTGACAAAGCATCATCTGCTGCTGCTGAACCCATAACACCTTCTTTTAGCTAGCAGCAGCAGTAAGTAACTCTGATGTGATCAATTCTTCCAGAGCTACAACAGACGTGTTCGGTAAGGCTATAGGAACTTGAGTTCACCTCCTAACTGAGCAACATGCACCCCTGATGGTTCTGTCTGCACAGTTTGGCTTCTCCCAATCTATTAAATAACTTCCTCATCTCATGGTATTATTGGCTGTCTGAAATCTGTTACGGAAGGTAAGGTGCTTAAATGAGTATGTGGACAGATGAGTGAGAGGAGGATTAAAACTCTTCTTTCATTAGTGTTCCAGTCTTTAACTGCCACTCCTCACTAAGAAAATGTTGGAAATATGTAATGTGCTCACATCACATTATCTTGCAAGCAAATGTTAAAGGAATCACAGTAACCAACTTAAAATATTCATGAATACATATAGCATGTTTACATTGGTAAACCCAGTCTGTTTGTACTAGGAAACATTTTTAGCAAATAATTTTATTTATAACTTCTGTGCAAGCATTCCAGACATAGGTGGTCTGTAAATTCCTGAAGACACTGTTTAAAAGGGAATTTGTTAACTGAAAACTAAAAGTAATAATATCCTCTTGAGGTGCTAGATACTGCTCCAGCTGGTACCAAGTGTTAATCTTTGAAGAAGTGAACTCATTTTTGTTTTGACACTAAGATAATGCTCTATGATTTCACAGTGAAAACACTATCTATCCCTGCTCTTTCTCCCTCCAATAAAGTTTTACAAGCAATAAAATGGCCTAGAGATCAGCTATCTTCCTGTTGGTTCCTTTGAATGTTTCCTTTTGATGCCTACCGCACAGAAACCTCCCCAGTGAATTATAGCAAGGAACACTTCAATACCACTTCTCGATTTAGGTATTTAGTCTGAGCTACAGAGTCGGTGGGGTAGACAGGCACTGGCAATAGCACACTTGTTAAAAGCAAGAATATTTTCAGACAGGAGGAAATCTAGGTTAAATCTGGATTAAAAGCAACTTTTTCTTTCGGAGTTCTCAATGTTTTCTCCTTGGCTTCTCCTTACTTGTTCCCTTTGAAGGCTGATAACACACTTCACCCCCATGCCCAGACACTGGTGCCTTCCCCAGGTGGCAAAGAAGTTTTGCTCTGCAGTGGTTTGTAATAGGCTTTGCTCTAAACATATAATGACACTGGAGACAGGGGAATACCCACTTACTATCCTAAATAACTTTGGGATGATCCAGTTTGTTCTTAACTAAGCACCATGTCCTTTCTAACTCATATAGCTTTCCTACTAAAGTAGCAATTAGGAAAAACATTGCCAATTAGCTAATTGCATTTTTCACAGCTGCCTCAGTACAGATTGCCTTATATGTCATAAACTTCTCTACGCTTTACAAATGACTTATCTCGGAAGTAATTTTTATAAGCAATGTATTCATTTATATCTTAATTCCAGGAAAGTTGTTGGCTTTCCTGTTCCAGCCCACATAGAACAATGCACCCATCCAGATTTCCTCATGGGGTTTGCTAGCCCTGTGCTCAGAGAGACCTGAACAAGAGCCTCAGCACCCTCTAGCACAGGAAATCCCAATTGCTGTTGCAAACAGGAAAATACTCACAGGGATGCATCTCCATAAAGCCATGCTGCTTCTAGTCCATCTTGAGCACCACCTCTTCCTACCATCAGAAGCAGAATATAGCTCTATATGGCCTGTGAGCACTGGAACTACCCAAAATGACAATTCTTGGCTTACTTTGCTCTTCAGCTTTTAGCTGGATTGCACCAGCCATGTTAGTCACTTCCTCACCTTCCTCCTGGACCCCATTACAGGAAAGGAGAAACAATGCACCCCTGTGCAATTTAACTCTTGCCCGGTAGGCAAGATAGGGCAGTGGTGGCACATGGCATTGAGACACTTGTCCAAGCATGGCTGCCTGAAGATGGAGCAGAAAAAATGGTGGAAGAGCCAGATCTGAGGGGATGTTCAAGATCATGGCATTCAGACTTTCGAAGATTAACTTGAATTCATAGCCATTCTTGTATCTTCTTGATCCAGTATAACAAAGCTGTGGTTGCACTGCTGTGATGCGCACAACCTGGAGCTGTAAGAAAGTGGCATATTTTTTAAACTGATATATGTCCCACTTCTGATGTTTATTTACATGACTGTGCAGAAAGACTTTCTCCAAAGGAATATTCCTATCCCATGATTCCCTATGGGCATAAACCAGACCTCTGCAGCTCCGATTGGCTTGAGCCAGTGACTGAAGCAGAAACTGCCAAAAAAAATAACATTTCCACTAGAATAAAAGGGCTAGAGGTCTGTTCATGATAAGGTCCAGTCTGTGATGCAAAGGGGTTTTCTGGTGAAAGTCTACAAGTAGGGAAGTAGTGGGTTTTTTTCAAACTGGACCAGTATTCATTCAAAAGATTTGAACTTCCACCAAGCCCAGGCCAAGCTGTAATGAAATCCAAACTTTTCAGGAATTTTTAAAGGATGGTTTATGTATGGGCTGCTGACACTGCTGCAGTGTCAATGCAGGGAAATTAGACCTTCCTTCCAGTAGATAGTGGAGAAGGTATACTCTGCCTTGATCAATTCTCCTGTTGCCTCCAATTGAAAATATAGGATTATTTCTTCTTTCTAGACTACATAAAATCTGTTATTATGAGGGCAGATCAAGAACCTCACATGAGGAATCATGGGGCAAGAAATACAGATAAACCAAGTGCCAGATAGTCTTGCTTGTTGTTACAAACCATCACAAACCCATATCCTGTGAGAACTAGAGGAGTTAAACTTCTTTATTCCACTCAAGAATGAACATAAATGGTCTTCTTTAAGTAAATTGTCCATAGATATAGTCTTTGAATCCAGAAAGAATTCCCATGTTTTCAGGAACTGTACTGCCTCTTTAGTGTTATTTTGTGTGAGTTCAGCTCCTGCCAATGTTTCAGTGCAATTGCTAAGTTCTGCACATACTTAAAATGATAGGCTTGTGCCGTCTTTCATCTGAAGCCAAATGGGTTTTAATATAGTTATCTCTTTAAAAGCAGTGCTCCCTCTCCTCCTTTGCTGCTTCACCAAAATGGGACAGGCAGGAAATTCTTCATCCAACTTTCATTCAAGAGCTGGTTTGTAGTAGCTGTTACAGACAGCCAGATCCAAAGACTATTGAAAGCAATAGAAAAAAAAAAAACCCATTGGCTTAAATGGGTCTTGGATCCGGCCCAAATAGCTTTCTGGACCTTTATCTTAGTTTTGGGCTTTTCCAAAATATTTATAAAGTAATACTACTCTTGGATGGCTAAAATGTAACCTTTCACATTTGTGGAGACTGTGTTCTTGATGTAGCTGGAGGAAAAGTACTGGAGACCATAGAAAGGTTTCTGAAGGCAGAAGAGAGGACCAAAATTTCAAACCTGCCCATTAACAGGTAGGGTTTGGTATGTGGCTATCCACCACTTGCTACTGGAGTTCCTCACATTGAGTGAGCAGCCTGGGCCAAACAGTGCTGCTACCTCTCCAGACCAACTCATTCACCTCTTGTGCAAATATTTACCCTGGGTCAAGACGATACACAAGGCCAAGACTCAAAACATCCTTTCTGCAATCAGGCCAGGAAGGGGAGACGGGAGAACCAGTGCTCAATCCTATGTTTTTCCACCCATTGTCTTGCTACATTTGAACTGGAGAGAGGGAAGAGAAGGCACGAGTGATGGTGATGGGGGGCAAGAAACTGTCCCGTTTACTAAAGGGAAATGCTGATATAAATTATTAATTTCTCAAATAAGCCAGTTCATAAAGCAACCTTGTTTGCAGAGCTGTGTTAGTGCAAAGTCTCAGCAGCATATGGCTACCACATCCCCAGAACAAAGGTCCTAAAGCAATAAAAAAGAAGATGACTGTCCTGTATTCAGGTTTTTTATTGAATTGAGAAATCTATTAAATGTCATTGTCAGGCAACAGAGGACACCAACTTCTTCTTATTGAATAAAGAGGTAAGGATGACAAAGAAATGGTTTGCAGAATGGGAGGGAAGGGGAACATCTCTAAAACCATGGTGTAAGCCCTGCTGCTTGCACTTGCTCTCCCCGTCAGAGGCCAGACCCCCCTCCATCCTCATCCAGGTCCCATTTTCCAGGCTTGCAAGGGCTGGAATTACTCACATTTTGATTTTTGCTTCGGATGACAAATTCCACTTTGTTCCAGGGGTATATTACTAAATCACGTTGTGCCACATTCAAAGTGAGTTGGCCTTTTCAGACACCCTGTGCTCCAAGGAGAGAACCATTTGTACAAAAGTCTGTGCAGTGTATATAGGCATTTAGTAGGGAGATTAATATTAAAATACTCAGCTATCCAATGAACTTATTAGGATAATGTAATGACTTGTGTCTAGATGTTAGAGTTCACTTAAAGTTCACTGACTATTATGGGACTGATGGTATATAGAATAGCTTAATCTTACCGTGGGAAAACTAAAGTAATGTAGGGGAAAATTAGGCAAGACATGGAGAATAAACTTCCATTCCTATGAGAGATACCATGAGACATGCCAAAAAAGGCAGAAAAGGAACCATATACTTCCAATGCAGTGGGAAAGGCTGCACTGTTACCAACACTTACAGTAGCCATTTCCAACCTCTATCTGTTTTGTAGACATTTTGCAAAAGCAGGCAGGGGAAAAAATGCTGCTTTATGTTTCCTTTTTTAGGTGCACAATGAAGAGGGGAAACCAGAGATTCAAAAGACAGCTTGGTTTTGCAGGCTAAAGATTCCTGCTTCGTTTACTGACAGGACCTTTCTGTGCATAAGAGGAGACCTCCCACACCTTAAATTACTGCACTGACTGGATTTACATCCTGCTTTATCCTCTGCATTCCAGCTCCTGCCCTTAGCCTTGTGACTGAGTGCATGCATCTCCACCGGCTGCATGTCCCAGAGAGCTCAGGTCACCCCCACCATTAAAACTCAGAACCAAACCTATAGGGAAAAAGGTTCCTCATTTATATACATCCTTCCCAAGTGCCACTGCTTCCACAAGTGAAATTAAACTTGCGGAATCAAACATTTGAGAGAAAGTTAGAGCTAATGAAAGCTGCACAAGGTTCTTTGGCTTCACTCATCTGGAGGGGAAAAGTATAGCTCTAGGCAAGCAGGAGCTTGTTGAGCTTTAAGAAATGTTACCTGCTTAAAGGCAGGTAAAATCTGGCATAAGCTGTTAATCCATCATTCAGGTTTTTACATGCCAAACTCCTGTAAATGTTTTTCTACCACATCCTGTCTCCTCCTTCCTCAGCTGAAAAATAATAATAATTTTGGAAGCGCATGAATTAGGTCTGCCATTCTTTTTCTCTTTCTCTTCCCCCCCCCCCCCTTTTTTTTTTTTTTGTTATCCATAAACTACATCATACAAACCCCATGTGTCTCAAAGGACTTGATCCTCCAATTTGAGACAGAGGACAAAATTCACCACAACTTCAATTTGAAGGGAGACTCAGGAATCTCCTTCAATTTGAAGGATACAAAAGCGATTTTTCATCCAAGAGAGAAAAACTAAGCCTTCCTCCTGCCCATCATGTATTCATGGCCATTATCAGGATGCTGCTTTGGTCAGCTACCAGTGATCCAGGCAGAGCTTTCCAGCAAGAGAACCTGGACATGTTAACGCCAGGCATAGGCAGGAGGGAAAGGGAACAGAAAGAGAGGTTAATATTGCTATGAAAAATGGGGCAAGGCCAGATTTAAGTAACCTCAGCATCAGCAAGGAGAAGTGTTGACAAAACAGTCATCCTGCTGACAAGGCATTGCTCTGGATGAACAGCCCCTGACAGCAGGTTTCAGCACAGCTGGCAGTACGATGGATTTCTTGCTGTGCTGATGCTCATTTGGGCAGCATTGATGTTGTGTCCTTCGGACCTTCACATCTCCTGCGTGTGTACATACAAGTATATCCATTCTCCTCAGAGTAACAAGGAAGATGCCTTTTGGGTTGTTGTTTTTTTTTTTTTTTTTCCTGTAACTAAGAGGGAATTTGTGAAGGGCTTAGCACACTGTGCTTGCACAGAGATTAGCGGGAATAGGATCCACTGCTCATTGCTCTAAATCTATGCATGATTTCAGGGCTAGACTCACTTTCTAACAGCAGGCTGAATCAGATGGCTTCCATGTTGAGATCAGCAACCTGGTGACTCTACAGAGATTCCCATTTGATCTCTCTGGTTTTAGCTCTGCCATAGGCTCCATTTTCCTTTGCAGAAGTTGACTCTTAAACCAAAGGTGCCAAACCAAGCCTGATGACAGCCCAATCCTTCCCAATTGCTGGTTACTGTGCTTTTGCAAGTCTGGGGTGCTGCACACTCCCTGGTTCAAAGTTTACCTCTCCAGATGTAGGGAACAGCTGAAACACAGAACACCTGGACTTTGTAACACTATTCTGCTGCGAGCCAGACACTAAAAGAAATATGCAGATCTAACAAAACATCCGAACTCCCCAATGCACCTGCAAGCTCTGGGTTTCTTTATTGCTCCTTATCGTTCCTTGGGCAGAGTCCTTGAGGGTACTTGCATTCTGCAGAACTTTCCCATCACCTCATCCCTCTCTCAGTCTTGTTTCTTTTTGCTTAGGGTCTTCTCTCCGCAGTAAGATTATGTTCCTTTCTGCTCTCATCCTAAGCAAGGTCACTAATTTTGCTCAATTTCCAGGAAAGTGATTTGATATTTAGTGCCACATTTGCCAGGTAGGCTGGTTTCACTACAGGACTTCCCAACCAGTAGCACTTCCAAGTGCTCACAACATCACCCGTATGTAAGGCTTTCTGCTGCTACAAGGAGATAAATACTACAAAGAAAGTAAAAAACTCCCTCATGGAAAACACAACTGGCAGAATTGTATAAAGCATACAACCTCTATTTAGAGTCTTTGCCTTGTCATACTATGCTTCGTTTCCATGAATTTTATTTTCCCCAGAAGTAGAAAGTAATGTATAACACTTTTTACAAGGCATTTGGCATTTACCATATCGATGGAAATATGAGCTGCCTCCCTGATTTCCTGTTTACAGTGTCACCTCTCTGTAGAATTCACAATCTCTCAGAGGCATTGGTAGGTTGCAGGATATTTTCCTTTCAGGATTTGTACACACAGAAGAGAGCATTGACACATTCTAACTTTAGGTCTATCTGAAGGCCAAGCTCCCTACAGTGTCAATGCAACCTCTAGAGAGCAATTCAGAATATCTAAACTAAAAGTCCTAAATTAAGCCACATGAATACTCCCAAAGTGTCAAGGACTCCACATTTAGAGTAAGGAGAGATTCCAGTATGAATGAACCAAGAAGAGTCATTGAGCTTAAGAAGACCAGGATTTTCATTCACAAATGTAATGACCTTTTGTTAAAGTGAATTCTGTGAGTTTGTTAAGACACTTACAAAGTCCCTTCAGAGCTTTATGAAGCTGCATTGAAAAACTAAACAAACAAATCTAGCCCCATGCAAAGTCAATTGCATGCCTTGTGGCTTCATATATATTTTTCTCCCTTTTACAGTTACCTTTTAATATGTCCCCATATTTCTTTCTGACTTTTCTGTATTACTCTCTTTAGTCTTCAGGAAACCCATTATTACTCATGAGACCAAGTATTCAATCAAATAAGTCTCACTGAGTGCAATTAATCTCTTCAGCTAGGAGGCTGGCTGTGAGATGGCTTTCACCTTTATATTTTTGAGTTGCTACGGATCAGCACAGCTTCCTCCTAAACTCACATGTCCATGTCCCACTGGACCCTGAAATACAGAGGATGTCACGCCAGGGAGAGTTTCCAGCCCTCCTGGACAACCATGAATTGACCCTTTACATTTCACTGTATTTAGGAGGGAGGGAAGGAAGAGCTTATTTCAGTATTTCAATGATATCCTTAATGAAGTAAATTATATATTTTCAGGAAGGACATATTAATGACAGTTCTGTTAACTGTGTAGATTTAAAATGTTAATATTGCAGCAGAGTTATAGCTAAGTGCATTTTTATGCAGCTTGGCAGAATCATCACCCTGGGGACAGGGCTTTTGGTCTGAGCTCAGACCAATTCTGTATCCAAGAATGATCATGTATACTACAGAAACATTGGAAATAAGAGACTTAAATCTTCCAGACTGTTTGGAGATATACCTTGAGATAATGAAATTTTGACAGTGCCTTGTGGTATTCATATCAGCAAGTTTGAGAAACAGATTGAAAATAAACTTATGCAAGATGGGAACACAAAGTGTGAAAAAATGTTCTCAAGAAGACCTATATTCAGATTACTCTCAAAAGAGAAGTGTAAGGGTTAGCATATTCTAAAAGCCTGATACTGGTCTGGTACTTTAAATAATAACTAGCACTACTGACTAGATAATATGCTTATTAATTTGGAGATGGCATCCTGCTAGAAGGTCTGCAACATGCTGGAAATTCATGAAGATCTTACAGATTGGGGAAATGACCAAGAAAGGGTAAAAGTCGATAAAAACAAATAAAACTTTCTGTAATTAAATACAAATAATTGATTGCACAAATACAGGATGTGATTGATTATTGACATACAAGTTCTGCATGCAAGGACCTGGGGTTTATATGAGATCATAAGTTAAGCATCTGTCAGGAATGTCCATGTTATTACAACAAATACAAGACTCAGGAGTCTTGTCTCTAACATGCACACACACAAAATCATTTCCATCCACATCATGCTGGGAAGACCTCAGCTGTGAGATTTTGTCCTATTTTAGTACTACAGTTTAAGAAAGATGTCAGCCATTGGCAAAAGTCCAGAGGACAGCAGGGATGGCCAAAGGTCTTGAAAACAAGGACCACCAAAGCTCAAGGATTGTTTAGTCTAGAGAAGGAGGCAGAAAGTCTTCAAGTAGGTGAGACCTATAAGGGGGGAAGACACAAATTCTTGTCCTTTTCCATTACAGATAGGACAATAAGAAATGTTTATGAATTGCAGAAAGGGCATTAGGAAAACTTTCAGTGGTAAGGATAACTGGCAGTGGAAGAGCTTGCCTAGGGAAGCAGTGAAGTTCCATTTATTGGAGGTTTTTAAAGTGCTAGCAGAGCACAGAGCACAAGTAATCCTCTCCTGGGGCAGAGGGATGAACTAGATGACCTCTTGAGGTCCCTTCCAGCCTGTTTTTTGTGCTTCTATGTAAGTAAGACAAGAACTAAATAAGCATGGGAAAATATCCTGTAGCAAAATACTATAGATCCAGTTCACATAGCTTTGAAGGGCAAGTCAGACATTAATTGATCTTTAAAGAATTTAAAGTAAAAATTATGCTATTGCTCTTCTAAAGGCATTACAGAGATTTTTTCATAGCAGTGTAGTGCTTATAAATTATTCCACTATACTGCTGAAGGGAGTGGGAGGACAGTGGGAATATAGAGCTACTCTGTGGTGTGGCTATAGCCTGGGAATTTTAGCTTAAAGAATCAAATTCTTCCCTATTTAATCCCACAGAGCAAAACTGACCAGTGTGTTTAAAGAGGGGATACCTGGGCATGAGGCACTTCCAGATTGCCCTCAATGAGCCCTAAATACAGCAGATTTTCACAGAGGGGTGAAATAATCTGCTGTATAGGTCATTTCCCTTTTATGATGGGAGGTATGTGAGAACTGCTCACCAGACAGGGAAAACCATTGCCCTGTGCTGCCTTTCAGCCCTGTTGAAGAAGCTGCAGAAGTCTGGTCTACTGGTGCAGAGAATCAATTGCAATCTTCACTTGGAAGAATATCTCCTACTGCCTGATTGTGTACGTACCATCAGTATTTGACCCAGTATTGAGTTTTTGAGACCTTTGACAATTATCCAAAAATAGTTAAGCAGGGAGAAATTTATAGGCAGAACCAGCAGGAAAAGTGGTCAGAAGAACTGCAAATTTAGAGGTTTACAAGCTGCTATGTCTGACCATGAATAGTCAAGTTCCGAAGATGTGACCTTTTTCTACATTTCTCTTGCAAACCATTTAACTGCATAAAAATTGAATAAAACACGAGTATTTTTGGCTGCGCAATCTGATGTTCATCTTACCCTATGGGAAAGATAGACTTGCAACCCTTTCTGAGTGGAGCTCGTGCTGATTAACTTGTCATGAAGATAAATACAAAAATTAAAACTCAAAGGAAAAAGTTAAGATAGGCTGTTTATAGATGGCAGCACACTGACTAATCCTTAGTTGTAATGTTCCCACCACTCTTATTGGACTAAATACCTCTGGAAAGCTCTTATTCAAACTCATGCAGTTTACAGAACTTTCTTGATTTAATGGGACATACATTCTGATAGATATATAGGAAAGTATAACACAAGACAGAAAAGAGAAGGAAACACAGAAGGAAATATAATATAATACAATTACAGGGTTGTTCTGGAACTGGAAAAAGGGGAATAAGAGGGAAAAATCAGCCTTCAGAATTACCCACTGCAAAGAAGATGCTCATTATGTAATTGAAGAGCTTGCTGCATTTCAGGCATTTAATTTTTATTTTGGTTTCTTTCTGCAGCAAATATTTATAGCCCTCTCTTTCACTTGCAAGAACATCCAGTGGTATTTTAAAAGAATTTAAATAAGCAGCATGTCCCTGTTAATATCCACTTCGCAATCAGTTTGACTCAGTTCTCTGGGAGTTATTTTTTCTCAGTGATGGCAAATGAAAACTTCTGCTAGGCTGAGATGGGATCTGTCAGAAGGGTGTAAACAGAGCATCACGTTCACAAGCCAAATGCACTTCTCTGTAGTTTAATAATTTTTTAGTTCAAGCCATATTGATACTCAAACGTTGGGGGAATTGTTTTAGGTGCCTTTTGCATTTTTATTCTGCTGCTGAAGGCTATGTGCAGATGATAGGCATGCCCTTTCTTTTCATTCAGGGTGTTAGTTCCCTCGTTAGTCACCAGGCATCACCAGAAAATTAGAGAAACCAGGGGGTGACAAGAGGGGACCTCTGAAATCTGAAACTCATTTTTGGGCGCACCTGATGAGCACCCACCTGTCCAAACTGGGTTTTTTTACATCTTGGTATCAGGCCTCTGGAGAACATGCATGGTGCTCCAGGTTACTCCATGTTTTTGAGCACATAGGTCTAGGTGTCTGGCCAAAGTCATGGGCAAAACTGGAAGCAAAAGCAGACCTCTATGGCCACTGCCCTCATCAATCACTGCCTGATGGAAAGCACTACCGAGATAATGCAAATACTGTCTGAAGCTCACTCACTCACACACACCCTTAGAGGACTGGATGTGCTAAACCAGACCTTTCCACAACCCATTTACATCCCTGTGTTGGGCCAAATGTCCATTTCAGAGACATGCATGATAAATGGTTGTGCTATATCATGTTTCATTTCAATACCAGGTATTGCACAAAAGAGAAGCTAAATAGCATCAAGCTATTATAATTGTTAGAGGAAGGTTGTTCTGTTTTGAAAATACGGTAAAACATTTGCAGCATTTTAGGGAGGGTTTGTTCCTCTGAGTTTTACCACATGGAACTGGATAAATAATTTAAACAAACATTTTGAATAGTTTTGCAAAATGCACTTAATGAATTATTCAATGAGCTCTATTTGATCATCTTCAGACACAATACTGCTGTCAACAGCAATGCAGGACTTTCTAAGCAGGTCTTAAATATTCATTTTTCCCCATTTGAGAAATAATGTGTACTCTGTCCTATCACCCGTGTTAGCATGTCTTAGAGAGAAATAGTTTCACAAGTTGTCATCTCTCCCTGTATTGGTGTTAAACTTTAAATTCAAGATTAGATTATCTCTTACATATATTTTTTAAAGATAAGTGTAGGAAAATGTTTGCAGTGCCAGTTAAAACCATGTCTACAATGTAAAAGTGAGTGCATCTCTGGATTAGAATAGTTACATAAAAACACAAGAGAAACAATGGAGAAGGAATGGCATTCCTGGAATGCAGTCCAGATGTATATGGGCTGGGTAAGGCTAGATAAAGTTTTAGAATAAACTCTGCAGTAATAATCACTTAAGACAAAAGGTCTCTAAAGCTCTAATTGCTGATGTAATCCTTGGATCTTAAGGCAAGATGTCTGAAATTTAGATCAGAAGTGAGTGCTATGTGATTTTGCTGACAGTTCAGTGAAAAAAATTGTGGTTATTGAAAGGAGGAAGCATGAAAATCAATACTCCCCAAATTTCGCATTAGGGGTGAGAAGCTGCTGGAAAGGAAGCAAAGTTCCCACTGGACTCCTCAGGGACCAGGTCTACTGGTTTATATTCAATATCGGCCTGATGAAGGCTGTTCAATGCAGGATCCAGCAGCAAGAAGAGGAATGAGAATTGTTTGAAGTAAAACAATGGCACTAGACTTTACTATTCACTACAACCTTTTTTTCTTTACCTGCGTGATAAAGCTCACAACCAAGGTATTTTCCCCTCTCAACCCATTGCTGGTAGGGAAAGGCAGAAAGAAAGGGAAAATACCCAATATATCAGCTCTGATTCTCTGGTTCTTGGGATGGTTTTGTATTGGATCTGGATTTTGGTGACTTTGCAAGGGCCAACAGCTTTACTGGGGTCATTGCCATTTGTGAGCCTGAAAGGCTTCTAGTTCTGTTGCAATAAAATAATGCTTTTCTACAACGCTGCAAATTCAAGTAAAATCAGACCTAATGTATAAGCTCCTAATGCCTCCAGAAACAACTGACACTCGTTTGACATCGTAGAATCATAGAATATTTAGGGTTGGAAAAGACCTTAAGATCATCCAGTTCCAACACCCCTGCCAGGGGCAGGGACACCTCCCACTAAACCATGTCACCCAAGGCTATGTCCAACCTGGCCTTGCACACTGCCAGTGATGGAGCATTCACAACTTCCCTGGGAAACCCATTCTAGTGCCTCACCACCCTTACAGTAAAGAATTTCTTCCTCATATCCAATCTAAACTTCCCCGGTTTAAGTTTGAACCCGTTACCCCTTGTCCTCTCACTACAGCCCCTCATGAAGAGTCCCTCCGCAGCATCCTTATAGGCACCCTTCAGATACTGGAAGGCTGCTATGAGGTCTCCACGCAGCCTTCTCTTCTCCAGGCTGATCAGCCCCAACTTTCTCAGCCTGTCTTCATAAGGGAAGTGTTCCAGTCCCCTGATCATCCTCGTGGCCCTCCTCTGCACTTGTTCCAACAGTTCCATGTCCTTTTTATGTTGAGGACACCAGAACTGCACACAATACTCCAAGTGAGGTCCCAGGAGAGCAGAGTAGAGGGGCAGGATCACCTCCCTCGACCTGCTGGTCACGCTCCTTTTGACGCAGCCCAGGATACGGTTGGCCTTCTGGGCTGCAAGCGCACACTGCCGGCTCATGTTCATTTTTTCATCAACCAACACCCCCAAGTCCTTCTCCGCAGGGCTGCTCTGAATGTCTTCTCTGCCCAACCTGGAGCTGTGCCTGGGATTGCTCCCACCCAGGTGGAGGACCTTGCACTTGGCATGGTTAAACTTCTTCAGGTTGGCATCAGCCCACCTCACAAGCGTGTCAAGGTCCCTCTGGATGGCATTCCTTCCCTCCAACGTATCAACCGAACCACACAGCTTGGTGTCATCAGCAAACTTGCTGAGGGCACACTCAATCCCACTGTCCATGTCACCGACAAAGATGTTGAACAAGACCGGTCCCAACACGGACCCCTAAGGGACACCACTCGTTGTCGATGTCTCCCATCACTGTTCTCCCTTTAACCCTGACCCACAAACTCTCTATTGATTGCTCACCTGTCCCCAGACAGAGTTCCATATTCTCCAGCCTATCCCTAACATAAATAGAAACTCCCCCTCCCCAGATACCGGGCCTGTCTTTCCTAAAGAGCCTGTAACCTTCCATTCCAACACTCCAGTCATAGCAGCCATCCCACCATGTTTCTGTGATGCCTGTTAGATCATACCCCTGTAGATGTGCACACATCTCTAATTCCTCTTGTTTGTTCCCCATGCTATGGGCATTTGTACAGAGGCATCTGAGCCGAGCTCCAATTGAAGCCAGCTCATTGGCTGGAGCAGCTGGAATATCTCTACATTGCTCTGAACTTTTACTATAGGTGCTGGCAAGTGACTGAGTGTGTTGGGATGGAATGATGCCCCCCTCCCTCAACACATCTAGTTTAAAGCATCCTTGACCAGTCTAGCAAGCCTCCTACCAAATCCACTCTTCCCTTTCTTTGTCAGACCAGCTCCACCAGCCCCCAGTAGACCTGGCCTACCAAATTGAGTCCCATATTCAAGGTATCCAAACCCCTGACTACAGCACCACCCCTCTAACCATTTATTAACCTGGCCAATCCTCCTAGCCTTTTTAAGGTCCTGCCCTGTATCCTGGAGAATTGACGAAAAGACAATCTGAGCTCCAGAGCCCATAACCACCTCTCCCAGAGCTCTGTAGTCCTTCTTTATGTTCTCCGGGCTACTGCTATCTATATCAGTAGCACCCACATGGATCACTAGAAGTGGGTTGTAGCCAGTAGGACCGACAAGAGCAGTCAGCTTCTCTGCAACATCCTTGATCAGAGCCCCTGGTAGGCAACACACCTCCCTTGAGCCTGGGTCAGGCCGACAGATGAGTGCCTCTCTTCCTTTCAGAGTAGAGTCCCCTACTACTATGACCCGCTGCTTTTTCCTGGCAGCACCAGTAGAGATCTTCTTTACCAGTGCATCAGCCGGTTGTTCCTGGTGGGAGTGTGGTTCCTCATCAGCCCCCTGCAGGACAGCAAAGCGGTTCTGGGTGAGAACAACAGATTTAGGAGGAAGCCCCTTGCTTTTAATTGCCCTCTTCTTCCTTTTTTTGTTGTTTTTTTCTGTTACTGTTTCCCAGCTTCCTGGGTTAGCGGCCTCCTTTCCCGCATGAGTGACAGGAGACGTTTGAGGCCCCTGCACAGTCTGGTCCTAGAGCAAGCAGTGGTGCTTCCCCTCAGCTTCCCTGACACCTTTCAGCCCAGTAACAGCATCCCGCAGCTCAGCCACCTGCTGCAGGAGGACCTCCACCAGGGAGCACAGAGTGCAGCCCTGCCCATTGTGCACCCTCCCCTCAGGAGAGCAGTGCAGGCGCTCTCAACACCCCGAGCTCTGTGCTGCAGCCTCCCCTCTCATCGGCTCTGTCTGGGTGCCTACGCTGGCCACTGCCAGGGCAGCCAGAGCAGAGCTCCCAGACCAAGCCCTGGTCATACGGCGAGTGCTCACCATCCCGCTCACCATCCCACTCGCACTGCGGCACAAACTGCCTCAAACCCACCCTGGTCGCCACGCTCCTGGTCGCTCACGCTCCTCGGGGCAGGTTTTTAACCACTCAGGGGTTGTGCTGCTCCTCCTGGCACCGCCTTCTCTGAGATATCTGCTGGAGTCCGCTGAGCTGCCGGCTCCTGGGGAAGCCCGGTCAAGGACTTGAGGCTCCCTCTGTGCCTGTTGCTGCTCTGAGTTGAAGCTCCTGGATGCCGAGCCTCCCCCCAGTCAGGCACTGCAGGCATCCCCTCTCGAGACAGTCCCATACCACTGGCCCCGACTGCATGATATCCCATTTTCAATATTCCCTGCCCCCATAACATCCTATGAATATCAGATGGAGTGATCTGCTGGATATTTGGCTCCTACCTGCTGCTTAAAAACCAGAAAGGAACTAGAGCAGGCAACAGAAATCTGACTCAGTCATGTAAGGAGAATGCTTCCTACAGCTCTGAAGAACATTAACATTCACTATGGCTTTGAAGAGATATTATAGTAATTGGAGGTATTTTGGAGAAAAAGGTGTACTGTATTTATTAATTTATATACCAAACAATGTGGGTGCTAGATATTACAGGAAGGACAAACTCATTCATGTGAAGGCCTATATGCCCTTCCTTCAACTTGTTTTGTTCTAGCTTGAAACTTTCTGACACCTGTTAGCTTTTCTTCCTTAAGAAATATCTCTTCTTCTAAGTACAACCAAGTTATAAAAGAAGAAAAGCATTGCAGCTTTTACCAAAATCTCTCAGGCCTGTATGCAATGTGTTTTTAAGACGAGGTGAAACTTTAAAGCTTCTGAGAGAAAGTTAGTTTAATCTCAGCATCAGAAAGCTTTGTTTGCAAGTTAATGTGCTAGTATTGTTTGAAATGCAAGAGCACTATAGCTCCTACAGTCTAACGACTTAAAAGAGACTGAGGATGCCAGACTCTTGAGAGCCTCCGTTCTCAGTCTCAGCTCTTTTGTTTCAAAGTAAGTCATCCAAGACTGTTGTAGAGGCAGGAAAGGACCCCAAATCTCCCACATTACCTTTGTCTCGCTACCAGATGAAACATTATGCCTTGTGTCATAAAACTCACTGGATCTAACGAATGCATGAGTCTGCAGCAGGCAGAGAAACTGGAGATTTCCCCACCCATGCAGCACCGTCCATGTTTTTTCCTAGCTGGCTACATAGCTGCTCATTATTTATTCTTCCGTCTCATCAGAATTTAGAAGATTAATAGCACCCAAGCCATGTAAAGACCATCAGCTGCATAGATTGTGGTTTTGGGGTTTTCAGACAGCAAGTGGACAAGTCACAGTGTTCATTTCCAGTGCATGTTCATCCCAGATTTAAATCCATGTGTCTACGAGGTAAAGGATGGAATGCTGTTCCAGAGCCCCCACATCAACAACCTTGTGATAAAACTCATAACGGTGATTGTTTATTAATTTTCAACCTAGTCCTTTAGCAATGAATACAAAGTTGACTGGTGTAGATGTAGCACTGTTTTATTAGTGCTTCAGCAGTTTGATAGTTTCCAGTGGGGCTTTCTCTTTTCTTAGAAGTAATGACCATTATTGCTACTTTTACACATTTCTCTTTGTTGTACATGACTCTCAATTCTATATCCATACAGAAATGTGTCAGATAAGTCCTTGCTGTTGGGAGATGCTGGCTGCATTGTGGAGGCATTTTACTAATTGAGTTTCTGTGCATGAATGAAAGCATATAGAAGGTACACATTACACTAAGTGTGCCCTTAGTGTTTTCCTTGGAATGCTCTGCAGCAGCTCGCTACCCTGTTCAAAGACAAAATGTATAACTTAACAATTTAATTCTAGTGGGTATGCTTGACACCCCCCTCCACTTAACCCCAAATCATAGGAACCACAGTCTAAGGTAAGAGGGCAATTCAGTCCCGGTCCTCAACAAGTCTTAATAGTTCCTTTCTGCAGCAAGCGCTGCCAAATGTGGTCAGATGCATACCTGGGCGGCGGTTTAGAAGTGCAGTTGGCTGCCTGCAAAGCAGAAAGTTGGGATCACTGAACTTTTCAAGGGAATGTTTCATATGCTGCAGAAAGAACTCAGAGACAGCGAAAAAGAACTGAGAGGCAGAGGGAGAAAATTAAAAGAAGTCTGTGGAATAAACTTCAGGACCATGTGAGGAATCCTATTGAATAAGGTTGTCAGTGAGATGTTGACATAGTCTCAACCATGTACTTTGACTGTGGAAGTATGGAGGGAAGATAGGCTGAGAAAGTTGGGGCTGTTCAGCCTTGAGAAGAGAAGGCTGCCTGGAGACCTCATAGCAGCCTTCCAGTATCTGAAGGGGGCCTATAAGGATGCTGCGGAGGGACTCTTCGTTAGGAACTGTAGTGATAGGACAAGGGATAACAGGTTCAAACTTAAACAGGGGAAGTTTAGATTGGATATGAGGAAGAAATTCTTTACTGTAAGGGTGGTGAGGCACTGGAATGCCCAGAGAAGTTGTGAATGCTCCATCACTGGCGGTGTTCAAGACTAGGTTGGACAGAGCCTTAGGTGACATTGTTTAGTGTGAGGTGTCCCTGCCCACGGCAGGGGGATTGGAACTAGATAATCTTAAGGTCCTTTCCAACCCCAACTATTCTATGATTCTATGATTTGTCCTTGTTAGCATTAAAAGCAACCTTTATATTAGAAACGTCAGGAAATGTAACATCTGGTACAGGACTAGGGAGTATTTTAAAGAAATGGAATGTCAAAATAAATGTCTTCGTATCTCTATCTTCCTTAAGCATAAACTACTGAACAGCTCTGTCTTACCAGCTCACACAGCACAAGTTACAGCTCAGTAAAATTTGTAAGTCTGCTGCCTTTGCTGTCTTTATACACTACCAGTCCAACTCCAGCTGGTTCTGGACTGAGATTAGATACAGACCTGCTCTCCATCTGCACTGACAAAATGAGAGAAAATGAAATGATTTCTGTAATCTTGTAAATCCTTTTCACTTGCTGTTTATCAGGAGCTGGCGAGGGCAAGGGCAGAGGCAGAGTTCTCAAGGTCACCCCAGCACACACTGTGCCTCCTTCTCTTGAAGGACTTCTCTTTCTTTCTCCTGAGTTAGTTCATGTGGAAAAGAAAGAGAAAAAAAATGAAACAAAGAGTACGGACGTACCCAATGTTCCAAAAGAAAATAACAAGACCATGTCAAATTGCTTTATGTTCCCTTCTGTAAAAACATGCATGTTCAAACAGGCTCTGCAAAAGTATTTTTCTTGCTCACTCTGAACAATGGGGAAGAAGCTCCTGTGTGCAAGGGGAAACATCACTCAGGTTTGGATCACAGACTTCTGTTTTAAATCAGGAGGGATTCTGGAGGTGAGGGCATAAGACCTGCAGGATTTTGTAGGGGATCATACTCAATGCTTACAAGCAAACTATATCTCCTAATCAGATCTACTACACAAGACCTGGATCCCCTGGAGTATATGCCCTGTTATATACCTATGTAAAAGTTATTATGACCTTTCTGCAAAGCATATTTCTTTCCAGATATCCTAACCTCTACTGAAATTGGATAATCCAGGATACTGGGATGCAATTATCCAAACCTCTACTGATACAGATTTCCAAAAGACTCCCATCTATTTAAAAGTCTGTTTAATATTTCTTGAGATTTGTTTTCAGTTCCTGGTGACAACAAACTTTCTTGTGAAGTCTATCTGGGTCAGGTTTTCAATCTGTTTTTATGAACAAAATTTACTTGGGAATGTTGTGATGTGATGAATGTCAGCTTAAGTATCTGTCAATAAAAGCCAATTCATTCTTCAGTATTAATATGAATTCAGTTTTGCCTGCAAGTCGTACCAGAAGCTGAATCATGTTGAATCTTCAAGCTATACGTACAGGGAAATAACAAGTTTGCAGAAACATGGCAGTTAAAGTGTTTGAATCTTCAGAGTTTGTGAAGTCAGAGAGGCAAAGCTAGAGCTCAAGCCAATCAATGCAAAAGATAAGCACAGAAGACATGCACAGATAAATGTGAAAGGGAAATGGAGGTACCCAGGTTATCAGCTTTGAAAACCAAAAGTATTATATGATGGATTTCGATTGCTTCCATGGTCACACGCCTTTGTTAAAGCAGATGCCTGCAGGGATGGGAATGTAGGCAATAAGTAGGTTGGAAAGCATGAACTTCTACTGTAACAGCCTGCAGGCTTTGCTGGCTGGTCAGCACCAATGCTGAGTAAGCAAAATGCCGCAGGCAATATGTTTTGCTGTCTTGATCACCAGAATGGTTGTGGCACCAGCAGCTTTCCTGGCTTGTCAAAGCTCTGCAGTTTTTGCTGTGCACATATTTCCTAACTTGGCTCCTGAAGCAAACTCATACCTGTGGCTTGGCCAGCAGAAGAGGACCGTGAGGGAGCTAGCCAGTATCTAGAGAAATCATCTCTGCTTGATGTTCTTTGTATGTTGACATAAAAGGTTTAAGCAGGGTAGGGATAATAATAAGGATAATAGGACAGCTCCCTCTATATGCGCTTGAAGACTATCCTAGAGAAATGCCAAGTGATCCATGTGCAGGCAGATAAATAGCAGCTGCAAACTCTGCAGACGCCATCACAGACGGAGGTTAGCAACCCACGGGTGCCTCCTCAGTTCTGCAAGAAGAAGAAGGAAAAAAAATCCCAAACCTGTAAATTGTAGGAATCACAGTGAAAAAGGAGAAAATAAACACCAAGAATGGAAAGATAAAAAAGTATGCTGCACACATTCACAGCAGTGAAGCTTTCTCATCTGTTAAAGAACACAAAGTAAATGTTCACTTCAGAAAACCACATGGGAAATGCCAACAAAGCCTGGTATAACACCGTGTCCTTCCTTTATTTGCAGTAGCATAAAGACCTTTTTATCAGACATTCTAATCTTGCTTAGCATTTAACAGGACAGTGTGCTGGGATATCCACTCTGCTATTTACTATTTAATTAATTTGACAGAAGTCCAAAAATACTGAAGGCAAAACAGTGTATCAATATTTACTGTACTGATTCACTGGAATTAAAATACTGTAAAAACATAACTGTGCACAGACACCGTTTGTCTTGGCCAATAAAGTGTTTTGAAGGTTCATGTTCAAAACACAGGTTTGGAGTAAAATTATCACTGAAAGGTATTGATCAAGCTGTTACGTTCCTAGCTTTGTCTGATAGCACAAAATATCCTGAACAACTTCATTAGGGATGATCACAACAAGGTTAGAAAAACAAAGGCTGACACTGATAACTAAATAAATATTGCCATTAACACACTGGAATCTGGAATTTCTATTGGCCAAAGCTGGACATTTCACTAGAAGTATGGAGTGAAATGTGCAAATGCAACACTGATTCTTAATATGGCAGTACCTTATCAAAATGTTTCCGTGCAATCCCTTCTCTTCTCTACGTGTGTGTAAAATATTAGACCTGGTGAGTGAAAGACCACATCAGGATCTTGCAAAAGGCAAGTGATGCATCCAAATGATAGGGGGTTTGAACTGGACAATGCAGAGAATGTGAAAAAACTGTGTTGAGAATCTACATGCTGAATGCTCTTGCTTAACAAGCCACTGAAAAACTCCTTTAAATCCAGGTTTTTTCAAGAGCACTTCAGTCTGGGTTTTATTCTCAAGCAAGTATTACTCATTAACTGAATAACAGGAGCTCTGTATTGGCAGCCTTTCCCCAAACTGAAGTGCCTGAGTATGAAGAAAGTAATAAATCAAATGCAGTACAATAATACAGCAGAGCATAGCTCCATTAAAAGTGTGGGGGAAGGACAACATGTTTTAAGGAAACTGTGAAATCCATGGAAAAAAGGTTGAGTTAGGAGTGACCCTTAAAGAAAATTTCCTTAGAAGAATCCAGCAAGAAATCCTTAGCTAAAGTTTTTATGTATATAAATGACCATGAACCTTCTCTAGAATTGTGTCCCGTTACTAAAGGCATGATTACTCCATCTGCACCCCACAGCATTGCTCTCTCTTCTTTTTCCATGTTCTGACTAGTCTAAAGTGACACGTACAGTCCCAGTGCTTGAGCAAAGGAGCCTCCAGCATAAGTGGGAAGGTATCACTGACCGCAGCTCATGGGGGGCTTATGAGAAAAATCAACTTAACTCAGGATGGAGGAGTGTCACTGGTGACTGCTAGAAGAAAAGTCCACAAGCTTGGAAAGAAAACGTGTGAAGAAAGGAGTTGACCAGCACACAAAGTATATAATCATTAATCCACCTTTCTTAGGCAGGCAGGTTCCAGGACTACATCTCAGATATGTGTTTGTGTTTTCTTGGGGGGGGGGGGGAGGGGAAGGGGTGCCAAAAGATAAGAAAGAGATACGGTATCTCTAAAAAAAAAAAAGAGACACCAAGGTTTCTGATTGCCCACAGCAGGAGTGAGCCATTAAACATTGGTTCATACATCTGTGATGGCCTGATTTTGACTGTCAGTTTCTGCCTTCGTGGTGAGGGCACATCAGTGTTTTGCTTGGTTCATATCTGTAAATTTGGGCAGTTAAGCAGGATCTAAATCAGGTCAAGGGAGCTACAGTTCCCCACTGCCCTGGCTGGAAACCAGGATCTCCAGACAGGCAGCTGCGGAGAGCGGGGGGAGCGCTTGTTTAGCACATTCCTGAAGGGCACTGACTATCTACAGCCATTTTCAAGTGGTCCTCCTAAAGTTGACCCAGGAATGTGCTGATGGACCATACAGGTATGGCCAACCTCACTGAGAGGATGCAGAACACTCAGGGCACTGCAGGGAATATAGTGTGACCTTACAGTCCTTTGAAAAGCTGCAGGGAAAAGCATCTGCAATGAGAAGCATTGTGCTGCCCTGCAAATAATTTGTTATTAGCTCCTAAGTTAAGCACATTTAATTGCTTGGCCCCCTTTTACTTTGTGTCAGGAATAAATCCTGTGCAATCATATGAAATAAAAGGAGGTGACAGAAGAAGAGAGGGATGCTGGCATGCTGTTGAGAAGCCAGCATTAACACCAGCTGGGGAGGTTGTGCTTTCAGTCTTCCAGAGCCCCTGGCCTGAGCAGAAGCAAGCAGCATTTCACTCTTTTGCCGGATCATTGAGTCTGAGGGAGGAAATAAGTTGGTTGAGAAACTGTTTTTCACAGAAGAGCCAACATCCTCCAGGATGGAGCACTTAAAAAAACTTTGCATGAATTAGCAAGCAAATGTGAGGCTGGAACAAGTAAAGAGGGACAAAACTTGTCAGTTTGTCATTCATGTAATAATCCTGTCAAATGTGAAATTTCCTGAATTGGTGAATTTTGGCTTTGTTTTCAGAAGGGAGGAAGGAAGAGGGATATTTTACATTGTTTGTGCTGCATTTATATTTTTACAAAGTGGAGAAGCAATGCAATTATTTATGATCATTTTTCATCTTTAGAAAGTCACATGGCAATTTCAGCATCCTCTGTGAGTGCCACACTGATGTGCAGCATCTGAACATCCAAATTGGCTATTAGATTCCCTAATAAGGAGAATACATACATGCAATTGCTTGTTACATATTCAGAACCACCAATGCCAGTTTCAATTCTTCACAAATTTAAAACCTGTCTTGAATACAAATCAAATCATAACCCTATCTTTTGTGAAACAGTCCACGTTTTTTGCCATCAATCTCCAACCTGTTCCAGTCCTCAGTCTCTTACAAAAAACTGCATTCCAAAAAGTCCATTAGAGACTCACATCTAGTGTTTCAAAAGGATAAAGAACTGCTCAAATTACCAAAAAAACCTCTAAAAAACCTAGTCCAACTTCTGATTCCTTGAGAATGGAAAACTAAACTCACTCCAGTTACATATACATATGTCACTACAAGAAATACTGAAAAATTCATGGCAAGTTGGTCTTAGTGCCAGTCATCTTATAACCCTTATGTGATGCCAGTCATCTTATAGCCCTATGAGGAAGATACTTAGGACGATAAGTTATTGCATTTATGGTGGTGGAATGGGGACCCAAATCAAGAACTGGAGTTCTAGAGAGTATAAGAAATGGCACTTTGATTGCCACCCAACAAAGCATCTTTGTCTGAGGGTTAGTGATCTCACTGGCAGGGCTCAGAAATGAGTCAAAGTTTTCAGATGTAAAACTAACACAGAAAAGCACATAGTTTCTGATCTGTGAAGTCAGATGGAGGAGCTGTTATCTGAAATAGTGCATGGCGTCTGAGTAATCTGCCAGACTTAACACATCCTGCCTCAGGAGTCCAGGTGGGAAACTTTACTATAAGAAACAAAATGAAATGCAAAAATACCTGCTAATAGTTCAACTAATGCGTCATCAACACTCTACAAATAAAGCTGTTAAACTACACATATCTCCACCACTGTAACTGCTGTGTGAGCTGGAAAAAGCCTGGAAGGATAGATTTAGGGAAATAGAACTTCCATCACCTGTCCTAATTAGGGCTAGGTCAAAAGATGGAATGATTTTTCTTCATTAAACAAAGCAGGGAGCTAGAGAGGCTCATTGGCTGTAGAGTATGGAAGAAATCCTGAGCCTCTGCTGGGTGCAATACACACACATGAAGACCATCTTAATGCTTGAGGAGCAACTGACATACAGGCACGGATCCGGAATAGATAAGCAAGCAATTCAGGAAGAAAAACACATCCCATCTCCCTGGGAGCATGTCATTCCATGATCAGAAGGATCCAAGTTCTCTCCTCTTTAGACACTCTAAAGCTTTTCTGGCAGATTATCCCTCCTGTTGGCTGTGCCAGGTTCAACCAGTTATCACAAGCTGGAGGGGGATGTTTCCCCACATTTATATTTGGCACGAGAATTTTCAGCTCGAAATGATGGAGCTGTTACAGAGGTAGTGCTTATGAGAGCAACTTCCTCCCAGATGGCCTCATAAAAGGAGGAGAGGATGAGCTTGTCTCACTGACTTGGAATTGCCAAGTCGGCAGAGCTAAAGATCAAGTTTTGAAAAGAAAAGGTCACGTTACACCATGTTAGCGCTGCTGTCCCTGGGATAATAGACAGTCTTAGTCCAGAATCACTCAAATCAACAAGAGTTTTTCCAACAACTTGAACAGCAGCAAGATCAAATTTTGAGGACATGATCTAAAGCCAGGGAAGATAATAGGAATCTTTCTAATCACTGGGATGGGCTTTACATCAGTCCCTAAATGACTAAGCCATGTTTGTACACCTGGAGAGAATAAATCTTAAAATGGACAAAAGCGTGGTGTTGCCAGTAGATGATTTTACATTAGTTTGATTTCAGATTTCCTAGGTTTGCAAACAGTGTTGTCTTCTGCAAAGATTTTGAAAGCTATCAACAGAGTCAGGTGAAGTTTTGCCTCTTTGCAAGGGTTTATAGATACCAAAGCTGGCTCAAAACCTGCCATTAGCCAGCAGCAGAACCTGATACTAAACCACAAAGGGTTTCCTGGTAAAACTAATATTAATAGCCTGCCATGCATTAGGCTGACAGAAGCTGAGCTCCCATCAGTGCTGACCATGGGAAACTGGCACACATTTTCTTTTGGGGGCAGTTGACAAGGGTGGAGAATATACAATGTGAGTGCTGCCATTCAAACAAACCTGGTACCTCTCACAGCTGCATTAGCTCCTGTGAAATGCCAATGCTGAGCAGCCCCTCGAACTACACAACTGCATAAATTTTTACTGTTTAGTGACAAGGCTCTGGAAGTTTTTGTGAAAACTGAAAAAAAAAAAAAACAAAACCCACATCCAGACAACACCTCCTCCCTCTCTCCTTGCTTCACTTCCCCGCTAAAAAGCATGATCCATGGTTTGTGATAAGGGTTCAGCTTCCAGCCAGTTGAAAATTGCCAATTGGAAACCAAATTCAGACAATTCAAATGAAAAAGTAAGACTCTTCTTTTAACTGATGCTGATTAACCATTGGAATGTCTTATCTTGGGCTCAGAATGGATCAGTAGACTGGTAATACACATTTGCCTGCAACCTGATAACGTCCGAGTTGGGAAGGGTCTAAGATAAAGTTTATTAAAATAAATAAAATAATTTATGATGGACCCAGATTCACAGAAATGCATTTTCAGAAGTGGAGCTGCTTTTCCAGCCTGAGCTGGATTTCAACCTTCAGCTGTTTCACATTTTTGCCACTCTGTGGCAAAATGCTTGATCCATGAAATCTGTCCTAATTTTCTCTTGGGTAAAAATATCCTGAAATCATAGCCCATGCCCTTGTGGCTGACATTTCATCTTGTAGTGGAGTATTTCAAACCACAAGGATAACAATTTCACGTTACTGGACTTATATGTATTTCATACTAACTGTCTCTGGCAAAAGATTTATAACTTGATATTGTAAGGTTTATTCTGGTGAGCGTATTAGGAATATCTTAATAAATAGGGCATTCATTGAAATATCCTATATCAGCCATAAGCTACTTCAAAACTGAAGATGCCTATTGTCAAATGAAAATTTTTCTCAACTGTACTTTATACACAGAAGTTACTTCTTGTACTTGCACAGAAACATCCCTACATTGAGGCAGATGCAACATGATTAATAAGCTCATCATGAGTAATAAGTTCACCCCAGTTACAGCACATCAGTCAAATCAAGTATTGCTTTTCACCAGACATGACACATCATGATGTGTAAGGCTGGGAATTTTGAAAGATAATGTTAGTGATAGACTGCACCCTTATGCAACATCTCAAATGCAATTTTAACTATCTCTGGAGTTACCATGTGGGTTTCTGCTGGAAGCTTTGGGCCAGGATCTCTGCTGACTTCCCTGAGTAAGCATCAAGTGTTCATAAGGATATTGACCTGCAATGTCCATGTCATCTTGTTACACGGGATGTTTTCAGGTCAGCCAGACAGGTTGGTTTCCAAGATTATTCAAATTAAGGTTTGAGATGGAATCATGCCTTAGGTAAAATGCTTACAAAGATCAAACATTTGAATAGCTTTTAAATAGGATTAAGAGGTGAATAAAACAGGAAAGAGCAAAAGTAAGCACTCAGGAAGAGGGTCAGTCAGTGTGGCTCTGAGTAGGGAGGTCTTCACTGGCTGTCCCTGAAGGCAGGACAGTGAGAACTGGGAACTGAGGGTACCTGTCTGATGTTATGAGAGATGGGTCTAACTGAACTTTACAGCAACTACTACCATAGAAAGGAGGCTTGGAAGAAACAAGTTTTCTCAAAAATCACAAGTCTGGTAACTTCCTGCTATATCAATGACCCCATTCTCCCACTTCTTCACCACCCAACCCAAAAAAGTCATACCAGGTAAAGAAATATCATTTTTCCTTTAGCCATCACGGTAGTAGCAGTAGGAATTGTGGTCTCACCCTTGAGTTTCAACACACAGAGCCCTGCAAAGGAGCTGCAGATTTAAGATGTGAAGCTTTATCATAAGAGCATCAATGTGTTTTAGACAGCTTCAAGACTCCCAAGTGTTAAAACCTCAGCTCTTTGGCATTTCTAGATACTAAATCCCAAACTGTGGCATTTTGACTGGCACTTGTAGGCGGTCACTGGTTTGCTGCTAATTACAACCTGGAGGTGTCTGTGAAGATCACTCTAACTTGTGGTATTCATGAAATGTGCAGCATGAGAAATATGTAGGCTGATGGGAATATTTTATTCTGACCTTTGCAAATTTCAATGGTGATTTGGTGGTCACACTGGTGGTAATTTGGTTTGGGGATCCTTTCTTCATTATTTCTGCTGCTTGATGCCTGAAGACCAACTGGTGCAGAAGTTAATGGCAAAAAAACTCTCCTAAACTGCAGTTAAGCATGACATAATAGGGACATCAATTAACTTAGGGCAAGGGTTTATGATTAACTATGAAAATCAGTAGCATTCAGTGGTGCATAATAGCAGAAGACAGTCTTCCAGACCACTGTATCACTACAAGGTCATGATCTCACAGCAACTTCTTAAGTGTTGTGACTGAGAAAATACAGATTTTCAGTGGGGGTTTTATTTTCGGTGTTGCTGCATTTGTAGTATCAGAAAAAGCCATTAATATGACTCTCTAGAGATGTGACTGCCTTCTAAACTTTTATTAAAGCAGCAGAAAAGATGTTACATACCACAGACTGTGACTATGTTAGCTGATATTACTATGTTGTCTTGAGATAAATCTGTACTCTATTCTGATAGCTAGCAAGAGGACTAGAAAAATTATCTACTGATTTGTGTATTTATAAACCATCTCACGATCTTAGAAAGGAGGTCAGAGAGAAATCGTGATAGGAAGAAGAGATTTATGGATATCTGTGTTTCACCCTGGATAAGAATTTGTAAGATGATGAGGTAGCAGAAAAGGCGATTCTGCTGAGAGCTGTTTTCTTTCAGCAGAGACCTCAAAGGCATGAGGCAGAGAAAAAACAGGCTGTTTGTGTGTAGCTCCGATCTGGCCTCACCTGGCCAAAAGGCCAACACACAAGTGATAGAGGCTGGTAGACCCTCAGAGTCCATCCCTATCTGTATTCTGGGTAACAAATTATGCGAAAGATTGCGACAAACTGGAGGGCGTTCAACAAAGAGCATCAAGACTATTACAGGGTGAGAGGAACTGAATTATAGGGAGAGATTATAATAAAACTGAAATATTGTTCTAGGCCAGGTCTGTGCTTAGAGCAAAGCTTTACACATATAGAGTTGCACTGGTTTATATTAGTGAAGGTTTTAGCTTTTAATGTCCTTATTTGCTTTGCAGAGAACACTTTGGTCCTTGGATTGTTATATGGAAGTCAAAGAGAATGTTTTGCCTCCTATCAGAATGAAATCTTAACAGATTATCAACAGGAGGAAGTCAGCTTTGTTTTCAAAGTACAAAATGCTGCAGCCAGTAGCAGAGATTTCTGCAGAAATTAAGAGGAAAAAAAATCATACAGTGTCATTGAAGGTCTCAAACACTGGTATTTAATTAAGTCCCAAAATTAAGGAACATTTTATTGTCTACCAAAAGTTTCATTGACCTGAGTGAGATTGGTCATACTAAAGGCTGAGCAAGATATCCCTCTTAGACCTAATTTGTGTAAAACAGGTGTCAACTCAGCAGCAGATACACAGCTAAATGTGTAGATAATAGCAAAAGCAAGAAAAGCCACAGCAGAATAGAAGAGAATACCAAAGTGAGAGGGAAAATGAGGTCCTTAACACTCACACATAGAGATATTCATAGTTACCCCTTCCAAACCTTAGCAGATTTTTTGTTATAAAGCTAACAGGTCAATAGACTGTGTATAACAACGGCTTATCTCTATAGCCTCTGTAATCTGCTGCTGAACTTCTGAAAAAATACTGCTCACACTCACAGTGCCTAATAACCATTTCAGAGCTCATTTCTAAAGCTGCACAGAACATTTTATAAATGGAAGTGTACCAGAGCATGCCATTGCAGAAAGTGTCTCAGTTGCTCTGAAAAAAAGGTCCACCACGAAGGAAACAAGTGTAGCTCAACATCTAAATAGCCCAGACAAGCAGTAACAGCCAGAAAAATGCATAAAATTCCACTTGCAGCAGCTGCCAAAAATATAAAATAAATAAAAGCAGACTTACTTCACCCATTAAATCCATCAACCCCTAGGAGATCCATTAACAAACCTACTCTCAACACCCCAAGGGTCCCACTCCCCAGGATGTTATGTTGGCCAGAATTGCCCTACCCAGTGAATGGTAACGTGCAGAGATGTCTCCCCTTGGTCATTCTGCAGGAGCTGAGTCTCTCCACAATGATTTTCCCCACACACCCCCTGTACCCCGGCCAAACATCCTGCACACTGTGTCTCTTCTGCACACTTCATCAGAGGGGGGGGATGACTGTGGCTGTGCCACTCCTCCCTCTGCGCTCACATCCAGACCTCGTGAGCTGGGAGCTTGAGCACAAGGTGTCAGACCTGGCGGGGAGCAGTGCTGGCAGCCTGCTCCGCTCCGCTTGGCTCACTGGAGAGAAAAGCTCCTTCAGCCTGTAGCCCTTTTACAGGAATCTTACAGGCTTCAGCCCCATGGGAGACATGAACATTAGAAGTACCTGTGAAATGAGTCTCCCGCTGCCTGCTGGGACTGGTGTTGGATTTGCTGTGAACATAATTTTCCACAACTCTGGGGCATTTTGGGGTAGCATAATCTGTAATGAGCTGTTGCTGATACACACGGTGCCAGGCACTGCTGCACCCAAGCAAGGTCCCCATCTTTTGCTACTCTGAAGGACAGTGTCATGCGTGACCACTCGAGCCCGATGTAATACCACCGCCTGCTGAACTTCCTCAAGCCTAAGCCATGCAGTAGTCTCCAGTTAATGGGGAATATATTCTTTTTATGCCCATGATCTTCTCTTGTCATCCAAAAAGGCACTGCAGAACATGGGGAAAATGGTTGTGAGCCTTCTTCTTAATGCTTTTCATTATGTTCTAAATAAGAATGGTTGATTCCTGGTTGCTATCATATTTTCACTAGGTATCTAGAGATATATACATAAATCAAAGCAATGTTTCCCATGGTACAGGCAAATCAAACCAGCAATTATTTTCTCATTTCATTTTTAACCACTGAACTCGTGTTTTATCTCCAGATAATGATGAATATGGTTCTGACACCAGAGGTCCACACGCTCCTGCTATACTTGTTTAGCACAGAGCACAAATAAGTTACTTGTTAATATATGAACTGTCATGTAAGAAGCCACAATTATGCATGATTCACCCCTACAAGCTATGTAAATCTGTGGTGTGTATATACGATAACAAATGAGTGTTACTTGATAGGAAAACACAGGTGCCAAGAACTAGGACTCTCTGTACTGCGGATGTCAGATACGGCATCAGTGTTAACACCCCCACTAACCCTTACCTGCAGGTAGACGCATTTCCAAAGGCTTATCAAGCAACCTCTATCACTTCAGTCTGTCAAAGCGCTGGCAGCAAGCCAGACCAGATCCTAACCGTGCAGCATTGTTTAGTGGGAAGGTACCAGAGAGCAGAGAAAGCACATGCCTCCTTCCATCAACCAAAAACTATGCCACATCCAGCTTCCATACTTTCAGTTTCGCATGGTCAAAATTTGGACCTATGCCTGTTCCTGCCATACCAGTTATTAAACAGTGGTGAAAAACCATAAAGAAGTTGTACCACTTATTCATGGAGCAGCAAGCTCATGAGTCTCACTAGAGACAGCTATCAGCAGGGAAAGCTGGAAACAGAGCACATAACAAGACATCTCAACCATCATATTGCCTGAAGGAGACATTTGTAAAGCTTTGGGTTGCTATTTTACCCATGGACAGCATCTGCAATGATGTCAGATAAAGGCTGGGGAATGACTACTTTTTCTTAACAGCTCTGTCCTCCTCTAAGCAAACATCAGGCCATCAGCTCTGTCCATAATCCTGAAAAACTCCATTTTGGTGCACGTAATGTGCCTGCACACACTGTGTGACACAAGGAAAGCAGGCTTCATCACCTGCTGACCTTTGTAAAGGCACATCCTTACAAACAGAAAGCAGAAGCACAATACAGACAGGTTTTCAGTCACACACCCTCACCTCCCATTTCAGCTCCCATCCTGACACACACAATTTAGTCTGATTTGTATAAAGCTAGGTAATTCATAAAATCTTCCAGGATACAAATAGGTCATTATACCTGATAGCATTTTCTTCTCTTCTTCATCTTCAGCAGAATTTATCGTGGGACTAACCTTGGTCACTGGTTCTGTCTTTGGCTAAGCAAATAGGGTGAGAGGGTGTCTGCCTTTTCCACTTCCATTTCAATCAGAAGTGTCAAGTCCACAAGCATGTTTTCAGCATCAGCCCTGGAAGAAGTTAACAGGTTAATGCCTTTAGCAGCTTCATTCCCACATGTGCCCAGCTTGCTTCCTGTCTCACTGTGCCAGTGAAGGACTGCATAGGTGAGTCTGAATTATGGACAAAGCAGGAATGCAAAACTATACTTTTCATTCCAGAGAATAAATATACAAAACCACCAGTTTCAGGACACATCCTGACCACTTCAAAGTAAAATTAAAGGTTACAGTTGTGGAGAGCTTCATATCAACACAATTTTTAACATTGAGATCATTGATGAAGCAGGTATGGAAAAGAGTGTTTTGTACTATGTGGGTCTGATTTATTAATGTTATAAATTATAGCTTAGACTAGCCTGAAATCAAGTGCTTGCGAGCTCTGTGTATAACACCTGGAAAATGAGCAAGTTGGTAGGCAACAGAAGCAGTTTCCTTCTTAAGATAAAAATGTAGACACTTGAAACACAAAGCAGGCTGTCCAAGGGTCAGGGTAAAAAAAACTGCTTTTGCTCACAGGTTTTGAATTCTTCTTCATGCCATTCTGTTAGTTATGGTATTGGATAACATCTTTGGTGTTTTCTTAGCCCCCAGTGGACAGTAACACACAACCCAAGCTCCACACACAATTGGAATAATCTGTGCTTTGGGAAAACAAAGGGTTCCTTTGAGTCACCATTAAAATGTGTAAATAGGAATGGGCAGAGTGCCTTTGGACAGGCGATACATTTTGGTATGTGTCCTTGATTCTCACCTACACAAAGAAAAAAGACCACCTCATTTTTCCTGCTCCTTGCTGCAATGCTTCATGCAAGGCTGTGAAAAAAAAAACCTAAAAAAAAAAATCACAGATTTCTTTCATTTGAAAGGAATAAAATGCTTCTAATTTGTACTCCCAGTAGGGAAAGAAACTGGTGGGCAGCATGAGTGAAACACTGATTAGGCTGACAGTGCAAAGATACAGCATGAAACTGGATATAATTACACCACACACATCATATTTGTTGTATGATGCTATTCATGGGGCTTCTTATCTTCTGAAAACTTTAATTTGTCTAAAAATTAATTAGAAGTTAGAGTGTATCGAGATGATACCTTGACAGATCCAGTACCT
Organism: Ara ararauna; assembly: GCA_028858755.1. Taxonomy (NCBI): domain Eukaryota; kingdom Metazoa; phylum Chordata; class Aves; order Psittaciformes; family Psittacidae; genus Ara; species Ara ararauna. The sequence continues at coordinate 7,268,966 of CM054380.1, read as the reverse complement.
CTCTCAGGTATTTCAGGATTGTCAATAACTGTAATATGCACACATCATAGCACGCCACAAGGCAGTTTTGGTTTTTTTCTCTCTCCCTCCCACCTTGCATGACAAGGTGTGCAGGGTCGCTGAAGCAGTTTCACTCTGACTGTTCTGGGTACACTTCCTTGGCACTTGATTTACAGATGAAAGCTGAATATATGTGGCCACATTCACACAAAGGAAGAGCAGATCTTTTGGTTTTTTTCTGCTGTGCAAGTTTTGCAGGGCAATTACTTGTCAATCGCCCTCCATTCCTGTTCATGCCCCTGAGGTGCAGTTTTGATACAGGAAAACATAATGTACTTTGCTCTGTACCCTGGGGAATAGCATGTGCATCAAGAAACTATCTTTTCATCTCTGTATTCATAGTGCCTCCACTTCCAGTTTCAGAGTTGCTCACAAATTCTTTAAGATGTTTCTCCCTGCAGTACATGCTTAGTTATTAACACCATCTTAGATTACAGATTTGCAAGTATGACTCAAAAAAGAATGGGGTCTCAAGGACCTCTAGTTTTCTACACTGTTTTATCTAGTTTACTTTCGAAAACAATGGAGACCCAGATCTTCTTACCTGTTTTTACACTCAAGCTTAGGTCAGTGTTTTTGTTTGCAAGGCTTGTTAACAAGCTGAGGTTTTCACCCTAGTAGGTCTCCTAATACTACAGGACATCGCCCTGGATTTGTGATTTCAATGCAGGGTTTTCTTTAGAGGGTGAGGAATTTTTTTATTAGAACCAGCCAGCCTGCAGAACTGAACTGTAACTAAAAATAGAAAGGATTGGGGTTTTTTTTAGATGTTAAAAATAGAGATGTATAGAAATGGTCATGTATAGGCTGCTTTTTACAAGAAGGCAGAGGTGCTCTGAATGGAAACATTTGCTATCTGCCATCTAGCCATGAAGTTTAACATTTACCATGCCGTAAGCTGCTGCTTGTGAAGTACAAGGTGAATATAGTAAACCTGGATGGTCTGAAAATGGAACTGATACCATGCTGAACTACACACGTTTCCAGGGGAAGAATGAGACATCTGGCCTTGTGAAGCATAAGCACCTACAGCTCTTCAAAGATAGGGAGGTGCAATAGGATGAATGAAGCGGAATCATCCCATTGCTATTGAGCTCTTCTAATTCTGCCAGTGGAACCTGCCTCAGCCCTTGTTCTGTGCACTGTGGAAAGTTGGATTCCTTCCAGTTTTGCTGAAAAAAATGACCAAGCCCCTTTTTCTCCCCTGCAGAACCTCTCAGCATCCACCCAATCCACTGAGCAGCTCCCAGAGATTCTCTCGAAAGTAATCAAAGCTCGCACTCATTTAGAAAGCTGCATCCTCTGCTAAATCCCATCTTTTTGGATCATGAATTATGTAGGATCCTATAAAGACAGATGGATTTTGTTTTCTGTGCTCTTCTTATTCCATGTTCCTCACAGTTAATTCGTGGCCATATTAATCTGTCGTATTATAGCTGAGATGTTCAAAGCTGTTAAAGTGATTTGGATACAAAAGTTACCAATAACTGGAATTGGAATTTCGCATCTGTTAAAAGGGGGACAAAAATATCAGCCTAGAGATCTATACGCCATTTGAAATCTGCTGCATTCATAGTTCTGTTAAGTATTAATAGGTTATTTCAAATGCAAAAACACTCCTTCACCCTTATTTTAAAAGGATATTTGCACTAACTAACTGCCCCATGAAGACTCAAGGTAGATTTCACATGGCATGGCTCAGACAGTAATTAATGCTGTAATATTCTACCCCAACTCATCTAACTGCCTTATTTTTTTTTTACCCTCCCTGAGCATTATAAATGGTTCACTAAGTTTGTAAGACACATTAACCATCACCTCCCCAACCTCCCACCACCACATAAATCCCACCCTGGAGAACAAGCTGTGTCTCAAAACTCTGAGGTCAAGCATTCATGACATTTTACGAGATGTCAGTACCATGTGTGTCAAATTCAGTCCTCTATTACCTTCAGTTTAGAGACACTCATATTTCCATCAAAGGATCTGATACTCCTTGATTTAATGGCTGAGGCAGTTTAAGTTTTTATTGTTGTATAGATGTCCTTTCTGCTACAGTTATGTGAAGCAGCCACAGTTCAGTTCAATCCTCACTAATACCAGGAAAATAAAGTGGACAACAGCAGCTTAATGTCAGTGGTCTTGTGGAGCTCAGTGTGCTGCTTGACCACCTGGTCCATGAGGACTAATATGCAGAATAAGAGCTCCCTTCCAAGACAGAGCAGAACAGGAGCTTACAAAAAACACCATGGGATTCAGAAAACAGAGAATGCTTCTCTCTGGTTTGATTCTCTTCCCTTTGCAAGACTACTCCCTGTAGAGATAAAAGGAGGGAGGGATGCACAAACAAAAATCAGACCTCAATGGAAGATATACCCAACAAATACATCAATTGTGCAGAGAAAAGATTTTGAGCAGGACCTCTGAGGTGTAAGTAAGCACAGGTCTCAGGAGCTGGACTTCTCAGCTGTGGATGGATTTGCTCAAGCACGAGGTCCCATCCTTTGGGTTCATACACCCTTAACTAATTGTTTTAGTGGTCATGTTAAAATGTAAACCTGAGCAACTGCTGCTTGTGTCCATACTATATGGAGCTAGGGTCTTCTTGCTATTTTGAAGTTAAATATGAAACTCTTGATGATTTCTAGAAAAAATTCATTTCATACACTGTTTTTGCATAGATGCACCATATATATATAGCCTTATACATATTCCAAAAGCAAAGCTGAAGCAATGTTTTGTTTTACGTATCTGTAGACATATTTGGCAGTGAATCATTATATAAATTATTTTCCTTTTGAAATGGCAGTGGTGCTCTGAAACAGTAAATAATAAACAATACTAAACAGTACATTTGTGAAGAAAAGTTTGTATTCTCATCATGAATGCCTACCTCTTAACTTTGAGAGCATAAGCCCAGGCTTTTCCTGGACTTTATGGCCACTGAATTAGAGAATGAAGCAAAATCAGATAAGGCATGAGGAGTTGGTAACTCTGTGACTGAGTCCTCTGAAATGAAGTGTTTGCCCCTGAAAACTTAGAAGCTGAAGGAGAACCTTCCCGCCTGTCCCTTAAACAGTGCCTTTGTGTCTACCATATGCATAATTGATTGTAAGCAAAGCAGTCATGCCAAACTCAAAGCTGCTTCATACATACGATCACGTTAGGGGAGTTGTAGGCCATGGAAAGACCAGATCTGATTTAAGCGTCAATTTTGGATGAGAAATTTACTCAGTATAAATAAACTTGCTGGTTCATCACTGCACACAGTAGCCTCTAAATAAAATATTTGATTATTCAGAGGCAGGATTCTTGCAGTTTGTCTCAAGGACATATTTTCTGTTTGAGTACATGCACACACACATGCAACCATGAACACACACTTGGTGAAACTCCCAGACCCCAACAAAACAGAAACCACACCTTGAACTATTGATAGACTCCTCTTTCTTAATCAGCTGTAATCCAAGAAAGCACTTCACCTGGGTTGTCTCTGAAGTCACCTGCCATATTTGCGACCCTGCATGTCCAACTAAATGCCACCATCTGGAAGTGGAATTCTCCCTTGACTGTAACTATTCCACTAACCTGTTCAACTTCAGGGCATATTCACACACACACAGACATGCACATGCGTATATAAATATATAGCTTTGAAGGTGACCTATTTTCCAGCTGCAAAATGCTGTCGCTATCAGAGGTTTTTGCCAGCTAGGAAAGGATATGAACTGGAGAGGTGCAGAGCAAACTGCAGTGTCTGCATTATTCAGAGGCTCGGCATGCCAGGTTCACAGGTGCTCGAACTACCCAGGAACCATTTGGCCCGCTGTCATGGAAAACATGACTTTAAAGATTGAAATTATCCGGCAAGAAAAGGTGTTTAACCAACTAGCTACTGCAGGACAATGCAAAAAGTCAAGGTTTTCTTTACATTTCTTTTTATTTGTGTTATTCTCCTCCCATCACCTGCTATAATGCTTGCCTGACATCCTTGGGAACTGCTGGCAGAGGAAAACTTTATTAGCTAGAAAATTCCCAAGCTATCTGTAAGAAATATTATTCACAGTTGCAACACTTCAGACAGAAAAAAACCTGCAGGAGGGAAAAGTACTAAAAATCATGCTCTAAGTCAGGACTGACTCTCCAAATAGAGACACCATGTATATAACACGATACAGTACATTTGAGCTGTGACTGCTTTGGCAAAGCTGCACATACAAATATTGTTGGGGAAGGAGGGCGTGAGAAAAAGGGGAAAGGGATCTTGCTCCTTTCCAATGTCCTGCCTGAAAATTGTGGATCAAATTGGTGGAGTAGCAACACCTGCCCAAAGCATGATTTCGACCATATTTCCATGCTGGTCTGGGATTAAGGGAAGAATAGTATTATTCTTCAGTAGAAACTGAAACCCACATTGTATCAGCCCTCAACAGAATCACACCTGCACCTGGGTGGCCAGAGAACATGCAAGAACCAAGCAAGGCTTCTTCCCTATATATATGAGTACTGTCTGACCTGCCCTGGAGGTACCAGGACTATTCAAGCCCAGTGCATTTTGTCTTCGTTGCCATCTCCCAGCAGCTCAAAATAAAGCAAGTAGCTATCCTGAGATAGAAGTCACAGCCACCATGCAAAACTGCACTGAGCTACCTCTTTCCACCCTTACAAGTTTATTACTGTTTAGCAGAGAGTGAATATTATTTTGAATATCTTCCTGAATATGCAGAGATATAATATCTAAATTAAATATCTAAAAAACAAAAGAAAATCTCTTTTTTCTCTCTGTTCATTCAGTTCCAACTCACTGCTAAATATACACCCAGAAGTACAGGATAAAAGTGTATAAAATTGCCCCACTGACTCTGAATTCAAAATCCAATTTCTAAAGTAACGGAGGACCTGACTGCCAAAGAAATTTAGGTACCTGGAGATGCAGTTAAGAATATTCTCAAATATTCAGACATGGTTAAGTCTTTTAACCCACTGATTTAAAAAGATTTCAGGATCCTGAATCACATTTTAGTACTGCAAGTCTCCTTCTGCATTACTTAGACATTGCAAAATGCGGCCATATATTTTTGCCCACATTTCCTACTTTGCAGAAACCAAATTATTTTCTTTCCTCTAAATATATATTTATAAATACACATGCACACACTGTAGCTCTGCTCTAATTGGTATTTGCAATGTAAGCACTGGCTTTTTCCTTCCTTTTCGGCAATGAAAGTAAACATGATCAAAGCCTACCAGAATTTAATGATGAAAATGTACCGTGTCTACAGTCTTAATGTTGTTGGAATGAACTTGAGGATAGGTTTACAACAAAAATAATTTTAAAAGGATTTCATAACAAATTCGGAAGGGGGGGGTCATATTTAGCTTCACTTTCCTTAGCATTTTTTATTTTGTCTAAGGGAAAAAGGAATAAACAAAGATGTTTAAAAATGACCTAGTGAGGGGCAAATAAACGCATAGAGACTTTATCCAGCACTTCTAAGGATCTTGGAAGTGCTACAACTACACTGTAGTCTCTTTGTTACAGCTCTGTATACATTTATACAAAAGAAAGATGAAAGGGGGGAGAGAGCGGTTGATATGGGTTGTGAGAAGTTGGTGGAATTAGATGGCAAGGGGTCAGGTTACAGACAATGTAAGCTAAAATGCATCAAAGGATATGAAGCAAAGGACTAGATCAAAGTCTAAGAAGCCAAGTACAAGAATAAAAGAGTGATAATTGTAGGCAGCGAGAGAAAGCACTGGAATAGAAATGTGATAATGGTATGACCTCATGACTCAGTCTTTTTCCAAGTCAGGTTCCCTGCACAGGGCACATAGGCTGGAGAGGGTAGGAGTGTATGTAGCAGGAGGGAGCAGTGAGGGGAGGACAGACAAATTCCGGGGCTGATAACCTTCCTGGGCTTTAGGGAAAAAAAGTCACTTTGCTTTTTGCAGTGTGTTTCATTCATAAGTTCTCCATACAATCACGGGGCTGTCCTCATAGGCACTGGTGTGAAACAGGGAGCATAAAGCTGAAGATCAGATCTTGCTCTCCTGCAGCCCAGAAGAACATAGCAGACACCAGCAGGAGTGGGTCTGTCATAAAGTCACAATTGGGCTCTATATTAGAGAAATTATTGGGCACTGATGCCTGTCTTTTCTGCGGCTAAGACATCCTGGCTGGGAAAGCTGTCATCGTTCAGAGAGCTTCTGAACTACACTCATCTTCAGCTGTAGGTTTGTACAGAGGAAGACATTCACATTAGATACTTGCTTTGATGGGAGCTAAATACATTTTATTGCCAAGAAGAAAATTCCCCTTAATATCTAATGAGGTCCCTCAGTCCCCACTGTCATACAGCATTGAGTGCAAGTCCCTATACACCCAAAATAGTCTACCAGACCAGGGGATCTCTAACCCTGGCTTGCTGAACCTATGATACAGAGTCTTCTTAGCTCTTATCAAGACCCAGTAGGAATCAATGGCATCACTTCAGTTGGCTGCATCAATGCTACAGTTTTTTCCATGATCTCTGAAATTATATATTTCCCCATTCAAATAGGTTTGAGTTTGAGACACAGCAATGGACATCATCATCCATCACGGCCAGCCCATACCTACATATTTCTTGGTGTCTTACCTGGCTGCACAGGGTAAAAACTCCTCTTGTCAACTGGTTACTGCACTTTGCTCCATGCTTGACCTATGGGAATGGGTAATAAACGAGGACAGTCATTGCAGGCAAGTCTCCATCCACTGACCACAGGGCTGAATTGGTGCCGAGACCTTACCCTGCTCCAACGGCTTTGGAAAAATCAGTTAATGCCAGCAAATAGCAGCTTCCGTATTACCTCCTTCAGTAATGCAGACACCTATTTCTGTTTTATCTGGAAGTCAAAAGAAGCACCACTCTCTTGCCACCCTCCTTCTACATGCAGGCTGCATTCCCTTCTCCATTAAAGCCTCAAGACATCTGTGTTCTCTTAAGTAGATGAGCAAATCACTCCCTCAGAGCTCCATTTTTTGCTCAAGATGTGGGCACCATTTATCTCTTCAGCTCCCTCCTTCCAATCCAGCCCACTCAGAGTCATTTGGCAATACACTTGTTTATTTTTCCAACTTAGTGTTTGAGCTCCATCTCAGTATTTCAGCTTCTCTGGCTCCTTACAGGCTTTGATGTACTGGTTGACAGGTGATGCTCCTGAAGAGCAGGTGATATTTGGAACCTGGTTTTGCCATCATCTGACCCCAGCACACTTGTGGAGGAATAGCAGCAGGCAGAAGCAGGGAACTCCAGTGGGCAAAAGCTGCTGACTAGTAGTCATGGCTGAATGCCAAGCTCCCTTACAGATATGCTGACATGGACCAGAGGTAGCTATGAAGTGTGGTGTGCTATGTGTTCCTCTCTGCCCTCACTAAACCCTCCTGCCCTATGCTGATAAAACAGCCCAGGAAACATTGGCAGGGCTGATCATGGTTCAGCCATGTCAGGCCTGATACAACTGATATGAGTCACGGAAGACAGAGAGTAAACATGTAGGAACTTTTGCTTTCAAACTTGCTTAATCCCATCAACTGTTCAAAATTTAATATAGAGAAGTTGCAATTACAAGGTCTAAAATGTCTTCTAAAGCTTGAAAGAGACACTGGCCACTGCTCTACACACTCTTGGGTAGCCACATTGGCATTACCAAGACCTAGATCCACCAAAGGTTCATCCTGTTGTGAACTGAATCAGCAGTTGTCCCCCTGTGAAGCCTGGAGACCATGCAAGAGCCTGGAAGAAACCACATGGAGGGCAGAAGGAAGTGCGTCCTGCACAATAATATGGAAAACTGGCTTGCACATCAGTAGAGAACAAGCCAGCAGAAAGAACAGGGTAAACCCCATTTATGTTATTTTTTGTTTAGGTGAATTTGTGCTGTGATTCTGACCTTTATAGGTGTATTAGAAAAAAACCCCTTCACTTCCAACAGTCTTCATAAAACATTGTCTTGATAATGTGTACATGCCAATTCCCAGATCCAAAGGGTATAGGAAGATTAAGGAATAGTGGTTCAGGGATATTTAAAGAAATCTGAAAGTATGCACAAGAAGCTTGTCTGAAAGGTTGCATTTTATTAGGTAGCTATTTGTTTTTAGACACTTGTGGAGGCCCTGTACCCAAAATTGATGTCATACAGTGTCTTGTGGTTGTCTACCCCGGAAATGTGGGTAAAAGAAACTTCCCTAAAACCAGTTCCTGTTTTTCTTTTCCATTTCCATTCTTTTTAGGGTTCTGTAAAGCATGTGACTGTCAATGACTCACACCTTGATGAAACAGCAAATTCAGGCAGGAATTTTTCCAGAGTGCTGTTAGTTTCGGTGTTGCTCAGTTTGGATTTGACCATATCAATTACATTCTGAAATATCAATAGTTATCGATCTCTGACCCTGGAAGACAATAAAGGAGCACAGGATGACAGAGCAGCCACTGTGCAACTGACACCCTACATCTGGCCAGGGGACATAACGCACAAAGACATTGACACTCCTCGTTACTCAAAAAGATAAAGCAAGCAAGGCTCACAGCTGTAAGAGTGGGGTCAAAAGGACAAAGAAACCTTATGGTCTTTCACACAAGAACCATGAGCTTTCCAAAGAAGCAGAAGGTGAAGATCCCTCTGACCTAAACCAGACTGGCCAGTTTCTTAACCAGAAAGACCCCATATTTTGTTGCATCCATGATTTTGAAATGAATCTGGAAATTTTGTATTCCCAGTTGTTTTCCATTGACATGTTTGGCCTTGTATAAGAAACTGTAAGAGACATCTTTAATGTTTCTTATGCAAGGGTGCAAAGGGAGAAAAGCAGTCAGTAATAGGTGTTGGGTGTACACACAAGTGTGAAGAATATGTAAGGTCTTCCAAAGGCACCAAAAAGAAAAAATGTCTTATATACACATAAATCACATCAAATGTTGTCTCTTTAGATGGTAACTGCAAAAAAAAAGTTATAATTTTGCTTTCTTTATGTTTCCTAAGCACGAGTGTCTAAAACTATGAGGTAGTTTGGTCAAAGTCTTCATGAAATTCCTTTTGAGAGAAAAACATCAGGTAGTTATAATCAGTCCAGGAAATCTGATAAGAAAGAGAGTGAGGGGACAGGTTTCTTTGACTGAAGTAGAGATGGAGGGATGAACATTTCCTTCGATTCTTTTTTGTCAAAGCTGATATAATCTTCATGTATAATTTCAGTGATTTAGGTAACGTTTTGGTTTTATATTCTTTCAGTGTCTGCTTCATTTGGATTATTTGACAGTAGTTAGAAAGCAGAACCATGTTTACCTGGCTTTGGGATTAGTGTGGTCCTCTCAGCATCAAACCCCTTAAGGTCAAAGCTGCATACAATGTGCTCCCAGGCATGTTGACAGTCCCACACAGCTTCTAGGCAGCTCAGCAATAAAATAGTATCCTATCTGGCAAGGTCCTCATGCCTCAAAATATTCTAAACCCTTCTGAAAGAAGACATTTCATTCAAATGACAAAAAGCAACAAAAATGGCACTCTCCCTTGCAATGCCACTGGGTTAGAGATAATTCAGGATCATGGAGAAAGCTGATAACAAAATCAGAGAAGACACAGATGTTTTGTCCTGATGCCTTAACCCCATTTACCTCTCTGTTAAAGGATGTTACTGCTCCCTTTAAAGATGACAACATCTTTTTAATTCTTATAGTTATACAACTGTTTTAGTCCAGAAGATCTGCAATCTGCAGATATTCAGATTTTCAACTGCAAGAAGTAAGCATCATTAGAAGACAAATTGCGATCTATGACCCCATAAGATGTAAATGGGACCCATGGATATTTAACTTCTGATCTTTCATGAAGAATTCAGTGATTAATAAAGCCCATGACTTTTAAGGGGGGCTGCCACTTTCTGAGCAAAATATTCTAGAAACTGCATGCTCTGAAGAGTTTCTAAAACATGTTCTTGAAGCTTTTTCCAATGCTTCCATTGCTTTAAAAGCCTTATTCAGCATGCCTTTCTGTGTGGCTGCTGGTTAAACAAAATGCACGGATGAAAAGTGTGACGGCACTCCCACATGTGTCTATTTGGAAATAAAATGTCCCTTTCTCTTGTCTACACAAGTGTCTGCAGTCTGCATTCCCAAGAATCAAAAATAATTTTTGGGTTGATCCATGTTGACTAATCAGCTGACTCCACAGTGACAGAAAGTGCTCAAACACATTCTAAACTCTGTGAAATTACTGGCTTGATTCAGATAGAAAGAAAAATAATAATAAAAAGATTATAGAGTGAATCCTTAATCTCTCTTCACCCGTTCCCAGAAGCTCTCTTTAGAAACTGCCTAGCCCTTATGTGTTTGGAGAAGACACTGAACCACAGAGAGCAGTGAGCTGCTTGTAGGGCCAAGCCAGGTAAGGCACATTCTGTGAGGATGCTCCTCCAGATCCTCTGCAATGGGGGCTAGCAGGATGTGAGTGATGAGGCAAAAATGCTTCCTGGGAAGTCTTTGGAGGAGGGATATGAGCAAACTCCTAGCAGCCCCAGACATCCACCAGCAACACCTTGGGGGCTGTGACACAAAGATTTATAACCTTTCCTTTTACACATTCTTCTCTTCTGATTCACCTACTGTGGTGACATATACTTTGTGCTTGGAGACACTCTCCCTTCCCCACCAGCAGCTGTGTTTTCATCACACACCCCGTAAAGCTTTTCAGATGCTGTTCTTGTTTCAGGGTCTTCTCTCTCCCCAGTCACTCCACTTTGCACCTGAGCATCCCCTTCAGCTAGGAACCCCCTCACAACTAGGAGACCCCCACTGGGAAACACCAATCACAAACTTTGCAGATGGATTCAAGCTATTCTTCACCTCCTTGTTCTCCTTTTCCCTTTACTTTTCAGTTCTGGGGAGACTCATTCCCTTGCAGGTTTGTTTACTTTTGAGCAGACTTATCGAGAATGAATCTCTCAGTCAGGCTGCATTAATGGCTCATCCTTGTAGCGTTGAATTTTAGACCAGAGTTTAGTCCAAGGTCATGATTTTTACCTTTTTGCTAAATGGTAGAAAGCACAAATTTCATAATGGGTTGTGACTATGAGTTAAGTTCGGTATAGCTGGCAGCTTCTCTTAGGCAGATCTGCAGCAGAACTGACCTCATTGGCTGAATGAATCACTTGTCCCCCTGGGGCAGGAATGTTTCTTCCAGGACAGGATTGAAGCTGCTTTCTCACAAAAGCACTATCAGTCCCAAACAGGGAGTTGGAAGCTGCCTGAGCCACACACCTGTCTTGTCGATAGCTCCTAGGCCTGCCAGGCATTTACCATTCAAAAAATATACATTTTTCATCAACTTGAGCTGAACTTTGGCAAAGGGTGTAGGGGGGAAAAGGAAAGGAAAGGAGGAGGGGAGGGACTCAAAGGTTTAAATGGGAGTTTTTGTTCAACCCTTGACAGAAATAAATATCCAAATCTGTCCATTTTGGCTCTAGTGCATTTGTTAAATGTGCCATGGCTAGAACTGTTACCCCATACCAGTTTTCCCATGATTGGTTTCAAAAATAATAATTGGTTTCTTTTAACAAGATTATCCCAGCAGCTTCAAGTGGAAGAAGTAAAAAGTACCCTGGAGGGAGAACAATGTGAAATGAATCAGTCTGGTCCCAAAAGGTGGTAGTCTCTATCCTGCCCCAAATTGTCCTATAAGTGTCACAGAGGAGAACTTGTTTCCACTTGGTTTGTGATGGGACATGTGCCATCATTGTTCCAGAAGCATTTGCCCACAATGTTAGGTAAGGAATAATCAGGGAGTGAGCTGGACATGTAGATCTGATAGCAAAGCAAACATGCATGAGAGTCCATTATTTGGACTTTTGGGGTTGTGACAAGCTCCCCATATAGGCACTGAACGCATCAGACCAGACACATGGTGGGGCCCTTGGTCTGTGCTGATCACCAGAGTATCACTGCAGCTAGGGGTAGTTGAGGAGCCTGGAAAGATGAGAGCTCAGGACAGCTTGATATATCCCAGTACTTCAGTATGTTTTCAGCTGCAGATGTACAAAGGAACTCTTCACATGCTTCTACCTAGAACTGGGCTTTATTTAGGTATTTATGGTTTGAGGCAATCCCAAGCTCAAATGCAAGCAGGGCAGAGAATGAATTGAAAGCAGCCCTGAGGAGAAGGACTTGGGGGTCTTGGTTGATGAGAAGCTCAACGTGAGCTGGCAGTGTGCACTTGCAGCCCAGAAACCAACTGTGTCCTGGGCTGCATCAAAACAAGTGTGTCCAGCAGGTCGAGAGAGGGGATTGACCCCCTCTATTCTGCTCTCATGAGCATCCCTTACAACTCCAACCATTCTGTGATTCTATGATTCTGTGATTTATGCCTTGATTATGTTGAATAAAGGCGTAAAGAAGAGTCACCTATTCCTGTGGCTATGTTTAAAAGATGCTGCCTCCAAGACTTACATATTTTTCATGCCTGATCCATACCTCCCATGTGCTAAGAAGCCTTTAAGCTCTTTTTAGCTGATGAGACATGAGCAGGTGGTCCAATTGTGAACAAAATGTCAGAATCCCTTTCCAGGTACAAAACCCCACTTAGAGAGACAGTCAAGCTATGCTGATAAACGTCAACTAGCCCCAGGCGCCACCAACCCCCAAATCTCTGCTTTCAGTGCTAACATTAACTCTAATTATGTTCATCCTAAATCTGCTTCCAATCTGTTTTCATTACCTTCATTCACGTTACTTTACTATCACTTGCCCCTGCTTGCTGGCCTGATCTATGACCAGATCTATTAGCAAATCTGATGCATCATCAGCTTGCATGTGGCACTTCTGCCTTCCTTGACCTGCAGTGTAGCTGGTACACTTCAGCTGCAAGATTTCTTCTGCTGGAACCAGCTTCATGGCTCTTTTCAGATTATTACAAAAAGCCTGTTCCTCTTTCACTGAGGTCAGCAATTGGAATAAACGTAAACCCTGATGTGTCATAAGTGGGAAGCTGTCCTTCACACTACATAAACAAACAGCATGCATGTTAGACAAGGCTTGTAAATAGGTAATTTCATTGGATTTCAAGGATCTCTGATGGCTTAAAGGTCTGCATAAAAGCAAGTTTGTTTTTACAAAAGTGCTCTCTCTCCAGCTAACTGATCTTTCTAACACCTAGAGAGAACAGTGATGTAAACATACCTGGGAGATGGCAACTCTGCTTTCTGCAACATGGTCACGTACAAAGTGATAGGATAGCAAAGGTCTTTTCTGATTTACCTGTTCCAGTTGCTGTATGCTGGACAGCAGTACTGTTTGCAGGTTACATCAGGGAACATGCAACCAAGGGCCCAGGTTTTCAGATGTACAAAGCACCCAAGGTCCCACAGGTCACAGTGGGATGTGTAGGTGCTCTGTGTTCCTGAAAACAACATTTACAATTTAGATCAGCATTTTATGTCTAAATTAATAAACTCTCTGAAGATTATCTCTATATTTCTGGAAGGGGTCTGGGTACTTACAGATTCCCTTGTGCCCACTGAGTACTGCAGGCTCAGCTCTGAAAGTGTCAGAAAAGCCAATGTCATCCCAAGGAGACCTTAGAGCAGCTTCCAGTGCCTGAAGGGGCCAACCAGAAACCTGGAGAAGGACTTTTTACAAGGGCAGGTATTGACAGGACAAGGGGAAATTGCTTTAAATTGAAAGAGGATAGATTTATATTAGACATTAAGAAGAAGTTCTCTACTGTGAGGCTGGTGAGGCACTGGCATAGGTTGCCCAGAGAAACTGTGGCTGCCCCATCCCCGGCAGTGTTCAAGGCCAGGTTGGATGTCGCTTGGAGCAACCTGGTGTAGTGGAAGGTGTCGCTGCCCATGGCACAAGAGTTGGAGCTAGATGAGCTTTAGGGTCCATTCCAACCCAAACCGTTCTGCAATTCTATAATTCTATGATCTCTGGGTGGATTTTATAGGCCTTTCACAAAGGTTTCTTTTCTTCCATTTCTCAACTTTGATACCCTCACTTAAGTAAAATATTACCATATCCTTTCAGCAGAAAGGCTACTCCCATATTACTGTGCAATAAAACAGGCTTTCACCACATTCTTTTCTTTATAAAATGAGTAGAAGGAATACCAGCATCACTGGAAAAAGCATATTTCAACTGACAAAGCAGAAAGAAGTTCCTGAAAAACTAAAGAAGGCTCAGTAACTCTCTTCTTTTTTGTGAGAAACAAAATTAAATCCAGTATGTCCTTGATCTGTGCAACTGAAAGAAAAGGATAAAGAGTTGCACTCCAGGGTCCTTGAAGAATAGAAATACCTAAAAATTCGAGCAAGGAATAGAATAATAGGAAAACCCCCTTTTGAACATGATGTAGTAAGATGTTCCTCATATGAAGTGTGTCTTTTCTGGAACAAACATAGGTGACTATCTCCTTTACAATCAAGGACTTAGGACACTGTCAATGTGAGGAGCAGTTATTTGGAGAGATGCATAATATAAACTGTAGCTATGATTCAAATGGCCTATTAGCATCACAAGGTTTCTTCTTCAGTGTTTGAACCCTCTACAGAGATTAATAACTTTTGGATGTTTGAGCAGCAGGTCAAATAACTACTGTGTTTTAACTCTATTTATGAGTGGTTTATTATTTGTGGTATGTATTGCCTATCCATCTAAATTACTAGGACTAGGTTTCAGGGCTTTTTTTAACTTTTCTATAGAAATTAGAATGTCCTTCATTAATGCTAAGTCAAGCCAGCGCTTGTTGGAATAAGGGAGGCAATCATCTAGGATGAAAAAGCATTTTGAATTCCTAGTATCTTCAGTCACTTTCTGAGCTTCACACAAGCATTCTCCTCCTGCTGCTTTACTGTTTCACACTTGGGCAAGAAGGGACCTAACTCTGAACGGCTGCATATTGCCACTGATGTGTGGAGTCCCCCATTCTGTAAAGCTTAGCAGTTTTCTGGGTTGGACACTCAGAAAGTCAGTGAAGAGGAGTGTCATTCGGGGTTACTTTTCTGAGAGGATTAATGCCTTAATCAAATGACTCACCCAGAAGAAAAAATAGCAGATGCTGTGGCATTTCAAGTGTCCTTCAAAACCAGCAAAAATTCTTTATGCTCACTAAGATCAGATATATGTGTGACGGTCCCTATTCAAACTGTGTTTGCAGTTTGCATATTTCTGTGTAAATGTGTGTCTTACAATTGGTTTGAGGATGTGCTTACAGTTGCTTTTACAAGTCCTCATTCTTGACAGTTTTACGGATGTTTGCACTAAGTAGCTTTTAGTGGCATACTGGTGAAACTAGGCACCTTGTTTTCCTTTCTTAAAGGCCCTTGGTTCTAATACCTACAAAGACTAATCCATTTGCCTCAGCTAATCCAGTCTAAAAGTACTCCAGTGCACTTGAAAGGATGTCCTGTGAGCAAAACATCTCACCTTGAGAATGGGGAAAAACTTGTTTTGGAGGTTGCTTCCCTCTGAAGCATCAACTCCAATTGGCTAATCTATTTAGCAAAATTAATGAGAGGTCCATGGATTGAGTTTCATGGCAGACTAAAGCCCAGCTTTCTCAAAGAAAGGAATTCATTGTTGAACCTTTGATGGTCTAAAGGAGGAGAGGTGCATTCATATGTTTTGGGTAACTCCCTCATCATTACTAAGATAAAATAAAAAGGCTTTAAGGTTTCTTTCACCAGTCGCCCCACAAGTTGGCAATTATATAGGATTACTAGTATCCCATAGACCTGAGCTACCAACAGCTATTTTATTCACTTGTGTAATGCATTTTATGGTAATAACAAAAGAGCCCTTCAGGCTATTTTGTGGTCCATACAGATTTTAAAGGAGGGGGAGCTCTTATTTTTGTTTGTGTTTTGAGTGGGGGCGACAAGCAAAAGGGGGGTTGTTCTGCCAAGAGATTAGTGTGAAAGAATGAAATTAAATGTTTCGGTCTTGTTCAGTTCTAGTCTAATCAAGCCTACTCCCAAATTAATGAGCTCTTACCGCGGGGAACATCTCTTGATGCTGGAAGGCAGCAGTAAAGCTATGCAGTTCTATTTCGAAAAAATGTAAAGCAATATCCTTTTTGGCTTCAGATAAAACAGTGAAAGGAGCATTTTTCATCTTTTAAGGTTTGATTTAATGCTACACTGACTTGCAGGTTTTGTGTTTATTGGAGGCATTTTTCTAGAGAGCTGAACAAATTGCCAATAATTTGAGGGTTAGTATTCTGGTCTATTTTGGCTCATGGTGAATGAATAGTGTAGGGCAAGAAAGTCTAGCAAGGGAAATTAAATTCCAGTTATTGTGTGAAAAGGACTTCCTAAACCCTCTTCTTGGTCATACCAATCCTCCTTAAGTCCCATCTTCTAATAGCCCCTTCCTTGTTCTTTCCTGAAGTTGTTCTGTACTGCTCTGGCTAGCTGCAGAAGAGTCTTCAGCTCTGGAGCAAGAGTTCTTTCATGAAGGGAGAAAGTTTTCCTTAAAATGTATTGTGCATCAATGGCTCACAAGAGCACAGTCTGAGGTGCTCCTCTCAGGCTGGAGTAAAGCACAGGCACAGGTTTGTAGTGCCTGAGGGCTGTAGATCCTGGTGTTGTGGAATGATACCACATGTGAGAGTCCTCAGTGTGCCAATAGATTCAGATCACCTTGACGTATTCCACACTGCCTGGAGCAAAATCCATACATTTTCTACAATAACACCCACACACAGTTTTATACTACCAAAAGCTAAGGCTGGCAGATCTTATACTTGCCCATTGAAGTCTCATGTGCAATTGCCGTTTGCCCTTTTGTGTGTCCATTATAGAGCTTTTATGAATTATCTCAGTGCATGCTTTTTTTTAATGTATTTAGCACAAAGAGTGGCTGGGGTTCACTGAAACCATGTGTGGTTTGTATTCTCTTGTAACCTTGTAATTTCAACGGTGTTTTCAGGTCTTATCTACAGTTGTCTATATAAAAGCATTGTACTGAATCAAGGTGTTTTCATATATCTTTAAGCATCCAATTATATTGCTATTGTAGTTTGAGAATATTCCACAAGCATCAGTTAATATTTACAAAACCCCTGTGAGATAATACCTATAAGGATTAAGCCCAAACTTGTCATATTTTCTAATCTGAGTCACATAGGTACAGACTAGCTAAATATATTGTACTTGACAGGACAAACATAGAAATACACAAATCCAGACAATTCCAAGTCTAGGTCTAGGTGAGATCCTATTCTTTTTTTGTTTGTTTGACAGGCTGAATCCTTCCTTGTATCAGGGCATTACAGAATAGAAGGTATTCACCACGGAGAAGTCATGGAAGTCACATGGAAGTCACATAGAAGTCATATGGGAAGTTTCCTCTAAGTTATTTATCTAGCACCACATTCCTCACAGACTCTAAAAGAAAACTGATGATTCTGTTCAGGGATTCAGGTCATTCAAACTCACCATTATCTGTGTTCTTCACCATGGTCCCTGCCTCATTTACTCTCTGCATTCCAGCTCCTGGGAGGTGTGAGGCAATGGCCTGGCTAACAACAGATTCCTTCAGCACAAATCATGATTCATTTCCTCAATATCATTCTCAAGTAGTGCTAGAGGCCAAATGCCAGACCCTACAACTCAGTTCTGCAAACATTTGCTATCAAAATACCCTTGCATTATTATTTTTAAGAAAAAAAAAAAACAAAAAAAACCAAAAAAACAACCCCACCAAAACCAAAACCAACAGGGCTTCCCATTGGTAGAAACCTACTGAGTTTCATCTTCCCAACCAGCAAGACTTGGCTTTGAGAGAAACAAGGTATACCTCTATATTTTGAGCTAAGGGAAGAACTGATATCAGTATATATGCATCATTTTCCTCTGTGAGCAAACCCTTATGGGGGACAGGGCAAATGAGTTGTTGACAGTCTGCAAGGTGGCAGACAGATGTGGAAAAACTGGCCTCCAAATTTGGAAAGGGATATAGTGATATCTCAGAGACCTATTAACCCACCCGATATTTATCCCTTGCTGCTGCATCTCAGCCTGCCTCTTACTTCTCTGGAGTACCCACCAGCATCTTCATGTTTTCTTCAATGCTGTAGGTAAGTTAGGAGAGTGAGAGAAAAACTCCTTGCTGTATATGCCGTATTGAATGGTCTTCATTAGTCTAAAAAGCAAAGACGTGGCCTGGCTGTTGAAGCCACTGTCTACAAGATCAGTATGTTGCTCTCAAGAGTTTAACAGCTTGAGAATGTGTAGGCAGCAATGTTCAGTGATTTTAAAAGTTCTCCTCTAAGAAGCCATTTCTTTGTCCCAAGGTGAGCTCCCCAGATAATTTTCAAGCTCCTACTTCAAAGCAAACAGCACTTCAGACTTCATAGAATCACAGAATTGTTTGGGTTGGAACGGACCCTGAAGCTCATCTAGTTCCAATTCCTGTGCCATGGGCAGGAACACCTTCCACTACGCCAGGTTTCTCCAAGCCCCATCCAACCTGGCCTGGAACACTCCCAGGGATGGGGCAGCCACAGTTTCTCTGGGCAACCTGTGCCAGGGTCTCACCACCCTCATAGTGAAATTCTAGATGAAATACCTGCAAACAAATGTTTTAAAGCTGTTGTGGTTTAAGCTGTAAATCACGCAGCCCGTTCACTCACTCCCCGCTTTCTCTTCCCCCCAGCTCCGAGGGGAGGGCGGGGAGGAAATGGGGAGAAGAATCAAAAGAATGTAACTCCCATGGGTTGAGTTAAAAACAGTTCAGTTACTAAGGTATAACACAAATCACTACTGCTACCACCAATAATAATAATGACCAGGGAAATACAAGGGAAGAGGATGCAACTGCTCACCACCCGACAACCGAGCCGTGAACTGAACTCTTCCGGGTTCCTGCCCCCAGTTTTACATCCTGGGCATGACATACTGTGGTATGGAATACCTCTTTGGTCAGTTTGGGTCAGGTATCCTGTTTCTGCTTCCTCCCGGCGTCCTCTCCTCCCAGGCAGAGCATGAGACTCAGAAAGTCCTTGGTCAGACCAAAACATTCTAAGCCATAACTATAAACATCGGTGTTATCAGCACTGTTCCTAGGCCAAAAGTCAAAAACACAGCGCTGCACCAGCTACTACGGAGAAAAAATGACTGCTACTGCTGAACCCATGACAAAAGCTCAAATTACTTTTCATCATGTTTCATCACTTCAAAATAATGGAACTATTTTTGCTAGAGAATTACACAAAATATTCAGGCAGAGTAATACACCCAGCATGGAAATTTCCTGCTTTGACCATTGCAAAGCCTTGTTACCAACTCCTTGTGATTTTGACAGACTCTAAGAAGAAAAGACAGGCTCTTGTAGCAATAGCTGCTGGTGTCAGCTCCATGTGGAATGACACCAAGAGCCAATATTGTTGAGTGGCTTTGCTCTGCTTCTTTTTGCTTCTGCTCAGAAAAAGGAATATTTTCTTAGTAAAGGCAACAGAACAGGCCACAGTTGTATTTTAATTAAGTGGTTTTAGACTTGTAATGAACTGTAAAGACAGAACTAAACAAGGAAATCTGTACGACAAAGTCACAAATGTTTTTTTTTTTCCCCAGAAAGGATTGCTATGGTCCAACAGTCTGGCTTCCTGCAGATCGAGGTTGAAAAGCTACAGCCTGAAAGCTCAAGGTGAGCTGTCTTCATTGTGGGCCACAGAGCAGGGACTGATGACAGGCAAGGCATGTTGGTTTGAACCAGAATTTAAGTTTATAAAATGTAAATAGGAGTGCAGCAAGACAGATGAAGTTGCAGAAAGGGCTGAGAGCAGGAATCAGGGCAGCCTGTCTACAGGCCAGCATGAAGGTGCAAACATTTGTGGGATGTGGCAAATCTAAATGTCTTTCAGCTAAATGCCTCGCCAAAATGCAGCAAGTGTTCTTTTCAAATAAAGCCTCCCCTTATTTATCTACCTCAGCCACATAAGCTTTTAATTAGACCATATGCATAGCTTCATGGAAAGCTCCCTGAAACTGGAAAACTCCAAGACAGCTTTTCCAAAGTGAAAGCCATATCAAGTTGCTCTTGTTCACGGCATGCCCTTCTCTAGAGAAAGAAGCAAAATTAAGAGTTCAAAGCAGATGACAAACACCAACACACCTGAAATGGCTTAAGGGATTATTATTATTACTATGTCTTACAGCAGTCACATGCATCTCAGGTCAGAGACTCCAAAGTCCAAGGAAGAAAACCCAGCTGGAAGTACTGTCACATCGTTCTGCTTATCTACCTTCAGATGCCATCTGACACATTTCTATGCTTGCTTTCACGACAAACGTGAATCATTCATATGTAGCAGTGTCACTCTGACTAGTAAAACATCTCTGGCTCAGCTCACGCTGTAGCCTTTTTATGAGGCTGTCTATCACTCCACATAGTTGGCAATGATGTGTGGACTACCACGGATCTGTTTCTGATCATATCTTCCAGTTAGACTGCAAATGAGAACTCCTAATATGGGGCTATCAGCAGACAAATTGCTTAAGCCTAACAATGCCACGTGAAGAAGTGTAAACAACTGGAATCTGCTCCATTTAAGCAATGCACAATGCTTGCATTGTGTGCCCAAAAACAACAACTGGAAGGATATTTTCTGTATTTTTAAGCTGGTCTGTTGCCAAAGCAGAACAGGAAAGCACACAAAAAAGGGAATGTTTTAATGCATCCACTGACACCAGTTCAAACTGGAGCAGGATCACAGAAAACTCCAGTCATTCGAAAACTCAAATGGTTTGCCATTGAAATTCCCTCCGTGAAGTAATTTTGGGAAGACTGGTAAGACTGAGAACAAACAGTAAACAGAAAGACATGTCACTCCTCAGAGCCTGGGTTTATAGGCACAACCAAACGAAGGTACAGCTGGAAACTGGTCATCCTATGAATATTACCTTTCCTCCAGCTACCACAGCTAAAAGGAAGAGAGAAGGCTGCAGTGCAGATTGGCAGTCATAACTTCAGCATCTTTGTTCTTGGCTCTCTCCCCCTTAGCACTAACACTTCCCTGGCTGCAGTATTTTAGCTAGATTGAACATGTAGACTTCTCTGTTCTGTTTATTTCTGTCCCTATTCATCTCAAAATATGGACAAAGAAAACTGGCTCGCTCTCAGGTGACAAGCTGTGGAGCTTCATCCTCTCTCCATTCCAAATTACTTAGGAGAGCACTGGACATAGAAGGTGGCATTCACTAAAGGAACCCCTTGTAAGACTGATACCATTCAGTGAGCACAGAACTCTAAAACAGAGAGAAACGATGTGTGGATACACATTATTGTCACAGGATGTACAGCCTGAAAGACCTGGCACGAGCCTGAAGAAAAGCACCTTTCAGTGATAAAAATGTCTTTGGTTAATAAGGCTGTTTATTTGGGC
This sequence comes from Ara ararauna, assembly GCA_028858755.1. Lineage (NCBI taxonomy): Eukaryota > Metazoa > Chordata > Aves > Psittaciformes > Psittacidae > Ara > Ara ararauna. The sequence goes on along the minus strand of CM054380.1, from coordinate 7,247,492 downwards.
CTTTCTTGGTTTTTTATTTGTTTAGTGGGGGTTTTTATGACAACAGGATTAAAGTCTTCTCACCTCAACTTGGAAGCTAATCTGCGTCTCCTAGTCATAAGCCCTTCTTGCTACGATGTAGTTTGCGCAATCTCAGTTACGAAATCAAGAACTGTAGCTTTCTCCAAAGTCTTTTGCCATTCTTGGATGAGTATGTCCCACTTTTGCTTCCTTTAAGAGATCACTCCCACAGAGAGAGAAAAAAATTAGCCTTGAAATCATATACTGGCCGATGTTTATTGCTTCTTCCTAGTGGAGGAACCCTTGGAGTGCCACACTAGTGTGAGCACATCAATTTTCTGTACACGCAAGAAAGCTACTGGCTTGGAGCAAGATCTCAGAGGAATTATCAGTTACTTATTCCCCACATTCACCCAAAACTAATATCCACAGGGAACTGTCACCAGTAGTTTCATGAAGATGGTGATCAATCAAGTGACACCTGCTCTGCAGTCTTTGGCACTTTCTCCTGCTGTCACTGTCCATAAGTATGCTGCTTCTGCAAGGGTTCACTTGGGGGCATTTTACTTGTGATCCACCATTCCTTACTTGGTATATAGCATAGAGAAAATTCTTGCAAAGAAATGTGAACAAATGCATTCTTAATTGCAGTTAGGAATGACAGGTTGTGGCCCTGGGAGGAAATGTCAATGATCATTTTTACTTCTGTAAAATTTAGAATTGGATGTATCTATCAATAGGACAATTCCTTGCTGATTGATTATACACATAATTTTCATACAGCAATCCTAAAGAGAAAACATTCTGAAGTCAAGAGAAGGATATGGACCAATGTATTCTCTGAAATTTCAGCCACCCTCAATCTGGAAGAGAAAAGCTGTCCATAAAATATGAACTGCAGCATTTGAAATAGAACAAAACAAGTGAACTTAGAACCCAAAAGACTGCAGGAGTCCGGGAAATAAATGGGTTGATTGATGAATCAGCACATTGCTTTCTCTTTGGGCATCATTTTCACCACTGATAATTTTGATCCTGAACAAAATGAAGCAGGGAATTGAAATTTCATTGCACAGAGATCTGGGGATTCAAACAATCATATAATTTACTTTCAGAGCAAAATTTATCTTCACATGGAAAACCTCTGCTTTGCTAGAAATTAAAAGTTGTGTTTTACTCATGGCTGTTTTCTCATGTAAAGTAATAGATACTACAATATTGATTTTTAAAAACAAATGACAATTTCAAAAGAAAATAATATATCTGCGGGGTTTTTTTCAAGCATGGAACTAATTTAGGATGTTTCAACATTATTGGAACTTTTTCATTACTTTTTTTTTTTTTTTAATAAAATTTCCCCAAAAGCAACATTAGCTCACAAACTGCTTTTTTATTATTATTATTTTAGTGCTACTGCATTTTACTGATGGGAGCAAAACCTCTTCTCCAAAGTTTTTTTCCAGTGAATACTAGTCCTGAATCAAGTAGGAGCGTGTCTGAAAATCTTTGAGATGGAAGATTTATTATGTATCACTGGGAAAAGAAAGTTATTCAGGGCCAAATTCTGATATGAGCTGGTTTGTGCAAATACACTGAGCTCCAGCCAGTGAAAATGAGGACTTTTCAATGTATTTTGTGCTCTAAAAAGGAGAAGTAGCCAGTAAAAAGGCAAAAAAATATTAAAGGGTAACAGTAAAAAAAAAGTGTAAAAAGGGTAAATAAGTGTGTGCATGTGCACACACACATGTACAAACATAACCCATCTTTTACTGCCCCTAGCACTCAAGATAAGCTTTCTAGATTATTTCAGAAATCTTTATCTTCAATGTGATGGTCCATATCTATATGATTGTCAGGTGGTTTTATTGGGTTCCACTTCTTTAATGTTATTTTTTAAAACGGATTCTATCTCACAGATTTTTTTATCTTGTGAGATAGAATTTTATAATCCTATGACCAGATATATCAACTAAATTTTGATACTAAATAGCGAGACCACATTTGCCAAGGAAATCAGCAGGTAGCTTGCCTGTCACTAAGACTTTCCCCAAAGGACTGTAATTGGATGTTAAAGAAAATACTCACTTTATGGAAGCATAATGATTTGTGGATTACAGAAGTGCCCAAACCAGCAAAAGGGTTAAGGAGGTTGTGGTAGAAGTAAACCACCATGTTTCTTGAGCACAATTAATTATCCTCACTACAACAGCTTGTATTTTTAGGAAGATGGTAAATAGAAAGATGTCTGTGTTACCAAGCATCAGAAACCCACTCAGACCAAGGCTTGTCTGAGAATGTTAGTCTGACAGTATGGCTTTACAGACAAAAACATTGTGATGTGTATCAAAATACAGCAAAGGGATAACTGCTCTGCCAAAATGAAAGCCAGCCCTCACAGATGTGAAGCACAACAAGCTGGAGTGATTCAGTCCATTCCTATAAACAAGATGCAATGGAAAGAGGTTGCATAATTAACCCATTGCCCTAATAAACAGTATTTAATATGCCATCTATTTAAAATTACACTGCTATCAAAAGCAGCATTTTTATTTCTCATTTAAATTTTGTTCAAAGCAAATAAACTCCTGTCTGCGGTATTGCCCTAGGCAATAACATTAACTGTTCCAAATGTGGGGTTTTGTGGCTTGATTTACAATGTTATGGAATGACCGACATTATAGTGCTTTTTGAGTGACCTGGATACAACTGAGAAACACCCAGCACTCATCTGGAGGAGGGAGCAACAACAACTTAGCACTCTCCATGGCCACCTGGATCCTGTTAAGTGCAGGCATAAATCAAAGCAACCTTCACATGACAGAGGCTTGTCCAGGCTGAGACTAGGTCAGATCCACTCCTTCAAGCAAACTAAAACTGAACTGTAAAAAGTTGTGGTATTATAATTTGCTTTGTAGCTGGTCCCAGAATCATTTCACTATGCAAGCTGAGGAAATCACAGTCTGGAAGAGTCAAACTTGTCTTCTTTCCTGTGCTTTGGACTCATCTGCACCTGTATCCAAATTTCTTGGACAAGTTTGGCCATGAACACAGGCTTGGCCTGCACTTCAGCTGTAATATTGACACTGCCACAGAGGACAAACAATTTGCCTATTTTCACACTACAAACTGATGGCAAAGCCAAGGACAGGACGTAGATCTCGGAGGAGTCAGTTATTAGGCTCTTCCCTAGACACCAGTGCTTGCAGGGAGAACAGTGTTGACGATTAGATAGATCTGAGTTTTTCAGATGAGATTGAGTCTGAGATGAAGATTTCTGCAGATGATAGAACTTCAATATAACACCTCTCTACGTGGAGAAAAACTAGTTAGGAACTACTTGGCAATTGCACACTTTCTAGTCTTCCCTAACCTATCCAAGATAGACTGTAATAAACACTCATTTGATATATATATATATATTTCATTTAGAATAGTAAATATTTATTCTTCTAGAGGTCCAGAGCTGAGCAGCACTGAATAATTGAAGTTATTCCTGTGTGTATTGGTAGTCTTCACCTACCCTAATGATACCACATGTTTACTTCAGCTCTGACATGCATGACCACCCTTCCATATTTATCCTTCATTGTGGCCATGATGTGAGTGGAGAATGCCAATCACTCCAAACTGTGTAGAGCTTGTATTAAGGCTTGTATTGAGGTGACAGCTGTCCTCTGCAGTGAAGGAAAAGATTCTCTATAGGCGGTCTCTAAAAAAGGTACATTTTGTGGTACGTTGAAGTATGCTTGGTGTTTTTCATATTCAAATGGACAAAACTGTGGTTGAATCTGTGCACAAAAATGACAAAGTGAAATGTAGGAACAACAGGTAAAACTACTGAAAATAAAGATGTAATTCACCTTTAACACATTTTCTTTCTTCACTGTTGGTGGAAAAATGCTGAGTATTATCTGTAAAAATCCATTAAGAAATCCATCCCCTGATGTGGAATTGTACTTTATTTTTTATTGGCTCCTATGTAGTCCTTATCATCAGATTATAAACCATTTCACTTCTGAAACATCATAAAATCACTGTCATTAAAGCCCTGGTAATTAAAGCTTGTTTGAGATGGAACAGCCACAGAGTTTGTAATCCACATGAGAAAATTCCTAAAGCTGTCTTTTACAAAGAGTTTTGATCAGAAACTCTTTCCAAATACAGGCAGCTGAAATGTCATAGAGACAAACTCGAGGTAATCTTAATTCATGTAACATTGATTCACTCAGGAGCTCATAGCTCAAAATAGTCTTTGATGGCACTAGCTTATCTCCTCAAATTTGATAAACTCTGAGGACAGATGTATTGCTACAATTAACATAAAGTATATACTGCAGAAAGCAAAGAGGAAAATAACTAGGCTAAGAAAACTCTTTAACGCCGCCTCTCTTACACTGTACATAGCCAGGGTCCATGCTAATTGTGGGACTCACAGGTAAGCTCTGAGGAAAGAAATGTATAATGGGTGGCTCCTCATCATGTCTGAATGCTTTCCAGAGATTATTTTTTTTTTGCAGCCTAAGTAGCATCTGTCACCAATCTCTTCCCTCATCTCCTCTTGGGGCAGAAAGCTCTGCTGTGGCCTTGTGTTTTATGAGGCCAGGGGCAAACTTGAATCTTTGGATTGGATTTCTAAATTGCTATTTCAGTGTGATCTTGCTTTGTATTTTAAAAGTCCAGGCATTTGGGGAAGAAACTGAGGACATCTGTGATGAGCCTGCAGTCCTGCAGAGAGTCATCCCATCTTTGCAGACCCTGCTGAAGAAAGCTCTCTGTTGTCCTACACAGACAGGTCTGGTAGGGACAGCGTTCTGTGGTGTGGGAATTATCACTCTTCATTTTAGTATGTTGAGTATCCCTGGCATAGGATATTGGTCTGGGCTTTGGACTTCAGGAGAAGGTGAAGGAAAAGTGAGTTCGGGAGCTATATTAAGACTACAACAACAATCTTACCGACACAAAGAAACACAAAGAAGGAAATCTCCTATAAGATAGTGTGAAACACTCTCCAAAAGCCAAATGATAATGTCTTCTCCAATGCCAAAATTCTTTAAAACCTCTTCTTAGAATAGTCAGCAATGGCTAGAAATTGCTTCTTGGAGATATCCCTTAAAACCACGTGAACACAATCAAACCAGAATCAAAGCAGAAGTTTATGCTCTGTCTAGATAGCTTGACAAAAATAACATGAGGGTGAAAGCGACCAGCTGAAGGTTGTTTGTGCCACGCCATGTCATGTGGAAGGACACAACAGGAGAAGAGGTCCTGCTTCTCATGTGTTTTCCTCATCACCAGATAAAATGGGGGCTATTTGCAAGGAAGTGCCTATTCAAACAAAGGTGGGAGAGGGGAACTTGAAATGGCATGGTACTCCATAAAATTTCTCAGGTGTCTACCTTGGTGCTGGCCCAGTGCCAGTCAACAGTTGAGGGCTGTTTAGCAAAGCTGGTTAAAACTTGGAATTTCTCTTTGAAGCCAGGGATATTACAATCTTCTGATTTTATTTTTTTTTTCTTATACCTTACCAGAAAAAGAACATGAAATATTGAGATTTCCTGTGAAATGGAAATCCTGAGTGATTTTGCTCTGATAGCATCAGGACATCCTATTGCAAAGATTTGTTTCAACCTGCCTGCAATCTTCACACGGTCACAATGTTTCACTTCCATGGAATTGCTTGGCGTTTTATGAAAACACAAATTCAACAGGAATTTTTGAGTGAGAATATAGTCTTCTGCTTCTGTCAGAGCGGTGGCTTTCAGCAACTCCCCCCCTGAAAAAATAATTACTTTGGCCATAACTTTCCTTCATTGAATAAGTATACTCTGTTGGAAGATTTCCACAATCTCAAGTCCATTTCCAGTTAAGCCTATGTAGAGAAGTTTTGCAAGTGCTTACAAGCTTGCCGGAGCCATGCCATGGACATATCATTACAGTTCGAAGTTGTTTAATCTTTTGTCTAAATATAAATAGATGAGTGAATATCAGCAACTTCCTCCATCCCTCTAGCTGTTTATCTGCACAAGGGAAAGCTTTAGGATTAGGGCCAGTCATTGGGGCTGTTTCCAGGCTATCTGTTCAGGAAGGCTCATGAGCTGTTCAAAGATAACACTCTGTTCATATTTGGCCTGATCAGCCACGCTCGAAAGGGCACCCTACATCAAACCACAGCACTGATTTAAAGAAGCAACAGCTCAGCTGCTCTGTGCCTTGCTGCTTCTGGTGCAAAATGGGAGTTTTCCCGTGAGGCTGAACTGACTAAAAGGGTCTCTTTTCTTCCATTTGGCTGCTTGGGCCAACCTTCTATTTCATTCATTCCCTGCTGATTTGGAACCTACTGGTGAGCAGAAATCACGTTTTCTCCTTTGGCCTGACTAGCACAGTAAAACCTGAAGCTGTGGCTGTCTTTCTTCAAGGCACATCTCCTGGCGTTTCATGCCAGTTCACAGGAGCTTTTGCTCGTATTGGCCATAGTCACTGCTCTTATCTTTTCCCCTAAATGTTATCACTATTTTTCTTTTCATCAAATGTCGTCTTTTTCTCTTTCTTGATCTCTGGTGGGTCACTCTCCTATCAAATATTCAGCAAAAGCACGAGCATTCACCCTGATTAACTTGGATCCATATTTCTTCCCAGTCCCACCACTCTCCTCATATGACCCCAGTTTCTGCTTTCCCTGTCCAAGTCCTATAGCTAAAAAAAACACCATTGCAGTGGCTAGCTGACACAACCAGATAAAAATGACACAGCTCATAAGGAGAACTTGGAAGGGAAGCCCTAAAGTTTGGATTGTACTACACAGGGAGTTAAATATTATAAAAAAAATATACCCCTTCCAGTAAAAAGGTTCGTATGGGTTCTTGTTACCCCCATAAGGATTAAAACCTGTGCTTAAGCTGGGCAACTTTCCTGCTTGATCATGCCATAATTTAGAAGTTTGATGAGCTACAGCTATTTGAAGTTGTTAGACTGAAACGTCCTTTCATCTCTGCAATCTCATTCAGTCCCCTAGCATTGTGGGGACGCAGGCAAGCCACTATAAATAACTGAGCCTTTTCATGTCAGCTGGTACAAATACCAGCCACTTCGAACAATCTGACCTTTCTTGGGGATTCTGACCGATCTGCAGTGGAAGACGGCTAATATCTTTCAGGATCTTCCATGGTTAAGGTATATATAAAAATTGCTAGCTGTTTGTGTGCACTCCAAATGCTTTCTGGCTTGTTTAATCTGGCTGTGACACTTTGTTCTGTGGTTAAAAAATGAAAGTAATGCCGCAGTTAATGATTTTTGATGAAACCCATTATTCTCACAGCTATTTTTAAACACCATGGAAGGCAAATACATCTAACACACCTACAAGACTAATATTTTAATAAACTAACAGACAGTGGTCCAAAGCCATGATATTTTTTTTCTGAACTCATGTTTTTAAATGAAACCCTATGAGGTTACCTTGGCATTCCTCTGCATGAAGAAAGCAAAACCTAAAAAATAAACTGCTGTTGGTGTCTCCTCAAGTTCATCTTCAACTTCATAATTAGCAAAAGTTGATGAAGGATGCTACTGTAGAAAGTATTAAATGATTATGAGATTTCCCTTTCTTCCACACACCTGTTAAATGGAATGTGATAATGCCTCTCTCTTATTAATATCTTATGAGAAAAGTCAGAGGGGATGTATCTTTGATCAAGAGCTATCCACTTTTTACTTATTGCTATACTTTATTCTGGAATATAGGATTAATCTTGCCTCTGTGAGAGACTGAAAGTATTGACCCTGTTCTTAGTCACTGTGACCAAAAAGCTGATGAAAAAAGCTTATAAAATATGGAAAATAATCTAGACTGTGGTTTGCTTCCCAGCATTGCTAGAAACTGCACTGAGATTTCAAGAGGGCTTTTCATATCTGACATCCCCATCTTCATTCACACTGTAGCTGAGAGTTTCACCCCCAGCTGCCCCATTTATAAGAAGCATTGAAAAGAGGATCACAGTTTTCACCCACAGGGAGAAACAGCATAGGGAGGTAGACCTTGGAAAAAAATTGGTGTTCAGAGTGTGGGGCACTACCTGGCAGGAGCAAGAGCGGCTGCATCTAGCTCTAGCTCACCAGATTTGTTAGGTTTCTTAAGCCACTTTGCAATCCCTCAGGAGCATAGTGCATCTCAACTATAGACGATCATTTGTTTCAAGATAACAAATTTCCAAAATAGATAAAGCAGAAATGTATATTGATCTAAAATGCATTTTAGATTTTTACCATGTTGTGTCTTGGGATTTGCTCTCTTTCGTTTTGCCCTTTTGCAGCTTAAAGACTAGCTGCCTTTTTTTACAGTTAGTTGAGAAACTATGTGCTTGATGAAGATGCTCAAGAGCACAGGTCCTCATTCTGTAGGATCAATATAGCTGATCTGGGGCTGCAAGATGGATTCCCTATCATGTCCTCATACCAGCTCTTAAGCTACTTAAAAGCAAGCAAAGCAGTGAGATGGCGATTTTGCTTACTTGCTGTTACAGTGTAAAGCTGGAGATAATTAAATGATTGCCACATTATCACAGTGCATGCAGAATCATATTGTCTTCTAACAAGTAGATGCTGATGTGAAATATGAGAAGCAATTCAGTGATTTAAAAATACAGTAGATTTGAAGGACATCAATGAGGAAAGATGAGAAAGGACCATGGGGAAGAGGATCAGATGGAATATTTCCCCACCTCCCTGCATTGCTTTCCCTGCTCCCTAGACTGAGGAGGGAGCAGAGAAAGTTCTCCCATGGATCTGGGAAAAACAGGGAGCCCCAACTCTCCACTGTGCTGAGCAGTCCACTGCCAACACAACCACTTCATTCTTAGCTCAGTTCTTCCCATTGAAGCTGAAGTTGCTCGCAGCTATGTGTTGTGCTCTAGTGAGTGGCTGTGTTTTCAGGTTTGCTTCTTCACAGAGAATAGATGAAATTTCCAGGCAGATTTCTTACAGACTGTGCTGTTGCTGCAGCTCAAGCCAGCAGCTGTAGCAGGGAGCACAGAGCAACCCCATGACCAGCATTAACACTGCTCACTCTGTTAAAGACAGCCCTCAGAAAAGGAGAGAGTTACTGAATGTCAATTAAAATGCTTCAGTGATTTAAGTGGGCAACTTCCATGCAACGCTTTGTAACACTACACCCCTCTGTCTCCAGTTAAAGGCGCTGCTCTTACAGCAGCCCCTAGTAGGTGAATTTATGCAACAGCAATGACAGTGACCTTAAGGAGGGATCATTAAACTATTCTCCTTGCCTGAAATTCGTAACTCTATCTGCTTCCTCTGCAGGAGAGGATGAAACAAGGAGAGGAGGGAAAGAGCAGCTCGTTGACCACCCAGAATGAAGGAAGGTCCTGAAATTATTCTGTTACCCTTGATTGTTCCTGGAGCACACACTAGGAGAAAAGGGAGAGAAAAAGTTAAAAAAGCAGGAGCTGTGATACCTGCAGTGGATAAGGGTCTACTAGTGTCTAAGAGCAGATAGAGGGATCTGACAAAGTGGCAGCACTCTGTCAACTGATGTGGTTCTGGGTGCAAGCGATGCTCCTTTGCTGCCACTGCTGTCCCATCAGCCCACTGCCATTAGCACCACCAGCACCCACCATGCTGAAACATAGCAAAGGGCTGGGAGATGACATCCCAGCAGCCAGCACCACCCCAGTGGGCATTTCGGCGGCTGTGTCTGCTAACTTATGGGAAAGGGTGACTTTTGTCACTTGTCTCATCTCAGACATGCTGCAAAGTTCAGCTGTAAGCTTTTAATGGTCCCTTGATGCTGAGCAGGCAGATACTGAGAGATAGAGAACATAATAAACTTTCAGTATATGATCTAACTGTGTAACACATCAAATGGTATCTTAACTGTATCCAGTGGAGCTCAATGGAAACAAACACACCATTTCAAACCAGACCACACACAGCAAGATAATGCACATGACTAAATTTGATGACTGATTTCATATAAATAATGCACCAAGACTCCTAGATGCGCTATAATATCTCTTCATTCCACTCCTTTAATTAACTTTTCATTGAGACTCCAACTGGAAGTGGCTAATAAAGTGCATGCTTTTTACTGCTTAGATTAAAAGTACGTCTTGTCCTTACTGAAATCAGTGAGAAACTGCATGAAACTTAGGGAATAACCTGCCTTAATGCCATTTGAAATAATGCTGGCATTATAGCTCTTAGCTGGGCGGCAAAGGAAGAAATAGCAGGTGTAGATAAGGAGTGGGAAGAGTACAGTATTATGGTCGCTACATGTTGTAAATTGCTATGGGAACCAAAGAGTTTTGTTCTAGATCAGTTTTGCCACCTACACAAAACAGGAATAAGACATAGATAACCCTACAGCTGAGTTCTGTTCTTCTGATGTCTGGCAATGTTTAAATGAACTCATGAAGGAAGTGTTGAGTAGCGAAAGACAAATGACCTTTTCCATCTGGGAACGGTCTTAAAATCTTAAAGCTGCAATGCCTGTGTTTAACAGGAGAGAAAGAAGGAAAAATGCAGGTGAGGAAGAGAGAAGCCAAACCCTCACTATCTGAATTCAAAGAGAATGGTAGGATTTAAAAGAGCTAGTGACCTTCAGGAAATTGATCCCAGTGTTGATGGATCACTATACATAGGACACAAACTATTAGGTCAGCTGTCGCTTCTTCACTGAAGAAAAGGTAAGGTTTCCTACCCCTTCAAAGACAGAAACATTAAATGGCTTTGAATTAAGCTATTTTAACACTTATTACAACATTCCCAAGTATTTTCAAACTATTTTGCAAAGAAGGTAGGCAAGTAGGGCAGATAAGTCCTCCCAACCTGTCATTACTGATGGAAAAACTGATACACAAAAATGTGACATGACTTGTCCCAAAAAAACTCTGCAAGAGGGACTCTCATCACTTGCTTCTCAGGTATGTTATTAACCACCAACCACCTTTCCCTTTAAACAAGTTTCATCAGCTTTCACATTGGAACTTTACAAGACCACAGATTTTAAGTATTTTTTATACTAAGTATCAATTAGTCCAGGTTGACTCAAAACAGTGCCCAGGGTCTCTTTATAGATCTATAAACCTGAGGACCTATTTGTGATCTTGGGCTGAGATTCAAGTTTTAAAGAAACAGTTAAACTGGGGCCATTTTTTTCATTACTTCGGTGCTCATAGTTCTCATATTCTACAATCTGAATGTGCCTGAAGGGATTGCGTGGAAGGCAACTTGTACATTTCTAAGGTTTTTTTCTGTTTCAGCCTTGGTGCCAAATTTCAACTGTCCTCTACTGAGGCTGGCAGCATTCTTAATACTAACATCACAGATATCATTTGGACTGGACCTTCCAAGACACATTAGCAATCGAAGTCCCATTTATGAAATCCATCAGTAATGTGCATTGCCCCTCTGTCATACCATGGTGGAGTAGAGCAACATATTGCAACAGAAGTATCAAAGCTGGATAGTGGAAACTAATAACAGCAAACAGAACAAGAAAAACTAAATAATAAAAGGATCACCCACTGTATGGAACATAGGTTCACTATGACTGTGGGAAAGAACTCATAATCCCAGGTTTCATTCAGACCGTTTCTGGGAACAAAGGCACCTGTATTAAAAACAGTGTTGCTGATTTTGGCAAAGTTTGATCAAATAGAATAGAAAAAAAATGGAAAAGATGGTAGAAATCTGATTATCCCTGGGCGTGTCTCAGTGCTTCATACATCCTCTCTACCTTTTCCACAGGCACCTTGGCATGACCTGATATTCTTTGGTTTTGCCCTACATCTTTTTTGATTGAGTGAAAGTTTAGATCTGAAAATAGCCTTCAGATGGTAATAATATGAGCATGAGAAAGCACTCTGTAGTTGGAGTGAGCAGGCTTCACAGGGGCAGCCCTTCTACCTGCCAAGTCTCACCACAGCCTCCTGTCCCTTGGATCCTTTCAGAACCCACTCTAAAAAAAAAATCGGTCATATGTTTTGTTAATTTTAAACTAAAAACCAACCAGAAAACAACTAGGGTTAATAGTACTCATTTAAATCGGAAGTTAGCCTATATATGGAAAAAGTCCTTGGTGGGGTTTCTCAGCAGCTGGAAATGCACATAACTCCTCTCAGTCCATAGGCTGTTTTATAGTAGCTAAGAACCTTCTTCAGTGCTTCTTGCTAGAGGCATCAAGAAAAACAAGATAGGAAAAAGAATAAACATTGGAATTATTCCATTAAATGTTAGCAAGATAAGAATAGCTGGAGATAATTGTAACTAGTAAGTAGAAATAGGGGACTGGCTCAGGATCCTTCCACAGCAAGGCATGGAGAGACTGGGGACCATCACTGTATGGGTACCTTTCCTGAAATTAAAAATGTAGCACCTTAACATGCCCTCAAGGCCCAAAGCATTTTACAAGCAGAAAGAAGTGCTGCCAGCTGAAAGTGTCATTCACTACTGGACTGTAGCATGGAGTGAAAAACAGCATCTATTCAATAGCTGTTTGGGACAGAAAGTGAAAAACAGCATGACCATTGAAGTGGCAGGAGGAATTTCTGGTAGGCAGAGTGTGATTAGCCAAGTTGGCCTGTGGCCAGGACATGGAGGTTAGTCATCTCTTTTTGTGAAAAGTACCATCAGATCTTCGAAGACTGAGAGCATTCAGGACCTTGGGTTTATGTCTAATCCAGAAGATGGATAATGATGCTAAAGAGGAAACATCAGAGGCGAGTATGATCATAAACAGAGAGGATATGCAAGATAGCTTCCAGATAGAGGGGGGAAAATGGAGTTCTAGGCACTGGCCAAAACAAACAGAAGTCATTATGAGTGGATGGGGGTTATTCCAGGCTACTCTGTGAAATACTTCAGGAACCGACATTGCCCTCTGCATGGCTTCACAAAGTTTGGCTTTAACACTTGAATGTCACTGGCGGAATACAACGAAAATGCAGCACCCAGGGTCAAAGAAAGCCAAGAAGGAAACTCAAGGAGATAGAAATTAGAAATCTGATTTCACTTGGGGGAAACAATTAAAAATAATTCATCAAGGATGAACTAATGGATCATTATTTTTAGAGGAGAGCTTTGGGGAATTTTGAGAGTTTCCCACTCTCAGCTCATATTTAAATAATAAATAAGTATCTAAGTTCTGGGGAAAGTTCAAGACAGCAATTCATATAGTTGCAACCAGGCCACAAGTAATTGTTTTCAAAATTGAAACAATGAGAATAACCAGCATTCCTGGGGCAAATTCAGATATTCCACCATCTTTTCAGAAAACACACAAGTAAATAATTTCACTAGTGTTATTAGTGGGGTCTGTCCTGTTAAGACAGGGGATTACCCCAAAACATACATTTCTGAAACTACAGAATTAATCAGTGGCACATCATTCAGCAAGAGAGTCTGTAATTGTAAAGGATAAATCCTGCAAATGTAGTCCTGATGGATTTTCAGTCATCGACAGACTGAGCAAGCCTGGATACACATGCACTTGTATTGAAATTTGTCTATGGCTTGTGTTTGAGCTGAAAGAAAGGTTAAGAATCAAATCTGACGCTTGTCATCTGCTTCAGACTCTAAAATGCAGACCTACAAATCTACCCCTAATTATTTACTTTAAAACCATTGCGCACTTTTTTTTAAGTGCAGCCTTTAACTCAAGCTATTTATAGGGACTGTGTCTTTCTTTATCCATTTCACACACACACTACAGCAAAAGGTCATTTGTAAGTGTATATCAGAAGTGGAAGACAGTGAAGAGGCATGCTAAGAGACTTGCTCCTAACCACTTGTTGTTCAAAGAGCAGAGTGGGGCTAGATACTAATGTATTTGACCCTTCAAAAGTTTAGTAGCCAATTAGCTTTCTAAAGGCTATGATGAACTGCACTCATTTACTGTGCATCCACACATTCAACTCTCATGCTTAACAAGCAGCAGGACCACCTACAGCTGCCCAGCAAGTCCCTTTGCATACATAAAACTGAGGCTGCGTACGTAGTCACTAGAAAAGAAAAAAGATGTAAAAAGCACAGCTTGGGCTGACTTCCACAAACAAAGCAATGTCATTTGCAAAACTTTAAGATTCTAGTCAGTTCCATAATTTTCCAAAGTTTTCCTTGAATTCTCAGGAATGGCTCCAGAACATCAGTTCTCTTTTCTGCACCAAAGGCAGGTCTCATGTTTCTCTACTTCCAGAGCACCATAGTCATAATCCATAGAAAACCTAAGGTGTTCCTTGACATCTTCATTGGAAAGATCATTACTAAAATGCCAGACCACATCTGGAGATGCTCACACACTTGTTTGACATGTCTACCTCATGGTTCTCTCTGTTCCACCACAGCATGCTAGGCCAGTACTGGTGCCCATCATGTAAGAACAATTCATTCCCATCTGTAACTCACAAACTGGCAGGGCAGATTTGCTGTTTTTCTTAGATATCAAAGCAAGTTAGCCAGGGTTCACAAAGTAAAGTCAAAGTAGATAAAAACAGAAGCAGATTATCAGAGACTCCTTGTATCCCTCAGTATCTTTCAATCAATGAACACTTGGAGATCAGCATGGCTGATAGCACAGCAACCAAATGGTACAGCTGTGAACACCCTTTATCTGAGAAATTACTGCACATACTTAGTCAGCTACTTGTGAAGGGCATTTATTGGTCTGGTACCAAATCACTGAAACACTTAACATATTCTTAAGTCACATATGTCCCACAAGTGAAGTATGTCTTTGGCAGGAAGCTGAATCCAAACAGACTTAAACACATGCTTAAATATAAGCACATACGTAAGTGTCTCACTGAACTGTGGCGGTGTTGATATTCCTATTACTAGCCAAGGTGTCAAGCAGAATCATAAATTAGTTTCTTCTCTCTCCCCATTTACTTTTTTTTTTTTTGGTGCTGGAGCCTTCATAAAGAGAAGCTGCACTTCATACCAGGAGGGCGCTACTAATCGGTCTTTTATAATAAACAGAGAAATTAGGTGAGAAGCACAATGGTGACCGTGAAATTGGAGAGAGATGTTGATGTCTTATTTTTAAAGCCCCTAATTTTTTTTAAAGCGCTGTATTTTAGCCCTTGGCACCAGTGATTATACGTACACACATGCATTCAGCTGCTTTGAGCTAAAGTTTCCCTTAAAAATTTCCAGTAAGCCAAACTTAATGGAAAGTCAGGGATGCTTGTTTCACAACTTAAAAGGAAGGTTTCCCCTTTTAAGTAGCAAAGCAAGAGATGGGAAATGTTGCTTTTTTCTCAATATATACCAGTTATACTGTTGTACCCTCAAAACTTCATATACTTTTTATGTTCCTCAGTTGAGCTGCCATGATCTGCCTAACGACACTTCAGTTCTGTGTCGATCTGAGGGCTACATCTAAGGCTCAGCCATAATTCATCAGGATCAGATGGCAGCCAGTCCTGACTGCACCTCCTGAGAGCTGGGACACTTCTCAGTCATCATGGAGTAAAAACAATTATCTGAAGCTATCCACCTGCTCCAGGGCCACTTTGTCAAATATGATACCTCAGGGGGTGATGCCTACCTATCATACTGATTTTTTGGATGTTGACACAGTGGTTGGAGTGAACATCTGCTGCTGCTACTCCACTGTGATCTCATTTAGACTCTCCAGAAGCAAAGATGAAAACATGTTTCAGTGCCTCCCTCCTGCCTGCTCCACCTGAGAAACCCTCTGCATCTCATCTAAGCAGCTGAACAGCTGTGACCAGACAACACTTTATCTCCTTCTTTCTTTGAAACATCAGCTTAATTTCCATCTACTCACTCACTGAATCCTCACCACTAGTGGCATTCCTCTGGGTACCTATCTGTGCGAACGGACATTTTCCCATCCTCTCACACAAATGTCTCAGCACCCATCAAGTGGAAATTAGACCATTTGCTCTGTAGCTAATGGAAACTGCAGAGAAACCAAAAAAGAAAACCCAGACCTGGCTGCAAATCAGTGTGAAGCTCCAAGTTTGAGTGTTCAACTGAATGGGAGTGTGCTGAGATACTAGGACAGGATAAGGGACTTAGTTAGAGAAATGCAATGAAAGCAGTGGGTTACAGCTTGCTGTCCTCCCTGCTATAGCTGCATGCCTCCAGAGAACTATATAGAACAATGCATACTGTTCCTTATCTCTAGGATTTACTCACTATTCAGGGCTAGCAGCTTTTAGGCGCTTTTTGTACTCTCCCTACCGTGTTCCAGTTGTGCAAGCAAAAAATAGCTCCCTTACTAAACAACTTGAGTGCATCTGGTTGAGTTGAAAAATGGCAACGAAGACATGATCCACCACTGTGTGATGCTACTGTAAGAGACATAGGCTGGGTCAGGGAGGATAATTAGTGTGGGTAATATAGAGAGAACAGTCTATTTGGGTACCTGCTCACAGTTAACCTGTTGGAAGCTGTCAGGATTAGTTCTCACTCTGAATCTCAGTCTAAATGACTTTTTTGGGCTGCAGGAATGAAAACTCAAATTAAAACAGCAGCCCTGTTGAGCAGCAGGCTTAGATATGGTATCAGCCCTTCTTTTCCAATGCTGACAGCAATTAGAGGAGGATGGCAAATGCTTTCTCCCAGTAGCTTCTTGCTTTAATGAGCACCTTCCCTGCATCTAAGATGTAGCTGCCCCTCTAGACTTGGAGACCCTCTGTGTCATGCACAAAGCTCACATACAGTGTCATTCTGTAAATAATAAATACAGCGATATAATCATAACTACCTATGGGGTAGACATTTTCTCAGTATGACAGCTTCCAGAAGTTCAAAGCCTTGCATGAGCAGAATACACAAAGACTGTGTGTGTTAACTAATCAGCATTTCCATCTCTATGTGATCATTTCCTAAATTGCCATTAAAGAGGCACCAAGAGCACAGAAGATGACACTCTTCTGTCTGGGTGCTGTAATCACACTGAATGCATCTGAGAAGACGGTGTAGCAAATGGGCACTGGAGATTTTAAATATCTTGGTTTTCATCATCAAACATCACAAGCTCGTTCCTGTTTCCTTCTCAGTAACCTCTCCTGACTCCATCAGGCTATTGATGCAATGCTGAGTGATATGTGGCAGCACGTTACTCTCAGTGGAGATTAATGATTTCTTTTTTAAGGCTCTTAAAACCCCCATTGCCTCTGGGTCTCTCAGTTGGTAAAGTAGCATGTCAAAAACTAATGGAAAAGTGTGAGACGTGACATGACTTTATGAGAAAAGAAAACTTGGGCCGTGGGAGATGGAGTTTGGATTTTGACAGCAAACTTTGCTTTTCTGCTTGTTTCTTCCCCCTAAGAATATGTTTCTATTTTAAAAGCTGAATGCATTGCTGTGATTCATGCTGCAATTGCTATAGGACATCAGGAGAGACTGCACTTTTGTTGGACCATGAGAAAGCTCAAAGTGTTGATGGTTCCTTCCCGTACTGACTAACCCCATATGTCTGCTGTGCATAAACACCACGACCTGCCTGGAACCCCTTCAGCCCTCAGATTTCTATTTGCAGCTGTCTTCAGCATGTCACAAGAAAAGGTGACGGATGGGCAGAATTTTATTTCCATTAAAATGAAGCCAACTGAATATTTTCATCTGCTTTATTAAAAAAAATACTACATCTTGCTTTGCTTAATCTTGAAAAATGCAACATGTTTCTGCAGTTGATTTTGCATTTTATCTAGAAAATCGGTGCCTGAGGTGGAATGATTTTCTCTGGGAACAGAGCAAGGTGCAGTTTTGTGCATTCCTTCCAATGGGCAGAGGGTATCCAGTGTGGGAGAAGCTGATAGCCCCACAGCTACCGTCTCCCCAGAGGGGTCATACTTCATGTTTTTGGCAAGATGACCCCCAAAGTCCAACAATGAAGGCAGTCAGGGAGACTGGAGACCCTCCTGTCAACTAAGCCTTGACATCAGGCTTGCTGCTCCTCTTCCTGACCATGTCCAAGCCCTGCAGAGCATTGCTCTCCCTCCTTGAGGGGTTTCTGTAATTCTTGCTGTTGACACAATTCGTAGTTGAAATCAGTTCCAGAAGATTGCTGGAAGAGAACACTGAAGTGTTTGGATTTGATGGGATTTGGTGGTGGGCAGAGAAACACATTAGAAGCACAGGAGCTTGGCATCTAACACAGGGGCCTGAGGGTGTCAGATTTGGGTGAACAACTGCTCTATCACAGTATCTGTATAACTAAATCTGTCAAAAAAAACACAGGTTGTTCAAGGTTCTTCTTTACTTGCATTGTTTCTCCTATTTCTCTCTTGTTTTCCCAGAAAGAGAACATGACATTTATTTTTATGGACAGCATGATCTTATGGCTATTCCCCTGTGATGGGGTAATCTGAACACAATTATGTTCTGTTGACAAAAAGTGATAAAAGTGTATTGTGTCAACACTCTGAACTAACAGATTTGTCATCTGCTCTACTCTCAGATAATAGAAACAGAATTAGAAAATACTCTGACAGACTCTATTCTCTTCTGTGGTTAGGTAAGCCTCAGCTCTGTGCTTGGTCAATGTACCCCAGTGTTCTCCATCTCCCAGCAAAATCTGTCTGCCTGTGTTTTAAATTCAAGTATGAATTTTGCTTTGATGGACTCCTTTTGTCAGCTTACAGCTTACATGCTTTGAAGTAATTTGACCTAAGTAAGTTCTCCATTTCACTACAGTTCTGTCACTCCTATTTGTTTCCATGGCTTTGAAAAATCCAACTTTCTTGTGTATCATTTTTTCTGCCATGCAAATTTCCTTCTAGAAAATGTATTTGGCAGTAGTACCTGCATTACATCCTCCCTCCAGCTGACTTCTTCATGAGTTCATGGATAGCAATCTACTTTTACTGAGACAGGCACCCACATTTGCCCTATATGCAGAGCCAGCCCTAAGCACACACAATTTTCAAGGGAAATATGTGCATATAGCATAACATAAAACACCATCCCATGCTTGGTCTGAAGACAAGTCTGCTCTGCCAGCTCTTGGTTAGTTGGATGACAATTACAGCTTAAAAGCTAAAAGAATGATGATATCATTCAAGCAAAACAGAAAAAGCTTTTCCATGGCCAAAATGAAAAGCAATTTCCAAAATTTCTGTAAAACATCTGGTTTTGAGGCTGTGACTCCTGTACTGTCAAATGCCATTAAACTGCCTTTCCGCTGAAAAGGGGCATGTACATGCATGTATCTTAAGGGTTTCTAAAAACAGGAATCAATAGCCACCAGATACAAATGTGGAATGAGTCAAGCATGATAGCATTTGGTCACCTGGCTAATGCCTGTCTGAAAAGATCATGGATATTGCCCCCCTCATCAGAACAGAAGAGACAATAGGTGCCATAAAGATGCTCTTAGCTTACATATCTGGTCCTTCCTCAGCTCATTCCCTCAGATTTCAGGTTAAACACTATGCCAGACTGGGACTCGTAAGAAACAGCTTTTTTAGGACCACAAACATTAAAGTAATCCCAAATCTACTCTACTTTGAGGTGCAGGCTGAACTCCCTCTTTCCTCCGGTGAAGCCACTACAACCCACTTTGCTCCTCAGCTTCTGCAGTGCCCCAGCACATCCAGCCACATGGAGCTTGTCCCTGCATAAGCGACATTTTGCACATACATTTCCCTTGATTTGGTGCATTTGTTGTTTAAACAGAAAAATGCAATCAGTTTTGACAGTGGGGTGAAATGAACTGAGTATGTGCACATGAAGAGTTATTGTTTACTCCCTTCATCCAGCTTCTTCCAGCAGAATTTTTTTGTGTGGGGGTGGAATCGAGGCAGTTATATCCTGAAATGAGAATAATGGTCTGAAATAGTGGTTTAAGGTGTTTTGGCACCATATTCTGATACCCATAGCAACCTTTGAAGAAAATTGAGCTGGACATTGCAATGGAAACTTAGCAGCATCTACAATTTAATTCACAACCCAAATTTCCCAGCAGAAGCCACAGCTCACTACCACGCCTACAGAACCACTCTTGAAAGAGAGCACATATCTGACTCCTGTTCTCCTCCTCCTCTCTGACTGACAGCCAGACGTGGTGTTCAACAACAGGATGCTGCTGTGAGAAAACAGCTAAGGAAAAAAAAAGAGGTTCTAAAGTTCTTTTCAGAATTGACTTAGAGCATGAATATATTGTGTAATGCACAACTTCGAATAAAAGGAAGCAATATCACTGTGCACAAAAGTTTTGCTTACCCACCAGGTTGATCCTCTCTGTGTTATTGCATCTAAGCCTTATCGAGTAAGTCTTGAAGAAATGAATATTTATCCTGCGCTATTAGTGACTGTTTTTCTATCCTAATATATTTGGCCATATCAAAACAAGCTATTTATGCTTTATAGGATTTATTTTACCAAACCCACTTGGTCTTAGCTGTAATAATTGCGTATGGTTACACCCAAGATTATTTTTTGGGTCATCATTTTAACACTAATCCACAGTATCTTAGAATCCAATATACGCAGCTTGTAGCACTTGAGTGTTCCACTGGAGTCAATGAGGCCATCATTCAGACGCTTAAAATTAGGCATATGCTTAAGTGCTTTGCCATTGGGATAAAGAGCCCATTTGGGACTCTTTGGTACTTAGCTCTGATAAAATCCATCAATCTTGCTTAGATGATTAAAACAAAAGCATCTTTCTCAGAACTTCCAATAGATATTTTAATAAATTTTAGCATTCTTCTTTTCCCTGTCTCATTCATTTCCAGTACAAGTATTCCCTTAAAAGCTGAATGAGAAAATCTGTAAACTTAATGGAGGAAATTTATTTGGATAGAAAGACATCTAAAGAAATATAACAACACTTGCAATGATCTCTGGCCAAATTCTGCACCCATTAACTTTCTTTATGCCTTTTCCCACTGCCAGATGTATCTGCGCAAATGAGATTTTCCAAAGTAACTATTGTCTTCTCCAAATCCCACAAAATCCTTTCTAATAGTCTCTGAGAGGAGTTTTTAACAAATCAAGTGAGTGTATAACTGCTCACTCCATATGTCTGAAGTGTAACTTCCTTCCACCCACCCCATTTCATTCTGTCGACAACATGCATTTTGTCAAACCTCTTACTGCAAATCATTCAGTCAATGGAACTGAAAGACATTTCAGCACATTTTTATCAACAGAATGCAATTTTGTGCAAATCATGCTGTCAACAGGAAAGAATGCCAAAAGAAAAGTGAAAGAACCCAAACTCATTTTGTCCACAAAAAATAAATTACAGTTTGCTTTTATTTTGCGCATGTAGACAAAATGGAAATAGCAAAACTTCCCCATCTGGGGACAAAATTAAGATTGATCTCTTAATTTAGGAGACCAAATGGTATTTGATAGAAGATTACTAGCACCATGAAGGACAGCTGAGATGCTGAGTCAGAAGAATTTATCCAGCACTGTAAGCATTTCACTGTTTTCGTTGTATCAGTGAAATGCCACCTGAGATACTGAATTCATTATAGAAAAATATTCAGTGATGGGCTCTGTTACAGAAAAGCTAAAGAAAAACACAGATGCTATTTCATTTTCTTGTTGATGAATGGCTTGGGTTACTCAGCAGGTGCATGTCCAATGGAGAGTGCTCTGCAGCCACACACAGCCTCACAGCTTTGTGCCATAGCTGAGGCCACCTTCTATTTAACTATGTTGTGATGTTTTCATCCTTTTGAGCTTTCAGTTTTGCTCTTATTATTACAAACCCTGTTCTTTTGGCAATCATCTCTGTACCTCGGAGTCCAAGACAACCTGGCACACTAAGGGCTGGCACCACACAACGCAGCCCTGTGGTCACTAAAGCTGGGGCAGGTCAAAGCGAAGACTGATTTCAATAACTGCCTTGCAATTATTCTCCATCACAGGACTGAAAACAGTTTCTACCTCCCAACAACTAAAGGGCCTTTTAGTTTCCAGGAATTAAAATTCCAGTTTAGGAATCCAGGGACAGGATTCCTTCCTGGCCCTCTGTTAATGCCCTAATACCTAGGCAAAACATTCGGTTTCTCTAAAGATGAAAATTGGCCCCTGGGAAAAGAACATTACAGGAGGACATTAGACCATTTGTTTTCCTACACTTACTCTGGTTTGACTTCAAGTTATGATCAGCTGATTTTAAGTTTATTTTTTATGAGGATAGCTGTTCAATTTTCTTCAATATTTTGATTCTGGTTTTCTATGGACTGAAGTTAATTCTTAATATGGTAAAAAATAAAAACAAATAACCTTCCTTTGGAGAATTTCACTGTGGTTTTATATCACCTTATCGCTTCCAGTTCTTCAGTGAATTGTTCAAGTAAGGCCTTGGAGAACTAACAGTCCCAAAGAGTTTGTTTGGGGCTGGAAGAGCAGAGACAGTGGTTGTAATCCTGCATTTTAGAAATCAGAATGAGACTTACCACATAACATTTTGGTACACACTGTGGGGGACAAGAGATAATTTTCTCCATTAGTCCCCAGCCTTTACTGGGGAAAGCAATGATCCAGCCAAATTCCCAAAGTCCTGCTCATCCACAAGAGAGGGATGCACAGGGAGAAGGTACGCATTGTGCAGCATTAAAAATGTAACTGCTTTGAGGCACAGGCCAACATGCTGACACCAAAAGCTGGCAGCAAATATGTCAGAGGGATCACGAAGTTGGCATGAGAGAGTTTCAGCTAATACAAGAGATTATTTTCAGGGCCTTATTTCTTGCCAAGCACAACACAAAGCTGGCCTCAGAGAGCAGCACTTCTGCTGGAGCCATAGGGGGTGGCAGCAGAGCGGAGCAGACTCTCAGGAAAAAACCTGGCTTGGGTTTTTATCTGGGACAGCACTAGGACTTTGTGGGGACCAGCTACTTTTTGGCTGTGTGTCACTGTTGTGTGTCCTAGCTAGTCTCTATTTGTAGCAGTCTACCTAATGTGCCTATGGGTTGAGTCACATTTCTGATTTTTGTGCTCACATTGGCACAGTATCAGAAGGGGGACTTGGTGCATCCCTTTGGCTCCACCAGGCTGCTCTAGTGAATTTCAGATTTGAGAGCCTTCATTTTTGTCAACATCAAGGACCTCTTCCTGTTTAATCCTTACGTGAATTTCTGTGTTCAGGGCAGCCCTAAAGGCAAGAAAGTATTCATTGAAAACATAGTGTCACTTTAAAAGTGGTAGGTAGATTCAGTGGGAAGAAGTATTCTTAGGAATGAAAACATAATTTCATAACATTTTGCTGTGTATTTCTTATGGTTTCTTCTTGCCATTTTGGTTGTGCTGACAGTGCTGCATATCAAAAAATGGATTCATATCCATGAGGCACAGACAGCAAGCACTGCAAAGAATTTACTTGCTTTGGATCAACAGAAATTTCCTCCTTTTGAAAACTATTATGCCAAAACCTGTCTGAATAAGTGGCTGAGGGCAATGTGGCTGCACCTTCAGCCTGGCCGTCCTTGTCCACTGACTCAAAATACCTTTACCCTGACTTGTTCTGCTAGCATGCAACACAGGCCTTTTTCATGAGCATAGTGGGCAGCGACTGATACTCATGCATCCTTCTTTGCCAAACACTTTGTACTGTGGCAGTCAGAATCAAGGTCTTGCTAACTAACCTGTTCTTTCTTTATATGTTGACTTCAGCTTGCACAAAATCCTTGGTCCTGTCTTGACTGTGTCCACACAAACCCACCTTTTCAATAGAATTCTGAACAAAAGAGCGGAAACGAAGACCTGGGAATTCCCATGCTTTTTATGGTTATTTCTTGAATGTTACACAATTAACTCACAAGGAAAGATGGAAATCTTATATCAATACAAAATTACAGTGCTCAGCTGTAGGACACCTGGAAATCAAATCAGTAATTATTAACACAGAGGTGGATTGTACATTCCCTGCTGGAATTTACCCACATCCTCATTCATCAGAAACAATAAAATTATGGCAGTGGTGATCAGAAGCAAATACTTAGATTGCAACCTGTGTTGGTTGCCTATTATTCTGCCAAATGCAGCCCATCAGCACTTTTAACTTAGAGTGAAAAATTTGGCAGATAATAGAAGAAAATGGGGAGAGGATTTGAGTGATTACTTCATGGCTCTGCAGCAACTGCTACAAAAACCATGCCTTGTGCATGTTGCTTGGAGTCAATGTAGCATCTGCATTGGTTCCACTTTCGCTTCAAGGGAGTAGAAGCTTGAGATGGGTGGTTGAGAACAAGCTGCTTACAGAAACCCATGAACTTTCCATCCAAGCAGCTTGCTGAAGTTCACCCTAGTCCGCCTACTGTCCATCATGTCAAGTAGATGGTTGCAAGGCCTCCTGGACCATCTTGAGATAAACATGGGACCTAGATGCAAGCACAGTTGGCCTGTTCTAGGCTAATCTATTGAGTGCGCCAAAAATTTTGAGTTGCAGAATGGAACTAAGTCACCTCTTGGTACAAGTTTGATGGTAAGGATTGAGCTTCTTGTTTGGAGATGTACATATCTGTCATTGTAAACATGTCATTGGGAGAAAAAACTCATTGTAATATGTAACAGCAAGAGTATCCCATACCACTGTGGATATGCTGCTGTTGATATGCCAAATCATAGTCAGGAAGGAGTAGTAAATACACTGCTTTGTAGAGCTGTACAGAGTTATGTAGGAGTACAGACAGCATCACCTGTTGAAGACTTCAGCTCCAGAACCTTCTGCAAAAGATGGCTATTTGTATTGAAAAGCTGAACTCCTGATAATAGAAGTCTGGAAACCTAGTCATTTGTGTTTAAATAGTAAAAAGCCAGGTACTGGCAATTTCTCACAGAGCACAGAACTGTTCAGTTTGGAAGGGACATCAGGAGATCTCTGGTCCAGCCTCTGGCTCAGAGCAGAAATAACACTGAATTCAGCCTAGTTCGCCCCAGGCTTTGTCCAGCCCAACCTTCCAAATGCAGCCTCTCTGGGAAACTCTCCTGATGTGGACAGGTCTCATGGCAATTTTTGTTTGTGTGTTTGTTTGTTTGTTTTAGCTCTTTTTCTAGTTGGAACCTACTCTTGCTCAGTTTATCACCATTCTCTCTCATGTTCCTCCCATTAACTTCCTCTCTCTTAGTTGAGGCTGATTTTCTTGCATTCATGTTACATGATAGAAACTTTCAGTAATGGGAATCAATCAACATGCCCCAGTAATTGTAAGTACACTATGGAGACACCAAAATACAACTTTCATGCAGAGGTATCTGTTAAGCAGCTGATTAATGTATAGTGGCATTATGAGGTAGTGTGGCCCC
This sequence comes from Ara ararauna, assembly GCA_028858755.1. NCBI lineage: Eukaryota > Metazoa > Chordata > Aves > Psittaciformes > Psittacidae > Ara > Ara ararauna. The sequence goes on along the minus strand of CM054380.1, from coordinate 7,222,241 downwards.
ATGAATCCAAAGTGATTTACTGTGTTTTGCTGCACATCAGGAATCTGCAAACACTTTAAATGTCTAACCTTTAAAAATATGTACATTTTCCAAAACTGCAGACCTAGAAAATGTTCCCAGGCTTGATGCTGGCACTTTTCATTGCTGGTTTTTTTTGTCACAATAAAATCAGTACTGCTAATCACCATTCATGATATTGAACTTATTTCATTTGAACTGCAGTTCGGAGGAAAACAGATCCTGGTTTTATTCCTGTCCCAAAATACCTGCAACTGAATTCAAAGATGTACTTCTAACCACATCCTTTGCTAAAACCAGAGTTCAGTTCCCTGATGCTAGCAGTTGAATCCAAACCCGATGTCGCATCAGACTTGGCAATCTACAAATAAACAGTGACTTTCAACCCCAAAACTACCTGTATGCTGAACTATTTCTTCACAAAACAAATCTGGAGCAGGTATCTGAAAGGCTGGGGAAATCAGCAGAGCCTGGCCTCTGCTTTGCTCAAACAGCTGGCATTCCAGGAAAGATGCCAATAAAGGACTATGGGGTGATTTTTGTCAAGTTGAGTTTTTAATTCATGTAGTTACATGACTGAATGCAACATAGACCTTTAAGGTTCAGAAAACGAGGAAAGAAAATGGAAGTTCAAAATCCTGCAAGGTTTATCTGGGGTGCTTTGGTTCATTCTTCCCCTTGCTTTAAGACCTCTAAGCCAAGCTGGAGTGCTGTGGAAATGAAACGGAAACCAAGGTATTTTGCCCTGAAGGGTATTAACAGGGGCTGATAATGTTCCCACATGATTTGTAGCTAAATTAAAATTCTGGGACTCTGCTCTGCCATGTGAAAAGATAAGCCCTGCAAAACTCAGGAGAGTGAAGGCCGTGGAAAGGGATGGAGCTTCCAGCTCAGCAGTCATGATGGGTTATTCATTAGAACAGAGCCAGTGAAAGATATTTTGACAGAGCTGAGCTGCCCGATTTTCTCATCACCTCCATTTCATGCTTTCCTCATAGTGCTTTTACTCACTGATACAAATCACTGCCAGTGCACTTGTGCATATGATCATTTCCGGGGGTGCCTCTGGGTGTTATACATGCTTTCAACAGACAGTGCACAACCTGTGTCCTGCAGAAAGCATTGCCAGTACTCCTACAGAGCAGGTGTAGCCAGCGAGCTCCCAGGCACAGTATTTTAATGATCAGGAGGATTTCCCCCCCCCCATCTCAGCCAGGGCTTCTCAAAGGCTCTCACTTCACATCTGAATTGCACTCACTCCTAATGCATCCAGCAGATTTGCACCTGTTTGTGGAGCAAGCCAAGAACATTTTGAAATCACCTGGTTTGTAATTTTGGCCACCCTTTGCCTGCTATGCATTTCCCTGATAGATAGAATGAACTCATTCAGTCCAGCATTTGAATACACACCTCTCTTTTCCAAAGCTGCTTGGTCTATTTTAGCATGACTTTCAAGATGTCTCTTAGTACAGAGAGTCATTGAAAAGTACAGCACTGTTGAAGCACTCACAACTAGCTGCATTGCTCCAAAACTGATTTATTGAAAGGGATTTGTGGAAAAAGGTATTTAACATGCCTACTCTTCCAATACAAATGACAGTGCAAAGCTGATCTGCTTTCTGGTTTGTTTGACTTACATGTTTTATATGGCACTTGTCCCTGGAGGAATTTATTAAAACTCACTCACAATTACAGTATGGGAAGAGATTACTGTGGCCTGTTGCCTGCAGCCAGGCATCAGTTGAATTCCAGGTCTGTCAGTGCCACATACTTGCTGTGTGGCCTCTGGAAGTCACTTGGCCTCCAGAAATTGGGTTGCCCAGGTGATAGGTGATCTCAGCACCCCCCTTCCTCTCTCCGACAGCCCCATGCTGCTAAAACACTCGCCTAGGTCAGCTCAGCACTGCCTCCCCTACTGCCTGCACTGCCAATTGCAAACCACTGCCATCCAAACGCAAGGAGCACCACTTGTCTCAGAAGCATAGGGTTCATTAATTTGCATGGACAATGGCATTTTGGAGATGCTGCACTCTGTCTAATTGCCAGGGACTGTAATAGGTCCCATATGCATCTTATTCTCTATAAAACCTATGCTGCACAGACAAAACCATCTCCTGGCCTTAAGACTGCTGCATTATTACTGTGGCAAAGGCTTGTCTGATGGCAAGAGCCCTTTGAAGTCGAAGGCTGAATCAGCTTCCAGATATCAAAGATTTGTTCTGGTTGCTGCAATGCACAACAGATTTCTGCTGCAGTATCTCTGGGTTAACCTATTCATTGTAATAAAGGTGGGAGCAGAAATGTGAAGACCTTAAAGGTTAAAAGGAATTTTTGTGAAACTCATCACCATGTGTCCAGAAATACTCCAGGCAGGATCCTGTCACTCAGGAAAAATCTGAGGATGAAGATGTGAGACTGATGCTTTCTAGGGGTGTCCCTCATGTTCAGCCTGTATTTTCATGTAAGACATCATATGAAAGAGTCTGAGAGAGGCTGGAGAACAGACACCTCAGAACAAAACTAAAATTCAAATGGGAGGTAAAAAAGGGGAAGGGAAAGGTCAGGATTTCTCTGCGGATCACACAGGAAAGAGCAGGTGCTACCTGCTGTGGTTGTTTCAAAGCATCAGGTTGTCTTCACCCACACTGTGTGACACAGAGATTCAAACTGAGGCAAAGAAATACACCTGTCGTCTTCAAATCTATGAGAGCATCACTTTTGCCTTTTAAATGGCCCAGCCACCCAACCTGCACCATCTGCGTGTCTCTGTGCAAAAGCCTAAGTGTGCAAAACACAATAAATCTCCAAGCTGGAACTGCAAAGGAAGCTGCAAAGAGCTTACTGAAGCCAGCAAGGAATTCACCTGTCAGAGAAAGGGAAAAAGGAAAAGATGGGGGAAAAGGAATTGCAGTATCACAGGGGGAGCTGTGACAGTGTGGGGAAATGGGGCTTAGGAAACACTGATGAAGTAGCATGGCAGTAGAGGACCTGCAAAGAGAGGTGTTAAGGGGCAGGCTGTTGGAGAAGCAAAGAGACTGCAATGACAGTAAGAGACTGTAAGAGACTGCATTGAGAGTCATTCACTGTAATGTGACATGTCACCTTCTGCAGGACCCAAGTACTAGAGCAAAGCCCACAGCAGCACCAGAGCTTGTTTAGAGACAGCAACACCCACCTGCATGCAGACAGGCTGCCTTTGTCACATACAAGCAATCTGCTTTGCGCTCTGATGGGCTTTCAGTCACACCAGTGAAATTTTGCAGCCTGAGAGCGCTGTGTAGGCATTTGTTCAATCATTACCCAAACATGCCCAGCTTCCTTGTCAAATGCCCCATGATTGCAGGTGCTTTAGCTGGGGGACCTGTGCAAAGATCCCCATGTATGTTTGGCATCCCTGGTAGCTACCACACTGTTCCCATCCACTGAGCTCATGTTACTGCTCCGGTGATAAACAAGCCACCGGGTTTTGCACAAAAGCAGACCCTTGAGAAGCATGTAGGGCTGGGGTCTTATATGTAATGTAGTGATACAGAATAAAGAAACAGAGCAGTCTGCAGTGCTTTCTCCATTCTTTCTATCGTTCTCATTTCCTGTTGCTATGCTGTTCCCCAGGCAAATACAAAAGAAACAGCTTCCTCAGCCACAAAAATGAGATTATTCAAAGACCCCCTCTGTTGTCTCATATTTATTGTGATAGGCAGTGTTAGAAGTGTTTGACAACAACTCAATTATTTGCTATGAATAGAAGCGGGATAGGCAGGCAATTATCCACTTTACCCACGTGAGAGACACCCATATTCAAAATCCACATTCAGAGAGATCCACATTATTTCCAAACCATTTTGCATATTTTTAATTACCAGCTTCAATTTAGCTGGATGGTTATGACTCCAATCAGTGTGCTTTAGAAGGGCTGAGCACTTGGGTTTAAGCCAGGCGTGCATTGTCTCATTCACATTAGCACACTAATCTGAATATTTGGACTGGTTTGGTTACATTTTAAGAGGCAGCCTCCAGGATGGTGCACATCATAAGAGAAACCTGATTTAAAATTTTAATTGTAATACAAGAAATGAGAAAGATTCCTTTAAATATAAATTTCAAAGAGGTGGAAAGTTTATATAAGAAAATTAATTACATGGAAAATTTCTATTGTATGGACTTTTCTTGAGCATTTACTTCTTTCAATAACTTTATAAAATATTGGTTTTCTCTATGTAAATTTTTTTAATTGATATTTGAAATATATCTACTTAATATTGCAAATATTTTGAGCAACTTGAACTATTCTTTCTGGAGGAAATATTTCCATGGGTTTCACTTTGTTTCCTTACTGAGTGAGAACATTTCACAACTGCATCATAGGAAGCTGAGTATCAAGTTTCTACACTCTGAAGTAAATAAATGACCTTCTGTATTATTTGCTCCCAAACATGATCTCTTATTGTAGTCAAACTGGAGTTAAAAGGGGAATGACTAAGTAATTTTTACTAGCTTTCAGCTGAAAAATAGCATGTTTCTCATGAAAAAAAGAAAAAAATGATAAATCACAGCTTAGGTCATGGGACTGTTCACTTTTAAAAATGAAATTGGACTTTTACACCCACTGTTGTGTGTGTTATCATAATATTCTGGCTGTAGGAATCCACATTTCCCTGTGTGAAGGTTTCTAAGTTTCGAAGTATCAGCATTAGTCTTAACTCTTTAGCTGCAGAAGGCACAGGATTAGATAGGATTCACACATTATATTTTTAAGAAAACTTTGACAAATTAAATTAAGCAAAAACTATTATGAAGCATAATTTAAAGCCTTAGAACCAGAAGACAAAAGGATCTCTTCTTATTTTAAGTGATCTTGTAACTGGGAGAGAACTTCACTCATTGTTTTGAATGTACAACCTTGCAATGCCAGTGCCATAATTTTAATAAAGTTATTCCTAATTTGCTGTGACATAACAAGGATCAGAAGTTGGTCCATGGTATTCTTTACAGCTCCTTTAAGCTTTTACCTTATCCAATTCACACTTAAAGCACTTTCAAGTGGTTACACATCTCAGAGCAACCAGGCTTCAAGCACATAGGTTGCTCCTCAATGGACAAATCTGACTGCAGCATGAAGTCCTCCTTATGCCAGCTGTGAAGATTGAGTCAAATGAGATCAAAGGATCAAGGGCAAGGGATTCCCACTACTACCCCTCCAGAATATAGTTTGAGTCTGTAGAAATACTAATCAATTCAAGCATCCTTGCTATGTACTTCTCTTTTTCAATCTTATTGCATCCTTGTCATCAATATTCCTCAAAATGTTGACTATGATCTGGATAAGCACATCTTGGCTGGACCTGGACCTAGAACATCTCCCACATTCTTGTAGGATCTCTGGTATTTCTCATCATCACCAGTTATCCAAGGTGCAAAACCACAACTTCTGGCTCCAAAGGCAACACACAGAGCCTGCCTGCCTGGGTCACACTGTAGCCTGGACTGCTGCAGATATTGAGAGCCTGTAGTGAAATTATGTAGGAGAGCCCTGTAAAAAAAGCAGATCTGCTCCATATTTCTATTTTTATTTCCCATAGTAGTGTGTCCTTAAGGACACATTTGCAGTCAAATGTGACATTGCCTTGTCTGTGCAGCACCACTTTGTGATCTCGCCGCGTGTTTCAGGTTTTGCAGCACTGCAAGCATTTTGAGGTAGTAAAGACAAAACTCCATTAAGTCAAACAGCCTTATATCAGCTCTTAAAAGTTTCAGTGCCATGACTATTATTTAATTTTTTATATTCTCATTCTCCCAGAACGCCAATAAGAAAACTCGTTCAGGGAAACCAGGGTCTATATTTGCATATTTACCCAGTAACATTGTGGGCAACATTGGCTCATGTTATATAGTGCGTTTGCTTTCATTGTGCAGATTTCATCTGCTCAGGGGGTTCAGTTATTTGACCTATATTAATATTTAATGGTACAAATACTTAAAATAAAAGTCCAGGCACAGCCAATGCTTTTGGCAACTGTGCTTTAAACAGCACCCCTTCATTAAAATCTGGCTCAGTTTGAAAGGTTTTGATTTCTTGCAGGGATTAAAACAAGGAGCAATACTTTTGATGACTGTTTCATGACTGAATATTGTCTTGGCTAATATTGCTGCACATCAAGTCTAGATTGCAAAGGAGCTTTGTACAGTTCTTGATTTACTAAGCAGAAGAGATCTGCAGAAAAGTGAAAGAGAAAAATTTCAGGTGGAATAATAAAATTGATCACTGTATCAAATCAATGCCTGTTTTTACTTTACAGCCAGCCTAGACCAGTATTTTATCATGGGCAGTTACTGACAATGTAATAAAATGTTGTCTTCCTCTTCTTTGTTTCCCCAAACTAGTAATTTCATAAGTTTTTCACTGAAGACTGTAAAATAATATATTATTCGACTAACTCTGTCCTATTCTAACACAAAGTTATCCTGGGTTGTCTTAGTCTCCTGAATTTCAACCAAAAAACAATCTTTCCTGGCATGCCTGCTAAAGAAAATTTAGCCTATGAAGAGGGTAGGTTTCTTGGCATTAGGATAAATTACCCCTATAGTACAGTTCAGTCCATAGACTTTTTTGCTATGAAGCAGCATGAAAGCAACTGAATGGCTTGCTATGAATCAACCAGCTGCTTTTCAGTATCCCTTTCATTAATCCAGCATATCTCAGCTTGCTTTTCACTCCTTGCACAGTGAAGAATATCCTTGTGTCTACCTTCCATGAACAAAACCCACACTTTTGCCTCGGGCTAGGGATGCGTAGAGAAGTGGAGAAAAGAACATAAACCAAGCCTCTAAAGAAAGAAAAACAATATTTTTTGTTACACTCTCAGTGTAACTATATAAGAATCCTGAAAGTTGATGACATAAAGAAGAAAGAACTTAGATCAAAATGTGCAATCAACTTAGATATGATGCAGTTAAAAAGCACACAAAGGCTTTATAAAAACTAATGAATTGATTTAAGGCTCCACTGGGTGATATACAATGACATATTATTTATGTAACCTGTAGTTTACTGTTCACATAGTAATTTTCACCTCCCACTCTGTCAAATAGAAGAAACTTTTTCACCTTAAATCTTAGATGATGAGGAGACCAAATAGCAGGAGAGGATGTATAAATGAAAGTAATTTAGTGAAGAGGGTTTGACTGACATGAAAAGACAATAGAAGTTATGATAATGTTAGGGATATCAAAGTGAAAGCCAGGTGGGCAGACGAGAATAGGCAAGTTCCCAAGTCAATCTGAAAGGCGTTCTTCAACACTGGGGAAAATCCAGCCATTTATTTGCAGCTTATCACTCCATGGGTCAAAAACTATGTATTAAATTCGGAGCACAAAGACGCACCTTGTCTAACAATTGTACTTATTGTAGAGATGGGCGGGGAGGAGGTGGAAGCGACATTTCAAAAGCTCTACACATACTCTAGAGAGGATGATTTGGGATTTTCCATCTAAAAAACAGACTATTTGAATCTCACCTCTCCTACTGTTCAGGGAGGCTTACATTAAAATGCCCTTCTCCAGTGCTCATGATTGTTTTTTATTGGATCGTCTTTGCCTCTGTTTCTCAGTTTGCAGGGTGGTAATCACTGGCCCCCTGAAAATGTTCCCAATGGGATTGCAAGCCTGGATTTTCAAGATAACTTAAGAAACAAAGCTCTGAAAATTATCTCTCAATGTATTAAGCTGCCTACCCAATGCTTAGAGAACACATGGCTTAGCCCAGCAACACAGTTGGTCTTCAGCTGAAGTGATGCAGTTTGGATAAGTCCCTTACAGAAAGTAAGTGGCTAAAAGCCGGTGGATGAGTTCCCAAAATCAGAGTGCTGCCAGCTTGTAGAGGGGCTGGGCTGCATGGGTGATGGGTTCCAGGAACAGAAGGGTAACATGTTGGGGTCTCACTGCTGACGTGGTTCCCTGAGGACTTCCTTGCAACCCAATAGGAATTGAGTTGGTACAGGGGCCACCAGCAGCTGCCAAAACACAGATATTGGCTGCTGGATTTGTATAATCCTGACACCTAGTTATACATGGAAGAGTCTTGCTCTTTCTGAGATGGGGTTTAAAGATGTTTAGGCATTTTATAAGTATTAACAGAAAATAAACAAACACCCCAAAACACCATGGGCACTTCAGTTGTGTGAGGGATCCTCACTTCAGTAATAGTCCTTTATTTCCTGGATTCATTGTCCCTATTCTTCTAACTGCCCAGAAAACATATTTTTAAAAACAGCTGGGAAGAGAGGTTTTTGCTTGAATCTCTTTCCATTTTAAGTTTCCAACTCCCAAACAAAAGAACAAAAGAAGAAAGAAAGCCCTGCAGAGTAAATAACAGTCCAGTGATTAACTCTTCCCCTTTTAAAGCACAGTCAGGTGTTCTGAGCACTGGACTGAGCCCCTCAGCCAAGCTGGAAGCAAAAAGGTTTTTTTCCTTATGTATGAGAGGAAAAAAAGTGTGAGACATTGTTCTTCAGGACAGAAAGGACATGAAGATTTCTATTCTGAACCAGCTATTTTTGGGACGAGTCCAGTGAGTCAGTGGAGAGCCCCTCCATGTGCTGACATGAAGGAAATCCCAACTCTGGGTGTTGCTTCCGAACGCACTCTGAGCTCAGCTGAGAACAATACAAGTGTGGTGCTTCCAACGGGGGCGGTTCAGATCAGACTGCTGCGATGGAGGATGGATGGGTAGATGGATGGGTGGACGGATGGATGGATGGATGGATGGATGGATGGATGGACGGACGGACGGACCAACAGCAGGGCAGAAGAGCTGATGCACATGGCAGGGCAAGGCACATGGCAGGGATGGAGGGGACAAGATCATATTGTCTAATTTAGCCTATTTATCTAGCAACCAGAGGTGCAGCATACAGGACGAAGACCATTTATGGATCCCCTAGAAACAGGGAATTGATGTAGCCACCTCTGTCAAGCCTAATCAGAGCATCATTCAGACAACCACAGCTGGCTTAGTGGTTCCCAGTGGTACCAGTGCAGCTCCTGAGAAGAAAGCACTGGAGAATTGCACCTCAAATCTCTATCTCTTACTCAAAGGATACTGCCAAGGGAAACAAACAAACAAACAAACAAACACCAAAACAAACAAAACACAGCAAAACAACTGGATGGTAAATTTTGTATTAGCTACTTTTAGGACATTTGAGACATAGCCTCACTGGCATCCTGGGACTCACGTTTGCACTTACACCTTAAATTTCTTTTACACTCTTACAAAGTAAGCAAAATTAACATATATCCTTTAACTTCCTATTATAATAAGAAACAGATTTGAAGCCTTAAATTTCACACATTACCAAAACTTGGGTATACATGTTGGAAAAAAAATTCCCCTTGTATAGCGTCTCATACCAGACCAGCCTGTGCCTTCCATCAACCAGGCAGTCGAGCTAGGATGAGCTTTCAGCAGTACTCCCACCTGGAAAGACTGTGCTTTGTTCTTGGAGTTCAGCTTCCAGACAAACTAGGGAGCAACTGCTGGTGTCTAAGGAAACACAAAAGTCTGATGTTAATCTTGGATTAAATCTGATTTGGTTTCCTTTTGTACCCCTTTCTTTTTATTAAGCCAGAACAACATGGAAGTTCTGAGCCAAGAGCTCTCATTCTATGCAAACACTTGAAACACTGGAAATTCAAAGCCTGTGAGTCATCCTGACAGTACAACCAAGGTGTTAATCCTTCGTTTCCTTCCAAGTACTAGTAAGAAGGGGAAATGTCATAACAGGGAGAATGGTTTCGCTTTCCAGCTTCCGCTTCCTCAAAAGGGTACTGGGTAACTGAAGGTAAGGCCAAATTTGCCAGCAGGTTAGCAGCATTCAGTCTCTAGTTTTGGGCATCTAATCTTGTCACTCAGACTGAGCTCTTTAAGGAACCACCTTTGAAGATGTTCGTTTAGCTAGTCTGAATTGTCCCCACAACAACACAGAAAAGCACCAAACAATATTTTTACAACAGGGCAGACCTGTGGCTCTTTTCTTGTTTACTAATTTGAGTTTCTCCAGATCTATTTTAAATATTTTTAATGCTTTCTGGTTGTTGGGCTGTATTCTACATTGTGCTGTTGAATGGATCTATTTTCTCATTTGGTTTATTTTCAGCATCTCAGTCAGCTGATCTTCATCTTGACTAGAGAAAGACAAGTTTGGGAACCGGACTCTCCTGTGAAGCAGCAGTTTCTGAAACCACTAGCTTCTCATCTGCAGCCCCATTAGGCTGAGAGCAGTAACCAATTCACAAGCCTCTTTATGGGCAAGTGCTTAGACTGAGAAAAGAGCCCTGCCATGTAAACATAAGCAATTCCTCAGTCCCATGAAAGGAGTCACAGATACAACGCCTTCTGCAAACACTTGTGTCCATACAAAACTATTGCACCAATGTCCATGGAAAGCAAAGGCACAGGAACTGCAAAAATAGAAGTGATTCATTTTCAGACACAAATAAATATTTCTTGGGGGAGGGGAAAATGTTATTTATCCATGTAGCTTAACATGAATCAAAATAGGGTTAACTGGGAATATTATCATGAAATAGGAAAAGGTAAACCAGAGATACTTTGTTGAGGGTACCTAACTGATAAGTAGATTCCACCTGTATCCTTATAGCTAAAATGAGTATATTCTTGCTGCTTCACCAACTGATGGAGCTCTTTACTGAGCGATACCTAGCAGTGATCAAGGTGATACTGTATTTCTTTGGAGAGACATCCCTCTCCAAAGATCTGTTAGTGTCATGACTTGTCAATGATGTATTGCTCTAAAAATGGTGCCTTCTACAAAAAAAACAGGTCCTGGAGCAGATTTAGCCCTAATTACAGGAAGGAAGGAACAGGAGAGGTATGCAGATACCAGGAGATTCATCTTGCCAAAATACAAAGTGTGTTGTTGCAAGTTGGAGAATTTAAATGGTGATGCTTTTGGGAAGAGACCTATGCTAAACAAATACCTCCTCTGCAATAATTAAGAATTAGGCTAGAAAAATGCAGATATTTGAAACCTTAATGTATGTGGTTTCTTAGATAAGAGAGTTACTTCTAGCCAGGGAGACTCAGAATGCCTTTTTACTTCATCTTCTAATATAGAACAGCATCTCACTTTGAATCTATGACTCAGTACCATACAATCACATCCTGTTTTTCCTAGGTAATTTAGTCCTAAGTAGCAACTGAAGAAGTCCCATTCCCTTCTCGGTACTTCTCAGATTTCCTCTATTTGTCACCTGAAGATGATTATTTGATATCCTATGTTACTGTTAATTATCATTATTTTTTTATACTAGATTTTGTATCAGATTACTATGTTAGTCTAATAAAAATGACAGTCCCATGCAATGATACACAAGGGTGCACATCTGAAAGTTTTTAAAGTATTTTCTCCATTTTACAGTGCAAGACATATAAAATGGTTGAAATTATTCCATGGCCTTAGAGAAGTCATTTAAATTAGTAGCAAGCACAGGAATAAAAGCCAAAGAGTTTAAATCTCAGTTTCCACTCTAATCAGAGAACAAGACAAATGTACCTCTGTATCGGTTCATTATTCTGAATCATATTACCACCAGTACATTGTCTTTGAGAGCTGAGTATAGTACTGATTGACTTACTAAATGCTCTTATCATAAAACAGATACTGCAGTCCTCAGGTTTCCTCTGTTAATCTGTTTGTTTTGCTGTATCTGGGGGATAAAAAATGTGGGAGTATGAAACATTTATCTGTTAATTAACAATTATAAAACAGTAATGGATTGTGTGTGTTTTAGAATATGTGTGAAACAATGTTTGGTTTTATGCTTCATTTACAAATATCTTAAGGATCTAGGCATATTCTATAAATAATTTAAAACACTCTACATGAGGAGATACATGGAATCAAATGAAAAAGAGGCAAAATCCATGCAGAAAATAATGACATTTTAGCAAAGGTGGGTGTGTTTGTGTTAATACGAATGTCTGGGTGCTGGCTCTAGCATTAGTACTTCCCTGATTCTTTAAACCTACGCAAATGAATACAAGGTGTCAGGCTATGCCACTAAATTGCACAATGAGTTGAGCCTGTCGGCAAAATTTCCTCGCACTGCCCTTCGTCTGCTCCACTGATAACAGCAACAGAACACTGACATAGAGAAATACTTGTTCTTTCTGTATAGTGAGGGCTGAAATATTTGGGGTTTCTAGGTGCTTATCTAGCGGGGTGCAACTATCACCTTAGCATCATGGGGGAAGAGGAACTGGTCCACAGAGCTATTTTGATTGGCGCTTTGTGGAATCATGCATCTAAGGTTTAACCTGGCAGAGTTTCTGCCCCTCCTGAGCCACAAACTCCCATTAGCTTCATGCTGCAGAGCAACAGCAGACAGAAATCCCTGCACTGAAAAATTTACACTGAGCCAGCAGGAAATTGAGCCATTTGCAAGTATGTTCACCAGGGACAAGCTAAAAAGAAAGGTCACATTCAGAAGAGGATTTCTGTGTCCTGATTTCATTGAGAGCAATATTGCACTGGTAGGGGAAAGGCAAGCCCTGCAAGATCTGCTGGCTGTGGTCAAAGCAGAGATATTGAGCTGCTGAAGGGGTGTGAGCAGCAATGCAATAGTGTAAGACAGCAAGAGAAACCCAATTTCTTGTTAAAGGGACATGGATTGAACTTTATAACCAAGATGTACCCACTTCTTTTATTTACTACTGTCAGGTGATAAGACCGCATCCTCAGAATAGCCTTTAAGACTTCTGTCCCAAAAACTCAGAGGTGAGGAAATATATGATCGAAATATAAATGTTAATTTTCTAAATCTGTGCTGGGCCTGAATCCTGAGCACAGAGAGCCCAGGTGGAATTGGGCTTTTCAACCTAGAAAAGAGAAAAAAAGGGGAGACAAAGAGGACTTGAGAAAGCCCCAGGTAGCCTGGCCCTCCAAACCAACCATGAACTCTGTTAACCCCACTAAAAGCTGGTTCACCACGTACATACAGCAAGATGCACAAAGAATCCTGCACTGACATGGGCAGCTCTGCTGTGAGCTTGCTACTATCTCCATGCTTGTAATCTCATCTCATCTCATTTATTGTGAGACAGGACTTCTGCAATACCTTCTTTGTCACTATTACATATCTGCTGGCCTTTGTGAATCACCAAGGGCTTTGCAGCTCAGAAAGGATTCCTCACAATACAGTGAGCTGCTCTTTAGCACAGAAAAACTGCCTTATGAAAGGGTAGGAAAGATCTGAGTGATATCCGTGATGACCAGCTTACTCAAGAGCTTAAAAAATGATCAAGATGTTGAGCTGGCAGAAGCAGTGACCCTGGGAGGGAGCAAAAGGACACTGAGGAAGTGAGCCATCAATGTCCATTATTTCTGAAACTTCCTTCTTTGTCATTGCCTTCATTTCCAGATTCAGCTAGCTATGAGTGCACAAGGTAGCTTTGATGAATTTTCCAAGACCACAGCCAGATCCTCACCTACACATAAATGTCATGCTTTAATGGCAAGCCAGAAGGAGCTGCCTTTCTTGCCATTGATGCCACCTGAGGATTGAAAACCACAGGAATAAGTCTAGTAGGATGCCAGCCAAAGCATCCTATTGTTTCAGAAACAATGTGCCTGCCATTAAAGCCTGGCAGGGCTCTCATTAGCTCCTTCAGACATTTCTCTTCCCATCACCATTTCCTTCCCATCACCACCCTGCCAAATGCCTCCAGAAGTAGATTCTCTTTATAACATCCACTGCCCTCCAGCAGGCTTAGTGTTATTTGTATTAATCCCAATATTAATTATCATTATTAATCCCAGGGTAGCTGGGAGGGCAGTTATCAAGCTGTGTGCCAGAGCAATGCCAACAGCATCTCATTTCTGCAGGAAGTTTCATGTCGATCCATCAAAGGCAACACAAAAAGAGAGACTTTAAGAGGTCATACATTGTAAAACCATAAAAAGCTTACTCTTCCCCGGAGTACTCTGAATCCTATCCCCCTCCTTACTCTGCACCTTCTCTCGTAACTGCCCTGTATCATGGCAACCAGCTATTGGGACTGTGCATTATTAAAAATAAGCTCTGCAACCAGAAATAACTGAATATTACACATTTTCCCTCCTCTGTGACTTTCACAAGCCCTTGCTTTTTTTAACTCCCTCTTCCTGCTGCCTTTTTCCTGAGGGTCTCTCAGGGGTTCAGACCCAAGCAAGCTGGACACAGTTTTCAAATACAAATAGCTAGCTTATTCATCAAACAGATTCAAACAGGTTTGGTGGCTTGGTTCTTTCTTTCAGAATTGGAGGTTTGGGAGAGTTCTGTGTATGTTGGACTTGAAGTTCAGAGATCCTGTTTCACAAACCATGTGTCATGATGACATCCAAAGTGTCCTGGCTCTTTTGTCTTGGAGGAGTTTCCAAGGAGAAGCAAGTCTGCTTGCTCTTTTGAGAGACTTACTAGGGCATATGGGATGCCAGTTGTGCTTTACTTCAACACACAAGCCTCTGCTGTCAACAAAACTGTGCACTGCTAGAAACAAAAAAAAAAAAAAAAAAGAGAAGGGAAAAAAATACTAAAATTAAGTTTTGTGGAAGGAAGTTGCTAGTTAAGAGCATGTTTGTTGGAAACAGGTGTTAATCTTTACTGGCTGGGTCCCTGCAAGAGTCACACAGGCTTCCCAGCCTCCCAGATGTCCCCATGCTTCTTGTAATGTCATCGCCAGCTGCACCAAGAGTGAAGTGACTTCTCCTCCCTTCCCTGCCCTGAGAGACACAGAAGAAATACAGGGGAAATATATTTGGCATGAAAGTCCTGGTCCAGTAAAGTGCTATGCTAGCTCTATCTACCGTTGCTCATTACAAACAATAGCAGCAGTAATTGCAGCTCAGCTGCCAGATTAACTCAACACCAAACTGCTAACATGAATTTTAACCTATGCATGATTTTCTGAGCTCTGACCACATTACTTGTCTCAAAGAAGTTCCTTCTCCTTCCACTGCTTTAACACATCGTATGAGTTCAGCTGCGCTGCTCCACAGTCCTGTAAACCTGCTGGAGATTTCTGTTGTAGTAGAAGAGCATCAGTGCAACTGAAATGCAGATCTGGCTGGGTGCCAAGCTCCAGCCTCCAGACAGTCATGAAAGGTTCATGAAGCAGGGGTGAGATGGGAGAAAGGTTTCCAGAAACTTCTCTGCATAGTGCACTAGGGCTATTGCATTGCACTTGATAACAGAAGGAAACTTTTGGCATTGTGCTAGATTTACTCCCACTCTTTCTATGCAGGTAATACTAATGCCAAGAATTACATTCCCTTCCCGCTTCACCCACCACACCAGGTGAGTCTTATTTTTCAGGCAATATAGTAGTGTTCACAGTTTCCTTATGAACGGATCCAGTTTGCAGCCACCAGCTGTAACACAGCAGCTTAACTATGCAGCACACACAGCTGTAACACAAATAGATAGACCAGCCATGTGTTATTCTGATTCTGGTCTCGGGCAATTAAACATCTGCTTTCCACAGGGAAGTAATCTTTTTTGTAGAACCCTAAGGGAAAAGAAGCTGGTTTATTTCATTTTTCACACTATGCATTTACTCTTCATTAAGACAGATTACAATTAAGACAGCCCAGCGTAACTCGACCAGTTCCTTTCCACCAATAATGATAAGGGACAATTTTTGATCGCTGGCCACATCAACTGCTGAACTATCAGTCTTTTTGCAGTTACTGCCTGTTTGTTCATAAAGCCTTTGGGGAGCTACCAGCTGATGTGCTAGCTCCAAAGTCTCCCATGGCATGATTTACATCCCAGCCTCTTTGACCCACTTCTAACCACTACATCCAAATCATTATTTTTAGATTATATATTTACGAAAAATAACCTCCACGCAAGCCAGAAAAGCCAAACTGAAGACAATTTGCAAATTCAAACCATCTCACACTACAGCAATATGCAAGAGACTGACCAAGCAGAGGATAGTTGAAGCTGGATGGTACCCCTGGGTATCATCCAGTCCAATGTGAATGTCTGTGGTCACCTCTGCTAAGATATACCATAAATATAAATCTGCAAGAACAGAGCAGAGAGATGTCACTTAGAATCCCAGGATTTGCAATTGGATTTTTAAACTCAAATGTTTCCTGTGATGTGCACTTAGCTACAGACTTGCAGAAAAGCCAACAGTATTATTACTCCTCTAATAATTTGTCCATACTATTCTTTTTGTTACATATCCACGTATGAACTTATATGGCAGTCAAGACATAGGAACCAAGTGCACATCTATTTATGCCCAGATAGCTGTTCTCTGTTTACTGCTGCAATAAACTGCATGTAATTGCTCATGTGTTCACCAAACATGAATACAAATATGGCTTCCAAATTTGCCTGGTCATTCTGACACTTTGCTAAACTGCAGTGGCTCCCTCAGACAAGTCTTCACTTTGCCCATGTTTTCCCGGTTTTGCACATTTAGCACGTTTCCGTTTGCAATTTTGCATATTTTCCACTGCAATCAAGTGTGTTTTCAAGCAGCTGGGGGTTCATAGATACAAACATGCATTTTACACACTTGGAGACTCCTAAGGCAAGTGAAGAAACAGTTTGGCTGCTCCTAAGCCATCACAAGGATCTGGAGCAGACCCAAGAAAGGGGGTGTGCATGTGTGAAAGGAAGAGAGAGCACTAACAAGCTCAGGTTGCACCCAAGACAAAACAGTTACTCATTGCCAGAAATTAGTGGCTTTGCCTACTTGAAGAATTCCCATCCCTAATCTTGGCAGACAAAAAGAACCCCATCACATTTAGGCAGCCCCTCATCATCCTTTCATTTATCAAACACAAACAGCTATCTCTAACAAGTCAACTAAAGCATACAGGCAAATGCAGCATTCCCAGCTCTTAAACCTATCGGTTGCAAGCAAAGAGCCAGTGGCTAAACAAATAGAAGAGTAATCTTTCAGAGCCCAATTGGGTTCCTATCTATTCCAAAAGTGCCTGTGAATTCAACAGTGATTTATTAACCCCTCTTGAAGGACAGAGCTGTTAATAAAAGCTCACCTACTAATACCTCAGAAAATGTCAATACGCGCTAATGACAAAGCCTCTGAGATTCCCATTTAGCCCCAAATCAGCACAGCACAGTGTGTAAGCAATTGCTTCCATTCAAATAATGTGCTTAAGACGCATTGGTTTCTTTTATTTGAAATAAATATGCAGACCTGGAGAAAACAGTACTTTTCATGACCTAACTTCTTAAAAGGCACAGCTCGCAGCTCCACATAGTTAAGATCGCGTTCAATGTTCCTGAATCAGGATGAAACTCAAACAGAAGTGGTTTACAAGTAATGCCCAGAGGTTCACACTTGCAAAGATCACTCATGTATTAGGGCTTATTTGCATTTACATGAAAACTACAGGTTTGAGGTATTTTTCATGTACAGTGGCCTAAATGTGATGTAGTTTAAATGAGAGCAGAATTTGGCTTCACATCCGTGAAAGTGTTAAGTGTATGATCTCTTAGGACTTAATATTCTGTGTTACTATGCTTTTGTGGAGAGCAGGACATTATGCTAAGGGCTCTCTTTGTCAGTTTACAGACTTCTTTTTAATGCTTGAAACATTTCAATAGTGCCAAGGACCATAAAGTTGTTGTGGCAATTAAAAAAATAATTGATTACATTTGTAAGTAAGGTACCAAAACTCATGCTAATCATGACTGCCAAAAATAGCAGCTTTGGATTTCTCATAAGGATTTCAGTATTGAAAGGAGGGGAAAATGTCAGAGCAATCATTCCTCACTCTGGGAATCAGTGAAAAAGCTTAGTGGTCCAGACTGTGCAAGTTCCACAGTCCAGACTCCCACCACCGTGTCCCTCCTGTGCTCATTTAGACATGTGCAAAGTAGGTACAAATTTCTATTGCACGAGAGAAATATTCCTGCTTTCCCAGTTTCCGAAAGTATAAATGACAAAACATGTTCTAGCCAGGGGAGAATCAGCCCCATAATAGCAGCGGTTTAACTGAAACTCCCCAGATTTGTCTATTTTTTTTTTTTCCCCAGGAAGAAAAATTCCTTGTGATTAGTTTTCTCTTGTATTATTTCTAATAAATTTTGGTACCAACCCAACGAAAATAAGTTGAAAAAAGCTTTTGTCAGACTTCCCCATGAAAATTAAGAAAAAGGATCCAAGTAGGAAAATAAAAAGGAACTTTAAGAACTTTAACTCGGAAAATTGTTTCATTCAGGTTTGAGCTTAAATCAAGGGTAAAGTTTTGGTAAAGATTCCCCCGTACATTATAGAGTTATTTTTGCTTGTTCTGGCTTACTCGTCTACAAGTATTTTCATTGCATTTGTCCCATGTGATAGCTCATTAAACTGTCCATTTTCAGTAAAACATGTGAGGCTTTAACTGTGCATAGACTAATTAATGTCTATGCAATAATTATATGAACTCTATCCAATATATGTGCTGTTTGCAGCATATTAGCAAATATCATGCAGAATATAAGTCATTTGTCATAAAGGAGCCCATACTTTAAGACACCTAAGGAATTCCAGCACATTGCAAGGCAGTGCATGAAGCAACATGCAACTTGCGCTGTCATTATGGCTTATTTGAGAAGTTTAGATAAAGAGGAAAAATGCCAAAAGCAAGCTAACACTTCAGAGGCACAGTTAAAAAATGACATGCTTTTTGGTGGGGAATGAGGGGAGTTAATTTTTCCCTTGCTGATTTTTTTTTTCTTTCCAAATCTGAGTAATTATGATATTCCATTTCTTGCACAGCTTAATACCTCCATGTACTGCCCAGCCTGTGCTGCTCATACATTGTCAAGACACAAGCTTTTCTTTCCTAGGGCACAGACGGAGTGATCTGATCCTCTGCTGTCAAATTACCCCGTTTGTGTCTGGAGTAGGACCCAATGGGGAATACGCAGGAATCCTGCAGATCAGCCAGGAAGCACTCCAGCCCAAGAGAGACTTCCCTAATTCCCTTCTTAGGCGCCCGTGCCAACATAATGTTCTTGGCTTCAAGAAGTGTGAGATTCTGATTCATTTTTATTTTTAAATAAACTATTGCATGGTGGAAACCCCATGTCTTTCCACTCCAAGAATTGCCATTACTACTAGTGACGAGTAGTAAGGGAACACTGATGGTCTCTAAAGAAGTACAACCTTTATGGGAGGTCAATATACTACACCAGGTCCAAGCTGATACTGCTGGTTTGCATGGGTAACCATTTGAAGAAGAGGTCCTTCTGCCCAAGATGAGCAGGGTGAGGAGCATCTTCTCTATATATATAATGTCATCATTGCCCATAGAAGAGAAAGGGCTCCTGTTTGAAGGACAGGAGTAGAAAGCAAATACGAAGAAATAGAGGCATGCAGAGAAAAGGGAAAGAATGAAGGAAAGAGAGTGGGGAAAAAAAAGTGGTGAACTCCCAATGACAGAGCAATAGACTATCCACTTCCCCTGGTCCTAGTGAGCTGAGGCTTGCAAACACAGCAAGCCCAGGTGCTGCAAGGGGAAGAAACCCTTATACTCCTATTTCCATTGAGATATGAGACCGGGCTTTTGCAACAGGGCATGCTTAGGAGATAAACTACCATGCAGCAAGGACTGGCTCCTCTGCACCTTGCAGGCATGTGCCCATTTCAGATTGTTTTGTGTTTGGTTTTGACCCTTTGCACCACAACTGCAAAGCCATGGCTCTGATTGCATGGCTGTAGACTATTGATTAATAGTCCTACACAAAAGTGAGCTGGTGAGCAGCCCTAGATGAAGGAACCAACCTAAAGCTGTGACATGGCTTTGGAAGCTTAATGAGGTATGGCACCCTTAGGAGATAAACTCAGCAGAAGAATGGGAATCTCTTCAGAAATTTCCCTTTCTTTACACCAGAATTAGCCTTTTCTGCTCATGGTAAAGCAGACCGTGCTGGCAAAGTCAGGATTGGGTAATCAGATCTTGGTCTACAGTAAGTCTCCCAAGACAATTGATACCAGCCAAAATGAAGAAGTAGGGAGCTGGTCACCATGTCTTGGTTTGGAATATTGGTCATGTTTTTATTTCTAACAAAGAAGCACACACCAGTCAGCAGCTTCATGAGTGCAGTGCATCACCCTATATCTAAAGATTGCAAATCTGGTTACATCCCTTCTATCAGCTGCTCTGGACCCACAGTCTGGGCTTTGAGGTGTAAATCGTCGTCAATGCAAAACCATACTCTTTTACACAGGGATGTTTAAGTGAGTAGCTGACAGCTCTCACTTGCATTTTACATTGTAAAGATGGCAACTCTGCAGGCATATCAGAATTTATAACACTGCTGACTTACTGTATATATAATGGCTCATATGTTTGTGCCACTGGCAGGTCTGGCAGGAGCCCAATATCACTCCTGACTATGTGGCAACCCTGAGTTTAATGATCAAAACTGAAACAAAAAGCTTAGATAACATTAAAGTAATGTTTTAGCTCAGTCTTTGTAACTTTGAACCACTAGGGCAAGGCTGAAAGTTTTCTGTGGAATCCTTCAGAAGGACAGCAACGTAACTCACTTCAAAGCACATAGACTTCAAAATCTCATTTTTTCCAGGGAAAAACTGTACAATGTTGCTGCAGAGCAGAATTCAGGTCTGAGAATGAAATAAACTATTAACTTTCCACCCTGCTGCAACTGGGTGCTGTTCTGCTGAAGGATGGGAGCCAGAAATTCACTCCCCACAACCTCATCAACATTTTTGATTCTCATTAAGTGCCTCACAGTAATACAGAGGGCCCCCAATGGAGATCAGTGCCTGACACCATAGACAGATACAAAGGGTGGGATTCCTCTCACCTCATTTTAGTTGTCTAAAGATTAGTTATCTAGTTTAAACTAGTCGTCTAGACTCCCTTTATAGTCAATGGAGAGAGATAGGCACCTTTGTGGTAAAATTTGTCAAGGGTCCTAGCTGATGAATTTAATGTGTGTGTTTAGGCCTGAATTCAGCGAAGTACTTAAGCAAATGCTTATCTTTAAGCACATGAATAATCTGATCTCTGTTAAGTGAGGCACTTCAGCATTTTCTGAATTTAAAAATCACCAAGAGCCTAAGTGCTTTGCTGAATCACTGAGCGTGGAGTTGGCCTTGACATGATGAAGCATGGCAGAGCAGAAACTAAATACACAGCATTAAGCTCAGAAGAAAGAGGGATTCAGAGAAGGGTGAAGGGAGGGAATACAATGATCAAGGGACAGCTGAAACTCCCAGGTGAATAGAAGAGACTGGAAGGATTACAGTGTTGTGTGGATATCTCTGGTATCTGTATAATTCCCAGTGGTCAGGAGTAGGCACTCTGCCCTCCGTGTTGCTGCCACAGAAGAACAAGGTGGCATTCAATGCAATGCAAAAGCAACAAATCCAAAATCAATAAAAGGGAATATAATTTAAATCCAGGTGCAATGAATTTATGGACATCACCACCACAGGAAATCACACAGGGCTTAACAGTATCAAACATGAGGCTGAAACGTTTCTGAGGATATCCAGAGAGTGTCAAAAATAATACCAAAAGAGGAGATTATGGTGTCATTACTCAGCATCCTTTTTTAGGGCTTCAGCCAGTTTCTAATGGCTAGAAATCAAGATTCAACCCCCAAAGAACCAGCAAGGGAGGGCAGGTAACCTCACAGCAGCCTACACTCAGATCCCTCCTATCACTGAAGCTTTTGGTACCAACCACCGTCAGGTTCCCACTGACCTGGTGTGTGGATCCGTCCCCATGGTGGTACTTTTGAACTCTGGTATGTAAAAACTCCTATGACATTTCAGCATTTAAATAAACCCCCTGATTTTAACTTTAAAACTCAAGCTTCTCCTGCGATTAATGAGTGTTGGTTGGAGCACAGCACTCCATTAGAAAAGGTTGGCTTGATATTGCAAAGGCAGTGAGACAACATTCATGTCTATAAAATACCCTGAATGATATTCCCATTCTAAATTCTAAATACCGTTCTCCTTCAAAGTCTCTTTGCACTGATAAAATCAAGATCTTAGTTAGCTATTTCCTGAAGTTCAGGATGAAAACAACAGCTCGGGGAAGGGTGTGGAAGGGTGTGTTGTTACCTTGATGCATGTTTCAGGTTTACGTGCATCTGTATCTGTAACCAAACTTGTCTTCACGTCTGTTAAACTGGGATGTCTTTCCTTGCAGTTATTTTTCTGATCTTGGCATCATTTTGCCTGCAAATTGCAGACAGATGTCATGAAGGTCCCATGGAAGGGGCTGGGGAGAAAGGGGGCAGCAGACACCAAACTCAGTGTAGGGAGAAAAATATTAGAAAAGAGGCAAGTGAGGAAAGCAGAAGGCTCAAAGTAAATGCAGAAGTTTAAATGCCACAGCAAGAACAACTCTGATTGCACTACAGAGCATTAGGATCTTTGTGCAAGAAAGGGTGTTTTACCAGTTTGGGTTTGGGACCTTATTTTATAACCATGCTCTACAGAGCTGTGCCCTGACAGACATCTCGCTCTGTCTTCCAGAAAGGCCAAGTGATGTAAACATCTGGCAGGTCACCTTGCCTACAGCCCAGATTACAAAAAGTCACAACAGAAGCACAAAAAATATTGCTGCACTTCAAATCAGGCGTCTCAGATGCCAGTGGTTGGGACAGCACAAAGGCTGGAGGAATCTGAACTCTGAGGAATAAATTTCCCTATTTTCTTACAGAAAATCTTTGAATGACAGGGTAATTTGCCCATGAGGCTCCAGATGGGAAAAAAAGCCTGAAAAACATCAGCATGGAGATTTTAGCTGTCTTGGTCTAAGAGACAGAGCAGACAAGGAAACTAAGACGATTTACTTCTTGTGGAAAAAAAGAAAAGGACACTCAAGCAGACAGTCAGAGGGATCTTTGCAGAGTCTGATACAGAGCCACCTTCACAATCATCTTCTCTCTCTGTTTATATTATATTCCTTTTCTTTTCTTATGTGTGTGATAGTTACAGGAAGCTGATTGGAGATGTTTTATAGTGTACGTCAGGAAATATTAATATCACCTTTTAATTACAATACAACACCTTGAGTGCTTTTACAGGATGTGGTGAGGGGGAGAGCTTTATAGATAACATGAGTAATAGAGCATCTTTCTGTAACTAAGGTCTTTGGAGTGCTGAGAAGAAAATTAAATTTAAAAAAAATTAAAAATCAGTTTTTCTCACACAAATACACAAATACATTGCTTGTAAGTCTTTTGAATTGTCCCTCATCTCTTGGTATTTTGTTTTTCTTAAATGGTCTCCCTGGAGACAAATGATTGCG
Organism: Ara ararauna; assembly: GCA_028858755.1. Taxonomy (NCBI): domain Eukaryota; kingdom Metazoa; phylum Chordata; class Aves; order Psittaciformes; family Psittacidae; genus Ara; species Ara ararauna. Next base: position 7,198,893 of record CM054380.1, on the reverse strand, counting down.
TGAGGATCAGAGCTTTTCCTTAAAATAGAAGAAAGTGTAAGTTTTTAGCTCCTTCTGTCTATGAAGAAAAACCCGAACAATATATCTAACAACCCAAAGGCAGAATAAAAGGAGTCCCATATTTCTCATTGTGTACTTATTGTCTCTGTTTTCCAGGTTTATCTCACTATATTTGGAGACCTGCCAGATGAAATATGAATATTCATTGTAAATTATCAAAATACAAAGTAAAATAAATAGGGAGAATGAACAGTTTAGGCATCAGACTGGCAGACTTTGGATAAGTATTCCTGGGTTTTACTGAGCACCAAGGCAGAAACATGCTGGAGCTGCACTGAACAACCACACATACACCAGCACACAGATCAACCCATGGTCATTGATTTAGAAGGACTTTGCATAAGGTTCAGCTACAAATCTCCTGGGTTTTGACTGTTCCTTGAAATTTTATTCCTTCTGCAGAAGGTATTCCCATTGATTGATTAAAATGTTGGATCACTGGCCCAGGCTTACTCCACTCCCGCATTGCAATCACTATGACAAGTACTGTTTATGTTCCCCAAAAAGAAGTGTTTATTTGCCTTTTTATGGAGAGAAAAAAACAATTGTGTATTTCCCCAGCAATCAGAAATCTACATGAATTTCTAATAGTCAAAGGGTTTGCTCTGGTTCAGCAGCATGCTGTGAAGTAAAGTTTATAATGTTGAAACAGCAACTTCTGGTGGCTTTCTTCAAAATTTCTTGCATAAGTGCAGAGACCAATTTCACATTTTACCGTTACCTTCAATAAAAATTAGCATTTAGCTTGTTAGAAAGAGCTACCTCTCATGCCAAGCTGTGTCACAAAGTTAGACACTCTGCAGTTGTATGTTCCTGTTAGAGTTTTTCCAGCAGCAGGGCAGCTCCCTGGAATAAAAGAGCCAAGACTCAATTCCTTGTATCTATTGACAAACAGTTCTCAAAATGCATGTGCTTACAAAAAGGCAAGCACAGAAGTAAAGCCCTGGGCCAAGTTTAAGGGTCTATCAGTGATAGTCTGCAACCAGTGGACACTTTAAAAAATCTCTATGCTGCCTGTAAAATGAATGAAAATAGCTTTTTTATTATGCATCAGCTGTGTAAGTTGTTTGCAGCCAAGCCACTTAGAAGCTCTGTGTTAGAAAGATCAAGATGAGAGTTTTTGACCTGGGAGCTATTGAGTCTGGTTGCAATTGTCTTGCCACTTAAGCAAAGCCAAAGCCTTTTCTGGTGGTTACAGCTCACGGTTTTAGATGTTGCTGCCACTGTCACCTTAACATATGTAAGCTTTTTGCTCCTTCCCTCAGCCCTTTGCTGTCCCCCTGTACTGTGGTTGTGTGGAACAGTCCCTCAAGGTGAGACCCTGCAGCTAGGCTAGCTACACAACTCAGAGTGACTTGGCTCACTGACTTTAAGGAAGGTCAGTTGGACATTCCCAACAACTGCTCAGGTCAGGCCAACTCCCCAGACCTACACCCCACATCATGTTGCCCACCCTGCAGTGCCTGAGCTGGCTATTTTAAATATATCTGCAAGATCTTTTGCCACTGCAATTAGCAATGTGAAAGCAACCTGGGTGGGATTCAGCTCATCCAATTTCAGCTGCTTAACACAGAAGAATCTACCCATCTCCATCAACAGAGAGATGTAAGAACAGCCAGGGGGTGATTCATCACACCTCCATTAAAGGTCAGATAGGGTGAGTTGGCTTCTGGAGGCAGGTATTTCTCTCTAAGGGTTATAATGGGAGTCTAGACACCTATCCGCAGCCAGACAGGCAATTCTGAGACAGAGAGGTGAGCGAAAACACACCCCATGTACCTGTCTACAGTGGTAGGCACTGATCTCAGCTAAGGGCCTTCAGTGTTACTGGAATGCAATTAGTAAGATTCATAAACATTGACAGGCTCAATGGTGTGTGGAAATTAATTTTTTTTGGCTCTCTGACTTCTTACAATTGCATCCCCTTGCATCACTTCCACTGCTGACTCCATAGCACCTAAATGAAATAGGACCAAGTGCAAAAAGCATTTGACTTGGTAGAGAGCATGTTTCTGGACATCGCGTGACCATGCCATAAGCTTGACCTTGCTAAAGTATGGAATTTGGTAACATTGATGATGGGTTGGTGGGTAAAGAGTTTCTTCTTTCATTTTCAACTATTTCCCTTTGGACAATCCTTAACATTAAACAGTACTGAAAATATTATTTCATTTGTCTTCAATAGGAAGATCAGGAATTGCTGATAGGTCACATCCTGGGGCCATTATTCCGGAAAAAGCTTTATTTGTCCTGACCAAATTCTGAGTTAAGGACTTCAAGACTTGGTCATTGTGAATAAACCCAAACAGAAACAACTATGGTTGAACTAATGAGATAAAGATAACCCTCTCTGAGAGCTTTTAATCAAAAAGATTGTCTTAGTGTCTGTACAAGAGGCTTCTTTATATAAGCCCATTGAAGGTTTCTGAAGGATTTTCTCATGCAAAGAAATCTAAACATCTGACAGCAGACTACACTGAAGTTTAATCACTTTTCATCCCAAATGCTCACTTAGCCTGTATTTTAGAGAAAACCTTAAAAAAAAAAAAAAGGACAAAACAAATAAATAAACAGGGATATCTACTGCTTATTGTACATCAAGTGACACCTTGTGTAGACTTTTTGTCTTAGTTGTTTGAAAAATTTGCCAAAACAATAAAGTTTTGAGAAGTGCTCAGATTTGGCTGAAAGCCACACCACTGAAGGAAGAGTAAAACTCCAACTGACTTTAAGAGGAACAGGATAAGGCAAAAAAAAAATGAGTACTTTTGAAAATCCCACACCCGTATTTTTATCAGTAATGTCTGAAGAGAATGTGGCAGATGCTCACAGTTCACATTCATTTCAAATGTAGATCTCAAACTTAACATAATGAACTTGATTAATTCCAAGAAAATATAATTAGAACATGTTTATGGGCATTAAGCCATTTTGATGAAAGAAATATTTTCCAGCCTTATGAAGAACAAGTCGCAACAGACTAGTGCAGGTTTAAAAATCTCAATATGATTAATGAATTGGATTGTACTTCTATCCGTAAGCAGAACAGTAATTTAATTCACTGATGAATAGTAAGAGGACAAAAATTAACCAAACATCTAGTACCTTCAAGTGCAAAAACTTTAGTAGTCCTACAGCACTGGAAGCAGTTGCCCATTTAAATCATGTTCTGGAAGCAATGTTCATTGAATATACCTTAAAAATGGAAGACATCCCTTTAAGTTGAATTAATTACACTGATAAAACTATATAGCCTTCAAACCTCAAGGATAAAAATAGTATTTCTATATTTGAGAATGATCTGGGCTTTCCAGACATTATTTTGCAAGTTGTAGCCTTACCTCTGATGGTCTTAAGACACTGACAGGCTGCTTAAGGCATTCTTCCTTGAAATCAGAGACAGCACAGCAGTCCATCCAACACCACAAGTGAAAATCTCTGTGAAGTCATTCCTAGGTTTAAAGCAGTGCTTTGCATCTAGCCATTCAAAGGAAGCAATGGGACTTAGGGATTTTAAAGCTGGTGACTACAAAAAACAGTGAAGGTAGCTTTCTGCAGTTGGCAGCAGTGAACAAAAGAAGAGCTACACTCCAACTGGTTTTAGGAATTCAGCCCAGACTTTGACAGACTTTCAGGACTTAAAAGGGAGGAATGGGAAGGGCAAGCAGTTGGATCTGAGCCATCCAAAGGACTTTCTGACCCGGAAGGATTTCTTCAAGCTAGAATTACCATTCTGCAGTAGGCTTTGACAAATGTGCTTAAATAAACAAGATGGCCCCAAAAAATTACACTTTATACTATTTTCTAGAGACAAAAGAACAACCCGGCTGGAAGAAAGACTATCTGTTAGTTTGTCATGGCTGATTCCCTTCAACTCACAAAGTATCTGTTAATTGGGAGGGATTCACAGAAAATCAGTCTTGATTCTTGGATAACAGTGATAATAAAGTTTGTGATAAGCTTGGAAACTCTCACCACTTTATGTGTTCAAAGCATTGTATAAACATCACTTAATTAATGGTTACTAAACAGTGCTTCATTCAGGTGCTTCAGATATGACTTTGAAGCGTACATAAGTACTTAGATTGCATATTGTGAAACAATTTGATATATTTGTTCATTTTAATTAAGTTTTTCCATGTTTACATACATGGTACAAGGTTAACAAAACATGATCGTACAGGTTCTAGAAAGGAAAGGAATCACAGGAGCCCAAGGGGTATAGAGAGGTAATAGGATGAAACCGGAAAGGCAAATTAGGCAGATTATCAGACACTGTTTTCTACTGACTGAAAACTGGAGAACCTCTTAACTGTGCACCATGCTATATTTATGGCAGTAAGTGCATTTGCCAGAACAATGCATGAGAAAACTCAAGGAAAGCAAGTGAATTTCAGACACGTCTCAGAAATGCCATGGAAATATAGGGTCTTGTCCAAAGGCCATCAAAGTCGATGGAAAGATTCCTACTGCATGCAGAGAGCTCTGGATCCCAGGTTACCCATGGGAAATCATGAAGGCGTAATTTCTGGCTCACTTTAAAGCAACAAAAAACTGTAGAAGTCTGCACTGAACAGGGGTCACAACCAGTGTCTGAATTCTGCTCTTGCTTAGCCTAGTAATCAAGTAGCTGATCCATCCCAGCCTTCCTCCTTCATTTTTTTCATTGTCATTAACACCAAGTTAGTTGCATTGAAGTCCAACCAGAACTACTCACCTAGTAACAACCTAGTAACACATCTGTCACCAAAAAAAAACACCAATTCTACTGGTGTCCTTTGTTTACCATGGTCTTCTGCATGTGGTTCCTTGAACAACAGAAGGAAGTTTACATGACTGTTAGAAATGACTGGAAATGCCCAGGGACTGTGGTCTTCATTCTAGATCTTAATTCTTCCCATAACATATTTTTCATATCTAATCTGAGTTAAGGAGGAGACATGGTTCCTCTCCAGTGTTTCCCCAGAGACTTTGACCTCTTCAGCTCCTGGATTCCACCACTCTGACCATCACTAGATATGAAGACTATCTACGAAGTAAGAATGTGGCGTATTTAACCACATTTATTTACAAAGCTTTTTTCCACCCTGTTCCCAGCTTCCAGTATTCCCTCTGATTTTTTTCCTACACTGAAATATCTTCTTGAGTTTTTTTGGTTTTTTCTTTTGTCTGTCCAGCAAACCCCTGAAGTCTGCCGTTGTACACTTACCACAGGAGTTTCTGTAGGACACTCAACTTACTAAAATGTGTGGAATTTCTTGGTCCTACTAGTTAGAACATGATTTGGTCTTCATTCAAAGTGAAAGGCAAATATTTGTCTGGCAAGGTGACTCTAAGCATTTACTACGTGTTACTTATCCAGTTGAGTCTTGGCAGTTCTCCCTACCCTCATACATACTGACTCTCCTCTCCTTTAGTTTTTTATGCTCAGATACACTCAAGTAAAACTCTTCCTGACTTACTCTGCTGCTGAGACTAGCAATGCTAATATCCATTCTCTCAGCACAGGCTGTAATACTGCACTCTCATTCATGTCTTCACTGTCTGAACTACAAACATCAGCCCTTCCTATCCACAAAAATAAATGTATTTAAGACCTTGACTCGCTCAGGCAGGACAGTAATGGGGCCTATATAAGTATTCTGCTGGATAGACAAGACTGAGTCCTAAAATGGGATAAACTTTCATTTCACTCTTCACGAGGGTAGTACAGTCTTTTCTCTCTGTGGGATCTTACATGAACAAATTCATTCTTGTGAACGTTTCATTTCCTCCACCCTCAAGGACACTTGTTGGCATGTTTCCAACCATGCTAGAAGATTGCTGATGCCTCCTGGAGGCGAGCCGAGCCATGTCACATCCAGGGGGCCCACTTCACTTTTTTGGCTTGTATGTGATTTTTGTTTTCAACTATGGTGGATAAAGTTTTCAAGTATATGATTTATTGGTGCTCTATGTCAAGCCTACAAATCTTTGCTTCTGAAAGGCTTCCCTTACTCCCAAATTATATGCCAGCCAAGGCCAGGAAAGAAGAATTGTCATTCAGAGGCTTGCATACAGCACGAGTGAAAATTACTTAGTAGGGGGTGATGTGACTTTATGATACCTATGCTGTCAACTGAGGAGGGCTTTTTTTAGTTAAATGTGATGACAACTGCACCCTATTTATATCAATGAACTTAGGCGTATCAAAATAGTAACATCAAGAGGAATATCCTGGGCAAAAATTTCACACTGCTCAGTTTACGCTTTAAAATAAATATTTCTTTAGCTTACAATTGTTCACTGGCTACAGACATGGAGAAGTGTTTTGTGGCTTTGACTCCACCCTGAAACCGAGGGTTTGGGGCTTGGTTCATTCAGAATCACAGGACTGACCAGGCAGACCCACGTGGGTACAGGTTGCCATCCCTACAACCAAACATCCACAGTACCACTGGACATTTCACTCTGTCTCCAGGGCAATTTGAGCAGAAAACAACCAGCAAGGGAAGAAAACATGTAATTTTGTGGTTTGCATCACTCTTAACATAATTATTATTAAGGGACTCCAGTGCTCCGTTCTTTGAAATTCTGGAGTGCCCTTTCTAAGCCAAAATCAGCGCAGTTTCACGGGCTGAGTGCAGGGTGGAAGGAGCATATCTGGAGGACGGGCATCTCTTTGTACCATGGAATTTTTGGGGATGTCTTCAGGCCATGCTGAAACGAGAAGCAGCATTCCCAGCTCTCAGCTTTCACCCTCTCTCCCTAGAGGCTTCCTGAGCAGCTGAGCACAGTTGAGCAGTGCAATGATTTTAAATGCATTTCATTTAACAGAACAGGCGGAGGCTGTGTAGGCTGGTAGGACAAGCACGCTGCTGCTTGTGGTCCCAGACAAGGTATCCTCTGCTCAGCCTGCTTTCTTAGTTTCATGCTGCAGAATTCACTTTCAGAGGGTAGGCAAGACAACATTCAACTTTTAATAGTCACATTTTCTCTTTCGTACCCTGTGGTATGATTACCAGAATTCAGTCTGCTCCCAAATCCCCTTTCCCACCACAGCTCACACAACTTTGGAACAGTTTAGAGGTCACTCTGCATTTTGCTGTATAGCTCTAATTGCTACTCAGCACTATAATTGATATGTTAAAGCCTATTAAAATATGGAGCTGAGCCACTGCTTTACAGTCACTGCACTTCTAATGCCAAAAATCACTTGCAGTTTGTTTCTGTGCTTCACTTCAGCTACTTTTAAATAAACGTCTCTCTCCAAGATCTAGGCTATACGAAAGGGATTTAGTCTCAGAGTGTGAAACTTGCAGCCTGAAGCGCCAGAAAAATAAAGTGTTCTTACAAAAGCCATTCAAATGGATTTCCCTCACTGATTCCTTCACCAAAAGTAAATTATAAGCCACATATTATCAAAGAAAATTGCTGTGGCACATTCCAGTTCATTTCACTGTACAGCAAGGGTTTGAATGCAGAGGTATAGGCCTTCACTCACATTTTCATATTTGCAAGGCAGACTCACACTAGAACAAACATTATTTTTATATGTATACTTTAACTATCACTTCTATTATTTATTATGGCAGAAGATGCCTTCAGGACATTCTTGAGGGGATGAGCTGTCTGGCATGCATATAAAAATGAAGCAGCAAAATCAAGTAAAATTAGACTTAGCAGAACTACTGAAAGACTCAGACACCCAGCAGTCAGATGAGGCTACTGCAGGACATTTCTAAAAGCTCATTAATACAAGACAAGAGGGGACGGGGCTGCCAAATGCCAAGGTGAAATGTGTGCTCTTGCATATTATTTCACAGGGAACACTGGGAAACAGAGGGAAAGCAAGAGAGCTGAACAGGCTGACTCACCCGAAAGCACTTGTGTCAGGGTGAAAAATAACAAGGAGAAGATACAAATGATGAAATAAACACAGCAGAAATATGTCAGAGAACAGCATTCTCAAAATCTAGGAAATAGAGAGGTTTCTCCAGGACATGCAAAATTCCACAAATACAGAAAGACTAAATGAACTCTACCTATTTCAAGAGAATTAAATGCTCTGCAGCTAAGACGATTCTGGGAAAACTCCAAGTCAAACTGAATTCTTTATAAGGCCTTTTAAGAAATAGTTTGGTCAAAGTTTCCAAAGGCATCTCAAAAGTCACTGGGCACTTCTGTTTAGGCATATAAATGGGCACGCACAGGCTAAAAGGGTTTTTCCTGTCATTATGTTTGTTTCTTCCATCTGAGTCTTTCAAGGAGAGATCACACACATGGAAATAAATCTTCACCTGTGTGGCGTTTACCCCACAACATGGAGGACTACCACCAGATGGTCAGATGCACCAGATAACATGTGGAGACATCTTCCCAGCCTCAGGATAGATCTCAACTGACACCCCACAAGATACACAGCTTCAGGGGAGCTTATAACAGTATCTTTATGTGTTTCTCTGGTGTCACAATCAAGAGAGACAGAGGGAGAGGGGACAGAGAGAAACTAATTTCCAAAATCAGTGTGGAACTATTGGCAGTGATACCTGTGATGGCAAGAAGCTGGACTTTACAGCACTGTGTTTCTCAATTCCTGTAGCCTTGCAGTTTTCATAGCAGATGTGGATACGTTTCTTTTTTCAGCCATGACCTGGATTTGGCCACCAGGGAGGAGAACCTGGGGCATGCATTGAGATCAGTTTGCTTTTCAGGCTGCCAGGAAGAGCTCTACATCAGCTGCATCTTTTAAGGCACAGGGAGCTGCCCCACTTGAAGCAAGCAGTGATACCAAAGTGATAGCCACCAAGCAAAGACAGCTTTTAAAAAACAGAAAGCCCTATGGTGCAGGCCATGTGAAGGATGTGTGGAGTCAGCATCCCCATCTCCTGGCTGGTGGGCCACTTGAGCAAGGACACCATGCTGCAGATGGATTACCACCCTACTCCTTCCTGACCCCTCAGCAGACTTCCTCCTCTTTACCATTTCACTCCCTGGTGCTTGCAGATACAGCATGGCCTAAAGGTCTGGATTTAACCTGAGAGGACATCCCCAGTGACAAAATGAAGCCCAGAGAACCTCAGTCTCTTTAGCTCTTACTGTATTTCAGATATGATCCTCTACAGCTGTATTACATAGGCAAACTCTGCATATCACACTCAAGCCTCTGATAAGGAAACAGCTGTTTCTACAAATCTTGCATTTGGCTTTAACCAGTACATCATGACAGTTTGGCTCCCACTAAATTCTCCCTACCCTCAGCACACTTGGGATGGTATATGACCCCTCCCCCGTCTCCTAAAAGAAGGAGGATTTTATTCTGGATCTATGAGAAGAAGAGATAGGTCTCTGCTTGTGTTTATGAGATTCAGCTCAGCTTTATGACAATTAACATTAGTAGTGTTTGAATACCTAACATTCATCATGGCCCTGGAGTGCATTGGTCTGACAGCCTGTTATGTATGCCTTATACATCACCCTGCTACACGGTAGCACTGAGCCAGCCTCAGCCAAAGTCAACAAAGTGCCACGAAGGCTCAGGGTAAATTTTAACTGGAACAGCAGTGTCTGTCACCCTCTGGAGATGCAGAGAAAGCAAAACCCTCTGATACTCTTTAAGGACCTTTATACTGTAGAGCAAATTGGCCGTGGAAAATCCTTAAACTTAATGACATTGTCTCAGGAAGCTGCTGGAGGGCCAGTGGGCAAGAGCTGCGCACTGCAGAGGCACAATTTGTTCCAATGTTGAGATATGCTAAGAGGCTTTTCCATGATTACTTCTAAACCAGAGAGGAACAAGTCTTTTCCTGCCACCTGAAATGCATTCTACTGGTGTAATACTGGTTTAGGGAAGAAACAAAAAAGTATTAAAAAAACCCTGCAGTTAAACCATGCCCAGGAAACATTGTGGAAAACTAACTTTGTCATGTGAGCACTGGAGCAGAGATGGGTGCTTTTAATTAACAAGATGATTGTTGTGCTAAGCTAGCTCTCTTTGTGCTCATCAAGTGGATTATGCATTTCAAAATTAGTAGTTAATAATAAAATGTCAAAGGGTGAAGGAAGTGCAGGTTCCTCCACAGAGCTAGGTCCCTGTTTGGCAGTTTCTGAGCAGTTTCCGCATCCTTTTACTATTCAACCATGCTGCCAAAACAGCCAATAAATGGAGCAGTCACAGTCGTGCTTTTTGTGCTATTCATCCACGGTCACTCTACATCGGACAGATGCAACTCATTCATTTCATAAGGCCATCAAACAGAAGCCGGGTGGTGAAGGCATCCGGTCCCTGCTGACTTGGCTCAGGTCTTCCTCATGATGAGGGTCTCCATACACCACTATTGGCCCTAGGAACTGCTCAGTCACCAGAATTTGTGTTTCTTTCTTCCAGTTAATGAAAGAGAACCACATTGTCAAGGAAATACTCACAGTGATCTAATAGGTCATTCCTATCTTTAACTTCTATCATTCAAAATAGAAGGAAATTATTTTCCAATCATTTGAAAGTTCTCATTGTGAGCAAAATAAAGCAAAGTTCACTAATCTTTCATTTGCTCTGTGAGTTTTTCCTCTTATGGGTATTTAAAGAAATCAGATGTGACAATCCTGGACAATTAAAGTCTTTAAGAAAGGTCAAAAATCTCCCCAAAATAGAGAAAATGTAATGGCTCCAAAAGGCTGCTAAATCCTTTCCAGTAGATTTTGAAATAATAATGATGAATTTTTTTACAAAAAAGCCCTCTGTTTCTCTGCCAAGTGCCACCGAACAAATCTGTATTAAAGCCAGAGACCTCTTTTACACGTTAGTGCTGCACACGAGAAAGATAAGTTTCCTGATCTGAAAATTAATCTGAGTCATGTCTGCATTTTAGCATTTGTGAGGAGCACTTTTGTAATACTGCTAATTCCCTGATTAGTCTGACAGGACTTTTTCTCTTTATTTTTTCGTCCAGATAAAGAGATTCTGTAACACAGCAGACATTACCACATTGTCTTTGTGCTGTTGTAACTGCAGCAGGGAGGAATTGCAGGCTGGGATTTTCAAGGGCACATTAGCCATTCAGTTCCAGCTGAAACTGCACAGAATTGGGCACCTACCCCGTCCTGTAACCATCATGCTCCAACTCTCCAACATGTACAGCAGGGATTTCAGCCTCTTCTGGCACAGATTCCTGAGCTAACCTCACCTCTTACGTTAATAACATCAAATTTTTCCTTCTCCAGCAGAGAGTGGGACTGGGATGCAATTCAGCTCTGGCTTGCTGAAGTCCTATTTTGAGAGCTCACATGAGACTATCCTCCTAGAAAAATCAAGAAAATTGTTTCAGCCTCTGGCTATTGTGCACCTCACAGCAGGTGAAAGCTGTGTCTACAGCTCCTTGCTGGTTTTCCATGCAATCCATCGCAGTGTTGTGTCTCTAGAGGCTTAAGGAATAGTGGGAAAAGGGAGGAGGACAAAAGGATGGCCTATCTACAGATGTTCTGGAAAGGTCATTTCAGTGTTCGCTTCTCGAAATTAATGGCCTTGTGTGCATGAACACCTCCATGAGGAATAAACAAACCCTGCGTGAAGGACTTACTGAGGAATGCAGCGACATGACTTTGTTTTAATACTGATTTCTTACAGTGCCACTCCTGGATAAAATAAAATATAAGGAGAAATGCTCTGCCTCCGTCAGAAGCAGCTCTGTCTTTAGAGCTACACTGTTACGCTGCGCCCTGGTAATCCAAATGTGGCTGACACTACTGGAGAAAAATGGAAATTTAGAACAAAAGGCATGAGCAGACCTATCCCCACACAAGAGAAGAGTAAATCGGCACTCGGCCCAGCTGTGAGTCCCGGGCTCCAAACCCTGACTATTGCTACAACTTTCTTAAAGTCGAGGATCATTAAGGACATTGAGCAACGCAGCATCCCCTTTGCAACACAGGGTCCCTGATGCAAGGGATGTATTTTGGGCTGTAACCATTTTAACTCTGCTTGCTGCTGCAACTATTAACCACTCGTGTTAGGGCAGCAAGCAGAGATCTGGCGCAAACGCAGGGACCCACTGTGCCTTGGAAGTGACAGCTCTTCGCCCAAAGAACAAGCCTGAATGACAACTGCCCAAGTGGGCAAGAAAGGGAGTTTTTCATGGTCTCCTTATTAATTCCCCTGTAATGGAAAATTGAAATTTACTCCCCATCTGGAATACTCATGCCCTATCTGCACATAGATTGCCTCTAACCCCACTCCAGTTTTAAGGTGGCAAACCAGCTCACTGCACCTACAACCACACAGTCACTGAAGCCAAAATTTGTCTCTGAGTACCCTTTCACAGCAAGTTCATTTATGGCAACCTGCTTAATAGAAAACTGGTTTTGACCAAAACCTGCATAGAAGAGGTCAGCTCCTATTTGCCCTGATGAAGCCAAAGGGAATGTATTTATACAGTGACTCAGCAATGATTTCATCATAGACATTAGTTAACTGCATTTTTTGGAGCTACTGGTACTGTCAGAGGTCCTTTCTGTGATTGTCATTATCAAGACTGCTGCTGGGCACAGCACAGCATCCCTGCTCTTTGGTTTCCTGCTCCTCTACCTGACTCTCCCAGGAGGTTTCTGTATCATGTGATTTGCACTCTGTGGCCTAGATATTGCAGAACAATTACATAGATTTCAGCATTTTTTATTTTTTTAAATGATGCTAACTTTCCTGCTGTGACTGGATCATGAAAATATAGGCAAGCGATCATTTAGTAGGACACCAACGAATTCACTCCCTGCCTAAGTATTTTTGGAAATGTTATTGGTGCAGCAGAGAACTAGAAACGAATAAGGGAAACATATTGAAACATTCACAATATCTGACAGATAAATAGGCCTTACAAACCGAGTCCAATTGGTTATTTACCTATTACCATTTTAGAAAAAGCCTACGTAATAATCCATTCTTTTCTAAACCCTGTAAACCTTTTATTTTTTTCTTCTGTAAAAAACTTGTTCTTAGGGAGTCAACAGGAATTTAGCCATGGATTTTAAATAAAGAACAATTAGAAGTAAATACAATTAAGTCCGAGGAAATGTAGCAATAACTTGTTTCAAAAATGCCAGTTTTATACAAAAGAAAATGAAAAAAAATATTTTCAATCAGATCATGTCAGTACAAAAATATGAAGAAGGAAAAAAAAGAAGACCAAGAAAATATTTCAAAGGAAGTAGACCCCTGGGAAGATAAAAGTTCTGTATATCAAGAGAACGATAACAGGATTGGCACAAAATAACAAAATACAAATATAGACCAGTGGTTCTCAGCCTCTTCTGTACAATGACCCTATGCTTCAAGAGAGAAAAATTTGGGATCTTATCCATGTAGCCATCAAGAAAAAAAGGGTGGTCGCCTTCTCCCTGGGAAGATGGAGAATCACAGATCCCACACAGAGGATACTGAAGCAGAACCCTTTAGAAATCCAGAAGTCACTTCAAACAATAGCTGCATGGCTTTGGGCGACTTACCTAGGTAATTTCTTAATCATTAGCAACAATCTATAATCCAAGCTACTACTGTTGCTCTAAAATTTTAACACCAGAAAATAGGCCCTAAGTTATTTAGGTATCTTGGGAAATGTTAATCTCTGATCTCAAGACCCATTTTCAAAAGAAGCCTGGAAACGAAGACTGCCTTGCTGAAAAGATGATCAGCAGCTGAGAACAGCACAACTCTTTATGCCATGCCTCACGTTTCAAAGGCCATGAGAACCAGGCTGCTGACTGCCTGTGCTACTCTAAATGTCATCAGTCACCTGAAGCAATTAGGACCATACAAGCTTGTTATCACCAAACCAACCTAGTCATCCAAGTTTTATCCATGGCACCTCTATTTCCTTGTCTTGGCTTCATCCTGGCCTCAATAGCAGAGGCAGTTGCTGACCTGCACCTTAGGGGAGCCCTCCCCTTCCATTTGGGAAGGTGATTCTGAAAACAGCTCAAGCTGTTCCCCTGCTATTATTTGCCTGCTGATAGAGGAGGAGTTTGACTTAGTCACTAGCATAACTACAAATACGTTTATAGGAACTCATATCCTCTAACCAAATGTTGAATTCATTGGGAATCTTGCCTGTTGCGTTTTGTTTAAAATGTGAACCAAGCACTCGTTGCCAACACGTATTCATCTTTGTCCATTGCATTTAATGGTCTCCTGTCTGTTCACAGCTACATGCCTATTGCCAGGGCTGTAGCATTGGTGGCTTCTTGGTTTTCCCTTTCTGTCTTTGGCTTTGGTCCAGGGAAAGGAGCAGAGGTTTAGCTGGAGGGTGTCACTGACACTAACATCCTTTTCTGACCACCTCAGTGGGGGGGAAGATGACCGTGAAACCACTCGATAACTTAGCTCAAATTTCAGTTCAGTTCTTCCCTCACATACGCTTCCCTTGTTTCTTTCAGCAGACAATGGAGGGTTTTCAGTTAGAAAGCTGAGGATGCCATAGGTTGGTTAACTTAAGGGGTTCTGTGGCTTCATGTTGACCTAAAATGTAAGCCAGCTTCTCCTCACTGGTCTTACACAACCAGCTGAAGTGCCCAGTAAATATAGAAATCCCCTGGGAGGGCACTCCACATTGAGAAAAAGTAAATTTGCATTTTGATTTTCATGACCCAGAACTAATAATATTTATCACTCAAATGTCACAGCTGTCCTTCTGTAGGACGGAAAGACCATGAATATGAAACGCACCTCCTTCCCCTGTGAAGCTGTATGAGTAGGTGGAAAAGGGGTTGCTTTTAGACAGATTGGGAACCCAATACCAAATCCTTTGCAAGACATCTTCTGCAAAGATGGTACAGCCTTTCACTTGTGCCTGGCCATGCTGCAGGAAATGAATGGGACTGTCTCCATATGAGGCTTCTCAGAAGTGTCCCCCAGCTTATCAATAGAGCATGGCACATAAATGAGAACTTCAGGAACAAAACAGAAAAGCTCATCGAAATGTCAGCAGGGCTCCCCACCCCCACACACAAAACAAAAAGGACTTTCATGCACACGATCATTTTTTTCTTGTATCCGACTCAGACGGCCAAGCACAGAGCAAATTTTCACTGTCTGGCCAGACTTGGGTGGGCTCTGTCTCCTCCCAAAAAGGGAAATGTTTATTGAGTAACAGCCCTTAATGGTGTTGTCTAAGTGTCATTTGAGTGAACGTGAGCTGGGGACAGCTGGGGAGCAATTCAGTGACTTATCAGAGGTTGCTGGTGACAGCCAGGACTGTTGCTTTCTCCATAAGCTGTTTCAGAGAGATGCCTTAAAACCAGGTGTTTCTGTTACTTGGCTCATCATTGCTCTGAAAAACATTCCTGGCATTTCTGCTTCCTCCTCCAGGCTGTGCATGCAGGGAACACCAGGGCACCAGGTCTAAATACCCACCTGTGTTTTGGCTTGCCTCCGCCATTGCTTGTGAAAGTCTCAGGCTGCTTGTGCTCTGCCAGGGGATGTTGAAGATTTGGGCCCTGACCTCTAGACTTCAAGCACCCCAGGACTTGCCAGGTGAGGGTCTTTCCCTCGCCCTCTTTTCTTCACTCCACTGCTCCACCATGTCTGAATTGCATCAGCATGAACAAGGTGATGAAGAAGGAGGCTACTGGAGGTTTGGGGACTACTTCACCAATGCAGGTGAAGCAGTCACCTTTTGCTACCAGTGAGCTGGTGATATCTTACATCACTTGGATGCAATTCACCAAAAGATGTCTATCACCCTCCTGAAGTCAGTGGGGATTGCCAAAGAGAAGATACTTCCGTCATCAATTTTTAAGGTGCATTTCTCCCTGGGATCATGACATGGCTGGACAGGTTCTCTAATTTATGTCTAGTCAGAATCAAAAGAGAAACCTAAGCAAATATGAATAAATTATGGTCAGCACACTTAGCTGGCTGTAGGCTGTTAATGATTTTCTGTTGTTCTGTTATAGTCATTCATCCATGATGTGCTTTTGTGTTACAATAGAGCCTCCCTATTCTGTGCTACCACAGAGCAACCTCTCCAGTGGATTTATATAATTCATATCAGTAAAATATTCATGCGTGCTAATACACAAGACAGCCAGAGAGAAGAAAGTTTCCTGGGAGAGAGAAGGAAAAAATGCCATCAGCATCAGACTTAGACATTTCACTTAATAGCTTTCCTGGAATATACCCATCTTGCCTATAGGAGATAGTAGCTTCAGTGAAGCTATCTCATTCACACAACATATGGGAGCACGGAGTGTGGAGAAGATGAATCCTTAGAGCTACCTTTTGAAATGTAATAGTATCGCCTGGGTCTCAGCCGTGCTGCCTGTTACCAATTTAATAGTAGAAGAATGAAATGCATCTGTGTATCTTTTTCCACTGCAGTAAATACTTTCTCTGCAGCTACCAGTTTAATCAGACCATACACTGTACTCTGCTCCCCACAGGGAGCTCACTGAGTGCTCCCAGCCACCCTTTGCTGATCTGCCACAGGGGCAAAAGCCCCAGGATCAACACTGCTGTGCCAACAGGGGTGGGGAGGGTGAAGTGCAACACACAGCCTTCTTGTTCCTACCTCCCTTCCTAGGGAAACCTGGCTGGGACACAGAATTGGGCGACTCCACACACAGAAAAACTGCAGCCACAGGGAGAGACATGACGCTGGGCTCCTGCCACCTCCTCAGCTCTGAAACTCCAGGCTTTGACCTCCTTGCTTGCCATGGCTCTGATTGTGGGGTCATCTCTGTCCAGCTCCTTCTGTTGAGGTCTTTCACCACTTCCCATCATTCTCCTCACATGTGGGGTTTTGCTTTCTTCTGATCTCTCCCCTCTCTCTATCAGTTTTCTCCCCCTTCACACATTTCCTTCCCTCCTTTCCACATTATTTTTCCACAATTTGTTCCTTCACCCTCACCCACATCATCCTCTTCCAAACTTAACCCCAAGGCATATATTCTCACTGGAGGTCTTGTGCGGGAAAGAATGACTGGGCTCATAAAGTACAGCTAAAGGTCTGCTTATGCACATCTTTCTTCTTTCTCCTTCCTCTCCTTTTTATCTCTGCATACTGCAAGCTGCGGGGGCAGAGACATGATTTTCCTGCATATCTGTTGGCATGCATTGCGCAGTATTGTTCTGCTGAGCTGTGAACCTACCCAGTGCTGTAGTAAAATCAAGTGGCTTAGACAAGGGATACAGTGGATATATTTGCCTTGTTTCTTGGAAACCTGAAAGCCAAAAACCTGTTTAGTAGAAAATGGTTGGACATTTTTTGCACTGGGAGCTGGAGGAGGGAAGAACTTTCAGCCAAAAAACTATCAGTTTTCTAACAGAAAATGGAAATGTAACTAAAGCAGATACTAATAAAATTGTTCAACTAACAATCCAGTTTCCATCTTGATGGAAAAATTTACAGCAGCCTTGAGCACAGTATTTTGTATAATTGAAATTCAGTTTATAGCAATATGTTTATTCTCTGTGAGTTACTTATGCACAGAAAAGCAAATCTTTTGTGAGCTCACTCTTGTTATGAAAGATTTTTCCAAGACTAGAAACTGTAGCCAGCCTTCCTGATTAAAAATATTTACTGGAAATCAATAAAAGATCAAAACATGAAGTGTTAGGTGCTGATACTTTATTAGACTTCCAATAATAATGCTTCCAGAATTAATGTTTTTCCTTGAGTAATAAAGCTTCATATAGTTGTTTTAAATTCATCAGGTCCCATCCCACCCTCAACCCCCCAAAATCTTGAGAAAATCTCATTTCACAGTTTCCCATAAAACCAGGTGCAAAACAGCTGCTTTGGGCATGGAAGGATTCCTGAAGCACTTCATTGGTATCAGTAGCCAGTGAAAAACCATGAAATTGAAGGGATTTTGATAGGTACATTCCCAGTCCTCCAAGAAGATGCCATGGAGGATAGTATGGCTGAGCTAGTGTTTCCCACATATGGAGGGAGGACATTCACGCAGTCTAGTTTTCCAAACTCTGTGAAATTTTACAGTAATAGCTTCATTTGACTCTGTGTTACTGTTGAAAACACCCTCGGTTTGCTCTGTGAGGGTGATATGTGGGTGACTGCACTGATATTGCAAAGCTCACTCAGACCGTCCACTGGAGAGAGGAACTTTCCAGTCTTTCTTTAATGACTGTCACTAAGATAAATGGCTTTGGCTATTTCGTGTAGCATTCATGGGTTGTTTCTGCCTTCCTCATACACCTTCCACTGAATCACTTGTTCATATATACCAAGACCTTAGGTAAGAAGGGAATTCTACCCATAACTATATCCAAAGTTAATTAAAGACAAAGTATCTCCATAATTCATCTTCTCCAGCAGTACTTTAATTGATCCTTTCTCTGATTACCTGTCTTACTATGAACCTTGATTTAAAATTGTTCATTCCAGGCAGGTTCCATAGGAGCTGTAATTTATTTCAGCAGTAGTATCAAGAGCTAGATGATTCAGTCTTAGAAACAGTTACCAGTTATGCCCCATTCTTCCTCTAACAAACTGAGTTCTGTGGCTTCATGGGAAGATAATTTTGATGAACCTATTTTCATCCACCTGGAGAATGGAGAGGGTGAGATCATGTAATGTAATAAAACCTGTAAAATTAATCCTAAATCATTAAGGAAGCAGAAGCAGCAGCTGCAGCTTCCAAGTTGCTAGATGTTGGGTGGGTTTTTTAATAGAACTCCGTTGAACTACTTAGTGTTCAGCACTGATTTAAAAATATGCAGTTCTTAACTACTGGTTAGGCATTTCATTCACTAGGTATGGTATTTGAGGAAGACATAATGATACATGCTTAAACGAGTCACAACAGTGGATCAAACATTGATACTCAAAGAATGATAGCTCTTTTTTCCAACCTTACTTTAAATGATCATTTTAAAGAAGAATGCTGAACAAATTACAATGGTTTTAAGAATACAGGTCACCTACTGGGACAAATTCTGACTTCACTGAATTGCAAAAGGATGTTTTCCAGAGCTGGGGAGGGGGGAGATGGCCATTCTGGATATACCACTGATACCAGTGGTATTCCTACTGTGAGGAAAGTATTAAATTTTCATCATTTGCTTAAAAAAAGTAGTATTTTGTTTTAACAAATGGGAACATAAATGAAGGATATTTCTGTGTGCTCTGCTTATATGAATATTTCCCAGTGTTTTTATATCTCAGTTCTCTAAGGAATAATGTTTTCAATTTCCTTCTGAAATGTAACATAAGACCTCTGGGCTTAAGGACTCCATAAATGATAGCTCTTACTCGCTTTCTATTTAATTAGCATGAAACAGATCATGTAATCATTCAAGGATAAATCCTTTCTGTAGAGGTGAGAAAAGAATAAAAGAATATTTTTCTCTTGTCAATAGCAAACAAACAAATGCAGAGCATGTATGAGGGTGAGCTGGCATTTATGATTCCATTGAAAAGTTAACCTCCCATCAGAGTGGTGGGCTGCCTGCTGAAAATATCTTGCCAGCAGTGGTTGGAGAACACATTTAGAATACTGCTGCACATGCTTTCTACCATTACAAATCTTACTCTGCACAAACAAGAGTTTTCAGCTGCTAAACAAGAGGCATTTACCTTCTACCACTTACATTATCTGCATATTTGAAGTTGATTTTTGGTGAAGAAAAGGCCACAGATGATGAAGAACCATTATATAATTATGTCCATGTGCAAGATAAAACCATGACCCAGTGCTCTCAAAGCTGCCATTATTAATGACACTTCTCACAATTTTCCATTGATAAACCTACCTCTGGAAAAGCAAGCAACAATATTAACACAGCCCATAATTGGTTAGAGACACACAGCTGAGCTTTCAAGCTCACAGACGCTAGAGACTAGAGCACAGGGACTAAACCCAGGACATTTTCCATGAACAATTCTCACTTCAAAGCTACATCCTTTCCTTTCCCGAGGAGACAACAAAATTGGTGATACAGGAGGCTTTCTTCACTGCTTGGGTTAGCCTTGAGCAGATGAGATTGGAAAGAAGCTTTTAGATGCTGTTTTGTGCTGAAGGGATTACTTTAAATACTACTGGTGCACTGCTCAGATATAGTTTGCATTAACACTGGATAGCCAGCCATCTCCAGATATAGAACAGGTTTAGCCTTGACCACAAAAAGGAGACTACTCCTCAAAGTCTCTGCTTTTGCAAGAGCTGCATCCTGGTTTTGGCCCAGGGACTTTTGGATGCTATAAACCTGACCTGCTCTTCTCCTGAACTCCAAATAGCTGTTTGTGCCCATGAAGTGCAAAGCAGGTACAAAGCCAGCCAGCCCAGTGCGCTAGCAGTCTGCATTTATTTTTCCCTGGAGAGGTTACTATAGACTATAGATGCAGCAATAAACATCTGAAATGCCAAGAGATAGTCTACTAAAATGCATGAGGGTAAGGACATAAATGAGTGGAAGAAGCAGGTACTGGAGAAGCAAATTAGACACTTGGCTTCCTGAGGCTAATTTAAATGGGAAATGGGAGTTGTTCCAGGTATTCAGTGAACAGGCTTGTAAATTAGCTTCCCACAGTTTCCTTATGCTTCTGTACATGCATAAAGAACATGTACTGCGGTTCATTGGTTTAACTCACTTTGCTTCCAAAATCAGTGAATTTTTCCATTATTTTCAGTTCACTGCATAAATGTTTTCATACATGGTTGTGAGCAAATAGGGTGGGAGATAACTGGAAGTGAGTGCTGGGCACGTAATTACCAGGTAGCCAGATTCTTTATTCATGAAATGTTTCTTGAGCCTGGTGTTACCAGGGGATACAAAACTGCTTTTCAGTAGCTGATAACACCCTGTATGAGAGAGAGGGAGGCTCAGAACAGCTTCATATCTTCATTTCCTTCTTTAATTCCATATGAGTTAACTGGAGGCCAGTTCAGGGTTCAGAGAAGAAGCACAGAGGGAAGGGGACTGCTTGCCAGAACTGAGTCAGCTCCTGTTCATGAGGAAAAGGGTTCTGGAAGGATACTTGTTATTTAATAAGAAAAAAAAATGGTGTAAACCAACCAGTTACTTCAGACTCCAATTTTAGCCCTAGATTAGCTTACCCCGAGATTTATCTGTATGAGAACATATCTAACTTCCTGTGCTTGCCCTCAGAATATCTGTTCTCTGGCTAAAGGCAGCAATGGAGATGGTGTTACTGAGCTCATGATCGATAGTCTTTGGTAAGTAGATACATGTCCCGTAAGCTTTAACAAACAGTTCCTTCTTATGTGCTCCTTACCCTTACATGGGACATAACACAAAAGTAGAGGAGCCCTGTTTCCTTTGTTTTCAAATTGATCAGAGGCTGATATGTTTTAGCAATATAATGTCAAACTTACAGTTCTTGGCTGTTGAAGGACCAGCAAATGGGCCAACAAAGCTCAGAGCAAGACACAAGAACACCAGAACTGCGCATAAACCTTTTTTTGCTGGGAATATTCAATTTGCTACATTGTCCATTTAATTTGAATGCTAAAGACAAAAAAGAAATCAGCATTTCCAGTTCTGTTCATTCCTTATATGGTGAAATGTTAGATAACTTTGCGTTATTTATAACCTGCACATTTGGTATTTTTCTTATAATGGGGGGGAGGAGGAGCACATAGTGGGCAAGAAGACTGGATCTTTTTCCAGTCTAACTGAAGAATTAAGAATTAAACTGTGCCACAAGAGCAGTCAACTTTATACCTATGCCTTGTAGAAGGGCAAATCTCAGGTGGGCAATTAAAACTGATGTAGTTCATGACTTTCAAAAATGAACTTGCAGGCATACTTACATACAGCATGATAGGAGGTAATGAACATTGATCCTAAAGCTTTGAGCTACAAGGTAGTCATTAAATATTTATTTTTTAAGACCCCCAAACTTCCCAACTCAGTAACACTTGTAACAATAAGACACTGGAAATAGATTTTTGAACTTAGAGAGGTGGAAGGTGCCTTATATAAACTCCCAGCCTTCTCCCTGTAATGACTATGCTGCATTTTCAGTCATAATGAGCTGCCTGACACAGCTGTGCTACTGTTCATTCCCAGGTAAGGCGCTCTCCATCCCTCTTGTCTCTGCTGTCCATCAGTGTCATTGTTCCAGTGCTAAACCCTGCCAAGCTACACTAAAATTACTATTTTTCCGCCTGGTGTTTGTCATGCATGGTGTGGAGCAGACCTGTACCCCAGGCCCAGGTTTCATAGACATCACTCACCAACCCCTCTTCCACACCCTGAGAGGCTTTTGGTTTAGATGTGAAGTGAAGGTCACACCATTACCCCACTGCTTACCTAAGTCCCCTGATCAGCATGTAATGACATTTTTTTTTGCCATATTCATGAACTAGACCTTAAAAAAAAAAAAAAAAAAAAAAAAAACAAAAAAAGAAAAAAGGGGGGAAACAGGCAATTTTATTTGATAGAAATCACTTTAAGACAAATCACCTTTACCTTAATGCACATGACACAAAGCTCTTTCAGGTACAGTGCAGGGGTATGTCATAGAAAACTCAGAGGGCACATAGGGCTGCCCTACGTTATCTTTCCAAAATGTCAGCTATTTTCTGCCTAATGGCATTTAACTTGGGGTGAAACTCTTTCCATGCAACAGGCTTTGTCCTAAGTCGTCACTCAGCAATAACAATGATATACAAAAGATCAACAGGTTATTTCTATACTAATACTAAGCCTTAAGCAAAGGTAAATAGGGCATGACATCTGCGAATTTAAAGGCAGTGTTTAGCTGTGGTTAAAGATTGCTTGCAGATGTTGACTACTGATTGGGGAGGGGGTTTTGCCTTGCTCTGCCTCTTAGAATATTGTTTTCAATGTCCTCATTGTCTTATTAGCTTTCCCTTCCCCCTGGATTCAGCGACATGCAAAAAGAATGATGGTAGATGTTACTTTTTCCTGCTCCATGGCAGAGAGGAGTGTAGGGTTTCAGAGACTGTAAACTATTTCTTCTGCACTGAGAGACTTACTGCATGGGTAGAGCCCATTAAATGTAGCTATGCTGACAGTATCGCTTCGGAGAGTTCTGTGGGAAAAAATCTGTCTGCACTATGTTGGTACCTCCAGCCAGGCAGAGAGCTGCCTTGATAACTCATTCAGATAATGAATAAAATGTGGAATGAATTCCATGCAGGATCAGCGCTCTGTTGATGTGAGAACCGGTTGCAAAACGTACGACAGGATCCTCCTGTGGCTGTTGTTTTAAGCTTGGCAAATACCATGGATTGTATATGCTAAAGTCAGGATATTATTAAAATAAACCTCTCAAAACTCCGGAGAGTTCAGATACAACACGGCTTCCTTTGAGTTCAGGTCCCCTTATCGCTGAGATATGCTGTATGTGAAGGCAATTTATATGAAGTCCTTTAAGACTAGAACAGTCTGTTATTTCTACTATGCCCAGAAAAATGAAGAAACGTATGTAGCAGTAATAAATCAATTATTTCTTACGAATTAGACCAAGATAGCATTGTTTAACAGCAGTCTTCCAGACGGTCAAGATGAAAGGTGGACTGGGCTGAAGGGAAAGGGAGGACTTTCAGATAACCAGAATAAATGGGATACAGTTTAGCAGTAGAGCTGGAACGATCCAGAGGAATGACACCTGTGTGCAAGAAAATAGATACCTGAGAACTTAGGTTATGTCACTAGGTTAGCAGAGCAGGTTTAAACAAAGGCATTTCCTAGACATCATCAAGGAGGCAAATTCTTCATGGTGTTGAATTAGGAGTATCCATGGGGATTAGAAATGACAGATGTAAATAAAAATGGGGTAATTTCTAACTATTAGTGGCAAAATATGCTTTTCCCTAAGAGAAAAGAAACATTCAGGGGAGGAGGGGAAGGGCAGGAGCTCAAACAGAAGGTGGGAAACCAAGGAAATGGGAGGGCAGCTCCAAAAGCAGCTTCTTCACTAGGCAGAAATCAGCTGTCATTTACTTCCAACACTGTGTGTCCCTGTGGCCAGGATAACAATTGAGTGTTTTATCCACTCCCCTTGAGCTAATTACCTCTGTGCCATTATACATGTAGTGGAAACCATTCCCTTGACAGGCAGAGAAGCCTGAGATCTAGTCTACTTCTACTCAGTAACCCTCCCTTAAAAGGCACAGGACACCTTCCAGCTAAGGCTAGATTGGTCCAACACTTCCTCAGAAAGGGATGTTGAAACCAGTAGTAGTAAAAACAATGAAGAAGTTTTGATCCTGCAAGTCTTTTTCAAACATAACTCCCAGATGCAGTAGACTTTTCAACCAAGCAAAGCCCATAACCAAAGAAATGTGATGCTAATTAGCTACAAATTAACATTAACTCATTCATATATGTATTTTTAAATAATAAGATATTAAATATATGAATACTAAAATATTAGTATTAATTATTTTAATGCTTATATGTCCTGCTCATGGGAGTACAACAATTAATGCTTCTGAAGAATAGATATCCATAGGTTCCCAAAAAGTGGCAGTTTGTTTATCCATTTGTAGTAAAACAATCAATTACGCGAGTCTCTCAAAGAGGTGGAAAGTCAAAACCCAGAAAAGTTCTGACTACCCACCACGGGTGACCAAGTGGGAGTCCAAGCAGCTGAACCCAGCCTGTGAGGCAGTTTCATATGGCCCCATGACAACACAAGCAGATGAAAAGCATTTTTGCAGGTATTTGTCAGTGAGGTCTTGGAAGGCCTGGTGAAGCACCACACACAGATGCTGGACCCACCTCTGAACACCTGGCTGGGAGTGGGAGGAGCTCTGGAGCATAGGAAAGCTGACTGTGATAAACCAAGTAATCCCTGCTAACTCTGTGTAACAGACCAACGTGTCTCTCCTGGCTAACTCCAAGAGGGAATTAGTTGCACATATGAAACTGACGGAACAGCTTTTCATTCCATGAGAAGCAAGAAGCACTCAGTATCTTTTTGTTCCTATACCTAAAATACTGGTGAAGAAACACATGTTTTACTAGAGGGCTTTTTACCAGTGTCTCTCAAATCTCTGCCACTTTCCCAGCACTCCTAAGACAATTCTTTAACGTAATTCTTACCCCTATTGCTGGGTTTGCTCAAGTCTAATTGCACTTGAACAGCTTCTGAGAGCACTCAGCGCAGAGGCCATGTAGCTTGTGGGGGACAGGCTCCAAAGGAACATGGCAAAGACAGACTTATGTCCATGCTACATAAAACAGATTTTGGCCTGAACTTGGCCTTGAGGCTACATGGAATAACCCCATATTCTGCTATAATTTAATTACAGCCTCCCCACAACTGCCTCCAATATGATGTGAAGATCAAAATCAATGGAGGGCTCTCACTGGCTACTCAGGTCTCACTCTGCACTTCGCATATGCTCTGTCGGCTGGTTTTCTGTTTTTAAAGACAGAAAACACCCACATCTGCTATGTTTGGATGCTGGACATCTGAAAAAAGAATCAGCCATGAAAACAGCCTGAATGAACCTGCTGAATGACAAACCACTGCCAGATAGACACAATGATTTTTCTTGCAGAGATGTTTTTGCTATTTTCTCCTCTTAAATCAATAGAAAAGGATGGGGGAAAGAGCTGGTTTCTTTTCTCATGCATGCACCCAGCATCAACAGCTTTATTAAGCTGAAAGAACAGAATTTCTCTTCCCAGTAATGATGCAACAACTAACAGTCAAAATCCTACATGCAATACCCAGCGCTGGCAGGCAGGAAAGTGATTTCTGAGTTGTTTTTCTTGTTCTTAAAACTTATAAATTCAACAAAAGTGTTTCAGATGTTATTACAAGGCAATAAATATGGAACCTCCCTACCTCAGAGCCCACAGATTTCAGGGGCAGAAGTATTTAATGCTGACAGAATGAAACAGACATGAATCTCTTTGAGAATGATTCAAGGGAAAACCGGAGAGCAAGGCAAGAGGACAAGGGATTGTTCTGAGGTCTCCTTTGTAAGTGAAGAGGGTGGGTGGTACAAGATAAAATCAGGAATTTGACTTCTCAGGACAGATGGATTGGAAAAGGGGAGAAAAAAAATCTACAGGCCAAACTAAAAATGGTTATCGTGGTGAAGTTATGGGCTGTTTCGGCCTGCCAAAACAAATAGCTTGCATCCCAAAGCAGTAAAGGTTACATGCATGGAAAATGGAGCTATCCCTGAGGACTAACTAATATACTGTAATTATTATTATAAATTTTTCAGAGAGTTTTGAGAAAGTCAGGGCGTGCTGAGCTACCTACTCTGACTGCATCTACAGAAGTGTTAAGTAGAGATGTTCCAGCCTAGAATGTTTTTCATATTCCTATCTTGGCTAAAATAAACTAATGCTGTTTGAGAAGCGAAGGGAATATTACTTCGGCAATTAACAAGAACTGTTTGAGGTTACTGATATACTAAAAATGCTTTGAATTTCAGCAAGTTTGAAGTTATTTCCTAAAACAGCTCATTCCATTTCTGCAGGAAATATACACAAGTAAAATGCAATCACTTCTGGAATTCCAGCTAAATACAGGTTCTACAGGGAAAAAAAGCCCCACACTTCTGACAAGGTTGTATCTATCTCCACTTATCTGCTGTTTTGGTAAAACTGTCGAGGTATTCTGAAATGTATGGTCTCCAGCCTTGCACTTACACTTAATGCAGCCTTTCAGCAAGATTTCCTGCAGGAATAGTTACATTATGATGCAATTATTATAGGTTTATATTAGTTATTATATAATAATATTGCTGGTTTTTGGACCAACCTGCACGGTTGTAGGAGAGGATAAATTCCCTCAGGTCCCATATTTCTTTGATGAGAAGAGTAGCCTAATGGTTAGAGGAAAGGATGGGACACTAGGATCTCCTGGGCTTCTTTCCCAGCTGTGCAAACTATTTTGGGATGGCTTCTTTTCCACAGAAATCAACGAAATTCTGTACTGAACTTTCCTGGGAACATGATAAAATCCTTAATCTCTCTTTGCCTTCCTACCCTATCCTGCAAGATATCAAGCACACTAGCTCAGCCAGTACAGCAAAGCCCTTAAGCATATGCATGTGAAGTACAGAACTGCTGTAGCAAAAGCAAGTGCTTGCAGTAAGCATGTCTCTAAGTGTGCTGCCATCTTCAGAGCCAGGAATGTGGAGGGGGATTGTGTGTTTGTGATTATAGTCATCTACCTCCAAAGGATGTTTTAAACATCAAGGAACAAGATTCTTAGAGACTGGGCATGGGATACAACAAAGTGAGATTACCATTTTTATCCCTAATCCTAATACCTATTAATGGAAATAGATGATAGAGTATCTATATACATACAAAACCTTTCCCATCCTGTCAAGGCAGAGCATTGTCTGGTAAAGAAACCGTAGTTTCAGGTTTGAGGAGGAGTAATAAGGAAAAGGAAAAGCTGTTTATAACGCATTCAGAAGATACTATTTGGAAGTTTGTACTATAATTCTCCACAGGAAAGCCAGAACCTACCTACCTACCTACGGGGTGTGTTGAGTTAGTTCCTCATTCCTTCCTCTTTTTTTTGTTCCTAAAGTTCTTTTGAAATCACTGAGTGTAGAGCATACCTTGCCCCGGGGGTATATGTTGCTGAGCTGTTACTCACAGTATAAGAGGGTGTCGATTCTCACTCCTCCCTTTCCTTGAGGCCCCATTTTGAGGTGAGGAAAGGCCTGATTGGCCAAATCAGCAAACCCTAGGGTTTATCAACCCTGAGGCACACAGCAGGATAGCTTTGGGGGTGGGGGTGGTGGCTGGGTCAGCTTTGGTGTCTGGCTCTGGGGAGCTGATTCTGGCTGGAAGTGCTCCAGCCTGGAACCATGGTGGCTTCAAGACTATAGTCTGGAGGTTTGCTATGACTCCTAAAGTTGTTCAAGCCTGGAAGCTGGAACTGGCTTGAGAAAGAGCTTTCTTGGGAGGGAACAGTCTCCTACGAAAGACTGTAGTTTCTCTTTCCTGAATGAGTGGCTTTAGACAAGTTAGGGATTAAGAGGAAGAAAAAAGAGGGTGGCCTGTGAAATTTAAAGCTAAAATCCCTCACTCTTTTTCAGTGGACTTTGCTCCTCTGCTGCTTGCTTTTCCCTCATAATGTGCCGGAGGTTGGCCCACAGTGGAGGCTGATACAGGGTTGCATTGATGCCCAAGTGTCAGCAATCTCCAGTGCTTTCCCATTCAGTGCAGCACACAACTGAGGCGCCTCGCAGGCCTCAGGGCTGCAAGAACAAGGAGAAATTCTTTACAGTTTATAAACTTAATTAAGTTCATACATGCCCATGAACCCGCAGCCTTCCAGCACCCTAATGCATTGCAACCCAAGCTATGTGAGTGAGGAGAAAATCATCAATGTAGTTACCAACCTACCATGAAATTCACTGATTAAATTACTGGATAAATATTTGAATGGATCTAGCTGACAGGTATGTCATGCATGCAGTCTTAAAATAGGGAGGTAATGGGAAATGAGGAAGAAATGAGCCAGGGAACAGGAACAGGAATGTGATTTCTGGTAATGCAGTTCATGTTCATCAGGGCCTTTTTAGCAATATAAAGGATGTGTGTGGTGAAACTGAGAGGAAGGCACCGTCATTAAAATAAACAGAGAAATTGCAGCTGTGAAGAAACAGAGAATTAAGCAGCATTTATCCAGGAATAAGGCTGGTGAATGAATTTATGGGGATTTACATCAGCTGAACCTGGCAGGTAATTTTTAACATGCTTGCAAGAAGCAGACATAGCTATTTCCAGTAAAATCTTGGGAAAGTGGGTGTGGACTCACTGGAGAGGCACAATGTTCACACCAGCCTTGGGTAGTGCTGGGCTTGTGGCTCTGCATTGGCTCCTCCACCTGCCATCTCCATGAGTTGTTCCCTCTGCAGCCCAAGGATCAGAATCACAGATTGGTTTAGGTTGGAAGGGACATTAAATCTCATCCAGTTCCAACCCCCTGCCAAGGGCAGGGGCACCTTCCACTAGACCAGGTTGCTCCAAGCCCTGTCCAACCTGGCCTTGAACACTGTCAGGGATGGGGCAGCCACAGCTTCTCTGGGCAACCTGTGCAAGGGTTTCACCACCCTCACAGGGAAGAATTGCTTACTAATGTCTAATCTAAATTTGCTCTCTGTAAGTTTAAAGCCATTTCCCCTTGTCCTGTCACTACATGCCCTTGTAAAAAGTCTCTCTCCAGGTTTCTTGAAAGGAAGAGCTCATCCTATTGTACAAATGTATCAGGGCAGCACACAACAGCCAGCAAGACTCTGCTCATGAGCTCTCGAAACACGCACACACACATATAACTCCAGGAAGCATCAGCAAGGGCAGGATTAGGTATCACCACATCCATCAGGTCAAGCCCGTGAAGGTCTCTAAGGATGGACCAATCATATTTGTGTCATTCTGAGTAAACAGTCTGGAAAGTAATTGCTTTAAAACACATCTAACTCATTTTTGACTGATATTGCAAATGTTTCCCCTTTCCTCAATGCCGCATTGACTGGCCCTGCAAACCACTTGGCATTGGTCCGTGTGGTTTGTGCAGTTGCTTTGCTACTTGATGTTACCTCATCAAAGAGCAGCTGAAAATGGTATTTCCAGCCAGCCAGTTTTCAAGAGTGGCCAGTGAACTCGTTCTGCCCTGTGCCCTCCAACTCAAGATTAGGTAGGTTTCCTGTATGTCAGTTCTGCTACAAATGGATGATAAATTTCAGATTGAGACATGCTGACCAAAAAAGAAAATAATAAAATCAAGACAGGTTATATTTGGTTTCAAAAGAAACTCCTCTTTTTAGGTCCTTTCAAGCCCTCACCTCCACGTACAGCTGCAGCGGATAAGGAAAACAGGATGCAAGGTTGCAGAGTTGCAGGAATAAAGTATAAATCAAACAAGACAAGCTGGGCCCTGTGTGTTGCATGGGTTAGACCTCAACCTTTGAGCAAGGTGAGCAGTTGACGCTTGCTGGGTACTCTCCCAGTAACAGCACTGCCCAGCTGCCTGAGCGTTTATACTGGGCCACAGCAGCATCTCACTTTTTCCTCCCACTGTGTCACCTCCTTCCTTTGTGCTGACAAGTGATTTAGACAGCCTGCCCTGCTGGCCCTGCATTTGAAATGTAAATCAAACACATGGGACATAAAGCTGGGTTTCAAAGTTGACTATTAACTAGGGCGGAAGGGGTGGCGCAGTGAAAACAAACAGTTCCAAGTTCAAGTCTGAAACCATAAGAGCAGGTCGAAAACCCTCCTCTTCTTCCATTGCCAGCCAGCATGATGGTGAGCACTTTCCCTGAGTCAGAACACGTTTAGTGGTTCCCTGATCTCCTAACCCAGGTTCTCAGACTCCCAATCAAGTCTGACAACCGACTTCAAAGGGAGGAGGATGCTGGGGTGCTGAAGCTGACCTTACACAGTAGCATGCAGTGCTTTAGTCATAGAATCATGGAATCAGAATGGTTTGGGTCGGAAGGGACTTTTTAAGGTCACCTAGTCCAGGGCTTCTTGCAGTTCTTGATGTCCTGAAAGCTATTAACATTTTGCTCCCTAGAATGCTAACTTTACTGGTCGTTGGTATAGAAAATCTAGTGCTTAGAAGTAGCATTTACTCAGCTGCCCCCAGGACAATTAGTGACCAGCTGTACCTCACAAAATGTGGGAGTCCCCTAAACCTGGAGGCCTCTCTGCTGCCCTAACGCTTTCAAAGCCAGTGGAAATTTTGCCCCCCAAAATATTGGAGGCCCAAAGCAAATCAGTTTGAACACATTTTTTATCAAGAAGGAATGTACCTCTACCATTACAAAATGTAGGCTAATATTTCTTTACCAGTCACCTCAAATAATTCTGGAGGAAAAAACACAACAGCAACTCCCGTTTTCTTTGAAATAATTTATAGCATGACGTAGATAATTATCTCTGATAATTCTGTCATGACACCCTCACTGTTAAGGTCAGAGACACGAGTAACAATAATATAGAGAGGTTTGAGTCAGTTCTGCTAAGCTCACCCATTTAGGTAAACAGCAGTTTCCTGGGCTTGGCCAGGTCAGCATCAAATTCTGCCTGGATAGGGAATTAGATTCCATTGTTCTCAGGACAACCCAATGGGAAATAAGATATTCACCTTTTTCTGAGTTAGTATTAATAGCATATTTGACACTAGTGTTATTTTTGATGCAAATTCTCTGCCAGTGAGAGATGTTGAGATGAGTAGCTGTGAGAAGTGCTGTCCTCCATCGAGCAGCAATGGTCCCAGTGGTGCTGGACACCAAGCCAGCTGAGCAGAGGACAGCTGGAACCTTTAAACACCTTACTCTGATAAATGGTTCATGTCCTCTCATAGGCAGGGTGGTGTTCTGGGACTCCAGGGAGCTCCCCTGACTGCCAGCTAGAGTAACTGCAGATACATCATTGCAATTTTCTGCATCTCAGCTTCCCTATTTCTGCAGCGACAACACTTACCACTATTGATAAATGATTTCTGGGGAGGGAAGCAATGCTGTGGCTAATGATGTGTCCCCATAGAGTCAGTTACCTATTTCTACCTGCAACAATGGGAAGGACTTTCCATGGGATATAGCCCTAGAGGGCAGGGGGGCCCAAGACTGGTGGTTGATATTCAAGGATCATCTGCTACATGCTCAGGAGTGTTGCATCCCAATTAGAAGGAAGTGCAGCAGGAGGGCCAGGAGACTTCCTTGGATGAACAAGGAGCTGCTGAGGAAACTTCAAGGGAAAAAAGAGGCTTATAAATTGTGGAAGCAAGGACAGGCGGCCTGGGAAGAATACAGGGATGTTGTCCGGGAAGCTAGGGACCACGTTAGGAAAGCTAAGGCCCACTTAGAATTAAACTTGGCTAGGGATGTGAAAGATAACAGGAAGGGATTCTATAGTTACATTGCAAATAAAAGACAGACTAGGGACAACGTGAGCCCTCTCCGGAAATTATCAGGATTGCTGGCTACCCTGGATTTGGAGAAGGCTGAGGTTCTTTATGACTTCTTTGCCATGGTCTTCACTGACAAATGCTCTGACCACACCACCCAAATCTTGGAAGGCACACACAGGGACTGTGAGAATGAAGACCCTGGGCCCACTGTAGGAGAGGATCTGGTTTGAGACCATCTTAAGAACCTGAACACGCACAAGTCCCTGGGACCTGATGAAATCCATCCACAGATCCTGAAGGAGCTGGCAAATGAAGTTGCTAAGCCACTGTCCATCATATTTGAAAAATCATGGCAGTCAGGTGAAGTTCCTGACGACTGGAAAAAGGGAAATATAACCCCCATTTTCAAGAAGGGGAAAAGGGATGACCCAGGGAACTGTAGACCAGTCAGCCTCACCTCTGTGCCTGGCAAAATCTTGGAGCAGATTCTCCTGGAAGGCATGCTAAGGCATATGAAAAATAGCAAGGTGGTTGGTGCCAGCCAGCATGGCTTCACTAAGGGGAAATCCTGTCTGATCAATTTGGTGGCCTTCTATGATGGGGCTACAGAACTGATGGACAGGGGTAGAGCAGCTGATGTCATCTACCTGGACTTGTGCAAAGCGTTTGACACTGTCTCATATGACATCCTTGTCTCTAGGTTGGAGAGACATCAATTTGATAGGTGGACCACTCGGTGGATAAAGACCTGGCTGGATGGCCACATGCAAAGAGTTGTGGTCAATGGCTCAATGTCCAGCTGGAGACCAGTAACGAGTGGTGTCCCTTAGGGATCGGTGTTGGGACCGCTCTTGTTCAACATCTTTGTCGGTGACATGGACAGTGGGATTGAGTGCGCCCTCAGCAAGTTTGCCGATGACACCAAGCTGTGTGGCTCGGTTGATACATTGCAGGGAAGGAATGCCATCCAGAGGGACCTTGACACGCTTGTGAGGTGGGCTGATGCCAACCTGATGAAGTTTAACCACAACAAGTGCAAGGTCCTACACCTGGGTGGGAGCAATCCCAGGCACAGTTACAGGTTGGGCAGCGAAGACATTCAGAGCAGCCCTGCGAAGAAGGACTTGGGGGTGTTGGTCAATAAGAAACTTAACATGAGCTGGCCGTATGCACTCGCAGCCCAGAAAGCCAACCGTAGCCTGGGCTGCATCAAAAGGAGCATGCCCAGCTGGTCAAAGGAGGTGATCCTGCCCTTCTACTCAGCTCTTGTCAGACCTCACTTGGAGTATTGTGTGCAGTTCTGGTGTCCTCAACATAAAAAGGACATGGAACTGTTGGAACAAGTGCAGAGGAGGGCCACGAGGATGATCAGGGGACTGGAGCACCTCCTGTATGAAGATGGGCTGAGAAAGTTGGGGCTGTTCAGCCTGGAGAAGAGAAGGCTGTGTGGAGACCTCATAGCAGCCTGCCGGTATCTGAAGGGTGCCTATAGGCATGCTGGGGAGGGACTTTTCATTAGGGACTGTAGTGATAGGACAAGGGGTAACAGGTTAAATCTTCAACCCGGGAAGTTTAGATTGGATATAAGGAAGAAGTTCTTTACTGTAAGGGTGGTGCGGCACTGGAATGGGTTGCCCAGGGAAGTTGTGAATGCTCCATCCCTGGCAGTGTTCAAGGGTGGGTTGGACATAGCTTTGGGTGACATGGTTTAGTGGGAGGTGTTCCTGCCCATGGCAGGGGGATTGGAATGATTCTATGATTCTGTGACTGCTGGCATCCTTGTATGAACAGGCGTCTTTTCCGTCTCGCAGATCAGCTCCACCCTGGTGCTCTCTGAAGGCAGAAAGCTCTAAGTGCAATTTCACATGAGCTACCAACCCACGTATCTGTTAATAACATTCCTTTGTTGATAGCTTGGATCATTTTCAAACAGACTTTGTCATCTCCTCCAATATGGGAAAGCATTGTCTGCAACCATATAGGATTATAATTATGTAGTAGTCTTCCTGTAAATAATGTGTCATTCTAGGGAGGTAAACTGCTCTGCTCCTCATCAGGATACATGGCAGAGCAAGTTGAAGTGAATTTACTAGAGTAGCAGTGAGGATATCACTGTATCATCTTCCTTTCCATTAAACAACTGCATCTAACTCTTTTATTTTTATGCTAGCCATGCTGAGCTTTAAAATTGTCTTGATGATATTGTAGCTTTTAAATGATTTGTGGTGGCTGATCATTTTGCACATGAAAGTTGCTACTAGCTGATTAGGGGGAAAAAAATCCACCATTGCTTCTTCTATTGCTCAGGAAATTTCAGTCCTCAATCTGCAGCTTGAAAAGGGTGTTGCCATGGAAATGATGCTTATGCTGTCGTAAATAAAAGTATTCTAAGGTCACCAGGGTCTGCAGCATAAACAGGGGCACAGATACTGCCTGGAAATGTGCCAGAGTGGTTTAAACATATAGGAAGACAATTTCAATGGTATTTCACTTCCACCGTTATCGTCAGAAGGACTGATGAAGGTTAACATGTAGCTATAACCTTGGCACAAAAACAAAGCAGAACAAGTCTTAGCTATTGGTATTAATAACAGAGTTGTTATGATGATATTGTAGCCCTTCTGACCATTATTTCTCTGTTTGATGGGATCAGTGTGCCTCTCCCATTGTATTTCTCACACATTCAACAGTGAAATCTAATTTTATATTCATTCAAGGCCAGTTCTATTGAATTCATAAACACAACACAGAGGAGCTTAGGAAAACCAGTTGCTGTTACAAAATGCTGCATCATGGACTACCTGATCATGCAGCAAATTTTCCGTGGTTCCCGGGCTCCATCGCAGCCACTGCCCAGGAGCAACCATGGAAATCTGGCCTTTTCCTTGGAGAGAAAACACTTCTGAACAAGAAATGAGAGAAGGACCCCATGTGCCTTGTGCTGCTCCTGTGCATAGGTAACGGGCAACATCTCTACGCAGGACCAAGAAACAGTACTGTCACTGTTTCAAAAGAGAAGTATAGAGACCAGCAACACAGAGGTTCTGGGATGCGCTGGTCCATGTGATTTTTCAGGGGGAAAGCGGGCAGTTACTTTTTCTGGTGGGTTCTTAATTGTTCAGTGGACTCTTCAATGGCATTAAATGGGCCATACTGTGAAGCTGCCTTGAGCTGTATCAGATCAAGGATACGTATTTTCTCTTTGTTTTTTTAATACCCACAGAAGCATTTAGAGCACAGGCAGTCACTTGAAATAAAACTACAGAGATTGCAAATGCCACAGCTTGCTTATTTACTTACTGTCTCTTAGTCTGCCCAAAATGTGGAAATAATGTTTCCAGCAATGCTGGAATTCATATGCCGGTTGAGGATCCTGGCTCCTGTCCTGGATGATATTGCATATTCAAGGGATGATTCATTCACTCCTGAGAGGGAGGAAGGACTGTTCCAGCTGTACCACCTCTCCTTTGCTGATTGACAGCATGGCGATGTTTCCACAAGGAAGCCTCGTGCCTCCAGGTTAAGCCAGCAATTATGGAACAAACAAAAGATAAGTGAAATGGAGAGATGAATCACAGAGAGACAAAACAAAAGAGAATTAGAAAGGTGATGCCAAGCCAGACTGACAACAAAAAATTCATTTCTCAGCCCAAAATGTGCAGACAGGATTCTTCATTTCTTTTGTGTGTAAATTAACCATGTCCTTTGCCATCTGTACTGGAGAATCCTGGAGAGAACAGCTCAGTTTTCATGGCTTTGCCATCCTACTCCTGCAGTATAAAACCTACAGCCAGGACCCTTGGTTACAGACAAGTAAGACCTAAACCCAATATCCTTTACTACTCCATAAAGTGACTTGAAAGTTCAAGAACTGGGTTTTCCCTTTTATACTCCAGTTTGTACAAAACTTTTATCCCTGCTAGGACAGGAACTGTGTGGGATATGGGGCTGATACCACGCACATTACACACCTCACCATGGATTTAGCACGGAAATGCTGGATGAGGCTTTGAAGGCAGCTGACAGCTCCCAGCTGGCTGGGGGCTCTATGTGGCCTCTGCAGCTTCTTAATGGGAACAGGGTGGAAAAACTGGGCTCAAAGGTTACCCAGAATGACTAAGACAGAAAAAATTCCTGCTGCCACTCCTGTGCTAATCAAAGGGGTGTGGAGAAGTTTCAATTCCTCATATCCCACACTGCCAAACAGAAGAACATACATATATGTATGTATAAGTTACACAGACAATTCCTATATTAAGGAAGAAGCCTTCATGCTATCAAAATCAGTCTTGAAATTAATCTTGCCTGTGGTATATGGAAAATTATTCAGATTGTCCAAGCTCCCTTTAAACATCTTTCAAACCCACCTAATCTGTTTACTCCAGGCTTTTACTGCTGGCCGTACCTGGGACTTCGCCTCCAAGATTTCCTACAGTTTGTGATCTTAGCAGGTCAAAGTTTCCAAAGGCAGGGACAAGAGAGGCAATTCCAATTCCTGCCCTGCCTGTGTGAAAGGCGTGTGCCTCTGAGCTACTAATTTAGAACCAATAACCAGAAATAAGTAACATAGCCATCTAACATTTCTGTTTACAGAGCACCTCCTCTAAGCAGACAAAAGCATGTGTCAACAGGGAAACTGCCATGTAGAGCTTGTGTGGCAAGCGGCTCAGCATATTTAAATAGCTTTTGCAAAGATGTTAACATGTTGCTAGGGAAGCAAGAGCCCGCACGGATATAGGTGCCCTCGTGCACTGAGATCTGCCATCCCTACAATGGGAAAATGGAGCTGCCCCAGCACTCACAGCTTTTTGTTTTCATCTTTGCAGCCTGAAAAAGGCACTTCTTCCAGTGGCTGATTAATGGTCCTTCTGCAGAAACGGCATTTTGCACTTATTTAAAAATTTTGGGCTAGATAACACTTTGACCTAAAATACAATAGGTTATTTTTTCTTTTTTTTTCTGATAAAGGCTGACATTTGTAAGTTTTAATACCTTAGTTTTGAAAAAAGTCTATTCTAACTTGAAGACCAAAGGCAGGCGGGCTGTGACTCTGCATGCATGTGCACCCCACACGCGTCTGTAGCTGGTGGGTGCCCTGAGCACTTCACTACACCAGCTCTGGGACAGACTAACACACCTCAGACCCAGCAGGACAGACATCCCAGTTTGGCACCAAGAGGACCTCCTGGCCATGGAAACATGCCTGGTGCAGCTCCCACTCCCATGGTGTGTGGTCCCTGGGGTAACCAATGTTATCCCCTGCCTGCAAACCATCCCCCAAATTTTCTTTCCCCCTGAGCACGTGTGTGTGATACAAGCCTGGGTTATATTAAGCCTAATGCTCAAAGGACCAGGAACACTGGCTCCCATGGGTACATAGCAGCTACACTGCAGAAAGAGAGAAAAATTCAGGGAACAAGTGGCACTGTAATATATCTTACCTACCCAGAATATATCCATCTACTGATCTCTATAAACACACCCATTTCTCCGTATGGGTGGGTATATATTTATATGTACCAGTCTCAAAATACCATGAAGTTTTTATTAGCCTCATTTGCAGATGGGGTAATGATGACAGACAAAGTGCTCTGATCCCTCTAGGCTGGTCCTTCTCAGGAGGGGAGTTTGGGTCTTCCCTCTCTAGGAGAGGTAAGAAAGTTGAGTTTTCTCCAAAGCCAAGCAGCTCCTTGGTGCAGCAGTCATGCTCAGTTCCTGCTTGGAATCATGCTGGCAAATAAACATGAAAGTGAAAACTGTATTGTGAGATAGTTATGCAAGAGCAGGCGGATCCTGCAACTAGGCCATTGTTCCAAACATTTAATTAACATTATGAAGGCCGATTAAAGGAAAATCTTTAACCTCCAGGGAAATCCCATTTTCCCTCACTTCCCATCACTGCAATTTTCACAATGTAAGAAGGAAAGTGTTATTTCAAGGCATGATTCATATCAGCTACAACCTGATCTTTGCCACAGCCATGTTCTGCAGCTTAAATAATCGCTAGCTGTGACACAACACGGGACACTTCTGAGGCAGCATTTTTTCCCCGTTATACCACGACCTGAATTGCTATCATAATTTCTAGACTTTGTGTCATCCTGGCACAATGACAAGTGTTCACCCACGCTCAAGAACTAAAAGTTAGTTCACAAGGACAGCGATACCTTCCCAGACACAGCATATCAGATACAAAGTGCAAATGACACACCACGGTCCAGCTCTATAACAGCAGGGGCTGTTTGCTTCAGTCACTGCAGCAAACTCCTTTGAAAGCAGGAGACTGAAGCACCATCTCCAGTGATTCCCCATCTAACCTTGAGCAAATCACTTACCCTTTCTCTTCTTCTGGAAGTGTTACCTCTCTCAGGGCATTGCAAACATTAATGAATGCAACCAGGCACTGGAGATGCTTAGGTGGAAAGTGCTATTGCACAATTACATTAGTGGAGAGATTTGCTTTCAGCTGCAGAGGCTGCACGGGCCCCCCAGAATTCAGCTGTGTATGGGCTGCATATTGCCTTTCTGCTCTCCTAGGCCTATTTTAATTATATGGCACCGCCAGCCCATCAGAGACCTAATCCCAGGATCTAATCTTGGAGGCAACAGACAGCTGTCTGCACTGTTGACTTGGAGAAGCACCCTTAGGGCTGCATTGATGGGAAGGAAGGACACACACCCATCCAGCACACAGAGCAAGTATCAGCCCAGGGGACACCCAGGACCCTTCTCACCCTGCCTGGCTACGGCATCTCACAAGCAGTGATGGCACATGAGTGGCATTGGGTCAACAGCATGGCCCTGGGTCCTCCCCTGGTTAGCAAGAGAGAGGTGGAGAATGTGTCTACAGACCCGCAGATCTAATTCTTGAGGATACACACAGCTTCAGTCCTTTCCAAGGATCAGGCTTATATAAATACATACACATATAAATACATGATATAAATACAGCCTCTGGCAGCAAGGACAGTCTTGTATGCAGATCTTCAACACTTCTTTCTATCTGTTGATCTTGCAGGACTCTGACATTGCAGAACTTCAGGGACCATTCGGAAAAGGGGAAAGATTATTGTTTCCCACCATTGTCTGCATTTGCCCAATGCAAAAATCATTTCAATTATAACAGGATCATTTTCACTACTTTGATTATGAAGAACAGGAGCCGCTTTTGTGCACACACAGACATTAACAAAGTAGAAGCTTTATTTACAGGATGAAATTTCTCCCTCAAAAAGCACTGGAGAGAAAGCAAAGGAATATTAATGCAACACTGTGAATACCAAATGCATGAAATTCTGACGCAATAAAAGGCAGACAGCTGGGTATTCTGATAAAAATGGGCCTTTATTTTTTTAATTCTTCCTTTACTACCTGGATTCTGTGCTTGTCAGAGCAACAAAATAAAGTTTCTTTGATAGGCAGCAAATCTGAAAACAATCCTGCAAGCAGCACAACACAAAAACTCCCACAAAAAGGGAAAGCTATAATATTTGAGACGCGACGAGGCTTTCAGAAGTGCCAGTTTTCCAGTGCAGTGACTGGAAGGGTGGCCTGGCCTGGCGGCAGTTCAATCATTTTGTAACGAAGGACAAATACTTTCAACATCCTGAGAAAGAGGGCGGGGGGGGGGGGGGTGGGGGGTGGGGAAGGGGGCACGGCTCCCTTGCTTTCCCTCCTCTTGCTATTCTTCCTCCTCCCTTCCCCCACCCCTTGGATTTTCAATAGCTCTTTAGTGTTTCCATTAAAGGCTTTTACCATTCATTCTCCCTTCTGGTGCCTGCTTTCCACCTGTCTATCCATCACAGCCCTAACCCAGGTCTTTTCCCCCCTGCCTCCTTGGCTATTTTTCAAGCAGTTGGATTTGTTTATAAGCTTCTGTATTACCTAAACTCGAGGGGAGGAGGCTGCTGGAAGGAAAGTGAGAAAGCAGGATTAAGGAGAAATAATTCAGCTCCATTGCATTTCTAAGTGAACGGTCATAAAATGTGCAAATCCTGTTCCTGGGAATTTCATGTCAGAGGCCTTCCCTGCCACTGCCCTTCCCGTGCCCTCTCTCTCTCTCTTGCTTTCATGCAAAAACAAGCATCAGAAAAGATGCTTATGACTCCATGGACACCAAAGGCCACAACGTGTGTGCTGGCAGGGAGAAGGCTCAGACCAGCACGTGTGCAGGGCAGATACGCCAGATGTGACCATAAACTACAGACAAGGGAGGCTGCAGGGATGGAAGCCAGCAGGATGACAGGAGTAAGTGGGGAAAGACCGTTTAATGCCCCAGCTCCCAACACCCCAGCTATAATTAAGTACCCTGGTAAAAAATAAAAGTAAGATAACTATTCAGGCTTGTTTGCTCTGTAAGAAAATGATACAGAAATATATATGGTTCAGACCCCATCAGCTTGTAGAGATTCTACTATTTCCTTTTCAGTTTATCTACCATCACAAGGCACCAAAATAGACATGGGCCAACATTCTAGACCCCAGAGATCCCCCAACAATATATCATTGATTAAACTGCAAGACAGAAGGACCACTGTCATACACAGGTCAATGAACCTTTGTCATTGATTCATGCAGAGGTCAGCATGGCTGGATGTGGCCTCTGTGCACCCTTGCTACCTGACCAAACACATTCAAAACAGCAAGCAGTGCTAAAAAAGAAGGTGGCCTTTCACATGTCCCAAATCCCACTGAGCCCACAAACATTTTCTTGGTGGAACTTCAGGTCATGACTGCTGGACCTGGCAACAACTGGCAGCTTTCCTCCACTTACATACACATCTGGGAGATATTGAGGATCACCCAACAGGTAGCACATGTCAAAATAAGCTCCTTTGATTGATAGTTATTTATTATTATTTTTAAATAAAATGAGAGATCAAATGGGTTGCCCATCAGCAGCTCAGTTCTTTGGCAGCTTCTCGGACAATTTGACCATACATATGACAACACAAAATAAATTTCATTTGCTTGCAGTAGCAGTTTGCTATAAACTCAGTCCATCAGGGATTTATAGTTCTAGCAGCAGTGAGATATATGAAATGAGAAGCCCTTTCATCCCTAAACTGCTCAGCAGTCTGGTCAAGATGATGAAAGTCGTTTCTAAGGCCAGAGAGGAGGAGGAGCTCATTCAGCAGGTTCGGCTGTGCTAGGAGGAGGCGTGCAAATTAGGTCCAAAGACGAGAGGAGGCCCAGAGAAACACCAGCCCTTGGTTTTGCAGAACAGTCAAAAAGGAATCCTTAATGATGCTCACCTTGCTTTGCAGGCTGGAGGGGAACAGTATTTCCATCAACTGAATGATCTCAATTCTTTGGCTTCCCTGAGGGCACTGCAACAGGACAGACAGAGATCGCTCTCCAGAGGCACTCTCGGATGTTTGTGTTCTTCCCACCCACCAGCAGCCTCCAACCTGAGCATGTCTTTGGCACAGCAGGTGGTATTCTTAATCCCATGGAGGGCCAGCCCGAAGCGAAGATTAGCAGAAGAATTTGTTTTCATTAAAATCCAACCTACCATTACCATCCTATCTGATGGTGTGGGTTTAAAATGCACAGGTCCAGCTATTCTAGCAGCTCTGTTTCTGTGGGGAAAGGGCAGTTCAGCAACCTGCCACTTCACTTTCTAATGTCTTTCTTTTAATCAACAAGTAACTAAGACAGATACAACGAGGAATGTTAAATGCACTTCCTCCTGTCGAATTTTGCCAGCAGGGTCAATGGGATTGGGATTTCGCCTTCATTATGTTTCTTTTGACCATGGAACTGGTCTGACTTGCCTCACAGAGAAATTTTTTTTATGGGCCCATAAAAAAAACAAAACAAAACACAACAAAACAGAAAGAGACATATAAATAAACACTAATATGTGCAGGAAAAATACAAACCTTAGCACCATGCACTCCCCTCATTATTAGACAAAGGTTGGGAAGGGTTCACAAGTGTGAAATGCTCATGTGAATTATGAGATTACTGCTCAGTTTTCTTTCAAGTCGTGGGCTGGAAACAGATGGTGGCTGTAGCATTTATGACGGCACAACATGTTACTGCAAGCCTAGCCATCTCTCTCTCTCCTCAAAAATGCAGCTGCAAGGAAAGTTGTGGAAAATCACATTAATAGTCTCTTCCACCCCACAGTTTTCCAGCCCTTCATCCCCGGCCAGCACATGGACATAGCCATCTTGTATCCCAGAAAGAATACTCTTCTAATCCTTGTCCTGAATAGTTACCACTGACTGGCTTATTTTATGGCTAGTTAAAATGTGGGGTTTGTTAGCATCATAAAAAAGCCTCCAAAAAGCAGGTCCTTCAGGTCACAGCAGATGCCATGTGACCCCAAGCACTCCATAAGGGAAATACTCAGACAGAAGCAATGAGACTGTCCTTCAGCTGTTTATTATTTAAACATTCAGTTCAGGCCAAGCAGGTTGATTTATAGAGAAGCAGAAAGACAGATAACAACATTTGCAAAAGCATCTTTGTGACTTAGGAGCCCAAATCTCACTTTCAAGCATGAGTAAAAACTTCCAGAAGGGCAAATGCCTCTTAATTTTCACTAAGACAGCCTTCCAGTAACCACAAGTTTAGAAGCATCTGGGTGCCTAAAGATGCAAAGAGCAACCAACCCGATATTTATATATCTTGTCTGTACATAAGAAACAAATATTCAAGCTTCACTACCCGTGAGCTTCAGCCCTGATGGAAATGCCTTGCTGTCTAAAATGTGTTCACACATACAGCAAAGCTATCCTTACAATCTGAGTGAAATACAAGAGTTGATTACTTGTTATCTGTAAGATCTCTGGGTGCTTTACAAATACGAAATATTCCTGTCTCACAACACTGAGACCATCAACTCACTAACAGTAAATCCATGCTCCTGCTGTCCTCTTTGCAGCCAGATACATTCAGTGAGATGTTTCTTCCTTCTAAGCTGTAGAACAGGGTGACTGAAACCAAGATAAGACTTTTACTAGTCCCTTTATCACTTTCCTTAGCTTGACCAGGAAGTTGCTACAGAAATAGTGTACACACTTGAAGCTTTAAAAAGCCTTTTTCCACAGGTAGACCTTTTCCAGGTGATATAACCAGACACACCCACTGCATATCTATCACAAATGCAAAAACCCTCAGACCTTCCCTCTAAGATAGAGACGGTGCTATTTTTTTTTATTTTGGAAACCTCACCCTGCAGAATTCATTGGTAACCGACAGAACAATGCACTTCCTGTAAGTAATGAGCTATAAAGTATATTAGAAGTCTCCACTTCTGCTTTTATCTTTTCCTGATCTAGCCTGAAAATTCTTCTGAAGTTGCTCAAAAGTGTTCTTCATATATGCTTGGTTTAGGAAATACCAGATGACTATTCGCAAACTTCTAATTAATTAAGTGAGATAAAGGAGTCAAGATTATATGATCTGCTTAATTCCTTACCTTTTTAAGGTCCGATTTTAAGAAAAGAAACATACTGAAGAAAATAAGGAGGGAAGAGACCCCAGAATGCCCAGACAGGGCAATCATTACTATGGGCTTTCTAGTGCAGCTGAGTTTGCTGGTAGAAAGCCACTGAATAGTTAAAACTTTCCCTCATTCCTATGGAATAGTTTACTGAAAGGCTGCCGACCAGTTCTGAAACTAACATCACTCCAGACAATGCATAAGAGGAAAAGACTAAGCTTTGAATGTGTTACCATAGTAGGCTCTTCAGAGCCTCAGCTTAGCAAGACAACTCAGATCATGCCTAACTTTAAGCACGAGTAACTTCAAAGAAACATCTCACATGCCTCAAGTTCAGCTTTCCACTGACTGTCTTGCTGAATGACAACTTAGGGGAATGCAGGGAGCTAATGGGAAGCCTTTGCTCTTGCTATCCCCAGCTGCAAAGTCCCCAGACCCCTATTAGATATGCAGACATAGCCTAACCATTTTGGATTGGCCAGCAGGCTCTTCACAAC
Source organism: Ara ararauna (assembly GCA_028858755.1). Classification (NCBI taxonomy): domain Eukaryota; kingdom Metazoa; phylum Chordata; class Aves; order Psittaciformes; family Psittacidae; genus Ara; species Ara ararauna. Next base: position 7,155,058 of record CM054380.1, on the reverse strand, counting down.
AAATGGATACAAGCTGTTAGGCAAGGTCTTCTGAAGCATATGTCAGAGAAACATATCCCTGAATAAATAGTGACAATTTGATTTAAAAGCAGTATTTGTGGCAATCAGTAAAGTATGCAAGTTGAGCATTAACCTGCAGGACTCCTACATGGTCTGATGAAGAAACCATTCTATCTGGGATAAATTGCTTCTGTCATTTGTGCTGTGGAAACCCATTGCAGCCAAGGAGAATTCAGATCCTGAACACATTTTTGAGTAGCTGCATGAGGGACATGTTGGCATCAGAGAAACATTAGCCCTCAAGGAAAAGGGGAAAGGGGGAAACTGCAGTGCTTGGTGGCAGCCAGGTAGTATGTGTCCCGGCAGAATCATTTGAGCACGAGGAGGCATATCTTGGCTTCCTTGAAGTGCTGTAGAATCTCTCCCTCTTTCTCTGGCCCCACACAGCTGGCACAGCTGGGCAACAGGCTCCAGCAGAACAGGGCCCATAGCAGAAAATCTGGCTTCTTGAAACTTCCCTGGTCTTCAGTTCAAACCAGCAACACTTTTATATAGAAAAGACATGTAAAGTCAAAGTGCTAAGGAAAAGGTGAAGCATGGCTAGCGTAAGTAGGGCTCCCCATTTCAAATGTTAGGCTGTCCCAGCAGTGAACAGGGCATTTGAAACGTCACTGCTGAGAAACACCTACACCAAACAGCAGAAAGAAAACCTACAGTTTGAGTGCTGCTACGTAGAGACGGAAAACAGCAGTCACGGTGACATCCCTGGGTCAAAATTAGCCTCTGCAGAACCAAGACAGAGATATTCTGAAGCCAAACGAGTTTTCTTGAAAGTCTTGCAAAAATAAATTTAAATGGGTTGTCCAAATTCCTTAGACTGGTTAAAAAAAAAAAAAAAAATCACAGCCAGGGATATCCAGCAATTCTGGAGGGATCTTGGTACTTCACTGAGGTCTACAAGTTTGAGTCCATCCCCAAAGGGAGCTGAGGCTGCTCAGCACTTCATCCACAGGCCCTCTGTGAACAGTCTTCTTTCTTGTGGTTAAACAGGGGATAACTTAAATTTATGTCTTGCTTCTCCCCTTGTGAGCAAACAAAACAATTTCTATGAGTAATTCTACCCGCTAATTGCCAAGGAAAAGTCTGGTAAGAAATGCTCTGCAGGTCAGAGGCTTCCCTAAACAAAGTTGCTGTTTTCTGTTTTCTAACAGCACATATTCACATCCAGGGACCTCGGCAAATTCCAGCGTGGACATCTCTGTGAGAAACTGCTTTTTCAGATTTTCTTGATTTAACTGCTCCAGGAAATGAGTCTATTTTTACAACAACACTAAACAGCAAAATATGAAACCATTATCTGCTTCATAGCAAGGGTTTCAGGTCAATTCTCAGGTAACTGTCACCTCCAGTGAGGTCAACAGAGTTGTATCTATTTATGCAAGTCGGTAATCTGGCCAATTATGTAATTGGTTGATCAGTTACTGGAACACAGAGCTACCAGGGCCTAAGGAGTGCCCCACTTTCATACGTCTCAAAGTTCATCCAAGCCCTGATGTATTGATAAGTGAAGTATTCAAGTATTATGGTCTGTAAAGGTGATCATTAACTGCCAAAAGCATGAGCGTTTTCTACGAACATCTACTTTGTCTGAATGATTGTTACATGTACAAGCTTTCATAGGTTCTTTTTTCACCTGCCAAATAAACCAGGGTGGGATTTTCAGAAGTGTTTAAAATGTTTTTCTTCTACTAATTTGTGATTGCCTTCATAGAATCAAGATGTTTTCAAAAGCCCCAGGGGATTTCAAGCGCTATGGGCTCAATTGCATTTCCGAGTGCTTCTGGTTTTTGCATACTGAACTCAACAGCTACTCTCAGTTTCAAAGATGGACAGTAAAACTAGTTGCCTTCATTATGTGAGATCAAAGATAGTACACAGAGGCCAAAGCACCAGGTCTGATCTTGGGAAGATGGGTGTGCAACATTTGTTACAACCGTGGCTCCTTATTTCTCTGTTTGAGGGACTACTCCAGCCTTCATACGTGGATTTCTTTTCTGTTGAAGCACACAAGTCAGCCTTTCTTTCTGTATTTTTATCTAAGGTCCTGGAAGACATTTGGCATGTACAAGTATCAGTCCAAATTTTTAGATGCTGAAAACTCAAACCAAGTCAGATTTGATGGCCTGCTAATGAGTCAAATATCATAATGATTGGATTTCCCTCTACGGGAAGAAGTAACACTAGAAGAATGTGACACTGAAACCTTCAGCGACAGAAATTATATCACCAGGATGTTGCCAGATTTCAATCTATTGATCATGAACAAGGCAAAGACCTGGCACTTCTTAAGTTTCAGGTTGGGACCTATGTATTCTTGATTTTATGCCTAACTGAAGAGCTTGCCAAACGTCATTCATGAGACTAGCATACAGAAAACAAACTTAGAGACAGTATCTAAGGAAAACAGTACCTAACCTATGACTTATTCTTTGATTTACAACTCTGATTGCACGCCCCACCTCACAGTCATATGCCATGATAATAGGTAGCAGTTCAACAAGAACCAGCCATAACTTTTTACATGTTGTAGTGATTCTCAGCTACTTCAGCACATAATATAGCCTGATGCAGTAAAAAGTTAGAATGACTACGGGTAACATTCCACCACTATAAAATGAATGATCAAGCTTTTGAACTTGTTAATTTTTTCTTATAATTCCCCCCCCCCCCCCTTTTTTTTTTTCCTACACCAAAAGTTTCCAAATATCACATGAAATTTGCTCTCATTTTTTCACCATCTCAAATTTGTCTGTTATGGGCATGACTTGCAGAGTTTCAAATAATATTCTCTGAGGTGCTCAAACAGATAACCTCAAATGGGCTCATTGGCATTAGAAATTGCAGTCCTGAATCCACCCACACCAAAGAAGTACTTTCCCAAAAAAGAATAAATACGTATTTCAAAATGGCAACCTCCACAGAAGGAGAAGAGAGTAGAATTCTCCCAGCTGTTTTTCTAGTTGTATATGCTAGTTTTGTTGCTTCATCTTTGGGGGTGCTTACTATGTACTTCATCATTCTAAGGGCATGAAGACCCTCATCCCACAACTGGAATCCTTGGCAGGAAGGCAAGCCCTAATGCATCAACTCTGCTCCATTTGCCTGAGGTCAGTGGGATGTTAGTCCGAAGTTACAAACACGCTTGGGCACCAGTTTGAAGAAGGGCAAACACAGGCACCTCTTAAAAGTGCTTTTCCACATTAGGGCCTGGGAAAAAAACCAGGATTGGGCCCATGATAAAAACAGTTCCCTTAGGAAATGTTACCCATACCATAAAAGGAATGAATGACACTCTACTGAAGGGAAGTGCAATGAAAATTGCCTACTGAATTTTTGTAAGTTCCCATAAAATCTGAGTCTTCATTTGTTCTAAGTGTATAATTTTCACTGTAAGTCACAAAAGGTTGACTCCTTAGAGATGCAGGAAATGACTAGCTTGTGATAGCATAAAAGGCTGCATAACTGCATGGGCAGAAAGCTGGATTTTCATCAGTCACTACATTCTCTGATGATATGGCAGTGGTTTTTATCATGTATCCAATGCACAATAATTAGGCAAAATGACTTACCCTCAGTCTTTTCAGTATTTAGCTCTAAGGGTGCAAGGATTCATTCTTGGAAAGGGAAGATGGTCGTGTGATTTAGGGCACTGGATGAGCACTCAGATCTGAGTCCTATCCCTGGTTCTGCCATAGCCTTGCTGTGTGACCTTGCACAGTCATTTCTCCATGCCTTGGTCTCGCCTAAAATGGGATAACAATAGTTCTTTATTTCAGAGGAGATAGGAGTACAAACCAGTTCAAGGCTGTGCCGCAGAGATGCTACAGCAAGAGCAGCACAGAAAAGCTCAGACATGGAATAATATCTTGCTATTAAAATGTGGGGAAACACACAGTAATTAAATGGAATAATAAATACAAAACATAAGGTGATTTCTGAGGAATGTAACACTGACAGGCTTTTCTCTGATACCTGAAAGCAAAGCAAACTTAAGTGGGATTCTTATGGGTTTAAATGATTTTTACTTGACTCTTTTTTCTCAGCTAGCACTAGAAGCTGTGTATTAGAAACATCAAGAAAAATACCTCATTGAAAACCTCCACATTGTTTGTGTTTTTAAGCAACCATGATCTCCAGCCCAATAGAGGGTCAGATAAATATTCAGAGTAAGGTTTTCAAAGCCATGGAAGGGGCCTACAAACACAATTTCCTTCAATTTACAGTAAAATATGAGCATGCAAATCCGAGGTAGCTTTGAAACTTCATCTTTGGTTTTGGGTACACTTTCAAATTAAATTATAAATGGGTCCACTGGTCTTAATTGCCCTGTCAGATGTCTGGAATAGCTTCAATGCTACTATTCCAGAGTTACACTGTAGCTGGAAATGGACAGAGCTTTAGCAAGGAGCCTCCAGTAATAAGCCTTTTTCCAAATGCAAAGGTGAATCTTTTTGTCTCCACAAGCATGTGTCTAAGTAACAGCATTTGTCTTTAGTGTGAGGGGCAGTTATGGGCCTGTAGGCCTGGGAGACAGGATCTCAGGTGACATGCCTAGATAAAGCAATTGATTTGGAGATAAACAGATCAAAGCTGTTCTGTCAGGCAGGAGAGAAGAGATATATGATGAGACAGATCCTAGGAAGGGAAAATAATTTCTGAGCAACAGAAACAGAGGGATGGGGACATCAGGCAGAGAACTGCTAGAAAGCAGACCACAGAAAGGCAACATGGACCCGAGAAGGACAGCCAAGAGAACCTCATAGCTGGAATGCTGAAGCCCATTGGAGGGAGGAGACCCATGAGGTGCTGTTCCAAGCAGAGTAAAAAGCCTAAGCTCAAAGACACAGAAGTGCTGGAGCTGCCTAGGAACCTCCAGGTCTGGAGAGGAGCAACTGCCTGCAGTCACCGCGCACTGTCTAATAAAGCAGATGCCAAGCAGGATGGAGGACAGGAGAAAAGGAAAGCAAATTGGCATGTAATCCTTGATTTCACTCAACAAAAGCAACTGAAGGGCTCTGGAAAGATGAAGCACAGCATTAGATGTAATGAATCAACTAGAGAATCAGCGACCATGCACCATATCATAACGCCAGGATTGTTTTCAGGCAGTCCTCCACACATACACTTTCTGACCAGAAAATACTTCAAAAAAGATGAAATCAGACAAACAACTTCTGAATCTCTGGGCAGAGGAAGTGACTGCAGAATGTGAAACAGAAATGTTTTATTCCTAAATCTCTTCCTAGTATGTGCAAGGACAAAAGCAACAAGGTGTTAAAAGGACTGCGTGGAAATGTGACTTAGAGTAACTACCATCTTCAGCTCCTTCACTAAGCCCCCTGCTAGTCCCCCCATCCCAAAATCACAGAGCAGACAATCAGGTATCTATCTGGAAGCTCCAATTGTTCACCCCCTTCCCTGTAACACTCCAAATGCAGCACTTTAGAAGTCCATATGGAGTACACCTCCAATACACAGTGGAAGAAGATATGACACAGCATTCACAAATACACAGAGAACTGTTTAATTTACAGCCACAATGGTGAAACAAACCTTTTCAAAGCTTGGACATTCAAAGTTAAGTCTGACACTCATTCTTATATTCACTTATTGTGCTTAAGTATTAGAGAACACAGGATTACATTAACCGTACACAACAATCTGAGATCCCTGCAGGACCGAGTAGCGAAAAGGGATGAGCAAGAATGAAAGACCAGCCCCTCAAGTGGTGTAAGCTGGTACGGCTCCATTGCAGGCAATGGAGTGATGGTGATTTACACCAGCTGAGGATATGGTCCTTGAAATGTCCAACTTAACTTTGAATTAATGTCTCCTGTGTCACAATTTTTAACATTACTCTTCCTTCTGGTTGTATCTGCCACTTTGAAGAAGAAGGACTGATACCATAGCCTGTAATGCTTGAAAGGCTAGGTTATATCTCAGCTGGGCTATAGTAAGTGATGCTCACGTCACGACACTACTCCTCATATTTTAAAAACCATGGACTGGATCCTCATCTGATGTAAATTAGCTTAGGGGTGGCTGAAGTAAAAAATATTTGCCAATTTATACTAGCTGAGAACATAGCCCTGAGATTTTTGGTTTCTGCTGCACACCGTATAAACACTGTGCTTGAGAACAAAGACTCATGTGCATTTCGTTCCTGGTAACAAAATTAACTTGAGACTACAAGTCTCAAACAAATGACTACTAGAAAAGACTCCATTCAGTCTTCACTCTCTCATGGTTTTCTGAATTTGGCATAACACATTTATTTGCTGGCACCAACAAAATGTATGCCTCTCAGCTGGCTTTTTTTCCAAGACTTTACTGTGGAGCCAGACTCACTCATGATGTACATCAGGAGAGCTCCATTATACTCAATGGAGTTACTCCAGGGAAGCTGGCCCGCAGATCTGAACGTAACCTTCTTATGCCAGTGCAACCACAGGACTCTCAAGAAGTTGTTTTGCAAATTATTCCACTGAAGTGACTTTTGACATCCTTTCATACCTGCACAGTGTCTGAGTGGGTCACATAATGCCTTTCATCTACATGATTTTAATGGATATATGGGGTTTTTTCATTAGATATCTTTTAGACAAAAAAGAACGGAGCAACATTATTGGCATCCCACTGAAACATAAATATATAAATTACATTTTATACACTTTTTTTTAAACGCAGACACATACATTCATGTGCATAACATTGTGAACAGTACACTTAGTGGAAAACAAGCACAGACAATCTTAGTTAAATGTACTTCCAGTTTTGGTGCTCAACAAATACACTGGGAAAATGATCACAAAATAGAACGGTGACTAAATCTATCTCTGCATTAGCATCTGAAGCCAATGACTCCTGTTAGCCAATGCTACTTTGTTTGGTTGAAATTGGACATAGCTACAGGAAGAGGAGGGGAATATTTGAACTATATTTAAAGAAAATGAAAGGTTAAAAATCTCTCTTTTGTTGTTTTAAGGTTCTGCAGTTCATTCATGTTTGAAGATATTTTTCATTAGAGTGGAAACAGTCTTCGAGACAAACTTTTTTGTCATTCCAAACTAAGAAAACTCTTTCATCTCGTTGTAGATGTTTCACAAATAAAAAGAATCCAGTAGTTCATTTTACATACCCAATGTGATAGTCCAAATAAAACAAAGGGTACATAATCCAAAATACAGGGGAGGGGCAGTGATTTTGGCCAAGTGAGTAGCCATGTCATACCTGGCACAGCCCTACATTTCCAAAGCAGTACAGAAGGATTTAGCCATGTGGCTCCCACTGCAATCCATGGGGAACTGAACATTTAATCCTTTGGCACTTCGAAAACGTAGGAGCTGGTGCCAGAGTATTTTATCTGCCCTGCTTTAGTTAAAATAGATTTTGATGTTATAATTTGGGCTATTCTACTATAAAAATATGACCACAAAATGCTTTTTTTTTCTTTTTTTTTCTTTTTTTTTTTTTTTTTTTTTTGGTTCAAGAAAACATAGCAGGCTTTCTCAGGTATATAAAACTGTTAATTTTTAGATAAAAATACAAACTTCACCTTTACAAAAACACATATTTCTGTTGAATACACATAAAGCATAACATTATTACCAAAAATAAAGAATTTTAGGTTTTGTTCAGATATTTGCAGCAAGGTAGTTCCCATGCCACCATGACATTATACAATGCAGATACAAGAATTTGTACATTTCACACAGCTCCAAGATGTGAAATGAAAGTATCTGTATACTGATAAGAATGACAATTGCTAACACAATATCACTAGTAGGCAACTGGCGTAAGTCTTAAAGGAAAAAAAAAAAAAAGGATTTTTGCATGGATATCCTATGATTTGTTTACGCACATCTCTCTTTTTTTCTCTTTTTTTTTTCTTTTGATGTAATGCTTTAAATTACGGGGGAGGTTGGGGAACATAAACCAAGAAACGTCTAGAAAATTATGCATAGGTATACCATTTTTATTTTAATACATCTCATTAGTTTGCATCCCACTAGGAGAAATACCATAATGTTTTGTGTTCTGCTTATTGTTATACCAGTCTTTTATATGTGTTATTGGCAAATGTAGTCCAAGAGATAATAAAAAGCTAGGCAAAGAGTAAAAAGAAAACTTAATAATCACTTTATGGTGTAAAAAAAAAAAAAAAAAAAAAAAATCCACTTAAGGCTCCCCAGAAGGTTTTTTTCTGTATAGACTTTTAAAACACCACCAAGCAAGGATGTATTGTTCTATAGTGTTTGCGTGGCATTTGATCATTTCATACATTCCTGCTTTTTTTGTGCCTGAAGTCCACCAGCGTCCATCCATCTTCATCAAGAACGCAGGCACATTTCTTGACGTAAAGCACCGTTGACTGCTCTGACAGAAATCCACTATTCACTTAGATTTTTGTCATGTTTTTGAGTACTTTTGGTATCCTCCATTCATTCAACTGTCTCTTTTTCTTTTCTGTTTTTCTTTCTTTTTTTTTTTCTTTTTTGGACAGGGAAGCTTCCTATTGTTTCACAGAGTGCTACAATACTTGCTTTGATGTCACATTAAACAAATGTACATTGTCTCTTTGTTCTCATTAAGTGTTCTTTTGAGCCAGTTTTTTCACACAGGAGAACAAATAAAGTATACAGTCAATAAGCACCATACATAGTAGGTTCAGGAATGTAACAAACCATGTACATCCATGTCCCAGAGAGAAGTTTTTTTCCTAGCTTATTTTCACCTTACATCTGCAGGAGAGAAAAAAGATACAATAACTCTATGATTAGAATCAAAGGTCCTATCCTGTAAGTAGATGACTTTAAAAAAACTGTTCTGCATGAAGAGTCACTAACCTGGGACAAGAAGTTCTAAATGCTGTTTTGATTGAGTTTACATGCTCACTTTTAAAGTTGAATTTTAGAAAATCTTTGCTTCTATCATACTACTCCCAATAAATACCTGTTAATCTGAAACAGGATATCAAGTTTAGCATTATTTAGAAATGATACGTCAGTATAAACGAAAACTCGCCATTGGGAGTTTATGTACAAAAATAGATGCTTGAAATGAAATTCACCATTATCCAGGCGTTAGGCACATACACCACAAAATCCAAATCATTCCCACTCCAAACACTAGAATAAATTGCAAGCGCTGCAGTTTACGTAATTTCAAGTCATTAAGAAATGGAAATTACATATTTAATTTGGAACGTGTATTGCCATAATCATACATTGCTATATGTTGGCCAAAGGATTTCAGTCATTTTTGCATTGAGAGGGTTTTAGCTTTTCACTACGCTGAAAACCTCATGAATTTTGATGACTGAGTGCCATCACTGTACTGAGACTGAACAGACCAATGAAAAAAAAAATCTAAATTTTCTGGTGTAAGTAACACAGGGCTCTACAACACAAAAAAACCCTACGGTATTTCTAAGCATCTTCCTTGTCAGGTAGGCAGATCATCAGGCCGTTTGAGGTGCATGTGCAATCAATCCCAGTTCATGCCAAAACATGGGTTTGATAGTCATGCGTAAAATAGTGTTTGCTATATGTACACGCCATCTTTTACAGCCAATGACTGGAAACACAACAATTTGTAACCTGGAAATTCATTCATGCATTATTATGTGATGCTTTGACCTCAGAAATCAATAATAATGAAACTAAAGCAGAGGCAATGAAACTTGAGATTTCAGAAGCTGAAGAATTAGCACCCTCCAAAAAAAAGAACAAAAAGGCAAGAAAAGGAAGTAGCTGAAGAATGTAAGATGCTGATGGTGATGTGGAGCTTAAAGGGAAAATACCAGCAGGTAGAATTATCAAAGCCAATCAAATCTAATCTCTTTGCAGCCTTGAGGTAGCAAGTGTCAAGATTCTGAACAGTGATTAATTTGAAGTGATGATATTTGATTAAGTTTTCCAGTACTTGTGCTATTAGGGTGTTCAGCATATAGTTCCTACCTGAATATCAAATAGTTCCAGTAGGTTTTATGTTGGATTTAACTTTTTTCGTTTCCGTTTTTTACCTGATTCCCTAGGCCTTCCTGTTAACATAAGGGCAGGGCTGGTAAAAAGCCCTAAGGTAATGCATTTCACTGAATACTGAAGTAATACTCAAACCGTTTACATTTCAAAGAAATCTCATTATTCTTTGCATTAAAGTAATAACTTTATAACGCCTGATTTGACATTCCGTTTACAAAGTAATTATACAAAAGTGAAGAAATAATAAACGAAGCTGGCATTGCATACGTCATTTCCAAGATCCATCTATAATTACTGTTACCATGCAGTATTCAACATTTGCTTTCAGCTCCGTAGTTAAGCTATTTTCAGCTCACCATCCACTTGCTGGTGCAAGTTTTGTTCCTATCAGTAATTAAATCCTAGAAATATATATTATTCCATGGCAATTCTACCCCATTTTTCACACACATCAGAAAGAAAAGTTTTCATTTTATAACCTTAACTGCTTAGCCTTTGGCAATTAAAGACATTTTGGAAAACTGAAATTGATCCAATGAAACTTTTTTCCAAATAGAAGGCACAGAAAAAATATCAAGCCATACACACAAAAAAACCATTTAAAATGCGGGGTTTGTCTACTCATAACTCAACCTAGTTTCAGCTAAAACACTCAGCTCAGATTATAAATTGATATCCAATGAAATCACAGCAGAGGCCTAACTTTGCTCTTCTACAAATTCTAGTTCTTCTTCTCTGTACACAGCAACTGAAGTTAACATTCACTTAGACCAGATTTATATCTCCATGCTGGATGGAGACAGACAGAAAACCCTTCCTTACTTAGCCACCTTTAGGTAGCTTTCCTCTTGTATTTACCTGCTTTTCACTGATTAATTTTGAGCTGGGTCTACTGAACCCCCAAAATTCCCAGCAGAGGTGGCAAAACAAACTTTTGAGGCTGCCTTCAACCAAAATCAGGAGAAAGGGAGGTGCCCTTTCTACTGCAGCGGGCTTCCTGCATGTGTGCCAAATTCTGCGCTGATTACACCTTAGTAAAAGGATCTGAGTTTTAGGTGGTTTTATGAAAGTCAGATTGAAAGTAAATCTTTTTCCCCATAAATCTTTCCCCGTGGTAACTTCAATGTTGTCTTGGTACAGCAAACTTAGGTTTAACTTGACAAGTGACAATAAATTCTTGAATACGTTGGTAAGAAAACAACAGCAATGGGCAGCATTGTTTCACAACTCCTTACTCTTGAATATTGAATGTATTCCTAAGTCCTTTACATTAATTTCATTAATATTTTCCCCAACGTACAGTAAATCTCAGCCTTAGCCCTGTCTCCACAACGCCTAAAGAAATTAGGCAACAGATTTCACCAGTAACTGCAGCATGACAAACTTTAACTTAGTTAAGCAAGACCTGAATACCATTGGGCATTTACATATATTTAAAAGCTAACCTAATGAGAATTGATATCTTTTACACTTCAAATCCAACCTCTTTATAAGGCACAAACTGTCCCTAATTTTGCATCTTCAACACACAGAGCAGCATCTGGGAGCCTCTCTACTGTGTTCACTGGAAGCAAAGTTTGCTTTACATTCTTTACTAATATAAAAATAAGCACCATATGAAATCAGCATTGATGCAAAAATAAAAGGAAAACATACCAGTTTCTTCTTCTCTATAATCTGAATTAGTATTTGATGATGTACAGGTGCATTCCATATGCTCTTCTAATCTCACCAGAACTTCTTTTAATTTTGGCTTTTTTCTAACATATTCCACTTTTGCCACCTATAAAATATGATGAGGTATGTACTGAGACACATTAACATAGTTATAGTTCAGAACTGAAGACAGATAGCTATATACCTCTATTTTTTAATGCAGCCAAACTCACATAACATGTTAGCATACTAATCATCTTTTATCTTAATTGTGCATCGTGTAACTATTTATTGCACAGACTATTTGTTTATTCAAGTTCAGCAGTTTGAAACAATTTTCTTTTCCCCCAAGAGATAAATCAATTTCCCAGTCATTTCAGTTTGAAGTTTGAAGCAAATCAGTTTTAACATGTAGCACAATAAACTTCTCTACAGATTCAAATCAGTTGTTGCTCTTGTAGACTGTCCCTTTTGGCATGATCTTCTGTACACGTTGACCACTGAAAGCTTACAGTGAAGGCACTGGGTTAGTTTGTAATGCATTTTACTATTTACAAATTGATGTCTGAATCTGAATCAGCTCAGAAAGCAGCAATCTCAGTCTTACTCCCTGCAATGACCTGGGACTTGCGTTACAAGAGCTCACATGCACTGTTTTTAGGTCCAAGGGAGCTACCACTTGCAAACTGGATCCAACCTTCGGTTTTATTGTGGATAGCTGGCTGGTATGCTATTTCTCTCCAGTCCATCCAATCGCTTCCAACTGCACTGCTCCACTTTGGGCCAAAGCACTGGCATTTTTAAGAAAAAATGGTCTGGAGGACAAGGGGAGGTTGAAGGAAAGAGAACACTGGAGAAGTTCTGGGTATACATGCAGGTCTCTCATCTGAAGGGAACCAAAGCAAAAGAGAAGGACGTTGGGATGGGGAGATACGGAACATGCTGACCAACTTGGTGCCAGAAGACAGGAGAGGAAGAACAGCACAGGGGGCAGGAACACTGCTGTGCTGGGGCGCTGAAACGGGTTGTGAGATGCTGGGCACTGACTTGCTAAGTGTAACAGGTATGATGGTCATAGCCATACAAGGCAATAGGGCATAAGATGGGCAAAGAGAGTGTGAAACAGTATGTAAGGAGTCCAATGTTTAGTTTACAATTGTGTTAAACACTGCATGAATACTGCCTGAAATGGAAATCACCAAAATGAAATCATGGCTTCTCAGTTCTAAAAGGTGGCTGCACTGTAGCTGTCCCAGCAAACAAGATGACTGCATAGTACAGGTACACCTTATGAATACGATAAGACAGCAGAAGAGAAAGACAAGAAAGGATGGTTGTCTCTACAACAGCTACATGACAAAGCCATAAAGTCTGATCCAACCAAAAGCTCCAGTTACTAACAAATAAAGTGTCCACAATTACACTAGACTCTCCCAGTAATGGTGTTTCTGGTGGGGATTTCATGCTCCAAATCAGTCTTCACACTATGAAAATCATTCCCTGGCCCTCCCAAAACTGGAATAACAGAGTCACAAAATGAGAGCGGTGGCTGGAAAAAATATCACATTCCCTGTTCCCAGAACACTTCTGGCTCTGTGAATACAAACTACCAAGGGCCGCTGAATGACAGTAACAGAAGCTAGAGCAAAAAGCCTGGCCTTATTAAAGTCAATGGGAGATCTGCCATTGCTTTCACAGAGTAAGGAGTTCAGATCCACATTTTAGTCACCGCCTCTTGTGTCAATAGGACCTGGAGACGATTTTCATTTACCCAGCAAACAAAAGTTGCAGAGACAGATACAATAACTGAAGTGTCCACTGTAAAAAGTATCTTCCAAAACTGTCAGATCTCCGTATAAACAGATTAAAAGTTGGCCACGACATACTAGAATGCTTTTGTTGAAAGACTAACTATGGGCTGGAGCAGTATGTTTCAAAATCTCCCATCAGAGCTGAATTCCATCAAGCCTTTGAACATAAAGATTTGAAAACGTATTTTACAACTGAGTCATCTGGCATCAAAGGATGACTAATCCTTAAAATTTACAAAAACAAACAGTAATTAAGACACCTCCATCATCAGAGACAAAGAAAGAGACCCAGCAGTCATGAAACAGCTTTCAGATCTGCTGTGCTTATTACAGCTGTTAGAATAAACCAATCTTACTGAAAATTATATGCAACAAAAATAAACTGTAATCAAGCTTTCTAAAGTCTGTCCTGGTTTTGCCTGCTTTTCCAAACTGTGGCAATCTGGTATTAAACAACAGTTAAAAAAAATACATATATACTTTGTCGAATATGATCACAATGGATTTAGGTAGTGATTTAAAAACTGGGTTAGACTGTAATATAGCTAAAAATTCTGCATACTTTCCACTGCCCTACTTCATGCTACACAAATTAAATGTTATTTTGCAAGATGTTGCAAATACTCAAACTGAAGCAGCACAAACCAGATAAATTGCTGTGCTTGGGTCATCTATTACCACCTGTTGCCACACAGGATTATAATCTGAAGTGATGAAGGTTGCAGGTCAGATTTTCAGTGCGTATGAACAGGGGTATCTACACAAGCAACACAGGATTTGGCCCTATGCTAGCACCTTTTTTCTTCTTTGCATTTTTCATCCTGGTGTTTATTTTGTCCAGTTGCTCTCATGTGTATGGTCCACGGTTTGCGATGGTCAATCCTCAACAAACCAAGATCAGCACATCACTGTAGACTCTAAGTACTATCCTGCAGTATGGTGTGGTGGCTAAGTGAAAGTAAGAATAAAATCCAATAGCCTAATGGGAAGCATTATGGGAACACCTCTTCTAGATCTCCAGGAGAGGTGAAAGCAGGGAGTGACAGCAGGAAAAAAACATGACTGTAAGGAAAAATGACTGAAACACCTCTAGCACAAAGCCAAAATTTATCATGGGCAGGAACTTGCAAGAGAAGTCTCAGCACAGAAGATTCCTCATAACGGCAAAACTCGGGGGCTGATAGCTAAATACAGGATGAGAAATCAAAAAGCAACTGAATGAGGGTCCTTTGTGGAAGCATCTATTTCTTCTGTATTAAAATAAAACCCATGCTGATACAACGGAGGAAAAAACCTTTCACTTTGCAGCTGTGATCTTTACAGCCCTCAGATCTGCGAGTAAGACATAAGTCAACAGGGCTTAAAGACACCAGAAGGACTAAGCAGGGATAAGGGATCCTCTGAGACCTGGCAAGCCATCGGAGCCATGGCTGCAGGCAGAAGACACAGGACTGGCGCTGGGCCTTCCAGGACACTCCTCACCAGCTGTGCATGCCTGGGAAGCAGTGGAGGCCAGCCGCCCCCGAGCCTGGCAGCCACCCATCCTAATATACCCATTAAAAACATTTACAGGGCACTCCTTTGGCAAAACCCCTACCTCAGGAAAGCCTTGCACACAGATTCTTAGGGTGGAGTAGGAAGATTTTCCCCTGCAGGGAAGCAAGGACCAGGGGTGCTCTTTCCCATCAGCACCTCACACAGCCCAGCAACAAGTCATGGCTCTGCCTGCACCCAGGGCAGGAAGAAGCCCCATCACAGCTCCCCCATACCAGGAACCACCTCATGGGTGATGTGGCAGTGCCTCAGCAAGGGCTCAGCCTCAGGAAAGGTCAGGGGGATCATCACTGCTCCCCATAGTGGGGGAATGGCTGATACGAGGTCTCTATATTCTCTCTCCTTGAGCAGGAGCAGCTAGACTCACAATGACAGGGTACCTCTCACACTCTGAGAGCACCTCTCTGCTTTTCCCCTTGTTTCTCCCATTCTTAAACTGACCTCTGATACCTGTCAGCAGGTCTTACCTGCAGGTCCCACCAACTAGCACTAATATCCTGTTAAGTGCTGTTTATCCTAATGGTAGAAACAGTCACTGAAGAAAAACTTTCTTACATACAGCCATTTTACCTACAATTTGTTCTGCAAGGCCTTTTTAACCTCTTCAGAGGCTGGGCAGCTCTGTTGAACAACTCATCTCTAATTTCGACATTGTTTTCCATCTCTCTTTGAAACCTCTCTGAACAACTCCTAGGTGACAGCTGAGGAGCTGCTCCTGCATTCCCTCCTTTACAGCTCCTTTTCTCTGAGTCTTTCCTTCATATTGATTTACTGCAAGAATTCACTAAGCTAAATACCCCCAAAGCAGCTCAACACTGACTATTTAGAAATGGCTAAAGCTGGTATGGCTATGGCTAAAGGCCAAGCAGAAGGCAAAGCTGAGGTAGATGGAGTGATTTAGTTCTTGTTTCTTAGCTTGGAAATGACCATCGCTGCAAACAATCACAATATTCAGCTTGGCTATTCAAAATCAGCAGTATACGCAGCACTTGCTCTATAATGTTAACTGTTTTTTGCTGCTGTGACCAGAAACATCAAGAGCATCATGCTCAACATTATGAGAAACCTCTTGGGAAGACTTGGTTCTGAACCCCCCCAAGTAAATTATGATCTGGTACTTGGTAAACACTTGATCTCGCTGCGCAGAAGCAACAGAATCTGCAGATGTTACTGAAATGCTTTTGCAGACAGGGGAGGAAATACCTCTGTAACAGACAGCAACACCTCTAAGTCACCAGTCCTTGTCACCATTAATCTATCAGAAGAGAAATGCAGTACTTTCCTTCCTATCAAAGAGCAACTCCCAACCAGCCTTTTCATTTCATTCTGGTTTTTGCAGTGTGGTACAGGTACAGCTTCAACAGAGATGCCTTTAGGATCAGGAGCCTGTGCTGTCATGGGTTCATTCTGTTACTGTGAAGCACAAACCTACCTTTTACTAACCCACCCCATGAAAGGGAAACCTTAAAGGACCCATTCCATGGATGCTGTTCCATCAACACCCCTGGCTTAGAGCCACCCTACAGATCCAATTCCACAAGTCCATTAACGGTACTTCACTGACTAAAGCTACCTGAAGGTGAAGTAAGGACATCCTTGAACCCTACAGACTTTGAATCATGTCACAGGATAGGAATGCCCCAATACAGGCACCTCTGCTCTTCCTCCCACACTACCAGAGCTGTCTCTTAACCTTGACTACAGTGACCCTCAGTAAGACAAAGAAAACACCCTTTGCTTTCGCCAGTTGGGTGATGCAAACCCACTTGCTGACCTTTCTGGATGAACATTTTCCTAGTGTGAATGGGCCAGCTATGATCTCACTACCTTGTCAATGAAGGGGAAGTGGGGAAAGCCTTTTCAGTGTTCAATCAAAAGAGGGCTTTTATGCAGTCTGACATCAGGGGAAAACACAAGACGGCTTTCCAACTGCACTGCAGGCATAACTGAGAAGGCTTTCCAAAACCGCTCCCCCCTACCTTTCCAGTGACCCTCACTCTGGGCCAGCTACTTAATGGCATGAGCAGACATTCAGCTCTGAACACAGGATTGGCAAAAGGCTCATAAACCCATCAATTATATCAAAGCTGCAAGAAGATCTGACTCTGGAGGGCATAAATATGGATTCTGTTCAGAGATTTCTGGTGTGACAGTGGGGTCAGTCTACAACCTTTACAATGAACATCCTGTTCCTGCTTGACCTCTTGTCCTTTTTTTCCCTTCTATTTAATGACTGTTTGGAGCAGCCTTGGAGCTTGGAAAAAACGAAAAGAGTCCTCTTCGAAGCTGGCTGACGTATATTGATATTGCTGGTGGCAATATATTTACACAGCCACAAAAGCAGCTGCTCAGCTGAGCCTGCTTTGAGCTTGCACCCTACTAAAATGAATGCACATCTAAAAGCACTAAAACTGTATCAGCGGACAGAATGAGAAACTAAGATCTCCTTATTGTGGCGTTGCACTGGGAAACAGCCCCAGAATGACATCCTGCAAAGCTGCTGCAGCTGGGGAGTCTGCACCTTTCTAGGGAACCCTCAGTGTCCCCAACAGCAGGGGATTTCAACAGCCAAACCTCTCAGCCTATAACCTTTCCCACCACTCCAGGAGTAGGAAACAAGCACACAGCTGCAGTGTCACACACAGGTATCAACACCAAGTTCACAATACAGGGCTCAACTCTTTGCTGGGCATCTCCAGATGCTTTGTACATAGTAGTTGCTACACATAATTAACTGGAAGCTGTACGAAACTCTAAGGCAACAGCACTGCATATTATAACCTGAAGCACTTTGCTTTTTAGCTCCTATTCTGAATGGCTTACAATTGTGGTGCTTCAACTTCCCAAGTTTGCTCTCAAACACTGAATACTTATTCATCCCAATTTTTTCCTAATTTTTAACTGTTTCTGCAAAGCATATCCCACAAAGGGCAGCAAGTGTAAACTATAGTTATTTTCTAAAAGACTGAGGGAATCTGTTCAATGTTTCTCCAGCTTATTTAGGTGCGAAAACATTTTTCAGATGTTCAGAAACAGAAGTAGAAAAAAACCCTGCTCAGATGTGTGCCTGTGTGTATGAAAAACAGTGAAACAGCTTAGATGCCTTATTTTGTGTTTAGGATGTACAGTGCTACATTAACAGCACCTTTCTCAATAAGAAAACCATTGCAAGCACAATGCTCTGTGTTGTTGGGCAATTCTATGATCAAGAATGTGGGGTTTTTTAAATTCTGCTCTTAAAATACTCAGGGCAACAAGAACTCAGAGTCTTAATATAAATGCTAAGTGCAAGTCTAATCTCCTACACGCAGATGTAGATCAACATTACTTGTTTAAATACTGATAAAAATTAGAACACATTGAAGCCGAACGAACATAAGAAATATTTCACATAGTATCTACTGGAAAATTGCAACAGGGATTTTGTCTAATGAATAAATACAGCATGAAGCCGTTCAGTCTTCTATCCCTGGGGTAAGATAATTTGAAACACATTTTTTCAGATCAAAAGTGTTATGTTGTCAACTGTAAAAGCCCAATTTAGGCTGCATAATATTTAATTAAGAAAACAGCATTCCATACTGTGATTTATTTATTTTTTTAAGTCCAATGCCCCTTGAGTCATTTTATCTTCTTAACTTTTAAGATTTGTACTGTGCAAGATCATGGGAAAGACACAATCAGCTTTATTTTCATTACAGAAGAAGAAAAATCTAAAGGGAATCGTGTGAAAATCAAATCCAAACCCAAGATATTCCAGTGACCATGTAACTCAAAAAAGCCATCTGCTCACTCCAAATGGAGAGGAGCATTGGATCTGATCCTGCAGCTATGAGGGTGGGTAATACAGATCCAGGTCATACAGAACAGCCACAAGGATACCTGGAGGTTTTAGACTCAAAGAGGATCCTCCTGGGGCTCTGCACCCACAATTTGCTCACCTTGACACTTCTGTGATGTATTCGCGAGGGTTGGCATTTCACGCTGCTGGTGTTGCAGCAGCCAGTGCAACGTTTCACTTCCACGCAGGGTGGCCATATCAGGAAGTTGGCAGAGGTGGGATCAATCTGACTCCGAGGTATCTCGTATATAACCGTCCGTGTTTTGCAGACAGCTGGGATAGCTTCCTCTGTGAACACAAGAAATTCACAATTCCAGGTGAGCATCTGCTCTCACCTCAGAGCACCCAGATACTTTACATTTAAGAGCGGCATCCTTAGCTGATGGGTTGAGATGGTGTTCTCAGTTCCCGCTGCTTACTGACAAGTCAGTGCTGAGTACTGTCTGGCCACCACTAAACTGTATGCTATCCTAGGGAGAAGCTTGACTCGCTCCCAAAATCCCAGCCCTAAAATGAGGGTTTACAATGGCCTGGCTCCCAACGTAGCTCAGAGTGCATACCATTAGATAAGGCAATTCTGGCTCTTCAGAAGTGACAGCAAGCCAGGGGCTTGTCCCGATCAGATGATCCTCTAATACGGCCTCATAGCAACTGCGTAACAGCAGCTGTTATTTTATAACATTAGGGCCATCACAGCACACATATACCACCACACAAACATGCAATACCTGGCAAATACCATCACAGAAATTGTGTTGAGAGTATTTACACCACACACAAATTGGCTGAGCTGGGAAACAACTCACAGAAGCTTGGAACTTTCAAGTCTTAGGTTTCCACTTCCAAGACCTTAACATCTCCACAGCAGGGAATCTGGTCCATCTGCCATCCCAAAGGGCAAATGCCATTTTTCTGAATGAAGTTATCAAAGCTTCGTACATGGTGGGTTTTATTTAATTTGTTATTTCTTGAATGAGGCAAATAAACAAGAGAAGCATGACTGAAAAATCAGCAGCTAAACCAATATCCTGTGGGGCTCAAACAAGGTGACCTTATAGGCAACAGTTGCTATAAGGATCATAAAGAGTAGCTCTGTACTGCTACATGATGCTGCCACAAAAAATACAGATCATATATCTTTCTCAGCCTGGGGACCTCCTAAGAAATCAAGCTGGCAATCCCAAACAATCCAGAAAATAATAGGTACTGCAGGGACAACTTGTTTGATGGCACATTCTCTGAAGACAGCTTGGATTTTTTTCCTTGCCTTACAATAGAAGCAGTGATAGCATTGGGTTAGATGTGTCAAGGAACTGGAATACTGCCTGCACTTCTTCAGTTACTGCTGAAGTACAAGAAGTTCAGGCCTGTTCCTGTTCCTGTAATATGAAAAACTAGGCTCAGTTTTGAGAGAGATCCATTTCAGACAGCTAAACAGAATGAAAATTCTTGTTCTCAATGCCATGAACTCAAGAAAATTAACGGATCAAATACTGCAAAATAGCTGGCAGCTCCTCCAAGTTATTGAACATATCCAGTTCCCATTGACTTTTATGGGGAGGCATTCAACACCTTGCAGAGTAGGGTGCCAAGTGTAGCAGACTGTTTCAGAACCGCTGTTCTCTAGAGGCATTCAATGTGACAAGCACGCTTGCCAATTCACACTGCAAATCCATGCTGACAGCATGCTGTGCTATCTCCTGCGTACCACCATAGCTTCAAGTACAAATACACTGACTCTGAATTACCTATAATAGATAAGATCATGTTTTCCATAGTCAAATGGAATGGTAAAACACTCAGAATTAATCAGATGAACAAGCGCTGCATATAAATCCTATTGTAGCCATCTCTTTAACTTTATATTTGGGCTTTGTTGGATCACCATCATTATTGTTTAATAGGAACAAAATCCTTTGTAAACATGCCTGGTGCCCTATGCAGTGATGGAAATCAATGCCCCAACGTTTCCATCAATGGCTTTTAATTTTTTGGATAAACTGGTTTTTTCTTGTGAAAAAAAAGTCAAGCTGTTTCCTTCTGTG
The DNA here is from genome assembly GCA_028858755.1 of Ara ararauna. NCBI lineage: Eukaryota > Metazoa > Chordata > Aves > Psittaciformes > Psittacidae > Ara > Ara ararauna. The sequence continues at coordinate 7,134,108 of CM054380.1, read as the reverse complement.
GAGCTTCTGTACTGAAAACTCTACCAACTGTTGATGTCTTTTAAAGCACACTGCTCTGGTTGTTCTCCACACTATGAATTATACATCGAATATCACAGCATTTTCTAACCAAGGTCTAGCTTTCTAACATGCTGCAACAAGAAAGTGAATGTAAAGAATTTGTGCTTGTCTGTCTCCTATGGCCATCCTCCAGAAGACAGCTTCTCAGGCAGCGGCTCGTTGTGTGCAAAAAGAAAGGCAGAAATAAATGGCCTTTTTCCTTTGTGCATGACACATTTTTCCAGTGAAATGTCCCGCCTGGCTGACCAAAAGCACCCCCTCTGGTTTTTTTACTCTCTAAGTACAAATAGCTTGTTTCTTACCAATGCTTCTCTTTCTGCGAATGGGCACAGGACGATTCTCTTGCACATGTTTAGCAGAATGAACACTGTAAGATCTCAAGTTTGTTTCTGAAACATCATCATATCCTAGAACAGGAAACAAAACATTAAACCTCAGCTATGCTATGCACATCCATATCACTACAGTGCTGTTCCACACATATAAATCTGTGCTGTGCATATGCACAACACCAAATCCTGCTGCAATTAGTTTAATGTAACTCCTTTCAATGCAATTGCAAGGGCATAAGGCAGGGGAGACACATATATTAAACATCATGTATAAGCACGCACAACTTGATTCTAACATCCACTTTACTGCAAGTCCCCAAAAACAGTGCACACACTGCAAAACAAAACCATATCTGAGGTAAAACAGTTGCATTTTTATGTGGAAGACATAATACAGCTTTTTCTTTCTGGAAAGGTGCAGAAACAACAAAAATAATACTTTGTGTGAAAAGTTTCTTAGAAGCTTTTTGACATTTTGGTTTGAGGCTACAGTAGAAAACATGGTATTACACACCCAAGAGCACAAAGCTGCTTCTGTCAATATTCTCTTGCTTGATTTTCAGGACAGTACTAGGACAGAATCAAAAGCAAAAAGTAACTAGCATGGGTTTCCTTTTAGCCTCTCTGTTGCAGAACAAATCCCCTGTGAAGTATCCTAACCTTTGGAGGGGCATCTGAAGCTACTGCAAACTCTGGGACCGCATCCAGGCTTGTCTTATTCCCTAAATAAGCCTACCACACGGGTTAAAGGGCCATGAGAAAAAGCAAAGATGCAAAACTTGGCATTGCATTTATCATGAAAAACCAACAAAATAACTGCTCCAACTATTTGGTTTTGTTAAGTGAAGCAGTCCAGGTCGTGTCCCATGCAGTGGGGTTCTGAAAACAACAAGCACAATCTGTAAACAGGGGATCAGGCAGATGTAAGCAAACCAATGACTACATAGAGACTCCAGTACACCAAACCCAAGAATTTTAGCACTCTGCTTCTTGGAGTGCCCTCTGTACCGTCACTAGAGAGTTTCAAGGTTTCACTGCTGGCTCCAAAGAAAACTGTGATGTGCACCAAAAAATGTAAATGGCTATTACACAATACTCACCCTCTCTACAACACCCTACATTCCTGTCTTCTGCACTGTTAGCTTCCTGCTCCCAGTTCATTTTCAGTTGTCTCTGGAGCTTGCTTTATTCTTAGCTTTATTAGTAATACACATCATAAGGGTCTTCTTTACAAACAGATCAACTCTTGTCTCCTCCTTCCAACAAGTCCTGTCCTAAAGAGTCTGCAGCCCATGAAATCACCTGCAGAGCTTGATAAGACATGATGATAGTGCTATCTTCAGCACCTGAGAAAGAGCTCTGTGCCCCAAGGGTTATCTTCACTTCTTGGAAAAGACTACCATAGGTAGCTAAGAAAAGATGAAATGGAAGGTTCAAGAGGTAATGCCAGGATCAACCACTGGTCCTATTTTCCTTATTAGCTGAACAGAATCCTGTCTGAAATGAGGCAGAAAGAAATGCAGAATCTCAGTTTACCCAAATAAGTTGGCTCCTCCTTCCTACGTAGAGTGCTTGTTTCCCATTGATTTCAATGGGAAGATTCAGTATCAAACTGATTAGCTGATAGCGGGCCTTGTTTGCAGTCCCACTCCCATAACATAACATAGCGATGGCTAATGGATTTCATTTCTGCTTTTACTGTACCACGTACTTCAGAAAACTCGTAAGTGTGGTAAATAAAACGGCTTGCCTGAAACCCCACAGGAAGTTTGTGACTGAGCTGGGGAGTGGAGCCAGGCCTCCTGTACCCCATTCCAATGGCACCAGGCCATCCACCTGTCTCCAAATGGTGTCATCCAAAACGAGGATCCGTTCTGATGTTACTCCATCCCTCTTCTGCTTCCTAGCACTCAGCCACCCAACACCTTCGGACTGACCTGCTGTTTGGCAAGTTCAAGTTGTCACAATCTCTCCCTCAATTTGAGGCAATGAAGTGATACTCAAAAGAAAGCAGCATGACTTCTGCTCAGCATAAGATCTAAGCTAGGCTCAGAGCAAGAAGCATCTCTGTCCGCATGCAAACAGTGTTTAAAAAAGACTAAACACAAAACTAATGCCTCTAATCTGGACTGCTCGGTGGGTTCAGACATCTTGCTGAAAAGAGAATCTGTTGATGATGCCAACTGTACGGCAGGCCTGAGCCACAGGTCCTAATCCCACATTCAACATGCTGGCACAGCTCCCTCCTAACATGACTGAATTCTTGCTGCCTTGTTTAAAGAAACTAGTAAGACTAAAGGAATAGGACGATCAGCTAACCAATATGTTAAGCCATGTGCTTATATATAACTGCTCAACTCCACTGCAATTAGCCATATTCTATCATCATGTTTATAAAGCAAAATGACATGTCGAGGAGCATGTGTTGCTTATAAGATGATTTCTAAGGTGAGGAAGGCCTCTGGCTCATACTGTATCTCACTGTCTCACTACATATCTTAGGCATGTATATCATTTCAAAAGTTCATGTCTCGCTGCAGGGGTTAAAGAAAGAGATCTACACAGCTAGCACAGCAGACTGCAAAATGAGTTCCAGTCAAACCTCCATGCATTATGCATCACAAATTGTATTCTTTCTATTGACACAGCATCGATGTGTTTGTGCTTGGGTTTTTTTTTTTTAATAAACAGAATTATGGAGCACATGGCTGGAGCCAGAGGATGCTACAATGCTAAAGGGGTTCCACAGACCCCCACAGGTATTTGGAAGGAATTCCATTTCCCCGTGAAGTCAATGGGAAAATCACTGCACTTCAAGCAATCTTTAAATCAACAGGAGTCTTGCCTGAGCAGGGCTGAAAAATCAGAAAGTCAGCTTTGAAACCCACACTTGACTCTGGTTGTGTGGCCAGAAGGCTTTCTTTTATTTCATTAAAACAATGATGATAAATAGCACTCCCCAGTTTGACTTTAAAGAAGCCTGATGCCTAATTTGCACCAGTTTTTCCCCTTAATGTACTGATTTAGGAGCATGCAGGATAAGGATATGCTCTTAGCAAAGGAAATGGGAGTTTATGGGTGCTTAGCGCCTCACAAAATGAGGCTCAAAGCAGAAAGCTTAGAAACTGGTGGTTCTCAGTTTAGAAATCGAGCACTGCTTGTCACTAAGTGAAGATGGAGGATGCTGCATGGAGCCAGATTAACGCAGCTCTCAATGTTATAATATTGAAAAAAAAAATGTTTTCATGGCAGCTGATCAAGAAATTTCTCTGTAATCTTTTCTGTCCTGACAACATATCAATGATGGGTATAAAAACTCTTGCAATTAGCCTTGGTCAATCCATTAGTGTAGCTGAAATTGTTCTTTTTTGTCAGACTGGCATTTTTCCATGGGGTCATGGAGTATAAATCACAGAGTTCCCGTGACATTCTGCCAATATGTGATTACTCTTCTCACTAAACAAGCATGTGGAAAGCATCCTAAGACTACTGCTATTTTCTCTTTACCAATTTATCCTTTCACATTGCCATCTCCTTCCCAAGCAATTTCATGGGAGGTACAATCCCCAATGCATGCAGTCGACACAAACCCTTCTAGACATCACTTTGATGTGCATCCAAAAAGTAGAGGTCCAAGACCTCCAGTACCAACAGCAGCAGTTTAGGAAATCGTTTTTTTTAGGACTTGGGTTTTTTTAGGAAATTTTTTTTATTTTTCCCAGGAATTCAATGTAAGGTACCATAAACTGAACTGGTCTGTCTTACAAATTGGTCCTAGAGCTAGAAAGCCCAAGGCAATGTCAATCTGTTTGTCTGATCTTCCTTCTGGCTGATGCAAAATATGCCCTTCTGACATCCAGCTGCAGAGACAGATGTCATTAAGTTTTCAACTTTGATCTATTCAAGGAAATAAAAGCAGCAGCCTGCAAGATCCTGCTTTGTTTAGGGTTTTGTTCGATTTACCTAGATGTGATCAACCAGCTGTAAAGGAGGAAGAGTATTCCCTCTATCTGTCTCAGGAAAAACACATGGCAGATGCCTGCCTCTCATGATGTTTAAGAGGTGCAAGGAACATGACCACGTTGCACTGTAACATCCTTAATTCGAGTGCCATGCCACAGGCCACAAAGTCTGCAGCAGATTTTCCAATAGGCTGAGCTCTGCAGCAATCTAACACTTCTCCCTGAAAGTATACTGTTAATTTAGAACATTTCTCCACTTAACAAAAGCTGCTCTGCTAGTTCTTAATCACAGGCCGTTAAATTCACATGGCCTAAGGCGACCCTGTGGTTGATGCCCTTAAACCATGCGAAGAAGCACACTCAGCCCTGCCTTTCCCCACGCAGGGAGATGACTGGGGGAAAATCTGTTCCCAGTGGGAGGCAAACATAATAGGTGATGAAATGAACCCTACCTCCCACAGGACAGATGGGAGAGGTGAAGCGCGAGGAGAAAAACCACGCTGCTAAGCCAAAGCACTTCCCAGGCAGAACATGGGAAATGCCCCCGTTTCAGTGATTTAGGCTGTTAGTAGTAAAACTGTACTCCGCACGCTACAGCTGCCTACTTCCTGGGATCCTGCACGCTTTCTGTTTTAAATAGGGTCAGACTCTGCTCTCCGTCACGCCAATGAAACTCAGTCGCCAACTATGGATCCTAATCGTAGCAAATTAATGCAAGCTCCTGTTTTCTGAAATAAACAGAGAATTTTCCCATTGCCCTTACAGGGGTTTCTCTTTGCATCGGACATGCAGCACAGGGCTCTGACAAATTGGCCTGGATTTTCTTTTTTGAATACAATGATAAGCTCCATGTTGGGTACTGTTTTTCTTTAAGTAATATGCCAGATGGTCTGGGGGTGTGGTTTCTAATTTTATGAAGGGGGTTATCAGTCATCTCTGTGCTACAATATAGAGACCAAATCTGTCAGAATAGAAGAAAAACCTGCCCACTCTGACTTACAAAACTTACTTTTCCAATTAAAAATATATGCTTTGCATTGCAGGAGAGAAAATGACTGTTCTTCCTTCATTTTTCACAGATGCTGCCTTGTTACTCAGGAATATCAGACATTTTTTGCATGCACGCCTGATCCTGCAAACTCTTACCCTACAAGATCATTCTTAATTCTCAAGTCCACCCACTGAGTTTAAACAGGGCTACTCACATGCAGAAGGACTGGCAATACCATGCACTAAAATGAGTGAGAAAATAATCACTGGAGTGTTTGTATTCTGAGCCTCAGTTTAAATCAGAATATGCTATGAAATAGAAATATATCTACTGAACAAGCCCTCACTGAACCAGCCCTTCCCTAAATGCAATTACAGCCCTAAGGAAATACATTTCAGAAATACCACCTTACCAGTGACAACTAGAAAACGTTTGATTTGCTAATCCAAGCTAATACTAAACATAGTAAACAGGCCTAATCCAGTTTCCTGAAGAAAACATGGTGATTTCAATGTCTGATTAGTCACTCTGATAAACCCTTAATAAGAATTACTGATGACATTAAAGACTGAAAGACTACTCAGAAAACGTACTGTAGGGAATAAAGACCAGTTACTCCCCATGAAGATCCAGTCCTGCCTATGTAGCCCAGAATAAAGCTTAGCACACGTGCAGAAAGAGCACTCACATAAGCAAGAAGAGGATGAAAGGCTGAGTATTTTGGGTTTGTTTTTTAATCTTGAGCTCGTGTCTTAAGGCATTACTGTTTCATGTTGAAATAGTAAAATATTTATGTGTCTTGTTTCTCTAATGGTTTCTAACCTGACAAGTTGCACGAAAACAGCAAAATGAAACAGTAAACTTGTGGCTGACCTCTTCAATTTTTGGTCATGCATCCTCTGGTTAATATTTGCCAGGAGGTAAATAATTATTTTCTGAAATAAATTTCTCTGCTGCATCCACTAATTTATTCAGCTTCACTTGTCTGCTTGACTCCCTTGCAACGGAGCCATGTGAACTTTTGCTCTCCTCCTAAGTGGTATTTAAAAATGAAGCGTGTGCTTGTTACACTGGGGTATTTGAAAAAATAATGTCTTCTGGTAGCTACAGAGTACTGCCTCACATGCAGAAGCAGCATGCAGTATTTTAAAACACTCAGATCCAGCCCTTCTGCAACAGCAGCCAAGCCTTCCACTGAGTTCACTGGGAAAAGAGATTTGAGCAGTAGTGCACTTGTCTGGTCCAAAACAGTCTTCGGTGGGGAAATATGTATTGCATACCCCCTCCCTGTTGTGATAGCTTTTTTAATTGCAGTGATAAGTAATAACAATGAACCACTGCTCTCCAAAAATATGAAACTGATGCCAACTAATCTGGTAATTAATAATTAGCCTCTATGGTAAACTGCTGTGTAAGAGAGAAATATGCCCATTTTTAGTGTAATGGGAAACCATTTGCTCCCTAAGCACATGAAAATTGAAAGCTCTGTCTGTAAAGCATGTTCCTAGTGCATTCCTGCTCATTAATACAGCCCTACACAAAAAGCAGCGAGTTAAACTCTAGAAGGATCCTGCAACACTGAATGAAGGTGACGGAACCTGGCACAGACTTTACAAAAATACACAGCATACGGTCTAAAAGGAGATGGCCCAACACCAACATAGCAAGAACTCATTCATTTTTCTCCATGTTTGCTCTTCAGAAAGATGCAGGTTCCCCTTGGGCATATCAAAGGTGCCGGGCTTATTCTCTCTCAATTAGGGGAAGAAATCGCCAGGAACAAAGTGCAGCAAGTGAAACCAAATGATAAGAAACCCAGTACTACAGTGCTTCTAGATCTGATTTACTGCTGCAACGATCTGCTTGAGCTGCACGTTCTCACTACACCCATTTGCATGCCTAATGATGCAGAAAATAACCCTGCGCTATCTTCTTTTTTTTTGGGGGGGAAAAAAAGGTGTATTTTTAAGGGTAAGCTTCATATGCAGGTTCCTGCTTAAAATCAGCGCGGATGGTTTATTTTCCTTTTAATAAAGCCCAGCGCTTGAAGAGACATTACTTCATTCATAAATATTGTTTCAAATATTTTAAATACCTCTAGGACAGTAGTTTAAAGATAACAGAGCAATGCAAGACCAACAACAAACCTTATGGAAATTCCTCTCCGCGGAGAGGTCTGAAAACACAGAGGGTCACCAGGTCCCTCTCCACCCTGAACCCCCCGAAGTTTTTAATTCCCGATCGGCCCCTTTGGCCGCCGCCTCCCTTTGAAATGAAGCTCCCCTGCCCAGGGCAGCCCGGCTCTCGAGGCTGGGTCCCGCACGCCTCTCGTCTCGGAGGGGATGCAGCCTGACGGAGCGGGGAGAGGCGTGCGGGGTGCTGCGGCGCGGCCGCCCGCGGTGCCTCCCCCCCGGGGCGGCGGCGGCCGAGGGCGCGGAAGGAAGGAGGACGGGACTAATTTACCTACGGAGTCAATCTCCAGGAGGCGCTGCAAGTCGCGGATGCTGTGGATCTCGCTGTGCGCCAGCCGCTCGATCAGCTCCTGCGGGATCTCGGCCTCCTTCAAAGACACACACACACCGCGGGTCACCGCGCAGCACCCCCGCAGCACCGGGGATCGGGCGCTTCTGGGATGGGGGGCTTTACGGAGGGTGCAGGGTGTTTGCTGGACGTGTTTGATGAGACGGGGGTCAATTCCACGCACACACGCTCCCCCTCGCTCCTCCGGGCGCTGGAGCGCTCCGGCCCGCTGAACTGCGCCACGGCTCACGGGGCGGCAGCCCGGCCCGGAGGAGCGTGTGCCTGGCAGAGCTGCGCCTGCGACCCGCGCTCCACGGATAGAAACCCGCCCCGGGCAGCCACCGCCTAAGTTCACCCCAGCGGCCGTCAAATCCGTGGCGGGCGCGGGGCCGCCCGGACCCGGGGAGAGCAGGAGAAGGAGAGATGGGGACTGTGTCTCACGGGGCCTCCGCCATCCCACCAGCGCCCACACCGCGGCTCCCAGTGCCAGCACACCCGGTGCCGAGAAAAGTTACGGTGGCCGTGCACCGCGCCCGCCCCGACCGGGGCCACCTGTAGCCACGCCATGAGCGGCTCCTCTCCCCGAGCGGTCACAAGCAGGCTCCCGGCCCTCACCCGCGCTGAGCCCAGCGCTCTTCAAACACCCGTGAGGGGAGTCTGGGTAGGGGGAATTAAACCAACTTCTGCCCGCGGCACTGACGGCGCCCGCGGTCGGGTGCGTGCAGCGCCGGGCGCCGCGGGGCGGCCGCTGCCCGGCGGCTCCAAGTACCCCTCTGCCCGCAAATCGCCGCAGCCCGACAGCGCCCGCGGGGCGTGAATATATATGTATTTAATACGTATAGAGTATGTATATAATATATATGTATTTCAAGGGCAGCCAGCAGCCCTGGAGCGGAATGCACGGTCATTATTCCCCTCCGTCGCTGATCCCCCATGAAATGGCAACTCGGTCTCTGCCTCGGCCGCGCCGGGGCTGTGGCTGGGTCGGGAAGGGCGCTCCCGGAGGGGCCCGGGGATGCCGCGGAGCCCAGGTGGGCAGCACAACCACCCCACGCCCTCCGCCGAGCCCGGCCGCGGCGTGCCCCAGGGACCGAGCTCGCAGGAAGCCGCTCTCACCTACCTCGGAGAAGGTAAAGGACAGGTAGCCAAAACCTATCAGCAAAACGCAAGCCCAGGTCCTCATCGCGGTCTAGTGCACTTTAGACACGGAGGGAAGGCAACGCTGATGGAGAGGAGCTGCAGGCCGGCTCCTGCCGCGCAGAGATTCAGTACCATCCCTCAGGGGAAAGGCGGCGGGGCGGCTCGGGGGTGCTCCGCATCCAGGGCGGGTCGGGGCTGCCTCGGGGCGGCGGTGCTTGAATCGCGGCGCGGCCGCTGTTTGTATGTTCCCCTCGCTACGAGAGCGCGGCCGCTCTCCTTCCCGCCGCTCTCGCTCGCTCCTCTTGGCTCTTAGGACTAGACCAGCCGGTACTTCTGCATATTTGCTTAGATCAGACCAAAGTGAAACCCAAGGAGTCGATCCGGAGCTCAGCCGAAACGCCCATCACCTGTCTGGGGCGGCTGGCCCCCCTCTCGGCGGGCGGCGCCGGGGCCCGCCTCCCCCCGCCGCCGCGGCCTCCCGCTCCGACACCAGGACCGGGACCGGGGGCCGGAGCTGGCAGCCGACTTCCCCCCACCCCGCTGCGCTCAACCTCCGCCCGCTCCCCTCTCTCAAAAAGCGGGGGGGAGGGGAGTAAAAAAAAATTACAAAATCTTTATTGGTACGGATCGCAATGGTCCCGCTCCCCTCCCCCGCCGGGGCGAGGTGAAAAATAATAATTAATTACGAATAATGGCAGTGATAAATAGGAGCAATATTGCGAGATCTCGCGGGCTGCCTTGGTGCAGTTCCTTCTCCACTTTGCACGGGAGAAAAAGGAGGAGGAGGAAGGGGGGAAAAATAGTATGTGTATATATATATATATGTATATATATATACGCAAGAAGGTTTAAATCCCAAGGGGATCGGAGACGAACTGCAACTCCTGGCGGAGAGAGGACTCGGGCTCGCTCCGGAGCGGTGGCCGGTCTGGAGCGTGGCTCCGGCGCGGAGCAGCATATACCGCTCCCCGCCATGCGCCTCCCCCGTCCCTCCCCCCGGTTTTCCTGGCACCAGCCCCACAAACAACAAGTAGTGGGGGCTGCCGCCCGCTGCCCGGCTGCTGGCGGGGCACAGGGGCCCTGCCCACATGTCAGAAGGGGGGGAAGAGGAGCCAGGAATGGGGACTAACGGGGGGGGCCGGGGCAGCCGCCCCCCGTCCCTCTGCGGCACGGCACGGCACGGCGCGGGGGAAGGGCCGGGCGCTCTGCGCAGCAGCCTCCGGGTAACCGACCTCCCGCGATCCACCTTGTGCCCCTGCCTTTATGTAAGGCGCAGGAGATGGCCGTGGCCACGGAGGGGTTGGGTGGGTTGGTGAGGTTTTTAATTGTTATTATTTATTTCCCACACACACACTTTTGCCTTTCGCCGAAGGGGAGGGGCAGAGCGGCGGTGGGTTGTGTTGTGATTTTTCTTTTAGCGTAGCTTCTTCGCTGCTGTGGCAGCGCAGCCTTCATGGCAAAGAACACACACGCACCCCTCCTCCTTAAGAAATAGAAAAGCACCCCCCAAAGGAAGGCGGTTGGGGGGGCAGCGGGCTCCCTCCGCCCTGCGGCACCCGGCTGCGGCATGCGCGGGCGCGGGGCTCCCCACCGCGGCCGCGGAGATGCGGCGCCCCGACACCCGCCCCGCGGTGCCGGCCGGCGGAGTACCGGAGCCGGGCGGGAGCAGCAGCTCGCTTCACTCTCGCCTCCTCCCTCCCCGGAGAGCAAATGCCCCCTGTCCCCCCGCGCAGAGCGGGACAAGGTGCCCGCTGCACCCTGACATCTCCCTGAACTCATTGTGATTTAAATAACAGCCCTTTCACATCTAAACAAAGCATTTTAATAGCAGATGCAAAGAATTCAGCTCATCTGAAAATCCAATAGCATTTAAGTGGATTAACTGCAATAACACAACTGAGGAGTGATACTATCCTTCATGGAAGACAATAGACTGTAAATGCACAGCCAGGGAGACTTATCCTTTCATCTCTGAATTTCCTTCAGCATTTCAAAAGCGAATGCTTTCTAGAAGCCCTGAAGGGGTTTGCACGCTACTGGCTTGGACATGCTTCTAGGAAACAACCTGTGCTTTAATGGGCACTTTGCAATTGCATAGAAGTTCCCACCAAAACAGAAGTGGCCTTTCAAGTACATTTAATTCTCTCTCATGATGTCATGTAGACTTACAGGGTGGTCTCCAGGACCACAAGGGGGGGGGGGGGGGGGGAAAGGTGGGGGTTGAAAAGAGAGAAAAGGAAAAGAGATGTAAAAGATTTGGAAGCACTTTAAAAGGAGAATGCTGCTGCTTTTTTTTTTTTTAAGACAGAAAGTGCTGAGCCAGTGTGGAGCCTTTCTCCAGTGCCTCCTGATATACAATAATGGTCCGAGTGCCACCCTGCAGCAGCCCCAGCTGCAGGCTGCGCAGGCAAGCAGGAGGCAGGGCAGGGCAAGTCACCCTGGTTATTTGCTATCACTTTCTTCCACGGGGGTTGGCATCGAAGGTGTAAAAAGGGATGACTTTAGTTAGCAAAAAAAAGAAGATCTCATCTGCACTTATCATTTGCTGGGGTTAAAGAAAATTCGTATGGTCTGTGTTGTCATAGTAATAACAAAAAAATAATTACCAAACAGTGAAATAGATTCTGACAGTACCCGCGTGTGGAGCATCTACTCCTCTCCTCCCTTCACTGCCTAATGTGTCCCAGAGCTGAAGGGCCGGTATGTGTAGCTTTTTCTAGTAGTATTCCACTGTGAAAGCCAACAGAGAGATAACTCCTACTTTATCTATTGGTTAAAAAAAGAAAAAGTCTCTGCAGTTTTGGTTTTTGTTACATTTCCCTCGTTTTCTGAGAGCCAAACTGCATCAGCATCTTTTTTAAATCTGTCATTGTGGAGCTCAGATAAGCATCTTTCCTCTGGGTCAAGTTACACTTGGAGTAGCCTTTAACATGAAGCTGTTTAAATGGATCATTGCAAATATTTGATAATAATGCAAAATATGTAAGGTCCCAGGAGAAACCAAAGACCAGGAAACATAAAATTCACACACATTTTGCAAACAGCTTTATACTTGGGTCGTCTCTCTGCTTACAAAACACATTTTCTCCTTGTCTGTTGTTTGATCTAAAGAAGCATTTGTGCCATGTGAGTCCTTACAGGAATGAAAAGATACATCTGTGTGAAAAACATCACGCAAAGTGCCTCTTTACTTCAGCATGGCACCTTCCTATAGTCCACAAGCCTATTTAAACATGTGGGTGTCAAATATGAAATAGCATCTTTTATGCAACACCTATAAGCCACACATGTGGAAGGACTCACAGGATGGTATTTCTGCATGTGAAAGAAAATCAGTGCAAAGAACAGAGAACTAGAAAATCAGAGTCTGCACTTTATTTGTCTGAGAGCAGCAAGCAAGATATTGACTCATTTAAAGCGCGTACTGTTAGAGTTCCCTCAAATGTTTAGAATTATACCATGCCAGAGTGTTGAGAGGGAGGATTCCCGGGGTTTGCACAGCTCTTGGCATGGGGGAAGGGATGCAGAAGCTCCTTGACACAAAATGAAACTACTTCAGTGACACCAGCAATTTCTGCAGGCGGTGACGCATGAGGCCAGGGTGCCCCAGATCAGGCTCTGGCATTTAAGTCTCTGCTGGCTCAGTTGTTAGAAACAGGTCAAGCCATGTAGCAGGACCAATTTGAGTTTCATGTTTGGAGTGGGATTTTTTACAAGACTGTGTAGGAATAGAACAAGGGGTAATGGTTTTAAACTGAAAGAAGGTAGGTTTAGATTAGATATTAGGAAGAAGTTCTTTACTGTGAGGGTGGTGAGGCACTGGCACAGGTTGCCCAGAGAAGTTGTGGCTGCCCCATCCCTGACAGTGTTCAAAGGCAGGTTGGACGGGGCTTGGAGCAACCTGATCTAGTGGAAGGTGTCCCTGCTTATGGCGGGGTGTTGGAACTGGATGAGCTTTAAGGACCTTTCCAACCCTAATCATCCTATGATTCTACGAATCAGAGAAGCATGCCAGGGCTGCGGTGCATGAGAACAACTCAGCCACAGGAAGAGCACTGGGAGAAGCGTGGTCCAGGTGTCGTAGCGCTTGGGAGGGAGCTGGCACTGCCAAGGGCACACAGCTGGTTTCAAATGGTACCTGCACCCATACGACTACTTCAGAGGTCAGCCTGAAATGCTGACGCTTGCTTGGCCCCTCTGACAAGCCTTAAAGTTGCAAGAATTATTCCATTGCAATCGCATTCCTGCTGGGGGAGTCTTGGGAAAACCATCTAAGTGTTTGTCAGGCTTCTTTTTAATGGGGGTTTTGCCTCATTGACGAATATGTTGAAATGAACAAAACAGAATTTGGGTAAGCGGTTTTGGGAGAAGGGTGGCCTACTTTTATTGTAGTGGCCATTTGGGGCTGGCCAGTGTGGTTCCGTGTGTTCAGTGGAATACATCCTGCCACAGCAGCTGAAAAAGGACCTGGCTCCAGAAAGGGACCACAAGAAATACTGTTAGTGATTTGGACCCATACTGTTCAGCATCAGTGCCACACAGTGTAATATGAAGGATAAAGGTTCAGAACATAAAACCCAAAAAGCTAGACAGGAAGCTCACCACTTTGGGTGGTTTCTGTCTGGTTTTGAACATATCTTTGGCCTATATATCCAGAGGGCCATGGTGGGGGAAGGTCATCCTCCCACTCTGCAGCTCGACTGTTGCCTGCTTACAGAAACTAGCACAGAGCTGCCAGAGGCACAGGTGAAGTACAGGCGATGGATTGCAAATGGAGGAAGGGCTGATGGCAGGCAAAGCAACCCGTTTCCTGAAACCTTACCCATAAAGAGCAACGAGGAAAGCTGCAAGAAGGACAAGAAAGACAGTTATTATTCCATCTGGTACACCTACAAGCATTGTTTCCTCCTTTTCCAGCTCTTCCTTTTGGATCCTTGCACTGGCTCCATCCTTCTGGCTGAGCTTTGCTGTCTTTGAAGCTTGTGTTGGTGCAGCTTTTCAGCTGCTTTCACAGTTGATAATTTTCTTAAACAGTCGTAAGATGCAACTCTGCGATGAAGTTTCAGCTAAGTGGAGTGATCAGAAGGGGCTCAGAAAAGTGTTATAATGTCCCTGGCCCCGAACACAGAGGACAGCCAGGGCCCACATCACCTTTTTTAACACTTAAAGTCACAGTATTTCTGAAGGTGCTTCGCTCTCCTATGAATGGAGTAGGGTCCCACTCGAGCTGATCCTCCCCCAAAACTGCCCCTTTGACTTCAGTGGGGGTTAGACACCACTCTCCCTGGAGAAATGGTTGAGTTTAATAGAGTTAGTAGCAGTCATGTTAATGTGCTGTTCTCTTCCCGCAGCCCAGCTACTTGTCACCCAGGAGGTTAAGCAGCACAGCCGAAAGCAAGGGGCTGTTTGACCTTCCCTGCAGCAGGAGCCACTGCTGAGTGACACACAGTTCACCTTCAGGGCTGGAGTATGAACTGGCAGCCCTGCCAGCCTGGGTAGCAAGATACCATGTTTAGACATTAAATGAGGGCACTTGCATACCAGCACAGGCCGCTATTTTAGTGGGTATATGAAGTTGCTCCCTGCTCTCCACCCCTATGGGACAACAGAGCTGCTGCGAGTGCAGGATATCCTCTGCCTGGTGGATAAAGCTATTAAAAATGGACTGTGTTCTGCCAGTAATACTTAGTTCATCCAGCTGAATAACTGTAAAAGTACCAGCCCAGCTTAAGATACACTGATACAGGTTGTAAATACAAGCAGTGCGCTCAGGGCTCAGCCCCCGGGGTCCAGTGCAGGATGTGCTCATGTCTCTTCAGCAGTGTGGGTGTAAAGCTCTTCTCCTCTGACTCAAATCAAAGCCAGTCACAGTGATTCTGTGGAGACCATCCAGGATGTAACTCAGCCGTGCTAAGTACCATAAAATTGTGATATTATTCTTCATTGTTCGTAGCTTGGAAGCCTGTAGAGGCCTAGCTTGGAGCAGTCCATTTTATTAAGCTCCATCCAAACACAGTGAGATAGTTGTTCTTCAGAAGAATTCGTATTCTCAAAGTGCAAGCCGCCCCGTTTGTGTTCTTGTATCCATGCAACCTCATTGCTCCTACAACATTACACATTTGTCCTGTGAGATTCCCTCCCTTACAATAAAAACTCATGAGAATGATACACACATATTCAGCTCTGCACTCACCAGAGGCTGCAGGATCCAGCAGTACCTTAAAGGACACAGGAGATGTGAAGGCTGCTGTAGTGGAATTGCTAATTTATATTGAAGTGCAGATGTTTGTAATGGCAGTGAAGTTTCCTAATTGAATTTCTCATCTTTTTTTTGTCACAGAAATGCAGTTAATAGAGGTAAAGGAGGAGAGCAAAGAGAAGGATAGGTCTGCCTTTTTGTCCTTGCTTTTGGTTTTTTTTAACTCCAGTGTAGAGTGGTACATATTTTCTTTCTGTACATTTTTCTTTCCATTTTCTTACATCTAAGAATTCAGCAGCCTGATCTTCACATGGTCTTAGGGTTGCACATCATTCAAAGGACCATGCACGAAGTCCGCAGACCAGTGTAGTATCTGTCCAGAGGGCTTCATGGAGCTCGCGCTAATGAAGTCATAGAATCATAGAATCACAGAATGGTTTGAGGTAGAATGGAACTTAAAGCTCATCCAGTTCCAACCCCCCGCCACAGCAGGGACACCTTCCACTAGAGCAGGTTGCTCCAAGCCCTGTCCAACCTGGTCTTGAATACTGCCAGGGATGGGGCAGCCACAGCTTCTCTGGGCACCCTGTGCCAGGGTCTCACCACCCTGATAGTGATGAATTTCTCCCTAATGTCTAATCTAAGCCTATCCCCTACCAGTTTAAAAAAACTCCCCAAAGTTAGGTTGAAGTCCCCCAAAGCCAATCCTTTCTGAAGGCTTCCATCCTTTCTAGGCGCACTATTACACAGACGCACTGATGGTGGTGGCCAGACCAGAGCAGGCAATCCACGTTGTGGCATCCGACCCCCAGCAGAAATTCCCAGGGAATTCAGTGCTTTCCAGCTTCTTATTCTCAATACATTTGACTTGTGCATTTTCTTACTAAAAGCTGATAAAGATCCTCTATGACCACAAGGCACACCAGTAATCAGAAATGCAGAGAGAATGTAATGAAGCTATGCAGTGAACCTGCCATATGTGACTGTGGCCAAGTTGAAGATGAGAAGCTGGGAGCAACCATTTCCAAAACCCTCTTCTCTTGGCCGCCCATCACCTAAGGGCAATTTTTGCATTGTTCTATTATGTTCCAGGTCCAACAGACCACCTTAAAGCACACAATGGTCACATAATCTGTCTTTATCACATGTAGATGTCTTAGCTTGGTCTGTCACCTGCTTGCCACCATCACATGTTCACTAGAAGCACATTTTTGCCCTTGATATGCTGCTGGGCTGGAAATGGCACACATCCCTGCATTTACACCAGAAGTGAACTTCCTGGATCTTGTAAAAGGTGTGGTGCAGAACCATCTGCTCCATCCCATTGAATGTAGCATTTTTTTGCCTTTAAGCAGTGATTTGTGATGCTGTGCCCATCAGTCCGGATACAGAACTCCTTCTTTCTTGGAAATTAGTGTGAAATACAACGTTAAACCAGAGCACAGGCAATGGCCCTTTAAGCATTGTCTGTTTAACTGTAGCACGATCTCTCCTGCACTCAAGTGCTTTCCATAAACAGCAAGTCATCCTGGAAGGGGAGGCAGAGGATGATAAATAATCCTGTTATTCATGCGGCTGCGTTCTTTCATGAAACTGGGAAAAGGCAAAATAAAGTGGCGACTGCAAGACTGAGAATGAAATGCAAGGCAGTGGGTTGTGTTGCTGCAGTTATTTTGGGCTAGAAGAAAATCTGAGGTGAGAAGAAAAGGTTTAAAATGCCAAGAAGAAAGCCAAAAGGGCATAAAAGAGCAACTTTCTCTTCATCCCTGCTTTGTGTCTCGGGTAACTTCTAGGGCTGGCTGTAGCTCTGGCTGCCCACCGCCTGTGCCTGTGTTGTGGCTCCCTGCGCTGGAGGCTTCCTCCTGTGCTTATACCTTGTGGAGAGGTGGTAAGCGGGAGGTGCCGGAGCTCCAGTAAGGACAGCTGGGCAAAAGTGGGCAAACCCTAGGAAAGAAATTCCACAGAGCAATGGGGAAGCAGAGAAGAAACCTGTTTGCTGAGCATCCCAGCAAATGAGCTCTAATTAGTTTTCCTGGGACATCTGTGGTGTTCCCTCCGTCACACTTTGTCCCTGTGCCAGAGGTGCCTCCCCAGCTTGTGGAAGAAGAATCGGTGCCCACACTGCAGCCACTCCAGCTCTCCATCTGCCCTCTCCATGCATCCCCCAGGCCTGGAGCTGGGACAGCTGAGGCCCAGGCATCCATCCCATTCGGAATACTCTGCTTACGGGCAGCCTCCTGCAGAGAGCCCGGACAGGCAGCTGTGGGTAACAGCTTAACCCACTGCAGCTGTCTGCTCTCTGCAGACGAGTCAAAGCCCTCCATCCCTGGGATGCTGCTGGAAGCAGCCTGGGCCCAGTACCAGCCCAGTCTTCGGTTTGTAAGAGACTCATGCTGGCAGAGTGCATCAGCTCCTCTAAGACTTCAGTAAGGACAGACAACCATTTCAGTGGTGTGGCATCAGGGATTAGGACAAGGCAGCCACTTTATTATAATCTTCCAAAAGTGCCTTTTCCCCATGTAACTTCATGCAATTCCTTCAGGCTTATGAAAGCTTAAGCCATTGTAAACAAGGCAGCCTTGGAGCCTTCGTATTGTAGAGAGAAAATTCCTCTCCATGTCCTAGATATTTCAAAAGGAAAAAAAAACAAAAGGAAAGAAAAAGAAGAACATTTAAGACGTCAGCTTCTCTGCTGGTGTAAATGGGACCAGCTTCATCTAACTTCAGTACAGTGCCCCTGATACACCGTCATTGCTTGATGCTCCTGTTAGGCCAAATGGGAAATACACATATTGTGATGAGAAAGCAACAGATACCTTAGTAAATACTGCACAATCACATGAGCCACATGTATCCTTCCTGAGCCACGGTGCCAAACTAGCAGGTGGTTTTTACATCAGGCCTTATATTAACACACTCCTGCGTATGTCTGGCTGCATCTGCTGCCTTAATAATCCTTTGGTGCATAATGGCTGGGTTAGTTTGTGAAGTTAAATACCGTGGGCAGCAGCCCAGCCACAGTGCATACAAACATTAAACTGCTTCTGTTTGTATCACAGGGTTTATTACTGCTGTTCCTTTGCTATGACGTTTTCCTTCATTGTTCCTCTCACTGCATTTTTGCCTTGTTCCGACCCATCCTTTCCCCAGTTTGTGGTTTCCGGATCACCTCCATCTCTTTATTTTCTCCATCTTTTGCCATAGCTTTCCTCTCTCATTTCAGTTTTGTGGATACCAGAGAAGGTGAAAGGTGCAGCCAGCCAGCCCCAACTGCTCCAGCACTCCCTGACAGCCCCAGAGCAATGGGATGCTCCTCCAGCCGGTACATGTCTGGAGTCTGGGGGCTGCTGACTGGGGATGCCGCAACCCTGGATGTGTTTAGTGGCTTCTGTGAAAGTGAAAAGGCCAGATCAGGGACTGTTTGAGTGCCTGCTCCACTTCCACTCTGAATGCAGACAACAAACATAACTGGAGATCTGTGTCCAAGTCCAAAGCCACTGGGGAAAATATGTATCCTTAGCAACAACCAGTGTAAAATCCTACTGCTTTCACAGAAGTCAGTGGTAAAAGTCTTTGGGGATTAGTCTTCTATTGTAATTATCAATGACTTTAAAAATATTCTGTGGCAAGGCATGAAAGCCATTTGGAAGCAAGGAAAGGCTGAATCTGAAGCCAGCTATCATAGACTTCTACCAAAATAACTCACCTGTTTTGTAGGGCTGATTCCAAAGTTGGGTAGGAATTCCCAGGGGCATCAGAGGTGTGCATGTTCAGCTGCCACTGAAACGGGAGTTGGGGCCATTACTTAATGAGGGGGATTTGAAAAATGCTCTTCTATTCTCCCTTTGTTTAAAATTAAGATGCCAAATCCAGGCTAGCATGGTGTCCGTTTCCATTGCTCATGCTTTTAGTCTTGTAGTTGTTGTCATGGTCTTTCATGGAGGTCTCACCTTTGGTCCCAGGCTCTCTTGGCCTAAGGTTTAGTTTTATGCAGTACTTCCACGGCGTGTGCACATACACAAAGCACAACAGCTGGTGGATCTCTTATTCATGGCTTAATCACTTCCCTCCGGAGGTGTGCAGTGTGATGTGTGGTCTTACTCAGCCCTGGCTTTCTGAGGGATGGAGAGACAGGGTCAAACACAGCCCAGATTCAACCAGCACTTAAAAGCATGACTAAGCCAGAGCATGGAGCCTTCTCTTGACATCATTAGGATGGACCTGCTTCTTTTCCTGGCATTAAGCAAGCACTTAGCCTTTTGGAGTTTGTTGTACCACACCCTTCCCATTTCATGCTCGTCTCAGCATCACATTGCTAGCTGCCCACTGGGTTTCCACACATCTCTGCTGATTTTCCCCAGGCTGTCTATCTGAGCTCATAACCACATCTTCCTTGGTGGTTCACCATGTGCCCCTGGTCCCACCCTCTACAGGGATTTGCTATATCACTTTCCCATCTATCTGGAATTTCCCCCTGAAGGCCCTGAGCCACCTACTCCATAATGTCATCAGGAACCTTTTGTTGGGAGGGACTTTCTGCGCTGTGGCTTGTGTTTCTTTGCTTGGTGGTTGTGTAATCCAAATTGGCTGTCGATTTCATTTGAAACGCCATTCCACCAGAGCAGGGCCTCAGCATTCGCAGCACTTGAGAAAGATAAAATAGCTACAGGGAGCCAGATGGCTCCAGAGACTGGGAATCAGGGATAGAGTCTGCAAGTCCTACATCACTGCTTCAAAATGCAGCTCTTGATCCCCAGGGAACTTCATGGTCTCAGGCCAATTTCTAGTGTACGTATGGTCATGGCAGAAAAACTTCTCCCATAAAACACCACCTGCTTTGGCTGGGAGGCCTGCAGAGATATGTGGTGGTCTGCTCACACCAGAGTGCCATGTCACCCTCTGCACAAGGGGACATGGTCACCACAGCTCTAGCAGTACTCATGCATGGGCTGTGGCAAGGAATATTCCAATCTAGTGCTGCCCACCTGGCTGGCTTCTGCAGGAAAGACATTTCCTTCTCTCCCAAATTACCTTCCAAACCATTTTAAGAATAGCCTCGTTGCTAAGCCTCAGGGAGACCGTAACCCTGCAGTCCCAGAGGTCTGACTTTGATCCCATGTGTACTTAATGAAAGACTCTTCAGAGGTGTGGGACACTTTGCCAAGGTATCAGTAGAAAGAGTAAGAAGAAAGTAAGAAATCTGAGTCTGGAGTATCCCTAGGATAAAAACAATGTGAGAACAAAATCTGGTCATGCATACAGGAGCCAAAAGCCATACTAAAGCTGCAATTTCTTGTGGCTTAGTCTTCCTTCCTGATGATGGTTGTTTTCTAACCTTCCTGTGTGTGTAGGAAGAAGCAGGTGCCCGAAAAGAGGTGACTTTGAAATGGCACTAAGGTCATTACGAGGAGAAAAGCAATCCAGCATCCAGGTTTCATTTGCTAAAGCCACAATAACCTGATAGGGCATCAGACCCCTTACTGGTGAAGTCTTCAACCATATGTGAAGGCAATGGAGCAAATGAATGTTTTTCCTTGCAAGGCTTCTTGGCCTGTGTTCACTCAACTGTTCTCTACCAGGTTCCCCTTGCCCCTGCTGGAAAGCTGCCCAGAAACTCCCTTCCCAACAGAAGGGCCGGGACCAAACCAGCCAAGTCAGGCTGGTATTTAGGTCTCTGCCCTGCCTCGCCTCCCTGTGCAGGTCCATCTCATGCCTTCATCCTTGTTTTGCCTGTACACGCTCCCTTGGTGCCTCAGAGCTCTTGGCTGTTGGCTGCACTCATCCAGCCATCGCCGCTGCTCCGTAAGCCCCCTGGCAGCCGGTGCCACGCTGCATGTCTGCAGCCCCATGCCAGCTCTGGGGATCTGCTTCGTACCATCAGCAACTGTTTGGTTTATATCCGCGTATCGGGCTATGACCCTGAACTGCCTTCTCCCTTTAAATTCCTTCCACTTGGCTCTGCCCACACTGTCCACAAAGCCTCACAAAGAAGCGCAGCTTGGAAAAAGAAAAGAGATCTCAGAAGAAGAAAAACCCTTTCACAACAAAATGTCCTTCTCTCTCCCAGCAGCTTTGCTTGGGTGCAGTTTTCCCAACACTCCCCCACAATCGGGACACAGAGTCTGTTTGGCACTGCTCTCCCTGGCACTGTAGGCAACAGGGTCACCTCACGGCTGGGCACAGAGCGCCCACAAACTGTTCCCATCCATAGGGCTCATCCCAAGTCACTGCACTGCTGCCAAAATGTGCTTTTATCACCCCAAGACCTGTGTCACACTTCCAGCATCTGCTGTTACACAGTGCTGCATCTTGTGCTGCACTCATAAGCGTAGAGTGGCCCAAGAGTCGTCTTCTCCACAGTGAAGAGCTCATGTAAGCCCCTTGCATCTCGTTCACTCCCTTATACACATATATATAGGATTGTCCCCATAAAGTTTCAGCTGCACACATGTGCTGGTGGGTGGCTAGCTTTGCATTTGCCCTCATGATTTCATGCCAAAAACATTTGCAAGTTCAGCTCGTCGCTTGAGTTCCCTCTCTCTCATCCTCCCTTTCACAGCTACTCACTGAAGTCTAACAAAGGCATCTACGTTCATCCCCCAGCAGGCCAGATGCTCCCATGCTTGGCTTTCTCGTTGCATCCCCACAGTTCCATCATTTCCTTGTCATGCCCCAAGATCTTAAAGACTTTCAGTAAGATCAGAATGAATTATGTGATACACATTGCTGTTATCAAGCCTTTTGCCTCTATTTTCATCAGCTATTTTGGGATGATTAATAAATTACAGTGAGGCTTGGCACAGCAACAGTTAACGGGATGAAGCTGATCTGACGCAGGAGCCTTCTGGACAGAAGCAGTTTTATGAAGTCTTATAAGTGCTATTTTTTTGTCTTTAGGAAAGGAGTGGGGTTTTATTTTTTTGAAGTGTTGTGAGAACAGGAATGTTTCTTTTTTAGCCAATTCCACATACTTTTTGTTATAGGAGAAGATGTGGTCTGAGGGTTTTAGCAGAGGCTAAAAACAGGGGAGAACTGGATCTATTTTGGTGGTGTATCAAGTGAATAGGCAATAATCGAAAACGCTGCATTCAAAAACGAGCTTAGCAGCAGCTCCAGGCAAACCTTGTTCTGCAGACAGCCTTCCCCTTACCTGCACAGCACCCAACAGACCGCGCTGCTGGGTGCAGACGTGCAGATTTGATCCATTTCCACCCTTTGGCCAAAACACATTCCTTCAGTCATGCCCTCCCGGGAGCTGAGGTTTCGCGTGTAATTGTTTTTCTGGTGGTAAAACGCAGCGTGTTGGCTCCCAGAGGCTGTTGCGAGGCTGTTTTCAGGAGCGTGTGTTGGATGGTGGACAGATGGGTCTTGCCTGGGGCTCTGATGAGATGCTCTCACACATGTTGGTTAATGGTTAATGGTGGCAGCAGCCTTCTGCCTTGTAGGGACTATTTATCCTTCCCCACCTGCTGCTTATGATGAAACCAAGCTCAGATTCATCCAGTCCCACCCCAGAAAGCTGTTTCCATCACACCCTGATTGGTGGAATGGTGATGGTGTTTCTTCAGGACCCTAGGTGAGAGACACATCCCCACCATGGTGTCCTATCACTTCAGACACACAGCCTATAGTGATGGGTGGGATGTTAAATGGATTGAAAACTGGACACCAGATTTTTTTTTAGGTTAATCTACTAATGCCAAAGGATTGTATTTGGCAGCAACAGAAGGGGAGTTCTCATCAGTTTATATTTCTGCTTTTCTTCCCTTTAACCATCTAATTTTGTGCGTCACTATGTGGTATCCAAATAGAGAGAATCCTCCCCCAGTTGCCAGCCTATGGAAATCTGTGTGCTGCCTGTGGGAGCTGGAGGGGTGTGGGTGCTGTGCTGGTCCAGAGACTATCTGAAGGGGTTTCAGAGGGTAATGGACAGCTTAAGGTCACAAAAAGGGCTGCTGAAGATGTGCAGAGATTTTAATGAGGACTCTTGAAAACAGTGACCTTTCATATTTACATCTCACTCTGCACTCTGGTGCAGGGCACAGTTGGTAGCTATTGGAAAATGAAACATTTTGATTGCTGCAGAGGAGAAACTCACAATGTTCCCTGAAAAACTTTCACACCAAATCAATAGTTTTCTGACAAACTATGCAGCCAGAATGACCTTTTGTACTGCAGAACAATCTGCTATGAACATTTTTTCTATCAGGGTTTTCTTCTGACATTATGAATCCTGATGGGGGATTAGCTAACGCAGCTCATTATCAGTGTATATAGCACCAGAGAGAAGACCTGAAGCTATGCAAGATCTTGAAAACAGCCATCCAGTGCCAACGAGCAATTATTTGAGATGCTGCTAAAACCAAAAGCAGGAACTGGGGGCTAAAGTCAGTGCTGATGTTACACCTTGCTATGGGTGAAGTTGCCCCAGGGCTGAATTTGCCCCAAGAGAGTCAAGCTGGGGAGCGAATTAACTTCCAAGAAGCTTGGAGTAAATGAATTATGGGAATGAATTGGAAGGGTCAGCAATGAAATCTTGAGTCTCTGGCAGAGGAAACAGGACGCATTTCTAAAGGGCAAAGAATAGCCCCTTTGCTACATTTATGATAGATTTATGGGGCTAAGGTGATGAGAGAGAGGTCAGATAATAACCTTTCAAATCGGCAAGGCAGACCAAATATGCTTTGCCATCGGCCAGGTGCTTTTCAATGCATGTGTGTCATGTTTGGAAAACAAGGCCCCATCTGTCCCTGCTGAAACAGCAGCAACAAAATAACACTGCTTGTGAGGGAAATGCCAAAACAGAGAAAGATAATTGAAACATTCAGGCGGGCAGCAAATGGGGATAAAGGCGATAAATCTTGAAAGCACGCTGCCTTATCTCGGGCAGGAGCTGCTGGCACTACTCTTTGGCCAGCGTTTCTCCAGCCTGGGGAGGTGTTCTTTGGTGCCCCGTTATCTGGAGTATTTGCCTTCAGCCAAGGCCACCAGCTTGGGATAGAAAAGGGATGCTGCGTTGGAAAAGATACATGTCCCTCCTGCTGCAGCTGTTTTCTCTCCTAAGCAGAGATGCTCTGCACAGGGAAATGGCTGCAGGTGAAATGGGGTTTATGCACTAGCCCTGCAGGCACACAGTCAGCAAAACACTGCAAAACAGGAGGCAGAGAGGGGTGGCTTCACTGGGGAAGGACACAAGACCCCTTACAGAGCTGCTCCAAGGCCATCTATCACAGGCCAGGTGCTCACACAAAGGGCTCAGTGGGCTGGAGGCTGCTGCTCCATACTAGCAGCTTCCTACACATTTCAAGAGCTTTTTTTGATGCCAGCACAACCTATTGATCCCTGGTGACTCTGAATTTATTTTAACATGAATCAACTCAGAGAAAGTGATCAAGAAACCCCTATAGTTCAACTACAAATTTAATATAAGACAGAAACTTTCCTTCCAGATCTAAATAGAATTGAAACATGAGCACTAGAGGGAGGGGAAACCTACAAACAGAAGTAGTATCCTCAAGTCTTCTGTTTACTACATGGCAACAAAGGTACATGATGCTGCAAAGCTTGTGGCCTTGCCCTGCTCTCACACGAGTCCTGGAGAAGTTCAGAGAGTCTGGTGGGAATCCATGAGTTCCAAACAAGAGTATCCCTGCTTCCCACCTTTCCTGCCCTCATGACAGGAGTCAGCACAGAGAGGTGCTGCAAGGCAACTGGATGACAGCAATCGCTTCATTGTTGCCCAGCATTGCACCCCATGGCTTTGGTAACCTAATTTTCTGGGCTCAGTGCCTGCTCTCCCATTGCAGTGTTAAGGTGTGTCTATGACGGATTTTACATCTGGCAGCAGCAAGGCTGACTACTGGGAGAAAAATACAGAGGAGAATGCCATTTCTTCCCCTGCTTTTCTCACTCATCTGCCCAAGGGGTTGATCCTGCAAGTGTTACTGAGGCAAAACTACAGTCAGTGGGAGAAAAGATGTTTTCCAAGACAGCTCCGAGGTGGGCAGTAAGCATAGAGCAATCAGCTCCTGTCTGTGTTGTTTTATGCTCGTCAGGCAGCAGTCAGAGACTCTCCAGGGAGACCTGCTTTTAATAAGGCGCCAGCATTGCTCCTTACAGGGAGCACTTTGGTTTGAGGTCTCAAGACATCACTGTAAGACCCCAGCTTGCTATGGAAATGTTGATCTGCTAAGGATTACCTCTCTTCTGCAAATCACAGCCCTTTCTTCCTCTGCTGTAGTAATTTTTCTGCAATTATAACTTAACACCAAAACAGCTTCACTGCAGGCACTAATACAACACAGGCAGCAGCCTCCTCCCTCTACCTTCGGGTGGACAGCGCGTATCAGATGGCACCCGGATGGTTTCAGCATGAATCACTCACTGCCTCTGTAACCAACATTCCCACAACCTAAATCTATCAAAAAGAACATAAACCACATCAGAAGCCAGTTCTCAGATGCTCATTTGCTAAGACTTTGGAAATCTCTTATATTAAACAGATTGTCTCTTTATAGGAGTTTGAAGCTGCCCTAATTACACAAAGGATGGAAAGGGACAAGCTTCCATCTGGGAAGGCTGTTTGACTTTTTCTGGCTTCCTAAAAAGCCATTGTCTCGTAAACTGAGCATTCCTTCACTAGCCTGGTAGACACAACATTCCCCATGTCTCAACCAAATGCTGTGCAAGGCCGGCTTTGCTGTCTCAGAGCAGCAGTACCCAAGCTGGATGGCTTGGAGAGCCACAGGCACAGCCCTACAGGGACCAGAGGATATTATAGGGAAAACTGTACTTCCATGTTATGATAATCCCTGGCATTTTTATTCTGAACCACTAGCTTTTATTCTTAGCTTCCTTCATCTGTCCACACTAACATACTCAGTTTCTGTTTGTGTACTTGCTCTGGTACATGGTATTATACAGTTGATGGTTCTTACGCTCACACTTTCTTGAAGGTGTATTTCTTCCAAAAGGGTTTACATTACTGAAGGTAGCAAGCCACAAAACCAAACCATTGTTGCAAATGTAATTTGAAGTTAATCTTCATCTAATCCACAGTAAATATCTATGTGCAATACAAAAGTGGCTGGATTTGTTTACAGTTTGAAATAGTTGGAGAGAGGATTCCATACAGATTAGTAAACTAATCTGCTGTAATCTGCTTAAAAAGCAACCAAAATGGGTTTTCCTTCACTGAATCATGTTAGCCCTGTGTGCACAGTGACTTCAGATACAGAATAAATTCAAGCACAAAAGGGCATTTACCTTGTGGGTGCTCAGGGCATTGCTCACATTGCAGAAGAGCCATAAATTTCCTCTTCTGCCTTAAAGAACAGGACAGCTGCAGCGAATGAGTTTAAGATGAGATGGGTGTCAGGCTCTTCTATCCCATTTCCTCACTGCAGCATTTGAACTGTATTGCCTGGGGATAAACCGATCTTTGATGAAGCACCTGCAAGGTGTTTGCACTGAAGTCATCCTTTCTAAACTTATTCTGGTTTATTTTGCTCCTTACTAATGAGTATCTACATGAGGTGCTTCTACACTAACATGCTCCTGAGTCAATAAGGAAAGCATCCTGCTAGTCTTCTTGATGTTCCTAAATTCTGGGAGGAATGGTAAATTATCCTGTATTCTTTACTCCCAAATCAGCTTTGCTCACAAGGGAGTTGCACCTCAAGGTGGAAAAAAGACTTTAGATACTCACCATGCTTCACAGTGGACTCTGGCTGATCTGGGCTCTTATGGGACCTGTGTGTCTCCTCTGCACAGGGGCTGCAAGATTCAGTCTTGAACCTCCAGTAACCCAAGGAATTCAGAGCAAAGCATGGGCAGCAGACCCAGAGCAAAGGGCTTGGCTGCAAGGTTCCTCTCGCACATGGCTAAGAGTGAGTGGTGATTAAATCACATTTTGTTCACAATTCACCAACATCCAGAGGTTGCAGGGGGATCCCTCCAAGCCTGCATCCCCAGTGCAGGGACACTCACACAGAGGTTGGCTCATAAAAGGGGGACACTGGCTACAGGATGGGTGAGTCCCAAGCCCTCTGCCCCCCATCTCTCCAGGGTATTGGTGCAAGCCAAGAGAGCAGCACTGCTAGAACAGAAACAGGCTGAGGCAATCCTCTTGTGCGTATGAGGCCACTTTATTTCCCATTCACCCACCACTCCTGGGACTAACCAGGTGGCTATCAGCAGAGCCCACTGACGTGGAGGTTGGGGTTCTGCACGTCTCCTGCTCCTCACAGGTTCCAAATCCCACCTCCTGCACACTCCATACCAGGCAGGCTGAGCAGCCATGGCCTGTAACCTGCTCCTCTGCCTGGGTCAGAGCAGTAGCTGCAGCCCAGCTCCACTCCTGTGGGTTGGGACCCAGAACCTCCCCAGGGAAACCCGGGGAAGGAAAAACACATCTTCCCTCACTCTGTAAACAGCAGCACCCACAGGAGTACAGGGGCCAGGCTGGGAAGGGATGTGGCCCATCACCTGTGCTCTGGCAAATGCATCAGCTTTCAGTGTCCGGGCATTCACCTTTTTTTCCCTACCACATATCCCCAGTGCCGGTAGATTATTCCAGTGTGGGTCCCTGTGAATAATACATTCATCTGCAGTCCTTCCCCCACCCCGTCCTCAGCAAGGCCTTCATTAGTTGAATACAGTGGCTCGGCTCCAGCACACACAGCTGCCGTCACTGCTGCAATTCTTTTGCCTTGAGAAAAAGCATATACAATTTAATATGCTCCTGGCACAACAGCTTTTCTGTAGCAGAGGAGGCGGGTTTGTTTATGGCTATTTTGATAGGGCAGCTTTCATCCGGACACAGGTTCTGCTGCATCTCCCCGCTCGCACAAGGCTGCCTTTGTTGGGCTAGTTCTCTTGTTCCTCGGGAACCTCTGGTCATTTCGGTACCTTCTCCTGCCCCCTGCAAATCTAAGTTTTAAAAAGCCCTCCTTGGCTAATCCTGTATTTCTCTAAAAGCTGAATCCTGGGCTACGAGCCAGAAATGCAAGGCAATAGGAGAGGGTGTGATGCTTTACTGGATATGTGTCAAGGATATGAACCATCCTGCCATCACATGGGAATTCAACCCATGGCAGCATGTGCTGGATGCATCTGAGGGTCCATGTCAGTGGGAGTGGAGCTCATGATGCTGCTGGTGTAAGTCACCATTAGCAGTGACTTACACTTGCCAGGCTTGGGAGCAGCTCTATTGCTTTCCCAGATACCTTCAGCCTTGCCAGGAGCTGCATGAATCGTGTGTGGGGGCATGATTCCCTCCTGACTTCAGGACCAAGACTGGGGCTCTTCCACCTCTGCAGGAGCCCGTGCTAAGAGATGCAGATTCCTCTCCAGCAGCAGTTTCTGCCGTCATCATCACACAAGTTAAACTGTGATCACTGACACATCTCCCCGCTTCCGCAGAACATCCAGCTCCACAGGCAGGGTGGGGTGTGGAGGAGATGCACCTCCGGGCTGGAAAGTCTCAATCAAATAACCCAGAGTCTGCAAATGCAGCCAACTGCTTCTATCTGTCGAATTGCTTGAGCTGCCCCTGGGTGAGAAGGAGAAATAATCTCTTGTATTTTTCAGCTGCTAAGTCTGTTCCCTCTTGCTGCCGTAGTGGAAATAAATGGTGGAAGGGTTTAGCCAGCACTAATTCATGACTGCATTTGATCTGAAGTTGCTGCGACTTTGTGCTTGGCCCACAAATACAACCGAGAAAATGAAACCGGCTAGAAATACAGCTCATCATCCGATCATCGTAAACACATGGGAACGGAACAGAGTCGCTCTGTAGAGCACATAAATTCCACACATGTGGAGGAATGCAAAGCAGCTATTGTACCCCCTCTTTTGCAGATCCATTTCACTGTTTTCCCAGTTTATCTGGAAAATACATACTGCATGGTACTGTACGTCGTATTTCACTGCTATGCACCATGATGTCTTCTAATGGAACAATCGTCATGCTTGTAGTCTAAGGGGAATACAAAAGTGCTTTCAAATAATAACAATACGTTTTCTGTATAAAGAGGATAGGGAGTAGCCACTTCCCAGAAAGGCTTGATTTCCCTCAAGCCAGCAGTATGGACATCCAGAGCGCCAGTAACAGCACCACTGGTGAGAAAATCCCTACCTCATTGTCAGTCTATACATCTTGTCTCCAACTGCCAGCTCCTGCAAAGGGCAGAGGCTGTTACAACCACCAAGGGTAAGGTGAATGCACCCAGCAGGTCTTGGCAGTACGAGGCTTGATTTATCCCATCCGGGCTTGAGCGAGGGGCACTTCTTTTGGCAAAGCAACACCTTCCGCCTTGAACCGTAGCTGTGAGTAGAGAGGAGCAGCATTCTCACAGCCCAGCTACCAGAGATCTTGCAGCATCTTCCAATTCATTCAGCACTGCTGGCCCATGCAGGAAAACGGCATGCTGCTGTTCCATGTTTGGAGACAGTTTATACTGGAATAGGAGCAGTCTTCTTGGGTAAAATGATTGCATTTTTTCTTCCATGAGAGCTCACGACTGTTTTAAAGAGATTTCTGCACACTTACAGTTGCCTTGGCACAGCTGGGAAAGGGCTGGAGCACTCAGAGGGGGAAAGTTACCCGGGCACTTCTGAGATAGGAGGCAGAGTATGTGCCCAAGGAGACATTCGTGCTTTGCTTTCCTTTCCCAGGCAAAGCGCAGCCTCTTTTCTAAAAGCCAAATCCAGAATTTTAGACATCAGAAGAATCACTTCAGTACTGGAGCCTGATCAAGCACAAAAAACATCTTCAGCCTTCACAAAAATACCAGATGGCTGCAGATGCCAGCTCCTTTGGCCAGGCTTTTACAGAGAAAAGGCCAGCTTGTCGTGCAAGTGCTGCATCCCAGATAAAACTCCGCCGAGCAGCAAAGAGAAACCCTTGGAGAAGGAGGAGCATCGAAGCCAATTCATTCCCGTAACATCGGATTTTCAAGGCTACACATACGCTCACTTCCAAATATGTTCTCCAGAGGGAATTGGGACCTACAGAAGTGACTTTGGCTGTGGAAACACGAGTTGCTGAGCCGGCGTGTGCATTGGAAGAAGGAGAGAATGAGCTCCACAGTTGCCAAACCATTAGAAACAAATCAAAAAAACATGTCTGGGAATGTCAGAGTAGGTAATTTGGTCTCTAAATGGTGAGCTGGTCTTCAAAATACCAAATTTGAGCTTTTAAGCCGGTTAGTGCTCATTGGGTCATAGTATTATATAATCATAGAATAGTTTGGGTTGTAATGTACCTTCAAAGGTCATCTAGTCCAATCCCCCTGCAATGAGCATGGACATCAATGCTGCAACATAGAATCATAGAATAGTTACGGCTGGGAAGGACCTTAAGATCATTAAGATTAACATCAGCTACTTGGTCTTCCTACTCTGCTAACTCCCATCTACCTGCAATGGTTTTTGGAACAGTCTTTGGGAACTCTACTGCAGTTGCAGTCAGTTTGTGTTCATGTGGCACTGCCGTGAACAGCAGGCAATGGGATCTCTGGCTCTCTTTAAGAAGATTGTCATGGTTTTGCCCCTGCACAAGAAAATGTTCTCTCTCTCAGCAGCTACACAGAAATGTGTGCAAAGAACAAACATGATCTCTTCCATAAACAGGTCAGTGAAAGGATTTATGCACTATTTAAGGCTTGAAACTGAATGTGATGTACACAATTCATGCAACCTTTACAACAGCAGAAATGTCACCCTTCATGTGATGACTCTGCTTTTGAAGACCACGTACTGCAAGAAAAACCAACCAGCAGCCAAAGAACAAACTGTCACACATGGGGGTGACTTGGCTCTCTGCAACAGCTCCTGTTTTCCACCGACACCTGAACATGGAACACGGTGTCACACTGTGCTTGAGGATCAAGGATTCATATGACTCAACAGCTTTAGGCACCCACTGCCACAATGCAGTGGGAATGCTTAGAAGAGCTAACAGTAACCTGGTAACACACTAGAGCCTGGTCAGCCACATGGGCCTTGTAAAAATCCTGGAGGTACAATTAGTTTCTATTAAAAAAAAGTCTTCTCTTTTGTCCTGGGACTCCTGAAATGGCTGTGACACAAAACCTACCGAAAAAAGAATGACAATGAGGAGTGGTAAGATGCTCCTTTCTGAGGAGCGTGGGCTGGTAACGTCCTTCTGGAAGAACCTCAGACAGAGTGGTCACTTGATTACTACATAATGTGAGTAATTCTCTGGGAAGACGAGTCCTTCCCTCCTGAATCATAGCAAAGGGGGGAAAAATAACACACTCCAAAAATGGAAAGCTGGACAGCCCTTGGATGCCGGGAGCCGCCCAGGATTCCTGTGTGGGGGCTACCACAGAGAATCATAGAATCACAGAATGGTGAGAGTTGGAAAGCACCTTAAACCTCATCCAGTTCCAATCCCCTGCCATGGGTAGAGGCACCTTCCACTAGACCAGGCTGCTCCAAGCCCCATCCAACCTGGCCTTGAACACTGCCAGGGATGGGGCAGCCACAGCTTCTCTGGGCAACCTCTGCCAGTGTCTCACCACCCTCATAAGGAAGAATTTCTTCCTAATATCTAATTTAAATCTTCCGTCTGTCAGTTTAAAGCCATTCCCCCCTGTCCTGTCACTACATGTCCTTGTAAAAAGCCCGTCTCCAGATTTTTGTCAGCCCCTTCAGGCACTGGAAGTTGCTCTAAGGTCTCCCGGGAGCCTTCTCCAGGCTGAACAAGCTGAAGAAGCTGCATGGAGTGAGTCCAGCAGCCCTGCACATGGGCTTTGACTATGATACTGGGGGAAAAGGAGCAGTATTATATTTGTTCTTCCCCAAGTATTCCTGCTAGCTGTACAACAGTCTCAGCAGCAGCCCTGTGGGCTTCAAAGCTCTACACAGGGTTCCTACAAGCAGCTCACATACATGTTCCACATGTACTTCAACACCTGCCTAAACTGGCATCCAAACAACAACATGAAGGTCCAGGAGACAGCTTGAACCCCTGTTTCTTTATAAAGACATATATGGTTACATTTAAACAGAAGATTATTAATCCTCCAGAAAACCAGTTTGGTTTCCATTACTATATATCGAGTTCAAACTTTGTATGATATGCAGATTTTAACTAGAACATCTCTATTCATACAGACCTTATTATTCATAAACGGACAACGGTCGCACATAATGTAGAAGAATTTTATTCATACCATAATCCTGTCCCATCATCCACTGCAAATATTACAATTATCTTTAAAATGTCATTGAATATCATTTTGTTTCACTTACAGCATAGGAATCCTGGTGTTAAATGGTTACACTCCTCTTGAAATTGCTTATAACAGAACCATAATTCAAACATATTTTCCATGAGCTGTAAAGGTTTAAAGCAAAGGACCTGATGTGTGTGTGTGTGCTTGAGTAACTTCTAAACAGCGAGGCTAATACTTGGTGTTTAATAAGAAATGTATCTTGCATGTTATGCAAAACACTCACAATTTTTTACCAATACAACAGGAATGCGATAGGTAAAAGAACATCCATGAGTGACTGGTAGCCTTTAAAAAATATTTCTTTTAAAAACTGCACGAGAGAATACAAAAACAGTGAAGCAAATCAAAAGTTTTGCAAACACAAACATTTATCTCTCTATATATAGAATGGGGGTCTGGCGATAGAAATGTACGTGATAAAAATTGCAAAGTTGAAAAATGTGAATGGTCATATCTGATAATGAGTGCAAGAAGCACAACAGAATCATAATAAATAGTAGCAACGAATATACACTGACAGGACCTCTGAAAATATGCTGAAATAAATTAAGCACCTTGAAGTAATGAGAGGCATATGAAGCAGAGCAGCAGTTTGGTCTGTAACAACCTCTGTGGTTACAGCTACTGGAGCATTGGGCCCTCTCAGTGGGAGTTGGTAGGAAAATCACAAGTTAGTTTTTGTTAATTCTAAAGAAGAAAGCACATTGCATGTCAGTAATTTTAGCCATGCTCTTCATTAACACCTCTAGTTCTAAAAGGGAGACTGCTGCCTTATTTCACTGCATAACCTTTGGCATGTACAAGATACAGAAAGTCTGTATGTACTCAAATGTTACCCTAAAGAAGAAATAGAGTTTTAGAATCATAGAATCATAGAATAGTTGGGGTTGGAAAGGACCTTAAGATCATCCAGTTCCAACCCCCCTGCCAGGGGCAGGGACACCTCCCACTAAACCATGCCACCCAAGGCTCTGTCCAATCCAGCCTTGAACACTGCCAGCAATGGAGCATTCACAACTTCCCTGGGCAACCCATTCCAGTGCTTCACCACCCTTACAGTAAAGAATTTCTTCCTCATATCCAATCTAAACTTCCCCTGTTTAAGTTTGAACCCGTTACCCCTTGTCCTATCACTACAGTCTCTCATGAAGAGTCCCTCCCCAGCATCCCTATAGGCCCCCTTCAGATACTGGAAGGCTGCTATGAGGTCTCCACGCAGCCTTCTCTTCTCCAGGCTGAACAGCCCCAACTTTCTCAACCTGTTTTGCCACAATCGAGATGCAGGCAGCGCTATTTAGAGTAGCTGAGATGCAGAGTTTTGCTGCTGTTACTAAAGACAAGCTTTCCTTCAAGGGAATAGCTTTACAAAGAATCATCTAGGCGCTCCCACCTTTGAGGGCTGCGCAGCACAGGAAGGTCTGGATCTGCAAAAATCTCCATCCAAGAGGAGACCCATGCCTAGGCAGGGCAGCAGCAACCACTAGCAATGCTGCCCACACCTGGAGGGACCTAGTCTCTAGGAGGTTCATGCAAGATCCTGGTGCTTTTGGTTTTGCAATGTCTTTTGGAGGAGAGGCAGCAATTCTGAAGCATGTATATGGCTTTCAGAAGATCCTAAAAAGTCCTAAAATTTAGTCATATACTAAATGAAAGGCATTTAAATTTAATTAAGTGGACCTTATTAAAAACAAACTTCGTTGTTGCCTCTGAGGTGCACCTGGCACCATCTCTTCAGCATTACATGCAATATTCAGAGAAGTGGCTGAGGGTACTGCTGCAGACAAATACGTTTTGAAGCCCACTTAATTCAGCAAGGACGTTCTTGCTGGACTTTTAAGCGATCTAATGCGAACCCTCATTTGAAAAGATCTGAGGGCAAATAACTTGGGTCCTAAAGGCTTGGTCTGAATTCTTAGAAACCATTGTCTCCTGATCTCTTCACCCAGAAGACTGGAGCAGGCTGTTTGGTTCAGCTTATCCTACATAGCAGACTTGAAAGGGCTTGTAACATGGAGGAATATGGCCCCTGTACCTAAGCCACAAGCAAAATTTCTCAAAAGCTCTATTTTTCCCTGGCTTGCTGGAATGATCAAAACCTTCCTCCGACCTTCCCTCTTAAACTATGCCACTGCCACTCACGCTATGGGATTTCAGAAACCTCCAGTCCAGAACCAGTGAAAAGTCTTTTAAAAGTGACAGGCAAAGGGACATCTCTTGATGAAAGAAGCTCAACAAAAGGTGAGTAAGACCAACTTTAAAGATAATGAAGGAAATAGAAATTCATACATATTTTAAATAGTTAAAAACACAGTTTTAAGCTACATGATACAACAATAGGTAAAAATCTTGCCTGCAAGCCAAGAGGCTAATCTTCCAAAGCTAGTCTTATCCAAACAGATGTCTTCCTACTTACATGATACATGAGATTTGAACTGACATCCACTACGTGACATGAACAGAAAAAATACGCTTAAAATGCACACTTTTGATCTTTTTCCTCATAAAGCTATGGAGCTGCACAGAGCAAATTTAAGTGCACAAGGTCACACAGAGGCAGCTTTCCAGAAGGAATCATTTAGACGGTGAGAGAAATGAAACTGTTGTATCTCTGAATGTTTCTCTTGAGGATTTCAGAACAAGGACCGAGCACTCGTTCGAAGCGGGGCCGGTCCAGCTTTACACACTTCAGAGGTCCACGTGCCACCACCGTAGCAGCCCGGGGCCGATTGAGCAGTAACGCTATCTCACCTGGAAACAGGGATAAATACACTGTCACACACTTTGTGACTCTTTTGGTGGGTGCATATTCAGATGCTTTAGTTGTAGAGTATCTCCCTGTATGTATCTAATGATAGACACTCTACATAATTCTGTTGACAGTACAAGTGCATCACACATGCATAATGCATGCATGTAAAATGCCTTTGAAAACAAACGCTTTCAGATTGTTTTGCTGGTTCTGGATCTACCTCCTGTCAGCTGCACCGGTGTAAACCAAGGAACAGTTTCAGCTCTGCTGACATCTCTCAGTATCGCTGAGAGCAGCGGCTGACCTACACATAACCCCTCTCGTGTGAAAGAGTAGAACATTAATTAGGACAACAATTACTTGATGTAACCCCACGTGCCTGTCTTTCTGAACCATACGTGAGCTGAATTTTCTTACCAAAATAATCTGATGGGCCAAGCCTTCCCACTTCCACATACTCCTCGTTGTCAGACCTGCGCTGCAGAACAGAAGCTGTGCCCTGGGGAGAGAAGTGCAGGGTCAGTTGCTATGCTTTAAAAAGCATTGAGACCTGAGTATTTCCTTTTGCATGTCACACTTAGAATCATATAATAGAATCATAGAATAGTTAGGGTTGGAAAGGACCTTAAGATCATCTAGTTCCAACCCTCCTGCCAGGGGCAGGGACACCTCCCACTAAACCATGCCACCCAAGGCTCTGTCCAACCCAGCCTTGAACACCGCCAGCGATGGAGCATTCACAACTTCCCTGGGCAACCCATTCCAGTGCTTCACCACCCTTACAGTAAAGAATTTCCTCCTTATATCCAATCTAAACTTCCCCTGTTTAAGTTTGAACCCGTTACCCCTTGTCCTCTCACTACAGTTCCTCATGAAGAGTCCCTCTCCAGCATCCCTATAGGCCCCCTTCAGATATTGGAAGGTTGCTATGAGGTCTCCACACAGCCTTCTCTTCTCCAGGCTGAACAGCCCTAACTTTCTCAGCCTGTCTTCATACAGGAGGTACTCCAGTCCCCTGATCATCCTCGTGGCCCTCCTCTGCACTTGTTCCAACAGTTCCATGTCCTTTTTATGTTGAGGACGCCAGAACTGCACACAATACTCCAACTGAGGTCTCACAAGAGCAGAGTACAGGGGCAGGATCACCTCCCTCAACCTGCTGGTCACGCTCCTTTTGATGCAGCCCAGGATACGGTTGGCCTTCTGGGCTGCAAGCGCACACTGCCGGCTCATGTTCATTTTTTCATCAACCAACACCCCCAAGTCCTTCTCTGCAGGACTGCTCTGAATCTCTTCTCTGCCCAACCTGTAGCTGTGCCTGAGATTGCTCTGAGCCAGGTGTAGGACCTTGCACTTGTCATGGTTAAACTTCATGAGGTTGGCATCAGCCCACCTCACAAGTGTGTCAAGGTCCCTCTGGATGGCATTCCTTCTCTGCAATGTATCAACCGAACCACACAGCTTGGTGTCATCGGCAAACCTGCTGAGGGTGCACTCAATCCCACTGTCCATGTCACCGACAAAGATGTTGAACAAGAGCGGTCCCAACACCGATCCCGGAGGGACACCACTCGTTACTGGAATAGTTGGTAGGAAAGGACCTTAAAGTTCACCCAGTTCCAAACCCCCTGCGATGGGCAGGGACTCCTCACCCTAGACCATACCACCCAAGGCTCTGTCCAACCTGGCTTTGAACACTGCCACGGATGGAGCATTCACCACTTCTCTGGGCAACCTGTTCCAGTGCCTCACTACCCTCATAGTAAAGAACTTCTTCCTTATATCTATCCTGAACTTCCCCTGTTTAAGTTTGAACCCATTACCCCTTGTCCTGTCACTACAATCCCTGATGACGAGTCCCTCCCCAGCATCCTTGTAGGCACCCTTCAGATACTGGAAGGCTGCTATGAGGTCTCTATGCAGCCTTCTCTTCTCCAGGCTGAACGCCTTTAATTCTGCTACGGGAAATGACAATTTCAGTTAGTTCCATGTAAATCAGTGAAAGCTATTAAAGGATTAAAAAAAAAAATCTATCAGTATTGCAAATGATTTCTCTCTTACAAACTATTTGGATGCAGACAGATTCAGCTCACTCAGAAGAGGAACAGGTCAGACCTCAGTAACTCCTGTTTAATTAATGCCCATCATGCTGTGCAAATGTATGCTTGAATACACTTTAAAAATATATTCTGGGTGGACGCAGCACTTTACAAGAGACACAGAAAAGATTTACATCAAAAGGAATAAAAAAGGCAATTTTCCCAGTCACAACCTTGGGACATGATTTTGTAAGACAGCAACTAGAGTTTATTCCTCACTGGATCATTCATGGATCTGTTGCTGAAATGGTTGGTAAAGGGAGTTTTTAATGCTTGTTGCAACAAAGGGTGATTATTTTTTTTAGTGGCTTTGCCCGCTTGTGGCCTGTAGTGATCTGGACACCTGCGAGTCAGTCGCTGGAGAGATGGAATGTGTCTTGTCTCCACTACCCTTAATAACTGCAGTACTCGACACATGCTAATACATGTCAAAACTCAGTTACAGTCTATTCAAACCTTCAAAGAGGTTTCACATACAGAAGTATTCTAACCTGGAGGAAATCTTAAATTATTGTGGCATAAAGCTTTTGTAGAGGAATAGAGAAAGTTATCTGCTTCTCTGGAAAAAAAAAATCATTTATCTTCTGAGTCCAAAAGCATAGTGAAAGGCAAAACATTAATATATTTTAACGAAATTAAAAATATTTTTAAAAGCCATGTTTTTTAAATAAACTGGATAGCCATTTTTTGACAGTGCAGTTGGAGAGCATTGATGTTTTGAGGGCTTTTAAGGTTTTCAGTTTGGAAAGTAATACTTGAGGGCTGATCGTGCCCCAGCCAGGACAGGGAAGAAGAAAAGACACAGTAATGTGCTAGTAATGCTAGGAAGATTGATGCCACTTATGAGAAAATACCACAAACCTCCCTCCAGTGCAGATTATCCAGTGCAGATTCACTGGCTGCAAACATCCTGCAGCTTCCTTCCACCAAAAGAAACCTGTGTGCCTCTGGGTATGGTGAGGAGCCTAAGGAGACACTGAGCAGCCTGAAACACCTGGGCTTCAATGCAGTTAAAGGCACTCAGCACCCTGCAGAATCAGCCCTTCACCTTTGCACTGTGTTAAATACATCCTATAGTATCCCAAATATTGCCTCTGAATTGCAAATCTGAACAACAATGTAAGACTGCTTAAGGTCTGGCTTTTGCTCTTCAAGGACCTGGAGGCCCAGGAATAACCAGAAGCAGTAGAATATCCACTATTATGTAGCAGATGTTCATGATTTGCTTTCTTCTGAACAAGCACAACTAAACTACTGTAATACCATTGTATTACATCACGTCCTATTTCATAACAGGGTTATTTTTAAGCCCATATACTTTACAAATAGCTGGGCCACTCTCTAGATTAATTTATGTGCTATATAAATGAAAAGGCAAATCTTATTTCTCCTGTCAAGCTTCCAGCAAGAATTCCTTATCCTTGATACAACTAAATTGTCCTGCCAAAGCTGCTGTTTTCCAAGATCTTCCAGTAAATCTGCTAGGGCATGAAGATGCAAAGACAGTGTAATAAGGTTTCTTATTCACACTTACTGCAAGTTTTCAGAACAAACACACATTCATATGCAGCATTCTCAGAAATACCCCATAAAGGGAATAATGTGCATATCGACCTCACTCTTGCCAAATGTCCGATCAGGTGCAGCCCCCTACATTGCCGCTGTTCGATGGATTCAGCTTCAGAATCACTTCCAGCCCCTGTCCTCCTCTCCATCCCATCTGGAGCCTGGCAAAAACCTAACCCCTTGACCCAAATAGCTGTCTGCAATCCATGTCTCCAGTCTCTTTCCCAAAACTATTTTTTTTAAGCTTTTATTACAGATGTTTTATTACATAAAACAAAAAAAAATATCCCCAAAGTAATCATATTGACTGCCCAGGTCAAACGAAGAAAGGTCTCAATCCCCCTTCGCCCACCTTGAGCATGTTGCCATAAAGTTAATCACAGTATCAAGCAATATTGCTTTCATCTCCCTGAGTGTCAGCTTTTATTATGGCTAATATTTTTTTGACAGGGTCCATATGATATAGGACTCCAATAAGTCAGTCTTCTGAAGCAATTTCTTCCACTGTTCTTCTACAGTCGGCCTTTTTAATCCAAGAAACACCATGATATCTGTTGGAGGAGGACAGATGTGTCTGGCCTCCACAATAAACACTGGGCTTGGCAGGATAAAGCAATGCATATTCCAGATACATATTTTTCCATTCTTGTTTTAACAGTCACATAGGCTTTTCCCATTGCCCAGTGAGAACAGGTCTATCATGGAGCAAAAGAAGTTTCCTGAAAGCCTGACAGTGAGCACCCAGATGTAAGATCTGATTACACTGCCTGGCCTCGCGTTGCACCAGCCATCAGCTCAAGTACATCCTGAGCATTGTCAGAGTGACCTTCACGGGAAGACTGTCCACACCATGAAACAAAGAAAATGTATTTATAATTATCTATCTGTATCACCTTCACTTTCTGTGTGTTATCTCTGGAATCAACACTATTCTAACTGTATTAGAGGAAGAGACCAATTGCAGACAACCAGTGTAACCAGGGAAAAAATAATACAGAATAAAATAATACAGAACAATCCTTTATTATCTATATACTTAATGAAGTCGTCACAGTAAATAAACTCAGTGCTGGCTCCTACCTTGACTCCCATCGCAGGTTTCATGGCTGTATTTCATTTTACTTTACTTGTCAAATCTTTTTGACACATTTTTTGAGCTTTTTATCCTCCTTGCGCTTTAGCAAACCTTACCTCCTATAAATGATAGGACTGAACAAACTTCCTGAGCCCTGTCCCAGGAGGTATGGGCATTATCTAGCAAGGATTCAAGGGGCTTATCATTCACTCCCAAAAGCATTTGGTCTCAGTGGGAAAGATTTCCACTTAAATGGCACAGAAAACTTGGCAAAATCATTCTCTCTGAAATAAATTGCAGGATCCTAGGTTTGCAGGATCCTGGATATTTATAATAGGATATTTAGTGCTGCTCAATTTAAAATGCTGTCTTGTACACTGATAGCCATTTCAGGCTCTTACACCAGCAAGCAAACCCTACAGAGCACAGGCTCAAAGGCTGTTGAGAAGTTTGACACCACCATTCAATAAATCAGCACTTTGTAATAATATTAAACTGAAAGCAGACAGGCATGTCTTTCTGCTAGCAGACACCTGAGAGTGAAATTACGATCTTTGGTGGATCCAGGTATATTCCCTTTCAGTCACTGAGGAGTGCCTGTATTCCCAGGAACTGATATCATTAACCTTCTCTCCTCTTCTCCGAGTAAACACAGGCATCTTATTGCAAAAACAACAAGAGCAGCAGTTCCAAAAGCAATGTGCCATCAGTACCTCTCTGCCATCCTCACCCCACGCACCTGCTCACTCCCTCTATCGCTGCTCTGTCACCGTGCTGAGTATTTACTTGACTCTTTCAAATGCATCAGCAATTTGTTTTGTAAAAATTTATGGCTCAGGTACAGCACGATAATTTAAGATATAAAAAATAAAGTTTATAATCCATGAGCTCCCATCCTCTTCAAAGTAATGAGATTTTGATAGATGTTTCACTTTTAAACTATCAGACCATACAGATGAGTGAGACATCCTACAGCATAAAGACAGTGATCCATCTGGATCAACACTGAAATTCCTGTGCCCTGTCCTGCATGTACTTATAAGCACTAGCTGCTTCAGGAGTCCTATTTTTATATTTAAGTAGGAATTCTATAGCCAGCAGTCGGCCTAAGTAGCCTGGCTACAAAAGGCAAATGTTCTTGATGCTAAAAACTGAGATCCTCTATTTGTTTCCTCTATTCCAGCTCAGTGGATCAGACAGGATCATGCAGTGGACACCTCTGGGTTTCTGGTTTAAAAGTCAGTCTTGATGTTTCGGTTTTGCTGCTCTAACCTCCCATTTTAGCAATCAATAAAAAATACAGTAACGCTCCACCTGTAATAAAGTACACATTCATCATTATTAAAACTGAAGACTATTTTTTCTACATGAGTGTATGCAGCATCAATGTCTATGTCCTTTTGATGCACTAAGTATGCAGAATAAATTTCTACTTTTTAAAGAAAAGAATTTTCATTTTCCTAAACAGGAAGTTACTATTTCTGTTTCCATTTTTATTTCAGATTTTTATTACTGTTTTTTTAAAGAAAAGCATGGAAGACTTTTTTTCCCATGCCCTCAAAATG
The DNA here is from genome assembly GCA_028858755.1 of Ara ararauna. Classification (NCBI taxonomy): domain Eukaryota; kingdom Metazoa; phylum Chordata; class Aves; order Psittaciformes; family Psittacidae; genus Ara; species Ara ararauna. The sequence goes on along the minus strand of CM054380.1, from coordinate 7,092,586 downwards.
TTACGCTTTTATCCTAGTTTTGGGCTTAGAAAGTTTTCCTAACCTATTTTATTTTTCTCTTCTCCATCCACTAGAAAAGAGCAGTGCAGTCTATAGAATCAGAGATGGAAAAGGTCAGGCCGATCCATCTGCTATTGCTATTAACTCTATCAATTGTTATTATGAACATACCTTTCCTCTTTCTCACTTTGTTAATCTGCACACTCTATAATTCACACATTCAAAAGATAAGTTTCCCCTCACTCCAAAGTCACACAAACCCTCATTATATGTCACTATTAAATCTTTGCAAAGTTACTACAAAAGACGAACGAAGAGGCTGTGAAGTGGTATAAAAGTCTCTTGTTCACACAGCGAAGCAGATGGGACTGGATGGAAGCTACAGAAGATCTGAAATGAATTAAAGGATCTTTCACACAGTATGATTCTGGGAGTATTTTATTTAATTGCAGGCAAGATGAGGTTTGTCGAAGTAGTATCTTTTATTAAACCAACAAGCATAGCTATAAAAGGGAGAAGAGCCTTTCAGCACATATGCTTTTCTTCAAGTTGCCTATTTCTCCAGATACAGCTAATAAAATGTGCCACTTACCTATCTACAAACACTGTCTGGGCAATGTTCTTACACTATTGAAGCTGCAACCATAATAACTTACACCTTATTTAATCATATTTACCTGCTTATTGGTTCATACATGCAATTAAATTATTCATAAAGCACCTCCAAATCATTACCTTAAATTAAGGAGAGTCAAAACCTACAGCTCCCAGTGCTATGAAACTCCTAGAAATAGAGCTTGCCTGGTGAATCTGTGAGACCTGCTAAGATCTGTCAGCTGATGTTTCACCTTCCACCTTGAAAAATGATCATTTAAATCAGTTCGGTTGTCTGATGTGAAACCTCAACTTTGGTCCAGCTTGGCAAACTTTTAGGACTATTATGTAAGATGTGCCTGTTGTAATGGCTGGTGAATGCGTCAGGGCTGCAAGAAAAGACCTCAGGTTTGCACCCAGCTGAAAAAGTGGTGATTGTTTGGTTTGCTTATCTCTAGCAAGTGAGTTCTTTTCTGCATCCATTAAAGTTCACTACAGATTATGGTGTGAGACAATGCTCAAGCAAATGAGCTACTGAGAGCTTCTGGAAGCAAATATACAACATTTTACACATCCAGCTTTTTAAACCTGGGCGTGACTCTAGAAATCCTGAGTGCCACTGACTGCAGTGGATTTTCAGAAAGCCAGCACCTTTGGAATATCATTAGGATTAATAATACAAGGATAAACTCAAAAGGCAACACTAGTCCCATACAATCTCCTAGGGAGAGAGCAGAGCTGCAAAAAGTGCCTTTCCAGTGCAACAACCACTGTGTCAATACATATGATTATCATTACGTTGTCATTGTGATATTAATGCATCATAACATTATTGGCTATAATTCTCAACAACACTGCAATCTAGCAAAGGTGTAAAGAAAATGTCACTAACCAGCTGGCACGGATCCTATACATTAGCTCTACACAACTGATATCAAACAATCTGCAGTTTGCTGTGTGTACAGGCTGTATCACACCTGCATAACACTACCATATGTATGTCTAAACTTTCACCACTTCTGCTATTTAGGCACATTCATATTAGTTTAGGAATAATATCCAGACTCAAGAGGAACAAAGCTGTCTAGAGCTGTCACCAAAATAGCCACAAACATAAAGGCACTTTTTAAATCACTATCAATCATAAACCAAGTGTAGCTTAAAACAGCAGAAACAACTGAGCCACAGGGCATTTCCTAGGGATATACGGGCGGCCAGGGTTAAGGCCCAGACATGACTACACCCAGCCTATCATTAATCACCAGGAAACGCCTTTGTCTTGATCATTCAGTATTTAGAATCATAGATGTTTGACATGGGAAGATCTTTTCAACAGTTTTGTTCATCCTCCTACTGCAGTATCTCAGACAATTTTCCCTTTCAGTGTTCCTTTGATACAGACTGCATTAAACCTGTGCTGTAGCTATGTACTCCCCTTGAAGTAAAAGAAATGTTGGTATTAGATGCAAGAAGACAAGATTCAGGCAGAGAGAGACCAGTAAACATAGTGAACAGCCAAAAGAAGCAGAATACCAACTGCAATTTGCTTCATGCATGGAGACCCCTGCAATACTTAGGCAAAACAAAGTGGGTTTTGCCCAGAGAATTAACAAAAAACCAGGATTTTTTTGTTGTTGTTGTGAGGTCTTTTCTGTTGAAAGACTCTTCAGAATCAAAACATTAAGTTTTATAGTCTTCTGACTTCAAAATGTTGCCCTTGAGCCACAGCCACAGAGCTAACATCAGGCTAGATCACGCAGGTGTCTAATAAAGGCATATAGAACCATAGAATCACAGAACAGTTTGGGTTGGAAAGGACCTTAAGATTATCCAGTTCCAACCCCCCTGCTATGGGCAGGGATACCTCCTACTAGACCATGTCACCCAAAGCTCTGTCCAACCTGGCCTTGAACACTTCCAGGGATGGAGCATTCACAACTTCCTAGAGCAACCTGTGCCAGTATCTCACCACTCTCACAGCAAAGAAGTTCTTCCTTACATAGAATCATAGAATAGTTAGGGTTGGAAAGGACCTTAAGATCATCTAGTTCCAACCCCCCTGCCATGGGCATCTAACCTATACCCATGTTGAGGGGGGAACTCAGGACTTTATTGACTATCATCATCCCCCATCAACAGATGGAGGGACTCCACAGTGGCCTTTGTGCTTCCCAGCCTCAGTGGGATGGTAGTCCCATTCTTGTCTTCCATTCCATGAGCTGCTAACTGGGACTGGGAAACCTGGGAGCAAGGGGGTAGTGACAGAGGGATAAGGATACCAGCTCTGAGCCTTGGGAGGAGCCCCTTGCCTGGGGTGTGATCCTCTTTGGCTAGTTGTCCTGGCTCCATGCCCAGAAAGCTTGGAAGCAGTTGCACCACAGCCCAGCCTTTGGGGTCCCTTTGCATTTTCATCTTTACTCTTTTCTAGGATTTTAGTTGTCCCTTTTCTTACACATTCAGTCCACCTGTTGCAGGGGCAATGAAAAGCAGAACCACCCAGTAAAGGTGGGCTCAGATACTGGGTTTTATTGAATCATCTCAGTGATACTTGGCCTTGACTAATCAGTAGCTTCTGTGGGAAAACAACTGAATTAATATTCATCCCAGTGCCAAATTTTAAAGACCGTCTGTGCCAAGCGCTGTGGATTACTGGCAACAAGGCACTGCTTTCCTCCCTCAGACATGTCAGCCTACAAAGCAATAAAAGTCACAGAGGAAAAAAAATGTTGCATTTTAGAGATTTTTTCTTTCTACAAAGCTAGCCATTATCTCGACTCTCTCTGAAGCCAGGAAACATCCACTGAGTCAACATAAAAGTGATTCTGTAATGGGTTATTCATCAACTGTTCATATTTGTGACTGACCTGACAGGGCTCATCTCCTGGAAGCAGACACTGCAGAGCGCTAACACCTACAGCAGGGGCAGGGTTGAATGTATGGGAGAGAAAACAAGAAAACAGTGCTGAACCTCCCTCACCCTGCAACAAAATCCTTTCTGGTGAAAATCGTTTTTAACTGTTAATGTTGTTTTACGGCCCAATTACTCCTACCACCATCTGCTTCTTTGTGAAAACATTCTGTAGATGCTGAAGTAACCAGACCAAGCAAAAGTCTGAGACAGACATCGTCACTAAAGTCTCATAACTAATGCTGTGACCAGGGCTGGGCGAGCAGCTGTGGCCAGCCAGAGCAACAGCTTCTGAGCGAGACATAAAGCTTGGAGCAAACTGGGGAAAGGAGAGAAGAGAGTTTTATCACAGAGATCAGGAAAATTCCCCATGGAAAGCTCTCTCTAACTCCTTTCAGTTGGTGAATATTGTGTATTTGAAGGACCAAATTCTGAAATTCAGAAGGAAAAAACTCATGCACTCAAAGATGCTCTTCCTGAAGCACACTGTGGAAAGCCTTGCATGCTCCACAAAATCCACACTACACAGCTGATGAATGAGTCTTAAAAGGTATATACTTTCAGCAAGCCTGCAGTCATCTCAATAGTATCTTTGCAGAGGAAGGACAAAAGCCATCACAGTAAGCGACAACTTTAACATGATCCAGAGAAAGGGATAAACTCCAGAGCGATGAGGAGATTCCCCATTCCTCTTCCGTGTTAAACAACACTATATTTCAGGACTTGTTTATACTGCAGTGTTTTTGCTTAAAGACAAAGAAGCACTCCTCAGGACAGAGCTCCTAGCTCCTGAGAGAGCAGATGACTTTAATTTCAGTTTAGATTCAACGTGCCTTGGGCCATAAAATTCTTGGTCACATTGACTAAGTGCTTTGAATCAAGGCTTGTGAGCTTGGTCTTCAATGCCAAAAGAGCTTATAAGGATCCAGAGAACCTCCTGAAAACCTTGAGGGGTAAACAGCCTGTGCTGCTTTCCTTATTGACAGAGAGGTGTTTCATTACCACTGCTGCTTTTGCAGACTTCCACTGTAGGAAGACACTACTGGACAAAACTAACAAGAGAAGAGTCAAAGCATCAACCATACCTTAAAGCAAGTACTAACCAAGTAAAAATCACAGGCTGTTCTGAACAAGGAGAAAATCTAGCACTCTGATTTTTATGAAAATTGAAATGGAGCATGTGTATATATTAAGAATGAAATTGCCAATTACTAACTTCAGATTTTACTTCTCTGTACACCAAACAATCTTCCAGTTTTCCACGTATCCTATAGTGGTAAAAGGCCAGGGTGTGTCTGCATTTCCAGCATAAACTTCAATTTTATAGGTTTACAAATCAGATGTTTTAAATTACAGCTGAATGAGACTGAAGACTCCTACACAAGTTGTCATGTTGAAAGAGAACTGAGGAAACATTCATACACATTTTTTTGTGCTGGGTATAGCATGTGCAAAGGAGAGGTTATGAAAAGTACTTTTAAGCTTTTGAGAACAGTATGGCTACACTGCATCCTCCCAGTTTTGCTTCAAGACCTAAGTTTACCAACATCCTAGTGACACAGAGTAACACAGCAAGTCTTGCATGTACCTCATGATGCTGGCATAAGCAGCGTTCTCACCAACATCCTGGCAGACCACCAGCGTATCACTCCTCAGCTGCCATTTTAGCCCTTTGGGACTGCTGATAGCATCATTCCTGGGATTGCTTTTATGTTACAGCTAAGGATCAGCAGTTCCGGGGCTGCTTTCCAAGAGAAGACAAATCCTTTGGACTGTGTAGCCAAAGACTGCAAATATTCCTTTAGCCAGTAAATAATCTTGCATTATTATTATTTGCCAACCTTTAACTTATGAAAGACTTTCTCAGCAGGAATGAAGAACTACCTTAATTCTTGTGCCTGTGCTTCAGACTGCACCTTGCAACACTAGTGTTGCTTCATGCACCTCATCACACAGGTGTAGTGAGGAAAAACCCCATGGAGCTCATGAGATGCTCATGTAAGACAGATAAGTATCTAAAAAACAAGCGGGTTAAAAGGTTTCCTATTTACATATACCACAGCTGAAAATTATTTGGTCATACCTCATGGATGCGCCAGTCCAAGTGAGAATTTTTTTCCATAACTACTGGCTGTGTACGTTGGCTTTACATTGTTTTCTTACCCATCAGACTTGTTTGAAAAAAAACCCACAACTTTATTTTCATACACAAACGCCATCTCATCTTAATGGTCTTGTAGAAGGATGATGCAAGAGGACTTCATTCGGATTGCGGACTCAAGATTGACTCACGACTGGGTTTGACAGTATTTTTTTAACTGTACATTTTTAAACTATTATACATTATTCTCCAGTCTCTGGGTTCATAGCAACTCACAGAATTTACATACAGTTGTCCTGGTTTCTGCCACAAATGAGGAACAAAATCTGCAAAGTTCTAAAAAAGCCTCGAAATATTGGCTAATCTGAAGTTTCACAAAATTGTGAAGAAAATGCTTCATTGTACATCACTTCTGAGGTTTCAGATTTTGCATAATTTACTGTAGGTGACTGCATTGTGGTGGTTATTAGTGGGGCTGAAAGAAAGAGCTGGAAGGAAGAGCCAACGGCTGCAGTCACTGACTGACAGGTCTTTCATGGCTGGTGGGAAAAGGAAGGGGAGCAGCCAGTTGCTTCCTATGAAACACTGTCCCTTTCTAACAGGAGAGATAAGGATGTGTTCAAGATACATACATGGATATTGCATGTGTAGGCAGCCTGATCCATTGCCCATAGAAGTCTAAGTTATTCAGAGTTTAACAAGATCTCAACTAAGGAGTCGTTTCAGTTCCTTTGACTCAGCAAAACACTTCACTCCCATCTCTAGCCAGGATGGGACCCAATCATCCACCTAACTTCCAATCTTTGAGGTCAGCTGGCCATTAAAAATGACATCCTCAACACAGATGAACTTTGTAGCAGAGTCAATGGAAAAGCTATTGCTCCAGCACAACTAGGTGGCATCAAAAATTGAATGTACCTTTCCTGTAAGAGCTCTACAGGAAACAATGTCTCTGCAGTTAAAAATAAGCAAAGTTCAGAGCCCTCAGTGACTGCTAGCTCTGTTTATTCGGTGTATGTTGTTTATTAGGTATATTAGGAGACACTGTAGACTGGCTTTGACAAACATTTTTGGTATCAATAAAATCACAGTAACACTAAGCAGTTCAGATTGTAGCCTTTGAAACTCCTTTTCTAGACAACATTCATCTTCCTAATTAATAATTAATCGCACTCTGTTTTTAAAGAGATTATCAGGTGTGATAGCAGAGTGTGCCTAAGGCAGTGACTTCATTAACCATACGGAAGAAGTTTACTTTGTAGTTCCCCTGCCTGTTGCAGGGGTAGGTGCCAAAGGGGTCTCTCTTAGGTTACAAAGTCAAAGAGCAACAATTTAGAGCAGGAAACAATTGGGCTATTATTTTTCTTTTTTCCTTCTTAAGGAGCTTTTAAATCATAAATCTTCAGATGCTTGTTGTGCAATTTAAGACTCAAGTCGACTTTTCCTATAAAAAGGCCCAATTCTGTGAAGAACAGAGCGCCCTTCCGACTTAGACTAAGGACCTTCCTCTGCTGGGGCATGTTACCATGGTAGGAAGAGTTTACAAACACTGTTCCACCTAACAAGGCTTTGAACTGCATTTGTGCAGAGACACTCCATAGCGTGCCAAGAGTGTCAGCGAGGCTGGAAACACTGATTTCACCTACAGGACAGTATCTCAAGTACGCTCTCAGCATGAACTTGCAGCGGATCCTGCCCAGACCAGAGCCAGTTTGTGGCCCTGACTTGAAATGTCAACAGCAGCATGAAAGCTAGCAGCCCCCTGAGGACTGCAAGACTGTTTTCATTGTGATCTGCCAAGAGTAGTGCTGGACAAATAATCATTATCAATTAATTGGATTAATTTCTGTCAATGAGGCAGCTCTATGCATCAATTCTGGAAGGATTTCTGTACTATCAATGATATTTTTTCTCTTATTTGCCCATTTTGCTACACCCATTGCCTGATTTCAGTACTGATGGATACTTTATGCCTTATCCCATTAAGATTTTGCTCACCTTGATCAAGTGTCAGTAGCATTATTCCCACTGACGGGGAAACAGGGAGGGTAATGTTTGCCCACACACTGGACAGATAATACAGATGAGACTGAAAATCAGATGCTCTGACTCTGCCTCCTTTCTAACCAGCAGGATAATAACAAAGAACACAACACCCCAGCTGTTCTAAAGAGCTTTTCACAAAGGAGTTACAGTGAAGGGTGCAACTACCCCCTGTAACTTAGCACTAAACTGCAATTAAATATACTAGTTTTTAAAGTTAAAAACAAAAATGAAATGTGAAACTACTTGATGCAATGGGTCCATTTCTCCTTGAATTTTCTCCTGTGAATTATCTTCTATTTTTAGGTCTTTTATTTTTAGGCTGCTGCATGCTATCACTGGGCAGCTCAACCAACTATTAATTGGAAATGTTTTACTCCTCATGCAGTTCTATTTCTTTGCTTTCTGCACCACTTAAACCAACCTGTCCTCCAAGGAGATGACAGGCTAAGGAGAGAAGATTTAAAGGACAGTTACAAGCTGTACTCTTCAGGTGCAGTGTGGCAATATTATAAACCTTTTCCTGTTCTCTTCTCCTACACCTGTGTACGTTTGTGTCTATGCAGGCATTTTTCTTAAGCCATGTCAAACTTTATGGAGTATTAGGACCATATGGCAGCAGTTCAGCAAGCTCTCAGTATGCAGCTGAGATTAAAAGACTTCCTGAGCACGGTCAGTTGAGTCCCGTGACAATATCTGCGGGCTGTATACAGTGCTGGGTCATGACAAGTAGATCCAAACGGTCTGACATGGGGAGGGGTGGGAGCTGGAAAACCCAGCAGGGCACTTGATGGTGCAGGTCCCTGCATTTTTGGCAGCTGCATTATGGACTTCAAGGTACTGCGCCACCCAGCCAAGTTCGAAGCTGAACTTAAGAGAGCGGTACATGATCATAACCGCTATTTTTAATACTATTATCACTACATGTCTCAGTAACCTAGACAACAGCAAAACTCTCATTTCTTTCCAGTTTCAGAGCACTACTACACTAGCTTGAACTACTGCTCAAGCTGAAGTCAGTGGCAAAGCATGAGTTGGGAATAAAATCAGCCCCCGTTCAACTGGCATTTCATTTAAAAAGACTTACATTTGCTGGGATATTTAACTCCACAAAGCTCATGTGCCTTTGCAAGCTACCACTTTAAAATGCTAGCTAAAAATATTTGTGTTATCTGAAGTCAGATGCATAAATCCTCCCTAATGCTGGGTACACAGTGTGGCAGTGTACAATACAACTGCAAATTTATTTGTTAGAAACTGTACATCTGTTATGATTTACGCTTGCCAAAATGTAATTCTTTATGGCAACAATTGTTTCATGGTGCTTAAGGTTTTTCACCTCTGTGCCAGGAATCTCATATGGGATAATTCCATGACCTTGGAATCCAGCAGATACATTCCACATCTGTCTGGTCTGGGAAAGCCCGAGTTTGTTGTGTGAAAACCATAGTGGGAAAATAAGACCTGGAAATAGCTGAAAATGCAGAAACTACAGGGCTGCTTCTTTTTTGTTTTCCCTCCCCCCTTTTCTTTTTATTACCAGTTTCAAGTGCAGTAAATCAATCTCACAGAAGTGGTTACTTTGCTTTTGTAAGCAGACATTCACTTCTGATCCTATCTTCAAATTAAGGAATATGGTATAAACATTAAAATAATTCTATCTCTGGAAAAAATCACAGCCTTTAAATTTTAAAACTAAATCTTGTTGAAGGCTGTTTAAGACTTGAATGGAAAAGCACCCAACCTACTGCAAGTAAACATCTTACCGGTGCCTGTGAAGATTTAAAATGGCAGAAAAACTGTAGCTGTCTTGGAATCTCAGGATAATACTTTACTCATCAGACTTTTTAACAAAAAATGAACCATAAACAGCTTTGTGAGCAGTAAACTTAAAAATCCCTGGTTTCCTGTGACTCTTCCCTGTGCACATTTTCTATTATTCTAATAATTTGGCTGAGCTCCTGCTGCAGCCTTCCTCTCCATGGAGCCCTGTGGCATTTTCACACACATAGCTCGCACCTCAAATAACCCTACTATGATTTGTGCAATGGGAGATGGTGAACAGAAAGCCATGAGAGAAGGTTATACTAGGAAAAATGGAGAAAATATGAACATGCTTGCTTGACAGAAATGGGAGACTAAATATGCTTGTCCATACTAACCAGGATGACATTCCTGGTTTAAAGCAGGAATTGCTGTTCTAACCATCACTGAGGCTGGAAGTCTCCCTTTCAAAAGGGTTTAATGGCTGTTCTTCGGTCTGCAAATCCTGAAGGCGCCAGCTCTCTTACAGGCTGTAAGTGCAGGTTCTGCAAGACCAAGATACTTATACAATCGCATCCCAAAGAGATGTCATAGAGGAAGGCAGCATTGCAGGCTAACCAGAAATGAACAGTTAACTGATGGAGTTCATAAAAAACTGCGCTAGAAATTTACAATCCATGTGTGAGTCCTGGGTGTCTTAGAGAAGCTTTTATGGTAGGAGTCACAAGACCTCACTTGGAACCAGTATCTGTGATGCTGGTGCATCAAAGCTTTGTAAATTGATAACTGATTTGTCTAAGGCATGCCATGAATGACTGTGGTTTATAATAAATGAGTACCTTGTCCAAAAATAGTGTGGCAAAGTTTAGCTTTGTACTACTGAACATACTGTGCTCCAAAGGAGACTGCATTCTGGTGATATATGAAATGGTTTTTGCATATACAGCAGCCAAACAAATTGGCTGCATTTCTAGTTTTGGATCGTAAGGCCATAAACATCAAAAAATATATGAAGGAAGTTAATGACTTTTCAACATATTGTGGCAACAAACCAGCCAATACTACTTTTAACCAGTTTGTAGAATAATGTGTCCTAACTATTCTATGATTCTATGGTTCCTGGCGGCTCACATCAACTCTCCTGCAGAAAAGTTTAACATCAAGGATGTAAACTCCTATGAAATCAAGTTTGAAATACGAAGCCTAAATTACGTGTGAACAGGCAGAAATACTACTGCAGCACAAGGAATAGCTGATATTGGGTGTTCATTCTTTAATATAGAAAAATACAGGCAATTTCCAAAGTAAGAAACTATGTTAGATTTATAGTGGAAGGGTGAGGTGAGCAGATACTTTATGATTATGCAGTATGCAGTGTTAATACTTTTGTACCCATTCAAGTCTTACCAGCTGTTCCACCGGGGGGGGAAATAAAGGCCCTTGGTTATTCTTAAGCAAGCTGCCAATTTTCCACATGGGATTTGATGGCTAAGAAAATTAGGTTTTCCTAGTCTCATGCTGCTGCAAAGAATAACAGTACATTCAGTAACACTAGAAGAAATAAAAATCGATTATTTCTGGTGAAAAAAAAAAAGAGTTTATGTCCTAAATTTTTCTTATAACTAAATATCTTGCTAATGAAACAAATTCCTATCTAATATCTAGCCTCTTGTATTCTGACACTATTGTTTTGAAGGGACACTGCTCATCACATATTTAAAGTTCCTTAACTGTATGGTATACAGGTGCAACTATTTGCACTGACAATTTTGTGAGCATCACAAGAGAAACTATTTGTTCATAAATCAAATACGTATTTCCAACACTCAAGGAAAGATGGATGGAATTTTAAGTGTCAGATATTATAAACTCAGTTTTGGCTGTCTTGGATAGAGGCACCCATCCAAAAAGCACAGATAAGGAGCAAGCAAAGAGAAACCTGCTGGCCTCTAAACCATCTGGAACTGGCACTGTACAAGCCCTTTATCACCTGAGTGGGGCAGGGTCTTTTTCCTCCTAAATCACATTAAAACACAGTTGCCTGATGGAGCCAGAGATGTATTCTGCGTGCATACAACTGGATTCCAAGGCAACACACCCTATCAACTTCTTAAACCAATCTGGCCTGCCTTCTCCCACAGTGAGGGATTCAGATTACCTCTTAACTCCTGTGCCATCACCTCCTTGTTGCTGGTCATGTAACATCTGGCCTGGTATGTGCACTTGAACTGTCACCACACAGCCATATGTTGGTCATTCCCAGACTACCTATTTGTGTATGAACACTCACAGCTGGAACCGAAAAGCTCCTACTTCAATATATATACAGTCATATCGTAATGCTGTCTTGTTATTCTTAGGCTGAGTCTCTCTAATATCTTTTTATAACTTGCTATATCACAGCACCTAGGTATTTGCATGAGATACCAAGGATCCAAATATTTATGCAGAGGGAGGAAAAACCCCATCAGCATCTGTTTGCAGAAGTGAGATGGTGGAAGTAAAGTGTCAGATAATCTCCCAAAAAGATGTCAGCATTTTCAGCTGCCTGACAGATCTGTCTGCCTGAGTGAGAGTAAACAAGAAAATGGCTCAGCTATTTGGACTAAGTTTAAGGCAAAACAAAGAACAAATTATCCATTTCAGATCAGGTCTCCCACTCCAGTTTACAGATGTTCATTTGTGATTTCTTCTGCAAGTCCCTTTGGGAACAATGATCAGTGCACTGTGTGGCTGGCCAGCCTGGTTGAAGTATTGGCAATTCAGAATGAGAAAAATCTCATACAGAAACCAAACCTTCAAACAGCAAAGACACCAGACACACCTTAAAATTCCTTTGCATCTTCAATTCACTGGAAATTAGGGATCGTCCCACTTAAGAAATTTCCATGGAACTGGTGTCTGAATTGATTTGAATTTTAAGTCATTCTCCTGCTTGCATGGAGTTAGTTCAGATTTATGCTGAAGGAAGTGATTAAACCAAACCCAAATATCTTTTCATACAGTCTTGATCTTTATGAGGAAATGACAGAGCTTATCAGGATGGCAGTCTTACCTCTGTAATAATGAAGAAGTCATCACCAGGCTCTCCCTGTACAACAATTTTTTCTCCATCTTCAAACTGGACAGGTTCCAGAGCATCAGCCACTGTCAGCCGCTCCCATTTGTCCAGGGACTCTAAAATATTGAAGATCATAAAGCTTTATTATAAGAAGACTCTAACTTTGGCTGAAGATTTGTATCTAAACTGACAGTTCAGCTGTGCCTGGTTCTGTTATAAAAGAAACATTTCTTTCATCCAGGCACTTTGCACGAACCTCCAGTTGGGAAACATGAATGTATTTATTCATTGTGTCTTAGACTTTAATCACCCAGATAAAAATCTTGAAAGTTGGACATGAAAAGTTGGCTCCAGTTCCCTATGCCTGCAGTCAGATCTGCACTGCCCTGATATTGCAGTGGATTGGAGTAGCCTAGGAGCTGTTCTGGAGATATCAATGATACAGGAGTGCCGAGGTTCTCTTGCCACATCCCACACTAGATGTCAGAACAAGTCCTGCTGTCTCTTTCTCAGAGTTACACTCAGCCTGTTACTGATGGCCTGCTAGATAAGCAATGTGAAAGTGTGAATCTAAAAGATAACTGGTCCCCATGGGTGAGACCATGCACCACTGAAGCCACGGGCAAGATCCTGGTAGCAAGGGTGGCAGTAAGACCAAGGCTCACATGGATGATTGAAGTGTCACCCCCGTTTCACTTGCCAGCAGGATGGTTTACAAAGTTTTTCTTTTGATTCCTCCACTTACAGAGACATGTTATAAAACTTCAAAGTAAACTTCAATAAGAAAAAAATACTGGTGTGTTTTATGAGTAATGGAGCTAACACAGCCTGCTTCCCATGCATGGGGTCCTTATCACTCACCTGCAGCTGCCACAAATCCCTATGATACCTACACAGCAAAACACAGCCTGCAAAAGACAACAAAAGACAGCTCCTCCAGGGCTGCTCACTCTCCCACTGCCTTCCTCCTCCAGGGTCTGCTAAGGGATGGATTTTACCTGCCCTGCCTTCAGGGAGAGGAGGGGGCCAACCTGTCTCTCTCCTCTACTCATTTGCATGAGAATTCAAAGTAATGAATTATACTTGAACTTCTGTACTTTCATCAGATTTGACTGAAAGAAGTGTCAGGTTTAAAAGTTATTAAAAGAAACAGATGCTACAATGATACAACCTTCACTTCCTCAAAAAGCGGGGCTAAAATTCATGTACTAGAGCTCTGCTGGTTCTTACTTATCATGAATTATTAAATTAAGACATGGCTTCTGACACCAGGATTAGATTCTGGGCTGTTCTCTCAGAATCTCATTTCCCCAGTTTGCCAAAAAAATTGCTTAGAAGTATTGTCTGAGGGTGAAAGAGTTGCTCTAAGTTAAAATGCCTTTTTGGTTGAGCTTAGAAGCGCACACTGAATCTGGTAGCAGAATCAGATCAAAGCATGCAGTGCACCAAAGGTAAGTTTTGAGCTGCCTAACAGACATACGTCTCATGGTTTTAGGCCACTTTCTGTTGCTGTTAGGGAAATTATTATTCCTAGCATTTTCCCCGCCTATAATTACTAATGCACTTTCCTGGTGCATTTGTGACCTTTGGTGCAGAAGCGTTAATGTCAAAGACCAAGCCCATATTGTCAATGCAACATTCAAAAAGTGCTCCGTTCAACTAAAAATAAGCATAAAACTCTTTCATGCAGACTAGAGTAGGCTTTTTCATTAAAAAAAAAAGAAAAAAAAAGAACTATGTAATTAACAATGAAAAGAAGAAGTCTCTTGAAACTTCTTCAGTTGGCTTTATGAAAAATTCAGAGCTAATTCTAGATCTAGTCACAAAGTGTCCCTCTTTTGCATACAGGAATTGTACACTACAAACACATTGGTTAATGAGCAACAGAGCATTATAGAGAATATCGTACATGACAAAACTACTAACGTTTTAGCTGGAGAATTAAAATCAAGCATTAAATGAAGTAGACTCTATGCAATTTTTTGCAATTTCCAAGTTGTACATATTAATTCTTGGCTTTACATTTAATTAAAATCCAGAAGAAAGATTTTAAACCATTAGTTTTCTCATACTTTGTTTGGTATACTAACAGCAGCTACTGATAATCTAAAAAATCCTTAGATTATTAAAAAAATATGACTCTTACAATTATATGGGTAGTCACAGACATTAGACAGGCCTTGAAAATGTATATATAAGAAGCAGGCAGAGGTTTTTCCACCAAGAAATCACTGAGTTCTGTCCACATTAGGGCATGAACTGAAGTGGACTCTGCAGTGCTGTGTTGAGATTTCTAAAATAGCTTTTTGTTTCCCAGCTGTCATCTACTTTTTAGACATCTGTAACAGATCCTTACACATTTCACCAAAATTCTCCATGTTCCTGAAATGATGTGTTATTTTGTCCACTGCTTTTCCATCCTTAAAAAAGGTTCAAATCTTGAAGTCCTTCCTCTTTTTTTACTAAGATTCAAAAGCCATACTAGAAACTAGGATATAATTACATTGCAAACCGCATGTTTAAGGAAGCACATCTCTGAATAACCTTTCTACTCTGAAATTGTTTTGAGATGTCTCATTGTTGTAATTGCTCCTCATTAGTGCAGGTGCAGAGATCCTTTTTTCTTTAAATACTCATTGTAATTTGGTATAATTTGTGCTCTTAATTTAGGAAGATTTAAACTTAGCATAAAAGAAGGCATTTAAATGATGAAAACTTCATTAATAAGTGAGCAACATGCTTACTTTAAGCATACAAACATAATTGAAAATTTCATGGATTGTACCTCTCAGAAGTTCAATTATATTTCCACTAAGACACTCTCATATTTCAGGTTACCTCATCTTGAATGGTAAATGAATACTACAAACAAGAAAAGGAAATTGCTTAAGTAGAAATATAAATACTTCAGATAGCAAATGAATCCTGAACTGTTTTTTTCAAAGTAGCCCCGGCAGAAACACGATGTTTCTCCTCCAGAATCAACATTTCATTGTCCTGTCTAACACTGTCCTCCTTATGAGAAGCTTTTGTTCTCCTAATGGTGATTGATTGGTCAGGCATTATGGGTTTGTTGTTTTTCCTACTGAAGGCCATCAAGAACATGTCCAAATTTCGTGGCTATCACATTAATCAAAGGGAAACAAAATCCAAGCCCAAGAAGCTAAACAGATGTTTTAAGAATGTGAGACAGGGGCTGTAAAATATGAAGAAGGAAAAAAAAAAGCAGTCCATTTTGATTTGCAAGGTTACTTTGTTCAGTGCACATAAATACAGTATTCTTGCAGGAAAAAAGCTTCTTACCTGTGACCTGGGAGGACGTAACTAGATTAATGACAAACTCATATCTATGCACTGCTTTCTCCTCCATCCATATGATCTTTACTGCAACAGCAGCTACCAAAAGGTTACCAGTGCATGCCTGCTCCCATATTTAAGGAAAGGTCTGTCCTTTAAACACATAGAATCACAGAAACAGCTAGGCTGGAAAAGACTTTTGAGATCATCAAGTCCAACCGTTATTCCAGGACATGTTCAGTGTATATTAGAGAACAAGAAAAACAAGTTCTAAAAAGGACCCTTTACACTTTTATTCCCTCTGAAACAATGCAACCACAAGACCTTCTGTGTGACCACCACTGCTTTCATCGTGCTATCAAAGACAAAAAATTCATTCTGCCAACGTGTACAACACAGGAACTAAAAGGCAAGTCCAAAGGGCAACTGACCCAAAATGGAGACCTTGCTCAGGAATTCTTCATACATCTTCCGCTTTCTCAGTGTGCTGCCCTGTTATTAAAGGAGAGAGAAAAAGGAGGTAGGACATTACACAAAGTATTTTTGTGATTTCTTCCTACAGCTGCTCTTTTTTTTCCCTCCCTTTCCAAATCTAAAGCATAGCCAGTATAAACAGCCCAAGGCAAATGTTTCCCCATAAAATGTCTGGGCAAGTTGAATTACTGATAAGCAAAGACAGAAGGAATCAAATTCAATGCTGGTGTAATTTCACTGACTTCACTGGTGTTACTGGACACCGTGGATTAACTGTATCCATTATTTACAGGCGCTCATTTTAAATCCAGAGCTTCATCAATTAACTGTTCAGCTAATTCAATATGTATCCTGTTGCCAGTGAGGCCCTGATAGAACGGAATTTACAATGACAAAGTAGGATAAAACTTAAAATGTCCCCCCTCATGGGTCCCATTCTTTTAGGCTAAAACCTCTTTAATGCTACGAGCCTTTATCTGCAAGCCTGGTTTATATTCTGAATAGTGTTACATGCACTGTAACTGGTGAGCAACCAATTCATAGTATTACTTTAACAAGATTTAAGCATTTTGGAGCAGACAATCCATCAGTGTTTACGCAGCTACCAGTACAGTCATTCCCACTCTACTAAGATTTTATTGTGTGATAAATTACTGAGATGCCTTCTGCTTACATAGCGTTTGAGTACCATAGACAAAAACCATAAGTAGCCACTCCAGTATGCATTTTTGAAGGCTATTCAGGTATGGATAAATACTGTGCAGTTTTACCAACATAAAAATGATTCATCCTCAGCTCCTTCTGCAGTGACACAAATGACTTGAAACAAAACCTTCCCAGGTACCAAAGAGGAACTCCAGAGGTTTCCTTGGTACCATGCTGTTTATTCCACAATGTTACATGACAGCCCTCATAGTTTCTGCCCGGGTAGAGTCCCTGTGGATGTTGAAGGCTGCCTGGTGCTTGCTAGTCAGATCTACAAGGGAGGAGCATAGCACAAAGATGATACATTCATCTTCTGAAGAAAGGGGAAATAAGGATTGCATTTGCTCTTAGGCTGGGCAGAGAAGACAATGTTTGCCAGAAGCAAATGTCTGACATAGAAAGAGACACTTCACTATTCCTCCTTCACGTGAGCACTGGTAAGTGCTGGAAAGCAAATGCAGGAAGTGGGGATAGAGGAAGGAAAAGAAGAAATACCTCACCCTCCACTGTGAAAGCATACAGACATGCTCTAAGTATGAAAATGGGAAGGCTGGTATATTCAAGTGCAACACTATAACTAAGAATTAGACATCATCCCTCTTCCTACACACACTGTGCAGGTGCAGCTTGATCCAAGGACCACCAAAGCAAAGTGAATCTTTCCAACAATATCAACAGGCTTTGGCTCCAGCTTCTGACTGCAGCACCTGCAGAAGCTGCTGGATACTCTCCTCTGGGACAACTCCCATTTGCATCCCTCTCCTGGGGCCACCCCTGCCCCGAAACAGCAACAGCACCTTCAAGAGCTGCCACTCTTTCCAAGTATCTCTGCATCAGCAGCAGCAGCACTCACTACTGAGCTCTCCTCCTTCGCACCCCATTCATAATTTCCGACTCCGGCGACGACAGTTCTCCCCTCAGTGATAGCATCGGTAACCCTTCTCTGACCTCTCTGTCTGACAAACCTGGTTCTCAACCTCGGGAGCCCCCGAAAGCATTTGAAGTGCCAGAAAGGAAAAAACACCCAAGAACTTCAAACGGAGGAGGCTGCGCAAACCATGCCAGATCCTGACAGCTTTCTGCAAGACAGAGCACGGAAAACCGGACACTGCGCAGTTGTTGCTTTCCTCCCTGCAATCGAGTGGAAACGAGACCAGCAAAATTGACAGCTGTGGAAAACCAGACCGGTGGTTTAGTTTGATGGGCTGGGGCACCCAAGGACAGATGTGGAAAATGCTTTTTAAATGACTTGTGGATACAGATGAATTTTAAGAAGCAGTAATCAGTAGCCGTAAGTGACACCTGACCACAACTCTGAGTATTTAGAGATGCAGACAAGACCCAGGCAGGCAGGAATTGAAGGCATCCCGTCTGGCCCAGAGAGCAAGAGCCCATCACTCCTAGAGAAAAATGGGTGTGTTACATTTTGGCTAAAATAAGCTAGGGCAGTGGTACAGAATCCACCATGAAGACAAGTGCAAAAGCAAAACTGAAGTGGAAAAAATTAATTATATGTGCTATTATCATTTATTTTGTATTGGGATAGTAGAACCTCAGTGAGACTCCACTTAATGCATAGCTACACTGCCATGCCTCAGAATGATACCACAAAGGTAGGGGAGAACAAGAGCCTAGGAAAGAACTAACAGTTGAGGCTTAGGAGTCCCATTTCATAGCACATGTAGTGAAACCCAAGGTGACCCAACTGATGGCTCATGACTCAACCTGCAGTATGGCTCCATCCAACCCTCCACCTCTCCTGAAGGAGGGAGATAACAGCCTCCAGGGTGGCATGAGCCACCCGACAGTAGAGCTTCACCTAAGGGTGCCCAGGCAGGCACAGAAGCTTTCTCTGCATTTTCAGAGCAGACAAGGCTGGATCCCAATAGGCACAACCATATCCCAATTTCTCTTCCAGAAAGAACCAGCTTGGCTCACTCTCATGAACATTGTTTTCACATCAATGTGTTTTCCTGCTCAAGCTTTCACAAGCAGAGTGAGAGGAAGAGATTCTGAGAGAACACTAATGTAAGCTAAAAACAGCACAGCAGAACTCTTATAAACAACCAAAGTATGTGCTTATTTCCTTGGTACTAATAATTTTTAGTTCCCCATGAAATAGAAGGAGAACATGCCTAATTCCCACCTTCCTTGGTCAGCCTAATATTCCCCTTTCATCCCTTCCCATAGGCATTATGTCACCTCTGACTCCTGATTTCTTTTTTATACTTGCTTTATTTGGTCTAGTTGCTTTACCCAACTTGTGAGGCCACAGGTAGGAAAACCATCATAATCTCTACTCCTACCTTTTAAGTCACTTCTGCAGAACTGTCATATGTCCTGGGACATGTGCTAAGTCTGTTTTCATGCAACATTTTCACGGATCTTCTAGAAGCAACAACAAATCAGACAGTAACAATATCTGCAGAATAGGAGATAGTATGAAAGCTTGCCAGAACAGGAAAATACAAGAAAGGATTTGGAGACATTAAAAATGGGAGTAGGAAATAATAGAATGGGATTCCATTTGGAAAATACAGCTAAGAAACGCAAAGAAAAAAAATCCAAAGCACAGATGTTTGATGAAAGGAAGAAGACTGGAGAGTTGTAAAGGTGAGAGTTAAAGACAGTAGATGAGAGCTGGTTTGCAGCATTAGACTGCAACAAGAATACAGCCAAGGCTATTTTGGTCATACACTCAGACATCATCTAGGAATGAAGTTTAGAGGCTTCATCTCCATGGCTCAGATGTGAGATGGTGCCTGACATGCTACACTCTATTTTGGTACCTCGTCTCCAGAAAAGTGTTCCTAAACCAAACAAAGCCTGAAAAATGCTAAAACACTTGGCAAGGGCTGATAAGGAAGGAGCATAACAAATTCAGCCTGTAGATGCTAGCCCAACAGTAGGATCATAGGTATGGCATCCTCATAGCTGGCATGCATTGTTGCAAGGGTTTTAAGTAGACAGTGATAATCATCTACAGATAGATGACAGAAGGAGAAGGCAATTTGGTACAGCATAACTTGACACAACTCAAAGTAATAGGAGAAAATTAAGAAAATCTAATTTAAGTTCAATATGAAAGAAATTTTCCCTACGTAGGAATTATTCTCTTGCAGAAAAGTTTCCCAAGGGAAGCGGTAGAACTCTTACTGCTTGAGCCAGATAAAAACAATAGTAAATGTAAATGAATAATTCTGCACTGGCAGGGTTCTTGATGGCATGTTTTAAAAAGTCTTTACTAATTCTCATTTTTATAACCTATTAATATCTTATTTCAATAGTCACTGCTTCTCCCTCTCCCCCCGTTCCTTTGTTCACTTTCTCCCTGGTTCTGAGCTGTCATGAACAAGCTCATCTTCTTAAAGACAGTGGTTTCCGCTAACTAGGAAGACTTGTTAATATTCTAAGCTGCAGTGCTCCTCCCTGAAACAGTCCCAAGGAGAAACGAGATCACTTGCATGTGCCAAATACACCC
Organism: Ara ararauna; assembly: GCA_028858755.1. Taxonomy (NCBI): domain Eukaryota; kingdom Metazoa; phylum Chordata; class Aves; order Psittaciformes; family Psittacidae; genus Ara; species Ara ararauna. The sequence continues at coordinate 7,072,158 of CM054380.1, read as the reverse complement.
AGAAAAGAGCTCAAACCCAGTTTTAGGGACACTTAAAAATGCAGCAAGCTCTACGCTTAGCTTAAGCAATACACAGGCTAGGAAAAATGAATGGCCCACAGATTAGAACAGGTCTTGCTGAATAGGACTGTTGCATTTCTTTTCCAGCTGCTCCTTCTTCACTTCCCCTGATTTCTTCCAGTTTTTCTTCCCATTCCTCCAGTTCAGTCTTTGTCTTTATTCTCTTCTGCCTGCCTCTTGCTTTGCCCCTCCAGCACTCTTTATGTCTGCTTTCTTGCTTCAATTTTACAGATAGAATTGATCAGGTCCTTCCTAGAAACCCCCACCTTCTCTAAGAAGCCAAATGGCTACCGAAAGGCAAAGCACAGCCTAAGTTTCAAATAAAAAAGTTCTGGCAGGAGGAGCCAGAATGGCCTCCTGGAGTGCTCCAGCCCATTTAATCCCTGCATAAACCTGACACTGAATGATGTTTTGGGTGTATATTCTTATAGGAGCATGAAAGAGTCACCATGCATACTGGCCATGAAAACAAAAGAGCCGACAAGATCCTGGTGCTGTATCGCACAGAAGTTGGATTGATTGCAGGTTTCGGATTGGCTTTAAGTTTTGGCCACCACGCAACCTACATTCTATGGCAACACGAAGTCCTTCTTAATATATAATAGTATAAAGAAAATGAGGCATGACATTAGCAACTAACTAACTTGATTTGTCACGACTTACATCCCAATATTACAACTCATTTCTGCAAAGAAGTCTACCAAATAGGCAAAAAGTATTGTATCCCATACAACTCTGCTCTCAGAGCCAGGTATCCCAGATCATGGGAACAAGAGGATAGTTAAATCATTCTGAATCAAGCCTTCTTAAAAAGAAATTGAAAGAAATTAATACTTCAAATTTCCTCAGTCTGGGAACTGAATTGTCAGGGGGATCAATCTGATGTTGGGAAACAGACATTTACTGCTCTGGTATTTGTGGTATTTGCTATATTTAGAATACAAATATTGTACTACCCTGGGATGTTCCCCACTTTGTGATGCTCTTGAATCCCAACTGCAAAGAAGAGAGCAGCAACATTTTACCAACTGAATTACACGAGAATCCTATGGCAAAAATTCCTTCGCCTCTCTCCCAGAGGAATGTAAGTAAATAAATATAGAATATATACATAAGTGTGTGTGTGTGCACAGAGAACATACACATACAAAAATCTGCAACAGAGTGAAAAGTATGCAGCTCAGAACAGATAATTGTATGAAATAAACGGAACACACAGATGGACAGATAATGTGTGAATGTGCTTGGGAAGGGAACGTGTTCAAGTGGGTTTTTGTAATCCATCTAGTACAATGAATTTCATGGTATAACAATTTGTCAAGGACTCCAGTGAAAGCCAAGCAATTTCACTGCAAATCCTGACAAAAGGAAGTATTCCAGCATTTACAATCATCACAGCTGCTAAAACAAACTTGAATGTGACCTTCAAGCCATCAGGGTACCTAAACTGAGACAATGAAATATAAAGAAATATATCTGTTTTAACAAACTTCCTTTGGGACAGACCAAATAATAAATGGATGACAAGTGTAACTAAAAGCCAGCAGGAACTTTTTGCATCAGGCTTTGTCCATTCATAAAAAAAAGACAAACTCCCAACCTCCTGGGATGCATTTTATTCATACCATAAACCAGTCAGGAGCAATGAGACACGTATGTGGGGAAAAGGCACTATGCAGAAATGAAACTAGAAATTACTAAATGCAAAGTAAAGAATCAAAACAGAGCCTGCAAGGAGAAATGAGGTAGAGAGTCAAGTGGCTCATGACAGGATAAAATCTTTTTGGCAAGTGTGGATCTGAAGGCATGATTTGCAAATAAATATTTACAATGTGAATAAAATTTCAACACTAGACTGAGAAAAACATAGGGCTGGTCATGGCCAGGAAGGAATGCAGATGAAAGAAAAAAATAACTTGGGTTATGGAGGGGCTTTATCTAACTACAGAAAAAAACCCATCAACCCATATCTTTGGAAGAAAAAGGTCACTGATCCCCTGGACAAAAGTATTTGCAAACAGAAAAAGCAAAAGAGAAACCCACTCACTCTCAAATTTTAAAACCATCTTAAATGATGTATCTCAAAAGATATCTTAAACATTAATATCTCTTATTTAAAGGGAGAAGCCTTTCTACATCCAGAATATCTAGCAGCTCTCTAGAAGCAAAAGCTTAGTGGCTAAATGTCAGGAAACCATATTTCTGTGACTTGAAAGGCAGCTACTACTACATTTTGAAACTGAGTACAGCAAAACCAGCCATATAATGGTGGAGTTAGCTTCAAGTATGAAATGAAGCCACTGAAACATGATGTAATTAATTCTTAGGCTTGAGGAAATGTGCAGAAAGACACTGTAACCTGCCCTCACATGAATGCACTAAGACAGGTGTCTCATTTCACCTACAGCAAAGAAATTATCCACACTGCACCTACAAATATACGAAAAGATGACAGAATTCATGTAGTCTGGATGGGTAAATTGCATTTACTGTGGACAGCACTTAAAATTAGACATTTTCTATACCTGAAGCAATTAATTCACTATGCTACCTGAAAAATTTCCTAAGTATGAAGAATGCTACAATTACACTGTCTGGGTATCTAATGTAATGCAATAGACCACCAATTTTTAATGACCTCAACTGAAAAAAAACACAAGAGGGAGAGAAAACACCTCCGTGTAAAGTTAAAGGTCTCATCAACTGCAGGAACTGAGCTTGCTAGGAAATACACAGGAGTCACTGGTTCAGAGAATATGTAAATTAATTTGAAAAGCACTTAGCACTGCACTAGAATGTATATACTAGAAGTATATCCATAATATTCAAGTTGCATGCATAGGTAAAGCTAGCAGTAAAAACACAGTCTTTCCCACTTGGGACTTTAAGCCCTTTTAGTAATATATCGTCTCTGCATCAAATATTCACTTCTGAAGGCTGCTATCAGATGGTAATGGACACATGACCAAACCTGAAAGCTCCCAGTGTTGCATGATGTTAGGTTCCACTATTTTCATCAACGCTTAAAACTGAAATTACCTCTAGGCTATGATGACTGTGAATCTGCCCTTCAATTCTTTAGTAGCAAGGTTACAGGCAGCTGTAAAAAACTATGCTTAAAAAAACGAGGAGTATGTGTCTTGCCCCAACATTTATTGCTCCTACATTCCTTCTCTTTTATACCTTGGGTTTCTTCCTTGCAGCATGCAGGTTCATTCATCAGACTAGTTATTCCACACACCCCTCCACTGCATCTGTGCAGGACATGGGACAAATAAGCTGCGTGTGTCTCTTAAGTCTGTTAGGGAATTCTCATACTCTCTGTTTAAGAAATACCTTGCAGAAAGGTCTCAGTTACTACTGCCTGCTTTCCTGCAGTGGGAAGCATTCAAAACTATTCATCCTGCTTATCCACAAGACAGAAGACAGTACACTTCACTGTATTTTGTCTTGGAGCGATCAGCCTGAATATTTTGGGATGGAGTAAAATCAATCCAACTTACTCTCCTATATGTCAGTGTGATGTTCGTTTATGTGATACAGAACTCAACCTATGAAATACAGACTGAAAACCAGCCATGCTTCATACAGACATCCAGCAGTTATCACACGGCATAAATAAAGATCACTCTAACACTCTATTGCTTAAGAACTAATCATTTAAGTGTGAAATCTACTCAATTCTTCTGCTGTTTGCTATGTTATCCATGATATCTACTAGAAATACAGATGATTTCAAAATGCATACTCCTTTATCTTTCTCAGAGCAGTGTAATTTCCTTCAGATCAGAATGAAACAACGCAGCTTTTGGAGACAAGTCTTATTGAGAAAGAAGCTTTACACAGAGATACGTCTGTTAATTATCAAAATGAAACGACAATTTTATGGAGAAGGAAGATATGCACACAGACATTGGAAACAAGCTCATTAAAAAAGTTACAATGTTTCTAAAGTTAATTATCTAACAAAGTTTCCATTATAAACTAACAACTCAAGAACCAACAACAAATCCATAACCCAGAGCAGACCCCAAGTGCCCAGAAGGTCTGTTGAGCTTTGCTGCAGAGATGAGGGAGTTTGAAAAGAGCACAGCAACGAATCATTAGCAGCTACCATCCCACGATACGTGTGGTGTGTACTGGCTAATGAAGATGGATGGCACAATCCAACCAAGACTTTTTTGTAGGGGAGATGTATCTACCTTGTATTGCTTGCCTTGAAGAGTATAATACAAGTCCAGACAAAGACTTCAAAAGCAAGGGGTAGGGCTGAAAAACATTCTGAGGTTCATGATAAGAAGATTTGCACAGCTTCAGTGGGTAACGGAGGCCTCCTGAGGTTTTCATTCATGTATAGCAGTTACATATAATGCTATTCAATTGCATTTCTGACTCAGCATCTTTCTGCTGAATCTTGTCCCTTTTTCCTCCAGTTCACTTAATTTAGTTATCCAATGTTATTGTCATGTCCTCTCTCTTTTATGTAGGAACACACACTACACAACCTTCTATCATCAATGTACTCTGAACAGAGAACAGAAGTGCTGGCACTACAAAAGAAAGTAAAAAATATAAACTCCATAAACAAGCCTTTCTCCATAAACTTACCATTAAAATGCGTCTGTAGCTGTCTCTGTCGATGCCCCAGAGCTTGAGATCTGTCTTGGCCTTGACGGTGGCAGCCCGGGGTGTTCCATAGATCAATGCCAGTTCCCCAAAGCTGCCTCCTTCTCCAATGCTCGTGACCCACTCTCCGTTGACATAAACCTACCATGGCACAAAACAAATTTGGGGACTTGCAGTTTTCCTCCTACTGCCAGTTACCTAAAAAGCAATTAGTAATTTCCTTTCTAATCGTCAATGCTGGAGACACAGAAGGAAAACAAGAGTGTAACAGCTTCCGCAGTTAGTCCCCAAAGAGGGCAATAACCTGCTTTGTGGACAGAATTTCAAGTTGTCTTGCTTCAGTACAATGACTGTATTTACTCTCTCAGTTTTCAGTTCCCATGGTTAACTGGCATCATGTTTTCCCTCTTGTGTTCAAGGCTCAGAGTCAGCATGCAGAACTGTCACAACTTTGGCTTTTTATTAACATTGTCAAACTTGAAAGGAAGGAGATTTGTTGACATAAATAATGAGGTTTGCTGAAAAACACCATGTCCATGAAATGTAAAACAGTTAAATCAGGGAAATATCTTTTGAAAAGGAACATTTTTGTCTTCCCTAAGCCTCCAATAATAATTTAAATACAATGATTGAGATCTCTTTCTACCTTAGTGAAAACTATGAAGTGCTTTGGACTTGAGAAGCTATATATAAAATTACCCTCTGTCTTTAACATCAGCTCTACAAAACTTATGAAGCAGTATCTGACCCACAGCCTATATAGATAACATATCCTCTCAAAATACGCTCTGGATCGATACCACTACCACTATTTTTCCAGGATGATGTCTAATTTGAGAAGAATTCCTACACTTCAGCGCTATGTAATACCTTCACTGGAGAAAGGGAGACTCATGCTGGTGCCTTCCACTGGGCTGCATTTTCTTCACTATTCATGGACAGTACAGCTCATGAGCCATAACAGTGTATTCAAAGACTGGTATGGATTGTGTATTCTGCAGTTTGCTTGTAGGCTTGCTGTAATAAACCTACACATAAACCCTCGTCATTCTGTTAATGTGTCCGTGAGTTTAGCGGGTAGGAAGAACTGTGTGCATTTACCCAGTGCAGAATATATCCCAATCTGTAACAAACTGATAACAGCAGAAATCAACCAGAACGATTTTCATTTGTTTGGAAGCTCTGTGAAGAAAATACTGTGAAGAAAATACACAGGTATTCTCATCCTAAGCAGAAGCCTATTACCAATTACTGAGTAACAGACTAGCACGTCTTATACATGAATTAGAGCTGCGCTCAAGCTGCGCATGAGAAAAGACAGTGACCAAACTAAATGAATTGGGGTCAAAATTCAACAAACTGTCAGTATTAATTTTACTTCTATCTTCATTTGATGATGAAAAGGTGTATTACAAACTACAGCTGGAATCAATCCCAATTTATCTTAGCAATTTTCAATTAAGATCTGATCCAGCTTCTACTGAGGTCAATGAAATGCTGCCTCAGTAGGAGAAGGATGAGGCCACAGAGCAGTTCAGCTGATCAAGAGACCACTTGGGTATCAGCTGAAAAGCAGCAGTATCAGCATCACTGCTGAACTCCAGGCAGTGCTGTGGCTCTTGGTGTTCCTGGAGCATCTGGGATCAAAGGGCTAAAATTAAGGGTAAAAATAATCCCAAACAGACAGGTGGTAGCAGGCTGCCAAGAAAGAACTAAAGCCACAAAAGCTATAGCTTCATTTCTTCACCACAACAGAAGGAATGTCACATTGGAGAATACCACACAATAGAATAACAGTGTTTCCTTTCAAACTTTCACACTCACCACAGAAAGAAAATCTCACAGAACACTGAATCTACTTTCGATTCTCCTCATGATGAAAAAAATGAAAGCAAAAAAAGAACTTTTTAAAAATCCAGGCAAACCCAAGCACTTTTCTGGTGAAAAAAGCAGGTAATACTGTGACTCCTGGATCTATTTCTGTGAGACAAGCAGGAGAGATGGATGAATAAAATCTGGATTCTGAAAGGCTTGCAACATAGTGACAATGTATGAAACATTTAACACTCAGTTAATCCATTGAAAAACTGTCCAGATGCCCATCTGAAAGTTGGGATAGCCTCTTTCTGTAAGGATTTCACTGGCAGGAGTATGGGTTTGCTACAGTACAGTAATTCCTGTCCTCAGGAGGTGATGTGCAAAATATAGTAATTCAGGTAAGTTTTGGACCACATCCTGAATGTCAACTGACATTGCATCCTTGACTCTTTTTCAGCACACCAAAAATACACGTGTTTCTATATGCACCTTTCTTGAAAAGCACAGGTTTTCTTACTGCAGAAGGGTCTGAATTGTAAGTGGGAAATAAACTTATTCCAACATGTATTTTTTAAGCAATAAGCATTTCTTTTAAAGCTGTATTCATGATAAGACTGCAGCCCAGAGAGGGACATTACACTGGTAAAACTGACAGTAGAGCAAGTGAAGGATGGACATATACTGTTGCATGGTCATTACAGAGAGAGGCGCCTACTAAACTGCTCTAAGACTTCTTTAATTTTGCTGTCGTACCTGACTAGACTCTCCAAAACATGTTTGACATCTCTCCTGTAAACAGTTTACGCAAACAGCCATTCCTCCACCCTAAGGGTGTAAGGTTTAAGGGACTCAGAGGTGAAACCAAATCACTGATCTGACAGTCTCTGTGCCCAGCATTCACTCCCCCAATAAAAATGCCATTTCCAATATCAATCGCCAAAAGAGAAAACATCTTGAGAGCAAGTTTTGTTTTCTAGGGGCAAAACCATTGCACTTCATTATCTGAAAAGGCCTAAGTCAACTTTTGTCTTCATTATGAAGTTAAAGAGTATTGATGTCACATTAAAAAGCCATTTTGCCCTTTAACAGAGTTCAGCTCCACTATGAATCCCTTTAAAATAGGTTTTAAAAAAAGAAGTAGAAAGGAAAGTAGCTCTGTTTGTAAGGTGTGGGAAGTAAAGCTATTTTAGGCTCAGAACAGCTTATGAAAGCCAATGTTATATGGCAGCAGCTCAGATGATCTCCTTCTTTACCCTAGAAAATGCTGGGCTGAGGTTTTGGCTCAGGCAGTTTTAGGCATTTGTGAGCTCTCAGAAAGCGGTGAGGACATAAGTGAACTATTTCTAATTGTTACCTAACCTGCCGATCACTGCTCCATAGGAGTTGGAACCTTCTTTTGTGCAGCTGAAGAAGAATGTACAACTGCAGATGCCCAAATATGACCAAGACATCAGGACCACCTTCTTTCCACAGATCAAAAGTACTTCAGATTGCTATTGTTTTCTAGCATGTAGTATGAGCCCTGCAATTTTTGTGGGCTTGAAAATCACACACCTTGGTTCATTTCATTATTCTGGGGAGAGGCAAATGGGAAAAGTCTCCTGTGAACATCAGCAGTTTCTTTCTTCATGAGCTGTGAAATACATAGGCACTAACTGGGAGAGAAAATGCAATGAATCACACAATGCTCAATGCAGCAAGAATGCCTCCTGGCCTCACTTATCTTGGCGTTGTCTAGAGAAGCAGAAGCAGAAAGTAACCTTACCAGGAGCAGTAATATATCCATTTTACTTTGAAGCTATGATATGAACATCTATCTCTGAGCTTGACTGGAGTGAATTTACCTTTAATTTTGTATTTTGATTTCAAGTTAACTTTAAGCTTTTGGGCTTGTTTGGTTTTTTTTTTTTTGCTGCCACTTTGTGATCTATGTGGACAATCTAATTTGTTCCAGGCATTGCAACTTTCAGATCTTAAATTCCTTTCCTCAGATCTGTTTGTAATAATTTGTGCGTTGTGTCTTGTCAAGCCTTAATATTTGTTAGCAAAAAATGACGATGAGGTTTATTTATTCTTGGAAATATAAGCAAGCCTGAGACATGAAGGTTATTTATATGTGGGTAGTTTTCTCAAATAAAGCCAGTGCTTTATTTGTAGGATGAATTTGCTTTTCTTAAATATAAATATATGAACTTGGAGACTGCCTTGAGAATCCTTAAAAATTCAAGCTGAAAACCTCTAAACTTTAAAAGGTTCTGTTTCAAATTTCAAAAAGCATCCTTCTGAAATTAGAAAGATCATTAATGCTGGGAGAATTTAAACCAAAAGCAATCTATGAAATCTAACCATACAGTATACCTACTTCTAAAATCCAACAGCATTCTCACATAAACCACCATTTAATTTTCATCTTTGTACACACAAATTAGACAGTTTGTATTTATGAATAAGGGCTTCAAGAAGATTTGACCTACAATCAAAAGATAATCTTATCTATTGTCCACAATATTCAAGTATAGCTCCACATACAGATTTATATAGTAAATACAGAACCTAGTTAAGAGAAAATACTGAAAAGTTTTCATATTGATTTTCACCATACTATAGTTTGGCTGCTGTTGTTTTACAAGAAGAAAACCTGAGAATGACTGTAGAGAAAGTTGCTGTGACATTAAATGGAATGGGAAGTTGTTGAGTCTAAAAAAACCCTACATCTGTTTTAAAAGGATAGTTGACGGTGCTTTTTAAAGTAAAAAATGTGAGGTTGTAAGATTAAAATAATAAACAGGAAGTCATTTTTATATTTAGAAATATGGATTAGAGATTTTTGCAAGACATACTTTAGCAGGTACTTTCAACATCTTTACTGGAAACTATAATTTATGCTCTGCCAGCTACTCTTTGGCATACATTCACATTTGTCTGAGCAGAAAAGCTTCCAGTAGACAACTGACCTCTAAGACTTCAAGTCTCATGCCATCATCCACCTAGTATAAACTTCACCCACTTGCAGGGACAGGTCATCAGTTAACAATTCTCATGAAGCCTGAAGTGCTAATGAGGAAGAGACTGTGACTGACAACGCTCTAATGTCCTTTCCCATCCAGTGCCAGCTTTGGTCAAAGTATACCTGGTCTGTAGTACCCAGCAAGAGAGGAAAAAGCCAGGTTCTCCAAGACCCACCTCTTACGGATTTCTGAATCTTTCTTTTACATATGAAAATTTGTGCCCTTCTCCCTTTGCCCATAGTCTTCTCGGCTGTTCACAGTAACACCAAGAAGAAAAGTTACAGATACTTTATTCTATGCTAATGAGGTTTATTTCTACCCTAAGAAAGTGTTGAGGATAATGTAATATATTTAAAAATATTTTATTGTAATCTAATTTGACTTAGATTATTTTTAAGGGAAAATATTAGAATGCCCTTACTTACTCTTTGGGGTGCCTATGCCAAAACTCTAACAGTAAAGTACTTCTAAATGTTGCATCTTTTTAAACTCAAAACACCAACCACGGATGTTATTATTCTGGCTTCATCGGTGGTTTCTGTTTGGTTTTGGTTGCTTGCTTGACTGATTATGTTTTATTTTTTTCAGTTTTGCCACGACTTTATTCCAGTGGTTGGGAATTTTATGGTGGCAACATCCTTCACGTGCATCTTTGCATGCTGTATGGAAAACCCAGGTGCTTATGAGTGATGATGTGTTCAGAGTACATTGCTCCTTGAATCTACCAGTCCTGGAATACCTACCACTTCTGTGGAAATCAGGTAAATGATGAAGGCAGATAACCTGGCCAGGGGTTAACAGTCTCCATGCATATGCCAACACCAGCTGAAGTAGGCAGAAAATGGCTTGAGGCTTTAAGTCCCAGGGTCAATTGCCTACTCTCCAAATTGCTTTTTTCATGAGGAAGGGTGGAAGCATGCCAGAAAAGTATCTGGCAAGGCTTAAATGAACTGCAGCTCACTTACTAGTGGTCTGAATTTTCTTCAGACAATAAGGATTTTAGCACTGCTGCCCAGAAAATGGAAGAACCCTTCTTGGGAGCACTAGATACAGTGTAGTAGCGCACACCCATGGGGTCTGAGAGCTGCTGCCTTACACAGGAGCAAGTTATCCTGCATTAGCTGCCCTGATGCAGAATATACTCTGGGGGGGGAAAAATGGGCTCTCCTCACTGTAGCTTCCCAGCAAAGGCAGTTAATGTAAGTATCTTCTGTAGCTACCTAGGTGTAGCTGCAACTTGGTCCTGGATGAGCAGACATTTCTTGTGTCTTCCACAAAATCTTGCAAAGGAATTCAGCATGTGTTTTGGCTGAAGATGTGGAAAAACCTTAGGAAGAAGAGAGCACCTAGCTGAGGAGATGGCCAGAAGAGTGCAGCAGGATGAAGAAAGTGGGATGCTGAAGTGGGACAGCATGAGAGCTGGTCACGTAAGAGTTTTGCAAAACTTAGAGGGTCAGGAGCTTTGCTTGGCCCTGGAATAAGCTCAGTCCAAATGACATCTCTTAAGCCTTGTGAGGATGTATTTGTCCCACAGGTCATGTCAGAAAACTCTTCATATGTGTGCCTGAGAAGTGTCAGGATGATGTTATTGTACATCTGTCCATTTTAATCTGTCCTAGCAGCTATAAGCTATTTTAGCAATTAGGTGATCATGGATTGAGAATGCTTATGAAATCTACTCAAAGAAACCCAGTTATTTCATTCACTCCTTAGGAAATCTGCTGTTGCAAGTCTCAAAGACTAGGCAGAAAAATTGTGTACCTTATATCATATATAAATGACTAGAGGCCTGCAAACTACTTGGAATACAAAAAACCCAAAACCAAGTCTTCAACTCTGATAAATTAAAACAAAGCTGTGCACTATGCTCTTTGCCTAACAAAAAAGTGAGTCCCACCGAAATCATCAGAATTGCTCATGTGCTTAAAGGAGGACTGGTGCTTTGCTTGGTCTGGGATAATATTTTCAAAACCATCTATACAGCTTCAGAGCCAACATGGAATTGCAATGCAGTGACTCTGAGGCCATTTAGTCACTGTGGCAGTTTTTCAAATGTTATGCCAGATCCTATCTCAGAAGCTGCACAGATCCCTGAATTGTTCTGGGAAATAGAAGAGTATTCTGCAAAAGATTTTCATGAACTCAAAAAAACCATCAATAAAAATTATATGTCTCTTCTTGGGCCATTTATTGTCAAGATTATTTATGAAAAGATTTCAACTTTCCATAAAACCATGGAGAACCTCTGAAACACAACTAACATGATGCAGTAAAGGTGTTTCTTAGTAGGTGCCATGGTATACCTGGGAAGAGAACTACGATACTACCTTACTGACAGAAAGCACAGTAACTAAAAAAGTCCTTCTCAACATTTGACAAGCCATGACCACCTCGGCCATTAGTGGCAACCACCAGTTACAGAAAATGCACAGACCACCTTGGGCAATGGTTTTACAAGCAGAACAAAGCTGAAGAGGCCACGGACATTTATTTGCTGCATTTTGTCACTGCTTTGCAAGAGCAATATGTGCATATGGAAGATTATATTTTTTGCAATTAATTACAAATGTTTCGTAGACTGCTTTCTGATGTCATCCAGTCCCCCACTATCCCTAAGCCAAATGCTGAAGAAAGCTTTCCTAAAGGTTTTGAGGGAGTACAAACTAATTTTAAATAGGATTAATCTGTAACTTCAACGTATGCTTGTGGGTCTGATTCAAAGCCAGTGAACTCATTAAGCTCAGTATCAGGCCCTAAACAATTATTTTAAAACTAAATTTTAGCACTGTTCTATAAATATTGCTCTTTTATTTTCTGGCCCTGTGGATGTGGCAATGTTTGCTATTGAGAGGTATGCCTGATAGGAACAGTGAGTCAGACGGATTTCCTGCGGAGCAACTTTCAGAGGCAGAGGCAGCATGTGAGGTTTCTCAATTCCCAACAATACCAATTAGATGGTCTCCTGACACAGACTGCTAAAAAAAAATAACTTTCACTAAAATAACTGTATGCCTCCTGCCCGGATTTAAAATAAATCACTTTCTTCTTTAAATTTGCCAAACAAAACTCATCTGGGCATCTGAAGAGCAATGTTGCTAATGAGCAAGCCTGCTCTATCCAACAACTGTGGATAGGTGAAGATGTGTGTAGAAAATTCAGTCAAACTGGAAACTTGCAGCAAAAGTGCAAAAGGCTGAGTTTCACATGGGATAAAAATGATAAGAGGTGAACAGACTTTCTGGAAGGCTGGTTCTGAAAAGAAGCTTCTTTTCAAAGACTTGCTGATTAAACCACTGCATACTCCTGTAAACATTTTGTGGTCTAACAGATCACTTTACACTTAGAATAATCCCTGCTTTATTAATATGCTTCATTGTTCATACATTTGGACCTAATTTTAAAAGCAAATGGAGGTTTATAAGATGAAACTCGCTGCCTGAGGCTGTATCTCAATTTGGGAAAAAAACAAACAACATGTGAGCTAAGCTAACTGATTAAAGAAAATATTTTCCTTATGGTTGATCTGAACCCTCGGGTGCATTCCAGCATGGTGGCCTGCTCTGCCAAAGACTGCACACCTCCAGGTGTGGTTAGGGTTCTGAAGATGTCATTTGCTTGGGTTTGACACCATATTTTCCTGCTTGGAATGGACAAATAAGGTAGGATGTAAAACACGCCAATTATAAAATTATGCACAAATGACTTAACAAAAGCAAAGTAATGAAATCAATCCTGTGAAATCTATTTCAAGAAGAAAGGAGACAGAACCACAGCACATGGCCAGATCAAGCTGTGTTCCAAAGCATACAATTTTATTCTGAACCTTCAAAATAAATACTATACTGTAAGAGTTAACTTACATCCACCTCGCCTTGGTCAATCACATAGAAGTTGTCTCCTTCATCACCTGGAAGCAGAATACAGAAGGTGATTGTTTCCTGAAGGCCTGCTGAACTATTCAATAATTTCCCATCTCCATATTTAATCCTGTACATATTTGCACAGGTTTGTATACCAGATTACTTATAGAGAGAAACATCCTTGCCCATTTACCTTCTTATATAAAAACATCACTACAATTTCTTCCTATTAGTATCTTTCAATTGCATTAATTTATCTCTCTCGATTGATTCAACACTTCATTCAGTGTAAACACACAAGAGGCTTTAATATAGCCTGAGGATAATGAAGTCCTCCACAACATGCTGCAGGCATGCAGGTAAGTTGCCAAGTGCGATAACTACGATACGACAAAATGAGGTGTTGAATATTCCCAACAACCCTAAAATATTTTCCAACTCTTATTACTGTCAGCTAGCCTGTGCCACCCTTATGCATTCTGAGCTGTGGTTTACTTCCTGACTATCTTCAGTTAAGGAATGAACATTTTAATTTTAAGTGCTATTTATCTACATTTAATTGTAGCAGAGACCTACCACTGTGGTTTTGTAGGAGACCTCTGCACATGTAGCAAAAGACCTGCATCCATGAACTAATGATATAGCTGCACACTTGGATGCTTTCAAAATATGGTTATTTTTCCCATTAAGCAAAGACGGTGAAACGTCAAATGGAGAGATGTGAATTGTACAAACTTAGCAAACACATGAGGAAAAAAATGAGAGGAAGAATTACCCTGTTGTATGACTGTTTCTCCTGCGATGTGTGTGACGGGGAACATGGCATCAAATATGTCACTGGGAAAAAAAAGAAACATTTATTAATAAATCAGACATACTTCTTATCTAGCCAGTGGACCTTTATTGTTTCATTTAGCATTCATTAACAGATTTTGCAGAAACAGAAAAGGAAAATGTTAGTTGTAACTGGAAAATGAGCCCCTGCTTGGCAATAAATCAAAATAACTAGTTAGGCACAAGCTGTGGCTTAAAACTAAGCGAGACCGTGATTCAGTGCATTCTATTTTGAAAGAACTCATGAATTATATGCATATAGGCCACTTCTCATAGCACTAAACAAACTAGCCAGCCCGAGTATTTTACTGTCCAAGGAGACAGATTTCAGGTTTGCAGCTGCAATCGGTATGTGTCACAGCAGTAATTGCTAGATGCCTAAACGGGAGCTCTCTTCTTCTGAACATCTGGCCTCGCATTTACAAGCAAAACCTGTTCCACAATACAGAGCACATTTGGAAAGGTAGATGGCTCTAAATTAATATAGCATAAGAGCTGGCGAGAGATTGTACTCACAGTGCATAAGAGGCCAAACTCTGAAAATCTTAGTGAGTTACTTGTGAGAAGGGAATTTGACCAGTGCTACAGAAACACTGAAGCTGCAGAAGAGCCTTGTGCTCATTAATCATCGCTGAATTACACACCTTACTGTGGTCTCCAGCATACTGTCACATATCCTTAAAAGGCCAGGCAGAGCAGTAAGGACGGGAACACACCCTGCACCAACACTTTGGGCACACTGCCCAAATCCAGTCCTTTGTTTATTGAGGGAGACAGCAGGCTCTGTGGAGCCCGGGCTTCCTTTCCCCACATCAGATTTGGGGGAACTTATTTTCAGAAGCATGAACAGCACCAAGACTGGGCACTCCCCACCTCTCTTCCCCTTCCTATGCATCACTCTCAAGGGCTAAAGGAAATAGCTCCCCAACACAAACAAAAGGCAGCAAGGAGGAATTGTTAACTAGTCTCTTCCCTGGCCTGGTGTAGGAATGGTCCATCCAGGGACCACAATGACAGCAAGGAGGTGAAACACTTCAGCCTGGAATGAAGCAAAGTACTCATAATCACAACAAAGCCCAATTTACATCAAAACAGCCAGAAGATCAGCAAACAAACCCAGCTACATTTCAATGCCTTATATGGGAAATGCATATTGTAAAATCCCATTATTAGCTTATTTCCTGTTCAACTGTTCCAGAATTTATTCAGGCTCAGTCCTAGGAAATGCTTCACTCTGAAGTTCAAATTGGTCATGTCTTTCGTCTTCAGCAGCCAGAATGATTCTGTTCAGTATTGCAGCTCTGCATCAGCACCACTCGTAGGAGAATGGGGAGATTTCAAACCAAGGACTTCCCACTCCTGCACAGTACCTGCAAGGGATGCTTAGCCTGTGATCTATAATAAAATGATATATTTAATTTGTGTTGTTTCATCAGGCCTGCCTGTGCTATTCCTACTCACATTCAGGAAATACCTCCACCATGGATACAAAGCCTGCTCAGAGCTTCTATCTTTCTAAGAAGAAACCTCTTTCTCACCTCATTCTTAGCACCGAAGCAAAGACCTATAATTATTCTGAAGAGTATACAGACTGTATTCTTAAATACACTAAACTCAGTTTTAAAGATCTTAAATGGGTTCAACATTTCTCCAGTTCAAGGGATTTCTCTGTTGGCAGGAAGCCAACAGTCCAGTGCAGGCTGTGGAGCTGCTCTCTGTCCCAACCCTCAGTGCCCTCTACCTAAAAGAAATGGGAGCTGAGCTTCAGGTGGGATGGGGGATGCTACCATGATAGTAGGTGATGAACTGGAACAAGACACCAAAGGACCTTATGTTGACGAGACAAGTCAAGCTGTTTGTTCTTCAGTAGCTCTTGGACCTGGAAATTCAGTATGCAGAGGCTCATTTGCCTCCCTGTGGTTTCCCCTTGGCTGTGCCTTGGCAGCTCACTGAACTTCAAGAACAGTTCTGCAGCCTGCAGAAGATTTTCCTGGAGGAGAAGGAACTCTGCATGGCAGAGAAGAAAGTCTTCAATGCGATACATCCAAAAATAGGCACAACACTGTGAATATCAATAATGAAACCAAAATGTCACTGAACAAACTTGGAAACCTTTTCTTTTTTTTTTTTTTTAATAGAAATAGAGGAAATAACTACCCACAGTTTTACCCTTTCACCTTTGTTCTAAGGCTGTATTTTATTTATAACTCAACAATTGACTGTACAAACAGTGCCCAATAAATTATGTATAGCACTGCACCCTTCTCCAAAATGTTCACATTTCACTTCTACACCACCTCTTAGTTTTATCAAAAAAACCTCTTTAAAACTCATAGACTACAACTTCATCTGACAGTATATTGAAGCTGAAGTCTATTAGCTGCAACAGCACTTTTACACTGATATTCTGCTGTGTAGCAGTGTAGCAGAATATTAGTGTAAATATTCTAGCACCCCATATAAGTTGTGCTTTAGCAGTCTTAATCTTATTAGACCAAGACTTTAATGAGACCTTTGAAGGACATATCATCAAACATTAGTCTAAAATATGAACACACAGACACACAAGGTACCTGAAGTCACAGTAATGTTAATTTACATCTCCAAATTGAAACAAAGGCATATCTTTGATAAATGGTCTCTGCTCCCAAGGAACAAGGGACAGGACAAGAGGAAATGGCCTCAAGATGCACCAGGGGAGGTTTACATGGAGATGAGGAATGATTCCTTCCCCAAAGGTTGCTCAGGCATTGGAACAGGTTGCCCAGGGCAGTGCTGGAGTCACCATCCCAGAAGTGTTCAGACACCGTGTAGCTGAGGCCCTCAGTGCCATGGGTTAGTGGTGGCCTTGGCAGTGCTGGGGAATGGTTGGACTTGATGCTCTTAAAGGTCTTTTCCAACCTGGTTGATTCTATGATTCCATAATGTGAGTGAGCAATAATATCATGGCTGTCACTGGAAACACACTGTCTTGCTTCTTTTCTACTAGTGACCTACCATTCTTAATTGACTTGGTTAGGCCAAGATCTCTCACAATAATTATGAGTCAGAATGTTTCTGCTTTTGGATGCTCAATTTGAGATGCACTAAATAGACTCAGATCTCAGATGATATGGATCAGCAGGCAATTTCTCAACCTACAAGTCTGGCAGCCAGGAACTGGGATGTTCAGAATATCACCAAAGAAAACCATCCTTCTAGAAATTATCATCTCCTAAAGTGCCAAATACTTGATATCGCTATATGAAATCTGGCTTTTGACTTCATTCAGACTAAGTATAAAATCTGGAAATTTTTCTTACTGCCTTTATCCTCAGTGTCTGGAATAAGCACAAGAATGCCACAAAGATCAGTATACCAAAATACTTTGAAAATTCAGAAAATTTGTTCCTGACCTGAGCCAAAATCTGAAACCACAATAACCAGATGTATTTTCCACCTCCCCAATATATGTCTGATACTCCATATGCAGTTTCAGCCATGTCTCTTAGGTCTGTACTATGTAGAGAAAATAAGCTTTAAATACTGAATAAGCTAAGAAGTGGCACTTGCTAAAGGCAGAAACAATACGGCCAAAGTAAAAACTATGTCCTGTTGTTTTTTTCCTGTGCCATGCACGTGTTTATAAGACATTCAAAATCATTCTCTGATCATTACAGTAAAAAGAAGCCCTTACAAATACACCGCTGCAACCATCTCACCACCAAGCAAAGACTGTAGCTATGTTCTCCTACAGCTCTGCAAAAGCAGGCAGTTGTATCTCTTGGGTTTGAAGGTTTTGCTAAATAATTAGGGCCAAACACACACATACACATTCCTAACAACCAAAATTTCTTTCAAATGTTTTTTTTTCCCCAAGGTTTTATTCCAGCATAAAGAGAAAGCCAGAAAATCAGTAGTTAAGTCTTCACCAAATGTTGAACTACCATGACTTCATCTTCTGTCCGAGCTACAGCACCAAGAACACAGCAGCCTCTGTCTCCTGTCCCTGCACCAGCTATTTCACTGCTGACACTGACCATTCTAGCAATGCTGTGTGCTGAATTGGTATGGGAATGGTTTGGGGTTTTGCCAAGGGTTTTATGATTGCGCTGTAAATGAGAACTGCTCAGAGGGATTTCCTTATTTTGTTGAAAATGCATCATTTGCCCTGTTTCCAGAAGACCTCCTCAGGTATTGGAAGAAGAGGAAAACACAGCACCAGTTCTGGTATTTCAGCTGTTGTTTCATGAGACTGCTACCAAGACAGATGCACTGCACCTAGCATGTGGTAGGCACAGCATCAGTACTTGGAGGGCTCTTTCTCACCCTCTCCAGAGCCAAAGCTTTAGAGGCTTTGCAATTTTTTCACAGCTTCTGTACCTGACCTGGTTACTTAGGGTACTTGGAGTCAAACATTTATTCCAATTAGAAGGTATCAGGGGCAATTTTTGGCTTGGAAGTGTAGCTGTATGTGGGACTGTAGGTACCTGAATTTGTCCACTAACAGGACATTACTAATGTTTTCCAGGGGGATTTCTGCATATTTAATTCTTTGTAACCTTTTGATAGTATCATTCAAAACCAAATTAGAAGATTCAGCAGCACAGAACATACAGAGACCAGTTAACTAGTCCAACAAAATGAAACCAAGAAATGTGTTTAGACATGAAATCTCTATCAATTCAATCAAAAAATGCCATCTGTCTTCTTATGGAATATCAAAATTAAAAAGAGACTTCTTTTAAAAGGTCAAAGATATCAAAGGCTTGAAGCAAGTTTTAACACATAAAGTGTCTTCCATGAGTGTACAGGAGAACTGCAAACAACCGCGATCAGACCTGAAATCACAGGGGCTGATCTGCTGTTGCCTGTCATCTGTCATGATTCTGGCCACTTCTCTGGGTTGAGCCAATTCCCTTTTCATGAGAAGAAAGAAAACTCCACTGCAATAAATGAGACTGCAGCCATTTAGACCAGCAAAGAGTCAATCACAGTGATTGCAAAATAAACATGATGAAACACTTTGCTGATTTAACTCAGTAGCATTTTATAGACCCCTTTTACCAAGATGCAAACGCCTATGCTACGAGGAAGCCAGCAGAGAGGCCAGGGCCAAGGGGTTCCCTTTCTCACGAGAAGGAGTGATAAAAATAAATCACCTCATCCACTTTTACACCTGCTTACAGTCGACACAGAATACAAGATAGAAAAAAAATAATGTGCACTGTAGGTAATACAGCACTGGCAATGGGCAACTGAGAATGAGCTTGTTAAAACAAAGCGAGAGAAGGAGGATTCCAAGCACTTTCAGAACCAGACCATGGCAATGGCCAAAATAGGGAAACTATGTAAGACAATTTATCAGTTTCACAATCAGATTTCTTTCCAGCCCTCGCTCTGCTGAAAGCATTGCAGGAAAGGAAAAATGGAAGAGACAAAATGTATACGTGCTAGGGAAAAATGGAAAATCCTCATTATACCTGCAGGTTATAATTTGTCAAGAGTTCAATCAGAACAATGTCATTGTGCAGGCAGACTCAGAAAGCCTTCAGTGTCTGTGCTACACAGAGTTATTTCTTCCTTTGCTATCTCTCTAGCAAAACAAAGCAAAGCCTGTATTGTTGAGGATAGCTTTAAAAGATAATGTAGCTGCTCTGGCATAATTCAACAGAAGACACACAACATTTTCTTGGATTGAGGGTGCCCTAGCAGGAGGATTCCAGCATTTTAAACCTTTCCTACTTACATACCTTTAAAGTTTAGTAAACAGAGTTGATAGCAACTCCACCTTTCTCTAGCTGTAGCTCTTATTATTTGGGTATTATTTTAAGAATTCTAAAGTTGGGGGTTCTCTTCTTGTCTGTGTCTAAGAGTTTCTTATGATTCATTTCCTGAAAAGATAACTTTCTAGCAATCAGTCTAACAACGGCTTCTCCTGCCCTGTAAGTATTAACTGCACAAAATTTAAACCTTCTGTGCCATGAAGGAATAAAGTCAATACTTGACCACTGAACAAAATGCAATGGTTGATGCCATGTGTAAGTATAGGGCTTCAATCCATACTGCCTGCTCCTAGGAACACTGCACATCCTTGCTGATGTACAATACTGAAACTACCCAGAAACTAGTATTATTATTTACTGACTACTGAGAGTAAAAGCAATGCACCCAGGTAAAATGCGACTCCTTTACAGAGGTATTTAAAATTAACAGCCCCAAGCTTAAAATTGCTATAATCAAGTATGTGGTATCACAGACATGTACCTAATAAAGTCAGTAATGAAGGCTTAACAAAAACATTACCCATCTACTCCTGCTAATTTCTTTTCCTGTTAGGTCACCAACAAATGAACTATAGCAACATACAAAGGTATTAGCAATTGAGAATATTTAATTTCTTCATTATAATGAGCAATGTTTTGTTATGATTACAATTAAAACATGCATTATTATAATGACCATAAAAGTGTTCGAAATCAGACGTGAGAAGACACTGTAAAAGGCAGGTTAACATTAAAGTCCATGTCTAATTCCATAACATTTATTAAGTCACAAGTTCACATAACTAACAGACATGTGAAACAGAAAGAAATAAAATACTGTCATCTTCTATTTCTGTCAAGTATTTCCATTTTTACTGTTCTATGAAGTCCTTTTGTATTATTATTGTGTCAAATGAGCTGAATGCAACTTTATAAAGCAGAGCATCAATTCATTTTACAAACTTTATGCACCTACATGTCCATGAAAGAGTTTCTGCAAGGATCTTCATCTGGAAAACCATCTGCTATTGCCTACTGCAGTAAGAGATAAGAAAAGGGGCTAAACCTTTTGGCTCAAGAATGACAAGGTCTAATCCCACACTGCTTTTGTCATGGCCTCCTTTTGTTCTGTTCACCCCACAGAAGCATCATGTCACTGAAGTCATGCGCCAAGACCTTGGTTGTACCATGCTTGTCCAAGCGTGGAAATTCAACGTGCTATCATCTTTACCTAACCTTTCACAAGGTTGAGGGAAGACCATGCTTCTTTCAGCTAGTCACAGTTGAGGACCCACCAGTCTGTTTGCATAAGAAGCCCTGTGGCGAGGCATGTGATAGATGCTGGGAGATCAAGAAGACCCTTACACAATGCGCATGTTAAGCCACATACCACATTTGTGTCTAATGCCAGGCTGCAGCCACACAGCATCCCTTCTAGCAGACCCAGCTGAACACAGGGTAGTTCTCCAAAGCCTTTCACAGCTGACCAGTTTCATAGGTTTTCATAGTTTGCAGTTCAAGGACAACAGCACTCTGGACTGTACCAAAAGGAGTGTAGCCAACAGGTTGAAGGAATTATTTCCCTCTGTTTAGCCATTGTAAGACAGCCTAGAGGATCATGTCCAGTTTGGGGCTCACCCATACAAAAAAGACACTAACAACCTGGAGCAAGTCCACAGCGGCCACCAAAATGATCCAGGGCCTGAAGCATACAGTAGATGAAGAGAAGGTGGGAGAACTGTTTATTCTTTTACAAAAAGACAATTGGGGAGATCTTACTGCTGACTACAAGAGCTTAATGGGAGGGTGTAGGGAAGACAGAGCCAGACTTTTCTTAGAATGCATAGCAGAAGGACACAAGGCAACAGACACATATGGGAACAGAGGAAATTACCACCTGATAGAAAGAAAAAACTCACTATGAGGGTGGTCAAGCCCTGGAAGCGGGGCCCAGGAAAGGGGACCGTTTCCAAACTTAACTGGGAAAGGCTCTCGGTTAGAGCAGCCAACTCTAACCAGGCTCGCTTTGAGCAGGAGGTTGCAACAGGGATGTCTGGAAGTCCCTTCCACCTGCTGGGAGCCCAGGGTTTGGGACCAAGCTTGTCCCAATGAGAGATGAGGTGGTCGGTGCTGTGCTCAGCCGCAGACACGGGGGAGGCAGGGGAGTGTGAGTCAGGAGGCCAGCTGGAGGAAATCCCATGCATAATGCATGGAAAATATGCTCTCTGTGCACTGATGTTGGAATATCTGCGGGCTCCTGCATGAATAACTGCAGCGGAACTCTGTCCCAACTTCACATCACTAATAACCACCGCTCAAAATACAGCCTGTGCATATCAGGAGGCCTTGATTAGAAATTGGGTAACATGTTTTCTGGGGGGAAAACAGCAGTCTGTTGAAACTGAATATTCCTGTGGAAAATGGCTGATGTCATTTTCATTTAAAAACATTTTAAAAGTTTCAAAACATCTAAATGTCCTACTGTGATATCTTCAGAGGATCTACTTTTCACTATGAAATGACTTCAAAATTAAGTTTCTTAGTAAAAGGTTAAAACCAAAATAAGGCATTGTTGAAACGATATTCTAGTTGAACTTCATCGTATTTGTTTGCTTGTTTCCTGTGTGTGAGCGTTCTCTAGATTTTCAGCCTGGAACTAAGATTCAAAATGGGGGGGAAATTAAATGCCAAAAGGAAATCAAACAAGCAAAAAAACCCCAAGCAAACAACAGCAACAACAACAGAAACTAGAAAGCCAGAAACCTGGGTCAATAAAATACACTTCCTACTTAGTTATGATGTACAAATATATATATACACACACAGAGAAACACACATACTAGACTGCATAGCCTTATTTCTGGTTTAGTAAATATAGTGATTAGGAACATTTTCCTTAGCCAGCAGGTACTGGACTCTAATTCAATATAGAGACATTTATGGAGGTTATATACTATAAGAATACAGCATTGCTGCAAGCATACTCTACTGAAGCTGTTACTTTGAGAAAGCTCCAAAAACATTATTATTAGAAGCACAGAAGGGCACTGTAATGAAGTCAAAGTCACTATAGGTATGAAGTGGCATTGTAGAAGTGACTCAGGGAAACACTTAGACAATAACAAACTATGTACTTCAGACAAAGTGAGCCAAATTCATCCCTGGCGTCACCAAAATGAGGTCGGCGTATTTTATGCTGACTGAAGAGAACGCTGGCCCAGTCACAGATGACTATACACTACTTAAATTTTCCACACAATTACTTGCCATTTTCTCAAACATTATGGAAAAGTCCATTATGGAAAAGCGAAGGCAAATGCCATTCTGAAAAAAATAAGCATTGTAACTCCATAGCCAAAAGAAAATTGCTTCTGGTGGGACAGAAACACAACACCACAAGAATAATTATGATCCCAAAACTCTGCTGTTATTAATATGAAGCAAATTCCACCAGTGATAAAGGGTGACTATAACAAAGTTCCCATATTTGAACAATTCATTCCTTCTGGTACTTTTAAATCTCTTCACTCTTTAATTTCAAGCTCCCTCTTCTGGACTATCCCAATGAAGCTAGAAAGTCACTCCTACTACTTACTTTGGTAATCAGGTCCTTGGTATCTGGCACTGATACAGATCTCTGGTCACCCTGTCCCCATTTCATGATTACTACAGTTGAAGTTCTTTGAAAATATAATAATATATGCTGAGATTTAAAGAACTCCTGGGGGTGTGCAGTTATAAATGCACTATTATGCAATCTCTCAGGGTATATGATGGAGATGTCCCTCACCATATGGACACAGGATATATATCCCTAGGGATATTCCTATATAGAGATATAGGACATTATTAAGGTTCTTTCCAACCCTAACTATTCTATGATTCTATGATTTTAAAGAATGAAATATAATAGATTGTATTTCATATGTACGTAAGTAAATGACTTAGACCATGCCATATACCTTGCCTTACAGTTCACATTGTGCAGTGAAATAACTTCAGTAATACATTTTTTGTTCCGACATTCAGACAGAGGACATTCTTTCATGAAAATGAAATTACATATGTTTCTGTTTTCTTACACCCCTATGATTAGAAAGCTGTTGTCAGATAAAGTTTTAGTCTAACAATTCACCCAATTTTCCTATTCAGAGCATATCTACAAGCAAACTGGTATGGTCATTGAACTTGGACATGAACACAATATTCATCTATTTTCATTATTTTCCTTCAATTTTACTTTTTTTCCCCCATCTGTGCAAGAATGACTTCTAACAATTTTCTATAAATAGGGGAAAATTAAGTGCATTTGATAATTATGACTGCTCCTTCAAACCATATACTTACTGCTCCTACATGCTATTTTTATGACTACAGCTCCTGCACCTAGAAGAAAGGCTTGAGTGCCACAAGACAGCACCTGTGCCTGGCAACTATATCAGCACAAAAATAGATGAGAATTATCAGGTATTAGGTTAAAGTCTTCTCCCTTCTATGCCTGGTTGCCCTTGCCATTAGCAGAAAGACCAACATACTGCAAGAACGCTAAAGATTCCAATGCTAAAGAATAAGACGATGCTAAAGACTGACAAGGTGCTCAATATAAACACATTTAGAGGGTTTTTTTAATCATATTGATGCAAAATAGTTTTGTACATCAGGAAACTCTTAGGGTAATTCCATGTAATTGATAATGTGTGTATCAATATGTAGTGCCACTGGGAAAGATCCTAAGTGATTAGAGATTGAAGCCAAGGCCCTGCAGAACTGAGGTTCCCAAGCCACTCAGCAGCATGCTGGCTGCGAGGCAGAGGAACGCATGCTGCAACTAATCAAGCAGTGTTTGACATGCATCTCCTCTGGCTGACAAGCACATAACATACGGCTGCAACCATCTCCCACATCTTGCTTAATTAATTTCCATCCTTGTTGTGTGCTCCCACACCTGGAGATATCAAACAGCTGCGTATAATAAAAAAAACTTTAACCTGTGTTAATGGATAGGATTCAATTTCGTTTATAATTGGATCAGTAAATGAAACATTATAAAACAGCTGATAAAGGTTCTCTAGAATGAGTCAGAATGGGTTTTTAAAAGTGTGTAAATCTAGTGTTAAAGAGCTGATGAATACAATTCAAAGCTGACACAAAACCACAGGTCCACAAGCACTTGCTTTTCTATTTGCATATCTATTATAGCTTACAGACATGTGCAAACTCATACACCCACACATTTTCCTTATGTTTTCCTTAAGTTCATCATTACTCCCCTTCATCTCTGATTCACAGCATTTCTGAGATAGAATCTTTTACAATAAAATGAACTAGAGATAAAATTTCCCCAAGACAATAAATACTTCTTTTGCAGGCGCTTTTTTGTGAAATTTCACAATTAAGCAACTTCATTTTTTTACAGCTCCACTAATTCAAAGAAGACAAAAACAGAGGTCAATTAGATCAGATGATACATGCACTTTTTCTTCACTGATCTCTATTTGCAGGGGTTTGAAGGAAAGGAAGCCTTTTTAAGAGCCGTTCAAATCTATAGATGCACAAACACAGGCCTAAGGGCACGCTTCCTTCATATCTATGTAAGTAAATTCAGATGTAGTTACATTACTTTGTTCCATCTTTCTTAATATTTTTCTTTCTCAGACTTCACTAACCAGTAAGATGTACGTCAAAGCCACCTTGAAGACACACAGCAACGCTGGCAACAACACCTGCTATTTCCAACCTCACAGCACTAATTCCAGCAGTTTGCTGTGGTTTAAAAACCTACCTAGCAAACATGACCCTAATCTCTTTTTTCTGTATTCTGCTGCAAGAAAAAAATCAAGAGTGCCCAATGTTAAATTCTGCACTGTAATGTTCACGGGTCTACTTTTATCTTTCCACAGTGATAGCAAATCTGGAAATCTCAGCTATGTTGGGCTTTCATTAGCATTGCTGCGATGGGAGAGGGGAAAAAGCAGTGCTGTGTATGCCTTCCTGCATATCTGCAGTACATTTTTTAAATGCCTGGTTGAAAGGGAACATGAAGAATTCGTCAGGCAGGCTGGTGGATCAGTATTAACAGACATTTGCATTCGCTCTTAGTCCAAACCTTCAAACACCTTTTGCTTCGCTCTGCTAACCCCGTGTCTGCTTTCACACCAGTATCATTTTTAAGCAGGAAGGATTACATTTTATGGCATTAAATAAACTAGGATAAACTCAGCCTCAAAACAACTTGCAAAGAAACTTGCAGGAGTACGTTATCACAAGACTCATGTTGCTTCCTCCCAACTAAATAACCCACCCAGTTTACAGATTTCTGTTTAATTTGGCCTCTGGCATGACAGAAAGGAATTTTTTGCCCATTTACACAACTCTATGAATCAAATGTTGACAACAGTAAGCTGCTCTTCAGTCTGACTTTGAGGCATGCACAGAAAACCAGCCAAGTGCTGTACTTGCTCTATCAGGTCTTGTGCATAAACCAGCTATGATATGGCCTGTAGCATACAGATCCCTCAGAAAAAAACAACCAAAACCCAAAAGAATGCTTCAGAGTTCCTTCTCTCAAAGGCTTGATGTATCAGCAAGTATAATTGTTCCAAATCTTGAATCCTGGCTGGGTACACTGCTGTGAACTGCTCCAACACCAGCACCTTAAAATACTCCATATGTAAGCTGCAAACTGATTTAGGTTAAGTCTAAAAAATAGTTTAAAAAAACAGAATATTTTGCTGTTTAAGAAACGTAACTCCACTGGCTTGAATACATTTTTAATGTAGGGCAAGCAGGCTTTACTGGTTTTGATATGAAATTCCATAAAACAACAGGGAAATGAAGAAGAAATTTCTATACTAAAGCCCACTTAAAATAAATCCAATTAAAGGGAATAAAAAGGACAAGAGAACAACTAATTCCTTGCCTTTGCTTCTCTTCAAGGAATATTCATATAAATCCCTGCTCTGACATTTATGCCGTTTCATGTGACAGGGATCAGAATTCTCCATAGCATGTTTTTAAACCATTTACCCGACAGCACCTTTATAAGGAAGAATAGAAACCTCTCTACGTTCACAGAACATTTTCTATAGGCTCACAAAGGGTTTAACCCTGCAAGCTTTTATCCATGTGAGCAGGAAGCACTCGAAATAAAAGGAGTAATTTAAACGAAAAGGGGGTGGCAGATGAGAGATTTGGACTGAGAATGTTCTGGGATGAAGAACATCTTTCTTATATGTGCTGGGGAAGTGGCTTTTAATCATGAGTATTATGTATGTTCTTTGTAGTGGAATAATAATAATAACAAGGAAAATTTCAAGCTTAGTGCCTGAATTAAGTAACTGCCCTGGATCCTTCACACTGCTTTATTTTAAACAAAGAACTTCACAACTTGTCGACCCACATCAGATGCTTCCTTTACATGTTCCTGCGGCCAGAGGAGGTGGAAGAAGGTCATTCGTGTTTAAACCCCATTTTGCATCTCAATTCTTAGGGGGAGGGCATCAGGAGGGACCTCACCCATGGCTGAATGCCTTGAGATAACATTTAGACACAATGCTTATGTCTTAAGCATACAGGCAGGAAAGGGCAATGTCTGTGCATGGCTGGGGCTGACAGCCTTCAGAAACTCACAAAGCAACACTACAGACTTTGGGACACTTCAGTTTGAATCTAGACTGAGATGTTATCATACTAAATCAAATGCAATTTAGTAGAAACACTGTAGAGAAATTTCATCTTGGTGAGGGCCAAAAGAAAGGAGGAGGAAGGAGGCAAAAAGTTTTTCTTAAATAGAGGAGATAAAGATGGCAGGAGATAAGAAGGTTAGACTAGGTGGTCGAAAGGTCCCTGCTAACCCTAAACTCAGTGACAGATACAGAAAAGCAAACATTTGAGCTTGGAAAGATTTGCTCATACAATAAATGGCTTGAAAAAAGACCAGAAAAGAGCCAGCTATCAAAGCAACGCTTATACCCTGGTAGTAGGTAAATACATGATGAACCACACAAATACACACCAGTACTACGGGCCACCTCCCTCTCCATTTCAAACCACAACTTGCACTCACATTCCTGAGATTCCCCTCAAAAAACGGACTGCACACTTTCTGCAACACCTCCACAATAATATCGGATTATTAAAAAAAATCTTAAATGAATAAACAGATCTGAAAAATAAACTACCATAGGATTTGTAACATTAAGTTGACTTCAAAAAATAGACTAATACATGCAAAGGTCACTAAAATATTTATATTAATGATGGAGCTGAACACTAAGCAGATATTGACTTCTGTTAAGGTGAACCTCAAGATTTATTGGCCTAAAAGGTAAACACTGACTGAGACAAATCCAAAGTCAATATTTACTACCAAGGACAATAAATCTTCATGGCCTTTGAAACATTAAATAAATAAATACATGTGTACATATACATTCACAGGCACAAGTGTATCTACAGATTTTACACGAATTATTTGGAAGAATGATCATCAACATCATTTGTTACAGCATGTGTTCTTAATTTTGCTACAAAGAACCAATGGACAATTATGAACCTCTGTAAACCAGATCTATTTGCATATGTCAGCACTGATGATAAGGGTGACACTTCTGCTTCTCCAAGTGACTCCCTTTGCCCACCAAGCTGGATGGAAGGTTTCTAAGATACAAAGGGAAGTCAAGACCTTAAGTGTGAATTAGCTGCCCTATTTCCATCTTAGCTTGAGAACTTGTAACTTAAGAAGCAGAGTTACATGCAGCAAAGTTGTCCGAATATATAATTGTCGCGCTCTGGACTTATCAGCCACAAAGATTTCTGATGGAGCAGTTCTGATTCAGCGCACCTTCATCTAAGGTCAAGTTTCTTCCCATGCAAGATGAGCGCAGGAGGGGAATATGTGGGTATTCTGGAAATGTTTTAACAGAGGCACTTTTGCTGTAGTTGTGGTCAGTTTTGTATGAGCTCAGAACAAAGAAATATCAATCAAACTGAGCAAAATAAATAAATAAAAGCATTAGATGACTTTCAGAGTCATAGGCTTTTTTCCTTGAACTAGAAAAGCAAATAAATTTAACAGGAGTGCTGACAAAAGTAGACCTTCTTCCTCCAAACAGTATACAAGATCTAAGCCAAAAGGAAACAGATGACTTTGTGTGTTTGTAGGAAGTGATTAGAGAAGATAGAACTTAATTTATTAAGATGGGAGATGGTGATTCTTTTGTTGATTTTTCAGGTCAAGTGTTAAAACCTTCCGCAAATAAAGCAGTAGATACACTACAACTAAGCCTTAATGGCTCAGGAGACTGGGCTGTTTTCATACTCAAGGTTTTTCTTGTTTTTTGGACAATTGTTTTGTAAAGGCAAGTGAGGGAAATTTGCATGCCTCCTGGTGGCCTCCCGTTTGCAAACTGTACCAGCACTGGCAGCTAGAGGCTGGTTTGGACCAATGTATCTTACTGCGCCAATACAGGACACTGTCTAAAGCCAACAGGGACAGCTTCGGAACTTTTTCCTGTGCACCCAAGGGATGACAGAACAGGGAAAAAAAAAAAAAAAAAAAGGAAAATGGAAGAAGAAAAAGGGGAAAAAAAAACCAAACCAAAGACATAACAAAGTGCTCTAAAAAAATATTTCATTTATCTACCAGCCTGACAAGTCCCAGAGAGGAATGTGGTGCTACACAGGCAGTGCTGGCCACTGGATTTGCAGGAAGGAAGACCAATTAGAAGTGCTGGGCAGGAAAAGGTGTGTTAGCACTGTTACCTTTAACTTAATCTTTTATCTCCTCCTATGCCTCCAACTTGTCACCACAGGCATTAATCACCTTGCAGGTCTTATATCAATCTCAGGCTCATTTATATTATTTGTTTTAATGGCCTCTCTCATGCCACTGGTGTTTGGTGGTGTACAGCTCTGCCCTTATTTCCTGCTGGCTGTTTTGGTCTATCAAAGACTTGTGGTTTATTTGTACGCATGTTTCCTAAGGCTATAGTATATCCACAGGTTTCAGTGATCATATCACAGCTGACCTCTACATAGAGTACTCCAAAACAATCCATGAAATATTATTGCTCCAAATACTTTAAAAGCCTCTGAAGTCTCATTAAGATGAACACTTTATATTTCATTGAACTTTATTAATGTTCTTAGTAATTCAAGGAATGGCAGAACGGCTGCACTCTTAAGCAGGATTTATTTCTTAGCTTGCAAAGAAAGGAAAAGTGATTTTCAGCTATACAAAAATTGGAACATGGAAGGAAGATAATAAACTGACAAGCAGAAGACAAAATGTCTTTGTACTCTGTCTTCTAAATCCAGAAAAGATCTAAGTGTTTTCTCAACAGACAGAATTGCTATATAAAACTTACAGCCAAGATTTTCAAAATTATAAGCCAAAAATCCATATTGATGGGTTTTCAGAACTGGTAATTTCAGGACAATGGTGTTCAGGAAAATGTAATGCCAAAATAGACTCAGTTAACAAGCACAACTCTGAAACACTTAGCAAAAGAACTGCTATTTCCTTTGAGTAGAAGCTGTGTTCAGAATAGGCAGATCGTGTTTTTTGCAAACTGTTACCCCTGTGAGGATGCTTGTAAAAGGGACAATCAGTGAGCAGCAATCACAATGACAATATTCGGAATATTTACATTTAATGTCACTTTCATTTTGAAATAGTGAAAAATTTTTTCCTCAAAACTCAAGTTCTTTCGGCTACTGTGAAGAGCCTGCAATGGATTCTTAATGCAATACAATGTATATTTTATATGGTGAAATATTTTATATGGTAATTATTTCACAGCAGGCAAAAAGATGAAAAAATACCAAGGAAAGTTTTGGATGAGATTTTTAGAGAAGTAGTGACTCAGTGACCTGCTGGGAGAAAAAATGGAGAAGCATAAACCTCTTCCAGTTTGATTTTTTTTTAATTACAAATAGAGATTTCTAAAAATACTGTCTACTTCACTAGCACTTTGAGGGGGAGATAGCCTAGTAGTTAGTTTTCATTCATTTCAAACCTAAATCTGTTAGACATCCCACAGTCTGAAATTCTTATTCCAAAAGGATCCGGAAGGTGTATTTTTCCTGATGTGAAATCAGGATTGCAATGTGAATGCCTGACCTTTTATTAATCAACTCAGAAAAGGCTGAACTAAAAGGCACTTTGCTCACCATCTTTGATGGCTACAGATTGATGTCATCCCAAGGTAACCTGTGCAGCTATAGATTCACCATTAGTCCAACCTCAGTAATGCAAAACTTACAGACAAATTTTGAAGGCAAGACTAATGAAAGTCGTAGAGATAATTGGAAAATGAGGCCCACTGCAATAGCTGCTTTCTGCCTTTATTTGATAACCGATATTCTAGACAAAATAAATCAATCAATTCTTCAAGGAAGCATGTTCAGTGCTACGAGGTAAACTGCTGTTTCAAATGGGAAAATTGATTAGGAAGAAGAACCATAATGTTTTTAAGGCAATAATTTAAGGGGTATTAACAACAGTTGATATTGGAAGTGGAAGAAGAAGCCCAGAGGTAATTTTATGAAGAATATTTCAAGGCACAGTCTTAAGAAGTGGAGATGCTGTGTTCAGAGGTATTGCACAGAGTATCACAGGACAGAAATGGATGCTTTTGATGACTGAAGTAATAAAGTTGGAATGTAATTCAGTACTCTGACATGAAAGGCCATGCATGTAGAAGCTACAGCAATGATTTCTACTTTAGTATGAATTTATTAAATCACTGGATAACTGTAAGCTACCCTTTTTACCCCTGGCCAGGAAAAAAGGCAAAACCACCCTATATGAGTATCAAATGGGTCACTTCCGAGTGAGCAAGGAAGTGTTAATGACATTGTAAAAAGAAGTTCTGTAAACTGTCTCCCTTCAATGTTGTGCACAATTCTTATCAACCATGTGCAAAAGAAACAAAGAAACAAGATGCATTTGATCCACTAAGATATATAAAGACAGTATGCTGGGGTGATAACCGTACTGCAGAGCCTATCTTTTAGAATATAAGAAAAGAGTTTGAATCATTTACAGCAATAAAATAAGAACAGATATAATTTTAATTAAGAAATACATAGAGATAAGAAGCAAGAGTAAGGGTCAACATCAGAGTCAAAAAAGAGATATTTTAACTAATGGACAATGAAAGCATGAAAAATCAACACATATAAACATTTAGTCTGGAAATTAGATGCTCTCTTGCCACGGGAACAGTAGTGCAATGTAGCAGCTTTCCATCAACTGTAGCCCAATACACTGGAGAAAATAACCTAAATGAGGATATTCTTATCTGATGACTTGGTTTTCTAAAGTATCAGACAGCGGAACTTAACAATTCAAGAGATTTAGACTGCATTCCCAAGGACAAACAAATCAATGTTTCCTAGCAGGGAAACTAAGAGTAAAACAAGTGCAGGGCTGTTGTCAGAGAAGACGCTCTGATTTCTGACAGCCTACTCTTGTAACTGAGATGAAATAGCTGGAAACCTCATCAGATTTGTTCCTCTCAACTTTTTAAAAGATGAGAGGCAGTGCCAAACACTCAAAACAATAACGTCCAGCCTTTATAAACAACCTTTAGTATCACTGGATATAAACCAGAGACTTGGACATCTGCTGAGCATGCCTATTGGATTGGCATCAGTGCTCTCCCCCTGGCTCACACGGAAAGGCAACGGGGTCAGGAATGAGACATCTTCTTCTT
Source organism: Ara ararauna (assembly GCA_028858755.1). Lineage (NCBI taxonomy): Eukaryota > Metazoa > Chordata > Aves > Psittaciformes > Psittacidae > Ara > Ara ararauna. The sequence continues at coordinate 7,039,489 of CM054380.1, read as the reverse complement.
CAAGAACAATCTTCCATTTTTGCCACCGGTGGCTTTCAGAATCTACCTCCTATATGCTGAATTCTCTTTAATTTTGCCTGCTTTAGGAGTTTTTTTGAGCAGACTCTAGATTTCAATTAGAGACAGAGAATCCATCTAACTGCATGTGTTGTGCTGAATTACTGACTATTGGAGATGTGTGGAGTTTGGTCTCTTGGCACAGCCATGGGTAATGCTGTATGTCCTGGTACATCCTGGGAACAGACTGTCTGAGACTACTGCAAGAATTCTATTATTACAGATGTAGCTTGGGACTGCTTTTCTCACTGTTCCACCAAGCATCCTTCTCTAACCTTTAATCTATCTGCTAATAAATGTTATTTTTAAACTGCACTAGCTCTCTCCATATTTTGCACATTCCCACCAGAGATGCAGACAGCCTTTATCCAGACCAACATGCCAGATGGACAGGGGATGAGAGTAACTGGAAAAGTTCAATACCAGTGGGAGAGCAAGAAAGAAGGTGCAAGGCCAAAAGAAAGGTACCATTCCCATAATCCCCCTATTCTTCCACCCTTGCCAGGAAATCCTGCTTGGCATAGCCTGGCATCATGCTGGATGAGATGCAGAACAAACCAGTGCCTCATGCCATAAAGCATTTCTCCAGCTTCCACTAATGGGATGATTAAACTAAAATGGAGTTGTGGATGGACCCAGTAACTGGTAAAGGCACTGTGTGATTCAACCAGGTCCAAAGGCATTTGGGTACAGGAATAAGCAGCGTGAGATCATTAACACCCAGCTGATGGACGAAAAGAAAAGCAAAGGAAATCTCTGAGGTCTCTCTCTGTCTTCCTTTCAGCGGTCTGAAGATCAGACAGAAATATGGGCATGTGTAGGGGAGTGCTAGCTATTTTAACCAAAAAATTTCATCCATCCCTAAATATGGTCACAAGATTTTAGATACTTGGCTTACTCTTAAACATTAAGATTCTGAATTATCTCCAACTGTGTAGGCTGTAAAAGAAAATGCATAAACCAGCAATCCTGCAAACTCCCTAGAAACATATTCACCGCCAGTTTTCTCTCTGTAGCTGTTATATTAATCAGTGTCTTAAGAAATTAGAATGCCCTGTGATTATAACTCTTTCAAACCTAATAAGCAATGCTTTGCAATTAACTTCAACTCACTCTCCTAAATGGCATTATCTATCATCTAGATACACCAGAGGAAAATGCCAAGATTATGGCACCAAGTATATGGGTTGCATTTTCCTTCCAGGGAGCAGCAAACAGCAACATTTCAGTAGCATCTTGGTTACTCTCTTAAGATTCCTAACCCAAATGGAAAAAATGTGAAAAGATCAGCTGTTCTCAAAAATATTGCCAAAAAAACATATTCAAAGAATTTTGCCTGAATCAGAACTCAAATCATTTTCCAGAATCTGGCCTTGAACCAAACTCAAGAGATCAGCCCAAATTTCAGGCTTCAGTTTTATATCTTATCAGCTACTCATACACAAGTTCATCTTTCAAAGCAACCTATATGCACATGTGTAGATGCATGAGTGTACACAGTGAGTGTGACACTGGGGTGTAGTCAATGCATTTTATTTCTGTACTTGTAAATGCATATAGTCTCACTGAAACATCTATCCTCATCTGCCATATGAAAGTGTTACATATATGGAACGAATGGTGTAAGGTATTATCAACATAAATTTGCAATAGTCAACTTATAAACAGGCTTGGGAATATCAGACTTTAATTGACAAATGCTGATAAAAAGGGAATTTATGTTGCATTTCAAGACTCATGGGCTAGAATCTTCTTTTTTTTTTTCCAGAAATCAAACAGGTGCCAGAAATAAATCAGAAATTGCAAAGTGGAAGAGAGCAGCACACTGAGGGCCAGGAGGAGAAGCAAAGTGGAAAATTACCAGAGTGTAAAACTGATGGAGTTAAGAAAGAAAGGCAGAGTGGCATCCTGTGAATGCCAGGGGAATAGAGACAGAAGAGAATCCAAGTTGACCAGAAATTATTTCAATAATGTAAGCCAGGGACTAAAAACATCCTGTGAGTTAAACCCTGACTTTTCAATAAATTTAACTGCAATATCCTACCAATCACCAAATCTCCAAGTGCAATGGATGGATTTTGCCACACAACATACATAAGCAAACACAGAATCACAGAATCACTAGAGTTGGAAGGGACTCCAGGAGCTCATCTAGTCCAATCCTCCTGCCAAGACCGGGCCACCAGAGTGAGTCTTCTCTCATATCTCATTTGCATTTTAGAAAAGCAAACTTTTAAATTTGCTTTATATATGACTTTCAATTATGCTGATTTTTCATGCCTCTGTGACTGGAAACCTGGGTCACCCTATTTATTACAAGAGGCTGAATAGGGGAGCAAAGAACTAAAAGCACTAAAAAAAGTAACAGAAAAACCATAAACTTAAAAAAATTTCAGGAAAATATACTGGGTTTAAAGTCATATACTTGAAATCTGTGCAATGTTGTGCTGATTCAGTGTTACACTCTTGCATTAATTAAATCAACAAAAATAAGAAAGGAAAAAGCAGACTCCAGTAAGAGGAAAACATTAATTCAATCACATTAGATATACACTCTTTTTTTTGTGTGAGACTTCCAGTAACTATGAAAGGCAGCCAAGTTTTGACTGCTCTCAGAATTTGTAAAAACTAATGAGTGACTTTCTGATTTAGTTTTACAAAAGAGCTACCTGAGGGCACAATTTAATTCTCTCCTACCAGTGTTTCCTGTTGTTCTGCTCCCAGTCCACAGCTCCTTTACTTTTGTCCACAGCTCCTTTACTTTGACCATAAATTTAATATTGATTAATCCTCCTGCTTGAAGTCGCTCCTCCCAGTGATGTCCAGGGACATCCACTGAGCTCCTCCAGATTATAAGAGCTTATTTGCATAGATCCTCTTTCAGAATCAGAAACTCACTTCATAATTTTATTCAGCAACCACAATAGCAAAGGATAACCAAAAAGTGGTCAACATAGATAATGGTTACTTACCCTTCTTAATAAAAAGCCAAAAGTACAATAGGCAAAGAGCACCTTTTAGGAGTCAATTATTATTAATATAAGTACACTTCACAAAGCTTTCCAGCATTTGCTTTTCACTGCCATTCATCCTTTCTCCTAGTGCCCTGCACAGACTTTCTATCAAGCTACAAATCAGATCCTACAGCTGGATTCTCCTTTCTCCTGAGACTTAATGCAATTAGATGGCATTAATAAGTACTGATTTACATCCATGAGGATCTTCTACTTCTGTCTCAATCTTCTATCTTATCCATTAGACACAGTTAACTGAGGACTAGACAATATGCTTTTGAGGGACTGCTCAAGTTTAACAATACTTAAAATGACCTAGGCCACAGAGAAGGAAAAAGTGCAGTTAGCAGCTCCAAATGGAGTCAGCAGTTGATACTGAACATAATCAACCAGTAACAAAACCCACCCTGCTGCACACTAGTGCAGCCATACTTTTTTGCTGTGTCAGAAGGACCAATCCTTCCAGTTCCTACAGCAACAAGGGGTACCACTAAGCCCTCCCTTTTGGCTGGCTCTCGTGACAAGATGATGAGACTGGTGTCTCAGCACCGAACATCTTGTTTTCTCACCCAAAGGGCTGCAATTCTCTCTCTTACTTCACATTCCACACATTTTCACATGTGTAATATTTTTGCATGTGCATATTTTTAGCTTAACTAGTTGAAAGGAAAAGCAAAGGAAGCTAAAATCGGAAGTATTATTTTGTACTATTGAGCATATTAATGATTCCTCTCCAACCTCATCAACATTCGCATCAAAACTAACATGTTAATTTATATTCTTCATATAATACTAATTATGTGTACAGCAGCATGATACCCTGTATGAGGAGCTATCTCACTATAAGAGATGAAAACATAATTTTATGATTCTGACCTTGTGATGATACAAGTAATTAATTACTCCAAAGAATACTGATTGTAATAGGACTAAAATATGGTCCCTAGAGATGCTTTAAAGATCATGTAATTACAAAAGATGCTAAATAATTTTATTTAGGGGTGGTGCCAGTGATGAAAATTTCCCTTGAAAAGGCATAGGAGTAAAGCAATCCTGACTATTGCCTTGGCTTCTGCTGGGATAGAGTTGATTTTTTTTCCTTAGTAGCTGTACAGTGCTGTGTTTTGGATTTAGTATGAGAATAATGTTGATAAGACACCAATATTTCAGTTGTTGCCAAGTAGTGCTTACTCTATATCAAGGACTTTCCAGTTTCCCATGCTGTGCCAGTGAGCAGGTGTACAAGAAGCTGGGAGAGAACAGAGCCAGGACAGCTAAAGGGATATTCCATATCACAGAATATCATGCTCAGCTCGGATTAAACCATGACACTATATAACACTTCAGTATTGCAAAGAATGTTTTTCGCAAAGAATTGAAAAGAATTGCAAATTCTTTGAAAAAAAATTCTTTGCAAAGAATTTTTGTTTGCAAAGGCCTAGAGAAGAAACATTACTATATGCAATACTGTTTTAACTACCCTGTTCTCCTTCAACTGTAACTGCAGTACTTACCGAATGCATAGATATGTCAACAAAAGCATTAAGTAAATTATACACAGTTTCTAATTAATAATGACAAAAATGGGTCAAAATACTGATTTACCAATTTTTCATATTGAAGAGCAGCCTGGATTCTGTGCAATGTCTTATACAGCCCCATTATCTAGAAATTTCAGCAATATTCAGCTGAGAAAAAATAAAAGCTGCACTTCACAGATGTATATCTTCTTCAGCTCTAATGGAGGCCACCCGGTGGCCAGGTACAGCAGTAGAAATACGTTCTCTGCGTTCCTGCAGGTCTGTATAAAAGGATTTGTGAACAGAAGAGAGTGGGAAAACGGTTTTTGTGCCTTACTGCTTTAGCTTTGACTTTCTCTTTCAGACTACCAGGCAGCAATTATGCAGCTGCTGTTAGGGACAGCTCTCAAAGAGCACTGGGGATATCCAGCTTCTGAGCAGCACACACACTGCTGAGGCCACTCTGACGATAAATGGGGTTTGTAACAGCACTTGTATCGTCTGAAGCTGCTCTTCCCCCAGCCTTTTCTCTTTCATGATGTGGTACCTTCACAGAAAAATGTACATCCACATAGCAATTTGAGGAGTTTTAACATAAATGTGTATTTTGACAACTTTAAGCCTAGCCACTCTGGAAATTCAGCTGAAGTGCTTTCCAGAAGTACTTTCGGTACATAATATATCATGTGGAGTTAGATGAAACAAAGGTTTAAATAACAGCACACTTAAGAAATTCTGTAAGATGGGTGTAGATTCAAAATATGTATTAGACTCACCTATAATCTCACAAGTATAAAAAATATGAAAAGCTACTGAGAGATGTGCAGTAATTCCAGTGTAAAACAAGATCAATGTCAAGATCACTGAAGAGTTCCCAACCACAAAATTACACCGCAGCAAAGATCGTTGAAGTCAGTTGTAATACATTATGTGGACTAATAGGCAGAAGAGCCAAGACAAAATGCAGTAAGTTTTAAAAGAGAGAATGTTTTTCATGTGGTTCATCTCTTGCTTTATACAAATCTCTGACCTGTTAAAGCAGATTTCTGTTTACACACTGAAATACAGCCTGTAAACAGAAATACAGGGCTTCAGTTTTTCACACACAATAAAAATTTCAAGCAATTCATGTACTTATGGCAATCTCAATTTTAGCCTCCAGGGGTTAGGGTTTGGAAGTATGTTTTTGACTGCTCATATTTTCTTTGTTACTTTATACTTCTCCATTTTAATAACCTTGAACACAGTGACCCCAGGTGGCAGATACAACGATGGCTGCTTTCAGAAGCTGAGCCAGGCCATATTTCATCATGAGGCTGAGAAGTCTCTGCGTCCAACCTCAGTCCCCAGTGGCAGCCCAGATCAGCTCGGTCTCTGCTATGGGATTGAGGAGGGCTTGTTCCAAGCAGATCAATAAAAGCAATAATGGATCAAAGGCCTTGTTAAGGTTTCTATCTCAGAATCACCATTTCCCATTTATGCATGGAGGTTTCCCTAACAACACAGCCTTCAACTTTGCTTGAGAGCTGGAAGGAGTTCAGCAGCACAAAACTCTTCATCTGGGCTAAATCAGAATGCTGAGAAGCCAGGTGAGGTACCCGGCACAGATCATAGAATCATAGAATAGTTAGGGTTGGAAAGGACCTTAAGATCATCTAGTTCCAACCCCCCTGCCATGGGCAGAGACACCTCCCACTAAACCATGCCATCCAAGGCTCTTTGCTTAGACTCTGAATGACATATTACAAACTAATCTTTTGTCTTTCTTCCATGTTTGCCTCTTTGGACACTGATTTGAGCATGTTCTGTGGAAGGAAAACCTGACCTGCCTAAAATACCAAAAGTTGATGCACAGGCACATCCTCCAAGAAAGCTCTCTGAAATCACAGGACCTCCAAGCACCCTTGTATGTACGATGAAAGCCCGTAAACACTGTGTGCTTGCTTTCTCTACAAAGCACTTTACCAAAGATGAAAAATGTTGAGAAAAGCTGTGCTGTCACAGCCAGGCAGTTGCTTGCCCTAACTTGACCACATAGGCACTACCAGTTTGCCCTGTAGCCAAGCACAACGTTGCTTATTGAAATGAGACACAGATCTAGATCAAACAAAAATCATTATCTCCAACACTCTGATTGTAAGAGGACTTAGGCCTCCCTCTAAGCCTCAGCTACCACACTTGTGACCCACAGTGTAAACCCGCACAAATAAAAGCATTACCAATTCAAAATACAAAATAACAGTAGGCAGATAACTCACAGTAGCTTCTCCATCTTTAAAACCCTGTTATTTCACAGGTAGAACAGATCAATGAGTCAGCTCTCCTCTGGTGTGAGTTGCACAGCAGACAGAGCATCTGTAAGGCTTTGCTCAGAGGCTGCACTCCAGAAGAGAAGAGTGTGCTTCAGAGTTGATGTAAATACATTAATTGAAACATAAAGGGAGACTTCAAGCTGCTCACAAATGGAAAAGCTGCCTAACACTATTTATTACTCAGTACTTTAATTCATATCAATTAGCCATCTTGTTCATGTACAACATTCATTAACTTCACGTGTGTGATTTTTAGTCTTGAGCCAAACTAGCTGGAAGTAAGCACAGAGTACACCAATGTCTTTCCAGGGGATCACTCACCAGTTGAAGAACTCCCTAATAGCAGTGAAACCCTCCTGCCGTTACCAGAGGGTGTCACTATGGCACTAGAACAAAGCAACAAAACAAATAAAAGGAATAAACAAGACACCTGGAGAAGTTTAGCGGAAATAAGCTGCATGCAACCTTCACATGAAGTGTTCATCATGTCACCCGTGAGCTTTAAGAACATGGTTCTGGAGTCTAAAACCAATGTAACTCTGTATTTTCTTTTTCTCTCTGCATTTCTTGCGCTCTAATCTGATTTCCAACACAAAGTATTGGAAGGAAGAAAGGAACTACCTATTAGAGCTGGTTGCAGAATCTCCATTGTTCACACACAATTTAACCTTGTTTTCCATGAAAGCATCCTTTGAAAATGAAACTGTTCTAAATGCACATCGTTCACATTCACAGCAACAGCATTAGTCAGGCAATTGTTTAATAGGAAGTTGCTGCAAAAGAAATCTAAACTTTCTCACATAATAACTTAAAGCCCAGGCAATTAAAAACATCCTATACTGAGCACAGTGAAGTGAAGATCAGCTCTAGAGTGCTGAATTTGGCTAAAGTCCTAAACCAGAAGAGGAAGGAAGTCACAAAGCCAAAGAGCATCGTAAATGAAAACACTGAGAAGCCAGTGAAAAAAACCCTGCAACATAAGGAATATTCCAAGGTGTACCAAATGAGTAGGTTTATTGTCTTTCTTGTCTAAATTCAATTTACTTATCACCAAAAAATGCCAGGAATCAGATGACCATGAGCCTACAGCACACGATGGCCCAGACAACTTGACAGATGTTGGAATCTGCAAAGAGCTAGATCAGGACATGTACGTAAGGGATCAGACATTAAAAAGATGTTTGTGGCAAACTCTTGCTCTGAGGATGACTGTCAGTATCAGAGGGTGGCGTGATTGTGAAAAGGAGAGCATTGAGTCCCAGATGCCACAACACATTGCCCAAGCAATTGAGCAGCCTCATTTCAGCTGTATCTTAGTAGCAGGGTAAGCTGACTAATGTTGCTGAGGACAGTTTTGATTAGGAAGGGCTGCTTCCACAAAGTGCTGCAAAGCTCTTGTCAACCTGTCAAGGAATCAAACACTGTGCTCTAATAATAGAGCAATAATTTCATATTCTTGGAAATAAGTTCTAGTCAAAGCACAGGATTTAAAAAAAAGGAGAGGAAACAGAGCACACCACTAAAGAACAGCAAGTAAACTTGGACGAAGCACATCTTACCAGTATTTTAAAACAAAGTTTCTAAAAGGAAGGGAAAATCTGCATGGATGTTGTAACTGCATTGCAGAAAGGAACATGGGTCAGTTGCAGTGATGAAACTGTCAGGACTTGAAATCAGGGCACCACTACAATATTTTAACATAGCAAATAAATCCAGTCTATCTTGGTGAAGGTTCATTTGGCTGTTCTGGGAATTACTAGGACGTCAAAAGGCCAACATCTGTTTCTGGATACTGAAATGGAATTCCCATTCACCTCCTTAGACAGAGATGTGCCTCTGCTAGGGAAAAGAAGAGCAAGCATTTCAAAGGCAGCAGCAAAGTCTTCCCACAAATCTTAACAAAGAATAAAAAAAGACAAAATTAAATTCAGAAAATATGTAAATCTGTTGTTTTGTTTCTTGTTTCTCCCTGACTTTTCATGACAAACATATCTCACAGGTATCAGACAGATGAAAAATACAAAGACGTGGAAACCTGAGCTGGAATTTAGCTTAATGACAGCAAACTTGGTCTTCTATTGAAAATGGAGAGAGGGATGTCAGGTCTAGTCTTTACTTGGACCTTGTAGTAACTGTAAATATAAAATAGGCTATCAAGACAGTAAAGTGCTTTCCTATCACATGAGAATTCAAGCTCTAAATTGTGCAGTTTATTCTGGTCACCTCAATTATCACATCTGGAAAATCATTCAATTTATGTCAACCTTTACCCTAGGACACTCATTTATGTGGCAAGGAACTCTGAAACTCTCTGGGGTCATGACATAAATCTACTATTTCACACTGTCATTTGCACAACAAAAGAATAAATTTAACTTTATTCAGCAAACAGTGATGATAACTGTCAATCTTTTAGCTACCCAGATGGCACAGGATCACGACCTAAGAGTACAGGGCACAAGAAAGAAGGTTATATATGATCAGTAAAAGTTTTTATGAGAAGCCATCACTATGCACTGCTTGGAAATACTGAAGTAAATCACTTAGAAGCGCAAGCTTGAGCCAGCATGGCTCTTTGGGCCAGAAACCAGAGTTCAGTGCTGAGACACCAGTCGCATCATCTGATCAGCAGAACTCTTCACCAATAAAAGCAGAGGACTCAGGGCACCATGTGCTGGATGCTTCAACTTCCCCATCAGTGGTAAGATCAGCCATGCTGCGCAGCACTCAGAAGTAACCAATGAAGAGATGCCAAGGCAACTGCAGCCTTCCCGATACCATCTAACAGAGACTACAAAATCTCAGCGTTTCTGAATAATATCCCATAGTTTGTAACTGAACTAGAACAATGGTTTAGCAAGAATTCCAATATGTGCCTATTTCAGGCATCCAAAAATCAGTCAGGCTCCAAGTTGTAATAGCTTGGCTTGCAGGCGTACCAAAGTCATACAAGCGTTTTGTTCATATGAGATGGTTGCTGACTCTTCATTAAGTGAAATAAATTTTCATGTCATCACATTTTGCCATCTTTGAAAAAAAAAAAAAAAAAAAACCAACAAAACCCCACAATATTCTGGAGCACTTCAAAAAGTGCTGCAAGAACAAGCAACAGCAGAGAGCCAAGCCTGATCAGAAGACTTCAAGCAGTGGAAAATCTGCCACATCCCAAGCTAATTTAAATTATGGATCAGTTCCCTGATTACTCTAAAAAGAACAACCTAAACTTTTCCAGTCTGTATGTGCCCAACTTCAGCCACCAACTTTTGGATCTCACATGCCTCTGTCCGTTAAAGAGATCGCTCCTATCGCTTCGTTTTCTCTTCGAGATATGATAAAAGTCACCTTAATCCTGCTTCGTTAAACTAAATACACTGTCCACATATAAAACTGGGAAGATGCTGAGTGCCTTAAAATAGTATCTGACACTGTTTTTTGGATACACAACTTTGTATTTTATACTCAATGCCTGTTATACTACTCTAATGCAAACTTCATCAGTCAACAAGCGTGTCTTCATATTGCTTATAAATCAGATGTTGAATAAATATAAAAAGTAAAATACCTACAAAGAAAGTGATAGTTTTGTGGGCTTTTTCTCTAAATTTCTGAAAGCAAAAGGCAAACTGAAAACCTAATTTAGTTTTCTGGCTTTTATTTAAAAGAAAAACAGAGAGAAAAGGAATCTGATGGTGCCAAAGGGTTAAAGTATCTCATTTCAGGCAGTCTGAATATCTGAATTTAGCAGCTGACAGTGCATGGTGTGTCAGTCTCTTACAGCTGTTCCAGTTGATTCAAAGACCATCTTTGTTTCTTGAAATCTTAGCAACTGTTACTTTTTTCCGAAGACAATGGCAGACCAGCTGTTACCTCACAAGATGTGATGTACTTCAGGTCAAAGTCTTTAGTAAGAGATTTGTAAAACAAGAACTAAATCATTGTTTGGGTTTGTCAGATTTTTTTTCATTAAAACAGAGTTAGCAGCCTAACAGCCAAATAACTTACACTTGGTATTTCCATTAAGTGCACTGGAATGACAGAAAAATTTCATCTGGTTGTTGAGCTGAATCCTCTCTTTCTATAAGGAAAAAAAAGCACCACTAAACCTCACAGTATTATGGATTATTTTTTGTTTGAAGGTCAGTTTCCTTCTGTCTTTCCAAATGTGGTGTTACTAAGCAGATGTCATCTCATAATGGCAATGCACAGGTCTAACCATTAAGAACATAAGATGGAGATTTTCAAGAGAACATTACAGTTAAATGTTCACTTCCCACTATGTATCAATCAATGCGAGTATCTACTTCCTTTAAGCTCTTTGAACATCCTCTTCTAAATTAATAACCAAGCAACTTAATCATACAGTTGATCCTCCAGTACCGGTACCAGTAATATTCCCACTTGAAGACATGTAGGCTTTCAGAGCCGTGCAAGGTTGCAGAATCAGTCACCTAATGAAGACTTATTAGAGTAGGAGTAACTGTTGACAGGTTGCCTACAACCCTTCTTGAGGGGGGATGGGAAGGAAGCATCATTTTAAAAAGCTTTAATTGAAATAAATCCTTATGCGTCTGTGCACAAAGACAAATTACTGCTTCCAGCTGCTCTGATGCAGAAGACAAAGACTTGTTGAGAAGAGTGGATGTTCTTTTAGTCAACCTTTGTGTTTAATTTGGGAAAGCCTTAGTATTGAGTAATGCATTTTCAGAACCACTGCCAGCTAATTGTTGTGTAAAGAAGCACACAAAGGCACAGTCATATATCTATGTATACTGCACTGGTAGAAAATTTTACAAGGCCTGTTAAATTCATCAGTAAACTTAATTTTTGTATTTCATATATAGAGAAGTTTAGACCCAAGATTTTTTCACCCACATGGATGAATACTATTTGTCTTGGGCTATTTTTATTTAGATCTAAATAGGATTTATGTAAATTACTTCTCCACTTTAACTCTGTTTTTCAGAACGAGTGACATACTGCCCATATGTAAACCAGCACTTTATGCAGAATTAAAAATAACTACCATTAGGCATGGCTCCGCTAGCATTTGTGATGAAGAACATAAACTGTCTAACAAAACACTGAGGGTGAATCACAACCTCAAAAAAGCTATGAACTGACAGTATTTGTTTCTCAAGATAAAAATATCCAGAAATACCAAATGTGTGTGCTTTTAGTTATGTTTAAGAGAATAACCTATCTACCAGGCCAAATACTGACATCACAAAAAGTACATCTCTAGTAAAAAATCTGTACACTGTCAGGCTGTTGTAAAAGGATAGATACTAAAGCAGATACAATCTCCTGATGACTGCAGAGAGCAGAACTTTGCATAACTAATTTAAAGACTGCTGCCTGCAGGCACCACAATGCTAATTAAAGACAATAATTCTTGGATAAATGAGATGGATGGACTGGAAAATAAGGTCAGTGTTAAACTCATAGCTAATCCTTGAATGGAGAATTGGATCATTTATTTTCCAAACGACTGGGCAATTCTACCTGGTTTCATTTCCATCTCTGCTGCCAGATGACTGCTGTCTCCAAAATCCATAACTTTTTGTAGTTTAAGTAGTATCCCACATTGGCAAGCTCTGATTCAGCAGGACTGAATGTGCTTCCATTTAAACACATGAATAGTTCCTTTGACATCTATAGCAAGTCAATGGAACAACTCACAGTTGAACATACACTTTCAAATACCATGCTCAATCAAGGCCACAAACAAGGCATAAAAGTCACAAAGAAAAGTTGGATTGCCAGGCAGTTTACCTGGAAAATACCTTGGTGCTATCCAAGTAGGAAAGCTTTGTTTAGCATGCAGTGGTTGATTTAAGAGATGAATTTCCTCTTTTTACTTGCTTATTAGAATTCAAATGACAGGGTAATCACCTAATGACCAGAAAAACTGATGATCAGAAAGAAAGATCTCCCACACAGAGATGTTACATCAATTTCCTCAGTACCAAATCTGTTACACGTATGTATATACATCTACTCCACCCCAAGTTACCATGGTCTGCTGACCACTCCCAGAGTTTCAGCACAAGTGGGATATTCGTACCTCTACAAACCTTCACAGGATGCAGCCCACACCCTGCTGTGCACCCTGCATGAAGTGCCTTGGGATGATGCTATCATGCTCCTCTCTTCGCTGATACTCCCAAAAAGGAGGTGAAATAAACCTGTCCAATTCTTTGGTCATAAAAAAATCCTAATATAACCAAAGGAATCAATGTTACTGACTCAACAAAGCCCTCTGCCCCTCTCCCCGCAATGCTTCACTGTGCAATTTCTCTCTCATCTCTTAGTCTTTCTTTTCATTTCTCATCTTCTGAGTGGCATAGCTCTACATTTTGAGCATTCTTGACAAGGAACAATAGCTCATTATAGAGGTATTCAAGCCATCCATTTCCGTCCTCTGACTTTGTCCAATGACTAGTAAGAGAAATTAAGGTGCAGTTTTGACATCATTTAATTTTATTTCAGTCCCTGCTGCTGCCAAAAGGGGAGGTCCTGCCCTGCCCTCTCCACTTTCTGCAGGCAGGCAAAGGACCTGATCTGACTGGAAACTAACCCTCCGGGAGAGGATCACTTTTCAGAGAACTGATCTGGCTAACTGTGTCAGAAGAGCAAAGGAACATGCAGCCAAGGTTTGGCACTCACTGTGCTACTTCCTGCTTTGGTACCAGCTCAGAATTTGGCTTAAATCAATGGTGAAGCCATACCCTGAGGCTCCTAACTGAGGTATTTTGAGCACCGATTAACTTAGACGCCTACAGCAGGCCAAGTATCCTCCCTTAGTATCTATGTGGTTCTAGCACAGCGTGGACTCCTGGAAACACAGAAATGCTAATGCAGTATCATGGGAAGAGAATTTTTCTTGCAGTGTTCTGCACACTGTAGGCATACAGGAAGCACAGGCAGAAGCTAGATCCGTGTTTGGTTTTAAACAAAAGAGTAAAGTTACAAATGCAAAGAAAATACAGGATGTGTAATGAATATGTCATAGCTGTGGCATCCTGTTTCTAAAATATCTTGCTCCTGAATGGTGCAGTCTTAGGTTTCTTCCACATATACGAGGCTTTCCAGCTGGCCTTCAGCCAGTGCTTTAATGAAAACATGGTATTATGCAGAAGTGAATAAAGCTTATAGCAATAATAATGTCCTTGAAATTCACTAATCACAATAAGTTTCAAGAATATTTTAATATGAAATCAACAGTACAACAACTAAAATTCATCTACTGGCTATGGAAAACCACTTTTCTCATGTTAGATTATGCTTGTACTGAAAAAAGTACCCAAGTCATTACTGACCCGGATAAAGAGTGTGCTTTCTGAATCTGAAGACAATATCTAGCTGCAAAAGAGCTGCAAGCACTTAAAGACACATTAAATTGATTACAAAAACAATTAAGATTGATTAAAAAATGAAGAAATGGTCTGAGAAAATAGGCATTCTTTCAATAATGAGACCACAGATAAGCATATTTGGGTAAGAACAATCAACAGCATAAATACATGTGAAGATTCACTCCCAAAGTTGCATTTCTGCAAGAAAGGATCCAATGATCCAGTGATCACATGCTAAGCAGGAGTTAACAATATCTTGTTGTTGTGAAAAATAAGAAACAAGAAAGAGGTGGAGCACCTGAAGAAAGCTGAGGAGACCAACAAAATCAGTGGGCTGAGGAACCTGGTTTGCAAAGGAAGACAAGGAGAATGAGGATCACTTAGCTGAGAAAACAGAAGATGTGTGAAATAATAACTCTTCAAATATACTAAAAAAAGATAAAAGAGAAATGTATAGAGAAAGAACACACTGGTTTCCCACTACTGCAGATCCAAGAATTGCAAAAACAGGGCTAGGAGATTTCCCCCATCCAAACAGAGAACAAACCAAGTTATGTTGAAGGAGATTTGCCTCCCTTATTCTTAACAATTATAGATCCTACAATCTATTTAAGTCTCTTACCATTAAAAATTATTACCACATGTCTAGTTTGCATCCATCTTGTACACTTCAAGCCTAATTGTGATGTTTTGTCTTCAGGGGACATAGGTATCCGATTATTCATTTCCCCTCTGCGGCAGCCCTTAATACATTTTAAGAATGTCATTTTGTCTCAACGCTGAGGAAGTCTTGATTTGGACATTAATGCCTTTCAAATAGAACCTATTTATGCTCAGTAAGTCCTTAACGGACCCCACTTTGCCACCACTCATGGCTTACAAACCTGCCTGAATTACAGGACAAGGGTTATTTAAAACACATTTGTAAGAAGGTAGTAGGACATTTTCCTGAAATGCTAACAGCAAGATGGTAGTATCTACAACAACTTGCCTCCAAGTTCATCTAGAATATCACAGTAGCATGTACACTCCATAGTGTTTAGGAGGATGATGGGAAAAGTGCAGGAATTTCTGCTTGAAGAAACCTCTTGCTTGGCTTACAGGCCTGCTACAAGTGCCAATTCTTATCTTTACATCTATGTCAAGAGCAGCAGAGAAAATAAAACTGCCCTTTATTCTCATACCTTTGCCATGCAGGCAACACACAAGAGTAAATGCAACACTGTGTGTTGCTGTAATAAATATACAGCAGTTTTGTTTACTGTTTAGTTCATTTGTTGTTGCTTTTTTGCACCTATATAAGAGCTCAATATTTTAGTAAAATATTTTAGTAAAAGCATTAAATACAACTTCCTGACTCGTTTCCAAAGCAGTTTCACACCAGTATACTCTTCAAACCAACCGATTTGTTATTAATTATAGAATCATGGAATAGTTAGGGTTGGAAAGGACCTTAAGATCATCTAATTCCAACCCCCCTCCCATGGGCAGGGAGAACTGTTGTGGTTTAAGCCATAAATCATGCAGTTTGCTCACTCACTCCCCCCTCTTTCTTCCCCCCCCCACACCAAGGGGGGGGGGGAAATGGGGAGAAGAATCGAAAGAATGTAACTCCCACGGGCTGAGATAAGAACAGTCCAGTAACTAAGGTGTAACACAAATCACTACTGCAACCACCAATAATAATAATGACCAGGGAAATAAAAGGGAAGAGAATGCAACCACTCACCACCTGACGACCGAGCAGTGAACTAACTCTTCCAGGTTCCTGCCCCCAGTTTTTACATCCTGGGCATGATGTGCTGTGGTATGGAATACCATTTTGGTCAGTTTGGATCAGGTGTCCTGTTTCTGCTTCCTCCCCACTTCCCCTCCTCCCTGGCAGAGCATGAGACTCAGAAAGTCCTTGGTCAGACTAAACATTACTGCAACAACTAACAGCATCGGTGTTATCAGCGCTGTTCCCAGGCCGAAAGTCAAAAACTCAGCACTGCACCAGCTACCAAGAAGGAGAAAAATGACTGCTACTGCTGAACCCATGACAATACCTCACACTAAACCATGTCACCCAAGGCTCTGTCCAACCTGGCCTTGAACACTGCCACAGATGGAGCATTCACAACTTCCCTGGGCAACTCATTCCAAGTAAGAAAGTACACAAAAGTATTCTGAAAGCTGTTGCAGGCATTACAGCCTCCTGTACGTTAGTAATAAACACTTGTAAAAATTATGGTATCAGCTAAAATGCCAAAAGTAGAGTCTGGAAATGCATGTTAAATATTTATCTACTCTCTTTATTCCTTAATGAACAAGTTTTAGCTAGCATTTACATATATATTTTAAATAGCATTTACATACAGATATAGTTAATGTTTAATCATTCCGCTATGTGGTCAGAAGGCCACTGAACTTCTGAACAGGGTCTGACAGACATGGCTCATGACTCACAGCAGAGCAGGAATGCATTGGTGACACCCTGGAAGCAGGACTGACTCTCCTGATGCTCTCAGTCCTGATCGCTCGCCTACTGGCTATGCTTCAAGTTACATTTTGCTCTCCTTCTTGACAATCATCGGCTTTGTGTCCTACTTCCACTCCTGCAGCAGGTCACCTCTGAACCTTCTCACTGCCACCCCTCACAGTGGCTGCCCTTGTCCAGTAGACAAGAGAACATCCTGTCAATGAAATATGAAAAAATAACTTATTATTATCCACAGAAGAAAAACTAACAATCTCTTCCTTTCCCCCCTTAGCTTCCCCTCCCACCCCTGAATTCAACATCATTCCAAATCCAAGTGGATATACTTTTATTCCAGCATTACATGCTGAACAGATAAAAATTCTTCCTAGCTACACTGCCAGGTTAGAACAGATTAGGACAATCAGACTAGCCCCTTGCCACCAAGTTTTACTTTATACACCATTTCACAACTAGGAAGCCTTAGAGGATGTTAATCTGCTGGATATCCAACAGTGGGAGAGGAAATAAAACGCTGCCAAGTTATGGGTGTACTTCTGTCTTTGCATAGATAGAAATCATTCACTACCAGCTGACTGAACAAAACCAAAGCAGCAGAGAGGGCATCAGTACAAAGCACCCTGCCTTGATGATGTCTCCCATGTGCAAAACTCTTAAGTATCACTGGCAAAAAAAAGGGGGAAAGTTTACGCAAAGTTTTAACAGCCTTCAGAATGGACCTCAACCATGACATCACATTGGAACCAGGAAGGAATAAGTTCAGCAAGGAACTTCTTGCCATTTTTCAGCCATTAGAATGCATAGGACAGGTCACCTAAGACAACGCTTTAATGTTTTCATATGTAACTTCCCACTGGCATTCTGGAGGGACAGAGCAAAGATGGATACACTTTCTGCAATATACATTTCTGCAGTCTGTAATTTCATCTTTCAGTTCTTAGGTATAAATGCCATAATTAAGGATTTTTTTTTTTTTGATGGGAATTCCTCTTGGATCACAGGTGTAATGAAGAGCAGAGAAACAAGACAACTTCTGCCCTCAACTGACATTACAGACAAACTGTTGCAAAGAATACCATCTATAAGAAATAAATTTACATTTATAATGCAAAATTCCCTCACAACTAATGTTGCCATTTCACTTGTCCCCAGTATAATGAAAGAGAAGGTGAATGCCTCTTACCTGGCTGTAGGTCCAGCTCCACCAATGTTTCCTCTCAAGGCTGCTCATCCTTGGACAGATTGCTGAGCAACTCCTAGTTCTTCTGGGTGCACAGCCTGCACAGTGCTGTCTTCTGTACCAGAAGTTGTTCTATGCTGCAAGGAGCTCCTTCAGAGCTGTCACACAAGACGATCTTTGGCAGGACTGTGCATACATATGTAAGGTTTGGTGAGGACAACAGTCACTGACTCTGCAGTGATCGTAACTAGCAGGTCTTCAGAGTGCTCTTTGCTGGGGAAAATGTCCTCTTGGTGGCCATTTCCACAGCTTCTGTGTGGTGCTTCCACACCAGTATGAACTATGCTTTTCCAGAAAACCTTGGCGCATTCACATCTGAGCTTACACCAACATGCTCCACTGCTCACCTAACAAAACCCTTTGAGCAGTCTCTTCCAAAAGTTTTTGAGTGGAGTCACGAAGGAAGTGGAATACAGAAGAAACACAAAATAAAGGGCAAACCCTCATGTGAACATAAGCCAGCCAGTATGTCACCATATAGGGTCGGGGAAAAGAGAAGACAGAGCACATGGGCCTAGGGACCTGCAGGATGATATAACAGCACTATCAAAATCCAAGCTTAGCTACCCAGGCATTAAATGCAGCCTAACTGCAGAGTAAATATACCAAACAAAGTGAAAGGGAAGGGCTTTGTCACACATTCCACTCAGGGAAGCAAAATCCATCAAAGCACATATGAGATAAGGCTACTCAGAGAAGACTGCAACTGAGTTTGGGCTGTTAACAAGATGATGAGCCCAAAGTTAGGCACACTGATACACATTCATGTACTCTTTGCAACACATTAAGCTGTTCAGCTCATAATTAAGCCCATCACCCCCTTAACATTCCTCTTTTCCCCACAGCTCATAAATATTTACCCTACCTGTATTTCACAGAAATGTTTAATATACTCCAGTATTTTTGCTAGATGCGTAATATTTTAATAAACAATCAAAAAATCAAATGATACTTATTAAAACACACTAAGAAATTAATTTTGTGAGGCCCTGATCTCAATTTAACTTCTTACAGCTAGCTTCTCTTCAATTCACAAAGATTTTGGATAATGAGTGTATGATACATCCATGTAAATCTAAGGTTTTGCTGTTTATGAGCATGCAACAGACCAGCTCCAGGCAAAAGAGGACACACGTAAAATACCTCAGGTGCACATGCGCAGAAATACTATTAAAAAGGTTCACATTCCTGGTCCTGCAAATTGAGAACAACAGCTCCCTTACAGTTAAAAGCACATTTCCACTTCAGATAACGTGCATTTTGCCACTGGCTTTGAGAAAACCAGGACCCTACTCCAGAGTTTAATCAAGATCTCATTGAAATCAGTGGAGAAGTCACAGGAGAAAACAGTGGACTGCCACATCCCTTTGCAGAGCTGCGCTTTCCTGTTGGCAACTTTTTAAACAAACATGTTGGCAAAAGGTGCTTATAACTAGCTCTGCTGCTTTTAGTACTGATGCAGCTGGAATTTCCCTTTAATTTCACTTTTCAGCATAATTTTACAGCAGAGACTGTGTGTAGTGTGTGCATGCGTGTGTGAGCGCGTGCAAGAGATAAATGGCAACCCTATTTTAAGCATGGCACGTGAAAAGATGCTATCTAAAATAAGACTTGAACAAAACTATTTCAGAAACCAGTGCAAAAAGATACATGTTTATCCTAACTTCAGTATCACTTCTCATGCAATTAACCATTAATACGGAATATATGACACAAAGATAACATGCTATATACACTGCCTTCATAAATAAGGGTTTACATCAGATATAAGGACCTACAGAGTTGCCAAGCAGCAAATGCAACACAAGTCACATGAATTACACAGCCATAGAGCAGAGTAACATAAATATCTTTTCAGAGAAGGAAAAACATAAGAATCATAGAATCATAGAATAGTTAGGGTTGGAAAGGACCTTAAGATCATCTAGTTCCAACCCCCCTGCCAGGGACAGGGACACCTCCCACTAAACCATGCCAACCAAGGCTATGTCCAATCCAGCCTTGAACACCGCCAGCGATGGAGCATTCACAATTTCCCTGGGAAACCCATTCCAGTGCCTCACCACCCTTACAGTAAAGAATTTCTTCCTCATATCCAATGTAAACTTCCCCTGTTTAAGTTTGAACCCATTACCCCTTGTCCTATCACTACAGTTCCTCATGAAGAGTCCCTCCTGGGCTGCATCAAAAGGAGCGTGACCAGTAGGTCAAAGGAGGTGATCCTGCCCCTCGACTCTGCTCTTGTGAGACCTCACTTGGAGTATTGTGTCCGGCTCTGGTGTCCTCAACATAAAAAGGACATGGAACTGTTGGAACAAGTGCAGAGGAGGGCCACGAGGATGATCAGAGGACTGGAGCACCTCCCGTATGAAGACAGGCTGAGGAAGTTGGGGCTGTTCAGCCTGGAGAAGAGAAGGCTGCGTGGAGACCTCATAGCAGCCTTCCAATATCTGAAGGGGGCCTATAGGGATGCTGGCGAGGGACTTTTCATGAGGAACTGTAGAGGATACGGTTGGCTTTCTGGGCTGCAAGTGCACACTGCCAGCTCATGTTCATTTTTTCATCGACCAACACCCCCAAGTCCTTCTCTGCAGGACTGCTCTGTATCTCTTCTCTGCCCAACCTGGAGCTGTGCCTGGGATTGCTCCCATCCAGGTGGAGGACCTTGCACTTGTCATGGTTAAACTTCATGAGGCTGGCATCAGCCCACCTCACAAGCGTGTCAAGGTCCCTCTGGATGGCATTCCTTCCCTCCAACGTATCAACCGAACCACACAGCTTGCTGTCATCGGCAAACTTGCTGAGGGCGCACTCAATCCCACTGCCCATGTCACCGACAAAGATGTTGAACAAGACCAGTCCCAACACTGATCCCTGAGGGACACCACTCATTACTGATCTCCAGCTGGACATTGAGCCATTGACCACAACTCTTTGCGTGCAGCCAGCCAGCCAGTTCTTTATCAATCAACTGGTCCACCTATCAAATTGATGTCTCTCCAACCTAGAGACAAGGATGTCATGTGAGACAGGGTCAAATACTTTGCTCATGTCCAGGTAGATGACATCAACAGCTCTACCCTTGTCTACCCAGTTCCATAGGCCCATCATAGAAGGCCACCAGGTTGGTCAGACAGGATTTCCCCTTAGTGAAGCCATGCTGGCTGTCACCAAGCACCTTGTTGTTTTTCATGCCTCAGCATGCCTTCAGGAGAATCCGTTCCAAGATCTTGCCAGGCACAGAGGTGAGGCTGACTGGTCTACAGTTCCCTGGGTCATCCATTTCCCCTTCCTGAAAATGGGGGTTATATTTCCCTTTTTCCAGTCATCGGGAACTTCACTTGACTGCCATGATTTTTCAAATATGATGGACAGTGGCTTAGCAACTTCGTTTGCCAGCTCCTTCAGGACCCACGGATGGATTTCATCAGGTCCCATGGACTTGTATACGTTCAGGTTCTTAAGATGGTCTCAAACCAGATCCTCTCCTACAATGGGCCCAGGGTCTTCATTCTCACTGTCCCTGTGTCTGCCTTCCAAGACATGGGTGGTATGGTCAGAGCATTTTCCAGTGAAGACTGAGGCAAAGAAGTCGTTAAGAACCCCAGCCTTCTCCAAATCCAGGGTAGCCAGTTCTCCTGATAGCTTCTGGAGAGGTCCCATGTTGTCCCTAGTCTGTCTTTTATTTGCAATGTACCTATAGAATCCCTTCCTGTTATCCTTAACATCCCTAGCCAAGTTTAATTCTAACTGGGCCTTAGCTTTCTAACCTGGTCCCTATTTTCCTGGACAACATCCCTGTATTCTTCCCAGGCCGCCTGTCCTTACTTCCACCTTTTATAAGCCTCCTTTTTCCTTCAAATCTTCCATAGTAAATGAGGAATTAAGCCCTGTTAGTCCATTCTTCCCCCATGTGAACACCTGCATCTCAGCAAATGGTCAACCACAAAATTA
This sequence comes from Ara ararauna, assembly GCA_028858755.1. Classification (NCBI taxonomy): domain Eukaryota; kingdom Metazoa; phylum Chordata; class Aves; order Psittaciformes; family Psittacidae; genus Ara; species Ara ararauna. Next base: position 7,017,558 of record CM054380.1, on the reverse strand, counting down.
AGCGAAACAATACTGTCTCCAGTGTAGAAAGCACTGGGGAAAATAAACACTAACACCACCACTGCAGCACAGAAAGCAAAATAACCTCACTTAGCATTGCACCATTCCAAGAGGACAAAACCCAAATGAAATCTTATACCATTTACTTTACTGAACTACATATCTGCATCAACAACATGCAAACTGGAAGTGAGGGCAATGGTATACTCCAATTTGCTGACTTCTCCACACTTGATAAATGAAACCAGAAAAGGCAATAGCATGATGTCAAGAATGAGTTCAGTAAAATGCAAAGACAGAACAATTTATTCATTCATTGCAATCCTGTATGCAAAGCAGAATGCATGTATCCTTCTGTGAGTTCCCTTTTTTGCCCCCAGTGTCAGCAATAGCTTGCTGCATTCATCATGAGGCTTGAATGAGGCACCTAGACATATCCCTCCTGAGCAAGGGAGATTGCATATAGCTGAATATGCTACAGTGCACAACCCAGAAACCAAGAAGCTTCTAATTTGACAGCAGAGGCAGTATACACCTGGTCAAGCCATAATCTGAGGACTGCAAAAGCAGACAGTCTTCAACCCAAATGCAGCATACACATGGGATTCTGTGCGCATCACACACATGGGATTCTGTGCGCATCACTCCTAACACATACCCATAACAGTACTGTCTGGCTGCCAGAGGTAAATAGGACACAGGGAATGGATAGGAAAGACCATGACCATGATGTACAATCAGCACAGTGCAATAAAAAGCATTTTTCCTTCAGTTTTTCTCTCTCACCCTACTTTGATAACATATTACTGAAATGTCCCTCTTCCAGCCCTAAAACCTGTCCCTTCAGCACCTATCACAACAGCATACCCACAGGATAATTAGGATTTATAGCAGTTCTGTACAAGAATTCTCTGCTGTGGGTGAAAAAGCAAGAAGAAACGTGCAAAGTTAATCCTCTTCTAATTACTCCAGAAATGTGCATGCTAATGTGGTATCATAATAATTAGGACTGCAAAGTAATTAAACAGTGTCAACGCCTATAAGAGGGTGCAAAATTTGCACACTTGGAACATGCTGTGACTGAAAGTATTTGAGTAACCCCTCTGACAGACTGTACTGCTGATGTTCTGCCAGTACTGAAAACATGAGCGTAGACAGTCTTTGTCCTTTCTAACCACCAAAGCACAGAAAAGTAGGGCTAGCAAGGACCTCATGACATCACTTCGCCTAACTGCTGTAAGGCAGAACTGACACTAGTTATATCATTCCTGGCAGATTCGAGTTTATAATCTGCTCTTAATGGCCTCAAGTGGTGGAGAGTCCACAATCTACCTAAGAAGACAGAGAAGTCCTCCTAGTATCTGAGTTGACTCTCCTACTGCACTTTAAATCTGTTATTCTTTCCCTTTGGCGAACACAGCAGTTTATTTTGCATATACCATTATTCATACACAATTATAAGCTCTTACTGCGTCCCTCTGCCCCTGACTTTTCTTCTGCAGGCTAACCAATCCCATTCTTTCCTCAGAAGTGATGCTATCTAGATCTGTGATTGTTCCCACTGCTCTTCCCTGAACTTCCTCCAACTGTTTATTCCTGAAGTGCAGTGCCCAATCTGGACGCTGTGTTCCAGTTGAAACCTTTCCAACACTGGGAGATCTTGCATGTTCTCCCATTTAGTTACCCCAGTAAAACGTTAGTATTTTCAAAATAGCTTGATATTGGTGACTAATGTTCAGATCATGATTCACAATGAGCTCCACAAGGTTTTTCGAGGAACTGCTAGAACTGCAAAAAAAGCCTTAATCATTATAAAGGTGTTCTTCCTGCCTAAGTATACTTTTCCGCACTTGGCTCAGTGACAACCCAGTCTGCTTTTAGAAGAACACTTCTTCAACCTGTCAGCATAATTCTGAATTCTAGCCTTTCTCCCAGTTTTAGCAGTCCTTCCCATCTTCATGTCATCTAAAGATTCAACACTCATACACTATCCCACCACTGAGGTCATTAATGACAACAATGACGAAAACCAGACCAACTCTTCCCACACTTCAATATATCTTTTCATTAGAATGACGAACCATTGTTAACTGCTATTTCGTATGGAAATCCAAGCAGTTTTGCAGCGATTCCATCGTAGTTTCAAGGAAGACATGTTTCCCTTGATTGTTTATGAAACTGTCATACATTATGTTGAGAACATCGCTAGAAGTCAAGCTATTTGGCCTCTGTTGTGCCTTCCCTAGCTACGAGCCTTGATGCTCAACTGCAGAAAGACATTTTCAAGTTTTTAAGTCACACTGGTTGTTACTGAACTCTGTGGTCTCCTTCAGGTGCTTACACATAATTTGTTTGTTCCAGTTTTCCAAAGAACAAAATAATTTTCCTGCAATTCTCTTCTACCTCTTAATCTCATACTTCTTCTTTCCTACTCCTCCAGCACATGATCTGTCTTCCCTGAGTTCTCAGAAGTAACCCCAAAGGCTTCTAAGATGACTTTAGCCAATTCCTTAAGTAACCTAGAATTAAGTTCATTGGACACAGCTGATTTGAAAACATTAAATGTCTGTATACATTCTAACTTGTTCTTGCCTTTCTTTAGCTTGTGATTTTACTCTCTGTCATAGTACCATAAGCATGAGTGTGCATCTAGTATGACTCAAATGCATCAGTGAGAGCAGTTCTGATCCCCGAGTTAAAATGTAATATAATTTCTTGTCCTTATATCAAGCTGTAGATTCCTTTAAACCATAAACCTCATCATACCTTCGTTCATTGTCATCAAGATGAGCAAAGAGCACGTTCTTGGAGATGGCCTTTGCCAGAGCAGTCATAGTTTTATAGTCCTTCGGAATAACCTGTAGAGAAAGGAATAAAGGGTAATTACATGCCTGGTTATATTTCTTTATAGATCTTGAAATCTATAGAAAATTCCACTATTCAAGATAATGGATGCAACTGGATTTCAAACACTGAGACAGGCTTAGGCTATAATATAAAGCCACTAAGAAAGTAATAAATTGCAATTTTGATAATGTGAGGATAAGAATTTATGTTCTCAATATGAGAGCCAAAAAAGAAATGTAAGATCTGGGATGAGAGGGGAGAAGGGTATCCATAAAATATACTATAATTAGCAGGTACTGACAGCTGTGTAGTCTCCTTTCAAATCTCTTGGACTGAGGAAAACATATTTCGTATTCTTCTCTCCCCACAAACAATATCAGAAGCAACCTACTTTAAAAACTAGGGAATGAGCAGCATTTCTTTAGATGAAAGGTAAAAATGTGTAGATTACATCATACTTTTCAGTACTGGTTGTTGTATAAGGAACCAAGCTCCTGCTAGGCCCACCTGGGTCAAAATCCTACGCCTTTGCTTCATGGCATATGGGAAGGACTTGCCTTTGAGAATGAAAAGACATTTTTATATGTTAATAAGAGAGATGGCAAAAGTCCTGTTGAATTTGCTCAAAATATATGCTGAAATTCAGGAGTGTGTTTTCATATTGGATGAAGCATTTTATAAAACTTTTTCAAGTTAGGCTTTTCATTTTGGTATACATTTTGGTAAGACATTAGTAAAGAGACTGCATCTCTGTATTTGCCAGGCATTTCCTTCTGCCAATCACAGACTTTGTGATTATGAGAGACACAAGAATCTGTAAAAAGGTTATGACTTGTAGAAGATGTCCTTTGAATTCAGTAATGTGATTTTTCTTAATAGTTTCATTATAACTGGACAACATCAAGCCTAGCAAAAGTTTTAAGTGTTAAATAAACCTTACTTCAATCTGAAAATCAGCATCTGTTTGCCTGTTTTAATTACTGTACAAAAAAGGTCTGAAAATGGGCATTCCTCTTTCATACTTCTTAGGACAGAAATAGTATATCTGTCTTATTTAAGTTACTATGTACACTGATGTGTAGTCAGTTTCCTTTCCTCATCCTGGAAAAACAAGATACTACCCATCCAATGAGAAGCATGCCTCAAATGGGAAAATTGACCTAGCATCAATTGTTAAAAAGAATTGATCTGGATTTATTTAAAGGGAAAATATTGCACTACAAAGATCTAAAGTTAAACTCTGGATTCAGTCATCCCTTATATCAACCGTGGTAGTCATTAGAGTACTTAAGTCTATAGAAACAGATATGTATAAACATGTAAACATATCTGTATCAGTGAAATGTAATCTAATTTATCTAAAAGTTTAAATTCCACAATGTTAAATAAAATGAGCATTTGGCCAGTATCTTACTCTTGGTTTTCACCCTAGCAAACAAACCCGGGATTGAAGTGCAGTCCTGAACCCTTGTTCCATTAAGAATACCCTAGCTGGTCAGCTCACTGCTGATAAGTCAAAAGGGTAGATAATCAAATCACTAAGACATTCAGTCCCAACCCTTCTGGCTGATTATGGAATAGCATTGTCTAGCCTTTCTCAGAATAAATCTGCAGCATTTAAAGCCACAAGGCAGAGACCAAAGTGGGCCTGTTGGGACAGGGACACAGAAAACAAAGGAGAGCTTCTTTAGGTATCACATTAACCAGGCATCTGACCAAAATCAAAGCCAGGCAGAATCACCTGACCATTTCTTACATCCCTCTTTCAAGTAATCACAGAATGCTCTCTTCAAGCTGATAACCCTCTTGACAGCAAGACTCCAATTCTGATAGTAGTTTATGTTATGTCAGATGTGTTGACAAATATTGCTTTCTCTAGTTTCAGGAATGAAGCAATGAAATAATCCTCCACAGAGATCTTCCTTTGGGCCTCTCAGAATGGAGCCATGTGCTTGCTCAAATCACAAATCTAAATCTCCTTTGATTTTCTCCCCAGTGACATAACTCATCGCACTGCCTTTAGCACTACTCATCCTATAGCTCACCCCTTCAAGGGATCCTTTAAACTGGCTTATGACCCAGATGTGTTTCTATCCAATACCTGAATTGAAGCCAGCGGTTCTTCCTGGCTACTATCAAAAATTCCATCTGTTTGCAATAGTGTAGCACAACCCTTGCCTTGCTTTTTACACTTTTAAATTAGTTTCATAATCTGTCCTTTCAGTGTCTCCCTTTATTTCTGTATTCCAGAAATCTCGGCAACAAACATCCATGGGATTCATTTGCTGATGGCAGAAGTCAAAGCACTGACAGAAACCTTCCCAGTGCTAGTTCTATACTCCTTGCAGCATCTGTAGCCTGACAAGAAATTATCCCTTAAGTTATTCTTATTTAAATTCAGTCAGTTCTTTGGAAATGAGAATCATAACAGCCCAGTCACAGAACACACAAAATATGATCTGTATCCCTTCTGCCAGTTCTTGCCTACCCATGCTACTGTCAGGACTTATTGGCATCACTACTGAAAAAGGAAGAAAACAAAGTTTCTTTGTTTATAAAGAATTATAAACCTAAAGGAATTATAAACCATTATAAACACAAACGAATTACTCAGGGGTGTGGGAAGGAATATTTCCTTTGATTTTCAGAAGAGTCGGATGGAACCCATATTAAGCAGAGACAGATGTGATCTCTTCATGGAACTTTTGAAGGGGGATATTGCAAACTGCACAGAAAGAAAAGTATTTGAAAGTGGCTTTTAAAATATCACAAAAGTATTTTAACGGTGCAGTGCATCACTGGCGTGACCACAGTTCTGCTAAAATTCACTGTATACTTGCAAGTATTATTCAACTGCCCCAAGAATATTCCTCCATACTTGCTTTTAGGATGAAAGGCTCTCCTAATTCTTGGTTTCTTGGGACAGAAATCCCCAGAGCAGCCAGAGAACTTGTATCATAAACAGATTACAAAAGCACAGCTGATGGCAGAGACAAAAAGTATTCTGCGAAAAAACAGTGACTGACAACATGTATTCCCATAAAAACAAAGCTCTCTGTGTTAAAGCTACTCCAGGTATGCACAAAAGCAAATTAGCAGCATCTGTCAACCTTATGAAATGCATCTTTAGCCTAGCTCCCTAAACAAACATGACATGCGTTATCATAATGTCTGTATTTTAATAACCTTTGAAAGCATTGGCCAGTTTAAGAAAAAATTTCCAGAGTTATTAAGAGACATCAAGGATATAAAATAGCTAGATAGTTTTGTGGGAAAAAAAAAAGGAAGTTAAACCAGAGAAGCCCAAATCTGTGTTTCTACTGAAGAAACTACCTAATTTGGGATTGGCATGTCTTCAAAGACAACAGTCACATAAAATCCCCCAAGTACAGTCAATAGAACTCCAAAACCCTTGGGTTAGGTGCTACCCGATCAACATGGGAACCATGTACCTGTATGGTCTAGGGAACCTAAATGACCTAAATGACTGAGGTGAGAAGAAAACTTGAGCTAGAAGTGACTTTTTTGGAAGAAATGCAGGAAATGCAGCAATAGGAAAGGCTGTTTTCCAAAACAGTGAGGTTCTGACAACACTCAGAAGCTGCCAGAATCCATGAATTTTGAGAAAACGGCTGAGGCTTACTGACCCTGTTAGAGGGGGAAAGAGATCAGCAGCACATCTCAAAAAGGAAAGAACAGAAAATGCTGAAGCCACACTGATGGGGAAAGTAATTAGTCAGGGAGACAACAAAAGAACTTGTGTGTAAAGAAGATGGTCCAGCCACGCATATGCCAGCATGAGGATACCATCCTGCAGACTGACCCATGAGTCCAAAATATGAGCAAAATATGAGTCACTCAATTGTCCTGTACCTCTCTGAACCAGACAGTAACACATCACCTTTCTGACGTAAGAAACAGCATCTTCCTCAGTGTACACTTCTGCACTGACTCCCCCTCTCCTGCGTCGGGCCTTTACCACTGGGTTTGGAGGAGGAGGGGAAATCTCATCATCATGAGAATCAGACTGGGAACTGGATTTCTGACGAGCCAGTATTTGTTTGCATTCTTCCTGCAAGACAAAAAGAGACAATGAAACACCTCTTACCCATGTAGCTAAGTTGCTGGATATACTCAATTCACTCTTCTTTTATGACCACAGCAACCCCTTCACTCCACATTTGGCTGTCTGTCAATTTACACAGATGCACTGCTGAAAGAAAATTAAAAATTTAATGGGAGCAGCTTGAGGGACTGACACTAACTACAATGTGTGTGCACGTATCATCACTCCAATATCTGACCTGTTCAACTCTTTCTTACGCCTAATGGAAACCAATATATTACAAACTTCAGACATATCTTTGCAGCTACTCTTGGCTGAGAAAGCAAAAGAAAAAGCCTCTTTTGCTTATTCTCCAACATCACAGCTGTTTTTTTCTAGTTGGGTTGTATATATCTTTCCTTCTTGCACAAAAAACATATCAGAAGCCACACATCAATATATTAGACAGGTTTTTTCATCTTGCTCTTGCCTTGCAGGCTTAGTATCACCAGAAAGAACAAAGATGCTCCCTACTCCAGAACTTCTGCCATATAGCAGATTTACAATCAATGGGACTACTTCCAAGCAAATAAGATCCAAGGTAGGCTCCAGAGGACTATGAAAAATGATGGCTGGCCTAGCACCAGCTGGCCAATAGGGAGGTTATTCTCCTAATTTCATGCTCATGAAACAGAGAATCAAATACAAAGGGGAATCCCTGAAGAGGTAACAGGAAGCAGTATAGAAAACCTTCACAAAAGGATGTCAAAGTTGCAAGACTTCATCAATTCGTATACTGAACTGACTTCTAAAGAATTAAGACAAATAAGATCAGTCATAATATTTTCCTAGAGCCCCACCTCCTGTTCTTCAGTTTCCTTGGATTCAAGGGAAAGCACAGAGGAGTTAAGTTCTCTTTGCATCATCCACATATATCAGTCAAAGGAAAGGGGACCAGTCTGCCCGTTCCCAACGCACCCCCTTGCCCTCTGGTAGCACTTCAGCCCAGCATCCTGTTCATAACACACCACACTGCCTCTCCTGCTTCTTTAGTGCCTTCTTCTAGTGGCTCCTTGTTTTCACTGACCTTGCCTAAGGCAGGGTCATGGACTGGCAATGGAATGGACCACATATGCTGTCCTCAGCTTGTCTGACACAGGCAACTGAAGGGCACGTGCAGGAGAGATACGAGCACTGTAAGGAGGCAAGCTGTCTTGTGCAGCAGTAGTCCAGTAATTTTATTTGCTGACCTCTATTACATTGCTAGGCATAACCCACACCCTGTTAGTCTCAGGGTTATGTTGATTAACATATATGTAGTCAGCTATCACCCAATGACACCTTGAACAACTCTCAGGCTACCCAAAAGAAAACACAGTAGTGATGAGGTCCCTCATCATTGCGTACCCCATAAAACCAACATTCCTCGGACAGGGATGCCAGAACCTGGCCTCTGTCTTACCTTGTTAATTTCCAATAAGACTTTAAAAATCAGAGCTAATATACGGAATCAGTGGAGGTGGGAGAATCTAGGAGCACCAGCACTAGACATGTGGCAGGTTACAAACGTAGCTGGTTGGTCCCATTGACAAAGGAAATGAGTTATAGTTAACTCATAAGGTGTGACACCAGAAAACTGGCACAAGTTCACCATTTTTAAGCTTTAAGAAAAACCTCCATTTTGCCACTGACGTTTACAAATGTCTGACAAATCCAGTCATGCCACTTGTCTCTTCAGGTTTTACTCCAGTTTATTTCCTCATCATCACTGACATTGCCCCTCTCATTAACCTAAGGAGCTTTTGACACCAATCTTTGATGTATTACTGCTACTTGAAATAAATAACTGAATAGTACAACGACAGTATAGTAAAATAGTATAAAGATCTGACTTTTCAAGGTCCTGACCTGCCTCAGAAAGTGCCAAATTCTCTCTGAGATCAGTATTTTTTTTAATTACGATTACAACACCGCAGCTCCTGCATCATAACACAGTTGAACAAGGTGCTGTTACCAAAAAACATTTACAAAAAAACTGATTTCAGATGTATTAAATACTTACTGTAACTTCTTTATTTCCAATTCAAATTTCAAATAGCAGCACTATAGGTGTGTACTATATGTACTCTTCAAATAGAGTACGTAGGAATGACTCAGCCAGATTTCCCTATCATGTAAGAACTGCAAGTCCTATTAAGCATTTTCATCAACTTCTTCCCTACTTCTCTCTCGCTTACTTAACTACAATGATGCACTTGCAGAAACACAAACATTTTAAATACAAATATATGTGCTACATATTATCATTACTTAATATCTAGTCATCAAAACCAAGCCTATGGCTGAAGAATTTCAAATACTATTACTGGCTATTGCCATTTGTGTATCTCTGATATTGTTAGCATTCTCTGTTTATATTAAATGAACACAAGCAAATGCACCTTCTTCATAAGCTTAACTGAAAGGTAATGAAGATTTCTTTGTACAGTTAGCGGCTGAAAGTATACTAAAAGGTAACTATAACAAGAAGGCAGGTCACTATTTAATGGCATGTAGCATTTACATAGTTCCTTCTATACATAGCATATTACTCATAGAGAAGAGTAGTAGTTTGCCCCATTTGACTATCAAATACACACTTCTTTTTCAGTACATACTGTATAAAAGGCACTTTCAAGGAATTAATAAATAACATCTTCCCTGCCCCAGGACAGATTTATACACAAGAGAAAACTCAGTGAGATAAAATTAATATCAGAAAGCATGCTCTTAAACCCAAATACTTTTTAAAGCCAAAAAGATATTGAAGGATTATAAAAGTGAGTTACTATATGATTCACTTTAAAATGAAGTCTCTTTGCTACAAACTCCTTTTATATAAACAGCAGATAGCTGACTGGCTGGCTTTTCCATATGCTGCTGCTTGTAGTCTAGGTAGGATTTCCACTACTGAACTAAAGAGTGCCTTTTGAAAATAAAAGCACAGGCTCTGACCTAGGTTAAGCTTTCAAAAAGCCTCTTCTAAGTATCTTGGGTTAAAACCACACAAGTACAGCAAATATTTTAAAGAAGGAATGGGCTTTCTGAAGAACAATTCTTCAAACACTGATCTTCAGACACAGCTTGATGTGAATGCCTGTGCAGAACTCATTTTCAAGTAAACACCTCACCATCTTTTGTTGTCATGACAACAAGTGTTTTCACTCTCTATTCAGATGGCACAGATAATTCACAGTCATGGTGCCCAATTATGTACACCTTAAAATAAGAAAACACATGGAAGACACAACTGCAGAACAGTGCAACTGCCTCTGAGCAAGCCCCAGTGACCATCTTGTTCCTCCCTTCACACTAGTATCTGCACTGGTTTGCGTGGAGATGCTCCTGACTTGTAGGACATGGAGTGTCTGATTCAGTTGTCCCAAAAATGGCCCAGTGCCTTTTTGGGTGACCTTGCTCAGCTTTCAGCTGCCAGCTGAGGACATGAGTCTCAAGCTTTCCTGGGTCATATCTACCACCTTAGTGGGCATTGCACATAATTTAGGAAGTCTTAAATAGCAGCAGGGTACCACATGTGAGCCACTCCATCATCCCTGACATAGCCCAATACATTTATGTATCAACACACCCCAAATTTACAAATCAACATTGCTGCATGACAGTAATACCCCATTCCTATACAGGTAATCTAAGCCTACTTCTATTTAAACTGTGTTGCAAGTGACCAAAAACCTAGCTAAAGTTGTAAACAAAGGTGATTTCAGGGGGAGATGGACAGTGAAACTGGAATACCATTACTGACTTCAGTGATAATAAACTGGAAAGAAAATATACCATTGTTGCCCCAAATTAAAAGTAGCACCAATAAATACAACTGCAGTGACCCATTTATCTTTAGAATGTCCACCTTCAGCTAAGACATTTGTTCTACAAGGTGTTGAGGTATAAAAGGCAGGAATTTAGCATGTTGTCCTGAGCATATAGGGTCACTGCCTTTCCTGATTAATGTTCCCATGAGCTTCTAATGAGTTTAAACACTGCAAGTGAAGTGACCACAATGCCAAGGCAGTTTTTAGGTTTACCCTTCCTTTCAGACTGCTGCTGAAGAGCACACACACTTTCTGACCCTGAAGGTTTTTTCTCTATCGGCCAGAGCATTTCCAAACAGAAATTCACTTCCAGTAGTTCCTCTCCTAGTCTCTCCTTTCAGGCTTTGTCAACACCCGGAAACTTGGAAGCTTCAGTTGAAGGAAGGACAGCACATAAGGAGGTTCTACATCACTGTGCAGCTTTAGAACAACATCCCAAGGAGACTTTTAAAAGCAAGTCAGCCATTTGGTATCACTGCTCACTATCTCTGCTCTGCCTCCTAATTCATTGCATTCAAAAGCAACACCACAAAGTGCACTCTAAATGAAGTATTTTTTCTTTTTTTCTCAAGCTCACTCATACAGTTTTGTTACTGACAGAACTGGAATCTGCTTTCTGTTTACTCACAATGTGCAGGATAGTTTATGTACATGTAACCAATCTCCCTTTGCACTGGAACTGACCCAGAAGAGATGCTCTCAACATAGGAAGGTTTCTAACACCATCCCATCACTCCTGGAGGCTGACATGATGATTTATAGCAGATAATAAAGGCTGAAAGCAGAATACTCTGCTCTGTTGGAAGCACAGAACTGATGCTATTACTGACAGTGGGAGAAATCTGGGAGGTCTCAATGTCCTTCCCAGTCTTGTCTTTGCCACAGTGGACAACTACACTATCTTTATGATCATTCAGCCTTGTAACCAGAGACTTTTCACACAATTCCAACTATTGTTCCATTGCCTTTCCAATGCTTTTCTTCTAAAGCATCATTAAGAAATATCTGTAACATCCACCCATCCTACTAATCCACTCCATAGTTATCCACTGCTTTGATTACCACTACCACAACCTTGGTAGCCTCTCTGCATTTCACTTCACTCCCAATTTTCAATCTAGGCAAAATTCTCCTGCCAAAAATCTACCTACTCTTCTGCTCCGCTGACTGCAACGCTCACCTTCTTGAGTCCCTTTACTGGCATCACTTTACCTCCTGCAACGTGTTAACACTTCTTGTCTTCCCCTCCAGCGTCTTGTAGTATCTCAACTCATAACCACCTCTTCCCTACTTTCATAGAGAATAAGGTTATGTTACAAAACACAGACCATGTTTTTGATACTTAAAACCTGATATAATCAAAGAGAACCATAGCCAACACATCTGCTTTTTAAAAATCCAGCCAAATACAACATATGCAGGCATACCTTGTATAAAAAAGATGCCCACAGAAAACATGTATTTGCTACTAGATAAATAGTTTAAACAAAAATGCTAAATATTATACCGCATTTTTCAGCAACAACCAGAAAATCTAATCACTGGGAAGTTTTTAATCACTGAATATGTAATGCCAAAGCTGTTTATTTATTTTTCATTCCAGCCTTCTAACATAGCAGACCCTTATCCAAGAGAAACACCATTAATCTCAGTGAAGCTTACATGAAAGTTGCAGAAATGGACCATCAGAACATAGGAAGAGATAGCTGCTAACTGAAGTTACCAAAAAAGAAGGAATAACAAATGCTGGTATGCCATTCTGTTCCTTCAAATACTTCTGCTGTGTAGGCCCACTTAACATTTAGAGGCATACTGATGCCCTCAGATCAAATGTGATGCTGACAGCAAAGCTGGTTATTCAAAAGCTTGTGTTCCCTCAGTGATTTCAGAGTGGAAATTGTCTCTAAAACATTTCTACATTTTCTACTCTTCAATAAAATTCTACTATAAAATTCTATAAATATTTTATTCTCTCTTCTAAGAAATTATCTGATGTTAATAGAAATATGAAAATATGTGTGCTGGGCTACTCATCTTAAACAGACACTCAACCTTTTTCTCTTTCATCCTCCTCCCTTCCATATGCACTTCATTTTTGAAACCCAAAACAACTTTGGTGTGCTGAGTGCCTTCATTGGTACAGGGGTATTAGAGCTAGATAGCAATTTGAATTGCATGCTCAGCAGGAATCCATGTGCCCCTTATCCCTTCAGTGGGATGCTTACAACTCAGGCAGTATTTTTGGTTTTCACAGCTTGCCAGTAAATCCAAGATAAATAATCCTGACCATGTTTTTATTTCAAGTTTCCCATAGCTCACTCTCCGAGTTCCCTAGCATCTTGTCCAGGGGTGATGGAGCTGGCAGGCTGAGCTCCTGGGAGTTACAGAACGTCAAAAGCTTGAGCTTACAGAGCTATATAGAGTACAGCTTCAACACATGCTGCCAAGCAGGTAACCACAGAGGTACAGACCTCAGCACAGCACACTGGAAAGCAACCAATTTTCCCCCCTTATAACATTTCAAAATCATAGAATTAAAGAATGGTTAAGGCTAGAAAGGACCTTAAGATCACTTAGTTCCAAACCCCTGCCATGGGCAGGGATGCCTCACCCTAGACCATGTTGCCCAAGGCTCTGTCCAGCCTGGCCTTGAACACTACCAGGGATGGAGCATTTACCACTTCTCTGGACAACCTGTTCCAGCGCCTCACCACCCTCATAGTAAACAACTTCTTCCTTATATCTAACCTGAACTTCCCCTGTTTTAAGTTTAAACCCATTATCTCTCATGCTATCACTACAGTCGCTGATGAAGAATCCCTCTGGGGCATCCAAATCTAAGGTCCTTTTCTTAATTGAAACAAAGTTACCTCACAAATAACCTTAAATCTGCTACAAAAACTGCAGCTCTACACCCAGCATTACTGGTGTCCAGTCTGACAGTCTCAAGACCCATTTTTTGTGTCCGATTAAAATGAATTTATGCAGAATTAAAAAGGTATTTCAAATAAAAAGTCATCTTTCTCATTAGGAGAATGTTAACGAGGAACTATTTGGAAACTAACTAAAAAAAAAAAAAAAGGCAAAACCAAAATTCATCCTCATATTAGAAATCTGGTTTGATTTTTACCATTTTTTACACAGACTTTCTCCTTGCTACCATTCCTATTTGGTATGCCCCTCAGTTTAAAATAATTACTGTGGGAAGACAGAAAAGGCCTCACTACCTCTGCTTCTTAAGTCACCTCCTACAATTGGAAGAGAATAAAAAGTAATTTTAAAGATCATTTGGTGCCTTCCAGAAAAGCTACTGACTTGCCTTGGCTCAGCAACCATTTGTAATGCAAAAGGTCAGTAGCTGTCAGAGCACCTTGCCTGAGCTCTGTAAAATTCAAAGAATGAGGAGGAACTACAGGAATACAGCCTCAAAACACTCACATCCCTGCACATGGAGTTCTACTTTGTCCAAGATGAATTGCTATGGAGTCTGACCAGCCCCTCAAAAGATCAGTGAAGGATTTGCTGAGCTGCAGACAAGCAGGAGGTAGGTACTTAACCACTTCTGCAACCACAGACTCCAACACAGACAGAATTTAAACCCAGGAAAATTATTTTTCAAAAACTGATTGGTAAAATAAGGTTTGATGGATTCCACATCTGTTTGGGAGCTTACAAAAGGCTGCAGTCAGTTGAATGCAAATATGTCTGCGTACCTGTTCCTAGCAGTAAAGGCCCATTAGTATCAAGAGCCTTCCCAAGTCTGCTGTGATCCAGTGAAATCTCCCATCAGACAGTGCCTGACCCAGCGACTTTTTTAACTTTACTACAATTTGGCAAAGTATTTAATTCATGTGTTAAAGCTAATTATGAAACTGCTTCTTTAAAGCCACCTAGATGCTTAAAGATTAACGTGGATTAAGCATCCTGATGAATGTAAAACATGATAGCTTGAGATGCGAAACAAAAACGACATCCAGGGAGACTGCCCTTCTCATTTCATCACTGAACTGCATTTCTGCTAGTTTCTGACTTTGAGCCTGGGAAAGCTACTCATGCTTCTAGACAAACAAAGGAAACAGGGAGTTCAGTGGTGCCCTAACGTGTTATGCACAGGCTTGCAAGAGCACAGCTTCACCTATAACCAATTTTATTTCTTAGGAAAAAACTTTTTTCTTCTTTCTTATCTCGTTCATCCTCCACCCTTTTTTAACCTCCCAGTTCGTGAAAGTTTGCCTGAGGGGTCTTAAAAATTCACCTAGTTTTTCCTTTTACCTGTTCCAAGAAAACTGCCACCTCTTTTAACACTGCCTGTGGCTGACTACAGCAATCACAGAGGTCTCACCTGAGCTGATTTTCAACCAGCTCTCCCTGGTTCTGATACCAGAGGAGGAGCAGGAGCAAAGGCTGCCCAAACCTACCCAGAACTGCAGTCACACAATACAGGCACCCTGCAGTCCCACCACTGTGCTGCTGTCAGCATCTCGGGTAGCTCAGGTATGTTCCCACACACTGTAGCAACATTTCTGACCACCAAGCAGATACTGCCCGAGTGCTTTACAAGCTTTGAGAGATACAGAAGTATCTTATTTGTCTTTATCAAACTGCTTAGTTAATGCATTTTTTATAGTTTTTCCACTGTATGATTTCCCTTCCAATCCATTACCTTTCCCCAGCTTATCTTAAAGGAATGAGTTTTACTACACGTAATCAGCTGTGCTTACAAGAAGGAATTTCATTGGTTTGGAAAGGTTCTGGTGGAAATTACTGATCGAACATTTTCTTGTTGTGACAAAATGTAAATCCTGGGAGAGATGACTGCTGCAGAAGAAAATCCTAACGCTCAAATTCTGATGCTCAAATACCTTTGTTTCTGAAACTCTTTATGCTAAATAAGTAAACTGCATTTTACTAAGTGAATGAATTCGTAGTTTAGTAGACAGTTGCTTCTCAGTGCTAGTTTACAGCAAACCTAGCACACAAACGCCTTTATTTTTCTGACCAGGTCTATATGCAATACTGTCTAATATCACCAGGTGGAGCCACACAAATAATCCTATTTTGCTTTAGTTAATTACAGACAGTAGAATCCAGGTTTTTCTAAAACTCGTATTTCTGGATGGCACCTTAAAACAAGCAGCATCAACCTAGGTCCATAAGGCCACCCCCAATCCACAGGAATCCAAGACAGTAAGTTCAGTATGTGCAAGACAGTATTTCTTGTGTGTGCACAGGGCAACTAAGGGACCAGGAGCCCAGAATGAAGGAGCCCAGAAGGCATCAGCAAAAACCACCTGGCACAGGCAGCAAAGCCACAGCTCTCAAATACACTGCATGCAAAATTACTTCAGCAAAGTACTTTGCAATGCCTAAACATATCCTCCAGGTTCCTGCTGATTCTCCTTCTTTTGTGTCATTTTCTTCATTAGTTCTACTCTTTGTTAGTATCTTTTTTTCTGCTGAAAACAGTCTAACTTAGCCTGGCAAGACAACTCCACCTTTGATCATATAATCACCACACTAAACAGCCTGACACTAATGAAACTTTTGCAGTCTCAGTATAGCTGAAAACACAAGGCTTTGCCTGTAATTTCTTAGTAATTAACTTCTTTACATAAGGTAAGAATTAAGAGATAAAAGATGGGTTCCATTTTTTTCTGCTACATCTTTCTTAGCCCTCATGTAAACAGAACATAATTACAGCTGTTAAAATAATGCCACAGTTTCTTAGCTAACATCTATTCCCCCGCTCCGAAAAAGCCAATTAATACCCCTAAGGGAAAGGTTTTTCTCGCCCCATCCACCAACAAGAAGTTCTATAAAGTCACAGGGAATATAAAACAAATTACTCGGAAGAAAATATTACATAATTCTGGAAACCTAAGGTATCTAAACTGTTTTCAACTCTTTTTCTGCACTCAAAGGAATGTTAAAGATCTTAACAATCTGTTAACGGGATCAGAGTAGATCTTGAAGTTTGTAAGCATATGAAAACTGACTTGCAAACTTCAGAATATAGAAACTCAGGCTGATTCCCAGCAGTTACTGGCATCTTAAGACAAGCAGGTCCTGCCAGTATTAAGTGAACAGAAAAATATCTATGTCCTCCTAAAACTGTTTTCCGAGGGATGTTTTCTAATATTGTACTTGATACAAATAAGCTGCAAACTTAAAAACGCATCAGGCATTTCTTTCTAACCATGGCACTTCTCCATCTGAAAATGACGGCTGTGGAATCAAACATCAAATCTCAATCTCTTGCACTTTATTCCTACGTGTTTATCCATGTTCTTACTTTACAGCCCTCTCAGGCCATGTCTATACTGTGAAATAAAAAATGGCCCAGCCTTAGACCTGAATACTAGCCCAGGACAGTTCACATCCCTCAACTCTTAGCTTATCCCCTGGCTCTGTTCTGAGCTGCTTGTTCTGACTCGTGCCAAAACAAACCTGCTCCTAGATGTGCTGAACCTAAGAATTATATCTGGAGCCAGTTAGTGTTGTGGGGTCAGGGGTTAGTCCCTGCCCCTTTTTCATTCAGCAGTACAGATGTAGGCTGAAGGCAGTGGACCTGACACCGATATCATCAGAAGTGAGAGCCTTTATGACCTGATCTTGCATATAATAATAAATATTGCTTTTCTAAGTTGATTTTATGGGATGTAGTTAAGAATTAGCACAATGAAATAAACTTATTCTCTGTATTCACCTCTGAGGTGCTCCAGCATATTGATGTGGATCGAGCTCTACACATTTTCCATAAGCTCCTTTTTTAACTACTTGAAAAATATCCCACACTTCATCTCCAAACTGCCCACATGAATTTTTGACAGATAAACTGTTATTCTACTGCTCTCTTCAGTGAAGCATGTTGTCTATTTTAATGAGTTTGGAAAACAACCCCAAAATATCACACTTTGGTGGAAAAATACGTGACTTTGTTAGAAAATCGTGCTTAAACCTGAAGATTTTCACACCTCTCCCCGCACAGGAACAAAGTTAAAGAAGCGAACAGAGAACGTGCTGTATCAGTGTATTGCTCTAATGGGCAACTGCTAAATTCACAAGTCCATTAAGATTCTTAAAAATACCTATATATGACAAGTTTCTTCTAAAACCAAGATAAAACTCATTGAAATGATTTCTCTATCTTTACAAACCTCCTGTCAACTGTTATTCTGTAACCAACCATGTCAAAATACTACCCTAGAGCAGAACATCCTCCACAGTGCAGTTCATCTCAAGAAAGTCACCAGAGATGGTTCAGCAACGAAGTCAAACCACTGCAGGAATGAGAATTACAGTGCTGGAAACCTCCAGAAGCATCCTAAGGCCTTTAGACCTATCAAGCTTAGCTCCCAGGCTGCTCTGGAGACTCGGTGTCAAGATTATTTGCTTCCATACTAAACACAATATTCACTGATCTTAATGCCTTGAGACTGGTTATTGCTAAATTATCTTCTTTTGTTTTGAGACAAGTGATACCCATCAGCTTCTGCATTTGCATTCTGATTGATATCCTGCTACAGGATTCTGGAATCTGCTATTCTTTGGGAAATAATAGGAAGTTACATGAAAGAATGGGTTCAAACTTAAAACAGGGGAAGTTTAGGTTAGACATAAGGAAGAAGTTCTTTACTGTTATGGTGGTGAGGCACTGGAATGGCTTGCCCAAGGAAGCTGTGAATGCTCCATCCCTGGCAGTGTTCAAGGCCAGGCTGGATGGAGTTTTGGTGACATGGTTTAGTGTGAGGTTTCCCTGCTCATGGCAGGGGGGCTGGAATTAGATGATCTTAAGGCACTTTCCAACCCAAACCATTCTATGATTCTATGAGTATCTAACTTCTCAACGGTAGAAACTGCCTTCCTATCTCAATTCCGTGTACTGTGTTTAAATCAATAAAGCCAAACTCCCTCAGTACAACAACTGAAATAATCCCACTAGCTATGGAGAATATCCTAAAATACTATGGCATATTTTAACACTTTTTGCAAAACTTGTGTTTATCCTTCTTGCCAGGAAGTCCAGAATTACACACACAAAGATAGGTAACAACTTCTAACATGATAATGGAAATTCAACAGACTTCACTCTCTTGAAATGGGTCATGGCTCTCTGAAGTTTAGAACACACAAAACTATGAGGTTTTGGAGGGTTTTTTTGTAAGAAACATTACAGTTAAAAAACATCTTGTATTTCCTACCCTCCCTTGACATTGCAAGCATTCTCAGTAGGCTTCCACCAAAAGGCAATGTTTCCACTTTTTTAAAGCTACACAAATTTGGCATATACTCACTTATTAAAAAAAAAAGTCATCTGAAAAGTGGACAGTGACATGTATAAAATATATCACTTGTAATGTATCAGACCTATGTACTATTCACTAGTTATCATTGTTCTTGCGCTGTCCTTACAGAATTCTGTCTCTGGAAGGAAAAAATTACGTAAGACTTGCATCTTAAGCCTACAAACCTGAAACATTTCATTCAAAAAAGGCAAATAATCATCTTCATAAACTAAGTATATTAATAAAATCTCATTCAGATTGAGAACTTGTATAACCAACAACTTGCAGTCCTGTGCTTCCATTTATTTCTGGAGGAATCACATCCCCAGAAAAGTTGGGCTCACACAACATGCACCTCCTGCAAAAGACACCAGTAGACTTGTCCAGTAGGATTTTTCTGGGACTGTTTTAAAACATTTCCCCTTCTATGCTGCTGAAGACATTCACAGTGTATTACGTCTCTCTCTAAATGCATCTCATGTTGGAGGATCCTGGAATAAGCAACGCAGAAGGGTGAGAGCAGCAAAACAAAACAGCAAAGTGCTCCACAGTTTTTAGAACTTGCTCGTTCCCTGATACAGTTCAGTTTTAGGAGAAGGGGAAATCACATCACCAGACACCGGAATAAACAGGGAACAGCAACTTTTGCTTTTGCAGGCAGGTTCTTCCCATATATTAAAGTTCAGGACTCCATGTATTGTAACACAAAGTATGCTCATAACTCTTCAGGTCATTTTTAACAAGTGCAGTTTGATGAAAAATTATAACCTTTGTGTTACGCACAAAAAATTCTAGATTATAGCAAATATTATAGTAAACATCAGCAAATAAAGAAAGGGAAAGGGTGTTTTCTTCTAAGAGTCTGTTTTTAACAGCAGCTTGATAATTTAAAATTTTAAGGGAAAAATGTACCAAAATGTTTGAAACTTCTTAAACTGTTTCCATTTAAAAATGAAAAATTACAAATCACCTGAAAATCACTGACCTTTTCTAATTTTTCAAAGTGTTCTCTGAGGAACTTCATGGGTCTGTCTGGCTTTGCTATGCAAAGGTTTACAATACACTCTTTTAAAATCTGTTGGATGTTATGCTTCTGAACATAGAGTTCACATCCCTTCAGGCTCTCGTCTTCTTCAACACTGCAGGAAGAAGCAGCAGCCATCTTCAGGCTTGTAAACAGAAAACAGACCTAGGTAAGAAAATGGTGCAAGAAAGAGATAAGAGACAGTTCCCAAATCCTTTGTCAGGAAAATCAGAGGGAGCAAACACATTTTAATATTGCCTGTTGCCTATTCAAGAGCTATCAGTTCTGAAGGTTTTACTGTTCTGGAGTTGTATGTGGAAATGCTGAACTGTGTCACCTTTGTACAATCAACACACCAGTAAGTACAAAAAGAGGATTTTAACTCCTAGACGGCGGTCAATCTTTGGGTAAAACTGGTGCAATTAATCACACAAGGCCATGAGTTTCAAACACAGCTATTAAATGACAGTGTAAAGCCTAGGTTTTCTATTCCCCTGGGGACTCCCTCCCCATCATCAGTTTTCCAGTAAATTTTAATTTCTCCCCCATTCACAGCAAGACCGTTACAGGTCCCGGGGGAGATTGGAAGGAAGGGGCAGAGCCGCCCAAGAGGAGGTTCGGCAACTGGGGGAGAAAACAACCCCAAACCACTCTTTATTTCCCTCAGCGAGCATACGACCGCTCCTTTACAAACCAAAATCCGCGACAGCAGCTTTTACACCGGCCTTCCCTGCCCGGCACGCTGAAGCCCCGGGACTGAACGGGGCGGCGGGAAGAGGGGCAGGCCCTGGGGGCGGGAGAGCGCCGAGGAGGCCGCCCCGGCTCCGGCCGGGCGGCCCCGAGCAGCGCATCCCCGGGGCCCGGGCTGGGCGATCGGCCCGTCCCTGCCTCCACCGCACCAGGCTCCGGTCCCGGCCGCTGCCAGGGGAGCGCCAAGAGCAACGCGGGACGGAGGGACCGGTGAATACCTGATGGCTGGAGACGGCTGAGCGGTGGCGGCACCTCAGTCCTTCCCCGGCGGTGGAGGTGGAGGTGGAGGAAGAGGCTCCCCTGCCGGTACCCGCACTGCAGCCGCTGTCGCCTCTCCTCACTGCCCGCCCGGGGACCCGCACCCCGCTGCTCCCGCACAAAAGCTCCGACCCTGCCGCCGCTCGCCCGCCCGCAGGAAGTCCCGCCGCCGCCGTCACTCACCGGCGGGCGCGGCCTTCCCGCCGCCTCCGCGGGAGAGGCGGCCCGAACGGGCCCGCACCGCACCGGCTGCCCTGCCCGCCGCGCTGGGGACTGCCTGGCCTCGGTGGACAGGCCTGCTCGCCGAGTGCGGGCTGACATAAAGGACCATGGCGTGGCCTTGAAGGATGGGCATGGCCATGAAAGATACACCTCGCCACAAAGGATGGGCTGGACAGGAAAGGTGGCATGGCCATGAAGAATGGGAACAGCCATGAAGCGTGGCCTGACCACAAAAGATGAGCTGGCCATGAAAGGTGGCCTATTAAGCAGAGGCTGGACATGAAGGTCAACAGCTTGGCCACAAAGGGTGGGCTGACCATGAAAGGTGGCCAAATTATAAAGGATGGGCTGTCCACAAAGGACAACAGCCTAGCTGTGAAATGTTGCTTTGCCAAGAAGAACTGGTTGGCCGTGAAGGATGGGCTGGCCACAGAAGACAGCCTGACCATGAAAGGTGGCCAAATTATGGAGGGGCTGTCCACAAAGGACAATAGCCTAGCTGTGAAATGTTGCCTTCCCAAGAACTGGTTGGCCATGAAGGAGGGGCTGGCCACAGAGGACTGCCTGACCATGAAAGGGGGCCTGGCTATGAAGGGCACGCTGGCCATGAAGGATGAGCTGATGAGATAAGGTAGGAGCGCACAGCCCCAATGCTGTCCATGGTTCAGGGGCCACCAGGTCTGTTACACTCTGTAGCTTGGGAAGGGCATCTCACCAAACTGGCCACTTGGGTATTTAGAGCACATCATCACAACCAGGAGCACAATCATGCAAGGTCCATAAGGAGTGTGGTCACAGCCAGGGCTCAGCCAATGGCCAGCACCTTTGCTGGGCCAGGTGCCCATGTGTGCCGTCAGGAATGCTCCAATACATGTTAGTATTTCCTCTGCTCCTAGGGAGCTCCCACTTGTGGTTCCCACAGAATAAAGGGTGAAAAAGGACTACAAAGGTTCACAGTCAGTTGAGGAGCAGCATAACAAGAGAATAGATTGCTATGAAGTGTTCAAGGCCAGGCTGGACAGCTTTGAGCACCATGGACTACTGGAAGGTGGCCCTGCTTGTGGCAGAGGATTGGAACTAGATGAGCTTTAAAGTCCCTTTGAACCCAAAACATTCTGTGATTCTATGATTTTAAAAGAATAATCTGAATTAGTTCTGTAGTTTATTGAATTTCAAGTATGATTACTAAAGAAAAGAACCCTGGCGACCTTTTAGGTTTGAGGTGTGCTGATTGCAGCCACTGGAATAACACACAAAACGTCATGTGGTGTAAAGTGCACATAAGTACAGTATGAACACAATATATATACATTAACACAAATAAACACTAAAAATTACATGAGGCTGCTACAGGAACTGGTAAAAATGGTAAAACTGCTGCCACTGCAGTATTGATCCCTTCAGAGAAAAAAAAAATGAAGGGACAAGCGATGCAAGTAGCTTGTTACCTGTGGAAGTTTCCACACGGTAACATCTCCCTGCGCCGGTCCCCTCAGCCCTTCCACCATCTACGGGCACCCGCGCGTTTCCCTCAGGTTTGCGTCTCCTTTCTCCCCGCGACATAGGAATAACGGGTTCCTATGCTGCTGGAAGCTACCATACCTGCTGAAACTACCGCCCTGCCCCTTCGGTGCTGTGCCGCGGGGCCGGGCACGTCCCCTCAGCGCGGCGGAGACACAACGAGAGCGGGGCCGCCCCCACCGCCGTCGGTGTGTAAAGCTGTAAAGCGCTCGGCCGCCGCCGTAAAAGCTTCTCGCGTCCTTAGCAACGCCACTTCCGTAGCGACGGGCGGGCATGGCGGCGGCCGGGGCGGCCGAGGTGGCGCAGGCAGTGAGCCGGCAGCTGAGCTGCCTGCAGCAGCCCGACTGCGGCCGGGCGGCGCGGCTGCGGGCGCTGGAGGCCGTCCGCGCCGAGCTGCTGGAGCGGCCGCTCCCTGACGCCGTGGTGCAGGAGGTTTTCGGGGCGCAGCTGTTGCGGCAGCTGGCGCGCTGCGTGGCGGGGGACGCGGCGGAGCGGTGCCGGGAGCTCGCCCTCCAGCTCCTCTGCCATGGGGTCAGTCACGGCCACCCACCCGATGAGGCGCTGCCCGTCCTTTTGCCGTTGCTGGTCCAGCGGCTCTGCCCGCCGCAGGGCTCCGAGCCCAGCGAGGAGTTGCGTCTCGGCCTAGTCCAGCTCTTGAGCCTCCTGCTGCTGCGGTGCGGGGCCTCCATGGCCCCCTACCTCAGCGATATTATCCGCATCCTCCAGACCACCCTCCTCGACAGCTATGCCGAGGTCAGGCGTGAAAGTTGCAGGAGCGCCGTGGGCTGCGCCCAGGCAATGCCAGGTGGGGCCTAGGGATGGACAAAGGGGAGCAGTGGGCTAATGTGAGCCTCCGGTCTCCTGGGGGACAGGGGCTGCGGTGGGGACCAGTAGGAGGTTGTAGGGATGCAAGCAGGAGAGGGACAGAGATGAGAAGTTGCCCACATCCTCACAGGTGTAGTTTTCAGGCCTTGGAGGATATGTTGGCGAAAAGCTGTACCAGGCATGGATGCTAAGCTGTTGCAACATGTGGGTAATAGTGGGAGGAGGAGGTTAGGGGAGTGCATGTGAGCTAGCATTCAGCTCTAATATAGTATAAAGTTAAATTTGTATGCTATGCAAATGCAGCAACAGTAATCAGACTGCTGTTCATAATGTTACAGAAATCATGTTGCTCAAGATCTGTCACATGCATAGAGAAAGGCACATTTGAAGTTTCTATCTCTCTGCCCTAACAGAGCACTTCCATATGCAGTCAGAATCTCTGATAAAACCCTTAATGCAAACAATATCGCACCAGCACTACAGAGTTCGTGTTGATGTAATTCAGGCTACTGGAGCAGTGATACAGTTTGGAAATGGGAAGTCTGTGGATGATGTTCTGTCTCATCTGGCCCAGAGATTTTTTGACGAAGTTCCAAAGGTGTGCTTTACTTCTTCTCCCCCCCTCACCCCCCCCCCCCTCGCCCCCTGGATTTATTTTACATCTGTTTCTGGGTGGTTTTTTGGTGCTTTCCTACCTCCCTCACTCTTCCCAGTTTTCAGCTTTCATTCATTTCATTAAGATATGTAAATATGTCACATGCAGGCTTTGCCAGTTGTACACTATCCAAACCCAAGGTTGTCCACTTGTTCAGTGGCTGTCCAATTCTGCAGGCTGTGGAAGTTTGTAGGCATCTTTTTATTTCAATGGGTGCCTTCAATTCTGTCTCAAATTCTTACATTAAATCTCCCGGGGACTTGATTCTGTGACCTTTTCAGGTGCTTAAAAAGCACTTCTGGTATTGATCCCTTCATAAGATGTGATTGAGGCAGTAATTTTAAAATGTGCAACTTAATCATAACTAAAGTATTTTAATTTTTGAGTGGGTATATTCCCATTATTTAGCTTAGGCTTCCTTTATAGTGAACAGAGAAAATTGTCTTCTAGAGATGTGGTTGGAAAGCTTCAAATTTTGAAGAAATGTACATTTCATATAGTATCAGAGATACTAACCATGAGAATTTAAGAGTTTTCTGAGTTAGGTTTGTATCTTGTTTTCCTCTTGGGGATGTGCTTTCGTGCAACAAATAGTCTTACAATTAATAAAGCCGGAGTGACAAAACAAGAGGGAGCGTGATACCTTGCATATTACTGAAGTTGCTTACTGCAATGTGGAAATGCTTTGTTCTTGTAACTTCTTCTGAGACTATTGATGCAACTTTACCAAGTCTCATATACCAAAGGTAAATACTATTTTTTAATATTTCTGGTATTTTCTTGGCATATTTAAAATGATCTTTTTGTATCCATGTAGGTTCGGCACACTGTAACAACTGTCATTGGAGAATGGTTGTTGCACCTACGAGACAGATACTCATATTTTCACAAGTTGATCCCTTTGTTACTTGGCAGCTTTACTGATGAAATTCCTGAAAATGCGTAAGCAGAAAATTTCTCTCTCCCCCACCCTTATGTAGTTGTTGTGTGTGGAAGTGTTTCTGTGTTCACAGATGTATTGCTTGGAGGAAAAAAACCCGTCCAAGGCATTTGTTTCTTTGTGTTTTCTTAAGCCCAAGATGACAGCATTATCCTCAGTAACTTTGGTTATGTTATTCTATGCTAAATTCAAGTAAGTATGAGAGAGACGAAGATAGACAGGTAGACAGAGACAGAATTATCCTTTGGAAGAGGTGACCTCTGTCCACTGAGTACAAAAGAAGCATAAACTCTCAATGTGCCTGGGTTAAGTGGCAGGAATGCTTCCCATCCTTCCAGCTGAATTTAAGAAGTCAGATTCTCCAGAATTCCCATTTTAGAAGTTTTTAATTTTGGGGGCATGATGGTATAAAGTTCTTATTTTATGTCTAGGAAACTGGCTTGGACTTACTGGGAAAAGATAGGCTTGCAGTGGGAGAAGGAAAATGAAGATGATCTGAAGGATAAGATGGATTTTAGTGTTTCACCACCTCATTATCCCACAGGAGGTAAGTGTTGCACTGAACGTGGTTTCTACTTCCTGAATAATCCCTGAGAGCTGCAGTTTAGTAATGACTGCAGAGCCTGATGTGTAATACTCATTACAAGATGTAATATTAGTTACTGTATAGGAGTAGCATATATATGTATATATATAATATATGGCATATATGTATGTAAAATTGTGTTAAATTAAAAAAAAACCCACATTTCTACAGTAACTACGCTATTTTTTTCCCATTAATCCCAAAATGGATTTTGGAGAAAGAGTAAATAAAAATGCATATGCTGAAAAAGAGGTAAAGCAGTGGTGCAGAAGCAGCAGAAAATTCTACATTAGCCAGCAGCCAGGTGGGGAATGGCATAAAGAAGGAAGGGAAGGCAGGATGAAAGAAGCTGTGAGCTTAAGTCCTTGAATAATGAGAACTAGATACAGCATTAATGATCCACAGAATTGGCATGGAAGAAAAATTTGCAGTGAAATGATTTCAGGCTTCTTTGTGAGACACTGCTGACTAAAATCTGTCATCATAAATGAAGAATGTGGGAACAGAAACAGTAATTTCCTTTATTATACACAAAAAAACAAGATATGCAGCACAGGTAGATTACTTTTTTAGTACCATATGATTTATTGGTAGCTTTAAAACGATATGTTTTCAGTAGCTTGAAGCTTGTTTCCTGTCTCAGGTTCATAAAGTTAATGTTTAAGAATATGTACATGGGTGTTGGTTAGAGAAAGGATTTAAATGGGTCATTTATTGATTTCTATACTCATTTTTAACAGAACAAAAACTCTTTTGGTGTGAAAGAACAGGTTCATGCTTGACTTGTGCCTGTGTGACAATCACATCACAGAATCCCCAGCAGCAAAATCCTTTCCATGACAGTGGGTTCCGGAGTTCTTTCTTCCTTGAAATTACACCTTTTTTTTTTCCTCCCTTTAAAGTTGTTTTACTCAGTAATGCTTGAGTGAAAGGAGAAGCACTTCATAATGGTGACTGGTTTGACAGAATTGTTTAGCTTTGCAGACAGGCAAGTTGTTCTGTTATCCTTTCCAAATTTTTTTTTTCTTTCTTCCTTAGTTTATATCTAATATTACCTCAGGGGGTTGTAAATGGTAAAGAGTGCTTTTACATCCACTAGTGATGGCACAGACATATTTCTTTTTTTGGCAATCAGAGAATTTTTTAATGTACATGAACTAATAAAGTTGAGTGACTGAGCTCCAAGGACCATCATATAGTGATGGTCATGAAAGACTTCATATGCTAGTTCTTGAAATAGTTGTTACCATTTATATTGCTAATACTGTTACCTAGTTCCATTTGCTCCAGATGTGTGTTGGGTTTTTTTTGCGTGTAAAGTTTTGTTGGGTTTTTAGAAAGGGACATCCATCATTTACTTCATAATTAAATGATAGGTACTTTCTGAAATAATCTTCTTAGCACAATAAATATGTTTCATGAATTTGAGCAATATTCCATCCCTGCATTCAGTTGACTTTTCATGCATTATGCTTGGTAGAAGGATGCAGTTAAGGCTTGAATGTGGTGTATGTACACACACACATATATATGGGTATATATGTACATAACTAAAGAATATTTTAAAGCAGTGACCAGATAATTTTGGACTTGAGTCCCAAGTTAATGGTGACTTTAAGATATAATTTGCTGCTGCTTATATATACTTAATAAGAAATTGTATGTCTTATTAACAGTCAGGCTTTATGTGATAAAGAGAATGAAAATTGAGAGGGAAGAATGGTTGGCTACTCAATCTTACAGATACAAAACTTTATCAGACACACCAGTATACCTTAGTTTCAAGTAATAATTTGTGGTGTTCTACCATGGACTATATATGGATGAGTTGTTATTTGTCCATCCCCTCTCTTTCCCCTCCACAAACACTTGTGTTTTGAGGTTTTTTGATATTATAATGATGTATTTTAACACTTCGTTTCCAGTTCTGATTTATTTAATATACTGGAATATCTGTTTACAACTGTAAGTTTATAGTACATTTTACTTAACAATCTTTGTCCATCTGTCAAACTAATAGACCTGATATATTGAGCCCCCCTGTTCTTTGATCTCACAGTGACAGATATTGCAGGCCAGAAGAAGAATAGAGTTAGATCTCATACCTGGTGTCATCCAGCCAATTGAATAGCTTTGCACTGAGCAATAGCAGTCATTGCCTTAGGATACAGGTGCAGACAGTTTATAGCAGGGAAGTCTTTGACAGGAGTAGCTACAGGGATAAATGCCTGCATTTGAACATCTGAAGTGGAGGAACTGCTGATAAAGAAGGGTCCCAATTCCTTAAGCAAAGTTCTGCCTCAGGTTGAATAGGATGCCAGTCTGTATTTGCTGTCTCAAGCTGATTTCTTTGTTTGACCTTTTGCTATCATTGTCAGTTTTCATAATCCAAAATGTTACCCTCCATTGACAAAAGAAGCAGCAATTAATGTCGTGATGCTTGAATATTTTTTCCCCTATTTTAAGTTTTACATAGGCATTTCATAAGCCTTTTGTATTCTTCAGACCATTCACTTTAGTCTGTTTTCATTTTAGCATTTGTAGTTACAGGGGCCAATGTGGGAAATTATTGCATAATAGCTGCAATTTTTAAAATACTATCAGTTTGGTTGGCCCAATCACACAGCACTCGTACAAGCCATAGTACCCTTTCTACTTTTAACTTGCAAGGTACACTTTTAACCTTCCCTTAGAGGGCATAACTGACATTCTTCGTTTTACTACAGTCTCTCCTGTACTATTTGTGACTTCTACCTTTCCGCCTCCAAATTGTATTTAACTCAGTAACACCACCACGTTTGCATACAAACATCCTTCTTCTGTTTTATCTCTGTATGTTTCAGTTTATTTTTTTAATGGGGTTTGTATTACTAAAATTTAAGGGAAATTATTAAGCTGTGGTTTCCAAAGTGGGTAATGTGCCATATTCATATAACTTTTCTTTCTCTTCCCCTTCTGTAAGCATTTTTAATCATCAGCCAGTAATAAATACAAAAATTTTCTGAGAGCTGTGTGGAGTTTAAATTCTGCACTATATAGTAAAAAAATGCAACTTTTGCAGGTAAATTCAGCAGCAGCGTTTGGAATTTTTTGTTTGCTTTCTTCTAGTGACTCGACCAGCACTAGGTTGTCGGGAACTTGTGTCAAGAAACCTCTCCAAAATTCTTCCTGGTCTCTGTCATGATATCACAGACTGGGTTGAAAGCACAAGAATAAAAGCATCCCAGCTTCTGTATACATTATTGCTGCATGCAGAGGATCACATAACACAGCACATGGAGCTACTGCTTAGAACTTTGTACCAAGCATGCTTGGATGAAGAAAGCAATGTGGTTAAAAATGTAAGTTTAATCTGCTCAAGTATCTATTGTACACTGAATAATGACCCTATTCTTTGTTCCTGAGTCCATTTTCTGCGGGTTGACCGTACCTTAGGTCACTGAAAATTGCCCATGACTAAAAGATCAGAATCAGGATTTTAAGAATGTTAAAATTATGTGAAAATTTTACTTATCTACTATGCTAAGTGTATTCTTGTGTCATTGATATGGAGACCAATAGTAAAGTTATTTAAATACTGATTAGTTTATATGCCAACCCCATGAAGAATTGACAGTGATCTCTCTAAAAATGATAAGCAGTAGATGAAAGAATAAAAGCCTTGGGGCAACAACTTAAATTTAGAAAAACATGCAGGTCATGCCCTTTTATGTTAATTTCAGTTATCTCCCCCTGCTGCATAATCCAACCATAATTCCAACCAAATATTAAGCTGTGTTTATTCCATGTGCTACCCACAGTCAGTGTTTGAATATTTCACTTACTGCTTGTAAAATGCTCTGCTTTTTTTGTTTTGTTTTGTTTTTTGGTGAAGAATAATTAGGATCAGTTTTTTCTAACAATTGATGCTTTCAACATTTTGATCAACAATAAATCAATAAAACAGATGTAGTTGAGGACGTGAGATAATTTTAGCAAAGGACAGGCAGGTGATAGAAATGTTTTTAGAATTTTAAAATAAAATCTTCTGTTCATATTTCTACACAAGGAAAAGAACATAGGTATAACAAAAAAAATCTTATTGCTTTACGAAATTGAAAGAATGTAATCTGCTTACTGGATACAAGTAGTCTAACTAATGTCAGAAAAAGTTATTTCCTAAATCAAAGCTTTTTTTCAGGTTCTTTCTATCAGTTGAGCTATATAGACCATGAAATCCATTTATGAAATAATAATGTTTCTTTCTTTTTCCCCTGCAATTTCTTGTTGTCTTTAGACTTAGTACTGATTGTTGTCTCTCTCCCTTAATTTTTCGTGAATTGTTTCTCTCCTTCCCTCAGTTCTTACTCAGTCATCCCCTTCTAGCTATTCCACTCCTTCCACCTCACTTCTCAGAATCAGTGTCTGGCCTCTGTCCGCATTGTGTTACAGTGAGACTGAGCTTGTAAACTAAGCCAGTTTCACACTGATCAATAGTAGAGAGAAGTAAACCTGGAATACTGTCAGAAGTCATCTTGCTGTTTCAGAGAGGAGCATACGGGCCTTAGGAAATCAATGCCCCAATACTGAAGTAAGAAATACACCACAATGGGTATACAGCTTTTCAGGTTCTTTAGTACTTGTATAAAATACATACAAAAATAATTAGAAGAGTAAATCCACATAGCCTTGCTGTCCTGGTCAATTTTGTATCCAGTGCTTGTTGCTATAAATTCAAAAATGTGTGTTCAAGCAGCACATAGTTTTTACTTGCCTTTATTTGACCATACTTGTCTCTTTCTTAGAATTCTACCACTAATCTTCCAGGTGCTTCTAAGAGATTTATTCCCAATTAGCAGATGGTTTCTGTATTTAATTTTACTCTTTCTTGTGCCAGAATTCAAGATTCAGCAACTTTTGATTCTGAATTCCTTTTATCTCCTTAGTGATGCTGCTTCCCAGGGTACTGTGACTATCTTGTCTATCATTTGTCACTGTAGAACCCATTTCAGAGCAGCTACCAACTTGGAAAATGTGCATGTCTTTCTCCAGCCTAATAATACCAAATGAGATGTATAAAAGACCAGATGGTCTCTTTTTTTTTTTTTTTCCCTCCACTGTTAAAATGAGCAGATAAATTGATGAATACAAATATATAAATTCAAATTGTATCAGTTAATGTTTTTGAACTGTTTAATTGTATTTTCCTCTTCTAGTTTTCAAAGCACTAAAAGTCTTTTTCATTCTCTGTGGAAAATACGGAGGAAGATGAGTTCACATCTTCATAGACTATGTTATAGCTGTTTTGAGTCTTCACCTGTGTGAAAATAAGCAGCTATATATATTGCAGATTTAAATTATAGAATTCATAGCTACATGCTTCTATCAAGACTTAAAAACCAGGATGATTCAAATGTTAATTAGATGCAATTAAAAATCCATTGCTAAATTGCTAGACTAGAAATTATCTACAAAGGGAAATAAGCTTTCATAGTCAGGGAAATGAGCTAACCATTAAATAAATGGGTTAGAAAGAAATGTTCCTGTTGCACAGGTAGTGGCACAGTAGTTGACTATATCTTTCTTTATTCACACATCTGACTGTAAATGCTGGGCATCAGTCAGACAGTAAGCTCTGGTTTGATGGTATTTCATGTGGAATACAATATACTGTTACATCTGCAAGGTAGAGATGGAATCGAAGGGCATGAGTGTCATGGGGAATATATACCTATTTAAGCCTTTTCAGTTAAAGAAGTAAGAGACTGAAAACAGTGGGCAGTTCCCCCATGGCAGTGACTTCACACTAAACCAGAACTGTGATGTCAGTGTCAAGCTATAGGGCACTAACAAAAGAAATTATTCTGTCAGGGTTTTATTGTTGCTGCTTTTAGTAGATGAGTGGTAGATGTGTTATGAGCATGGTTGAGAACATCATTTTGAGGACAAAATGCTAAACCACTAAATATGCAACATCTGGTATCCTAAACTAGACACTTCATTACATTGGAAGTTGTACACTTCATTTCTGTGCATTCCTTTCTCCTGGAAGTTTGTCTGATGCTGAGAAGAGTGCATGCATACCTTACGTGCATACTGAACACATGTCAAGAAAATTTCTTCATGCATGTAATCATTAGTGAGCAAGTGGAAAAGGCCTACAGGACAAGTGCTGGAGCATTTAAAATAACAGCTGGAATGATAAAAAGCCCATGATACATTGAGTGGCCTTTGTGTTTTCAGGAAAATCTTCAAGTTATTCTTGTTCTTTTTTCAGTGTGTGAAAGCAGCAGAATTGATTGGAACATTTGTCAGCCCTAAGGTGTCATTGAGATTAATCACATCAGCCTTTGAGAAGACACCTAAGCCATCTTGTATAATGGTTCTAACTGCAGTGATTCGAGGTAGCCCAAAAGAAATCTTACAGCCTCATGTGACTGATCTTGGGAACATGTTGTCACAAGATGGAGTTTGTCAGCGATCTGAAGAGGTAAGGATAACTGGGAAATGCACAACAGACTACAGTTTCAGACTGATGGTTTTCTAACGTATTTTTGATCTTGTTCTCCCTAAACGCTCCTATTCCATTCTTCCTTTGCACACCTACCCCACCCTATCTCAGGATATAGATGAGGATGTATGTCTGAGACAAAATAGGAGTTTTCCTGCGCTCCCTGGGCCATGTTGGGATCTCTTGGTCAAATCTGCTATTCCCAAAAACTCGCTAGCAGTCCATCCTCTCAGCAGATGTGGGTTCAAGATTTGAGAACTGTTGTCAAAGGCTTCGTATGGTGGGAGGAAAATTAAAAGGCATGGTGGGGAGAGAAGAAACTGCTTAGTATATACTGTACTAATAGAGGACTACCTTGGCTGATCCTGAGGCAGGATTTAACCCATGTTTTGAAATGCCCTGTGTTCACAATCCAAACAAGACCATGTATTTCAATCTTCATCAGTAAAAATTACCAAAAACTTTTCACAGTCCATTGTAAGTAGCATGTCAGGTTTTCCAAGGGAGATTCTTAATGTCATCATGGGTTTTTTGTTTTGTATTGTTAGCCAGTTTAAAAGTATGTGTATTTAGGAGTATGCTCGGCAAACTGTTGCTTTAAATTTACTCCTAAGTGTACCCTTAACTAATGCCTAAGCTTTTTCATTTTAGCATTTGAAGAAAATTGCTGTAAGGAGGTGAGAGATTCTCTTCAATGTGGAATAGAGATTTTCAACTTCAGTTGCTCTGACGTGGAAGTAGATCAGTTAGAGATGCACAAGAAGAATCCCTGAAATTTCCTCCACAAATGAAATCACAGCTTTCATTCCAGCAAAAGCTTGTTAGGCTTCTGCTTTTAAGATGACCAAAAAAAGTCTAGTGCTGGGGCTTCTAGTGCTGGCCTCTTGACTTCATGTCAGATACCGACTTCCTTTTAAAACAGTTAGTCATGTGTGTAGACTGAATCCAGCGTAATTGTCTTTTTGAGCCAATGTAAGATACATGTTTGAAGTTCTTCCCTCATTAGGTTTCTTCCCTAATGGAGTATGCACCAGTGGTGCAGGAATTAACCTTAATCTCCATGAAGCCTGTGATGATTAGGAACTCGTATAACTGGAAGCACTATAACCTGATTGTTCAAATAACAATTCCCTGACGTATATCTGCAAAATTGCTATGGAGTGTTAAGCTTACCATTGCCATTTAGCATTAGATACAGTATATGCATTCATCTGCAGCTGAAGCATTTGGTGGAATTGTTCTGGCCTTTGGTCTTGGAAGAACAATATTTCGCTATTTTAGAGAGCGAATGCTGCATAGACACTGTTTACCTAAGGATTGACCATGTCCATGAGATTAATAACATTTATAGCTAACCTATTCCTAGACTTGATTTATTTTTAGAAGTAAATTTGTAACAATAGTCCCTTCTGTTCATTGAATGCAATCTGACAGTTTCATGGCACGTCTAATGTACTTTGTCATAGAAGTTACTGCAAACTGACAACAATATTGACTTCACTGGTATCAGTTAGATCAAGATAACCTGAATTATATTGCATCAAATGAGATAGATTGCCTGAGATAAAAGCACATGCTCAGGTTTTCTTCGTTTATGTAGTTAACCATATAGTTCTGGTGTCCTCAACATAAAAAGGACATGGAACTGTTGGAACAAGTCCAAAGGAGGGCCACGAGGATGATCAGGGGACTGGAGCACCTCCCATATGAAGATAGGATGAGAAAGTTGGGGCTATTCAGCCTGGAGAAGGGAAGGCTGCGTGGAGACCTCATAGCAGCCTTCCAATATCTGAAGGGGGCCTGTAGGGATGCTGGGGAGGGACTTTTCATGAGGAACTATAGTGAGAAGACAAGGGGTAATGGGTTCAAACTTAAATGGGGGAAGTTTAGATTGGATATAAGGAAGAAATTCTTTACTGTAAGGGTGGTGAGGCACTGGAATGGGTTACCCAGGGAAGTTGTGAATGCTCCATCGCTGGCAGTGTTCAAGGCTGGATTGGACATAGCCTTGGGTGGCATGGTTTAGTGTGAGGTGTCTCTGTCCCTGGCAGGGGGGGTGGGAACTAGATGATCTTCAGGTCCTTTCCAACCCTAACTCTTCTATGATTCTATGATTATTGTTCCATTCAAATAACCAAACATGGAAAAATATTTGAAAGAGTTGTAATAAATACCTTATTAATTAACAAATCGTACTTCAGAATGAGAAAGTACTGTCAGTAAGTGTTCCAAAACGCTTTGATGTTTTTATTCACAATGGAATAATTGTGTGACTAAGAGCAGGGCCATTTATTTTGTTAATAGGACAAGGTAAGTACAAGCAAACAGTGTGGGAGGAAGATTATATTGTATTCTAAAAAAAGTAGAATATAGGTAATCAAAACAACATGAAATTATCAATATGTTGCCAATTTAGGGGATTATACAGTGCTTTGATTTTATTATTGTCATTTATCGTATCTCTTTCTTAAAGAGGCTGTTATATTTTCTAACAAAACATAACAAATTAATGCTTTTATTAAAAAACAGGTCTTTTATATGGAGCAGTTACTCTGTTGTGTACAAGCGTTGATTGAAGTATGCCAGGAAGACTGCAAAGAAATTAGCTTGCACCTAATGAAAGTTTTGGTGACAATAATGGCAATACCATGTTCTCAACACCTTAAAGAAAAGGTAAACTATGAGCTGGTTTAATATTTTGATGTGTTTCTGATTTTTACTATTGATAAGACAGTTTGTCTAAACAGAGCCGTAATTATTTGTCTTGCTGTTAGGTTTAAACTGCAGAAATTCTTAACTAAGAGCTCATCCACAAAGACTGGTAGCGTTTGAAATTATTTGGTGTTGCATGACCTTGACTGTGCTCTCTGTCTCCTTATCTTTTTCCATAGCTGAAATTACTTTGGGTTTAGTCTGTTTAAAACAGATAAAGGCAACTCCAGAAGAATAAATCCTTACAATCTTATTTGTAAGAGCTAAGAATCTGTACAATACTACTAGTTTTGCTTGGGGATTGCTTGTTTTTCATCTGTATGCATGCATGTGTGTGTGTGCGGCAATCTGTTTCAAAAATTATATAGAAACAGAATAGTTAAACGTAGATATACATACAACTTCAAATTAATCTGATGTTATAATGAAAGAAGCATGGGAGATTCTTAGATTCTGTGTTTAGTCCTAAAACTGTTCTGCAAAGATCGATCCTTATGGCACTGTCTGGTGGTTAGTTAATATTTAGTACTCACTGTGAAGGCTGAAGGACGTTCTCATTTATCAGTCAAAATACTGATGTTTCTGCTTTGTCAGCTCACAGTTCATAGTTAGTAGGTACTGCATGTATTTCCAGGCAACAGTTTGAAGATCTCAGTTTAATGTTGGATCCTGCAGTCCACAGGGCTGTAATTGAGATTGGCTGCAACAGAGATGAGGGTCTTACAGGTTATTTCTTTTATGGAACTGGAAGAAAGGGTGGTGCTAGGCTTAGGGTAGGACAAAAG
The DNA here is from genome assembly GCA_028858755.1 of Ara ararauna. NCBI lineage: Eukaryota > Metazoa > Chordata > Aves > Psittaciformes > Psittacidae > Ara > Ara ararauna. The sequence goes on along the minus strand of CM054380.1, from coordinate 6,981,744 downwards.
TTGAGGTTAAGGTCTAGGGCAGCTGTAGTGCCAGAAGAGCTGAATGCACTGTTGCGTCTTGCAAACACTATAAGACTAGAACATTCACTGATGTTTCTAAGGCAGATTTTAGCTCCTACGTAAGGGTGGCTTGAAGTACATTACCAGAGCATGGGACAGCTCACTGGGCTAGAAGAACACTTTACTTGGGTGGATATTAATCACAGGGCCACGGTCTAGGTAAAGATGTTCAAGTGTTTATCTTGTCCCGGGATTCTGCAGATCCGGGGGCATGCTGTTGGTGCTGGTTGAACTGTTGATGCTTACTTCTTAGGTGGCTGTAAGTCACTGGATTATTGTTAAAGTTAGGTTATATACAGGAGCACACAAGTGGCTATAAAAAAAATCAAATTTATCTTCTGACTATTAAAGAACAATTCACCTACAGATCAAGAGCACTACTAGTCTTAAAAAAGTGGTAGTTTCATAATCTTTTTTTTTTTCTCTTTAGACAAAGATCAGCCTGTTTTAACAGTAGTTGACCTTTTTACCTCACCACCAGAACCCAAAGTTTAAATGTTGCAGGAATGCTTTAAAATTCAGGACATCTGTAGATGCCCGGGTAATAGATGAGCTTTTTTGGCTAACCATTATCTCACCCCCTTATTTTCTCTCTTCCTCTTTCTTCCCCAAGCTAAATATGAAATAAATCAGCAAGCAATCCTCATGTAGTATAATTGTGACCTATCCAAGTTGTCTTTTTTTCAAACGTGTGCCTTAAATACGATGGCTTTTCTACTTCCTTTTCTCTTGCTCCCAGGCATGGTATTCCAAACGCCTGTGTAGCATCAGTATTTATGGCCCCATAGCTGACAGGCTGCCTCCATGAAGGCATAACGCTTAGAAAACTATTCTGAAAGAAGTAAAATAGAACAAAGCTTAAAACAAGTATTGAAAAAGACTTTGGAGGTCAAAGAGGCACAACATGAAGATCTGTCTTGTGGAGAGCCAGTGCGAGGGTGGGATTTCTGGGGGGTTAGTTTTGTTTTTGCTTTGTTTTAAACAAACAATTTGTCCAAGCAAGCTTTGAACACATGGATCTGGTATGTTTTGCAGTATCTTGTCTGTTTAGCCCTACAGTGGTCTATAAAGTCAGCAATGTCCATTTAAAACCTTAAAAATTCATACTCCTACAAAGAAAGCAGTTTTGTGGAGATAAATCTTGATATTCACATACAGAAAAGTTAATCTCCCAAGATTATTAAAGGTTTAAGATGTTCCTGCAGTTGCAGATGATTTTTAAAGTTGACAGTACTTTGGATGAGAATCTTTTTTCTCATTAGCTTTTCTTTCAGCTAGACAGATAGAAAACCTGGCAACGAGAATACATAATTGCAGTGTTTCAGATTTGTCACAGAGACAAACATGGCTTGAATTTTTTATTTTATTTTTTCCCCAGTTACTGACTATTCTAAAACTTCAAAGTGAGCTGTACAACTTGCAAGAAGTCCCCGTTAAAATAGCTTAAGACTGTATCAGACAGATGTATTTCATCTGGCTTTACAAGTATAAATGTGTTGTTCGGAAATGAAGTCCGTGTTCAGCACCAAAAGATTCTGAATATAAACATAAATTATTCAATAACTTGCATTATTGAACTTCTATTCAGGCTTTACTATAAAGGGACAGAAGAGCACAAATAGCAGAGGCCACAATTGATGTGACCTGATTGTGAACACTCAACGGTCTTGCTTGATTTTTGTCCCTTTTGCTCTGTGTTCATCAGTGTTTCTGGTTGCTTAGGGCTAAGGAAAAAGATGGAGACCACCAACTGAGCACTTTGGTATCATGATGAGTGTGGTTTACAGCCCCGAATAGACTGAAGATGTATCAGTTGTTAAAGAGTTTGTTAAACATGTATTGGGCTTGTCAGTGCTTTAACTGGTGACCTAAAGATAAGATTTTGTTTCATTGCCAGTGGCCTGTGTTATCTTGGCTCTTCTTTCAGCCATTATTACCATGAAAATAATGTGTCATTAAACTTGCTAGCTTTCAAATATAGGAAAGAAAATCACCCTTGCTATTTTTTTAAAACTCTGAGACACTTCTTAATGAGAAGATATGCATCAGTCTATTGGCATACTTAATTTATTCTTTTTTTGGTTTTTAATGCATTCCTGAAAGTATTTAAAGCGTTTATTTTGAATCGCCTGTGACAATGTATTATTTTGTCCCTCTTGTTCAGTGGAAAAAAACTCCTTGCACATTGTGGTGGGATTAATAATGGGGAACAGTTTCTGTCTTAACACATTCTGTTAAACGTTCCAATTAATTTATAGATAAATTAGTATTTTACATACAAGTTGTTTTGGCTGGCTGGCAGAATGCTCCCAAGAAAGGAGAAATCTTGTGCTTGAGGCTAGCAAACCTGCTTTAGGAGTAATCTTCGTCCTTAGCAAAAACTGTTTTGTTCTCTTTTTTTCCTAGAAATCTCATTTATTTTCTCCACATCTGGTACTTCCATGATAACATCTTTGTCTGGCAAGTGATTAATCTGTAAAATTCTAAAGGTCCCAGACATGTTTCAGCTAACTTGTGCAGTTAATCTTAAAAATATGACTGCAAGTTGTAGTTCTACTGAACCATTTAAAGTCACTGATGTCATTCATAGCACTGTGCTGCATCTCTCCCTGCTAGAACTGGCCATGCTGACAACGTATATTATTTCTCAGTGGGGTTTCTAACAGTGTCTTGCTCCCCATTCTTGATTATCTGTCCACTGAAATCACTAAGACTATAGATGCTGCTTTCAGAATGCTTTTAATCTCTTCTCTAAAGAAGTTCTGTACCTCTGGGAGGAGTCTTCAGGAATTGTAAAAGCAAATTTTCCTTTGTGTTGAAATACATCTGCTACACTGATTATGAAAATCTATATGCTTCCTTGCCAAGCATGATCACGTCTGGAGTTCATTTAGTAGTTCTTTTTACATGTTTTATTTGTGCATGTTTTATTTGCCTTATGGGATAGTTTAAATGTAAATATGAAGAAAGGATTTCAACTCTAACAGTAAATTTTGGTACTTCTAAGCAGTTGAGTATTTCGAAATTAACCTGGTACTGTTGAGAAAGCATCCAGAATAATTAAAATTGGGGAGTGGGAGAACAAGGGGAGAGAGAGGAAATACCATCTCTTCTCTGCTGCATCAACTATAGGTTCTGCAAGTTGCCATAGCCTGTTAGATGGGATTGTGAGAAATTCCCTCTCAGTGTTTTAAAGCATTCTTAAATTAAGGAGAAACATGTCTTTAAAACTACTAAGAGCTTTTTTATGACGTGGTTAGTTTTTGGATGGGTTTTTACGTGGATTGGAGATTCTCTCATTTTGCTGTCATGTTCCTGTGTTCCTTCTGATTTCATTTTGAAATCAGGACAAATGTTTCACTTTTATTTAAAGTTAATGGATGTGGTATAGGCAGACATTAAATACCAATCTTAATTGTCTGAGTCTAAACTATAGAAATCTTCTTGTGTCCTTTCTGTTCTTACAGTGTAATTATGAGCTTTAAAGATTTTTCTTTTAATCATTGTTTCAGTTAAGATCAAGTGTCCTATATGTGTTTTAACAGGTGGAAGAAACAATGTCTTCTTTAGCTGAAGTGCAGCAGTTGGATAGTTTTCTTTCTCTCTACCAACAGCATATAATTCAGCTTATGGAATGGGTTTCAGCATCATGTGATAGCTGGACGTGCTATTCTCCAGAAATATTACAGTTAGATGTCATCGCAACTCATTCAGGTACGGCATTTTTAGTAGTTCCTAAAAAAATAAAGTCATAATCTCCACTGCCTGCAGACACACTGTGTTTTATAACGAATAGTGCAATATTCAGAAACTTCACAAGAATACAATGGAAAGCAAAACTAAAAATCATAGAATCACAGGCTGGTTTGGGTTAGATCATCCAGTTCCAACCCCCTGCCATAGGCAGGGGCACTTTCCACTTGACCAGGTTGCTCCAAGCCCCATCCAACCTGGCCTTGAACACCGCCAACGATGGGGCAGCCACAGCTTCTCTGAGCAAAGAACTTCTTCCTTATATCGAATCTAAATCTACTCTCTTTCAGTTTAAAGCCATTTCCCCTTGTCCTGTCACTACCTGCGCTTGTCAAAAGCCCCTCTCCAGCTTTCTTGTCAGCCCTTGCCCTTTGGGCACTGGAAGCTGTTCTGATGTCTCCCCTGGAACCTTCTTTTCTCCAGGCTGAAAAAGCTCAGCTATCTCACCATAACGACCCAACCTCTGGCTCTGTAACAGAGGTGCTCCAGCCCTTGTAGCATCTTCATGGTCTCCTCTGGACTCACTCCAAAAAGGTCCATGTACTTCTTACGTTGGGGGCTGCAACTGCTGAACGCAGTACTCAGAGGGGGTCTCACGAGGGTGGAGTAGACAGTGGAAATCTCAACCTGTTTGTCACTAGAAAATTTTGAAGCAGCTCAAATTCCAAAAGGCTCTTTTGACTGCAAGGAGCATACTAAAAGCACTTACGTAGAAGTATGCTTTCAGGTAAATGAAATAGCTAAGGATTGTGGAGAGATGAACTGATGTAGCTTATGTGTCCAAAATGTACCTATTTTTCCCGTCTCTTCACTAGTCTTACAAAAGAGACCATCTTTCTGTACATTTCCTCACTTGTGTTCTTCAGCACATTGCTATGTATAGATGAGTGCAACCCTTTGGCATGCATTTCACCTAGCTTCAGATCTGTACAGTGAATGTTACTGTGACACAACTCTCAGATCTACAGGCAAGGAATGCAGTGACAGGCAGTTCTTTTTCACCTAGACACCCATTTTAAGATGATTAAAATGACAAGTCCTGTTTATTTGGTTTTGTCCTTTCTGTTACCTAAAAAAGGGGATGTAGGCAGCTACTTCAGTTACAGATGAAGTAGCATTTTTTCTACTGCAAGTAGACATGGACAGGTATATTTTAAGGGACTGTACCTTCTGCATTTAATCCTTGAAACTCAACAAAAGCCTCAACAAACCTATGTGAAGCACCCCCGTGCTGGTTTGTGCAGCGACCGGCATAAGTCATTTTTCTTTTTTTCATCTGTAGAAAGAACAGAAAGTTTTGTTCAATGCAAGATCTGAGGGGCCCACTTTTCTGTACGTTTGCGCTCCCGTTTCCATGACTGAGGGACTTCTAGACAGTTGTCTCTGTTTTCCTTAATGCTGAATAAATCATCAAATGTCTGGGCAAACATTTTGGCTTGCACCCAACACTGGTAATATGCTATTGTCTGTTTTCTGTCTGACAGAGCAGCTCCTAGAGCTATTTTTTTTTTGTTTCCTTTCTTTTCATTCCCACACATAATGCTGTTTTTAATCAATTTAATCAGTTTTACTCATTTCAGTTTTTCTCAGTTTTTACTGCTTTTTAGGAACGTATGCTTAAGCTGAAATTAGCAATGTAGTTTGTTTTGTTTATTTTCCATCTGTTGAATTTGCTGTTATCAGTTTGGTGTAATAGTATCTTTCAAATGTCTCAGAACTCACATGAGCAATGTATTTTGAATAAATGCTGTGAGAGTAAAGACCTATTTGTTGGCACAGAAATACAGCAAACTGCAGTTCAACACCCTGTATTGCTTCAGTCTAGACAGTGAAGATTGGAGGGGGGGGAGGTATTATTTTAAACATTAAATTTCCAGATATTATTAAATACTAATGAACTTGGTTTGGGATCATAAATACTTCAATCTGTCCATTCCATGTGTGAAGAATATTTTTGTCTTTAGAAATGCCAGTGTTATGTCTCCTTCTGGCAAGATTTTCAGAGTGACTAGAGTTGAATGGAATGTGCATCACAAGGATACAAAGCTGAAGAAACTCCTAGAGGAAAGTAGTATTTTGTAAACATAGAGCAGAAAGATCATTCTGCAGCAAGAAGCTTGCAGAATAAAGCATGTGTGTAGTCTATATATATTTTTCCTCTTTAAAACCATGCAGATGTTAATCATTATCAAGGAGAAAGGCACAAACTTCCTTCTGTTTTGGGAAGATAATTTCTTCAAATGTTGGGATAACAGCTATGGGGTTTTTTTGTAGTTGTTTATTGTTTAGTGGTGAAAACAATTTGTCATAGCATGTAGAAAGGTTAACAAACTAGAGAATAAATTTGGAAAATATTTTTATTTCAAATAGCTTCTAAAATTCACTATATTTTAGAATTTTTTTTCTGTAAAATACAAATAAGCATTATTTAAACATGGAGAAAGCATACTGCTGCAGTAATTCTATTATCCGAGTTTGGAGGCTGACACTTTCCAACATGCCCTTTCCCATGCCTCTGGGAGTCATGAACATCTTTCCTTGAATGCTACATGTGGAAAAACTTGAAAGAATTAAAAAGCACAGTTAATGCCGCTATCTGGAGTGGTAAGCTTTGTGCATAGCCTCAAGCTTTCAGAGGTATAGTGTTAATCCCCCCCAGCAAACTAGTCCACCCAAAATGTTATCCTGTACTGCTGGTCCCATCAACTAGCAGATGTCATTGGTATGTCCATGCTACATAACACAGCAATACCAAGCTGGCTAAATGAGATGGGGAGTAAACCTTTCTTCAGGGAGTACCGTGCTGAGAGCATGGGTACCTGTGCCCATGGAGCTTGGGCATTTGTACACTGCCTAATATGATGTAACACAGATAATATCAACAGCTGCCATGCAAGAGTGGAAAGTTAAGTACTATTTTTAATACCAGGTATATTACAGATGTTAATGCGCTCACATATTAGACATCTAAATAGAACTTGTTAGCACTCTGAAATAAGTGTTATGTGTTTATTTTCTAGGTCATGTCATAGGTGAGGCTCTAAATAACTTTATTCTCATTCTTAAGACGTGTCTTCAACCAACCAAAGATCCCCAGATGCGGTTAAAACTTTTCACTGTTTTATCACAGTTGCTCCAGAAAGCAAGTGAAACCGTCAATTCTCAGGGGTAAGGAGAGTTCTGATTTCACACAGCTATTTGAACACTACAGTGGCTTTAAAAAGTAATGACCATGGTAGCAGCAACCCCCATAATTGTGTTCATGTTAGCATGCCTGGAAGAGGAAAGACTTTCCCACCATCTTGTACAGTATATTTTTATTGCTGTATTTTTTAACAATGTTTAGAAGGGCACAGTGCAATAATTAAAAAATATATATATGTAAAAATAAATTTAAATCTGGACTTTCTCCGCCGTTGTATTCCTACCTCTGCCACTATGGAGAATTAAAATGGATGTCATGCAGATCTGGATAGTTTTAAAAAAATAGAGCTATAGGTGAAAAGAATGCATGTTTGAAAGCTAAAATGAGGTTTCTTAGGAAATATGGAGAAGGTTAGTTGGTTTTTTTTCTTTTTCTCCCAGACAGCTCCTAAATCCTGAAAATCCTGTAGTCATTGTAAGGAAACACCAAAAAAAAGGGAATATAAAAATGCCCATCATATAGCATGATGTTTAAAAAGCATTAAACTAAATGTTTGATAAGGAATTATTATTACTCTCAGTGACTGAAGATATAGGTCTCCTGTTGCTTAGTACTATTTATGCTTTGCAAGTACAATCTAGCTGTAATTTACAGTGCTTATAAAACCCCTCCATTTATAACAATGCCAGCAGTAGGGCTCTTCTGTCATTATTAATTTAGCTTAGTAGTAGTGTAAACACTTCTGATTCCATAACACAGAATATAATGAAGTTGTCCTTTTTTAACTAAAAGGTTTTTGTGCCAAGTGTGTTGTTACCTGTTTCTGTATTTTCAGGATCTGGTGTTAAAATCCCTATTCATATGAAAAATCTGTTTGTAGTCAGTGGATTACTTGTTTAAATAATCATCTAACTAAGTGGTAGTTACAAGACCTGCCTAGATATGCAAGAATCTTCCTGAAAGAAAAGCACTTTGAAAACTATATTAAGTGTTCCAGGACCTATTTGTTGTAAGCTAATCTGTTGTAACTTAGGTCTGTATCATCTGAGATTGCAAAGACTGTGAAGCCAAGAAATGGCATCTCTGTATTCTGTGATGCCCTGAACACAACAGTAATGCTTTTTAAGTGTGTAGTAACATATTTGAGTCTAAAAATGGCATATGACTCTCTCCTATCTGTTTATTTTATTTTGTGGCCTAATCTTACTGTCCTCTTACTTACTGCAGAATTACTAGTTCGTGTTCATCTACCATAGATTCACATTTATTATTTCCTACATTTGTTTTTAAAACATCAAATATGTTCATTCTGTCAAAGTATTTAACCAAAGTCAGACCTGGTCCACAAGTTAAGTCACACTGGCATTTCTTCTCTATACATTTTCAGTTATCTGGTCTCCTGCTCTTCCCCCTCAGAAATAGCATTACAGATTAGAGTAGAATAGAATTTGAATCACTAATTTAAATTCTCTGTTCTGTCTGTGATCTACAGAAAATCATTTAGGCTGCATCTAAGCTGCAGAGTCCTGACCCCATAGCATTCCTGACTAGGGTGGCTAGGAGGTTGGCAGGATTTCTCCATTAGCAGATAGCTTTATTCATTCTTTGTTTCTGACTTGTACAGTAGGATTGGTAGCACTTCTCTGTCTGAAAGTCTCTGAAATGCTTAGGTAAGTATATTAAGAAAGGTCCTGCAGGTACTGCTGGTATAGAGAGATGATCAATGAAGGAGCACATAGAGAGCATCATCAAAGAGTAAACTTTACTGCCAAAACAAATAGGATGAACAACAAAATCTTTCATCTCCAACCCAGTAATTTGTATAAATAATGGAGCCAAAGAGGAAAAAAAAGAAAACCAATCCAGTGAGCTGCCAGCTTCACTAGATTTCCCAGGAAAGGGAAAAAACATCAAAAACATAGTAGAAAAAAAATAGAACACGTTTCAAAGTAATACTGTCAGTGAATATAGCCACACCAGCTCTCTACAGATAGCAACGATGGAACTTGTTTTGTTCAGGCCAGTATGAGTGAGTGGCCTTTTGTCAAGGCTGGATACACCCAATGAGGTTAATAGACCTGTCTGTACAAAGGACTCCTGGCCAAGGATGGCCCAGTCAAACTCATAATGAGGCTCTTAGTCCTCTGAGAACAAGAGCAGTGCAATGAATTTTACCAGTAGGTTCATCTTCAGAAACTAAAAAGTAGGAACTAAATGACTCTTTGAACTCTTAATCCTACTTAACATTGTCACAGCAAATACTCTCATGCAGGAAGTAACAGAGTTTTTGAGTTTGAAAAGCTGTTTGCAAAACATTTTTGGAGGTTTTGATTTGTAAAAGCAGATCTGATTTTGTTTCAGATTACCTGGATTTAGGATGTTAAGTTTGGGAAAAAAAACTACACACACATAGCCCAAAACGCAACGATCCACAAACATATGAAACAAAGTGCAGCATTGCCATAAAAGCAGAAAAGAGGCCAATCTAGAACAAAAATGCGTTAAAAAAAATAATTAACATGGAGTGAAAGTTTAAGCCTATAAGTTCATTAAATGGGGGTAGCAATTTTAATGTAAACCCAAGCTCTGCTTTTTATATCTGCGTAAGAGCTAGGTATTACTGTATGCACAGATTATGGTTTAGTTACTTCATACCCAGTTGAGAATAAAGTCTCAATTCTGTGAATACAAATAGCACAGACAGGGTATGTTCTTTCACAGAAATGACTCACTTTTAGAATTAAGTTACACAGATTTACAAGAGTAAGAGGGAGAATTTAATTGCATTAGCAACAGCAGAAAATATATCTTAATGGTAATGAGAGATAGTGTAGTGAAGCACTAATAAGTTCTGGTAACACAGTCGCTTTCACTGCTGGCAGTAATTTGTTTAGCTCCTTAAAAACATTCCACCAGTTTAGATAAGAAGGTTTTCAGTTATTATGCTAAACACAGTTGTGTGGTCATCTAATTTCGTTTGAGTCTGAAATGATTGAGTCAGATAATTGCCAGATATGGCTTTACTGATTCTATTTCAAGGCACTAGAACAAATTCTTTCACAAATAGCATAGCATTATGGTTAACATAATGCTGATGGAATTTACCTTTATGTTTTGACAGAATGGTTTTTCTTTGCACTTTAACAGAAGGCTTTATTAAAAACAGAAGCAGCTACTGATCAGATAGCAGAAGGCTGCTTTTAGCTTTGGAGCTAAAAGGAAATTGGGAATGATGGTGATCATTAGTTGTATTTTTTTTCCCAGCAACTTTTTGAATAGAAAAATATTAATTCTCAAGAATGGGTTTAAAATAATTAATCTAAAAGGTTTTGACAAATTTAGATGTGTCTAATGAGAAATCAGGTTTCTTGTTATTGCTGAACCTTAAGTGCCATCTGCTGGACAGGAAACTAGAATGGATGTGTGACTTTCTCAGGCACTGAGTGTTCCCTTAGCCAAGGGGCTAAGCAGCAGCCAGCTGTATGTTTCATCATGTTGAAAATGGAGATTTTCAGGTTTATGTGTGTGCAATAGACATTTAAGGCCTCACAGGCTGGCTGGTCCCACTTCAGTCAGGTTACACCTGGATGACAAGGTCTAACTGCAGTGCGAGAAGCATAGCCACAGGCGAGCAGACACAATTACAGTTCTTACTACATTGATAGAATACTGTTATGGATTTTTTTATTGCTGGGTGGTTTTGTTTTGTCGTGGAGGGGATTTTTGAAAAAGTTCTTAGTGATAATTGTTTGTTGTTGATGTTTACCCATTATGTTCCTCCTGTGGCTTGGCACGTCCTCATAGGAGTCACTTGTTCATCCTGGAAATATAGGACTCTTAGAAAACACAGCAACAGCTTCTTCCCTTTCTGCCAGGCAGCAGGGTGGTTATGTGCTGTTTTGTACTCAGGTGGCTGTAGTCCAGGTTTGTGGGGAGTTTTACAGTTTGACATAAGTCAAGGTAGATTTTACCCTGTTATTTGTCAATCTGTTTTGCATGCTGCCAGCTACTTTTCAAGGCAGAGGCACAGCGAATAACCTGAGCCTTAGTTATCTAGACACAGCCAGGCACAAATGTCTCTTGGATGCAGCAAGGCTGGGTGTTTTTTTTTTAACTTGTATGTAAGAGCTGTATCTTTTTTTCTTTCAATTTAAAATTGATATGGAATTAAATGGGTGTGAGGGAATACTGCCTGCTGCAGTTGCTGACTCTTGCGGCAACTTTCAGCATTATAGTAGCCCATTCAGTAGAGGAGGAAGAAGCATCACCAAAAATATCACAGATTTGTGTGTTTGTAATGAAAACAAACTAGTATTGGGACTGGCACCATCAGAAAATCCTACAGACCTCTCACCCCTGAGGGAGACGAGTTTCTGAGCCAAGGGAGAGCAGAAGTATTCTGTGTAGGCTCCCTGCAGTATCAGCAGTTCAGGTCTCATCAATAGCATTCATACTTTTCACGTTATAAATACTTTTCACTGGACAGTCTCAAAGGGCCTTACAAATATTAATGAATCCTGACAGCATTCATATGGGGTGTTATCTCCACTTCACAGATGGAGAAAATGAGACAGAAAGAAGGTAAGTAGTTTACCAAGATAACACAGTGAGTCATGGGCATCGTCTGAAGTGGAAGAAAGTCTAGCCTCCCTTTTCCATGAATGTTAGGTATTTGTTTAAATATTATCTAGAAAAAGTAAGCTATGAAAAGCTTATCACATGCATTATAATCACATTGGCTTATAAGATTTTCTTTTTTTTACAGTCTTTTTTTTTTTTCTGCCTATGTTTCTATAACAGAAAATTCTCTTTTACATCCTGTCAGTCTCTTTATCACTTTCTCATGAACCTTTATTTTGCTTTCTTATTTTTGGCTTCAGGCTGTTCCCTAGCTACCTTGAGATTGTGATAAAAGACATACTAGCTCCTAATTTGCAGTGGCATGCTGGAAGAACAGCAGCTGCCATCCGCACTACAGCTGTATCGTGCCTTTGGGCTCTTATTCGCTGTGAAATGCTTTCACCAGAGGAGGTAAATTCTCTCTTTCTCATCAAATGTACTTTGGAATCTTAGGTAGGAAGACAAATGCAAGGGGGAAAAAAAAGATGAAATCCTTATTGTAAGTAATATTTTCAGATGGACATACAGTTTTTCATAATAAAATTCATTAATTGTAATTGAGTATAAGTAATTGAACACATCAGTAGTGGAGGGATGATGTTACCCTGGTAAGAGACCTGAGACCAGCTAGTGAGCTGTAGAACTCGCAGTCATCAAGTTTTTTAAATCTTTGTTCAACTATAATGTTACTTCTATAGCACAAAACCCTCACCGCTATTAGCACAACTTGTCATCACCAGACCCCTAAGCTGTGCCTGCGCAGCAGCACTGGAGCTAGCGAGGGTATGCTTTTGTGTAATGTGGAAAACACACTTATGTCGTTGCCTTGGAGCCCACAGGTCCATTTAGGGAATATGAAAAAAAAAAAGATTCCTGGAAAGGGCAGGAGGACTTGAGATGCAACTTGGAGATTATCTGTAGAAATGGAGGTAGAGAGTTAACAAGGATTATACTTAAAGAAGTGTTACGCACCATAGTGGTTATGGATTAATTGAGTCTGAGGGGTTTTTTGAATCTTCTTTGCTAACAAAGATAGCATTTGGAAATGATGCACAGAAAATACGTTCAATATAAGGGAATTTTTTAAAAAATGGAATTAAAATGTTATTAAATGTTCATAGACTTTACTGTCTTTATAACAGACCTTAATTGAACAAAGTGTTTAAACACATTTAACTGGTTGAGTTCACATATACAAAAACATTTCTATCAGAGACTGTTGTTCTAGTTAAACAATTTTCTGCATCAGTGCTTAATGCCTATTTTGCATTAATGAATATGAAATGTACATATTAAAGTCAAATTATGAAGCTCACTAAAACATTGTCTTTCAACAGTCTTTACTTACAAGCTTCCTTTTAGAATAAGAGCACCATCTACTGGTACATATGCAAAATCCTCATCTCCAAATTATTTAAAGTCTTGTCAACATTTTTTTTCTTCCTAAATAAAAAGGCAAGGAAGTTTAAAGCTTTTACAAGTTACATAAAACTCATCTGCATATACACTGAACATCATGAACTGGATGATTGACTGGTGGATTTTAATTTTCCAAGCTTGCTGAGAGGCAAAAATAGAGCTGTGTAACTTCCAGGATTTTTCAGGTTAACTTTTTAAATTAAGCAAGCCAGTATCAGTCAGACCTAATAGTAACTGATGTAACCAAGAAGCATATTGGTTTAGAGTTGGTTTATGCTTTTCCTGTTAATTGTAGGTCTCAAAAGTCAAAGATGGGCTAATGCCTCAAATTATTGCTGCCATGGATGAAGACTCTAAAATTACTCGACTGATGGCTTGTCGTATTGTTGACGTTCTTTTAAAAGTCTGTGGGAGGCAGTTCGAAGAAGATAAATTTACCAAAACTTACACAGGTAAGTATGAAAGTTTGATTTTTTTTAATTTTTTGGTTTTTAATCAAGATGTCAGTGTTGAAGAATTACAGTTGCTTTGTTCATAGCTTAGCTTTCAAGGGTGAAAAGCACCATGCTGGAGCAGTAGGCAGACTGTACCGCTTTAGGATTCACTGTGCAGGCTGTCCACCTTGCATGCAGATTCCCTGCAGCTGATATGGGTGAAGGCACTAATAGAGAGTAAGGAATGACAGACACTGCTGTATGTCACTGTAACATCTGGCTTAAATCCCACGTAAAGAGCAAAAAGCCTTTAAACAGTTTGACGTGCAAATAAGTGCAGATTTCATGTAGACTCAGTTTCTCAGCCATTCTTACTTGACTCCCATACACATATTCTAATGCTCTTCCTGTGTTCTCTTACCTGGTATTTTAACTATTTGGATAGCTCTTCCCCAGAGATATTTTATAGACATTAAGGAAATGGAGAAAGTAAAGTGCTGCACAAAATCATACCATTAGCCACATTTTTGTGTATGAGAGGCAATTTAATGTCTTATTCCTGCAGAGACTGAGACACGTTTTTAAAAAGATGAGACTGCTTCAGGTGTATAAAGTATACATACACATTTTAGGAAATCTGGGTGTTAAACACTTGAGTAGGTGGTGGTGTGTGTGACTCCTCCAGCACTTGTTTTTTGCAAGTCCCTTCTATAGTAGGTTTTTAACTGCAGTATGTCATTTCATTGAGGTGGTGTTTTGCAGACAAATTAATGTCCTTTGGAAGTTCCCTTGCTCCCAATTGTGCAGAACCGAGCATTATTCCAAGCATTATTATGCATTAGACCAGTAGATGGAACTTCACTCAATATTACGGTCCTTGCCAGGCTTGCCAGTATTTTATCTGCATTGCTTCCTAGTTTAGACTACATGAAATAATGTTCTAACTATAGTGAAAGCAGAACAGTAATGCATTATATAAATGGTAGTCACATTGTATTGTTCTCTCTGCTCTGTTTGAGGGCCAAGAGCAAACCATTTAATTGTACCATAAATAGACCTGAATAGGTAATGGGTTGGGGTTTTTAATTTAAAAAGAGGGGTTGGGGGGAAAGAAAGAAGAAAACCCTCATCTAGAGTGCTGTAATTTCAAATAGAGCTGTTATCTGTAATTTTTCTTAGGATGGTGTTTAAATGCTAAACAATGAATTAGGAGAAGTACAGTCTATGCTGTGTAACAGGATTTATGTTCTCAGAGGTATATGCAAATAAATCAGACCTTCCCAAATTCAACATCTTAATGACTGATATATTTTCTTACATGGCACAGCAGAAATCTAACAACAAACGTTTTTAGTTCAGAGAAACACACAATCAGGCAATCGTCAAAGTGTATCTTTGCATCTTGCATATTCAAATAGTCTGCAATGCAGTTATTCACTGAACAGTAATATATGATAGAAATACTGTGCTTGATAGAGCATGGAAATACTTAAGCTCTGTATTTCTACAATGCATTAATAACCATAGCACCCTGTTAGAAAGGCTGGTAGAGAATGTTCAACTAATCTAAGTAGTTCTGTGAATTTCTTTTAATGTTTTTGTCACCATCATAATTCAGTAAAAATGCACTGCGTGCTTTTAGGAGCAACATACTGTGTTGTTGTGGTTTAAGCGTGAGTTACCAGATGGACTTAAACCATGACATACGTGTACACACAGTGTTCAAAATACAGAAATAAAAATGTGACAGTAATTTCAGTGATGACAAAATACATTAATTTTTTCAAATGCAGAAGATGACTTTGTTGTTCACAGTGCCATTTGGTTGTGCATATACTCCTTTTCAGAAGTTTTAAAGCGTCTGGATGATGCTTCATCTGATGTACGACTGGCAGCTGCTCACACCTTAACAAATTGGTTTAAATGCTTAAAGGACAGTGGTGTGAAATCTGCAATGGAAGGTCATATTGAGTTTCTGTACCAAGAACTATTGATACATCTTGATGATCCAGATGAAAATATCCAAAGTGCTGTCTTAGGTAAGACTTTCAGTCATACATATTTTCAACAGCACTTTTTAACATTATGCCTTCAAGTGTTATATAAAAGTGGCACATACAACTAAAGGCTACTCCTAAGAGGCTAGAAGCTTTCCTTTACGTTTCGGTAAGTATGAGCTGAGACCTTTTACCTGGATGCAGAATGTAACGTTTTATCTAGCACTCACCAGAGGGGGAATATCGGTGCAGCTGATGTATCAGAAGACTTTATGGGTGGTAAAACAGGAGGATATGGAGCACAGACACAAACCATGGCAGGATGTGACTACATCCTCGCTTGCTTGATGAATTCTCTGGAATTTATTAGTATATCGGTCTGTGTTCAGGTACATAAATGTTAAAATACAGACCTCAGCTAATGAGGGAGGAATCGGGTTGTCATGACTTCACAAATTGTAGAACAATTTCCAGGTTAGGTTTCAGCTACTCTGAAAGAACTTAGATAGAGAAACCGAGAGCAGCTAATGATTTATAGAACATAGACTCATAGAATGGTTAAGGTTGAAAAGGGCCTTAAGATCGTCTAGTTCCAACCCCCAACATATTTTTGTTTTACAGAAGTTTTAAAGGAAGGAAGCAGTTTAAATCCAGAACTGCTCGTGAAAGAAATTGAAGCGGTTGCACATAAGCATCAGACGCCTGTCTTTTGTAATCAGCTGCTCCATCACATTCAGTCAGCCAAAGAATCAGCTTTATGAATCGATGCTGAAATTCTTTTTTGTGAACTGTATGTGACATCTGTATGATTTGGATTTCTTTTGTATTTTCATTGCTTAAGAAAGGCCAAGCAATATATAGGTTGGCTTTTTTTCTTTGTAAGTTCACTATTAGCTCATTTAAAATTCAAATTCTGTGTTCTTCACTGTTTGAACAGTTCTTTGCTATCAGTAAAACAGTGTTTAAAGTCATTCTGCATTAGAAGTTTTTTTCAGATACAATGTTTAAATGAGAGTGTTTTTCAGAAATTTGACACTATTTATAATTGAGGTAATTTATTTAACACAGTGATAGTCTAATGTCAAAGTTATTAATGTAATTCAGTGAGGAGTCAGTCTTTCAGGGAGCATTTCAAACTCCTGATAAAATCCAACTTTGCAGAGTTAGTTTGCAGTTTTATCAGTAAAAAAACAAGCCAAACTTCTCTTGCATAATGCAGCAAAATTTGTACATGTTACACCCATACTTACTATGCTGGTATAACAGGGACATATTCTGAGTAGGTGTCACTAAAGGAATAGTTTTTATTGGCATTTCATGACTGAGAATAAAGCTAACCTTTTTTAAATTAAGGTTTATACATGGGAGGAAATGTGCTGTTTTGTTGTTTAGATTAACAGTATTTGTATTTTTGTATTAAATATTGCATCTGCCATTTTTGTGTTTATACCATTGTGCCTTGGAAAGCAAGCAACATTTGCATATTACTTTGAAATTAAATTCTGCAACATTAGGCTAAAGATTTATTTTTCTAAGTGACATTTGTAGTGTCTTATATTCTCAGCTGTGTAATAAAGTGAGCTCTTAGATTCTTGTCTACATCATTGTGAGGTAGTGTGCTATTTATTGCACACATAAGTCATTGAAAATCAAGATCCTGATTTTTTGGGGGGCAGGGAAAAGGAGGTTTAATTATCTTTATTACAGCCAGAAAGTGCTCTTTGGCTTCTAATTTCCAAGCACCCTGGCTCACTGAGGTTTGGTAACACTACATATGCTGTAGGAAGTCCTCGCATTTGTTTATCCTTCAGAGCTAACTACTTTTTCAGACTCGTGACAATTGTTACCCAAACCATGATCTGTTTACAGCAATATCTACCTGCATTCTCAAAGAAACATCTGAGAGAGATGAGATAAACAAGACAATCTTACTCCTACCTTAAAAGCAAAGTTACATAAACTCATAGCCACTTCTCCACAAAATACTATCTAAAAATAGTAATAATACTGATACAGAATAATTGAGTAGTTTCTCATGGATCCAAAAGCTATTTTGCATTCCTGTAGAATAGGATACTCATTTTAGATGAAATTTAGTCTTTGAAGTGGATTTTTCTTTTCATGAAAAGCCAAAATATAAACATTGCCTGTATTGAGCAGCATTTTCGTTGGCTAAAAACTATTAACTGTAGTGTGAGGGCCAGCTGAAATTCTTAGAAAGCACAATGTGAGTGAAATAAAAATCCCAAGAAGACCTTAAATGGAGTGAAAAGGTTGTGGAGTCTCCAGCCTTGGAGATACTCAAAACCTGACTTAACACACTCCTGGGAAACCGGTGCTACCCGACTCTGCTTGGGCACGCATTTGGACTTCACGATCTCTAGAGGCGTCTTCCAGCCTCTGGAATCACACGGAATCATATTTAGTGTTATCACAGCCTATTCTGTGATTCCATGAAATTGTCTCCTTAGTCTAATCAATTATTAAAAAGCCAATTTAATTAGACTGGAAATGGGCTACGTAACTATCCTAGCAGAGCCCTGAGAGTTTTCATTCAACACTGTTCTCAAAAAAAAACCAGTTTCAAGGTGCTGCAAAGAAGCAGGTTATTCCAGTGCAACCTAAAGTTTCACTTCAGGAACACAAACTCAGTTCTCACTGTAAAGTTCCCTTCAAAGTTCACTTTAGCTTCCTGTGTTGGGAAAATTCAGGTTCTTTACCACTGACTGCAGCCTCAAGATAGTTGCAGTGCAAATGATGTGCAAGTGCTTTTCATTACCCTTGTGATCTAAAGGAGAGATTTAAAACCCCAATTTCATATGTTAGATTAGAGAAGAGAACCTTCTTCAGTGAAGTGAAATTTAGTCAAAGCTGTTCAAGATGTTCTAAAGCTGGTACATCAGGACAAACATGAATAGTAAGAGCCGAAGTATTCAGCAAGCTTGGTATCTTCAGCAGGCTGGGAAATTTTCTTCTGCCTATGTTGAGCATTTTGTTATCTGTCAGAACAGTCTGTGTGGGATGCCTCCCAAAGAAAAATCTCCACATCATCCAACAAACCAGATCGTTTCTTCAGAGCCAGGAGAGCTTTTTGAATTGAATATTCTAATAGTCCTTTTGGAGGCACATTAAACAGCAACCTCAGCTTGTTTATGCATCTGTGACAAACAAGGTATCTGCCACTATGTCCTTTTATCAGAAAGTGTTCTGGACATGAGACTTCAATTATATGCTGACCCTGCTTCTAGTTTACTGTATTCAACCTCTATAACCCAAATTTCTCAAATCCCTTTATGAAGAAGTACTGTTGTCGACTCTCCTGTGAATGGTGTGAGCTTAAGTTACTTTTTTTCTCAGCTTCAACCTTTTACAGCATCAGTGGGAACACAATCAATTTTCTTTTCCTATTTTGCTAGATTAGCCATTTTATGTACTACATTTTATTTGCATTCATTGCATAATGGTACAAGGATCATACTCATTTTGTAACTTTTAAGCATGGACAATTTTGGGGAGGCAAAACTTATCGCAAACTTTCAGACTTTTGAGATAAGCAGGCTTTAGCCCTGCCCTTCCTGTGACGAACAGATGTGCTGCTGCCTTCGTCCTTGTAAGCTAGAAGACCTGTTGTGGAGGATCCTGGGACTTGGATTCTGAGTAACGCAGTTTTTGGTAAGTGCGTGCATTTGTCTAACTGAATATAGAATCTTCAAATATTCGTTGGCTACCTTAAATAGAACCAATTAACTACACATTGAGAGGCTGCTGTCAAATGAGGCACCTGGGCTTTGAGAGACATCAGAAAGCATTTTCAGGAGAGACAGGCAGGTGGTTGAGTATGTTCCCTGATCCACACACCCCTGATCCATCTGGGTCCCTATACCCTCCCTTCAGGGAGGCTGCAGTCAGTCTGTCTGTAGGGCTCCAGGCAGTGCACTGGGTGATGTGAACTCCCAGTGAAGGTGCCCCAAGGCACACACACTGCCTTGCACTGTGCTTGCACACACAGTGTGTTCCCCAGAGACTGACCTCCAGCTACACCTGGAGAGGTCTCAGAAACTAATAACCTATCAGAACTCGAATCTAATCTGATCTCTACATATGGAACTTTATATGTGTATTACAGTATATATTTATATGTATAGTATCACAGCTATCCAGTTACCACTGGAAATTATAGTAGAGTATATAGTATAATTTTAGTAAATCTTTACTAAACTGTAGTTTTAGTGAAGTCTTACCAAAGTTTTCAGTTATATACTACATTATATACTATTCTATAGCATAATATACTTTTACTAAAACTACAGTTTAACTAATTTTATATATACTTTTTTACTTTACTTTTATAGTTTTTTACTGTACTGTACTACAGCAAAACTATAATTTTACTATACTATATACCCTATACATAATATATAGTTTTACTATGCTACACTATATATAGTATATATACTATATACTATATACTATTCTATACACTATCATATAGTTATACTAAAGCTGTTGTTATAGTAATTTTTTACTTTATTATATACTATATTATACAATGCTATATTATACAATACACTATACACTAGTATAAAGTTATACTAAAATACTGTTTAGTGAAGTTTTACTATACTATATATTATACACCGTAGTATAAAGTTTTACTAAAGCCATACTATATGCTATGCTATATACAAGACTACAGTGTAGTAAAACTGTACTATTATAATATAACCAGAATAGTTATTTGTTATTTATATTTACTATTTTATTTACTATATTTAAGTTGTTATATTGTAACAGCTGTAGTTCTATATATATATAGGTCAGATTAGAGTTCTATTGGGTTACTGCAAAGGCTTTATCTCAGTCAGAGGAAGTCCCCTGGATAGAGCATTGCCCCAGATAGAATGGAACATCTGGGCCTGGGGAAGTCAACATCTGATTCAAAAGAAGCCAAGTTTCTGGTTAATTTGCAGCATCTGTGTTAGATCACACATAGGCAGGTGAGCAGCTTTGGCTAAAAGAATGGGTCAGAGCTGGTCCTCGAGGATACATAGGACTGCTCCGTGCCTCAGCCTTTCACATGAAGTTCTAACCATGTTTGAAAAGAGAGAAACAAAAGTAAAGTGAAAAAATCTTCATTATAAGGCAGCCAAAGGATCAACAAAAATTAGTTAACAGGCTTGCATACATTTACTGAGATCAATCCTTCAGGGAAGCTCATGAGCAGGGACTGAGATGAAGCAGCAGATGAGAGCGGGGAGAATGGCTGCTCTGTCGGGCTGCCTCGTATGTAATCGGCTTTTCTCATTAATGTCTGAAATCCCCTGTAAGTCAGGACGGTGGCTGGATCTATAGTGGCAAAATCAAAATGAAGTGCTTCACAGCCCCCTTGTAACTGATCACCTAATTGCTCTGTATGGAACACCTTTGGCTGATGGCAGTGAGGGTGTAGAGAAACGTCCTGATGGGTTTAACCATAGTGTGAAGCAGATGGCAAGAAACTTTAATGAGCAAGAAATCAGATTTCCAGGTATTTTAGGTGATTTTCATACTAATTCATGTATATCATCACCTCCCCAGCCTTGGATATAAGGGCCACCACACTTCCTCACACTAAGAAACAACTCTTCAGCATCCACCTTGCCCACTATTGACACACTAATATGAGAGTCACGGTGGGAAGGGAAGGGACTACAGTAATGTGAATCTTGGGTTGGTTTAGCCTTGTACTGCTGTTTCCCTATACCTAGTGTCAGCTAAAAAGGCTTTTTTTTTTCCTGAATTCCTAACTGCCCTCTACAGTTAAAACTGAAACCTTTTTAATACGATTACTTTTTATCCTTATTGATCATTTTTCTACAGCCTTCAGCTTAGCCAACAAAACTAAGTGAACCCACTTAACGTTTAGAACTGGTTGCTGGATGCTGAAAAACTTTGACAGAATTTTTGCATCAGAGCCGTTTGTTTTGAAACACAGAAAAGTTGACTCAGCATATGTACCAGCTTCTTTTAACAAAACTGGGACATCCAACCAAGTTTCCCTTAAATCCTAGAAGCCAAAGGCTCTATTGCTCCTCAGAGCTGAGAAGTGGAGGGAAAGCTGAGTGTAAGCCATCCTCCTCCAGCATCTTAGCCTGGTCTGGATGGAAAAACAACTGCTCAGGACAAGTCAGAGCAGCCCCAGGAGCTGGAGCAATGCCTGGGGTGAGCTACATGCCTCATCCTGCCAGGGCAGAGTGCAGCCTGCCCTTGTTGGGGAGTGCACCTGGCCTCACACTACCAATGAATGTCAGGGAGATTAAACTAAGAAGTGATTTTGCCCTGTCTTAAGCCCTTAAACAGCATCTAATCTAAAGAGAAGAAAACAGGTGAGGTGCAAGTACAGAAAGGGAAGGGGCGGTCAGAAAAGTGAGGTGATTTGCTCTTCTGTAAAGCACCCAGCCTGGTAAGGGGCTGCACATGTTGCCAAACCTTGTGCTGGTTTCCCCAAGCTACTGGGGTCAGCTCAACCTTGGCTGCAGCATCTTAAAGCTTTCCCATAGCTGCAGCAAAGATCTTTTAAAACAAACTAAAACTTTAACCTAAAATCAGTGCTACATAGACATCAGCTAACATCTTACTGCCATTATTTCGCATCTTTTTCCGTTCCTTAAGGATTCGCAGCTTTTACCCTTTTGTACCCAAACAAGTACACAGAGCATATTTATTTATTTGATAATTATGTATTTATTACCCAGTTGTTCCCAACAAGCTGAGGCACTTGGATGAGATATAAGGAAGAAGTTCTTCTCTGTGAAGGCGGTAAGACGCTGGCACAGGTTGCCCAGAGAAGCTGCGGCTGTCGCATGCCTGGCAGTTTTAGAGGCCAGGTTGGACAGGGCTTAGAGGAACCTGGTCTAGTGGAAAGTGTCCCTGCCCATGGCATGGGGTTGGAACTGGATGAGCTTTAAGGTCCCTTCCAACCCAAACCATTCTGTGATTTCTCCTGCACACACAAAAATAACAATTTCAAGCCTTTCTGAAGTGACACACTCCCTGTTCCGGTTTACTGCCACTCAAGCCGTCCTCGCCTGCTGCACACAGCATTGCAATGTGCACCAAAGAACTGTGGGCCCAGTTTGACTGAGGGTTTAAGGAAACATGACTGAGACAAGAGATTTCAAATTCAATCTATTTGTGTGTTCCCCAAAACAGTTGTACGATGGGGCTTGTTTGACACCAGGACCCCTCTGCTGAAAGCAAGCCAGCGGCATCTCTGTTCCCTGCAGTTGCCCAGCGGTCTCCGTAGCCCGGCATTGGCGGAGCACACTGGCGCGCAGCAACAAGCGTGTTGCGAGGTCTTAGAGAAGAGTGGCAAGAAAAAGAAAACCCCCAAAAGACAGAGGAAGAAAACAGCGAGGGGAGAAGCAGAAATACTGGGGCGGGAAAGTCACGAGGCCCCAAGCAACAGCGAGCAAAGCAAGGCTCAGCGGTAACTCCCATCCCCTCAGCCCTTCACACCCCAGGGCGGCCCAGCACAGGCTCCATTTTACGCAGGGGCAGGGGGCAATGCGCCGGGGTGGCCCCGCCGCGGGGGGGGGAACGCATGACACCGCGCGGCCCCGGGCAGCGCCAGGACCGGTTACCGGTGGGCGGGGAGCGCGCTCGCGCAGAGGGGGGGCGCTGCCGGCACGCGCCGTGCGGGCGGGGCAAGGCGGAGGCTTCAGGCGGCCTCGGTGGAGCGGGCGGGGCGAGGCCAATCTCGGGCGCGGTGGCTGCGGTCCGTGGCGGCTCTGCTCTTCCCTTCCCTCGGTTCACCGGCGGCAGGTAACCACCGGCCCGGGCACTGGCAGCGCCGGTCTCGCGTGCGCGCGGTCATCCCTCTCTCTCTTCCCCGCTGCCTCCTGCTTGGGGAAGCCTCTCCGTGCCCGCGCTGTGGCAGGCGGAGCTCTCCCCTTCCCCTTAGGGCTCAGGCCGCGTTTTCCCTGCCTTGCCTCAGGGCGCGGCGGGCGGGCGATCGAGCAGCTGGGCGCCGGAGCCCTTCCGGCCGTTGCCGCGCTGCCAGCCGCCCCCTCGCCCCCAGCCGCCGCCGTTCAACCGCCACTCGCTGGTTGGCGGCAGCTGCCGCCCGCTCCCGCCTCTGCCCGCCGTGAGTGCGAGGGCCGGTCCCGGCAGGCACTGCCCGCGGGCGCTGTGTCCCGGTCTGCATCCTGCTCGGGCAGCGGGGCAGGGGAGGCGTCGCGTTGGCGAGCGGGATGGAGTTGCTGGGTCAGGCGTTGACCTCGGGGCCCAGAGCTGTTCGGATCGGCTGGAAGGAGAGAAACCGATCTCTGCCGTCTGCCCGCTCGGGTGCCTGCCTGTTGGGCTGGCACTTGGAGCGTTTTGTCGTCACAAGTCACTATAACCTGCAGCTTTCCGCCCTGATTTAGAAAGACGTGATAAGCTGTGCCGCAGTGCCTGCGCTCGCTGTAGCTGCTGAGCCGGAGCGCAAAGGTAACGTCCCATAAGCGGTAGTGCTGCTTGGTGCTGGGCAGTGCCAGCCATGCCTGCGCTGTCCCCCTGTTGCCCCCTCGGGGCAGCTGCTGTCAGTGCACAGTTTCTGTGGGGCATGTGTTGTTAAACAGGCGGGGTTTGGCATCACTCTCTGAGCAAGTGATTGCCCCTGGGTTTACTGCGAAATACAATTACTGTTTTTTGAAGTGTTGCGCTCGTTTCGAGGTGATGCAGCAGTGTTCCTGACATGCTTGTGTTTGGGCACCCTTCGCTAGCCACAGGGGTGGAAGTGTGAAACACAAAACTGTTCTGGGACAGCACCTATTCTCTGACAGCTGCAGAAAGTTTTCTGGAAAGAAGTCTACTGAGAATAAAAAGTACTTGGTTTGCCTTATTAATTATTAAAAAGAGGTATGGCTTGTAACACAGTAAAGGAAGGTTATGGAGTACTTGCAATCCCTCTATCCCACTGTTCACAGTTTAACATTACATAAAAAGGAAGTGAAGTCTTCACTTATTAAAAAAAACCTTAGTGTTTTTCAACTATTATAGGTTATTGCTTCTGTAGAATTTCCAAGTTAACAATAATGTCTAATTCCCCTGTGTAGGTGTGTTATTATTTGCTGATTTTTATGTGGGTGTGTTGTTATTTGCTGATTTTTATTGTAATATTATGGAAGTGACTTGGTGTTTGCTGGGTGTAAGTGATCTGCATGAAGGGCTTTATGGACAGGTTTAGCAGGCTTTTTACGTTTGTACATTAGTAAATGCAGCGTGTATGTATCTTTAAATCTCTGCTGCTGCATCAGGCTGTGGGTTGGTGATTTTAAGAGTTGGGGACATTTTGGGCGTTCGGGTGTAGGAGTTAGTCATGAAGAGTGTGGTTTGGGTTTGATTTTGTCAGGCAGTTGATGCCTAAACTGGTGGTTCTGGAGCAGGTGAAGGCGAGGCAGCCGGTAGGTGAACCGTGCCTCCCGTGGCCACCAGCGCCCGGCCGTTACGGCGCGCAGGGCCGGGGCGCAGCTGGGTCCGCCTCCGCGGCCGGCTCTTCCCGCAGGGTAACCGGCGGGTTAAACCGCTCGTGAGCCCGGGCTTTGCGGCCGAGTGACGAGGAAGGCTCCGCGAGGCCGGGTCAGATCCGTTGGGCTTTGTTGGGGCCGGGAAGCCATTTTGGGATCCTGCGGTGTGGCAGGGAACGGCGTGTCCTGTCCGCCGGGCCGCCATCGCGGAGCCTCGGTAACCTCCGCCCCCAATCCTCCTTCCCCTCCCTCCCTGGTGCAGCCGACAACCGGCCGCGCCTCCCCCGCCAACCGTCCCGCTGGGCCCGAGGCCTCGGCCGGGAGCTCCCTGCCTGTGCGGCGGTCCGTGGAGCCTGGCGGGGAGGCCTCGGGCAGCGGCCCGGTGGGGCTGTGCCTTGAACAGCCTGTATTGGCCGAGTCGTGGGGCGGGCGGGAAGCTCCCGGCTTTGAAATGACTCGGTGTGCTGCCGTGCGGTGCTTCGGGTGTGAACAATGAGCAGACGTGTTTATTCTTTAACCGCAGCTGAATGTATAGCTGGCTGCTGTCAACCGCCCTTCTAAAAACCGTGCGAAGGGCTGCTTACTCTGAATATGCAGTGCTGCTGCTCTGTGAAGAACCTCCTTTTGTTATTTGCATTGCAGTCGGGCACCTGTGTTTGACAGTGTTTGTCAGTGGTGACATCTGGCTTAAAATGTGAATTTTATTACTTGTATTTCTTCTGTTTATTTGCTCTTGTGTTTTTGTTTTAAGTGAATACTAATGTTATAAGAATGTGTTAATAAAACATTGATTTAGCTTGGAGCTCTTTGCTCTTCAGCCTGTTTAAACCAGTAGTTAGTTGGGTATGTGAAAACATTCTTCTTGGAGTGTATTTACTTGGGAATTTGGCTTTAAAAATAATAATTTTATTGGTTATTCAAGGTAATAGTAGAAGCCAAAAACGAAATTACAGGTAAAAACTTGCTTGCTTTCAGGAACTGATAGGGTTGCATACACCAGTTTCATTGTTATTAACAATTTACCCAATGCTCTGCTTAGCTGTTGTGGAATTAGTATCTTAAATCATCATGAATTAAATTTCATCTACTTGCTTTAAAAGGTAAGGATAGAATAGGTTCCACTTGAAGTAGTACTGCCAGCAGCTCTCAGACTTCAAATGTTGGGGGGGAGGGAGGATTTTTGCCCTTTGTAATATTAAAAAAAAAAAAAAAGGCATGCTGCCTTTTAAACTTTCTTATTCTGTAACAGACTTCCTGGGGAATATTTCTACTCTGCCAGGGTACTGTTTTTGAAATGCAATTTATTGCTTCCTTTGTCATAAAGGGTGTTTGTGAGGAAATGCATAGATAATGTTAGTGGAAGTCTGTGTACCCGAAAAGATGTACTTGTAGTGTATTTACAGTGTGTTTGGTGCTGCACCTCCTTCCCTGTGATGCTTCTGTACGTAAAGGCCACTATTAGAGCATCTCGTCACCTTCCATGAAAGCTAGCAAGTTTGCTGCAGCTGTACTAGGGTTTAATTGAGGCTGTCTGATTTTTAAAGTGATTTTCAGATAAACTGGTCTATGAGGCAGTGGTGCAGTCTTGTTTTCCCCCAAAAAAGCAAGTAAATGTGTCTGTCTCCTCCACAGGAACGTGGAAATAAGCTTTTAAGTTGAGGCACATCTGCTTGAATTCTAGCTGAAATCTGTGCTTCTCTTTAATTGCCTTTAGGTTGTCTTATAAATTTATTCTTATTACTTGGTTGTTTTTTTTTTTTATGTAACTGCATGCTCTAGTTCTTTCACTGTACATCCCTTAGTACTTAGATGTTTGTGGGCTTCTGAAGAAGGAAAAAAGGCTGCAAGTTTCAGCCTATGAATGCTTACAACAAAGCTGATACTAAAAGCTTCCCTGAATCTGAGTCCAGACTGATCTGCGGTGCCAAAATTGAAAATCTGCTGAGCACCCAGAAGTGTTTAAACTGGAGCTAAATACTGTGTCTACCTCTCAGGCTCGGTCCTAAGTTTTTGTGGTTTTCAATTTCAAAAATATTGGCATGTCTTTTTCTGTTCCAGCTGTATGTGAAAGTTTCATAAAGGAGAAGAATATATGAAAAGTGGAGTGCTGTTAAACATGAGTGAAAAAATTAGAGGGAGTTACTGTCCTCCACCCACCCCTAGTCTGTTCTGTAGTTTAAAGTTCTGCTGTGATAAGTACGTAGAATATTTCTGAGTAAATTGGGTTGGTCGTTTGTTTGCATATTTTATTTTGAAGAGATGGGTAACTAAAACCAAGCTGTTGAAATAGTAGCCAGGTTAAAAAAAAAAAAAATACCCAGTTCTGTAGTAAATTTGAGATGTTTCTTTTTTGGAAAGGGTGGTGGTTATCTTTGAAGATTATTTTCAAGTTCTGCTTAAGTCAGTTAAGCCTGTTTTGTTGCTTTGAAGAACAAGTAAACATTTTTCCCCTTTGAGTCTGAATTAGCATTAGAGCATCAGGCGAACAGTGAATCAAACCAAACCCCAAAATCTTCTGAGGGTGATTTCTAACTATGCAGTGTTTAGATGGCAGACCTACTCTCTCTCTGTACAGGACAACTTGTGCTAAGAAACCAGCTATTAATGAACCTACACATAAACACCTTCAGGCCTTTTCAGTTAGCACTGCCATTGTCAAGTACATGTTTTATATAATACTAACTTAATGGTGTATTTCAAACCTCATCAGATCAGAAATTCGATGTAAATTCTAGTATTTAATTTCTTCAGAAATCAAGTGAAAAGATAACTGGGAGGGGAAGGGAAAAAGGCAAGAAGGAAACCAAACCAGTATGATGTTGTTGTTCAAAGTCTGCCCTGCCCATATGGGTAACAGAATTAGGGAGAGGAGTTGAGTGGCAGCTGAAAGCTCACTGGCTTGGCCTAGCTTTCCACATGGGGAAATACTGCTGGGTGTCAAAAGCAAGCATTCAATCAGCTACTGAGATACCAGTTAAAAACTTTGTTTATTGATGGAATTTTGGGTGCTAAGCAGTCAAGATCAGCTCCACTGTAAACTGAACAGAGGTTTCCCTAGCTGGTGGTTTCAAAATCTTTCTGCTGGGATTAACCAATTTAAAAAGATCAACCTTAATCATAGTTTTGAATTTCAGTAGGCATATATCTGAGGAATCTGGTTTGCTGCTGTTTAAAACAAGTGCTGTCTGAGTTACCGAAATCCCTCATCTTGACATTCACCTCATTTCCACTTTTGTTGCTTGGGAATCATTACTTTGGGGTCCTGATTTCCTATGTTCACAAATGAGCTCTTATTTGTTAAAGTATGGCAGCAGCAGTTATGCATTCTAGCAATATTTACTACTTATTGTAGCAAGAGAGTTCAACTGCTTTGTTAATACTTCCACACAGTGATGTAAGCTTCCTCTAAACAAACAACAAATGTCATAGACAAGGTAGTGAAAGGGTTAGGGCTCTGGGACAGATAAAGTGTAGAGAAAGATCACTTAATGGAGATGCTTTTTCTACTGCTAAATAAACTTCTGTAATGCTAAAATAAAAAAGGATGTGACTAGCAAAAGTGAGACCTTATTTTTCACTAACCATACAAATGCATGGGAGGTGCTTGCATTCAGAAAGCTACAGTGGTTAGGCCTGTATGTTTTGATTTTTAAAAACAAGGAGACCGTCATCAGTAGTAATGGAAATAACATCCTGCCTTCCCGATGCCAGGATTCAGAGACTGCAGGTGTACTAAGAGCATTTTTGTGTTACATGGAGAGATTTCGTTTGGGGCTGCCCCTATCTGTACCTCTGACTCTATTTTTTGTCCTTATTTCCGATGTATATGTAGCTATACAATGAAAGCTCTTTATTTCAGCATAGTAAAGTGCATCTCTGAAATGAGATACATGTTGATGTTTTTATTATAAAATTAAAGTGTAGGTGGGCATATTATTACCTTAGTGTAGGTGTATCATCACAGTTGTGTAAAATATTGTTTCTGCTGCTTAAACAGGAGCCACAGATAACCTAAAAATAGCTGGGACTCCGTTTTGCTAAACATGCCAATGCAGCGTAGCCAAATCCCTACCTATTAACCTACTATCAAAGAATCTTTTCTAGAAAACCAAAACTTTTCCTGTGGTTAATAAAACTGAGAAGGACTCCTCGTTTTTTGGGAAGTTTTTTAAACTTGTAAGTCAAATTGTACATGATACCAAAAGTAGTCATTAATGCAGCTCTGCACAATTCTTGGGCGGACTACATTTCTGTGTTTTCTTCCTGAAGCCTATATACATAAAAATACCTTCCAAAAGCTCCAGGGAAAGTTTTACAAGTGTTGGTTGCTCGGTTTTGTTTTGTTGTTCTTGGTTTTGGTATTTTTTTTCGTTTGGAATTGGATGGCACTCTGGAAAATGTGCCTAATTGTAACCCTGGGAGTCACTTTGCAGTTGGCTCTTCTGCCGGGGTGTGTGACAGGAATAAATTAACCCATAGAAAATATTACAGATTGATGTGAAATGAAGGGGAGTTCCTTGCTGCTTAGTGGGTGGTGTTCAAAGGTAGTAGACTAAAATGATTTGACTCTATATAAAACCTTTCTCAGGTTTTGTCCGTGTTAGGCTCTGGTGCATAGAACAGCCATGCTTTGCTTTCAAAGCAAGTCTTTGCAAAGAGATCTCTGAAAGCCTGGCTCCATGGGGTTTTTTAGTTTTCAAGCTTAGTTTTTCTGGGTGCTGCACGATTCAGTTCCTATGGAAGCACTGTAGGACAGTGGTGGTTAAGAGCTTGGCTCGTATTGCAGTAATGTTCCCGACAACTCGGAAATTGCAGAAAGCAACATCATAAAGCAAGTTGTGCTCAGGAATACACTGAGCTTCACGCAGTTCTGAGAAGGGATCTCCAGCCCCAGCAGCAATACTGCTGAAATACTGAGCACTCCGTATTTCTGGTGACAGTAGCTGCTTTACTTCAGTACTTCCAAACACAGGCTGAAGAGTGCAAGGGCTCTTACATTGGCTTTTATGTACTTCTAAGTCATTGGATTACTTTTTTTTTCCACCTTTTACAGTATGATTTGAAACAGTCAACATGGACTTTTCACGTCTACACACGTATACTCCTCCCCAGTGTCTGCCAGAGAACACTGGCTATACATATGCACTCAGGTGAGAATTCTTTTCTTCTTGTGGAGAAACTGCATGTTCTCTCAGTGTTGTTAATTCCCAAGAGTTCAGCTTTTATGGTAAGTAGCTGACTTCTTTGGAGAATCATGCTTCATCTAGTCTGTTTTGAAAATAACTACTGTGTCCTAACTGGAGCAAAGAATACATGTAGAACTGACAGGACAGTGACTAACATGATGACTCAGTGTTTATTAGTTGCTATGAATAACTAGTCTCCGCCTAGTTACAATTGCTGGTTTATTTCTATAAATACATCATCAAAACTCTTAGATGCTTTCTGGAGTGTCTTGTAACTTCTGTGTGTGTTTTCTTCTGCTACTTGGCACTATATTTGCTTTAAAACTGAGACACTCATTTCTGCCATTGTGAAACTTGGCTGGAAGTTGCATATTGATTACTTTTTTTATTGTTTGTTTTGTTGGGTGGTGTTTTTTTGGTTTGTTTTTTGGTTTTTTGGTTTTGTGGTTTTTTTTTTTTTGTTTTTTTTTTTTTGTTTTTTTTTTTTTTTTTAGCAAAACTGCATGTGTGAATGTAAAATCTGGGTTTTTTTAAGATCTTGGTTCTTTTTTCTTTTCATTAAAAAGATCATTTTAGACTTTTTATTAAATAACTTCAGTTTCGTAAAAACTGTAGTAATGTGTTTGCATGTGTTGGTATTATGTATTCAAAATGTTGTGATACCTGTTTGATTTTCTTCACTATTAATAGAGTAGGCTGTAGCATCTGATTTAATCTACCTACCTTTTCCTGTTGAGTTAGTTGATGTATTTTGAAGCAAGTATGTGTCAGTGAGCCTGAGGTTTTATTTCAAGTTAAAAAAATAAATTGTTTGTTAGGATGTAGTGTAAGTTTGCTTTTCTGTTCTGTGCTTGTAAATAATTATTTACTTAATGTGCATTAAAATACAGTATTTAGACTGAAGAATTCTTGGCTATTTGCCAATAAAATAGAAGTAGGCAGAGCTGTAGAATTAAGAGGTTGCTAACTGATTCTTGCTGTTGTGGGCTCTTAAAGTTGTGGCATTGTCATTTTTGGTGGGGACCATGATGGGTTTTGTTTTGCTTTTTTTAGCTATAGCCTGATGTCAGTAGTGTTGCAGAACGGGATATGTTCTACGGTGCAACTCTTCCTGAATTTATAGAACATTGGTAAAATGTTGGTTAAATACAAGTGGGTTTACTAATTCTGAGAAAAGATGACTTACGTGCCTTTTATCAGCCAGCAGATTCACTATTATATTACCGTGTATTTTTAGGTAGCTCTGTGGTGAAGTGTACCTTGGTGATCAGCTGAAATATATTCACTCTTCTACAGATGATCACTTTCCCTGTTGCGAGCAATGAAAGCAGACTTTTGAATCTTCAGGTTGTTTAGACAGTGATTTTTATGTCTCTATGGGCATATCTTAAAGCAAGCTGTTAAATTGGCATCTGATTTTCTCCATTGTATTTGTGAGGCTTTTTAAAGCAATGGGCTTGTGCATGTAGTGCTGCAGAAGGAAGTACAGTGAAGTTAGATACCACAGAGCTATTACCAGACATGGTTATGGCCTATTAATACAATTTATATTAATATTTGCTTGGATTACTGTGTGTTCGTAACTGTTTGTAGTGCCTTCTGCTTTGTGCTTTTCCTTCTCCAGCTCAAATCAGAAAAGCATTAAACTGATACAGCCAAATAATCATTATCCTCCTCAAAATGCAGGTCTGTCTTGTGCATTTCATCCACTTGTCAGCATACATTTTACACCCCTCCTTCAGGGTGATCTTTCCTTTTAGTCACTGCCATCTTTGAATTGTGTGGGTTTGGTCAATTTGGGTACTTTGACACTTCTTTTTTCTTCACAACTACGGATTGAATTGGTAAGAATTTGGTTTGATTTTTTCTTTCTGTGTCAGAGCATTATATCGGGGTGTAACCTTCTGCAAAATGAGTAGCATCCTTTGGGGTTTTTTGGGTTGTTTGTTTGTTTTTTTTGGAGGGGGGATGTTTTTTGACTGTTCAGTGACAATTGGTGCAGTAGCTCAGCAGCTCAAGGTAGTGTCCTTGATCAGTTAATAAAAGTAATGCCATGATCAGAAAGCATGTAAATGTTCATGTATTGATTGTGTGCCTGCGTCTGTGTTGGAAGGTGTCTATTTGGATGCAGTTCTCTAGGTATATTTCATTTATCTATTATTATCTTGGATAATGAAGTACAGTACTGCCCTTTTCATATCCTTAGAAATGACAATGTCCTCCAGACAAAGCTATAGCTGTGCTAAAATTGGCTGACCTTGTTCTTATTCAACTTCTAAAACTTGAAAATTAACTCACTGAAGTCTAGGCCATTCTTACTCTGTAGAAGCTTGTGTGAAGGAGGTGTCAAGTTAATAGCTAAGAAGCTGGAAATGTAGGGCTCAATCCAGTCAGCACATCTTCCAGTAGCCATGGGAGCTGCATGTGTAGAGAGGAACCGGAGTCTGCGCTGTCTGTGTAGGTTATCTAGGAGTGTAGGCTGATGGCATCGCATCTTTACAATGTTTTTTTTGGTTAGACATACATACGGATAGGAGTACCCTTAATGTACAGGTTAATTTATGTCCTATGAAATGAAAGGCAGGTTTTGGGGGTTTTTTTGTTTGTTTATTGTATCTTTTCCATAGTAGAAAAAGGCTGCTTTCCAAACTGTGGAAAGTGGGATGGCAGATTTGGAGACTTTTAGATAGTGTCTTGCCAACCTGGGACAGATAATTCACTTTCAGTGTGAAGAGAATGATTGTCTTGCCTAAGTAAGAGAGAAGGACTTTTTCTGTTTAAGAGGAGATGATACCATGATTTTTTTTATTTATTTTTTTTTAAGACTGGTAGAGCCTGATTCCGAGGTATGTATTCAACCCAAATTGATGTAAGTGCTCCCTGAGATACTGAACAACAGCACACGTTCACAAACAGAAACAAAATGAGGCTGGTCACAGCTGTCAGCTTGTCCTGTGGACTTTGCGTTCTTGTGAATTGAGTATCTGTGAGAAACACTAGGTGGAGATAAGGAAAAGCAAATGCATAGTGGCAAGTGTAAATAGCAAAACTGATCTGTGGACCAGCTGTTTAGGGAAAGACTTAGTAGTAAATGCTTAAGGAGGCTTCTGCCTTATTTTCTCTCTTCCTTCCACCCAAATGTAAGCAAGGATTAATAAACATACTGTATATAGTAATGTATGTTGGGCTTGTCTTAGTGCCCTGCCTGGGGTTGCACTGCATGTGGCAGCGCTGGCAAGGCAGACCAGTAAGGTCAAGCAGATAGTGCCGAGGACGTGCCGTCAAATCTGTGCAGCTCTGGGCGATCGAAGAAATTATGTTGGACAAGCTCTGTTTTGGTCCTGGTCTGCCCATTTGCTGCTGGAACAACTATATTTTCCTGCAGTGTGCTGTATGGGTTAGGTTCAGTTTTTTAGCTAAAAGAAATACAGTTCATGTGGTCTGGCGCTGTCCCATTTCGTGTGCTTTACTTTGCATTGTGCAGCAATCAAGAAACTCACTTTAGAAGCACCTGCCTTGTCAGAATTCAATTGCTGCTGTAAGGGCAGCTGCTAGGCCTTCTGATGTTAACTTATTTGTATGCCAAAGTAATAACAATACACATCAATTCATTACTTGGTAAGGTATTGGGCACTTTAATGAAGAAAATTATTTCCAATACATCGTTTTTCCACAAATAACAGGATATAGTAGCTGTTTACATGTATTTTTAAAGGGAAAGCTTCCATTTTTAATAGCAATTGCATAGTAGACTCATTCAGATGTAATTTGCTTGCTTGTTTTTGTTTGGATTTGGGGTGAAGGAGCTGCTGTTGTTATTAACACCTTGCTCAGCTCTTAAAAAAAAAAAAAAAAAAAAAAAACAGAAAAAACAAATGAAGAAGAAATTAAACCCCCCCAGGAATATTGAGGAACAGCTGTTACAGCTCTGTATGCCCCCGTGGCCCAGGAAGGGACAGACTCTGCAAGAAAGCTGGCCTAGAACACTTAGAATTTGGTTACTGTGCGTCATGGTGCTGAGGGGGTCTAGAGCCTGGTGTCCTGCTACCAACCACCTCATCTCTGTTTCTGACTGAATATTTCCCTTGATTGTAAGTGTGAGTATTCTGCTTTAGGCTAAACTTCTGTCTTTGTATATGACTTCTTGCTGACTCCTTTGTTTAATCTGTTTGTGTTTGCCTTGAGTTGCTGCTTTGTTTTCATTGTAAGTGTTCATGGAGGTTCTGAAAGAATCATGTGTAAAAGTGTGGAGTAGAGTTCCTAAGGTAATAATTTGAATCTTCTCTACATGTAAACTTGCTCTGTAGAGTAAAATTGATGAAATACTCCATTTTTTTAAGTATTTGTTCAGAGTTAAATATTTTTAATTGTTTGCATTAAATTTAAT
Organism: Ara ararauna; assembly: GCA_028858755.1. NCBI lineage: Eukaryota > Metazoa > Chordata > Aves > Psittaciformes > Psittacidae > Ara > Ara ararauna. The sequence goes on along the minus strand of CM054380.1, from coordinate 6,947,255 downwards.
AAACCTTGTGAAACTACTTTTTCTAAAAGTAATGGTTGTTAAGACTTCCCTACTTTAGCTATGTTAGGTTAAGTTTCTTAAAGAGGGGGAAGTTCCTGCTTGTTGGGAGATGGGAATTTTGGAGTAGTGTTGTGTGTATATCTTTGGTTCTCAAAACAAGGGATTGGCAAATGAAATAAAAAATAAACTTTGACTAAAAATGAGTATTTACTTTGCAACTTAGAGTGCATCATGATTTTTAATTTGCTGCTGGGTGTGTCATGTATGGCTACCTCTCTCAAATTGGTCCCCAGAGAACTAGGCTGTGTAACAAATGCCTGCTCTGGCTAAACTTCAAACATGGTTTTCATAATGGTTTTTTCTTTCTAACTGTGATTTCCTTTCATTTGTAAAATGTGTAATGTGAATTGCTAAAGATAACCTTGAATGTCTATGTACTTCTAAATTACTTGGGTTCTGTGGTATATCTTGTGAGAATTCTTTCATAACTCCAAATAAACTGCTTTTAATAGAAATGTGGATTAGCTTGAAGGCATGTTTGTTGCTAAAGGAATTCTCTCTTACTTTTCTTACTGTTCTTACTTGGCAGTTCAAGTTATTCTTCAGATGCTTTGGACTTTGAGACAGAAAACCAAATAGATCCAGTATTTGATTCTCCAAGAATGTCACGGCGTAGTTTACGGTTAGCTTCTGCAACACTTACTAAATCAGATGATGCACGAAACCGTGGCCTCCAGGACAGCTCTTACTCTGCTGGAAACATGTCTTTCAGACAGAAGCCTTCTAAGTAAGCATTTTTTATCATGATGGGTTAATTTATTGGTTGGAGTCCTAAGACTTCCTGTTGGAACACAACCGTACAGACATAGGTTACCTATTCTGTTTTTCTCAGTGTTTACTGCCATTCTCTAGAAAATACTTAGTATGTGGTCTGCAGTGAAGTCTTGGTAAAGTACAGATGCTTGAAGGGAAAGATTTTTCTTCGAAAACTGATTTGTCATATCAGTATTGAAGTACCTTGACTGTTTTCTCATTTCTGTGAGACTCACAGAAAGTTGCATCTTTGCTGCCACGTCTTATTTGTCTTTGCTTTGTTTCCTAGGGTGGTGAAGGAACGCAGAAGTGTGAATAAACAGTCTGGCAGTGAAAGATTAACACCAAGGAAAAATCTCTCCAGCTCTTCTGCATTAAGCCAAACCAGCTTCAATAGCCATGGTAGTGATACATTAATGGTATCCACTGTATTGGAAGAATCTTCAATTCAAGAGCAGACAAAAGTTGATCATTTCTGGGGTAGGCAATTGATTGCTATTGCTTGTATCCAACTGTGAAAACTGGTTACAGTTCAGTATGTATGAGCGTGCGTTCACATCTTCCCTCTTTTCCACACCCATTTTTCCATCCTACCCCCAAATGTGTGCACGTACTTAGACTTTTACAGTAGGTGTTTGCTTGCTGAGATGCCTACTGGAAATTCACAGTGCAATGTGTAAACTTGATTCATAAGCACAATCGACATCAGGATGCCTTGCCCAGGCAAGCTAATATGCCAGGCCACTGTTGGCAATTTTGTGATGCAGTACCATAGATTGTACGGATGTAATTATCTCTCATCACTACTTTCTTCAAAATGTGCATGAAGTGCTGTAGTTAAAGAATGGTAAACATGTAACTTGTCTCTGAAATGCCAAAGGAAAAAGCATTTTCTCATTTGTTTTTAGGCAGAAGCTTGTTTCAACTTAGTATATATCAATCTGAAAGCTTCAAATTAGAGGCACTAGGGGATCTTCTGAGAGGGTTTTCGTGTGGCTGGCTGGTTTGGTTTTGCAAGTATATACAGGTATACTTTTCTGGAGGCTACTTTCTTAATTGAAGAGGAATATATGAGACTTGGCTACAAAAAGAATTTTTTATGTAAAGTGTTGTATAGAAGACCAGCAACTTACTGTATCTCCCAATTCAGACTATTTGTTTCTAGTTGCGGTGGTTTAAGCCCAGCCAGTAACTCAGCACCACACAGCTGCTTGCTCACTCCCCTGTTGCTCACTCCCCTGTTGCCCCCTCCTCCAGGAGAAATGGGGAGGAGAATTGAAAGAATGTAAACCCTGCAGGTTGAGATAAGAACAGCTTAATAAGTAAAGTACTATATACTGCTACTACTAATAATAATGATAAGGGAAATAACAAGGGGAGAGATTACAAAACTGAAAGGGGAAAGGAAAAAAAAAACCAATAAACACAAGTGTTATACAATACAATTGCTCACTACCCACTGACCAATACCCAGCCTGACCTGAACAGTGAACTGGGCCTTTGGGTTAACTCCTCCCAGTTTATATACTAGGCATGACGTGCTGTGGTATGGAATACCCCTTTGCCTACTTTTGGTCAGGTGTTCTGTCTCTGCTTTCTCCCAGCTTCTTGTGCCCCTCCTCACTGGCAGAGCTTAAGGGATTGAAAAGTCCTTGATCGGGATAAGAATTACTTAGCAGCAACTAGAACGTTGTATTGTCAGCATTGTTCTCAGACCAAAGCTGAAACACAGCACTGCACCAGCTACTAGGAAAGAGAAAAATAACTGTTAGAGCTGAACCCAGTGCGCTACTCAGTACACTTGTGACCTTCTCAGAGTCTGAAAGTATTGTTTCAATCTTAAAACACATTCTACACTTTAGATTAGCTTACTCTTAAAACAGGACCTTAAAAATACAGTAGTACGAAAGTAGTTACCAAGCAGCAGAAACGGCATAAGCTTGTAATTAGCTTCATTAAAGTCACATAACCTAAGAAAAGGTGTAGTTATCATTCATATTGTTTTGTCTGCCTTTTCTGTTGTAGAATGCTTTTCACTGTTACCCTACTATGTTAATGTCTGAATATATGAACCTGCTCACGTGGTGGACAGCAAAATATGTTAAATGCTAATTGCAAAGTGGCTTTTCTTTGCAGTCTTAAAATCAGTGGCACTTTTAATTTGACTTCGTGGCAGTTATTGTAGTTGATGATGGGATTTCTTCATATTTGGACCAATTTCTTTTTTCTTTTGAAGGTCTTGATGATGAAGGCGACCCTAAAGGTAACTACACTTTTCTTTCTACTTGAGTTCTATTCAATCATAGCCAGAGACAGCAGTACTGATGTTGATGCACTGAATGTTTTACTCTTGGTTTGTTAGGTAGTGGTACTACACTGCTTCAGGGACATGGCGATATAGCAACATCAGAAATGGAGACCACAGTGATTAATGGCTACACTTGCAATGAGTGCAGCATGCTTTCTGAACGGAAGGAAGTTCTTACAGCACACACAGCTTCTCGTGTGCCATCTTCAAGAATTTACTCTCGGGATAGGAGCCAGAAACATTTATCTAGTAAGTTACCTTCTCTTGTGTTTTGTTTGGATATGTTTTATCTACATCAGTTGAAACTTTATGTACTTGTTAGCTTCTTATACATGATTATCAGATTTTTTTCAATGCTTCTGAAGGCATTAAACAATTTCAAAATGAAAATGCTGTGGTATCTTAATGAGTTTTATTTCCACAATGATTTGGAATACAATGGGCAGTTCCAACCAGCACTAATCACAAGAGTCTCCTCATCTGGAATTGGATCTGTACATGTTTGTCTCTGAAGTTTTTGGTCAGGGTTTTCTGATAAAAACTTTTCCTCTGTAGGTGCATTTCTCTTTTTTGTTATTTGTTGCATGATGTAAAATTTTCAAGACTGAGCAAAATTGTTACTTCCGGTGCTTTTGCTCTCTAGGAAATCTCAGAGATGTACCTTCCTGCCTTCTCCTTTTTTTCTTATATATATCCTCATTTAACCTTGTAGCTTACTCAACTGCTTGAAAAATACACTTCCTAGCGACTCCATTCCTACAGCTTGAAAACAAATGAATCTGCTGTACATAAGGTTCTGCCTTTCCAAGACAATCTCCATTCTGTGGATGGTTGTCCTCAGTGTCTTTACTGTGTCTGCCTGCCTCTTACATAGCAACTTGAATTTCTTCTTTGTTGTTTGTGGTAGTCCTCAGTTACCACAAAATTTTCTTGAATGGCCTTGAATTAAAAAGGAGCCAATTTTGGGATTCTTGGAGTATATTTTTAGTAGCAAGAAATCTGTTTGCTCGAACTATAAGGTGTTCTTTAAATGCTTTGAGGCAAGTATTTCTTTTTGGTTAATGCATAGTACAGGCAAGAATTCTTACAGCTTGGCATAATGAACTGCTTAAAGTGATACTGTATGAAAAGTGTTTTATGTGCTCCTGAGTTTGCACTGATGTAGGAGAATTTTACAAGGAAATCCTATTTGTATATTCCTTTGAACTTTAACCTAGCAGTTTGGTTCATACTGGGATTGGGAAGGAAGGGGAAGCAGAAAAAGGGGCACATAGTCATGTTGGGTTTATTTGGAATGGGGCTGATTATGGGAAAGCATCTGAAGTACCAGCAGTACAAAGGCGGACTGCAGCTTTGTTCCTGTGGCTGTGAAGGAGATGTCTATGTCTCTAGCATTTGAGGCAGACCACTGTACTAACTCCCTTCAGTGTAAAGTCTGAGGAGAAGGAGGAAAGTCTTCACCCTTTAAAATCCAAAATAAAAACGTAGTTTGTCTCTTTGGAGCTTTGACCTATAAAATCAGGATCTGCAGCTCACAACATTGAAAAATCCTGAGTTCAGTAAGCAAGAAATTCATTGCTATTTAGAGTTCTTAATTCTCACTAAGAAAAGCTATTCTTGTTGAAGCCATACATCCTGTCTTGAAAGGGTTTTCTTTAGGGTGTGAAGTTCTTACAAAAGCTTTGCTATAGTATCTAATACCATCCAGTCTTCTCAAACCACGCTTCCTCAAGTTTCATACACCTGGCTAAACAGGCTTTCCATGCTTGGTCCTCATTCTTCTACAAGCTGATGGTCACCAGAGAATGGAAGTACATCCTCTTAAAGGAGGTCAATAATTTGTATTCACACTGGTTTGTTTTTTTTTCAATAGGAGGAACCTATTTCTACATGAGTAAGATTCTCCGATTGGTCAAACATGTTGCAGCATCTTTTGCATCACTGTTGGTGCAACTATTTCAAATGGTTTTGCTGAAGCTGGGTTATGAATTCAGAGGTACCTTTTCAGTTGTCTTTCTTGGTCTCTGCACACAGCCACAGTGTGTTTTGGCTTCTTTTCTTAGAGACTTCATCTCTGGCACTATGGTATTCTTTTTCTATAGTTTTTTTTGGCTGGCTCCTGTCTTTTTCCCTTTTTAAGTTACTATATAACTATCTCAGTTGTGCTACTCTTTTCATGCTTTCCTTCTGCTCTGGAAGTGTCGGGGTTCACGTATGGGAGACCTGTTACAGTTAAGATGCACATGTTTATTTTTTACTTGGAAGCAGTAGAAGGAAATGTTTAAATTGAGAAGCTCAAGTTGGTTTTAAACTGCTTGGTGTGATAGTGTCAAATCCAAACTTTTCAGTATCTTTAGGTTTGGACTGTCCTGTTACCCTTGAGCACACTGTGCACTCAAAGCTTGATTAGCTTTGTCTTGCAGAACTAAAATTACCATCATCCCTCTGCTACTCCGAAGCATGTCTTGTTTTCCCTAAAAATATTCTTTGGTGCTTTCTCTTCTGTAATACACAATCTACAAGTGAAGTTAAATTGCCATAGGCAGGAGGTAACCAATTTTTCTGTTTGATTAAAACTATTCTCTTTGCTTCGGTGCCTTATGATTTGCTAATGCTTTCTTCTCGGTCTTTTAAGGTCTCTGGTAAAACCAACACAAAGATGTGGGGGTTGGCCCATTTGAAATAATGATGGGAATAGGGACTCAAGATTTGAGGAGTTTTTACTTGTCTTTCGGTTTTGTTTTTTTACTAACTTTGCTATCTGGAAAGAAGCAGAAAGATTTTTTTGGACCAAAAGGCCCCCTGATACTTACAGAAGAAAAATTAAGATTGCACAGAGTAGTCTTCTTCCTTGATCATTTTTCAGGTTTCCTGTGAGTAACCTGGCTTTAATTGTGAACTAAGCCAGTTTAGCTAATATCCACATATATGAAAGGCTTCGAACTTGAGAATTACATTCCACGTATGCTTTTTGAATGTGTTACAGCTCACTCGGACTACTGCGGAAGCATGAATGTGAAGGGGTCTTACAGAGAAGATAGACATCTTGGTGTAACTCAGGAATCAATATGTAAGCATGCTTGATATTGTCTTTTAGCCTTGGGCTAAAAGGCAGGTTGTTGCTATAATAGTAATATCAGATGCCCCATTACTCTATGGAAACTACAAAGTAAATGTTTGTTTTGCAACTTAGATGTTGGGGGGAGAATCGTGATTACCTGATGTACGGTAGTATCTCCCCAAGCAAGCCTTATGCCACTGAAGTTTACTTAGTGGCTTTTAATTTGATAATGGGTAATGTGAAATAGATTTGTTTGACTTACCTTGTAACAAGCTTCGTTTGATCTTGGCTTTGTCCCGTTAACTTGACTCTTACCACAACCAACAGGTGATGACTGTAAGGGGAAGAAAAACTTTGAAACACACATCACAGACCACATGCAGTCCTCATGGGCTGAAAGGGTAGCAAGGACCATTTGGCACACCTTTTCTTACGCAGGTTTACTTGGACCTTTTTTATTTTGCTTTTATTTTGCAACACAATCTCACAATACTAATCATACGTACTGTTTGGGGTTGGGTAGGGTTTTTTTTTTCCCTTACCTTTATCTATCAAAGTAGAAATGTAAACTGTCTAGAAAATTAACTTACTTAACACCTTTCCTGACTGACTTCTTGCTCTTATACTGGCTTTTATAGAAGCTTGGCAGACTGCTTACTTATTAGTGAAAACAAGGTGGAAGGACAGCATGCACCTTGTATGTTAGAGAGAACAAATCAGATCGTTAATGTTCTCTGGGGAACTCTCCACTCAATAGGTTGAAAAGCTGCCTTAAAATGAAAGTAAGGTAGAGGTATTGGTATACAGATTATTTGAATAAAGGGGTTTTAACATCTTATTTTTGTTCTAGTGATAGTCAATTTTTACAGGAATCTTCTTTAGGGATAGAATCTTCCCTGTGAGATGGGCGTTCCCTAGCTTGAATGACAGAGGCATCAAGGATCTATTGAGTGCTCTTTGTTCAGCAAAGGAAAATGATTTGAGACACTTCAGTCACCTAAATGCTTTGCAAAATATTGGGTTGGTATATCTATAATCCCTCAGATTAACCCAGATGTATCTGCTGATCTAAAAATGTAGGATTATTTTCTAAGTGTGTCCTGTGTAGTTTGTTCTGTAGAACGAACCGTCCTAATCCTGCATATAGTAGTTGTTGGCTTCAGTGGGCTAAAAGTTAAAGCATCCCCTTCTAGTTTTTTGGAGTAGTTTTTTTGTTGTCAGTTTTGCTCTATAAGAGAATCAAAACTGACATGCTGAAGATGCTTGGGAATATTCACTTGAAGTAGACTGCCCACAACTTCTAGTAGGGATTATTTTCTGTTACTAGTATTTCTTAGACATCACTGTTTAATTCTCTAGGATTTAAAATTTGTGCTTATTTCCTCTTCTACATGTGAACCTATATAATGAATTTGATGTATAATTAGATAATAAGATGCTTTCAAAGTAATGATGTGCTTCAAACTCCATTTTATGGCAGTCTTTTTTTTTTTTATTGTCTGTCACACTTAGCATGGCATTGTTAGATAAACATGCCACAAAATGTAAACTTTGCTGGTTTTGAATAAGTGGTATTTAACTGCACAGCTGCTGTTGATTGTTCATCTCTGTGCTTCAGAATTGTTTCTGAATTGTCTTGGTTTTACTTGGCTTTATATTTATTAGCAGCTTGCTTTGCTTTTAAAGAGTAAAGAACCAAGTTTGTAGATTAGAGAAAGCTGTGGATTAGAATGATGCAGAACATATAACGGGCAGGGGATTGGATTTTTGTTACTGCATGTACTGTGAAAGAACCGTAAGCTCATTTCTGTATGTTACCATGTGGCATGAATTTGTTATAATCTAGGTTACTTTATGCTTCACGGGTTACGGACGGTGGGAGCAACAGGATGGCTTGTGTCTCAGAAGGTGTTGTCTCTACTTTGGCTGGCCATTCTTTCTCCAGGTTACTGTCCTGATCCATGTGTGTGCACGTTGCTTGTCCCTTTGGGCAAACTAGACATCTGCAGTGTGTGGCTTACACTAATTCCACTGTGCTTAGGCTGTAGCTTTTGTACCCAGCAATGAATGTGCTACTTCAACTTTCTTTTTTTTCTGTTGACCAGATTATGCTTAATGAGAGGTCTGTTTCTGTTCACAGGCATAATGGGAGACTGACCAGACTGTTTCATGAGGGAATGAGTGTGTGAGGAAACGAGTGTCTGAATAGCACAGAATATGGGGTGTCAAGAATAATGGGGTGTTTGGTTTGGTTGTAACTTCCTCTCTTGGCATTCGCAACAAAAACTGGTGCTGCCGATCTCTACATTTCTTGAAACATGCTGAAGGTCTTCAGCATGTAATAGCTTGGATTCAAATATAATACTGAATTTCCAGCAAGAGTGCATTGTTAAAACAAATGAACATTTTGTCTTTTTGCATGGCTGTTGGTTTTGTTGAGCATCTGATGTTATAATGCTGTCAGACTTGTGATACACAGATGTTAATAAGCTGCCTGTGTTGCCTGCAGTCGTGCATTTCTCTGCTGTGCAAAGTGTTCTTGGCCACAGTTGCATGTCCCTCTGCTTGGCGTCTTCGAACATGTGCCACAGTAATTACAGTTTGCACTGTCACTTTTTGTCTTCCAGGGATTGCAGCTTCTGTCATATTCAGGCTGCTTAGAACTGCATGGTATCAAGTTGCAACCCTCACGTCTTTGCTCAAGGTGTTTCTCCTTGGAAGGTATGTATCCACTGAACAAACACTTGTTTTGTCAGCAAATTATTTACCCAGTTTTAGTATAAAACAATTAAATGTGAGAAATATATTCTTTCTTGTAATCTTTCTTCTCTTTTTCTCTAGATGCCCTCCAAAGGCCTACAAGCTGTTCTTGCTCCTTATCCCACTCTTGTTTCTCCTGGGTATGTGAATCAGTGAGCTTTCCCCTTGCCATGAAAGGAATACCTTTGATTTAATTTCCTAAATCTCTTTAGAGAGGTGGATGTGTAAGTAGGTGCACTGAAGTCCTTTTTTTTCTTATCTTCCCAAGTAGGACTAGAAATGGAGTGATAAGGAGTAGGCTGCATACTGACTGCTTTGGTTCTTGTCCACCTCTATGAAAGTTTGGTTAACTTCTCTGATCAACTCATCCTAAGACTTTCCTTTGCTCTAGACCATGCTTGAATTGCTTAAAATACTGCTATTTAGGCTGGTTACATGTCAGTATTTCAGCCAAGCTGTCTATTCTGTTTGAATTCAAGAAGCTCAAAATACTGACCAGAAGTGCTGGGCTATTTCTGAAAAGCAGGTTCCTGTCTTCGCACATCCTAAATTAGGTGTAGCTGCTTTTGGCCCAAGAGGAAGTTTCTCAGAATTTTACAGTGGGGATTCAAACTCCTCTGTACTAGGGAGAATAAGAAAGGGAGAAGTTACCCTGTGTAGGAAATGCTGCTGCTTCTCACTAAGATACTGCAAAAATAGGTGTAATCTTTGCAAAATGCTCAGTTGTTTCCATGGCAGCTTAAGTTCCCTCCAACTTGTATTTAGTGTTTTGCAATGTGGTATGTAGTAAGTAGGGTAGGAGGCAAGATATTTTCTGTTGAGGTGAAAAGCAATATTTGCATCTGCCTTTAGTGAGCTTGGCCAGTCTTCATCAGTAAATGGCATCTAGGACCCAGGGAAGCAGTAGTATGAGGTTCAAGTTCTATCATGACACAGCAGTGCAAGCTGCCTGCCTTCCAACTGTGTGAGTGGTACTGGTGGACATTCCATAATATTCTTGAGTGCTTGAGTTAACAATTTTAAAGCTGATTATTTAGACTGGAGTCGTGTCTGTTGCGTGACATCCATCTTGTGGAGTTAAGGTAGCTTGTGTCTTTAAGTAAGAAAGCCATAAGCACTCTTAAGGAAGAATTCTTTATAACATCCTTTTTACTTTTTCTTTTCAATCTAGGTGCATGGTTCTGGGGGTTTAATGACTTCATTTCATTATTACCTTCATTGAACTGGACAAGACATGATAGGCTGCAGGGAATACGTGACCATATTCATGAACAGCAAGATGATTCTATTAATTCTGTTGAACCTCCAAAGGTAAGGAAGAACTTTCATATCTTTTACGATTTCTTAACTCCCAAGCCTTCAATATTTTGCAATAACTACTCAATACACAAGTAATGTAAATAAATGTAATTATTTTTATATGTTAAACAAAAATGAAAACTTCTTTATACCTTAGGATACCATAAGCATCTTTGATTCTGCTTACCTAAGTGAGCTGGAAAAGCAAATGGCCTTTGTGTCTGACAAATGCCATCAGAATGAAGAAGAATATAGTAAATTGATGTTTCTGCTCCATAATCTTCAAGATCAGGTTGCCCAAATGAGTGACAAAAGTGAAACATTAAAATTAATAAAAAATGTGATTGGTCAACATCTTAAAGACATGGAAGCAGAGAAAACGGTAAGATAATCATTTACTGATATTTTCTAATACTGATCAAAGTATTCTGATTTAATTATCTAGACTTTTTCCAATTTGACTTGAGGATTCTTTTTCTGTTACAGAACTAACTGATTGGTAGTAAATGCCAGGGAGTAGTCACTGGCATTTTTTCTTCCTTTGTTTATTGCTGACAAAGAATTAATTCCAGATAGGTGCTCTAAAGTAGAATCTTGCATTGCTGAAGAGCAAGTGGATCCTCTTTTCAAACAGAGAAAGAAGGATTGGTAACAAAGAAGAGGTTTTGTGGTTAACTTCCCTTTGTATAACCTCTACTGCTGCTAGATCAGGCCTTCATATTTATTACAAATTCTGTAATTTCTCACTGTCCCTGAGGATAAAGCGCTTACAAAGTAAAATAAAAATTATTCTTTGTAAAAAATCTCAATTACGCTATTTGTATTTGAGAAGAAAATACACCACCTTTCTTTCTCTCTGATTTTTAAGACTAATTTCCTGGCTTTACATCGAGAACACGAGTTGCGCATTCTGAAGCTGGAAGACCTTCTTGAAAAACTCTCAGCTGAATCTAAGGTATTGAAATTAGTTGCAATTGTAATGTGAATAAAATAGGCTAAGGTTGGGGTTTTTTTCCCTTGTTGGCTATCCCAAAGACCAGTTTGCTTTACTGCAGCTATTGCGGTCTTGAATTCTCGAAACTTGTGTTGCTCCTCCCCCTTCTTGGAGGGGGTTTCTGTCCAAAGATTGAAATTTTTCACTTGGCCATTGAGGCAGGTTCTATTTGAAATAAAATCTTACTCTACAGAGGCACAAACATAAGTGTCATTTTCATTTAGCATTCTTTGTCCTCCTTCTGTCGCTGGTGTTTCTTTGTATATGTTAAAGCTAACTCTGTTATTTTTTAGGGCATCCAGAAGCACCTGGAGGTAGCCAAAGCAAGGTACAAGCACTTCTCAGATGCCTTTTTCTCTTTCAATTCTGATGCTCCTTGATAGTGATATGTGTGTGCTTTGGAAGACAACCATCCTTTTCTTTGTGTCAGTTAACTGGCCTTAAGAGTTTGTATTGTCAACAGGAGTACTTCTCTCTTACAGTCAGCTTTAACAGTGATGCTGACCATCAGCACAAGGCCCACTTCCAGTGGGTGAGCAATTCTACAGCTACACTATTGACTAGAGAAAGCTGTTTATATAGGAGAGGAGAACAAGTGACTTGTCATCCTCTTCTAAATGCATTAGATTTTTTGCTCAAGTATATAGCACCTGCTTTTGGTAGGCTTTGCATTTAAACTCTTGAATTGCATCAGTTTTAACCTTCATCTTTGTTTTTCGCTTGCCAGCTGTCTTACTTTCCACTCAGGTAATACCCAGATAAAACCAGCAGCATTTCATTAAGCAGTTTTCCCCTTGGGAAGACAAAAAGAAACATTTCTTTGCTGAATCTCCCTTTAAATTAGATTTAAATGTAAAAAAGGCTTTGGAATGACAGCTGGTCCCTTCTTCCATAGCATGCACTGAGCACTGATCTATATTGGTCATATGTGACCTGCTACTTAAGGTCACCTTGACACCTGCCTCTAACGTTATTCTGGTTGAAGTAAGTTTAAGTCATCACTGCTGGATTTGTCTGCAAATTAAACATTCTTTTCCTTGAGGATATTGATCCTAAGTATGCCTTAAATGACATGCTCAAGGAACTGCAAGCTCGCAGTGTCGATCATGATGAATAACTGAACTTTGTATTAGACGAGTCTTTTCTCACACCTTTGGAATTTGATGGAATGATTGAAACTCATCTTTTCTAATCACTGACTCCTTGTTTTTGTCAGAGAGGATGATGCGCAGAGTCAAATTTTGGCCAGAGTTAAAGAGCTAGAACTAGAGTTGTCCCAGATAAAATCAGAGGTGTCAACTATGGAAAGTGTCAAGAGGAGTTGTGGGAAAATAGATGCCATTCATGAAAAAGTAAGTTCTGTAGCTGTCCCAGTATGACTTGGTACAGCTTCATTTTGTTCACTCACTTTTGGAAGGCGCTGCAGTCAGTAATATGAGGGCAGTTTCATCTTAAGAACAGTAGCAGTGCTGTGGGGTTTTTTTGTTTTTCCATTAGTGCATAACACAGACAGGAGGTTATGGATTGTTTTCTACAATGGCAGGGTTTTTGCAGTTAAGATTTGACACAGCAGCAGTTCTGTGTACAGTACGTTGCTGTTCTTACTGATGTGTTTTGCTGACACATTGAAAGGTGGAAGAGAGACTTGCACAAAAGCAAGTTCAGTTTGTTACCTGACAGTTGTTTCAAAAGATCATGCTCAAGTTCTTTTGGAACCTGTTACATGGTCTCAGTAAAATGTAGCCCAACAAAATACAAGAGTAGATACTGACAGGGGATTAGCAATTTGGATTAAAATGCCATTTTGCGATAATGCTGAAATGTCATCTGGCTGTTGTGTCTCCAATCGAAGCATCCCATATGGGAGTGATTAAGCGACTTTATGAACTAGTCCTAACAAGTGCACTGCTCCTTTCCAAGTGGCCACTGTGCTGCCTTTGAACTGGTACAGTCAACTTTCTTTAGTCGGAAGTGCTGCTCAGCCGCTGATGTAAACTGCAGGGTTTGCCTGGGCTTTGTTGGTTGTGCCTCGTTCACCAAACCAATGAAGCATCCAGATCTCTCATAGGCTCCTCTGCACACCTGACGGGTCTGTTATTCTAGCGTAAGTCAGTGTAGTTAAAACGCATGTGAAAGCTCCACTCATGTATACTTCTGCATGTATGTATTGATTTCATGTGTGCCTGTTCTATACAATATTACTTAATGGTTTATAAAGACTAGTAATTTCTATTATAATTAATGGCTTCTGCTAGGTAGATGCGCAGGTTAAAGAATCTGTGAAACTGATGCTTTTTGGGGATGGACAAAAAGACTTTCCTGAACCACTCCTCCAATGGCTTACATCCAATTTTGTGAGTAAAAGTGATCATCAGACAGAGCTGCAGGATCTGGAGTTGCGGATCCTCAAGGATATTAATCTCCAAATATCTGCTACAAAACAAAAACTAACACCTGAAGTCATAACGAATGCTGTGACCAATGTGGGGATCTCTGGAATTACAGAAGAGGTAAGCAAGTTTAAGTTCTGAAATGTTGAATTAAAACTGTAAAAAGCCCTTTTCTAGGCATTTTGTGGAGCGTGACTGTCACTAGAAACGTGATTTTTAAGAGATGTCAGGAACATGAGCTGAAATTGGGAGAAGTATGGAAAATACTTTATCAGGGGTATTCTTGCAGCATTGCTTGATGCCTGCTGTGAATGTTTGTGGTTTCAATTTATGTTACCTTGAAAACTGAAGAATCCCCAGAAGCAAGTATACCAAAAAATGCAGGTCTGGGTCATGGGATGTTGTGGAAAGGAATGCAGCTGTTGATGTTATTGAAATCTTTCCATTCTTTTCTTCTGTATGTGCACATTTAGCAAGTACAGGTTATTGTAAACAATGCACTGAAACTCTACTCTCAAGACAGGACTGGCCTGGTGGATTTTGCCCTGGAATCTGGAGGTAAAGAGCAGAGGAAACACTATTTCTACTATTCATGTTATGTACAGTATTTACTGAAAAGTCTTAAAATGCAGACTAAAGATTAGTAGAGCATCCTTGTGTGTTGCCTGATCATCAGTCTACTGCAGTCTATGCCTGTTGTTGACAGGGTTATATATCAGCCTGTGTATGCATGCTTAATTATATATATAATATTTTTACATATATATACACTACATATTATAGTTCTTTTCAGCTTGTATGCACCTGGACAATCGAGAAGCACAGGTGGGGGGGGGGGTGGACACACCACAGAAATCTAGGGGAAAATAGTGTGGTTTTCAGCCCTCCTAAATGAAAAAACTTTTAGCATGTTCTTAAAATAACATTTTACTTCATAGAAGTTATTTGTATCCCCAGAAATTTTCTAGACTCTATGGTTTAAAACTGAAAGAGGGTAGATTGCTATTAGATATTAGGAAGAAATTCTTTACTATGAGGGTGGTGAGACCCTGGCACAGGGTACACGGAGAAGCTCTAGCTGCCCCATGCCTGGCAGTGTTCAACGCTAGGTTGGACGAGGCTTGGAGCAACCTGGGCTAGTGCAAGTTGTCCCTTGCCGTGAAAGGGGATTGGAACTGGCTAAGCTTTAAGGTCCTTCCAGCTCTCACCATTCTCTGATTTTACAAATATCTTTGATAGGTTTTTTTCTGACGAAAGTAACTGGTATATTCATTAAGCTTTGTACTTATCTCTGCCTTGAGCAGAAATGCGTAATTATTTCTGCTACCCTGATAAATCTCTTCTTAGGTGGCAGCATTCTCAGTACTCGCTGTTCTGAAACCTATGATGCCAGAGCAGCAGTGGTTAGCCTCTTTGGAATTCCTCTGTGGTATGTCACTCAGTCGCCCAGAGCAGTGATTCAGGTAATAAAAACGCTGAGTAAACAAATTCAGCAATGCTCTTCCGTTCTGTTGTTTTTAGATGCTGGATGTTTCTGTTTGTAATATCCAGGGGGACATGGGTGCTTGGAACTATGTTCCCAAGAGTGGGATTCTTCGGGTAGTTCCTGAGCACTGCTAAAGTCCTACTCCAGCAAAACTAAGACCCTAATAGGAAGCGTGGGCAGTGCACTGGACTTGTGCAGAGAGTGAGCGCTAGGAGGATTCCTGTTGAGAAGCAATCTCAGGGTGGTCTTAAGCACTGCTGGTAGTTCCGGCGGATAGGCTGTCTTCCTGAAGAGTTCTACCTAATGCATTCCGTTCTGCCACTTACTAAGGCTGTCCCTAATCATTCCAAATTCATTACAACTCCTACAAAAAAGCCGTTACAAAACGCTTGTGGTTATTTTGCTCCTGTTCCCGTGTCCCACCTTGTTCTCTCCCCCTTCCTCCTGTCTAGCCGGATGTGTATCCAGGAAACTGCTGGGCTTTCAAAGGATCACAGGGTCATCTTGTCATCAGACTTTCAATGAAGATCTATCCAACTGCCTTTACACTGGAACACATACCAAAGACCCTTTCACCAACAGGAACTATCACCAGTGCTCCTAGGAGATTTTCAGTATACGTAAGTGTGCCTCTGAACTTCAGTTGACGTTTGTATGCGTAAGGGAGATTTGCGTTGCTTATCTTGGAAAATAATGACTTGAGGGAGGACAGCCCAGGAGATAAACTGTTTCGGTCACTGCTCTTCAAATGGCTTCTAATCTTTAATGAGCCTGAAATCAGATACAAAATAATGTTACAACTAATTTTGGGTGACTTGTTCCTTTTCTCTTGCTTTCTCTAGTAGTAAACACTTTTGGAGGGAGATGATGGGTTTGATATTGGTGTAGTTCTTTCATACAGTTGAATTGCTCCATCCTTCCCCCTTCCTCTCCCCCACAGTTCTGGCTCTTCATCTCATCCCTGATGTACCTTAAATCTTTCTTTTCTTAAATGGATTTTAACTAGCACCGCAGTTGCGTAGGCACCATTGTAGAGCAGAGACCACTGGCTAAATCAGAGGACAGTTGTGATAGCTGAGAACTTTTTGTCTAGCTCCTTCAAATGCTTAAACAGCATATGCAAGCATCTGAATCTTGACTTCAGTCCTGTTTATAAACTTGATGCATCTTTTCTCATTCTGGTTTGTCCTGAGCGGTTTCTGTTATACACTGTGATAGTGGGTCTGCCATGGAAATGAAGAGGTTTGACAGTGAAAACATAGAAACGCAGCACAGGTATTTGCGGTGCAGGGAATTTAAATACAGAGCTGTGCCTGAACAGGCTTTGAGTTACATGGGAAACATTCTGATGCTGGTTTGATCGACTTTTTAGTGCTGTCTGGTGAAACTCAGTTATGTAGACACGCTTCTGGTTTTGGTTAGAGAGCAGATTTGATGGAAGCAAAAATCTTTATCTTGTTGTTACAGGGTCTAGATGATGAATATCAAGAAAGTGGCACGCTTCTAGGAGCTTATGAGTACGATCAAGAAGGGGAACCACTGCAGATGTTTCCCGTGATGGTGAGTCTGGATGACAGGATTTAAAGCGTTGGGAGAAAGAGGCTCCTATTTTCTATGGTAGTGAACAGTGAGTAGTGAAGGGAGGTGGCCTCCTGCTATGTTGGGCACTGTAGAAACTGAGGCAGGAAATACCCACCTACCTGCCTCAAAACCTCTGGTCTATAAATACATGAGAGGAGAGGACGAAAGGTTTGTGCTGCCTGGACACAAATGGTGTGAAGATGCGAAACATAGGAAGTGTCAGCTTCATGCTTGTCCTGACTCCCTTCACAAAAAACTGGTTGTAAGGCAGGGGAGGTCCTCTCCAAAGCGGCAGGAAGTTCCCAAGGCATGGCCTGGTTTGTAATGATGAGGGGTAGTTGCAGCAATCGAATAAAGCAACTTGAGGAGTTGTGGTTGTCACCTGCTTGTACCAGGCACCTAACTCTGGTTTGTGTGTTTGCTGTTTCCTTTTGCAGGAGACCGTTCAAAATGCATTCCAAATAGTGGAGCTGAAAGTTCTTTCCAACTGGGGAAATGAAGACTATACGTGCCTTTATAGGTTCCGAGTGCATGGGAACGTTGCCCAGTAATCTCCTACACTACAGCTGGGGTTGGGTTTGTTGTATGTTGTGTTCTCTGTTTGTTTTTTTTTCCCTTGAGCTAGAACCAGTACTCATGGCTAAGTTACCATTAAAACCAGGTATTTTCGTGTTATAGGTTATATCAGATTTGAATTCCCCTGTTTAAGTAGAAGTGAGGTAGCCGATGTAGGAATATTTTGGATAACACTAACTTATTTTTAAAAGAAAAAAGTAAGATAGGATTTTGTGCAATGTATTTTTGTAACTGCTTTTCAACATCTCTGTTGTTCTTTGCTGCTTCTAAACGGTGACGAGATGCTATCGAAACGTTTAAATAAAGAGCTTTAATTTTTGAAAGTGCATGTACTCTTTGGACCAGAAATAAAGCTGTTTCGCTCTAGTTTTGGTCACTGGCTGAGCCGAGGCCGTGAGGGGCTGTAACACTGAAGGAACGCTCACGGCGGCGGGCAGAGCACGCTTTCGCCAAGGCTCGTTTCCAAATACAATCCGGCCTCTTGCTCTCGCGGCCCATGTCCCCTCCAGAAGCAATACCGGCCCTGGAGCGTGTTGGGGCAAGGAGTGGGGTGTCCCCACGGCCTCCCAGCCCCTGCTTTTCCTGCAGCGCTTCCTTTGGTGTACCTGGCGCTGCCTGGCACACGCTGAAGTGAGTGAAGCGAAGCCCGGGCTGGTCATCGCCGGACACTTTGCAGGCGCGGGCAGTTTTCAAGCGCTGGTGGTTGCTCTGTTGTTGTGTCAGCGCCGTTCCAACGCCCATGCCCGTGTCGAAAGGCAGCGGCAGGAACCGCGGCGGCGTTCAGCGCGCGGAGGGGAAGCTGCGCGCCAGCCTCGAGAAGGGAGCCCGGGAGCAAGGCGCACGAGATGGACCGGACGCTCTTGCTCAGGTAGGGCCCGGCCCGAGCCCTGCCCCGCTGCTGCCCGCCACTGCCCGCCACTTCTGCCCATCTGCGTGTGCTGCTCCCTGCTTGGGGCGGGGGGGGCGTCAGGTGAGCATGCAGGGCTGTGAGGTTTTGGGGATAGGAGCGGTGCTCCTTGCAATGAGAAGGTGATGATTTGCACAGCCAGGAAGAGGGTTTCCTTGTAGGCAAAAAGATGAAATGGGGCAGTGAAAGTTGTTTGGAAGGGCACCGAGGCCAAGGAGTAGTCCTGGGCAGTCTTATCTGTCCTCCATCAAACGTGTGTTAAATGGCAGCGTTGTCCTGAGACACGTCAACGTGGTCGAGATGGTCTCAGCTGTGGAACTGTAAGTGGGACAGCCAGTGCTTACTCGTTTTAAACAACACCGGCCTGTAGAACACTGCTCTGTTCTCTCATGAGGGGCGTGTTAAACCTGAAATCCTGACTCAGAGCTTCAAAAGCCGTGAATGGAGTGGTGTACTGGAGGGTGGAGGAGGGAAGATTCCCAGAAGCCTGTCTCCTGTAGACCTCTTATCCCTGCCTGTGATGCACGGAGTGGGTGGGAAACTGCTCTTCCTGCCTGACCAGCCCCCGCGAGCGAGTCTCATTCCTGGGCCGGTGCTGTTACTGTACAGGCTGCCAGGTTGAACTCTTCTCCAGCGCTGGATGCAGGATTGCAGGTGGGGGTCTCACGAGAGCAGAGGAGAGGGACTTTCTGGGCTGCAAGTGTGCAGTGCCGGCTCGTTTTGGAGCAAGAGGAGTAATGTATTCAGGGGCTTTGCTGTTCTACAGCCATAACCGGGTAAGTCATAACTGGTTTTGTGTGTGTGGTTTGGGGCAGGCGGGGGTGTTATTCCAAGATTGTGGGGGCGAATGGTGAATTCTCAGTTGTGGATGTTTGGGGTAATTGCTTTGTAATCTTTTAGTTTATCTCTTCGTTGAGCCTTTCTGCACCAAGAAGGATTATGCCATACTGGAACAGAAAGCAGAAGTGTTTGCGAGCATCCAAACATTAATCATAACGACATTTGGTTTGCTTTCCTGAAGGCTCAGCTTTTGGCTGTGAAGGAGTCAGGTCAATATTGCTGGCTGATAGATGCAGGATTGACTGGATGTCTGAGAAGTGGCTCAAGTTCAAAGTCGCTCTTTTTTAAGGTGGCTTTTGGAGGCTGTTAAGGGAGCTTAAAGACACAGTAGCACTGGAATGTAAATGTCACGTCTTAAAGATGCCTTAGAGGCAGCGGCTCATCCTATTTCTATTCATAGTAAATATTCGTGAATCTTGCTGCTTCCAGAAAACTTGGCTAATTTGTTTAGCTGAATGGATGCAAAGTCTCCCAAAAGAGTGGCTTTCCTATCCAGAGCACTAAAATGGTCTAGCGGGGGATCAGGAAAACTTGGACACCCAAAACTACAGCAGTTCCTAGCAATTACCCTGTGGAAAGGTAAGCAAAATCAACTGGCCCTTCTGTGTTTTGTTTTGACAATACTGAAAGTGTGATATTGTAAAAGACCTCCTTTGGAAATACTCTAAGGAAGCTGAGATGGGAATGACTGATTGAGTTCTGCTGTTAATCTCCTGTGAATCCAGGAAACTGCTGGGCTTTCAAAGGATCACAGGGGCGTCTTGTCATCAGACTTTCAATGAAGATCTATCCAACTGCCTTTACACTGGAACACATACCAACGACCCTTTCACCAACAGGAGCTATCAGCAGTGCTCCTAGGAGATTTTTAGTACATGTGAGCGTGCCTCTGAACTTCAGTTGACGTTTGTGTGCGTAAGGAAGATTTGTGTTGCTTATCTTGGAAAATAATGACTTGAGGGAGGGCAGCCCAGGAGATAAACTGTTTCAGTCACTGCTCTTCAAATGGCTTCTAATCTTTAATGATCTTTGAAATTAGGAATAAGAAATGGTACAAGCATTTTGGGGTGGGTTCTTTCTTTTCTCTTGCTTTCTCCCATAGTAAACACTTTTGGAGGAAAATGAGGGATCTTAAGTTGGTGCAATTCTAGCACCTGGTGTTCTTCTTCGGTTGCTTTGGATTTTGAGACTGGAAACAGATGCAGTGCCTTATTCAGTGGGAATGCCAAGGCGTACTTCACGCTTAGCTGCTGCAGCACTGAAGAAATGTAACGCTGCGGGAAACCATGGCCTTTGTGACAGCTCTTTGGCTGAAAACATGTCCTCGAGAGAGCAGCCTTCTACATAAGCGATTTTGATGGTCATGGTTTAGTTTACTGGTTGGAGTTCTGAGACTTCCTTTTGGAACCCAATTGTGGAACAACTGTTTTGTTCTCCGTGTTTACTGCTCTCCTCAGGTAATATGTTGAGTACGTGACTTGCAGCGAAGTCTTGGTCAAACATAGATGCTTGAAGGGGGGGATTTTCTCCTAAATCCGATTTGATCTGTCTAGTCGTATCAGTGTGGAAATACCTTGCCTCTTTTGTCATTTAATAAAATCAGGGGCTCACAGAAAGTTGCCTCTTTAGTGCTGTCTCTGACTTGCTTTTCTTCCTGTGGTTGTGGAGGAACAGAGAAGTTTGAATCGACCATCTAGCACTGAAGGATGCATGCCCATGATGTGTTTTTTGAGTTCAGTGCAGGCAGAAGTTGGTCCCTTGTGGGGCAGGCAATGACTGCTATTTCTTTGATTTTCTTTCATAGTCAAAGTTTAGTAACTGTCCCAATGAAGGCCAGAAGAGTTAAAGTAGGTTGGAATTAATTCACTGTAATTCTTCCTTGTGTGGGAAGGAAGGATTAGCAAGCTCTTTTTCTAAATTACCTCTTGAAAAAGCCTGTGGAGCCCCAAATAGTAAATACTAGGGGAAAGCTGCTCTCAGGGTATCAAGAGAGTAAACTAGAGTCTTTTGAGCAGACTCTGGCTCGGACTACTGTGTGTTCGTTAACTGTAGTGCTGCTGCTTTGTGGTTTTCCTCCTCCAGCTCAAATGAAAAAGCATTAAACTGATACAGCCAAATAACCTGTATCCTGCTCAAAATGCCAGTCAGCCTTGTGAATTTCTCCCACTTGTCAACGTATAATTTACACCCCTCCTTCAGGGTGATCTTTCCTTTTAGACACTGTCATCCTTGAATTGTGTGGGTTTGGTCAATTTGGGTAGCTTAACACTTCTTCTTTCTTCACAACTACAGATTGGATTGAATTGGTAAGAATTTGGTTTGATTGTTTTCTGCGTCAGAGCCTTAAAACAGGGTGCAGTTTTCTGCAGAGTGATTTAATAAAATCTTTCAGGTTTTGGATTTCTTTTTTTTGGGGGTGGTTTGTTGGGTGTGTTGTTTTTTTGATATGTTCAGTGACAATTGCTGCAGTAGCTCAGGAGCTCAAGGTAGTGTCCTTGATCAGTTCATGTAAGTAACACCCTGATCATCAAGCGTGTGAGTGTTCATGTACTGATCGTGTGCCCGCATCCATGTTGGAAGATGTCTCTTCAGATGCAGTTCTCTCGGTGCCTATGGATATAGCAATGTATGTTGGCTTTGTCTTCATGCTTCAATTCTTACATCTTCATGAAGGTGAATTTGTATTCGTACTGTGGGTTTTTTTCTCTTCTGGTCTTGTGTTTCAAGCCAAAGCCATTTCAATAGCCATGCCAGTGTTAACTGCCAGCCACCACTGCTCAGTTTCCTAACTGAAAGTTTCCCATTGCTGAGTGGTTCTAGCACCTTTTGGTTAGAACTTTTGGAGAGAAATAGAATCATAGAATCATAGAATAGCTAGGGTTGGAAAGGACCTTAAGATCATCTAGGAGGGATCTTAATTTGGTGTAATTGTAGCACCTGGTGTTCTTCTTCAATTGCTTTGGATTTTGAGACAAGAAACAGATCCAGTGTTCGATTCATTAAGAATCCTGCGGCGTAGTTTACACTTAGCTCCTGCAGCACCTATGAAATCTAATGCTGGAAGAAGCCATTGAAGCACAGAATCAGACTCTGCAACTGAAGGAGAGTTATAAAGCAGGTATGTTTATTATGGCGCTGGGTCCAAGAGGGATCACTCCTCCTAACTTGCATGCCGAGGGGTTAAGCAAGCAGATACTTATTACACACAAACATTCATATTCATTAGGTTCCCAAGAGAGCGGGGCGGATATTACAATTAATTTAGGTTCTCATTATCATAAGTCACCTCCGTTTTGGCACTTGAGCACTGCCTTCCGATATTCGTGGGTAGGGGTCTTCAAGATGAAGTAAGCAGTCTTCCTCACGGTGCACTTTTCACCTTTGGCACAGCTGGATGCCCCAGTAATCACAATTAGCTGAACCCAGCCGTATCTGCAAGTTTCTGATTGCTGGCAAAGATTTAGAGCAGTGTGACCTTTGTACAAAATTTATTGCAAGCAGGACAGGATGGGCAGACAAGGAGTATCCTAAGCTAGCAGTTGCTTGGCAGTCACTGTCTCCAAACTAATGGATAAATTAGAAGGATGGTAAGAAAGAATTCACTCATTTGAAGGATAAAAAGAAATAATTCACTCTTGTTAGTAAGACTGTTAAATTCTGTTATCACACCACAGACAACACAAACATTGTTCTCTGTCTTAGACCTAAGTTAAGTTAAAAGTATTTTAACCCTATGTTTTCCAGGCACTTGCTTTCCTTATATCAATTCAGCCTGGAGAAGACTGCATGAAGACCTCATAGCAGCCTTCCAGTATCTGAAGGGGGCCTATAGGGGTGCTGGGGAGGGACTCTCTACAAGGGACTGTTGTGATAGGACAAGGGGTAACGGGTTAACTTAAATGAGAAGTTTATATTGGATACAAGGAAGAAGTTCTTTACTGTAAGGGTGGTGAGGCACTGGAATGGGTTGCCCAGGGAAGTTGTGAATGCTCCATCCCTGGTGGTGTTCAAGGCCAGGTCAGACAGAGCCTTGGGTTAGGTTGGGTTAGGCATGGTTTAGTGGGAGGTGTCCCTGCCCATGGCAGGGGGGTTGAAACTGGATGATCCTAAGGCCCTTTCCAATCCTAGCTATTCTATGATTCTATGGAGCGTTCTGGGGTGAGGAGCGAAGCCCGGGCTGGTCGTGGCCGGGAGCTTTGCAGGTGCGGGGTTCCTCCGTTGTGTCAGCGCCGTTCCAACGCCCTTGCCCATGCCCCTGCGCTCCACCCGTCCTCCCCGGGTCGCTCCCGCCCCACGCTCCCGGGGGCTGTGACTCCGGGCCCAGCCCCTGACAGCCGCCGCAGTCTCGCGGCCCTGCCTCGGCCCCGCGCAGCCTCCGAAGCCCTCGCGGGCCGCCGTCGGGGCGGGCGGAAGCCGGGCAGCGAGGCGCGTGCCTGCGC
The DNA here is from genome assembly GCA_028858755.1 of Ara ararauna. NCBI lineage: Eukaryota > Metazoa > Chordata > Aves > Psittaciformes > Psittacidae > Ara > Ara ararauna. Next base: position 6,923,801 of record CM054380.1, on the reverse strand, counting down.
GCGGCTGCGCGCGCTCCCCCCTGCGCGTCCTCCGCGGCGATGGCGGCGGCGATGATGGCGGCGGAGCAGGAAGCCGCGAAAGGCGGCGGCAGGAACCGCGGCGGCGTTCAGCGCGTGGAGGGGAAGCTGCGCGCCAGCGTCGAGAAGGGCGACTATTACGAGGCGCACCAGATGTACCGGACCCTCCTGTTCAGGTAGGGCCCGGCCCGAGCCCTGCCCCTGCCCCCGCGGCCTGGCCGAGCCTCCCCGCGCCCTCGGCCCCGCCGCTGCCCATCTGCGTGTGCTGCTCCCTGCTTGGGGCGGCAGCGTTGGGTGAGCGGCGCCGGCCCAAGCAGGGACCGGGCTTGGCCTGGGGGAAGCGACGGCGGATCGCGGCCCTGCCCACCGTGCCCCCTGCGGCTCTTCCCCCGGCCCCGCCGCCGCAGTGTGGTGTCGGCGGCTCTGTGGGGGCCACTGCTCGCCGGGGTTCGAAGGCGAACTCCGCTGACGCTGCCGGGCGTACCCCGACCCGTTCCCAGCGGCGCGTCTGAGCTGGCGGGTGGCAGCGGCAGCAGTGGCTGGGCCCCGCGGGGGCTCCCGGCAGCCGCCTCCCAGAGCACAGCGTCCCGTTGGCGGGCAGAAGGGCGGGTGGTGTCCTGCTGCCCAGAAAGCACGGGCAGAGCTGATGGTCGCCCGCGTCCCCGTGCGGTTCTTGGCGGCCCCGCAGCCTGAGTCAGGCCCCCCCTCCCCGCTCAGCAGGACGGGCCCCGGGTGCCTCCCTGGCATCTCCTCGAGCCAGGCGGACGTCTTCGTAAGAGTCTCTGTGCTGCCGCTGGTTCTGAATGTCAGCCTGGCAGCCAGGCAGGTTGTGCAGGGGTTTGAGGTTTTGGGTTGGTTGTTGCCCAGCCAGGAAGCGGGGCTGCTTTGTTGCATGTCGGTGGCCCTCTGGCACCACTGTGAGGGGCAGCTTTCAGAATGGCAAGAACCATCTGCACAGGGAGGGAGTTTCTAGATCAAATTCTAGTTGGTGCATCTGAGTACTTCACAATGAGTAAGTATAGCAGGCCTAGGCTATATTCAGAGATATTACTACTGCCTGAGTTTCATTGCAAATCGTTTTCTGGATTTGAATTTCCACATCCACTGCAACTTGGTCGCCCTTTCTCTCACTGAAATTTAAAATGCAGCTCCTTCATTCCAGGGGCAAAGATTAAGGTATTTCTTCTAGGGGTTTCCTTGGTTGGGCCCAGGTTCTGCTGGGAGAGGTGAGGTGGGAAAGCTGCCTGGTGGGTCTTGTTAGCTCACCTGTGCGTCAACCTTTCCCAAAACCTCATCTAAGCTAGAATGGGAACAGGCTGGTGGATGTCTACAGAAAAAGAGCAGCCAGTTGTGTGGGGAAGAGTCTTTGGTGCCCAGTTTGACTTCTGCTGGTGGCGTGCAGCAGAGAGCCTGCACTACCCTCTGTGACAAGCACCATTACATTAAATTAAAGCAGTTGTGTTCTGCCATAACCACCTGATGGGATCAGTGAGGGCACCATCTAGGCGTTAAGACTCAAGTTGTATTTGTGAATGTATCTAACTTGAAGACAAAGCCTGGCCTATTTTACAGTCAGGGTTATATGATGTGATGACAGCAAGGGTCGCAGAGGACACGGCTTGTCATGTCACTTCTCATCCAGGCTTCTGAATGTATTCACTTCCATACTTTGTTTAAGCCTCCCTGAATTATTTTGGAATCAAAGAGCCCACCTTTTCCATTTTTGATGGAAGCAAAAGGAGGTGCTCCTTTCAATGAAAAAGTGATGTTTTGCATAGCTAGGAAGAGGGTTTCCTTGTAGGCAAAAAGATGAAATGGGGCAGTGAAAGTTGTTTTAAAGGCACCGAGGCCAAGGAGTAGTCCTGGGCAGTCTTGTCTGTCCTCCATCAAACGTGTGTTAAATGGCAGCGTTGTCCTGAGACACGTCAACGTGGTCGAGATGGTCTCAGCTGTGGAACTGTAAGTGGGACAGCCAGTGCTTACTCGTTTTAAACAACACCGGCCTGTAGAACACTGCTCTGTTCTCTCATGAGGGGCGTGTTAAACCTGAAATCCTGACTCAGAGCTTCAAAAGCCGTGAATGGAGTGGTGTACTGGAGGGTGGAGGAGGGAAGATTCCCAGAAGCCTGTCTCCTGTAGACCTCTTATCCCTGCCTGTGATGCGTGGAGTGGGTGGGAAACTGCTCTTCCTGCCTGACCAGCCCCCGCGAGCGAGTCTCATTCCTGGGCCGGTGCTGTTACTGTACAGGCTGCCGGGTTGAACTCTGTTCTTCTTGTGATTTGGTGATTGAGTCAAACTTCCAAGTTTAACATCCCTGTTACATTGGTTTCTGTATGGTTGTAGGTATTTTGTAGGAATTTTTTCTGGTATTAATAATCTCTTACAGTATTTCTCTTGTTCTAAATGCCATTTAGATCAATGTCATGGATATTTATTTTCATTAAAAGCACCTTCAAAAATAAAAGTTCTTAAAAAAAAAAAAAAAAACAAAAAAAACACAAAAAAAACAAAAAAACCCAAACCAAAAAAAGCCCCCACAAACCAAACCCAAAATACCAAACCTCCCGACATTTTAAAATCGGGTTTGTATTGTAAAGCTGTTGTCAGCATCTTTTAGTATCTGATGTGATAATTACCAGATTAGAGCTCCCAAATAGCATTGCAAAACCACTGGAAGTAGAATTTGTGGAAGTGGATCAACACTGATACTTGGACTCAAACACCTGGAAGCATGCCCAGATGTGAAGCCAACTATAAACCTGTTGGATCTCCTGAGCCGTTTGACCAGCATGCTGTGCATTTGCTGTGGTGATTGCAAATCTGAATTGTTGAGGATACTTTTTCCAAAAATCCACCATTGTGCCATCCATTATGGCAGTTCTGCGGAATGTTCTGGATAAAAGGTGTGTGGGTTTTTGGAAGACAGTGAGCAGGACTGGAGGACTGCCTCCTCTCCTGCTTGTTTGTGGAATCACAGAATGGCTTGAGTTGGAAGGGACCTTAAAGCTCATCTAGTTCAACCCCCTGCCAGAGGCAGGGACACCTTCTACTAGACCCAAGTTGCTCAAAGCCCTGTCCAGCCTGGCCTTGAGCACTGCCAGGGATGGGGCAGCCACAGCTTCTCTGGACAACCTGTGCCAGGATCTCACCACCTTCACAAGGAAGAATTTTTTCCAAACACCCAATTTAAAGCTACCCTTTTCCAGTTTAAAGCCGTTCTCTCTTGTCCTATTGCTTTATGCCCACGTAGAAAGTCCCTCTCCAGGTTTCTTGTAGGTACTGGAAACTGCTCTAAGGTTTTCCCCTGAGCAAAGTTTTCAGGCTGAGCAAGCCCAGCTCTTTCAGCCTGTCTTCAGAGCAGAGGTGCTGCAGCCCATGGAGCATCTTTGTGATCCTCTTCTAGACTTGCTCCAATAGCTCCATGTCCTTCTTACGTTGTTGCTCCCAGAGCTGGATGCAGGACTGCAGGGTGGGGGGAGTCTCATGAGAGCAGAGGGGGAGAATCCCTTCCCTTGACCTGCTGGCCATGCTGCTTGGGGATGCAGCCCAGGACATGGTTGGTTTCTGGGCTGCAAGAGCACATGGCCAGCTCATGTTGAGCTTCTCAACCACTGTCTGATCTGATTTTGCCAGTAGGACCCGTGGTGTGATGGGAATCTCACATGCAGCACGAGTGTTTGGGATCCACTGCTCATTTTCCTTGCATGGTCCCACCACTCCCTGCTTCACTCCCAGAGCCACCAACCCCTCTTTGTTAGCCTTGGGGATGCTTTTGTGTTGGATCAGCTGTACCAGGGACCTTGCTGCTGCAGGAGTGTGAGGCTGCTCTGACTGCTGGGAGCAGAAAGGGGTGGAACAGGCACAGCACAACCAAGTGTCACAGGGGACAAAAGGAATATTGCAGATAGTAAAGCAATCTGGTAGAACTAATGTCTTTCCTTTTTTGCTATGAGCAAATTGGATGTTGTTATTAACATCTCATAAAAGAGACTATTTGAGAAACAGTGAAGAGAAATGGAAATCGGAAACTGTCTGCTGCCACACTTAAACTGCTTTTGGTAAAGGCACTGTCAGGGTGGTCTGAGTTCACTGCATTGGCATTTTTTAAAGCTCAGGTGAACTCCTGGGATCATTTCCTTTTCTTTGTTTCAGCCCAAATCAGGTTTGAGGCTCTCAGTTTTCATTCTTACACTCTTTGCTTGTGTTCTGTCAAGTCTGGAGGAGAAAAATTGTAGCTTCCACTTACAGTTACATCATTACTAAAACTAAACTGATTCTTTACCGCCTTTGTTTTAATTTTTCGTGACCTTGAATCCTTTAACTGCAAATAACACTAAGCATACACAACTTCTTTAGTGGCAGCTTTTATCAAGGCTTTGGTGTTGTTTTCAGGTATATGTCACAAGGAAAACATGCAGAAGCAAGAGAACTAATGTATTCAGGGGCTTTGCTGTTCTTCAGTCATAACCAGGTAAGTCATAACTGGTTTTGTGTGTGTGGTTTGGGGCAGGCAGGGGTATTATTCCAAGATTGTGAGGGGTGAGTGGTGAATTCTCAGTGGTAGATGTTTGGGGTGATTGCTTTGTAATCTTTGGTTACAATCTTTGTTGAGTCTTTCTGCACAAAGAAGGATTATGCCAAACTGGAACATAAAGCATAGGAAGTGTGTGTGCATCCAAACAGTAATCATAACCACATTTGTTTTGCTTTCCTGCAAGCTTCTCTTTTGATGACATCGAATCACTATAATTTTGTTATAGGGGAAGGTTGAGACTTGATACTGTGCCTTAGCCGTAGATGTTGATAAAAGTGTTAAATCTGCTTGTGACAAAATTCTGGTTTTCTTTTATGTACCGATATGTTCATCACTACTCCTGTGTGTCTGTTTTGTAGCAAAACAGTGCTGCCGATCTGTCCATGCTGGTTTTAGAGTCTTTGGAGAAATCGGATGCAAAAGTAGCAGATGACCTTTTAGGTGAGGTGACCTTTTAGGTGAGGTGACCTTTGTGCTCAGTTTGATGATGTTTAGATGTGCTTTCACTTCACACTGACTGTCGTTGCAACCCCAAATCCTTTTTGTATGCCCTGCCACATGGCTAAGGGTTACCTTCATCAAGTGGGGAGAACTTCATTAGGGAATAATGCATTCCCAGTACCTTTATGGACATGCTCAGAACAAACGTTAACTGTCTTGTGGCATTGTCCTTTCATTGATGTAGCAGTACCGTAGTGTCTGCGCAGTCACTTCTGTCCCTAGGGCTTTGGTGGATGTTGATTTCCCATCCTAACAGTGTAGTAGTGTGCACATTATTTGTGACTCAGCTGCTCACAAGGACGTTTTTCTTCTTTAACTGTGGGATTTGGTAAGCAGCAATTCAGGGAGACCTTAAGAGCTCTCTGGCCTGATGACTGGTGCAGCATAGGCGAGCTGCTCCTATTGACGGAGACAGGCAGACCAAGGCCATTCTTTGTTTACTTAAATCAGCTCTGACATTTTGTATCCCATCCATGTCTTCTGGTGGTGCTTTTCCAAAATACAGCTCTCACAGCTTCCCTGTGAATGGCAAGCAGTCCCATAACCTGGAGTGTTTCCTCTTCATTAGAACTGCATGGTCCTCAGGAATATCCTGAAAGACCATGGTCCATCATCCTGAAGGTCCTACATGAACAGAAGCTGTCCCCAGCTGACTGCAAGGCTCAGCTTTTGGCTGACTTGTCAATTGACAGTCATGTCAGTATTGCTGGCTGATAGATGCAGGATTGAGTAGATGTCTGAGAAGTGGCTCAAGTTCAAAGTCACTCTTTTTAGAGGTGGCTTTTGGAGGCTGTTAAGGGAGCTTAAAGACACAGTAGCATTGGAACATAAAATGTTGTGTCTTAAAGATGCATTAGAGGCAGCAGTTCATCCTATTTTTATTCATAGTAAATATTTGTGAATCTTATTGCTTCCAGAAAACCTGGCTAAATTGTTCAGCTTAATGGATCCAAATTCTCCCGAAAGAGTGGCTTTCGTATCCAGAGCACTAAAATGGTCTAGCGGGGGATCAGGAAAACTTGGACACCCAAAACTACACCAGTTACTAGCAATTACGCTGTGGAAAGGTAAGAAAAATCAACTGGCCCTTCTGTGTTTTGTTTTGAAAATATTGCAAGTGTGATACTCTAAAGAGATCTACTTCGGAAATAATCTAAGGAAGCTGAGATGGAAATGACTGATTGAGTTCTATTACCTGATTTTTGCAGTAAATTTAGCTTAATGTTGCTAACAGAAAAAATCTGGGGCTGTAACCCCATATTAGTGCAAAAACAAAACCACAACTGCTGTAATGCTCTCTTTAAAAAGAAGGCTGATCCTTTAGACATTGAGGTAGTTGAGTTATTAGGAGGAACATTGCTGGGGAGCAAAGCTGTTTTGTTGTGGGCTTTTTATATTTGTTTTGTTTTTAAATCCTGGAAAAACATGACAAAGATTGAAATATATCACCTACCATCCAAACCAGTCTTTGCATCTGTAATTAGGTACTTTCTGAGATGTTGAGCAACAGGCTTGTTCCATGTTGTCTCTTGATTTATGTGGGATTTCATTACTTGGGATGTAAGATAAACCAGAAATGCACTAAATAATTATTGTAATTGTGGATGGTAGCCAGTTTTTAAAGTCTTACGTAACAAAGGTGAGTGAGAACAGTTGAACAAATGCCATCTTTTTCTGTGGTTTCTTGTGAATTAGAAACTGTGCAGGATGATTGTTTATTTTATATTTTTTAGTAGCTATGAAGCAATTATAGTGGTTTAATATAACAATCCTGACTCAGTGGTCAACATTCCAGCTCACTGCCTTTTTGTGTGCCATAGGCAATTCCACAGCTGTTCTTATGGAACTTTTAGCTTGATGGCTGCTACCAGCCACAAAGGGAGGATTTTCCTCAGAGTGTTTAAGTTAGAGGCTGAGATATGATTAGGGTAAGAAACAGTTGCATTCTGAAAGCAAAACTCCCCATTTTGCAGCCATATGCTCACTGTTCCTTTGAAGAGCAAAATGTGTATGTTTTTCTTAGCCTGTAGGTTTTGAGAATCTCATCAGAAAAGGCTCAGATTTTAAAACAAAGCTTTTAAATCCCCAAAATTAGCAGCTATCCAGTTTTGTCATTGCAGTGATTTTGCATGGTGCTTTGCTTCAAGTTAAGTTCTGACAACTCATTGCCATTTCTTGCACCTTTTTTTCGTGTGTAATTGCTGTTCTGTTCAGCATATGAAAGCAATTTTAATTTTAATTGCAGGAGTGGGCTAAACTAGAAATAGGAAATGCCTTCATTCTGTGCACTTAGAAGGACACTGAAGATGCAGTTTGACTTCTTGGTGCACATAGAATCGTATCGTTTAATATGCAACTTCTTGATTCTTTTCCTCAGCAGTAATGATAGCACGTGAAGTGTCAACATGCACTTAGATAAAATATAACTGCAAGCTGATTGTCCCAGTGGTGGCTGTGTTTTGTTGTGGCATTGAATAAACTGTATTTAATAACATTTGTTCAAATGTATTTGGAATAACATTTATTATCTCCCTTCATAAATTGTCTGTTAACTTATAAAGTAAAAAGCCCACTCTCTTTTTTGCTAGTCTTGTTTATATACTGTGTGTACCAGCCGTAGTGTACAAGCCTAACAAATTTGTTTTTATGTCCAGGTATGATGAACTGATTTCTTAAAGGCATTTTTCTTTTTCCTTTTGTAGAGCAAAACTATAGTGAATCTCGGTATCACTTCTTGCACTCCACAGATGGTGAAGGATGTGCAAATATGCTAGTAGAATACTCCTCATCCAGGGGATATCGCAGTGAGGTCGACATGTTTGTAGCACAGGCAGTACTACAGTAGGTGTTAAACTTCTTATTAACTATTTTTCAGAAATGACACTGTTTGAGGCCAGTCTAATTTACTTATACTGGCCAGAGCTTCTGAAACTCATTTTGTGTGATAACAGCAGGAGAATCATCTCAAAACTGATGTGTTGAATTTGTCGGACTGGGGGGAGAAAAAAACCCCCAAACAACTCTAACTCCAACCCAAACAAAAATGTATTAAGGTTGAAACCTGAAATCATATTAATTACCTGAAGAATTAATGTAATCTGTTTGACCCTGAAAGCACAATTCTTAGCTTTGTTAACAACACTTTATGTCTAATTAGGGCTTACCTTGATGTTCTTACTAAAACTGGACCTAAGTAGGCTCTATATTTACCATTTGTGTAGTACTTGTTCTCAGTCTCATTGTCCTAAAAGATAATTTTTCTTGGATCACCCTGGTCTGTGGCTTGCATTTATTTTAGGCATTTATTTTGTAGGAGGTGGGAATTCAAGTTATGATGTGCCTTTGCAAAGCTTATGTACAGTTAAGGTTAACAAAGCCACTTTTACTGTGTTGAATCAGCTGATGGCTTTCTCAGGGAAAGCAGCTCATGGAGGAGTCTGAGGAGGAGGTGAAGATAGGACTGTGCAACAGAGAATCAGGAGGAGAGTAGGTGTTGGGGGAGAGGGAGGAGGTGAGAGCATGTCTGTCTCTCTTTTGGCAGCAGTGAGCTGTCATGTCAGATTTGTCCTGTTTTCCATAGCTGGCTGATAAAGATTGCAGCAATTTTGAGAGGTAGAAAATCCTTTATGGAAATCCAGTGTATACAGGACTCTTACACAATTTTATGAGTCTTTGTTCTGGAGTGGGGGAAATTGTGGGGAGAAGTTACAAGCAAGAAATTTTTTCAGTATTTGTACAGCACTGTTACTGCATCCTTTACTGTCCTATATCTCAAATACTGTACTAAATCCTCTTAAGTAGCAGTTTATACTCTAATGAAAATAATTGCAGTTCCTTGCTCAGCAGTAAGGCAAAAGAACCCAATGCCCTTGCACATGTGAGGAATTGGAGTCCAGTCTGAGAGCAAACATGAGACTGCTCATGGGAGCTTTCCCAGTGCTTGCAGACAGCATGTGTCCCAGATAAAGCCTCTTGTTAGGCCTATGGGACTTGCAGAGATTGCCAGTTAAATGAACTGGACCTGAACAAAGTTTGGGAAATTGATCAATTCACTGGTGACAGATGGCTTGGGAGCTCAAAGTGTAGCTTTATTGTGAGACTTTGTGTATCAAACTTACTAGCGGTCTTGATGCCATGGTATTTTGAGCTAGTGCTAATAGAAGGGCAAGAGTAATTGGACACTGGCAAATACATACTGAAAGGAGATGTGTTCGGGAGGAGATGGGGCCAGAAGGGAGATCTTTAATCAGATTTTACCTCAGCATAGTAAACTCTGGACTAGTAAATGTGGTATCGTATTTAATTTGAATTATACAGTGGCCAGTTTTTTCACATTTTTATTTAATTGATGCCCTCTTTTAGTAACTGTCTTGTGTGCAACCTGCTTAGATCTTGGTTAAAGTCATTCTGTTAATCTATTCTGCCTCTGAACCTGCTTATTCCACAATGTATTCTAGTAGTGATTTCCCGCTTCCTCAGTTGATAGCCAAACCATTGCCAAAGATGTGTATCTCTACCAGTTAAGTTTTTGCCATCAGTTTAAGCCCGAGATGGTTTCTGTGCACAAATGAAATAGAGCTTGTTGAGCATTTGCCGTCCCTTTTAATTTCTTCATGTAAATTACTTCTCTGCCTTTTAACTTGCTGTGTTCTGTTTCCTTTTGCAGATTTCTCTGCTTAAAAAATAAGACCAGCGCATCGGTTGTTTTTACAACATACACACAGAAACATCCTTCAATAGAAAAAGGTCCTCCCTTTGTTCAACCACTGCTAAACTTCATCTGGTTTCTGTTACTGGCAGTTGATGGGTACAGTCTGATTTTTCTCATGTTGCTCTTGGTTTCTTTTCAAGTTGTTACTGAGATTACATTTTTGGTTGTTTCCTTTCTAGAGGAAAACTAACAGTATTTACAGTATTATGTGAACAGTATCAACCTTCACTGAAGAGAGATCCCATGTATAATGAGGTGAGTTACTTGTAGTTGTAAAGAAGATCTCACCTCAGAATTAGTTAAGTAACAGCTGTTTGTGACTTGTAGGTAGGATTCAGTGATCTAGCTTGTGTGGTGTGACTGCTGCCCATAGTATTTTCACCTGTAAACAAAGTAGCTGACATTGTTCTTCATCTTGTGTCGTTTCAGTACCTAGATAGAATAGGACAGCTTTTCTTTGGTGTTCCGCCCAAGCAGACATCGTCCTATGGAGGGTTACTAGGTAAGGTTTCTACTGACAGTTGTTTATAGATACCATCAGTCTTTATCTTTGAGAAGGGGAGAAGCATGTAAAAGACTCTCATGGTTATTTTTTGACATTATGGTACAAATTCCAAATGCAGAGAAAAATCTTTTTTGTGTTAAAGCTTAATTTCCTCAGACTTAAGTGGCTGATTTTTCTGAAGTTGAAGCTGGGACTTTGGTAGAGATCTAACCAGTGCTGATATAAAAAGAATGTTCTCAGAGTAGAAACTCCGAAATTCATACTGCCCCTTCTACAAGAAATGAAAGGGAACAGGAAATGAGAGCTGGATTTCTTTGTCTTGAATAAAATATGAGCAAATTGAACTGGATTACTTTTGTAAAATCAAATGTTTTTCCTTGAGAATTAAGCTTCTCTGTTTGTAAACTGACTTGAGGCTTTACCTGTAAATTTCCATTCACTGATACTCAAAGTCTGATGAAAAACATCATTATCATAGATCCCATATGTAAATAGTGGTGTTTCAGCAATTCAAGCATTTTTAAATTAGATAAAACAGGGAGAGCTCATAAATGCCTCTGAGTTTCAAACAAGTTCTTTATAGCGTAATGCAGGCCATTGCTGCTTTTTGAGAGTTTCACTGCTGGAGGTGTGACTTCCGTTGTTTGGTTGTATTTCTTTTTCCTCCTCTTGGGGTGTAGCTATAGTACACAAGTATGAGACTTTGGTGTTTTTTTCCAGTGTACTCTTAGAGAAGGATCAGTATCAAAATACAGCTTCCCAAATGTCGTGGTTTAAGCCTCTATAACTTGTGCAGTTTCGCTCACTCACTCCCCCCTCTTTCTTCCCCCTGCTCCTGGAGGGATGGGAATGAGAATCGAAAGAATGCAACTCCCACAGGTTGAGATAAGAACAGTTCAGTAACTAAAGTATAACAAATCACTACTGCTACCACCAATAATAATAATGACAAGGCAAATACAAGGGAAGAGAATAAAATCGCTCACCACCTATACCCAGCCCGACCATGCAGTGCACTCCCACCCTTCCAGGTCTCTGCTCTCCGTTTTTACATCCTGGGCATGGCGTGCTGTGGCATGGAATAACTTCTTTGGTCAGTTTGGGTCAGGTGTCCTGTCTCTGCTTCCTCCCGGCTTCCCCTCCTCCCTGGCAGAGCATGAGGCTCAGAAAGTCCTTGGTCAGACCAAAACATCACTAAGCAGTAACTGAAAACACTGGTGTTATCAGCGCAGTTCCCAGGCCCAAAATCAAAAACACAGCGCTGCACCAGCTACCAAGAAGGAGAAAAATGACTGCTGCTGCTGAACCCATGACACCAAATCAGTAAATCCTTAATGGAAACCAGTGTGGGAATACTAATGTCTTGCTGAGATGCCTTTATTTCAAAATCCCCCCTTCTTTTTTAATTTATTATTGAAATCTGCAGGACAGAAGGAAAACCGTTAGAAGATTTTGAGATGAGAATGCAAAACTAGCAAATTTGACTGTCCTGTATTTTATTCTAGGAAATCTTTTAAACAGTCTGATGGGAACTGGAGAGGATGATGACACAGAAGATGGTCAGGAAGACAGCAGTCCGATCGAGCTCGACTGAATTACATCATTGGGTGCTGTGTCAATCTGATGACTCGATGACTCCAAAGACAGTTTTGGAATTTGAATCCTGCAGTTGTTTCTTGGCGCCTAAAAGGGCTCCTTTGGTCTTTTAGAAATGGTTGCTGAAATGTTTATAATGTTTGGTCTATATTATTTATGTAAAGAAAAAAAAGAAAGAAACCAACAAAAAGTAGCCAAATGAACCAATTGGAGCAATTGTTAGCAGGTTTCTGATAACAGCAGCTGGTGACTGGTTAAAATATAGTCTTCTACGGTTTCTGATGCAGTATTCCCTTTTGCAACAGTAATTCAATAAAGCATAAATATGGGTCTTGTATTTCATGGCCTATCCACTACCGTCTTTGTTACGAGAAAGTCTCCTTGACCTCTGTCATCTCCAAGGAAGGCCTCAAAAGGCAGGGTGACCAATTGAATAATTTATGTGTGAGGCTGGTGCCAAAAGTACTGTGAGATGAGCCAAGCAGCATAATTTGAGATGCACATCCAAGAGACATTGATACCAAGAACTCACTTCCACTGCTGTGAGTAACATGCACGCCATTCATACTGCCTTTCACTCTGGCTGACCCCATGCGTGTATTTAATTCATACTTTCCTGAAAAGCACAAGATTGAATTGCCCTTTGAAGTAAAAGCTGATCAGCTGAATGTAGGTAATTGGCTTCCATGAGGATCTCTCTTGCCTAGGTATAAAAATTTGGCATCTAAATGCCGCCTCTGGCTCATGACTCCTTTGGAACAGATTCTTTTTCAGCCTAAATTCACAACCATATGTAAAGGTGACAGCATTGTAGTGAATGAATTGAATTATCACGAGCAAGGTATGTGTTTGAACTGCAGCTGTATGTAAAGAAAAGGGATACTGCAGAGCCTTTGGTTCTTTATGATATATTTATTTTTCTTGGGTGATTGATTCATTTAACACTTTCTGTAAGAAAAGATCAATAAATAATGGCGTAATTTCAGCCCTGGTGGTAGGCATAGCCATTCTACATCTTTTCCTCTTTAATGCAGCACAGCAGATGTCAGTGGTACCGTGAACAGATGAAATGGTGGGGAAACGCTTTATTTTTTCATGATGAAAATTAAAAAAACTTAGATTAATAAACAGCAGTCATGCATGGGGGAGGGATTAATACAAATCTATTGACTGTATGAAAAAGAAAAGGCATTGAAAGGAAGACTTTGTGTTAATTGTGAAGTCTCAAATAAACACTTTATACCAGGATGGGTGAGATTGCTGCTTTCTAAGCGTTTTATGAATAGAGATGTTACTTTTCTTGCTGTTTTTTTCCCCTCTACATGTAACTGTGGGTTGAGACCTTGGTGCTGCATCTTTACCTCTGAGCAGCAAAGGCATTGCTTTAGGTTTAGTTGGGTGTTGTTATGTCTAGAGCCAATGTGGATTGCTTTGATTTGCAGCCAAGCGCAGGAAAGAACCCCTACCCGGGATGGTGCTATAGACATTTAATAGTGTCTGCCAACAACAGCCCCCTTCTGTGTCCTGCAGATTCAGCTTCAGGTGAGTTCAGTGTTCATCACCTTGGCTCTGCCAGCAACACCCTGATTTGAACCTTGTGTGCACCCAGCCCAAACCACAGCACCCCATCACGCCATGTATCTGATGCTGGGCACAGGCTGTGCCTGCAGTGTGCCCAGAGGCAGCTTCCTGGGGACAAAATATAGGTGCAGTAATTACAGTGGTGTGCACACAACATACATGTGTGTTGAAAATATATATTAAAATATATATACACGCACATGTAAAACGTATATATACAAACATATAAACAGTCTTTTGGGTATATAATAATTTATAATTAAATAATGGGATGGCATAGAACTTATAGTAGTATTATGTACACACACAGTCTTTACAGCTAGCTAGAAACAACTAGCCCAGCCTGTCCTCTCCCTGCATCTGAAAGGCCTGCGGTTTTAAGTAACTGTCAGTGAGACTGTGACTTTTAAAATAAATATCTGTCTATAGTTACACATACACAAATGCAGGTGGATATATGTATGTTTATATGCAATATATTTAAACATAAGTTATATATTTTATACCTATATGAAAAGCATACATGTGTATATTTAGAATATATAATTAAACACTTTTAACTTTGCAATTACAAACATGTCTATACACATACAGATGTATGTATAAAATACATTTAGCTTACACATTTGTAAATCACATGTCTAATGATGGCTACATATATACATGCACATGTGCATATGAACTATATTCAGCTCATATACACATACATGAAAGTGTATTATACATTATGCTATCTCTACTATCCACAGTTTAGTTGCTGTGAATATTCAACAACTAATTCTGTATTCCTAAGAATATGGAAATAAATTTATTTCTATATTCATATTATCCTATTTATTTATTCTATTGCTATTTATTAACTATTCACCTCTATATTCCTAATCTATATCTTTTGTGTATGTGTGTGCATAAATACTATAAATATTATATATAAAACATATACAATATACACTATATTACACACACATACACAAATACATATACAATGTTATATACATAAATTGTGTAATTTACATGAAATATATTTACCTGGGATAAACAGACACGTGTGATGCAGCAGCTCCTCCTGGGGGATGAGGCGGTTTTGTGGGTGTCCCATGTCCCCAGTGTGCTGCCAGCACCATCACCTACTTGTATTTTAACCCCACCTCCCTCCCCTGCCCCAGCATCACAAGGCTACAGCTCTGACATAATAATTTATTGGTTCAAATGACATTTAGTACCACAGGTGTCTTACCAGTGACAGAACGAATGCATACAGCCGATGAGATGCTCTCATTTACACACACCAACCTAAGGAACGCGTGGGACAGGTCCGTATCTGGGGCTGGTACTTTCATTTTGGGGTAAAAATCCAGCACATGGTGTGCAGGTCCCAGCCCGCCTGCCCTGACCACAGGAAATACAGTGCTCAACACCGCGCTGAAACGTCACTTCAAAGCAGCTTATATTTTTTTTTGGCAGGGAAACTGACAAAATTAACAAAAATTGACAATAACAACAACAAAAAAAAAAAGTAAGTGAGGGAATTACTAAAAGAAAAAGTGCAATCACCAGCCTGGAGAAGCAGCGTGCTGTGGGCTAGAGGGACTCGCCCGTGGGATCGGGCTGGGACAGTCTCTTACGGCGCCTGTCAGCAAAACTGCACCTACAGCTCAGCATCCCCCGCTCCCCACTGGGCTCTTGGAATGGTGTGAACCCCCCCCCCAACCATGGAATGGGGATGACATGGGGAGGAGAGCATGGGCCCTAACCCAAAAAGCTTTTCTTCCCTGGCATCATGTTGTGGCTTGGTGTCCCCCTTGCAGGGCTGGGGACAGCACTGCTCTGTCCCCACTGGGCACCACTCCTCCTTCATTAAGCAGGTAACAAGGCCAATGATGCCAATTTCCCCTATTTCTAAATCCTGTTTGACCCTAAGTCTGGGTCCAGCATCACCACCACTCCCCAAGTGAGGTAATTTACTTATCATTTACACTGATGCCATCAGGAGGCTCAGCCATTTTGCGCATTGCCACTCTGGGTGTTTCCAGGTTGCTGCTTCACGTCCCATGATGTGAATGATGTCCCTGCTCCTTCCCTACAGAGGAGGCTGGTGAGAGCTGGGGCTGTGGGGATGTTCAGCTCCAGCCCCCAGGAACCAGCTCAAGGGGAAAAGACCCATCTCCCCCAAGATGTGCCCCCAACAGTCTCTGCTGTCCTGCTGAAGCCGGTGGGACACCCCTTTCAGCAGGTGGGGGGTGCTGGGGTCACAGGACTACTTGACCCAGCAGCGCATCCCGTGGAGCGGCCACAGAGCGGAATTTTGGGTTGGATCAGCATCCGACATTTCGCTGCCACCCTTCTTGGTTTCCAACATGATCAAGTGAATGATGAGGGGAAAGGGAAGTATTATTATTATTATTACTGATATTATTATTCATTATTTTTAACATTTCAAATAAAACCACGTTGTGTTGTAAACAGAAGCTCACTCCTCAGGTCTGCCCAGCCAGTCCCAGCTAAGGTTTATGTTTGAAATGGGCTTCCACTGAAAGAAAATAAACAGAGAAAATAAAGTTAAAAACAGGACAAGTGCTGGCAGGTGGCCACAGCGCAATTGCAAGCCCTCCCTGTGGATGGTCCTTGTCTTGCTGATCCTCCTTGGCTTCAATTATCCTTGTAATTGGGTGACTGAGCAGCCATATAGCACCATGGCCATCATGCCTGAAGTGATGAAGGAGTATAGGATACCATCCTCCTCCTCCCAGAGGCCCTGTGCTTGGACAGACTTTGCATCCTCCCCTGGTAAGGAACGGCAGCCCTGCTTGACCGCAGACGAGGGAGCAATGCCGCTGTATCCCTGATCCCCCTCCATTCCTCCCATCCTCTAACACATGGGAAATAAAGGAGTCAAGGCTGATTTCAGCCCTGCCAGCAAACACACCTGCATATTCCTGAGGCAGCATTGGCCGGCTTATAACTTTCTGAAAAGTTGTAATCCACTCCAGTTGGTCATCCTCTGTCTCGCAGGCAAAGAGGAATTTCCGATCCGGGGTGACAATGGTTATCCCGTGCTGCCAGTGGTTTCCCTGTGTGGATGGTGGGAGCCCTTCCAGGACCTTGTAGCTGTTTTCCTTGCTCCCAATAAAAACTTCCCCTCTAGCAAAGGCATCCTAGGATACAGTAGAACAGTCAGGCAGGCTTAATGGTGAAGGGGAGCTCTGTTTCCCGGGCAGCCAGGACACAGCTCACACCCTGCACCATCTAGAAGCTCCATCAGCAAAGTGCAGCAGCCAAACACTGAAAGCACCAGCCACCCCACAAAGCTCTGTTCCAGCTCCTCCCAGGGCACTCACAACGAACGACCAACACCCGGGATCCAAAATCCAGAAAAACCTGCAGCTGGTGCACAGGGTTTCCAAAGTGGTTTTGGTGAATATCTGTGCACAGAGCTACTGCATGTCGATACCAGGCAGATCCACATAGCAATGACGGCTCAGTGCCTGAGCTTCACTGCAGATTATTACTAGTTATGATTATTGCCAATCCCCAACAGACAGCCCAGGAACCTTCATCTTACCAGGGGATCTTTGAAATACATGAGCCGTCGGTCATCCATGGTGAACCATCGCTTCTTGAATCCCTCTGTTTGCTGAAGAGTCAAAAATGCCAGATTACATACCAAAGCAGCACAGCTCCTCTCCTACCAGACATGATCCAGGAGTATCAATGTACTTGGAGCCCAGTGGGCTGGGAAAGTTGAGAACAGGCAGCTTCTGGGCTACCATGAGCCACCACAAGCCACTTGGCCAGCTATAGCAGGTGGCGTTGCAGGAACAGGCAGTGAAAGGCAAAAAGGGGATGGTGTGGTTGGGTGGTGAGGTGGTTTGGGATTTTTTTAATGCTTGCTCCCAAGTGTATTAACACATTCCTGGCGTTAAGGCTTTGCTTCTCCAACAAGGGTGTCTTTGTCCCACCAGAGCACCCTTCTCAGCCCCTTAAAGAGCAGGACTCATGTTTAGAGGGACTGCAGAAATGTTTTATATCCTACCTTTGGCCCTGTTTTCTCCATGTAGCCTTCCTTCAGGTAGTTTCTAGAAAGCTTTGGCACCAGCTGGACGCAGATGAAGAGGAGAGAAAAGAGAGCAGCGTCAGATGGAGGGAGCTGGGGGGTCCCTGGGTGGACAGGGCACCACTGGAAGGAAATCCCCCACCAAGCTCACCCATCAGCTCTGGCTGAACACTTCGGTCCTACCCCTCCAAAGTGCTCAGAAGAGATGGGGGCAGAAACATGAAGCATCTTTAAGCACTTGTCCAGCAAAGCCAGCAGCCTCCAGAAGAAGCCCACAGGCCAAACCCCACTTCATGGGTCAGCTCTGGTGATACATCTCCTCCACCAGATGCAGTGGTTGCTCCTCACACAAGCCCTGAAGTATAGTTTCACTGTAAAACCCCATTAACACACACTGCCTGTGCACGCCCCGTTCCTGCAGATACTGCTGACAACAGCTACCAGCACCAGGGATATTTTTAACGCTGCTTAGTGAAGACAAGGCAGTAGCTGCGAGATCTTAGCAGGTGCCTCTAAAAGCCTCTTGAAAGATGATGAGTCTCACCAAAAACAGGGCCGATGAACCTGTGCCTCTCCGCCCCTGCTCCTGCCTTTTATTTCAACAGGTTGAGCAGGGATGTGCTTGTAAGGCAAAGACACCCCAAAATACATCCACCCAAAGAATCACAAAGCTGTTCCACAGCAGCTGTGAGCATCTTCATATTGGACACTTCATCACAGGCAGTGAAGGGCTCTGCAGCGTTCATAGCCCCGATGTGTGGCTCCTGGGACAGGGCTGAGGACATTTTGCTAAGCATGGAGATCATCACCCTTGGCTCAGAGAGGTTTTCCCACCCTGCAGATGGGTCCCCAAAGCATCCACTGGAGACCCTCGCCCCCTAGGAGCTGCAGAGGCAGCCTGGGCATCCTTAGGGTGGTGTGAGCAATTTATATCTCTCTACTGCATTTAACCAGGCTCCTGTTTAAATTTAATGCCTTTTCATCTCTCTGACAGGGAAAAGGACTCATAAATCAAATGCTAATGATGGCAACACCCTGGCTGGAGCTACCTCACATACGTAACCCCATCTCCACAGAGGTTTCCCCAAGCTGAATGCTGTGAAGGGCTGTTCAGTATTCCAAGGTCAAAAATTTAACACTGCTAAATATTACAGTCCTCTGTTTACTCCAAAGAGTAACTGATGAGAAGGGGATAATAAGTGAAAACATTAATAACTTATCTCCCACCAAAACTGCCAGGGGGTAAGCATATGAACACCCACCAATTCTATGAAGGTCTGAGGGATTCTGGGGGTCAATTTGATTCAGATGTGCCAACCAGTTTTAGGAGAAGGAGAGAATATGAAGAGGGGCAGAAATGATTAAGGAAAGTATACGCTGCACAGCAACTATTACTGATTGTTTACAGAGTAATCAGCAACAACCAGTGACATTACACACCAATTGAAGTGCAACTGCAACACAGAACACCCTCAGCTTGCATTAATAATGCCTCTAGTATTATATTAGCAAAAGGTAATGCAATTAGCAGTTCCAGCTCCCGGAAAATACAAGACAGAGATATAAGACAGGCTGCACTGACCTGCACACAACAACTCATCCCAGAGACCTGGGCACAGCACTGGCATTCTTTTGCCTTCATCTTTTCTACTTTACAGCTTTTGTTTCAGCTTTTAATATTACAGCAACAACTTTTGAGAAAGATGCTCATGGCCTCTGCACATGTGACAGCGCTGGAGTTACTCATAAGCACGACTCACATTTTGAGGGCTGAGCACGTGTGCGTGCACATGCACATGGTTTCCAAGGCTGGATGGATGTTCTAACAGGTGCTGCACGTGGGCTCAACATCCCACTGCAAGGATTTCAACCCAGTAATTGTGAAACCCTCCAAAGGATATAGCATGCCCCAAGCTTTCCAGCTTGCGTGCAAAATGCTGGAAACGAGCAAGGGGAAAAAAAACCAACCACCACCAAACTGCAGGAAAACTCACATCAACGTCACTGGCTCCAGGGAATGCCACTTGTAAGTAATGAAACCGTGCTGCGCGGATGGCGTTGAACCAGTCCACTATTTCCTAATAATGAAAGAAAAGCACAGCGAGTAACATACTCTGCGCACCAAATAACACGATCCTGCTGCGTTTCATCTCTCCCATCGCTTTGTCCCGAGTGACAGAGTGCAGTTTGGCAGCAGTCCTAAAAAAAGTACAATACAGACACAAAAGGGAGCAGCGAACAGGTGAAGGATGGGGAACATCCAGCTGCTGCTCCAGGCTGCAGAACAGGACATGAACAGGTGAAGGATGGGGAACATCCAGCTGCTGCTCCAGGCTGCAGAACAGGACATGAACAGGTGAAGGATGGGGAACATCCAGCTGCTGCTCCAGGCTGCAGAACAGGACATGAACAGGTGAAGGATGGGGAACATCCAGCTGCTGCTCCAGGCTGCAGAACAGGACATGCACGGAGCTCTGCAGTGAGCACCACGGGGCCTTCTGCAGAGGGAAGGATTTGAGCACATCTCTGAACTGTTAAAAGCAGCAACAAATCAGCATTGGAGGTATGAAGCTTGACCCAATAAACACTACTCAGCTCACGCTGTCAGTGCAAAGGCAGCCTGACGCCTCTGCAGCCTGCCACCAACCGGTCAGCAGGCGCAAGCACAGAAACGCCTGAATCCATTTTTTGCAACATACTTCCATCTTTTGCTAAGAGCAGCTACATCTCTCTTAATCTTTGTACTCCAGTCTATCAGGCATATCTGTGATTCCTCTAGGGACAAACAGCAATAATGAAGTCCCATCTCACTTCCCAATCCTTCTTCCTTCCCTTGGCAACAATCTCTCAATCTCTTGCTTTCTGTTGTTGGTTCGTTGTTTTTGTTTTTCCCCTACAAAACAGCTGTTTTATAACTTCTTTGTTTAAAAACTCAATGATTCCTTTGTTTCTGGTGAGACCCTCAGAGCTTGTGCCACACTGGATGCCTTTTGGAAGGTTCCACTGAGAAATGCCACATTAATTTGAAGTGATCTGCACAGGGAGCTGTCAGACACTGCCTTGCAGTCTAAAGGTATGGGCAGAAGAAAGGCACATTGGAAGGAAGAGGTACCAACTGCCTGCACCGGGATGCTGAGCTGCAGGGATTGGGGATGCTGAACCTCTGGCTGCCACACCACACATCAGGGACAGGTTCCAGCTTCATCCTCAAATAAACAGTCAACCCTTTCAGCTGAGGCTGCTGTAGCATAAGAAAGACCATCTCAAACTACAAGTCAGCCTTCAGTAATATTTAAACTTTTTTTATGCTTTAAAAATTATTTGGGGTGGGCAAGGTGAATTGGGTAATTGTGTAATTTTGGAATTGGGGGTATCAAAAATGGTCTGACATGACAAATAGCCACTTCCTGAAAATTCAAAAGCTTTGCTTTGTTCATCTACTTCAAGTGGAAGGAAGAAAACATAACAGGACATACAGAAACAATGTTTTTGAAAACACTGACCTACTTGTCTAAGGTTTTACTTACTTATCACTTGCTTTCCTACCCTAAGCAGACCCCAGAGAGCTGCACAAAGAGAGTCAGCAAGAGTCAGGCTCCTGAAGTAAATGATGCTCAAACCAGGCTGGAGGTAATGAGCAATATTAAGGTGTTGATATTTCATACAGTAACCAACTGGATGGATATGGATATATTTTTATAACTATGAAAACTATATATATACTTTTTATATATATATATACACTTATATATATGTGCTGGTCTCCTCCTTGATTGTGATGTGAGATAGGGTTTCATCCTGCAGAAAAGCAGAAGCTGAAACCCTCACTGGCTTCCAGTAGATGACAGTTTCTCAGAATATTGATCATCCACTGCTGGAGGAAGCGACACCACCTTTCCTTAACACAAACCTATACCTGGGTATGCAAAGCCAGAAGGCTCAGTTGCTAAACTTCTGCCTGTACACTTACAAACAATGCACAGATAGAGTGAGATTACATCTGATGCATTAAACTGATGTTAAACTGCTCAGTGCTTTCAGATGGGAAGGTGCTCTTCATCAGCTCATTAGTGGAGATTCCTTTCTCTGAGTTATGTCTCACAGCAAGCAGAGAAAATGAACTCCTGCCCTGCACTTTTGCAGGCTCTCCTTCTGCTCTGCTTGAAGTACAACCACAGACACCCCCTCCACATGCCACATTAGTGTCTCTCCAGTCTCTATCCTGTACCAGAGCCACCCACATTGCTGCAGTGGTCTCAGACTGACAACCCCAGATAAAAATGCAACTACTTCTCACTGTACCTCCAGCTCATGCAACCCTGGAGCTCAAGCAATGAGCCTGTCTGCTGCTGCTCCTCAGTCCTTCATGCCCCCTCCTCCCATCCTGAAAGCTCGTGGTGAGGCTCAGGAGAGGAAAAGCACTGGGAAAAAGCATTTTGTTAATTCACGCAGAGAACATCCAAAGATCTTGGTCTGCACCCTAAAGGGCGGCCTTTCCTGAGACAGCCCATCTTTGAGCATCCCATCCGTGATGGTGACCCCAGGCCTGGCAGCAGCTCACTGCAGCTAGCTGAGCTGCCCCAGTCATTACTCCTCGAGGTCCTGTAGAGGGAGCTTCAGCCCTGGATAGGAGCTCAGAGCTCAGAAACCCACTTCTGCAGCTTTCCTGCCTCCCACATCCAGATGCAGATCTGGGTGCTGGCAAAGGGTGGCTTCAGCCTTGTGCCCACAGGAGAGACAGCCCCAGCAAAAAGCACCAGTTCAGCTGCCTCCAGGACAAGGGCGGTCTGCACAGAGGAGTCATCCCACACAGAGGATCTCTCTCCAGCACCAGTGGGTGCCTCAGCTTCACCCTGCCTGGCTCTATACATCTGGTGGTGGGTAAGCGCTAACAAGGGACCACAACAACATCCTTTAAAATGGTCAGAACCCAAGACACATCTTCCTGCTGAAACAGCTCTCCAGGACCTGCAAACAGATGGAGCAAGACCCTGCGGTGCTGCAGGGTGTGAGAGGCCAGCCAGGTTGACCATCTATTATGTATGTCTATTATATGCATGTACACACACATATTACATGTACATTTATCTACATGGACAAAACCATGCCATGCCACTAATTAACACATCCTGATGCACTAATTGCTTCCTGCCAGGAGCACCTGCACTACACAGGAGCCACATTCAGCCTGTGTGCACGACAGGCATCATCTGGCTCCACTGTAACCAGAGCCTCAGCAGCAACACAGGTGAGATCAGCTTTGCTCATCCACAAGTGAAGAGTGTTTTGGTGGCATTACTGACCTATACAGTCTGGAGAGCAGCAACTGCTTTGAGCACATACTGCTTATCCCCAGCAGGGCTGCCTGGCTCACCGTGCCTGGGTGAACAGCTGGGAACAGGCTGCGCACTGAGACAATCCCGCAAATCCCTGCCCTGCAGTCCATGAGGGACTGTCCCCAGAAAGCCTCTCTGACAGGCAGGGTGCTGAAGGGGAAGTAATAAAAAGGCTGAAGGCACCATGACAGCCAGAGGAAAGCAGCAGGTGTGATGTGAGCATGACAGCTTTAGGCGCTGATTTTGTGGACACTCCAGGGCTGATGGTATTTTATGAGACCTCCCAAATATTTGGTGGAGGGAAGAAAGAGATGAAAATTAAGGCTGTGAGATGGCATCCACTGCAAATTCCTCCAGGAGGGCTGGGACCTCAACATCAACCCCCAGGACCACAACCCACAACTCCTTGTTCCCTCTCTGCTCTCACCTTGCCATCTTCATGATAGACAAAGATGTTCCGTGTGCTATTGTCCTTCAAGTAAGTGATCTGCAGTCCATGTGGGTTCCCGATTTTTGCAGGCTGGAAAGTTGCATTTAGATGTTCAATCTTCATAATTGCTTTGGGTTCCTTCGCCTGGAAAACACAGCCGAGTGAGCAAACACCTGAGAATTGGCTTTCAAACCAGAAAAAAACCACTTGGTCAGAAAAATCCTGGTTGAGGCCATTAGCTAAAAAAAATAAATCACTCCCAGCCCACAGAACTGCCCATTGATGAGATATCAAAGGCTCTGCTCGGGCGTCAGCGAGTGCTTTCTTCCAGCTTGGAAAAATGCTCTGTTCCTCTGCAAAATCCAGCAGAGTTCAAGGGGAGGAAGGTTTCAGCCCAGCAGCAAGATGGACAGGCCAGTTCTCATGACTGGGTGTCGTGCTATGAAGACAAGCATCTTCACCATGCCTCCGTTCAACTGTCTCCTGACTCCTAATCTCTCCAGACCCTTTGCCTAACAAGTGACCAGCATTTACTCTGGGATGAGCACTACCAAAGAAGAAAGAAAACCATTCAGCCAGACCGAAATAAAACGCAGACTGCTAATCAACAGGCCAGGCTGCTTTCTGCATCTCAAGCACCCACACCCAGTTCATCCTTCCCAAGAAGATGGAGGATTATCCCCATTGCCAACTTCAGAACTGGGTGCTAGGTTGGCAGGAGGCATCATGCTCACACCTCCCTAGTCCTATCCTCTCACATGAGGAATTGGCTTCTGACTCTGGTCGTCCTTTTGCCCTCCAAACTGTGAACTTCCTTTTCAAAGGGACAAATATATACCTTATAGCCAACCTCTTGGGTGGGTTAGCCTAACGGTGAGCCTAGACCAGGCCCTCCCAGACACCAAAACCACCTGCACCGTCTGTGGCTGTTCACTTGAACTTCGTAGTGCACTTGGTCTTCCTACAAAACATCTCTAGTTTACCACCCTTTCCGGTCTGCACTGAGAAGTGAACCAGCAAGCAAGAATAAAACATCCCCAAAAATAAAGATTAGGCTCTTTGTAACACCAGATTTAGGGCACAGCCAGGGGACAAGAGAAGATAGCGCAGTAGTGCCATGGTCCCCAGCACCATGCAGAAGTCCCTGAGCTGGCAGAGATGCTAGTGCTGTTTTGGAAACTTGGGGACTTGCCGTGGACAAACAACCATTGTGGGTGACCCTGGGGAAGTGTGCAAAGAGGATGGGTCCAGACATTGCCATTTCCACCATGGTCAACAACAAAGCAAAGCAGCTTTAAACTACTGGAGCCATCAATAGCCACTAAATGGGACTTTCACTTCTCTCTCGGTAATGACTGGCTGTCTCCTGTACTCGAGATGCCATTGCACCATACCACACCAAGCTGAAGGAGAAGAAGGTGCTATTGAAACTGGCTGCCAAGTGTGGAGAAGAGTGGATGGATGTTCCTCCTCGGCACAGAGTGGCTCATCATGACACTATGGCTGCATCAACTACTTGAGAAAACTGGCTGGCGGCTCAGTCTGGTCTGCTCCCAGCTGTGATGTTCATAGGAGATCCAGAGTTCAGGGAAAACACCTTGCCTTCCTCCATTATGTGGTGCAGAATAGTAGAGTGTCTATCCATTCATCACAAATGCAATTTTCATGGTAACGCTTCATTTCTCACTTACAACAAATGAAATGTGCTCTGGGGAAGAAGACAAATGCTTCCATGCTGCTTGACGCTGGAAGAGAAAACCAGGCAGCTTTTCCTCCGGACTGCTTGGCACGCCATACAAAGGAGGTTTCAGACCTCAGCTACCATTGGTGATACTTTCATCACAAGCTAACCATAAATACAAAACCCATGTCAGCTGGAGGATGCAGAGACAG
This sequence comes from Ara ararauna, assembly GCA_028858755.1. Classification (NCBI taxonomy): domain Eukaryota; kingdom Metazoa; phylum Chordata; class Aves; order Psittaciformes; family Psittacidae; genus Ara; species Ara ararauna. Next base: position 6,898,641 of record CM054380.1, on the reverse strand, counting down.
AGCTTAGGATACTCCTTTGCTGCTGGCTTCAGAAAAGCCTTATCAACTTTAAATTGCAACAGAGCAGGAACACGTAAAATTGCCGGTTTGGGTGTCTCACCATGACCGTGGTAGGCCAAGAGTAAACCCTACTAAAGTGAGCAGTGAGCTGCGCCCTCGTCCTGGAGCAAATGGGGACTCAGTTCTTATGAGAACTGTATAAATAAAATGGTGGCCTAAGAATTACTTGTTCAAAGATGCTCTTACAGTTGTGATCCCCTGTCTGCACATAGCAACCCCAGGTACTCACGTCATTTTTGTTGAAGTACTTCAGTGCGCCTTCCCTCTCTGATAACACGAATTTTCGGCTTAAGAATTGCCCATTGTCACGTCCTCTCTTCCACAGAAATCCTTCTCGGTAGCCTGCAGCAGAAAGCAACTGCTGTGAACCAGGGATAAAGCACTGTGTTTAAAAAGATAGGGTGAAGAAAAGAAGAGCTTCAACTTCAAAACCAAGCAGACCAAATGTGTGGCTGGATTGCTCAAGACAAAGGAGGCCTTTTCCTTCAGATTTTCCCTTCTCACTCCACTCTTGCTCTTTTCCAACAGCCTGTGCTTCAGGTGTCCCCGCTCTGACACTGCGATGTGGCAGGCAAAGGATTTTTGCTTTGCATCCCGTGCTGCAATAGAGGCAAAGACTTGAGGAGCAAAGCTGTGTCCCTGCACAGCTCCCAAACAACAGCCCCTGCCACAGCTCCTGGCACCAGGGGTGCTGCTCAACCTATGTAAGTAGCAGCTTTGGAGCAAGGTAAAGGCAGGTGAGATCTCCCCTTCTTTGCTGATGCTGCTGAAAAATGGACACCAGAGTGTGTGCATGCAGGGAAAGTGGTTCAGGGCAGACGGCTGTATCAGCATAAGCCACAAATAAATTTTTCACATGGAAAAAGGGGAAATGCTTGCAGTTCTTTCCACTGACTTCAGGGCACTTTGGTTCAGAAAGCCACTGAGCACTCTTTCCCTTCCAGCCTGGTTGGCCATCCCATGCCTCTTCGCTGTCCCTGGATATCAGCCCCATGATATCCGTATTTGCTGCTGAGGAAGAGCACTGTTCAAAATACACATGCTGTATTTAAAACCCAAACCAGCCAGGGACAGAGGAAAAAAGAACGTAAAAACCTTAACTGCTCAAATCAGAAAAGCAATTACAGCTGATCCCTGCCAGCACCTCCTGCAGCAGCCACGGTGCCCAACTTACCTCACAAGTTTAATTGATGCCTAAATGCTTCAAAGCCAAGAAAAGCCAAGAGCTGTCCAGTACAAGTTTTGTGAATACTACCAGAGCAGTTTGATGGTCATCCTCCATTTATTTAAGATACAATTATACAAAAGTCGCACTGAAAAAATGTGTTCCCTTTCTCTCTTAGTTTCATCCCTTTTTGATTTTTTGTTATTGGCTCTCACGAGCCAGGATTTTAAAATTAAAACTTACATGCGTTATAACAACTCTCAAATAAGCAGCTAAACTCTTTTTTTTAATATGCATATATGGCATATTCAAAGCTTTCCTTCACCTGCCTGCTACAAACCAGTGGCATGCAGAAAGTCCTCATTCAACCTGCTTTTAACTTGTCCATCCTGATATAGGATTGATTTGACAGATGAAAAGATGCAGAATCCCTCAACCACCTCTTCAGCACTGACAATACAGATGTAAGTGGTATAAAATATTTCCATGACACAAAAACCTAAAGCAAGAAAAAAATGCACATGCACACGCACTTCCATCTAGACTTACGAAGTCCTACACCAAATACTTCCTCGAGGTCCTCAAAGACACTTTACTGAACATCAAGCAAAGCCACTGGTGTCTGCTGTAAGTGCAATGGCAAAGCCAGTGCTGCTGCTGAATGCTCACCACAGAGCATCATGAGCCCGCCCAGCACAGCCAATGGCTGGCACACAGGACCGCTGATAACTTGATGCAGATGGAAGCCATGGAAACATTTAAAGCTGTCAGCAGTTTTTCCTTTGTTTCCTTATTCTGTATGGGGCATATATTGCAGCAGGGCTTGATTTAAAACATGGGGCCTCACCCGGGTGCTGCATGCCACCCAGGAACTGGCATGGTGTTTTCATTTCAGAGCCTGAGGGATCCCCCTTCCTGTGTTATTTACAGCTCACTTGCATGAGTGAGCCAGCACAAGCAGAGCGTGCGCCTCTCCCCTCCATGAGATCCAGCAGACTCTATGGCCAGACAGACCCAGCAGTAGCTGAACCCATGTCACTGCCCGGAGATGCTGATAGGACAGTCCAAACCCTAGTTATCCCATGGCCACACCCAGATGGTGATGTCATGCCACTGTCTGCACAATCCTTCCACCTCCAAGCCCTCCCATCCCTCCAGTGCGAAACAAGTGCTCCATCCCACACGGAGAATTGTCACCCACGTACACCAGCAGCTGTACTCAGATACGTCAGCCCAGTAACACCAATACTGGATACAACAGGTGAATGACAAGTCTGAAGCTCTTTCTTCCCTCCACCACCCACCCACCCACCTCACGAGAGACTTCCCCAAAGCCATGAGCAGAACAAGCTAATTCAGTCCACCAATTCAATACTATCCCAACTGTGGGCTTGCTATGTACTTTTTCTAGTGAAAACACGACTAACCCGTTGGAGGGCACTTGCAGTATCAGAAAGAGAAGAAACCACAAGGAGCAGGATTATCCAAAGTCTGAGAAGGGAAGCAGACAAAAAAGCCACTAAACCCCAGCCAGGGGCAGACTCGTCTGAAAACAGCATGGGAAAGGCCTGGGCTGATGCTTTCATATCACCACTGTGGCAGGAATTCAATTGCCGGGGAACTAAAGCTCTGACTGATTCAGAGTCAGACGCTGCTACCTGCCAGGCACTATCAGCAAACCCTCCATGTACCCTGTAGCAGGCTGTACGCGATGGAGCTGAATAGGTATAACGTGTCTCTGACAGGAGACAGACAGGCACTAGGTGATGCCTGGCTGATATGTTTGTAAAATGCAAGGTTTGCTTAACGTGAAGCAGAGATGCTGCTGGAGCTCTGAGGGCTAGCGATTGCCCGCTGCTCTCCTGAATATGAAAATGTTAAGCAGCTTGCACTCAAAGTGTGAGGTTTAGAAACCGCAGGACAGGACAGTTTCTGTTCCTGAACGGTGATGATTTTTAATGCCAAACCAGTTGGAGTAATGAGAGAATACTTCAACAGCCTTTTCTATTTACTTCACTAAATGTCAGAGACAATTTCATAGCCTCTCCACTGCCTCTTCTGTGCCTGACATTTGGTGAACACTAACATTTCATAGGGGGCTGGAGAGAGCTGGGTTTAGAAGAGAGAACATCAGTGTCAAACAAGAGAGAGGAGAGAGAATGCGAAGAGGACAGTGCCATCTCCAAATGCAAATGCAAATGCAGAAGGAAAGCCCATCTTTCACTTCAGAAATCCTCACTTGGGTTTGCTCAGCAGAGCACACTGGGCACACAGTGCTCAGCAGCACCATCTCAGAGGAAGTCAGCTTCACAAGTCTTGGCTGTGAGTCTCATCCGTTCATTCAAGCGTTGCATTACCAACATCCGAATGGCGAAGGATGCTGCAGACACTCTTTATGAAACTTGTTCTCTGCCACGACACATTTCTTGGCACTTTTCTTAGCACATTTCTTAGCACTTGAGGGACAAAAAAATAAAATTACCCTGCATTTCCCCAAACAGGATCTCAAATAATTGCAAATCCGTAAAGTCTACCTAATGCTTACCCCTGGCAGACGGGCGTCGCAATGGTCATATATGAAGAGAGGGAAGCCCAGAGAGGTTTGGTGAGCTGCACAGGACAAGACTGTGAGCCAGTGTTGAAGTCAGGCTGGAAAAACAGCTTTCCCTGCCCTTTTATACTGGGACATGTCATCGTTTTGATCTTCTCTTTCCAACCTTTTGTGGCAAAACATAGTACCCAAAAATTCCACTCCAAGGAAGAATAGAAAAAAACCAAACCCAACACCACAACACTGTTATCTCTTTCCATAGTTCACATGCTGGCTCTTACCAGACAGATCGCTCTGCAAAAATGCTCCTGTCTGCTCTAACAAAGCCAGCTGCTAATTGCATTGTACTTCAGCACAGATTTTCATGAATTCTGTGCTTGCTTCTTTTCCTTTGTTTTTTTAATCTCTCTTCCTCCAGGGCTGCATCCTCAGAAGCTGCTCCTCTGCTCTGTCCAAACCTGCTGCCTGCAGCCCTGTCAACACTGATCAATGCAAACCACCATGAACTGGACTTGAACCCAACATGAACCCATCCGGGTTCTCCAGGCAAACAGTATGTCAGCAAGATGTGTCCTCAATGTCCTGATCTAAAGGATTGTGAAAACAGTTAGAGAAGGCATTGAGAAACAAAACTGCAGGAGTCTGAACAGGGAACAGATTCCACACCGGAAGACATCAGAGTCAGAGAACTAAATCATCTCTTCCTTGTCTCCGTGGGCTGTACAACCTTAGGAACAGCTTTGTATTTAGAAGTATCTGGCTGAATTCAGATCTTAATGAGAGCTGTTTTGCTCATGCTGAAGCTAAGCGGCTACTAGTCCTATTATACTTGCTGACTGCTGGTGTTGGATCATGCAGCATTGGATTGCCAAAATGTTCTCTTCCTCTCCCAGGGCACAGAATGAAGGATGTGGCTGCCTGTCATTATCCCACTTGATAACCACTACCCAATTGTGACTGTGGAAAAAACTACCTGGTGAAGACTGGCTGGAAAGCACCTATGGTCACCCTTCAGAAATACCACTCTTGTGTTGCTAACACTGCTGCTGTTTGGTTGTCAGGTTTTCTGTACCACTTCAACCACCCACCAAGAATAAAAACCCAACCAATTGCTTTTGCAGACAGTTCTGGCACAAACCTATGACAATTGCAAAAGAAACCACCAAGCAGTTGTGACAAAGTTAGCCAACAAATGGCACGTAATATAACCTGAAATCACATAACCCAAATGGGTATTTTTGACGCATTACATAGTTTCGAAGGTAAAATGAGGAACTGTCACTTCCACACTCAACTTCATCACCACTGCTAAAACTCTGCGGGACAAAGAAAACAGGCTTACCACATTGGTTGACTAAAAAAAAAGATACTGCATGGCCTTGTGTCAGCTCCATTGATGGTGGCTGGAGCTCCTCCAAGCCAGGCATCAAAAACTGGCAAGACCCATTGGGCGCTTTAGCCTAGCCCAGCTTTCTGGCTATGTGAGAGGCTGCAGAGGAATCAAGGGAAAGGAATTTCTAGGAAGACAATCTAACAGAGACACCGTATTTCCATCCGACTTCCGCAAGCAATTTGTTCAAGTTCCCCATTTTTTAAGAGGAGGGATATCGCTACTTCCCCACCTCAGAAAGCCTTTACGGTACTTAATTAATGATGGGGTTTTTGGTGTCTGAGAATGTGTCTTATAGGAAGTACCCAAAATGAATCTTTCAGTTTCAACCTCTGTTCTCAAAGAATAAAACCCTCCTGCAAGGAGGGCAATCAGACCAACTGGCTTGGGAAAAGAAATAAAGACATGCATGGACTTTGCTTTCTGTGATCCTTAATAAAGTATTACAAACATGGAATTAAACCACACCTGCTCTTCAGTTGCTTTGGTGATCTATTTTGCAATTTCACCTGGGAAGAGGCATCAGAATTGCTCATTTCCATGACATTTCTAGGGCTGTAGTAATATCAGGTCTGGTCCAAGGCTTTTACGAGAAAACATGCTAGCATATCCAAAACCAAGTAGAGCAACAGAGCCAATACCATCCCCGAACCCAAATGCATCACTGTGTTGTTTCTTGCCTTCTTGTCTCACTGCAAGACAAAGCATTGGGAGGCTCACATAGGAGGAAAAGAAATTACTCGTGTGTAATCCGAGAGCAATCACATTTTCCTAGAGTTCGTGCAGGACACCACCTACAGAAGTAGATTTTCTTACCTCTAAGTAGTTTAAGTGTTTTGACCCCAGTTCAGAGTTTTGGAGATTTAAATACAACATCACTTTACTACTAAAATTGCAGGGTATATATTGCCACTTCTCTGCATGTCAGAAGCCAAGTAGTCTGCTACATTAATATTGTAAGATGTTAATTAAACGGGAACAGTATATAGGTACTTACTGGAGAGGATGTGCCTGCTTTTCCTCAGAGGTTAAGAAATTGCATGATTATTTGGAGCAGTTGAGTGGTGACTCCCTGACATCCCGCGTTCCCACTGACACCAATGTCACAACCTCCTTTTAAACCAAAGAGTCAGAAGGATATTCCTTCTGAAATGAACCACACTACCCATAGTCAGAGGGCTGGATGGAGAAGGTAGCATGTTCTAAGGTTTCCATACGGACTGGACTTTGAATATTGCTGTAAAAAGTGCTGCACCCCTCTTCTTTGTCTGTGTCAGTGTAAATCATTTGGTTTGATTGCTGCAAGTCATAATATTTCTTTCTGTAGCATTCAGCCACAAAGGAAGACACTTCAGAAACTTCAATTTGAATTTTTTAAGCATTTGCATGCCAATAAAAAAGGAATACTAAGTTTTCTCACCGAGAGAAAACACAGTCGAGAAACAAACTTATCCTCCCCCTATATATAAGTAGTCCCCCTGTAAGAGGTGTGAAGATCGTTCTAACATTGAGCTTGCACTCAAGGCTGCGATCACTCCCCTGCTCTGCAGCACAGCATCAGCAGCTTGCTTCCCCCCTTCCTGTCTGCAGCTGTGCGGAGGAGCTTATAACCTCCCTGCAAATAATTCTGCAGTCATCTCCGGATAAATACACTTCCTGCTGGTTACATGTTCAGCAGTGCAGATACCGGCATATTGGAGATGACAGCATCCACACGTGCAGGAGGCAGAGGGGACCTTGGAGGCTTGCTGATGAGACAAGCATTCCTTTCCCTAGGTGTTCTTCTGCACCTCTCCAGGTGAGGAGCCACCAAGAGCTGCTGCTGCTGCTCAAGCACAGTACTTTGGAAATTAAAGCTTCAGCAAGGAGAGAATGAGAATGCATGCAGTGATCCTGCAAACCAGTCTCTTTGCTCCTAGAAGGATACCTGGCAGGTAAGCTCTTGGTCCACCTTACGTAAGGATGGGTGCCTGGCATGTCTCACTTCACACTGTCTTGCAGGCCGGAGAAGAGAGTCATCTCCCTTCATCCCCCTTAAGAAAACTCTTTATGCCCTCTAAGATAACACATCTCACACAGCCAAAGACCTCCCATGTGCCCCACCCTGACACCAACACCCACTCCAACCATCTTCTCATGCATGCACATTTCAGAGGTAAGAATTTCCCTGCTCTTAATCAGTCCTCCCTTAATGAGCACTTAGCATCCAAATTACCTTCCCTAAATGCCATTTTGCAGAGAAGGGTTTCCTGTTGCCATCCAGTCTGCCTCTGCTGCCTTCCAGGAGCTCATAAAACAATTATTGTCCTGCTGCATTGTAGAGCCTCAGCTATGGATGCAAGCAACTGATTAGATTGATTGCTTCCACAATACCCAATTAACCCACTCACTCTGCAAATGACTGACTTAATCAGAGGCAATTAGCACTTGAATGGCTACATCAGACAGAAAGCCAGGATTTAGTAGATGATTGAGACAACACCTTACAGACACCTCCTTGGCCTTCTAAGGGAAAACATCATTAATGCTCAGCTCAGAGTTGGGAGTAGCTGAAATGTTAGGTCGGTGGTTTTAGGTGGCAGAGAAAAAACAAGGCAGCAGGAACACATATATTTCCCTTTACTGATACAAGGAACAATGCCACATGCTGCTCCTAAGAGGAACTTGAGAAGCATCGATGTTCCCCTTTCCCCCCTCTTCCTGTTCATGCAAGACCGGGACCACCAACCAGCTGAACAGACCTCAAGGACTGACTGTCGTGAGATGGTAACTTTTGTCTCTGACAACTCTAGATAGTTAACCCCTGAGTGCTGTACGTACAAGGCTGTTTCCAATTACCAATACTCCAAACAAAGTCAGCTGTGGTTTACAAAACCATCTTCTATACTGATACCTTGCAAGGCATCTTCCCCCACAACGTAAAAAAGCCTCCCCAAAAGACTGGATTTGGAGGCAGTACCATGGCTCTACAGAAATATGGATGTCCAGGCCCTCAGTGACTATTTGTCCTCTAGACAAACCACCCCAAACTGGCACAGCCAAGATAAAGACTCACCATGGGAAGGTCAAGGAGACCAATGCCCCCTAAACCAAGGGCAGAGATGATTTCAGATCATGTGTAGGACATCCAAGCCAAGCATGGAAAACAAACTCTCCAGATCACTGCAAAAACACATTGTCATCTTGCTTCATCTTGAGCAACAAAGCCTTTGAAATGGAAAAACTCATTTGTTCAGCTACCCAGCTGCTGGGATCAATACATGAAATGGAGCCAAATACATCACTTCTATGGACAAAACATGGGGCTGAGCTTAACAACACATCAGGTTGACAAAAAGAAGACAAGGTCTGTCCCCATACCCGGGCATGTGGTATTTAAATGCAAGGCCAGTCCCTGGGTTCCCAGTCCCTTTTAATGTCACCATGAATACACTTGGATTGCTGGCTCACAGCTGAAAATCCAAACTGCTTCTAAGCAAAGCCCCAATAATAAAGCTGAAATCCATTAAGCCCATGATATTTGCCACTATTTAAATCTGATTAAAATTGCACATGACACCATTAAGCCTAAGAGTCAGAAAACATTCTTGTCATGTCTGATGTTTCCCCATGTAATCCAAACCCCCCTTCTTTCACCAGGTTGTCAGCTAAAAGGCTCCATAATAAAAGATCATGTACCTAATCCGGTTTCCTAAGCTGTTTTTAACTGGCTCCTTTAATTACATGTTATGATTCTTTACAGAGTAGCTCTAAGGCGACAAAGACATTAACACTGATTCATATTCTCCCAGAAGGTATCTTGGATGGGATCACGTTTGCCCCTTGGGATGACTGGGTGCAGCAGAAATGAGACACACGTGGTGTCTCCACAGAGCATGGGGAAGCCATCAGTGGGATGAAAGGTGGAAAACTGAGGCAGCAGGAGGTGACAACCTCTGGGCAAGCAACAGGGAAGTATGGTGGCGCTAAGGATACTCAGCAGAGAAAAGACTCCTTTTAGTAGAATGATTCTTGAGCTCATAGGGAGCACTCACTTCCCCTGTAAATGCTGTGTGTGAACCAACACCAGGAGAAAATGCCAAAATACAGAATTCCGAAATATAGAATTCCAAAATATAGAATTCCGAAATACAGAATTCCAAAATATAGAATTCCAAAATATAGAATTCCAAAATATAGAATTCCAAAATATAGAATTCCAAAATATAGAATTCCAAGCCTTCACCTGACCACTGTGGGAATATCAAGTTTGGCATCCGCTACAGAGAACACAGCCACATCCTCCCTTTTATCAGTTTATCTTATAACTGACCATTGATACAGAACAAGCTTCCATGGTAACTTAATAATTGAGCAAGTTTTTATGTATTAAAGGTAAGGCAATAGTTAGCTGCTGCAGTATCTGCTGGGACATGTTAAAGCCCCTTGCTACAGAAGATGCCTTTACTGGAAGTCTGGCACTTACGTTACTGAGAATTTAATATGGAATCTAATTGCACTTGGAAATCAAATGCTTCCTCTTTGAGTGGCATTCCCACATGCCCAAGTGGGAGCTGCTGGCTGCTCAGAGACAAAAATCCAGTTATAGGTAAAGAACCTTCAGAGACCTTTTTCAGCCAGTTTTTTATCACAAAAAGGCAGATGAAAGCTGGGAGGTTCCCAGTTCAATGCTCATCCCATCTACTCGCACGGAACGCACTCAAAGCCTGATTTAGCTGGAAAGCTGGGTGAGAAAACATTTAAGGACAGGCATGCAGTACTAAGTCATAATATCTGTACAGCAGTACACTTCAGAAGCTGAATTTTGAGAGCTAAACCATTCCCAAGCTGGAAACCAGGATCCTCCTTGGGTAAGACACAAAGGCTCCAAAAAATCCTCGCTGCAGCTGTTGTGAGTTACTTCCACAAAAGCTGCACAGGAAGATGCACTGCACCTTTCTTGGCACCCGAAGGGACTGCTGCCACCATCCCACACCAGGCAGCTGCCCACACACTGCCTGGACCTCTGCAAGGTGAGGGAGAACACACCTACAGCTTCACATGCAAATACATTGACTTCTATACAGAAAGCAAAGAGGCAAAACACTGAAAGACTTGGAGATGAAGAGCTCAACATGCACCACAGATGGGCTACACCAACCTACATGCTGCTGAGTCTTTAGCTTGATCCATCTGAAGGTCTGGATTTCATACAGGCATCCTGCAGAACCTCACACCACAGCCATGGGATCAGGCTAAAATATCCTCCAAGTCCTGAACAGTTTTAGATGTGTCTCTCACCCACACCAATAAATACAATCTCAGCCTGGGCAGCTGCTCACATGGGTCAATCCAAGCAAGGATAAGCTTAATTTAATCCCCCAACAGAGCTTTACAGAAGTCAATAGGAAGTTCACCACCGACTTCAGAGGGCTTTAGCAACCTCTGTCCAGGACATCCCAGAATAAAGCAGCCCCCCACATAAGCAGAATTGCCATGCAACCATAAATCATGGAAACCCATTCTTGCATGCAGATAACATTCCTCTTTGTTTGCTTTGAAGAGAAATCCAAATGGCTTCAAGCACATCTGCTGTGGTGCTTACGGCTCCTGATTGTCTATTATGGAGTGCTCAACACATTTACAGTCAAAGCTACCGTTTTATGCAGGGAAAGGAGGAATTTTTAATTCAGGACTCGTTCCTCTCCGAGCTGCTGGTTTTACAGCTGTCCCAGAAATCAGCTCCTATAGGATGCTCCGGCAGCTGTGCTATCGAGGGAGGAACGTTCAGCAGCACAGCCACAGCCTCCGGGTAACACAAGGACATTTGCACACCTTGGTTTTCTAAAACTATCACCCCCCCCATCCCCTGGATGAGTGTGATCCCACCTTATGAGCTCCCATAATTATATAAATCAAGGCTAAATCCTGTCCCAATAAATCTTTGACCAAAACTCCCAGTGACTTCTCTATGCTAAAATTTCTTCTTCTAGCCTCTGCAATGGCAAGTTTGAAATTCACTCCCCACTGAGCAGCCTCCTCATCTTTTAGGTATTTTGGGGCTATACTGTTTGTTACTGACGTGCCACATAACCGCTTCCCCCAAGGGCTGCCCTGGTTATGAAAATGGATGTGTCTCATCAAGGTAGCTGCTGTGTCTGCAGCAATACTTTAAAAACCAGTCCTATTTAGGCAGCTGGGGATGCACTTCCCACTCTGATCTCACTGTAAGCATATAAGAGGTAGAGTGTGGACAACTCCTCTGCTGCGGACTTCTCTGCTGCATTGGAGATTTCAAGGTGAAAACTATAGTGGGGAAAATGCAGATGGAGATGGGTTCATGCTTCTCAGTCGAGGTTGCTCTAAGGCTCAACAACATTTCTGGCAAACTCCAGAAAAAGACATGGCCTAACTCTTAAAAAATGTTCATTATCTGGTAAGAGAAACCGCCTGGCCCTGTGCAGGGCTCCAACATAACATGGATCTTTCTTTAATAGAAATTTAATTAAACTAGGACGACTTGCCATGAAATCAGCCTTTTCCATGTACTTTGTTTTCATATTGCTTTCTAGTCACTCCCTTCTCATTAGCAGAAGAAAGATGCATCAGCCTTTTGGTCCTGTGTCACTAAACAGGGAACACGAACGTGCACAGTATAAAACCACCAAGAAACACCAGGAGATCCGGAACAGCAAGAACTACCTTCATAAGCCCTCACAAATAGAAAGGGATGGCTACCCTACTATTTCCCTAAATGTTTGTTATCAAAACCATGGAGAAATAGCCAGATACTTCTCTTTAGCTCTCTCCAATCAGTACAGATTCATTTATTGACTGTAAAAATTCAAGGTTACAGGAACAGGCAGCCTGAGCAGTATCAAAATAGAATCATAGAATCTTTTAGGTTGGAAAAGACCTTTAAGATCATTGAGTCCAACCATTAACCCAGCAATGCCAAGTCTACCACTAAACCACATTCCCTAAGTGCCACACAGAATCGTATGTAGTATTTTGAGTTGGTTGATCTCAAATTGAGAAAGCTCAAGGACAGGAGTGGCTCATGCTAATTATAATTGGGGTGTTTCACATACTCACTGATCCTATAGCCTATACTCATGGGGTGGGCTAACTCTCCCAGGGAGCACCAACAGCTCAGGGCATCTTCAGGGAGCATCCAGAGCATATCCCAAAATACAGGCAGTGCATTCAGCCACCAACAGAATCCAGGGGCAGAAGGGTCTCGGACCATCTCACTCATGAGAAACTGCACTAATTCAGCAAATACAACTGACCACAGATGGAACGCTTCTGATTTGAGTTGACAAATGTCAAAGTCTGTTAAGGATGATGCAAAATGAAACAACATTTTTTAGGTGTGCTTTTTTGAGGGGAAAAAACCTAACCAAACATTGTGCACAAAGCGCTTAGATGGAGGAAAAAAAAACAAGACCAAACCCCAACTGTTGAAAATTTCATAGTCCAGCCCTTACCCTTTTGGTAAATGCCTCTGCCACTCTGCTTCCTCTACAATGAGCATCACTGCCACTTCACTTTTCACACGATAGCTGCTGCTATTTGGCTAATTATAGAAGCTTGGATCAGAGCTACGCTGAAGGCAGCTTGACAGAACCAGCTGTTAAAATTACAGCTGGATCCTAAAGTAGCTGTGAGCATCCAGCTTTAGCTCATGGTGGTGCTATCCCCTCCCCAGAGCCAGCTGCCAACACCTTGCTTGGCAAACTGCTCCTTCTCCACTGCTCCACCTCAGACCCACAGGTCCTCCCCCTCTATTTTTGGCTGTCTAAATGCTTTTCTGTTTTAGAGGAGCTGAAGACATCAGTGTGTTTCTCCTTGCTAGATGTCCTCCTTCCTACAGTAGCTATCTGTAAGATCCTTCACCACCCCATCACTTTGTCACCATAATGTTCATGAATTTCCTGGAGAGAGCTAACAGCAGTAGCTGGCCTCTTGCCATAGCCCAGAGAGGTACAAAAAAAAACCCCCTAAAAATACATTAAAGTTACCTCTAAAAGGAAAGCTTTTGCATTTGGAGCCTTTTGTTTTGCCTTCTGGTGGTGACTTAGCACAGTGTCTCCTTAGCAAGGCTGGGAAATGGCGCAGCATCATCCTTTGATTTTAACAGAGATGCACTAATTCTGAATCTGCACTTCCAAACGCTGCTGGAAGGCACTGAAAGGCTGCTCCAGTTCCCGGTTGTATGATGACCATCCTGCTGAAACATCAGCGCATCCTGGCACCGGAAGGATGCCATGTGCTGGTCCCTGTCACAGACCTGCTGCCCTTACAGGAGAAAAAACAATAGTAAGACAAAGACATTGTGATCTCCCCTTGCATCCTTCTCCCTAGTTTCGTTTGTTAAATAGCAATTTGATTCACCTTGTCTTTACTGCAACAGCGTCTGTGGTTTGATGTTTAAATCATTTGTACTGCAAAATTGCTGTACTGAGCAAGGGCTGAATAGGAACATAGACTGCTCTCCAGGAGGACCTGTTTCTTCACTGCTTTGCCTGGACTCACCGCAGATGCTACAGCACATACCGTTAGTCTGGCTGAGGATTATATCTGCTGCTTTAGTGGATTTTTTCAAATAGACCACTTTTCTTCCAAGGCAATTAGGCTCAATATTTATTCACCCTGGAGACAAGCTGTTGTGTGAGTTTTTGCTCTGCTCTGGATGAGACTGCAGAGAGCAGGAGAGGTGACCTGCAGAGCATCACCCACCTGTCTGCGTCCTGCAGGAGCAGTGTCAGGGCATGCCAAGGAGGAAGAAGAAGAAGTAGTCGTTTGTTATAAAGCAATGACTACATTTCCCTTAAATCTCCAAGGAGAGGATGGAGAGTTTTTTTGGATCAAGTCCTGACAGGGAGTTGTGTAATGTTGAATGCAGGATTATACTGGAAAGACATGAAAAGGAGGCTGAACATCAGCAAATGCTGTTGTCTGCTTCAGCTGAACGTACTTTTCTGTAGAGTTTCCTCCTTCTTCCTTTTTTTTTTTTTTTCTTTTTTCCCTAGAGGCTTTCAGCTTAAACTATTCCTCCCCGTTACACAAAACTTTGGGGTAAAAAAAGAACCCCAGCCATTAGTGCTCCTTTTCTGTACCCAAAATTTACAGCCTGAGCGCAGACCCCAAACCTTGCACCCACCTGCTGGGACATCATGTCCTGCCCTGCTCTCGTGGCTGCAAACACTGAACCCAATGCATGGCAAAGACCGAGCTGTGGGGGCTTGGACCCACCAAGTGAGGCACACTGAGCAGCACTTAATCCAGGAGCATATGTGCTCTGAAGAAGCACCATCCCCATGCTAAGTAAGATGTCTAACAGGGATGCAGAGCGGCAGCACCTGGGGACCAGTGCCCAGCGAGCCTGGCTCCCAGCGTGACTCATGGCCTGGCGGCAGCTGATGCCACTACCCAGAGAACAGAAGCCCTCTCTGTGGCTTCAGCAGCATGAGAAGGAGGTTTCTGTGCCAGGCAAGGTTGCTCAATGGAGGGACACTCATGCTTTAACCCCCTCCTGACAACAGCACATCAACCTCCAGTATCCTTGATAACCAGGCTGGAGAACCACAGGGTTTGCTGTTTCCATCTGGACATTCATATACCCAGCCCTCTGCTAAATGCTCTGATTATATTCTCCCCAGACCAGGCCTGCTTTTTCAGTGCATCTGTCCCCCACCCGCAGGACTGCATGCAATCTGCACACAATGCTCTTAGACACACTTGAAATGCAAAAACCCTCTTATGCTTCTTAAACAGCAATAAGGTTTGCATCCCTTTCAGAGAGCCCCACTGCTACCTAGCCTGTCCTGCCACATCCCTGCCTACCATGCTCCCTACTGCTCCAACCAGTATGAGAGATGCGCTGGCAGAGCTTGTGCAGTACCAAGCTCATGGCAGGCTGCAAAACTCAGCCAAGAAACTGAATTCCCTGGTACAGTCTCCTTGCGTGCGGCAGGCTGTGGTGTCAGATCATCTTATACTCTGGGACACTGAGACAGAGCAGATGTGAGAGATGCAGCATCCCTGTGCCCTGGGCTCCTCTTTCAGACATAAACCCAGCTGCCTTCTGAGGTCAGTTCTCACCTCCAGCTCCACCAGGCTGCAAACACAAACTGCAAGGGAGTATCAGTGCCCAACAGAGGAATTGCTCGTGATTTCAGCTGGGGAAGAGTGAAAATGCAGCCAGACTTTGGGACCAAGCAGCCAAGATCTTGTGGACAAGGTCAGGATCAATTACAGGGAGATTTGTAACAACTTTTGCTGGATTCCAGTAAGAGCCAAACCTGGTGCTTTGGTTCAGCCAAATACTGGAAGCAGCTGCTGGGACTTTACTGGAAACTGTGATTTAATACGGGGCACCAGTGATGCAATCCTAGCTCACACACCAAGCACCAGCACATGCTGCAGGGAAATAATGTCATGACTTCCTACCACAAAACACCTCTCTTCCATGTCCAAATCTCTCCTTCACAAAAATCTACATAAATTTTCAACAAAATACTGAGCTACCCTGATTTTTGCTGCTTTTTAGCCCCACTACTGTTATTTTTTTTTAATTCCATCTCTAGGTCTGTGAGGGATCTGCTTACAGGGATGGGAGATGAGGGCTAAGACAGCGGTATCAAGAAGCACCTCAGAGTGAACGATGCTCCATAGATAGCGTGACAGCAACATCTTCCTAATGCACACTGCAGCCCTGCGTCAGGAGAACAAGCACTTCCCATCAATGAAGGACAGCAGCAGAAAATGCCAGCGCTCCTCTCAAAGCCCAGCTCTAATACTTGAGCCTTTGAAGCAACAGAAGATGATTTAATCCATTTTACAGCTAGCATCAGATAACAGTGACATCAAACAGCAGTGGAAGCAAAGCAGCAACTCCTCTTTTGAGGCTCATAAGTAGAAATAAATTAAATGATTTCTTCATATTCAAAATTCCTCTCTGCACACTAAAATCAAGGCCTGCGAAAGCTTTTGACAGCACTGTTTACCCACCAGCCATGTGCGCATTTGAGGTTAACTAGAGATTTCCACTCACAGAAACTCCTGAAAAATGGAGACCTTGGGATCAAGATTACAGATGCAGCCAATATTTTCAGAAGTTCAAGTCAAAAAACGTCAGAAGAGCCAGTTATAATTGGGATTCTTCTGAATTTCTACATATGGTGTAAATCAAGAGGCCCTGGCATGATGGGAAATGTGCCAGCAAAAAACAGAATGAGGGGAAAATAAACTCTTTACTTGTATGGTACTATTCACTTTACAGACACATGATGCAGGCTGGGCTTTAAAGGCGACTTAACATTTTTCAGCATTATTTTCAGCTCTAAAACTTTTACTCTGGTATTCAGAGTCTAATGAAACTTAACGTTTATAAAGTGACAATTCACATCTCGCTGCTCTCACCACAGATGCCTCCATGGCCATCACTAGGTTTTGGGAGAAGAATTTAATACAAACCATTGCAACTGTTCTGCAGAGATTTCTCCACTGTTTAAAACATCCAACAGGTAGCAGAGATTATAAACTGATTTTCCTTAACAAAATGCCTATGGTCCAGCTACGAACTGCTCCGAGATACTATTGCAAAGCCAGCTGCAGAAGTGCTCTGGTACCGAGCACTCCTCGGAGCTGCCCCCAAGTTTGTGCTGTAGCTCCTCAACCAAATGGCAGGCAGAGCGGCGGCGGCAGCAGCTCCACTCAGGCCCATGTGGGATTTTTATCACGAGGAGATGCCGTAAGCTCTTAAGGAACTGTGCGAAGAGAGAGAAGATGGAAGGGGAAAAAATAAAAGTGCTACAGTATTTCTATACTTTGTCAGATCATGTAAGAGAGGCAGCACAAAGCCCCACACTGTGATCAGGTACGCCTACCTTTGCACTGGCAGCCACACTGCTGGATGGGCACAGCATGGAAACTGATGGCAGATTATTTCAGAAACACACCAAACCAGCCAAACAACCCCTCTACACACCAGTGCACCCCATGTCTCACAAGGCACTGATGCCGAGTGGCAAACTGGGCAGGTGACCTTCTTCTGCACCACCACGTTCTCCTACTGCATACACTAGTGCCTGGTCTGAGCCTGGCAAGCTGTTGATGATAAGCCTAGAAATGGTTGCTTTTATCAAGTGGTTTCTCTCATTGCTCTCATGAGCTTAGTTTCCTAAGGAACTAAAGCTTATGTGAACATCATCCATCACCCCCTTTGGCTTCTCAGCATCTTGGACAATTTCAGCCAGGTGTAGCTCCCCGTACTTGCTAAACACTCTGCTCTTTCTTGCTTATACAGCAACAGGATAATTTACATGCTTAAAAAAATCAGCCTCATCCCTGCTTTTGCAGAACCACTCTTACAGTGGGCTGCTATCTCCTATTCTCTGAGGGACCGGCATCTGCCTGCTCTTACCTCACACTCAACTGCACTGCCATCCTGCTCTGCATCTGTACAGTGCTTAGCACAGCACCACCTTGACCACCCGCAGATCTTCACCTGGAAAAAGTCAGAAGAGCTTCCCTGGAGTTCGTGGAAATACAATCAGGAACATTAGCCAAGGATGTGGGCTGCATTTGGGAAAAAACAACGATGAAATAATCTTCATGCGTGAGAGAAGCTGAGATGGCAGCTGGCTACAGTCCTAACCACACACATTAGCTGGCTCAAATCTTCCTCAGTGCTAAAAGCAGCTCTTGATTTAGCTGATAACACTTTTGCAAGAATAGAGTTTTGATTCGACTATTTTACTCCACGTGGTTGTCTTGTCAGCAGTTAAAGGATGCTACAGGAAGCACCTATGGCACTTTTCCCCACTTGCAAGGAAATGGTTTCACACAACAGCTTTGTATTGTCCATGTCAAGTTGCTCACACAGTACTATTTCATCAAACATCACCAATGCTTGCACAAGGAAGAGCATCCCACTACCCATGTTGTGATGCTATGACCACGGAGCGGGTCCAAAAGGAGGAAGCAGTCTCCCCCATCAAGACTTTCTGATAGCATAAGCAAGCCCTAATGTTGATGGAGCAATTCAGATCCCTGCCAGCCAAAGCAGAAATAAGGCAAGGAAAAAAAACAAACAAACCACCCTTGCCTCTCTTGCACCTCTCATAGAAGCCCAAATCCGGGAACAACCTGCTGCCATGACCTTGATACTGACACAATGCCCTGAACTGAGATTTTGCAGATAGCTCTTTCTTTAAGCCTTTTCACTAGCATCTATTTCTCTTTTGCTTCAAACATCCTTCCCTGCGAGGGAGCTGCAGACAAGCCTGAGAAGGCTGTATTGCAGGGCAGTGATTTATTGGCAGGGGTAAGTATGCGTATGTGAAAGGATGCTGGAGAAAACGTCTCTCCTTTGAGCAGCATGCTCTCTTTCACTTTTCATCCCCAGTGGTTTGCAGCATAAAAATCTTGCTGACTGCACAGAAGATGCCCTGTTCCCTGCGCCTGCAGGCCCAGCAACAACCCCTCTCTGCTCCAGGGCCAGGGAAAGTGATCCCACACCAGACTCACAGCAGGCTCTGCTAGCCCCAAAGCACAGCATTTGACTGATGATTGCTCCACAGACTCTTAACAGATGTAATGCCAAATATATCATGTGAAAGTCCTACTTTTCCTGAGGCAGAGAGCCATCGTGGCCGAGGACAGCAATGGAAGACATGCTTCCAGTCTTTCCCAAGATGGACCCCTCCCAACATCATTACATTTTTGTAGGGCTGGCTCACCTCCTCTGGTCCTGGCCAATGGACATTCCATCCTCAGGACCACATCCCATCAGAGCAGGTTGTAGCACAGACCAATTGAACCATATCCATGCTCATCTCCCTTGGATGCAGCCCTCCTCCCCTGCAAAGCCTTTACCTCTTCTCAGCATCCCTTCCCAGGCCCCCAGGCTGTGCTTTGCTAATAACTGGGAGGAGGGAGTGCTACTGGCCAGACAAGAGGGGGTGTTTTTCTGAGGGATTAAAGAATATGACAGAAATAAGTCAATCTCTCAGAAACTCTCAACATACCACGATTCAAAAACCCCAGGCCATGAGAATGGACGCTTTTCATGCAAGCAATTTGACCTTCCGAAATTTTTTATGCACTTTTTTCCTCGCCCACAAATGAGAAGCGGCCAAACAAGTTGGTTAATTCTCTAATTGCATTTTGAAGTTGTGAATTCACAGAAGTTGGCGATATCATGCAAAAATTTGTGATGAAAAAGGACAAAAAGCGTTCTGTGGGGAAATTCCTGATCACCTTCCTTTGCTGCAGTCCTGAGCAGCTGCAGTCTCCCATCTCCTTCCTTCCCTCTATGCTCTCATCCTCTTATTATTTTGTAAACAACCACAGTCCAGTAGACACCACCTGGCCCCAGCCACTCATCATCCCACCAACACAACCACACCTCCTCACCCTGTGCCACGTTCACCATTGGGTTTTACTGCATGTGCCCGCAAAGCAAAGGAAGAGGTTCACATATGGCTTCACACTCCCTTCTGCATAAGCATCTTCTTAAAGATCATATACATTAAGGGCTTAGCAAATGACACCAGAAGCCCTCAAGATGATGCTTTGTTTCTTTGCTTCCTTGCCTGGCAGATGTGCTACAGTAGTAGCTGTGGTTCAGCAGAAGAGAGGATCTTTACTTCTTAGTCTGTGAAAAAACACACAGCAGAACCAGTCCCACTCTTGACACTCACAGCTCCCCGTTAGTGAGCTGAAATGGGGTAAGAGACAGGAGAGGATGAGGTCTGTCAGTTAAAATAATTGGGGTTTAACTGCAACACTGCTCACTGCTTTGTCTGATCAGGCCCAAAATAAACTGCATTACATCACTGCAGGTCACACTGAACTAATAAGGGCATCTTTCTCACACTGAGAAAGAGTGTATTTATGTCCCATGCATTTTCTCTAGTGCTCTGCAGTCAGAGCTCCTTCCAACTGTGCAAGTGCAGGAGAAAATTAATTCAAGACTGCTGCCCAAATTATGCAAGAGCCACATGGAATGGAGAGTGTATATTAACAGATTTTACTATTTTAGGGTATTCTTTCATGTCCAAATTTATTTTGCCATCACATTTGCAGACAAAGACAAAATAACATAGAAGCCAAGTAATCTTTAGGGTATTGACAGAAGATGGTACAGGCAAATACGCACCTTCAGACAAATGCTGCCCTTTGAAGCTACCTGGGTAAACCTAGAGCTCACCTGAATAATGACAATAAGATCTAGTCCACAGTTTTATAAATACAAGAACACAAACCAGAGGCGGAAGCTCCCATCATCTTTGACTTTGCTAATATGACCCAACCTTGCCTGTATCTTCCAGCTTTCTCATTGTCCCAGTGGAAGCTCTAAGACCATCTAAGATTGTACTAATATGATATTGTCTTACTCTGCAGTCCAACACACCATCCAACAATGCTGTAGGTCTACCAATCAGATAATCAAAGACTCCAACTTCCACCCAGAAGGATAGGGTTTCCAACCTCCCTTGACTAAAGAACGAAAACAGTGATGCTTGTTGGCATTGATTATCCTATCAAGACAGGCTGAGAGAGCTGGAGTTGTTCAGCCTGGAGAAAAGGCTCTGGGGCAACTTTAGAGCAGCTTCCAGTGCCTAAAGGGGCCGCCAAGAAATCCGGAGAGGGACTTTTTGAAAGGGCAGGTAAGGATAGGACAAGGCAGAATGGCTTTAAACTGACAGAGGGGAGATTTAGACAGAAATTCTTTACTGTGAGGGTGGTGAGGCACTGGCACACGTTGCCCAGAGAAGCTGTGGCTGCCCCGTCCCTGGCTGTGTCGAGATGGTTAGAACTGGATGAGCTTTAAGGCCCCTGCCAACCTAGAGCGTTCTATGATTTTACAATTCTTCTCCCATCCTGAATGTGTTTGGGAACCAAACGTCTCAACACGAAAGACATGCAACAGCATCTGCTGTGAGCAAGGGAAAACTGCTGTTCCCCAGTCCTACTGCAAGGGAGTCATACCTGCCTGCAGAGCCGGTAGCAGACTTTTTTTATCAGCTGTATTCTACTGAGACTCTTCTTCTGTTCCTAACTGCTCTTCCACCATCTGATAAATTTAACAGTAATAGGATTTACTGGCCTATTTATAGGAAACACAAGGCAGCTTTGGCAGTGAAGTTGCAGAAAGCTGCATTTTATGATGCTGTTTGCACCCAGCTTACCCTGTGCTTGTTGGAAAGCACACTGTGCTGGAAAGCACCTACACTCTGGTGTAAACGCATATAAATCATTGCTGAACTGTCTCACCAATGCTTCCAAGGAAAGGGTGGCAACTGCTTTGCACAACCCAGCATCTCAGTTGCTAGATACCCATGAGGCCTCTTCGATGGTACCAGCCACCTCCATCTTTGGATAGATGCTTCCAGGTCCTAATGGTGAAGTTAAGACATTCTTCCTGATAAGCATTAAGAGATTTAACACCAAGTGCTCAAGCAGCTGATTTGCAAATGTTACAGCAAAGACCCGAAGATGTGCCATCCTGCCCACAACAGTCCCAGGCTGAACTTAAGCTCATCCCAGGGCACTGATTCCTCCTGGCACCCCAGCAGTAACAGGATGGGTCCATCAGAAGCCAAAGCCAAGTTCAAGGAGCTAACGACTCCCTTTTGCTCTCTCACATCCCATTCTCTCCTCGTGTGGCCTGAGATGCATTAGGGCAGCTGCTCCTTGACCAGTTTATAGTATTATAGTGCTTCAGCCCTGCAAATACTGTTCCCTTTTGCTTCCTCCATGCCTCCCATGGTTAAAATAAATCCATTTGATCAAGAGGAATCAAAAGCACACAAATGAATTAACTTTCAGCAGGACTTTTGGGAAGCATTGCTGTAACTGCTGCCTATTAACAGCAGGAAAAAAATGCCCTTTAAAAAGCTTTTTAAAACTGATCAAAATCTCTTTAAACACTGTCAAACGTTTAGGTTGCCTTGAGACTCAGATCCAGACTTGGACAGCAGGTACCATCATCCTCTTTCTTGGAGAATTCAGCACCTGTGCCCCATTAAACTCTGTTAAAAGGGATAATTAGCTGGTGACTGACAGTGGTTTAGCCACCTCATTTATCAGAAGGGACAAAGTCAACCTGAAACACGTTCATGTGAGTGTCTTAAAACTGGTATTATTCTGTGCTGTGGTGCGACACATGTATTGCTAGTGGAAGGGATATGGACCGTAGTGTTATTTGGGGTTCCTGGGGTGTAAATAATGTTTTGCTTCATAAAGTCTGGCTAGCGCAAACAAATTATTTAGCGCTTGTACTACAGCGGAATTAAGAGCTCAAATGTATAAAAGGGTGTATCTAAGAATCAATAGTGGATCACCGAAACATTTAATCACTGTTTATCTAATCTTCTTGCACTACCTGAACTCAAACCGACTACTCACAATAAAATCAATGGTTCTAATATACTCATTAACAAGGCCTCTTTCGGAGGAATGAAACCATCAGAGTCTGAAAAACTAACTGGGGGCAGAGGAGCTGAAAGCTGTGAATAGGGCACATGGGCTTGTGCTCCAAGGCTTCCTGGGGGGAAGAAACTCTCTAAAAATTCCCTTACAGGAATTTCCACTGCAATCGTCTACTGAGGGTAAGTGGCTGTGACTAGATGTATAACAGCACATCCCTGAGAGGGAACATCTGATGCAGGTATGGAACCAAGACCCATGGATCTACAGTCACGGATGCTCTCTGGAGTGAGGCTCAAGAATTGGCTTCAACGCTCATCGCTACCCACACCGGGGATTTCTGCACGTGCAAACTGTCTTTGTTTCCCAGTTCTGGTTCTGCTACCTTGCGTTGCTCTGTATCTCACAAGGCAGACATTTCCTATCTGTTTGAAGGCTACGCAAGACCTTTTGCTGTTGCCTTTGCATCCCACACTGCCTCTTATTTATACACCACCAGCACCTGAAGTCTGCTGCATCCTCCTACAAAGCTTCCCTGGATGACTACCTCAGCTCTGACCTGCACATCTTAAACTCCTATCCGGAGACTCATTCCTCTGAAGTCTGTCAGTTTGGCTGTGATAGCTTCTGCTTGGCACCCACAGGCTCCAGACAGTCTCTCCCCAAAGGATTTTCTGAAAGACACTGAATTTCTGACCAGGGTTTCATCAGGCTGCCTAGAAAAGGACGTTGCTCAAAACTACTTGAAGATAGCATTTTCTTTTTTTATATGCAATGATGGAATAAATATCAAAATGCAAAATTGCCCCTGGGATTGGAAAATAGAATTAAATCTTCCAACAAACATGAGAAAATGGATACTGACGTCTCTATTAGCAACAAAATGTTTCATGCTTGGAAACTGGTAATCTAACACCCCTCCAGGGAAGTCAGAATGGCAAGAAAAAAATGCTCTAAGACATCATTAGAAAGAGAGAGATACATTGAGACACAAATATACATTGAGATGCAAACTGGATGTGGTACAGGCACGAGGGTGTCCCTGTGTCTGTCCCACCTTGTTGTGTTCACAAGCTGTTTAGGACGTCATTAGTGGAAAGCAATGGCCCAGATCCACTGTGGTTCCCAGCCACACTGGGCCTGGTATAATCAGGCACAGGAGGTCCACCTCATGCAGGGTGCATCCTGCAAGCCATTGATGTGGCCACTAAGCTGTACTGACCCCTGCAAGCAGCGAGAAGGGCAGAGGATGTGTGATATGGCTGAGCTTCTGCAAGCACCAAGCACCAGCCTGCCTTGGAGGGCTCATGGACAGGTGGTTCAGATCAGCTTCAATGGCACTGATTTACACCAGCTGGGCAAACTGGAGGTCCAGCAACGTGTAAGACACAACGATAAAACATCCCCATTTCACTCAAGCGATTCAAGAACTGCCCCAATGCACATAGAAACATCTCACTGAAGCAGCTACTTCTCTTTAACCAGGTACACACTCTTCTTGGAGTCAAAAGGACTAATCGTGCTCAAAATCATGCATTTGCCTGAAGTACCTAGTTGATTCTAAGCTTCTATATCCAGAAGTTGCACAGTAGAAACTGGAAACATTATTCCTGCGTGAGCGTTATACACACATTGTCAGATACATTTCAAAATTATCTAAGCAATCAAACTACTGCTAACAGAATATGTCCAACTCTAACAGACCACTTTGAAAATCTATAATAAACATGTGCATAACGTACTATGTATGAATATGGATACCCACACGCATACTATGTGCATGCCTCGTGTATACAAAACAGCAGAGCAGAAATACTCTAGACATAAATTAGGAATACATGAGGTAAGATTTTAACCGTGGTTTTAATAAGCAGCAAACTGCTGGAGCTACCTGCTTATTAGCAAGCACTGGACCAGGCTGTCCAGGGAAGCGGCAGAGTCACCATCCTTGGAGGAATTTAAAAGACATGTAGATGTGGTGCTTACGGACATTGTTTAGTGCTGGGCTTGGCAATGCTGGGTTAACAGTTGGACTTAATAATCTTAAAGGTCCTTTCCAACCTAGACGATTCTATGATTATTAGTATTGAAAAGCAGCATGAAAATAATATTTTAACCTTTAATCTGTAACATGGTCTTTGCTAATAAAATTATCCCAGGGTTATTCAAGCTTATAGCTGGTGTCAACTACTTAAAATGCAGAATAATTTAAAACGCCACTAACATGTAGCAAAGAAATACCCAGCTAATTAAATGCAGTTTCATGCCAGTTCTTATGCTGGTGCAGCCACACAAGGAACGTAGTCAAGCCCTATAATTCCTCTTCAAATCCTGCCCTTCTACAAGAAAATCATCCAGTCCACTGCTCTACTAACCACCCCTTTGCAAGGCCACTGTCATTCTACCATTGTGTTGGGAGTACTGAAACAAGTTCTGTCACACGTGTTGCATCTTTGCAATTGCAAAACACTGTCCATTTGTTGTACTACAAGGAGACGAGGTCCCACTGACAACACTTGGAAGTATTGTGGAAAGATGGTAACAGAGATTTGGGAATTGTGGAGGACCTGGCACACTTCTCCAGCATTAACCAAAGAATGCTAATAATCCCACTGCATCTTCCCAAAGCAAAAGTCACCTTGATAGACAAACACACCTATTTCCATTTCAATCCAGCTTCATGCCTCCTGCTACCAGAACTGAACTCACGGATAGTTTATCTGACTTGCTGTTGGGGAACAGCCCATGGAAGTCAACAGAAAGACTCATTTATTTCCATCAGGTTTTAAATTTCCCAATATTCCAAATCAAACAGGGAACGGCAGGAGGGATCTTTCCCAAAAGAACACATTTTCTCCTCCTACTTAGTGACATACAAGCAATAATCAATATAAAGAACATATAAACAGAGACCAAAAAATGGAAGGTGCTGGACATCAAAAAACTCATTCGCCAAAAGTGTCTTTCACTACCTGCAGAATAAGGCTCCTGCTTCTCACTGTGAATGAACTCTTTCCTTTCGTATTTGGCTCTGATCCATTGTTCCCGCAGCAGTCTGGAAAGAAAAGAAATACAGAGAAAAGGAAACATGGTCCAAAATATACCCAGGAAGAAACCAGAATTATTAATTCCTCAATCAGAACATGAGCATGATTTAAAAGTCTTCAAAACATTGCACTGTACAGTCTGGAGTCAAGGGTTTCTTTTGTTTCCTGCTGGACAACAATAAATCCATTCCTTGTGCATCTGATTTTATTGGAATCTAATTTAGCAGAATAGCCCATTTCCACCCACCCAATCAGTCTCTGTACAAAATTCCCTCCGTATATGAACTGTTTTAAACCTACTTTCCTAAAACTACATTCTTCAGTAAATGCGATCAGTTAATGAAAAACCCAACAAACTGCATACAAAATTAAAACCTTTGCCCTGAAGCTATAAATATGGAAGAGAACCTGGCTATGCCTTGTGCGACACACGTACATAATGGCCTTTCGGCAGTCAAAGCTGCAGAGATACTGTCTCCTCGTCATGCAGGCACAGCTATTAAAAAATACTGTGACGCATCAGGTTACAATCGTATAATGATGAGGGGAAGCCCATCCCAAGGATGGGTGACACTTGCGACACAGTGAACACGGAGCTCACTGCAGGGTGAGCACCTCCCAAGCTAGGAACAACAGGAATTCAAGCGAGAGGTGACCTCTTCAAAATGAAATGGACATAGAACAGTCATCCCAGGCCCTAGCCAACCTCTTGAAAGGAACTGGGGTGTAAAAAGTGAAGAAGCCTCAAAAAGACCAGGAGAATGTGGGTGGGTGAGGATGCAAAGGCTGAGCCCTATGGAACACGGCACCCAAACGCCAGAGCGTGGTGAGAACCCCCCTGTCAGAGCTCTTCCAAACTCATAGCCTGTACTGCTAAGCCTAAGAAAGAAATCCATGAAACGTGCCTATTACAAAGTCCTTTACTTTTCAGGTTGAAAATTATATCAATGATTGATACACCAAGACCTTAACTTCCAAAAAGGAAAAAATACCCCAAAGATGCCAAACACTTTTTTGCTATTTTATTTATCATGGAACTAATGCTTTTGGTGCTGGAACTAATAAAGAGGTTTAGATCTAGAATATACTAGAAATTGCTTCAGACCATTTTTAACTGCACTTAGATCTTAATTGCCCTAGAACCTTAAATAGCCCAAGCAGGCAGAAATAAAAGCATGTGTCATCCCAGCTTCACAGCCAACGTTTTGAAGTGGCCTACACTGATGACAGTAAAAGATCCCCCAAGCATTGGGTGTCTTCTGTAAAACCCGTCACACTTCAACACATCTACTTCTCTGCCAATGAAAAATGTTGATACGCCTAATTACATTTTTTTTCTGACTATGCAAATTTAACGCTATCTTTTCAGCAGACACATTCCAGCAATGCTAGAAGAAGATATCCATACCAACATGGCTTATGAAAATTTACCTACAGGTACAGCAAACACATTCATTAAATCTGCAAGACACTATTCAACAAGAACCGTCGTTGTAATTGGTTTTCTGGCAGTTAAAAAGGAAATAATTACATATATTTTGTCCTACCCATAATTTCATCTCACTGGTTGGGGCACCAGCCTTCTCCCACAGGGCTCAGGGTGTACCATAGCTTCTCTACACCCAAAACTCAACTGTGAGCCTCTGCTGTTACAGAAATAATACATCAACTCTGCCTTTCCCCCTTCTGTTCCTGTTTTCATGACTGATCTTTAGTTGTCACACACACATCTGCAAGTTTGACTGCGAACTTCGAAGACGAACACCCATCTCCCTTCTGCTGTTACCCTGTGCTATGCTCTGGTTTGGGTACCACCAATATTTAGTTCATTGTAGGAGGTTCAGATGTGTTTTGTACAAGCATCCAGCAGGATGCTCCTTCTGGATCTGATACCCACAACACAGTAAGCTTCAAACGCAGAAGACTGATGACCCAAAAGGCAGCATGTAATTGCCTGCTTCTATACTTCTGCAGCTCATCAACAAAGCTACCAAAATTTTATCCTAACATGAGCACAAATGCTTAGATTTGTGGCCCTTCTTGCACGTTTTCCAGCCTGTCTGCTGCAGACAGCTTGTTATCACTGCAGCCAAACTTGGACTTCAACAAGATGATTAGGGATTTAACTAGAAGGCAGAAAATTCACACCACCCTCGACTCCAGCTGACTTCGGTGGATTCAGCCGGAGCTGCAGCTGTTCTGAGCCTCTGAGAGCCAGCCTTCAGTAAAAATGTTTAAATATAGCATAAATTAAGGTTCATGAGCAGCAGTGGGAAAACACTCTTGCTGTATAATGCAGATAGTACAACAGACACATTCTGCCGGTCTCATGCCTTAGGGAACACCGCTCTGCAGTGACTTATTTCCTGTGATGCTCTCAACAGTGTTGGTTTGGCAGCTCCACAACTTTGGTGCAAGAGAGGGCAAACTGGGCAGCCCTGAGGCACCTTGCCCAAAGGGGTATCCTGGGAAGCTGCAAAATACTCTCAAAACCTCTCCCAGCAATGAGTGGCTCTGATGGCAACTCCCATGGCAGACAGGAGTCCAGCCGTGCCAGGTTCCCAGCTCACATGTTCCTCCCCTTCCCTTATCACCACAGACCAAAGCTCTTTAAGCAGTTAATTTCCCCAAAACCAATACAGACCAAGAGCAGCCCACGGTTAGGACAACTTGGTTGTAAGGCCAGTAGCTGCAGCTTCGGCTCCAGTGGTTATTTATAGAAAGCAGAACAACTCCCGCAAAAGAAACTGAAACAAAAGCCCAATGAGGATGGTGAGAAGTCCACCATCTCCCTTCAGTGCAACGGAGAAGTTGAACAGGGACTTGACCACGCTCACACTCATGGACTGAAGGCAATCCTGCCATAAAAAGCTGCTTCTGAGTCTGGCACTAAACTCTAGTTTCACTGGCACAGCTTGGATGAATTTAAACAGGAGCAGCAATTCATCCTGGGATCTACGGGATCTGAGAGCAACTGAAGGGCAGGGACCATCCAGAAGTCCCTGCAGCCATACAGGCCTCTCCACTGTTATCAGTGGACTTCAGACCTGGTCTCCGTTTCAATTTAAGTCTGCCTTCAGGGGCCTTTTAGACATCGGTTGCTGTGTTTTAGTTGAAATGTATTTTTACTGAGGTGAATACGTACGTAAATTATCTGGAGTGGACATCACATGCCTAATACAGCACAATCCATCCAATTTCCCCCTTTGATTTCAACAGAAGTTCTGTGAGCAGAAAGGACTGTAGCAACAGCCTCATGGTATTTTATTGCCTTTCTGGTGATGGGATAATGCAGCAAATAGATCACCATTCCTTTTTGTTAGAAAAATGTAAGTGCATCATTCCTAAACTGCAGAGACGCACAGCTTTTGGGATCAATTCCAAAAGCTCTAACAGCCCACCTAAAGTCTGGCAGGCTGCTGCTTACAGGGAATGTGCCATTTTTTGGCAATTAGAAAGGAAAGGCGTTCGGAATTATCAAGATAAAAACCTGGGAGCAAAAATAAAAAATAAAGAAGAAAATAAAAACCAAAACCAAACCACAAACACCACCAAAACACAAAACCCTAAGGAAAAAATCACATTCCCAACAGAATAAGGGAAAATATGTCCCCTGAACAGAATAGGACTGGACTGCACTGAGGAGGCAGCAGGTCCAGAAGCTGACAAACACCTCCAACACTAATAGCTCCAAATCTTATTTTAGGTACTTGTTTGCTTGCCTGGCCACCCGCATGAAAACAAGTGCTCTTTGTCAAAGGGCCAGCAAGGAAGGTTTCACAAGAAGCCAGCAGAGTGGTTTTATCTCAGTTCCACATACTCAAAGCCTTTCACTTACAGCAAACAGCACCACGGGAAAAGCTGCTGAAGCAGTTTAATATCAGACTGTGGCTGCGTGGTTCCATTGTGCTCTATGGAGGAGTCCTGGCCAGTCAAATTTATAGCCTCCAATTTATTGCTACAAAGACCCTCAGCTGAGCTGGCCTTTCTAGGACACACTACGGTGCACACATCACATACGCTGCACGGCTGCTATGGCTTTTTGGAAACATATGACAGACAAGGAGCCCCAGCCGGAGGTGAAAGTGTCTCAAAAGACATCAAACACCATCTGCTACACCCTCTGACTGCATCTTTGTGAGCCACCATCAAGTACAGCAAAGACAAAAGAAATGAATGTCATCCAGGAACGCCATTTCCAAAACACAAATGTGTAGCTTCTGGAATTTGTCAGAGGTTTTTCCAGCAAAAAACCAATCTGCTTTCCACAGGCAGCTCCGTGGACACAGCTGTGCCAAGTTTCTGTCAAATAACTCTTTTAATGAAATTTTAAGTCCGAGTCCAAATTTTTGCTCAGCCTAAAAGGAGAGCCACTGCAACGTCAACTAAAAGCCTGACTAGCTTCACACTCTGCCTCTGCATCTTTTCCTACTTGGCAAGTCCTCACTGTGAGGACTTGCTTTTAAATGGCATTGAGGAGGCATGAGGCAGCTGGGAGGCTTCTTCCAGGTGCTCTGTGCATCACCCCAGCCTGCAGAGCCCCAGCAGCAACATGCCATCCACCCCCCAAGACCAGTGGCCAAGAGCAATCTTCTGGAGGAGAGCAAAAGACAGGGGGCTTGGCTATCAAGGCATAAAAATCTTGCATTATGGATTTGAAGAAGTTGGGGCTGAATTTGAGTATGCAAAATCATACCATGCTCAATTAAAATGCTAACTGGTTCCTTTTTTTGTGTGGTTGTTTTACATGCACGGTCCAGATCACCCACAACGCTGCTTTTCAGAATGGTTAAGCACAGATTAAAAGTGTGTAAGAAACATCCTGTGCCGGCACTATTTAACCTTGTAACAATTTCCTTTGGAAATTAGAGGAATCAATACGAGTTAACAGGCTTATGAGCTAACAACAAAGAGAAAATGAATGACAAGCAGAGAAGACCCCACAGTGGTTGGGAGTGCAGGAGCACGCATATCTCAGGCACTCTGCTGATGCAGGGTGATGCTCAGGCAGAGACTGCCCTGATGCAAAGTGCTCAGTGTGAGCCCCCACAGGAAGCTCCACCACTTAAGAACTGATGAGCAGCCACTCTGAGAGGCCACCCTGCAACACCTCAAGCTTTACACCCAAGACATCAGCACTGTTGAAAGCCACGGACATAAATTTTGAACACCCTTATTAATAAGCAGAAGCCTGAGCAAAACACCCTTATTCCCTGGACATTAAGTATTAATGATGTTTATCTATAAAGTACCAGTAAAAGGAGATGACCGAGGAAGAGGAGATGAGAAGTTTGTGTCCTTGACCATATTATGCCCTGTGCATGGGAGGGGTGGGAGCCAAACTGGCCTTCAGACACCAGACTGAGGCGGTGGGCTTGGTAGCTCCTCTACCAAATGAGCCAAATTTTAAATGATAAAGTAAGGAAAAAAAAAAAGCCAAGAATTTATCAAGCAATTTTCTCTCCACACATTTTAATTATACCATAATACAATGAGCTACTTCTGATAATAACTGTTCTTCAGATGACTATATAGATGACTCCTCAAGTTGTGAGCCACGCTGGGATACATCATCTCTCTGACTGATATCTCATTCCAAATAAGACAACCACCCAGTAAAACTCATACCATTTCATTCTGCCCCATTTTTCCTAAGGTACTCAGATGTACTGGCAGCCAGTATATGTAAGTGTTCTGCATAAGGAGCAGATGTAGCTCCTACTTATCCAAGCACAGACAGGGGAACTGAGCAACTCACTGTAGCTCTCAGGCAGCTCTGCAGGATGATGCTCTGTGCTCCCAAATCAAGCAAAAAGGCAACAGAAAATGATGTTAAGTATTGGGCAGGGACATGGATGTACTCCCAGTACTGCAAAAGCTCAGTAAGAGCTTGTCTCCATCTTCTTCTGTCAGTTTTCAGCCAAGCATACAGCTGAATAAAGCCTTTTCCCTTTGCTTTTACTCAAAAGCTATGCTACCCCTGTTGCTCACTGGTGACTCAAAACTCAGCCATGTGCCTGCAGTGTATCTATCTCAGCAAAGGTTGTTTCACAGCCTGCTGCTGTGGTGTACAAAGCTGGGCTGTGACCCCTCGTGACCATCCAAAGAGGGTTTGTGTGGTTTAAGTTCTTCACCCAAAGCTCTTGTGGCCAACCCTGTGGTAATGTAGGAATATCCCAGATTCTGGGATTCATTTCAGCTTCAGGAACTCCCCAGTGGTACAGAAGTTGGCTGCTCTGCTCACTGCTCCTGATGCATGGGCCAAGTTGCTGGCAGGCAGAAGATGAGAGGAGAGGACAGAAGGGGATTTTTCTTTTTGGTTGGGTGGTTTATTTGAGTGTGCACAGCTGGTAAATCTTCCCTGGGCAATTTCTGAGCACTCCTCCAACTTCTCTAACCTTTGCCAAGTGTCTGACAGAGCCAGGAAGCCACAACCGGGTTTCTGGCGGATGCAGAAGGCAGATGCAGCAGGCAAACCCCATGTATTTCCCAAGGAGTCAAACACAGCATCGTAGGCAAGAAGAAAAAAGGACAAGCTGGCGCTGCAGCACTTCTCTCTTGCTCTGAACTTTGCAATTCTTCAAGCAACCACAGAAGAGGGATTCCAGAAGTAGCAGTATAAAATTAAGATTTAAATGAACAAACAGCCTGTCCTTATTCCAGCTTGTATGTTAGCATCCTGCCACACCAAGTCTTAGGGCAGCTGGCACAAAGCCTGCCCAGCCACTGCAGCCAGCCAGCATGGGTTTTGTAATTAGAAGCATCAAAACCTCTTGATGCTGCAGAATGTGGGTCGGCACACATCAGCACAGTGCCAGCACAGGATGGAGGTGTCATCCATCGCAATGCTACCTAGGGCTGCGAGCTTGGAACATCTCATGCTATTGCAGTGACTGGACCACAGCAAGGCAGGGAGAAAGCTAAATATATGCCACTTTAAAAGCAGCACTCCCCTGCTCCTGTTTAGAATGCATCTGTTAAAAGGCACAGAGAGGCTCCATCTACAGAAAGAAAAATACAACCTAACACACCATCCTTGAAACATTTCCAACATGCAAATACCCACAGCTGCTTATACTGCGGCAGTTTCAGAAGGAGATCTGTTACTGCAAGGGGGTCACATCTATCCCTGCTGCTACCGCAGAGACCCAGCAGTGCTGGGCTGGAGAACACCTACATGAGCAGAGCTCCAGGTTCAGTTCAGAAATCAGGGCACCTGTGTTGTAAATTGGCCCTGGGTAAAATACAATCACAGAATGGTTTGGGTTGGAAGATGGTTAAGACCATCTAGTTCCAACCCCCCTGCCATGGGCAGGGACACCTCCCACTAGACCATAGGCACAAGTTGGGAGCACAAAAGGGCCAGAAACTGGTCTTCCAGCCACTTGGAGGAAGACTGGCCTTGTCTCATCCTCCCAGTCAACCAGTCTTACAATAACTTACGAAAACGAAGCAACAAAACAGAACAACAAAACCCCTTAACCCTCCTGCTCCTGTTTCTCATAGGTTATAAGCCCAGCAATGTGCCTCTCCTTTGGGTACTGGGAAAGACTGTGGACAGAGCGGCTGCCCCAGCACAGTCCCTGTGTGCTTGCAGACAGCTCTTACAGGGCCGCGGCTGGAGCTCAGCCATCAGTTGGCAAAGCTCCCCAGAGTGCAACTGCACCGCAGGATGGAGGGAGAAAATATCCTAGCAGCAAAGCCTGAGCTGCAGTATCAAAAGCTTGCAGAAGCCAAACCAACCAAGCACAGAACCAGCCACAGACATTTCTGCCAGCTTGAGAACAGAAGGAATGAAACGCGTGTGGTCTCTAAGCTGCCTGAACCATAGGGAGAGCTTTCAGTACCCTTCAGCCTGACCAACACAAGAAGAGTTGGGTGCGATTTGCACCCAGATCTCAGGACACCCTAAGCTGCAGAGGGACCTGTCCCACTTTCATCTGGACTCCACCAGCACAATGGATGGACCATGGAAAAGAACTGAATTTAACTGAGACTTCAGAGTAGACAAAATTTAAGTCTGCTAGAATTGTGTTTCTCCTACCAATGACAACTAGGTGAACAATCCTGCATCCCTAACATCACAAGCACATGCAAGCCGCAAAACCGCACAGCCAACTGTTGGGATTTTGGAGTTCAGAGATACAAACGTGGTACTGGATCCTCTCAGCACCATGACAGTTCCCAAGAGCTGCCTGTTCAACACAGATGGCATCCGCCTCCCAGCTGCTGGCAGAGCCACTTTTCCTCCCGTTTGGATAGCATGGAGAGCTTGGTGTGCCCATCTTCCTTGTACCAAAGAGACACTAAGGAGAAGGAGAAGGCAGCAAGCATGAAAAATGCTCTACCAAAAGACTTTTTGTTTCAGCCTAACTCTGTGGAGAAGCAAGAGAGAAATCATCAGTGATTTTCCTTTTGTCAATCCATCTTAGGAAGTATAATCTATTTCCACAGCAAGATGCAAGAAGCAGTTGATGCACAGGGATAAGGACACTAGAGCCATCTGCAAGGGGCACCGCAGACATCATAAAACCCGGCCACCAAATCCTGCAGTAACAGGATACATCTGTCCTTGGGCTGCCAGTTCTGCTGGTCAGGGGAGAAAGAGGCATGATATTGTGCATGGAGATTGATGGGTCAACACTGTGCCCAGAGCGTGAAGAAAAGTAGGAAGCCTGGCCTGTGTTAGCTGGAAGAACAGCAATTCTGTTTTGAGTGTGGACAGGCAAGAGCAGGCAGGTTTTGTTCTTGACTGTCACAAAGAAAGTCCCCTCCAACTCCTCCAGCATTTGAGGCATTATTATTCCATAATAATTCCTTATTAAATCACAGCCCTGACCTTTCAGATCCTTACCCACACAAGCACTTCTGAGTCCCGAGGAAACCACACATGAAGCATCTTCCCCACCTTCCCTAAAACAGGACCAGGGGTGATGCCTGGAGACCACTTCAAGGTGGGAGTAGAACCTGAAAGGTCCCAACCATTCAAGATGGTCAAACGTACGCAAGCCTTTCCCTCTCCCTGCCTTGGGAGAGACAGGGTTAAAAACAAATGAAGTCTTTGCTGAAGCTGTTTTTCTGAAATAAGAAACAAACAACAAAACAATGGCTCTACCACGTTCAGTTACATTTGCACCATCTCCTTTCCTAGACCTGCAGGATCACCTTCCTGGTGGCTTCTCCTTGGGATCTCTCCCACAACAGCAGAAGTGTTCCAGCAACAGGAAAGGTAAGAGGCTGGGGATTTTATCCTGGAGAAAAATAATCCTAGCAAGACAATCACAACATAATCAAGACTGTGCCCCTCCACAACACATGGTGGCTTTGCCAATCCTCAAAGCATTTCTGTACTTGTAGGAACTGGGGAAGCTGCTGCCAGCAGCCATTTTAGATCAAAACCAAGATTTGGGAACATTGCATAAATGGATGTGCTTTTTTATTGTCAGGCAAGGCAGTGCCACTCACTCCTGGGCCTTCCCAGATTCAGCATTTGAGCATCATCAAATGGGGGGTAACAGATGCACCACCAAGATACTTCACAGATACAAGAGGTCTCCTCTTTTGCCTTTACTATAAAAGGCTTTTTGTGTGATGTAGGAAGACAATAACTCTTCTTAATGGCTATTACAAGAAGATTAAAAATACAAAGTCACTTTGAATATGAGCATGGGTTCTCATAAACACTTTGTCCCACATACAGTATGATTTCAGGTTTGGGGAACACTGCAGAGCCTTCCTACCCAAACACTGACATCTCACGCATGGAGCCCTACGAACCCTCCCCATACTTCTGTTCTGGGCACCTCTTACAATGCTTGAATACATCATCCAGCGGCTCCAAGCCTCACACACCATTTTCACACCACCACCATGCAACCAAATCACACCTCCCTCTTCAACAAGAGACACCCAATTAAAGCACCAATATTGGGAGGATCTGAGGAACCAGCACTCACTAGTTTGCCAATACTGAAATTATACCCTCCGGACCCTATGTAAAGAATGGGTTCACAAAGATAGAAAACCCCCTTAGTACTCTGCAGGACTGGATCCTAAAAACCGATTTCAGTTCACCCTACTTGCTCCCAGGATGGTACAGCATGTTCTGGCCACTCAACCCTCTCAGTCTACAAAGTCTACCCCAGCTTACTAGTGGTTTACTCTATGCTGTATGGGAGACAATACCTTTTCACTTGTTTTCGTGGAGGAGATTATTTGACATTTAGGCAAAAAAAGAAAATCCACCATCTCGTCACTAAACCCCAGCATTTTTGCATTACAAGTAACCCAGCATCTCATATAGCTGATAAGCAAGCTCTGTTTTGATGCAGAAGGGCTATTTGAAAAGGTAAAGGAAATCAATGGGTAGAAACTGGCATTTTTTTGTAGCCTTAGAAACTTGGAAGAGTCTGGGGAACAGACAAACTATTGACTTCCCAGCGTCATCTCAACTATACTTATTAAATAAGATCCCACACGTCCTATAAACTCTACCATATGCGTGCAGAAGAAAAAAAGATTTTCAGGCCTTTTATAAATGAAGCCTCCTCTGTGGCTTAAAAAAACCATATGATGCTAAAAAGAAAATATTACAGAGGCTGCAGCTGCACAAACAAATAAATGCTGTTTACCAGCAGAGGTATTTACTTACTGACAGTCAAGAAACGTTGGTTTATAATAAAACGGTGGCATTTTAGATTCATATTTTGCTTTTGCTACATTGTTCCCATTCGCAGCCATAAACTGTAAAAAGAAAAAAGCAGAAAGAATTAAAAAATGTTAACATTATTTTCCTTTGTCCTCTTTTGCATCTACGCAGTAATGAAATTGTTGGGATGCAGCCTCTGTTCCCTTACGAAGAGGTTTCCTCAGGACTGTACACAGAAGGGATGCTGTAAAGACTGTGCCTGCAAATCAGGGCTCAGAAATTAATGCTGATTATTATTGCCAGGGCTCCCCCAGCTTAATATGATGCTGAGGACAGGTCCACATCCCAGTCACACGTGCACAATCCCCACTGGTCCCCACAGGAGCAGAAGGCAGCACACAGTGGCATTTCCCACCTGCAGGCATAGCAATGAGATAACTCCCAGGGAATCCAGCACAGAAATTAGGTAACCAGAAGGCAAAACCTGACACTGACTTCAAGTCCTTGTGTGTTACAGTTCCAGAGAGGTAACAGTCTCTGACAATATACCCTTTGTTTTGGATCACATCACTTGTTCCGAAAGGATAATTTTATTTTTCCAAAGCCGTGCCAGCAAGCTCAGGGGTTTGAAGCATCTAATAAATAAATAAATAAATAAATAAACATCCTATCTGCCCTGACAGCCCTCCTTTCCTTCTGATCTCGTATATGAAAGTCTGGTTGAGAACTCTGCAAACAAACCCACATATTCCCCTATTCATAAATCTTACGTAATGAAAGTCACTTTGTAAGTGTAAAAAAGAAACCCCATTATTTTCCAGGCAGACATTCTAAATGTTTTGTCTTGTGTTAAATGCCAAGCATACAAGCATAACAAACAGCAAAGTGCTTTCTTTTCCCCCTCTCCTAAACGTTTTTTCCCCATTATTTTAATGGTTTTGAGCTTCTCAAGTTTACATATTCAATCTGTTCTAAAAAGAAAACCAGGGAAGGGAAAACCCATGCAACACAAAGGTCTACTTTTCTCATAAAACACATGACACTCTGAGCTGTGGCTTTCATAAAATCCTCAAATCTACAACATACAAGAACAAGATAAAGATCAAAGACTGGTAGTGTTCTTCATGCCTTTAAAGGCACCAATAGTCAAAGTAGATGTTTTTTCTGGGTAGGCTTGTCTTTAGCAACATCACCCAAATCTAGGCAGGTGTGCGGCTTAAAGAGAATTTATACCGTAAGGGTTCAGTTCTTTGAGATGTGAGTTTAAGGGTCCTCAACACTAGGTGGAACAAAGCCAGAAACTGGTGAGCTGGGCAGGGGTGATAGACTCAAGATCTAGTCTACCACCTGGTCTAACCTACAGGTAATGTAAGGAACAGAAGACAATTCATTTAAAATTAGTTACTTCTACACACCCTATTTCATTGATATTTCTGTAGGGGTGGGGGAAACCCTCACAGCTCCTTCATGAAATGGCTATTCCATTTTTCAATCAGCACCACTGACCTCACTCCCACATTCAGGAATTACCTAGACATGCTTTCTAAAATCACTTGTGTTGTGGCATCTTTAGAAAGGATTCTGTTTTACAGCTTTGCTGGTTAAACACAGCAACCCAAGCTCTTCTGGTACTCTTCTACTGGTACTTCACCTCCCAGATGCACGTACCTCCACTTGAGCATCATCCCAGTCATCCAGGCGGACCGACTTCACTTTGCTGACTTGGGGAATATTGCGATGGATTCCTGAACAATTTAAGCAGATGAAGATCCCTAGGCTGTGGGATGCCCAGTCTGGGTCTGAAAGCAAGAAAGAAAGGGAGAATTTCACCTGACTGCTCTATGGGATTCAGCGCTGGAAGAAGGAGAGATGGGGCAGAACAGGTCATGGAAAGGGAATTCAGGAGGCACCTGGTCCAAGTTCCTTGATTATAAAGGCATCAAATAAATAAACAAGCAAAATAGATATATGTGCCATTTATACTGATAGTAATACAAATTTAACAGATCTGCAATCTCAAGTGTAGCTGTTATTCACAGAAACCCAATATACAGACAACTCATATGCCCAAGACCTCCTAAACAACATGCTCACATGAAGAGAAGAGGTGAATGCCCGCCTTTCATCAGCAAATCCCACCCTAGCGCTGCATGGAACAGAAACTGCACAATTAAAACAAACAGCTCAGGGATGCTGCTATGCTGCTCCCTTGATTTGCTATCTTTTGTTTTATTTTTGTCTTAATTTTCGTTAATTTTTTATTTTCTTTCTTTTTGACAATGAAAGTGTTCCACAGAGAGACTCCCCTCCCACAGCTACAGCTGCCCAGCAGCACAGCTCTCCATGCCAGGAGGTTTCCAGCCCTTGCCTGAATGGAAAAATGCCACCAGTGGCAGCTCTGTACTTTCTCTGAGCAGAACCACGCGCTGTTTACAGACCCGAGCTGACGTCTCACACAAAGCACTTTAAACACAAGGCCCTTGCCTTCAAATTCCTCCCCGGGAGAGGCACCGCCTGAAGCGCAGGGCAATGGAGAGGAACTGGAGGAAGGCAGGGGCCAGGGCAGGACACATCCACCAGTGTCCCCAGTGCTGCCTTGCTAATAAAGCCAATACAGGGATCTTTGTTTGAACTCGGACTAGCAAATGTCAGCGCCTGCTATTCCAGCTGCATCCCAGCAGAAAGAGCTTCCTTGCAAGTCACCAACTCAGCCTCTAAATCCTTCCCCTCTACCCATCCTCCCCCAAGCCCACCCCATCGTATGGGGCTGTGGAGGGGTAAGGGCAGATCCTCTCTTCTCACAAACCTTCATCATTTGTTTATTCCCCTGCAGTAATTACACTGAACACTCCTCACAGCACAGCTATTATTTATAAAAACAAGGGAATGTGCTTTCTCCTCCTTCTACACATTTACTGGTCTGGCTATGACAGTGCAGCAGGAGCAGGCTGGTGTGGGGCAACGCAGCTCCTCTACACAAGGCACTGAGGTCTGCTACCAGCCCCTGCCTGCAGGGATGGCCACCTACCTCCCACTGGACGCATTAGGGAAGACAAATCTGGTTCCCCAGAGGTGGTTGTGTTCAGATATAAATGAGGAGCCTCAATGGATGTGGTTGGGTGCCCACCCAGGAGAGGGGAGTAAATTCCCAAGCTTTTATAAGTCCCATCCGCTGCAGCTTGACTGGCACAAGGCTGGGACCAGCAGCCACAAATAAAGGTGTTTTCTGTTTATATGGTCTCCCATCCTCATGTAGGACCCTGATGACTCCAGCTGAGGCCTGGCAAATACGGAACCAGTCGAGTCAATCTAAGTCCATTGCAGCAGCAACCAAGTACAGGCTGTAGGCTCACATACAACCACACCAGTGAGGACATCAGATGAGGATCTGATCACGGCTTCACACAACACCTGAGGTCAGGCACCCCAGTTACTCCAATCACAGAGATTGTTGCCAGTTATTGAACTATGAGTTGGCCACAAGAATTAAGACTTTTGCACGCCATGCTCATGCATGTTTCTGTGCTTTAATTCATATTGTCCTGTCCCATCTCCAGACACCTGGCTGTAATCAAAGTCTGGGACCTGCCAAACTTCCTACTACAAAACCAACCCAAAGTGCAGCACTGCTGCCTCATGGCAGGCCAGGACCATGGGACCAAATGATGAGAGTCATGCAAGGTGAAAGCATCCTGGACTTTTGTTGAAAAACCCATCTCTTGGACTTCCATGTAAAAGATGAGGCATGAGGAAGGGCAAAAGGGTCTGGAGGATGGGGCAGCCATAGAGCAGCAGCAGCAGTGAGGATAGGGGAAGCTGCATCAGTGAAGTTTGGAGTTGGGAGCTAACGTGGCCACCAACTCCCTGTGCTCAGCACAGCCATTTCACAGTAACTGCTCCAAGCCTTCCCAGTGCAATGAGTTGTGATCAAAGCAGTGCCTGACACGAGGAAATGGATATCAAAGCATGCATTTGCCTCTGCAGGTTCTACCAGGAGCCCCAACACTTGTTTTGTGTTGACAGATTTAACTTAGCACACAGGTGGATTTCTTCATCTTGTCTGCAACTTCCTAGACTTGAAGAAACAACCCTTTCACTACCTGCACTGCTGTGCGCAACAGGACCAGGACACCTTCCTCTAGCCAGGAACGAGGACACATTTGGGTGACATTCTGGAAGAATATCCTCAGGCTCTGATGGAGGAGACTGCAGCTCCAGTGGACATTAAGCCAACCCATACCCAAGCATCTCTTCTTGCCATGGGTAAATAACACCTCAAGCAACAGGTTTTAATCACAACTAGGGCTTTAAAGCATTCTCCTCACACCAACAGTATTTTCTTTAGACGAGACTCTTAAATGTGCTTCCCCCCACTCCACATCATGTCAAACATGTCTAATTAAGGAAGCAAAAGCTGGACTGTATCACAGAATCATGTATTCATGGTCACATGCACATGGTTTTTCATCAGAAGATGATAGTATTTTAGAGGAACAGAGGCAAGAGGGTCAGTGATGACCCAGCCCTTGGAAGGGATGCTGTCAGCTTGTTCAATACCTACACCTGCTGCTGTCTTCTTCCGGTGTCCTTCCTTTCAGTGTTTCCTCTCCTACCTAGACCCAACCCCCATGTCCATCCAACAACAACAGCGTCCCACACAGCAAACTTGGAGGACCACCATGACAGAGCTGCACATTTCACTTTACTCACCAGACCCAATACCAGCAGTTTGCACTGCTGTCATATATTAGTAACAACTTCCTCTTCATTGCTCTTCTGGTTTTAAAAGTATGCATCTTTTAAATCCAAAATCGTGCAGCAAGGGTGGATGGAAGAGTTGCAGACGCTCGGTTGGTTGTGTGCTGCTTTCCTGTGACATTCACAGCCCAGAACTACACAAATTTGGCAATTGTTTTTAATGCCAAAGGGAACACCAGGCAGGACGAGAGTTCAGAGGCCTCAGGCACTGAGTTAGCCCCATCCAAAAGATTTCCAAGTAGCAAAATCCCCCAGAACTAACAGATCTGGGGAAGTGCCTCTGAAACATCAGTATTACAATAATTTATTAGAGATCTCAATGAACTTGCTCTCCTGGCTGAAGACATGTGACTGAGAAAGCAAGCCAGCCGCAGCCTTTCCTGGAGTTTAGTTGAAAGCCAAAAGGAATTTCTAAGCATCAGCTGAACAGGCCAGAGGGTTATGGCCCCAAACAAGCCACTGGTGTGACCCACCACGCCACCACACTGCTTGTGGACAGGAAGGATGAGGGTGTAGGATTCCCTGAATCCCTCTTCTGAAGGGTTCTGCCCACGCTGCTTCCCCTTCTCACCCATGCCCTGAACTTGTGACACCGTTTTTGAAGAAGCCCGTAGCTACGAGACTGCTGCATCAGACATCTGCAGGAACTGGTGACAGACCCCAGGCAGACGGCTGCTGACTGGGGCGAGCATCCACTTCTGCAGGGATGCTTGTCCAAAGCCCTTTTATAAGATCTGGGGCTGCCAGTAGCTACTCAAGCACATCACAGTCCCCTTCACTTCATTCCTGCTCTCCACCACAAACAACAGGAAAATTCTCAGCTCAGGAACATGGTAGATAACGCCAGTGATCTCCGACCTTAGCATAATCATAGACTCCAACCCTTCAAATGACTGTGCCATCGATTTGGTAAGACATCAAACACACAAATAAATTCACATAAGTGTCTTCATACGAGACAAGTGAGTTTTCGGGCAGCACATTTAATGAACCCTGAGCTGTATGACCACCACCCTAAGCTGTGGTCTTCATAGCGAGGTGAAGTCCACCTTGATGCTAGACACTTCAACAGCTAGAACATGCTCTCCATGCTGGACATTGCGGGGGATTTCAGCAATTTTATTTAAGCCATTTTATTTGGGCAGGGCCCAAAAAAGTGCACCAAAATGGCAATATATCATAACCGGGACCTTTTGGGGATCCCCAAAAGAGATGATTTTTTTTCTAAGCCCCCAGAGTTTCCAGCAAGTAGCAGTGAAGCCTACTGAAAACTCTCCGGCATGCCTGAGTTCCACGCAAATTACTTCATTCCATTATTTCAAGCCAAAAGGAGTAAAGACTAACAAGCAGCAAGGGGAATATTAAACCAAATACACTGCTGCAAGTGCAAAAAGTCTCTTATCCTGCAGCATTGTTGCTCCAGAACAACCGATGCCAGCCCTAGAAGGCTCTAACTGCCCGATGTAGTAGAGATTTCTGGCCATTTATAAAAAGATTACAATGAATTTTAAAGCAAAAACTTGCTGCAGCTTTGTTTTTAAAATTAATGTATTAACAAAGCTAGACTAAACTCAGGAGAAGGGCACAGGCTGGTGTTTTCCCATTTCATACATCTGATAGAGAAGGCACAGCCAGAGATCAGAGAAGCATTTAAAACTAAAACACTTGGGCAACACAGCTAAATTCATAAACTAACTTCCACACACAATCCTTTTTGCCACCACAAGCCCTAGGAAAAGCAAGGGCAGAGAACAATGAACTCTGCAGCTTGAACCCAACGTTACCGAGTGTAAGAACAGCCCACAGAGGGAAAAACAAAGGCTGGACCCAGAAAAAACACAAACAAGAACCAACATAAGAGAACATAAACATAGGGTTCCAGTTTGAAAATATCAAGATGCTGTCAACCGAAGTAAAATCACATGAAGCAGAGCAGTAGCAGGCTCATAGCAGCCACAAGACAAGAGCAAGAACTCAAGAGTCCCAAAACTTACATGGATGCCCCTACTCCACCTTCTGCTTTAAACCACAGTTACCACTATATGTATATAGTGGTATATATACTATACTAGTGGTATATATAATATATATACACACTATATATATAGTATATTACTGACCAAGAGAATGTCAGCCAGAAAATGGGCTATGCACAACAATACACCATTAACACGTCCTCCAGCACACAAACGATGGCCTGACCCTTAATTAGCCTCCTGGCTGCATCCCTGCTACACCAGCTGGGTGGGAGCCAGTGTTTTGTTGGGATGGAGATTCAACAGATTTTTCTGACCTCTGTCCCCTGTTTGAGGTGTTAAAAACTAATTAGAAGGGAGAGGATGACCTCTCAAGGTAGGCAAAACCTTTTTTACCCTACAGAAAAGGTAACTCATACCCTATGATACAGGATACAATCACAGGGATTTTAGTGCCATCAACACAAGCAAAAAGCCTTTTCTGTTTGCTGCTCACTGCCTGCTGATTTTCTAAATGCTCCAGTCAGGAGAACCTCATGTCCAGCACTGAAGTTCTGTTGCTATTTATTTTGGGGAAAGACTAGGAGGTTAATAAACAGACCCTGGGCATGCATGTTTAAAAATAACAATAAAAGACATTAAGACTGAAGCCAAACAGCCTCCCACCAACACTCCTCCCTAAGTAGGAAAAATTTGCAGTGAAGGCACTAAACTTGCCAAGGTCTTTTTATTCAGCTGGCAGGTCTCAGCAGCCCACTCTGCTCGCTGTCTGCAGCCCCTGACTGTGCTGCAACCCAGGCATCAGGAGCAGACAGAAAACACCGTCGCATTAAACCTCCTTTGTTTCAGAAAGTCCCCTTCCCTGCAGAAAGTGGCATCGCGCTAAACACAACTGCTGTGGGAGTCTCTTTTTTACCTTTTTACCCCTCCAACCTGCTTGTGCCCAGGGAAAAGGGCTGGGAAATTCCAAGGAAAAAGATAAAATAAATCACTATTTAAGTGAGAGGACAATGGAGGTGCGGGAACAAGTTTCCACTTTCAGCTTGAAAACGAAAAGCCCGTTTCACGCCATTAGAGAAGCGAAGCTCTGGAACAGCTTTCCAGTGGGAGGTAGTGGGGGCAAGAGAGAGAACTAGCTGTGAGGCAGAGCCCTGTCGCTCCACAGGGAGGGGATGGGGAGATGTCGCTGCGGATGACAGCACAAGGCAGGACCCGATGACTCAGTTGTCTTCCTGATCCGTGTTTTTAGGACCAGTGGTTGGATAGGGGGAAGAAGAGAGTTGACATCAAATCCTTTCAGTGCCCTCCTTAATCCTGAGCAAATCAAGCAATCTCCAGCACCACTCATGTGTTTCCCTCATTCACCACCCTCACTTCATGACATCAAGGGAATGGAAAAGCTCCACCTGCTTTAGAAATGAGGGGATGCTGGGCCTGTAGGAAAGATGTTTACAATGACCTCAGCCACACACCACCCACCCTCAGGCTTTTATATATACTGTTTGACCAGAATACCAGATCCTCTCAGTTTTGCAGCATAAAGCTCTGATACCAGACCCCCTCCATCATCTGCATCTGCTCTTCCTCCATCTCTCATCCC
This sequence comes from Ara ararauna, assembly GCA_028858755.1. Lineage (NCBI taxonomy): Eukaryota > Metazoa > Chordata > Aves > Psittaciformes > Psittacidae > Ara > Ara ararauna. The sequence continues at coordinate 6,854,025 of CM054380.1, read as the reverse complement.
CTCTGAGCCTCAGGCACAGAGGCCAATGTTACCCAGGGTCCCAGTAATCTATCCCAAATAAGAGAGATGAAAACGATAAAACCAGGCCATGTAAACTGCTGCTGGAGGGCTTAAACTGCAGAATCGCTTTGATGGGATTTCCATTTCTGTTTTCAGAGCCTCCCTGTCCTCCTACAATGTAAAATGATTCTCCCTTCGTGGAAACACAAACCTAAGTCATAGAAAAATGGAGTAAAGGGAGAAATAGTCAAGGTCTTGTTATGCCCTGAGATAACCATCCATCTCATGATGTGAGGAAAGACTGCCAGAGACAAAGAATCATTTAGGGAAAAAAAGAGGCTGAACTGCCACATTAGTCTTGAAGAAAAAAAAAAAAGATTATTCTAATACATGGAGAGCCATCACACACCAGCAATTCAAGAGACTGCTCAGGTTTGCACTTAAGACTGCATTTCCCGTACCATCTTCAGTGGGAAAGCACATCTTTAAAGCCACCAAAACAAACCCACTGCAAACCAACACCCAGGACCCAGACTCCAACACAGAAGTAGGTAACAACAAAGAACCTGATGCCCCAAGAAACAACTTTATCACAGTGGCTCCTACCCCAGAATTCAGCCTCAAAGATGTAGCTAATGCAATCTCATTACTGACTACAGGTGGATGACATCTTTGCAACTGAAACATTTTTTATTCAAAACAACCTTTCACTGCAAATTCAGATTTTGTAAAGACACAATTAACAAAAATCTAACTAAAAACTTTAAAATATAAAAAACTTGCAAGTAAAAATGTCACTTCTCACTTTCTTCCCACTCTGATTTTCAATTTCTACTTCAGCATCCTTTCTGCATTCCCAGCTGTCATGGCCAGGGCCACCGAAAGCCTGTTCCCCCTACCTGAAACATGTCCTCAAAACCCAGGGGGAGTTTTTGGAAGCTCTGCTTTTATACAAGAGATTTTTCTGCCAGACATACACACTGGTCATGGGGAAGACAAAGATCTGACCTTCCTGAGCATCACATTCAATACCATGTTCCACCCAGACGCAAAGCACACAAACCAGAACACATATCTTGAACACAGCAGCCTGGCTTGCAGAACTTGGCCATTTAAATATTCCTCAATCACCATTAAGTGGCAAACTCTGGCCCAGACCCAGGCAATCAGCAGGTTTTGACTAGATCTCCCCAAGGAGATGCGATGACCCTGCGTGAGATGAAGTTCCTTACACCTCCTAGGAGGAAAAGCACTGCCTCCCCCAATGCTCCTCATCCATCCCAAGCTTTGGTTTTCTGCACGGTCACAGCTTAGCCACAATAATACCAAACTGTGGGCTCTTTTGCATCAGGAACCCAGACTTTTGTTACCTGAGCATACAATACCTGGGACAAGCTGTTACTTCACAGCCATGGCTACTGAGCCTCACCAGAATGTCAAAGCAGTAACAAAAGAAAACAACCTTTGTTTGACAGCAGGGAAGGGAAAAACAACTTTCACTGGCTGATTTCTGAAACAAATATTTCCAAGAGTGAAAGCAAACCCGGCTGGCTTCCAAACACACAAATTAAAGTGACAAACAAAGAATCCTCCCCTGCTACATCTGTGACCCATCCTAGTCTTTGTTATCAGCATCCCTGAGCTAAATGGCGACCTCTTATCATGGATCCCACATTAACTAAGGGTTTCAGGGAAAGGAACACACCCACCTGAGCCGCAGCAATACTAAATCAGCGATCTTGACCTTTTGTTCCCCCCTCCTCAGCTGCACCAGATCACCGCTATGATGATGCACACATGTGGGAAAGCACAAGCACGCCCTGCTTTCCTCATCTGCTCATTACCCACCCTCCCTCTTCTTTCATTCTCACTTCATTTCTCTGCTCTGGTAGTTTTCCAGCGCCTAGCTGTCCACCCAGTTCCAGCTCTCCCCTTCATCTTTCAGCGCATCCCACTTCTCAGCACTCCGTTCTGGAGGCTCTCTGGACACCTACCCCACATTACCTCATACCCGGAAACACCTGGCATGCCATACCTGCCCAGGAAATAATAGAATTGAGCATCAATATTTTATATATTAGCTAAAGACACAAGTTATATATCTTATGTGAAGTAGCCCTGGGCATCTCCAGTTTATTGTCACTCCCAGGCAGATGTGCACATCACAGCACCACCAGTAGCTCTTGTTTGCCAAAGAAACTGAGGCAAAGTGATCATTAAAGAAATTGGGTTGATGAACAGGGATCCAGTCCCAGGGAAGTAATGCTGTGACAGTTCAGAAGAGAGGCTGCATGGTATTAATATAGCACATCTTGTGTTACAAAAGACACTGGCCCAAATTCTGCTTTCGGAGTTTCAGATTCACTAGGGCATCGCTCCATGCAAATGCCACCAAAAGCAAAACATGGTTTTGCTGTTTTACAAGCCCTTTTGAAGCATTTAACAACAACTCTCTGTCCCTGATGTGAGCTATATTACTGACCTACAGCTTCATCTCCATCCTGCTGAGAAACTTCCCATTTTGCAAAGGGGCTTCCTATTACACACAGGGCAAGGGAGAATTACCCCATTGATCTGAATGGCCCAGGCTTGCAAAGTCTTCCCCAGGAAGGAATAGTTTAGGTATTTGGTATTACCTATTTGGTGAGCACAAGCTGTGCTCAGCAAGATACCTCAGAGGTGGGTTGGTACAGCCAGACAGCAGATGGGTGGGAGCAGACAGAGCAGCACAGCACTGCGAAGCAGTTCACACTATGAGGAAAGTTCTTTGTCCTTTCCAGCTGGATACTGGGGGACACAATGCATCTGAAGGTGAACTGCAGTGTCTGAGATGCAGATTTGGGACATAAAACCAGTGGTAATGGTATGAGCTGGGTGGTGGTATCCAATAGGTCCTGGAATCCTAAATAAATCAATAGCCAGAAAAATGAGGTTCAGCTGAAGCGTTGGGTTTTCTTTAGCCTACAGAATGACGGAGGCTGGAAAGGACATCCTTTCTCTATGCCTCTTCAGAGCCATCCTGCTCACGCTAATACTAATTTAGGTGTTTCTATATGGTGATATGTTTTATCTTTTTTAAAGGGAAGTTACTTGCTGTGCAATGTTCTAAGGTTCTCCTCAAAGGCAGCTCCCACCACACCACATAGACCCTGCTCAGCAAGAGCAAAGGCTTTCCCACGCTCACAGCCCGACCCCAACAATTCACCACCCGAAGAGCGAGGAGGATGCTCCTAGCTCAGGTTTTCTCCCCTCTGTACACGAAGAGGGCCACGGACATCAGCCCGGTCCTGTGCCGGGCGGTAAGCAGTGCGCAGGGCAGGGTCCCACCGGTGGCAGCCTGGTCAAAGGTTGGTGGGCAGCATGCCTACGGCAGTGCTCCTGGTCCCTCCCGTCTGTTTGCTCGCCAACAGGGGCAGGAGCGGCGACAGAAGCCCTGGTGGCGAGGGGGCACAGGTAAAGAGCCCCCCCAGCAACACAGCCTCCCCCCCCACCCCGGGCAGAGCCCCCGCCACCGCCCGCTGCCGGGGGAGCGGCACCGGGGCTGCACTGCAGACCGCGGGGACCCGCCGGGGATGACATCAGCGCTGCCACGGCCGGGAGAGGAGCGGGGCCGGGGGAGGGGGGGATGGAACCTCGGCGGGCGCTGGTCCGCGGATACAGCGACAGCGCAACCCCTTCCTCCACCCGCCCCGAGCATCCGCTGCATCCCCCGGGGGGGACAGGGGGGTTCGGGTACCCTCTCGGTGGGCACAACCCCATCGTTCCCCAGAGCTCCCCGCCCCGCCGCTGCCTCCGCGCCGAGCAGTGCGGTACCGCGCGGGCAGGTGCGGCCGCCGCCCGCGCCCCCCGCCTCGCCCTGCCCTTACCCGGGGCGGCGCAGTCGGCGCACGCCGTGTTCCCCGGCCGCTGGAGCAGCTCCACCAGCGCCTTCCTGCTCCTCTCCTTCGCCATGGGGCCGGCGGCGCGGTGCGGGGCTCCGCCGCGGCTGGGCGAGCTTCACGGCGCGGGGCGGGGGGCGCTGGCGAGGCGGGCGGCGCGCCCGGGCTGCTCCATGCGGCCCCGCTCGCCCCGCGCAAGGTGAACGGGCCGCGCCGCCGCCGGGAGGGGACGCGCCGGGGCGGGTCCTGCCCTGACGCCTCCGAGCTTCGCCGCCGCCGTTGCTGCTGCTGCTGCTGCCGCCGCCGGAGCCGCCCGCCCGGGCACGGTGCCGGTTCCGCCTTCCGCCGGACCCGGGGGGCTGGCGGCTCCCTGAGCCGCTCGCCCGCGACCTCCAGCGGCCGCTCGTCGCCGGGGAGCCCCGTTCCCGTGGGGGTTCCCGACCATCGGGGCACCCCAGCCCCCGCGGGTGTCCCCAGCCACCAAGCGGTCCCTTCCCGGGTTTAATTTGGGGAGCCCGGCGAGGGGATGCTCTCTCCCATGGGCTGGGAGCTGGCGTGGCAGTGGGGAATATGGGGGCCAGGGTGTTGCAGCTTGTAGCCCCCCAGCCCTCGCTGGATGGGGCCTCACTGCTCAAGCACATTGGTGGGTCCAAGAGCAGTGCTTTGAGGGCATTTCTTTAGATTAGTATCGTTAGGGGATACTCATAAATGCTTAACTAGCACCCACCCACACTCCAGAACGTTCCTCCGTCACCACCACCTTCCATGTCTGCATCTCAGCAGGACTATCCTTCAAGCATCTTCTTGCACTTTTTGCACCCCTCCATGATGTCGAGGGAGTATTGGCGGAGAAAACACCCCAAGGACAGGGGCAGAATTCCCCATGCCATTGTGGTTGTGTTGCTGGACCAAGGACTTCAGCCACTCCTGAATTTCCTGTCACCTACAGGACAAGGCTCCTGTCCTTGCTTTACCAGCTAGGAGGCTGACCTAGCAGGGTGATGAGGGAAGCTGAGGAGGGGTTCAGAGCTGTGCCTCGTGGGCTGCTGCCCTAACCCCTGCTGCAACCTTCCTCTCAGGAACCGGTCACATCTGCAATGGTGCTATGACCTACCTGTGGTTCGTACAGCTCTGCTTACCGAAAGGTTTTTGGTTTAGCAAAGAAAGTCCCCCATTCAAACGGTCCATCTCTGTTTCCTCCAACAAAGCAGAGCACCTTCCTGCAGGCTCAGCTCATGCCATTCATGCTCCTTCCTGGGGTGTGCACCAGTGTCTGCAGGAGGAGGATGCTCCTGGAAAACATCCACAACCAAATCACCATCTTGGTCCTACAACCATACATGGATGTGAGCAGAATTCAGGGAACTCTTTGTGGGAGACAATGGCATACACCCTTAAACACGGGCAGAATCAGGGCCTGGCACGTTTACAATGCCCCCTTGCCTGGCAGACATTTTCCTAAATGACCTTTGTGCTGTCAGACAAGGGACTGTAGCTGAGTTGATTTTTGACTGGTTTAAAGTAATGTCAGTGTTCCCTGCTGACCCTATGCAGCGTTACGCGTCATGCTGGAGTTTGCTGGTTTTACACGTGCAGGCTGCTGAGGTCTGGAAACTCACTCCTGTGCTAACCGAAGGCATAATCCCACACATGGGCTTTCTGTGGAGAAGCTGAGCTGCTGCATCCAGACCCTCACCTCCTTCAACCTCCGAGTCACTAATACTAAACCCAGAACAGAGCATTGACATCTAACATCCACTAACACCAGCTCAGCACAGTATCTTAGCCCTGATCCTCCACACCCATGCTATGTTCAAGCTTGTCAGTGTAAATGCTTACAGGATCAGAGCTTCACCTAAGTCCAGCTTAGGTTATGTTTGCATTTGCACTCCGGCTTTTCCAGAACATGCACTTGCTGAATTCCTCATGCAATAGCCAGGATGCTGCTCATCATCATGAGCTTACTGAGGGCAGAGGCTGGGAGGAGGGAAGGGCACTGGTTTTAAAGTCTCTGTTTAGCTTTCCATTAAGACTTATTGATTCTCTTTAATTTTTGTTCCACCGGTTGCTAGGCAATCTCTCTCTCTCTTCCATGTGCTGGAAGCCAGGGCTGCAGACAGAAATTTATATCTTGTAATGAAATCAAATATAACAGAGCCTGTTGTCAGTGATGAGGGGAGTGTTTCATAAAGGACAGACGGAGCAGGAAAACGGGGCCAGCAAGGGTTGATCAACAGCGGTTCTCAGAACTGAAGTCCCGTCACAATTACTTTAGACTTTACATTGGGAAACAAGCAGCCCATGTGGGTGGAGGGGATGTGGCGAGAGAGGGAAGCTGGAACTAAATGAGCCAAAATCAAAGATAAACTTTTGTTCAGTGGAAAATCAAGGGCTTGGTTCAATCTCCCATGTACAAGGGTATCTCCGCAGATTCACTCCTGGTTTATCCAAGGTTAAGTAGTTGGGTGTTGCTTCACAGTTAACCAGCAGTGTTGCTCCAGGGCAGGCAGTGAGGCTCTCCTGTTGGACACTGGCTCCTAAAGATTGTGATTCCTGGTGTAGAGCAGGGACAGCATCAGAGTTTTCCATCCCACACAGGGTAAAGGAGGAAGGTTGCCAAGCAGGGCTGGTGGAGACTCCCGGGAAGCTGAGGGGCTGAGGTGCATCACTGCTCAGCCTTGTCCGTGTCAGACTGTTCCTGCCTGTGTCCGCAGGAGCCAACACCTCATCTGAGCTTTTCCCCGTATTTTTCCTATGGGTATGACCTATCAGGGAATGCTTAATGAATTTGCCCCTACTTCTTGCAAAGCCTTTGGCCGAACTCTCTGGAGACCCGTTGTCACTGTCAACACATCACCCTCATTCAGATGCTTTCTATCTCCCCACTGCTAAGTGACTTGTTAAGCCTGATATGAATTTATATACATATGTATATAAATACTTACATATTTATGTGTGAAATGTGCTTGTTTGCAAACATGCACACTTTCAACTCAGTCTTTTCTAGATCGCAAGGTTGTTGCCTTAGAAACGGATGTTATTAATGCGCTCTCCCGAGGTGCTAAGTACGGTGGCAGCAAGGGCGGCCTCTGGAAACGCCAGACTGAGGTCAGGGCAAAGGATGCTCAGAAATTCCTGGAAATCTTTTCATCATCTTTGTGGTGATGCTCTGAAAATGCACAGGCACAGCTATACATTCTCCTTGCCCTTCCATGTTAGCTCCTTTCACCAGACACTGGCTTATTTTGTTAGGAAAGAGCTGCTTACACTGTTTTTCAGTTAATTTTGCAGCCCCAGCCCTGAAATGGCTAAATCAGTGTCACAACCGTGCAAGTAAAAGGGTGTTCAACTCAACCCTTTACGTGACCTGGGAGTGCATTCACAGCGTCACACGGGGAAGCATCACAGATTCCTGTTTGAACAGCAAACCTTAAGAGAAATATCAATAATTCACACCACTGCAACTGCATTCAAGCAAAACTCTCTGCAGTAGTGGATACGCCAGGCTGGATCCTTTAGGCTTCCTCAGCACCACAGGGGAGGCAGGTCTTGCAGCTGGTTTGTGTGAGCAAGCCATAGCCCTGACCACCCGCACCCATGCTGAAGCAGCCAGGTTTTGTTGCAGTATGGTTTCCTGTCCTGTTCAAAACAAGGGCAAAAAATAAGAAAAGGAAAAAAAACCCAACATCCTAGAAATATATATTCTATATATATATGTGTATATCTTATTTTCTGGGTTATCTAGTTAAATTAAGAGTGGCTACAGCCGGGAGGGAGGAATGCCACAGAGCAGAGAGCTCAGACCAGGGTGTTTAAAACCTCTTAAACTCAGAACCTGACACGGGTGCCAGCTTTCTCTGATTCTGAGCAAAGTGCTTTGTTTTGGACCCTGTGGGATTTTTCTCCCGGAGAACAGGGAAAAGCGCACTCACTGCCTCTGCATGGTTAGGATGTGCTAGTCAAGTTGAAGAGGATGATGCAAGAGAAAATGATGCGAGGGTGCAGCAATAACAGACTGAAGCCTGGGTCTGCAGAGCTGCTCTGCACCTGCACCAGCCCTCAAAGAAGAAAAGGTGTCGTGCAGCTCTAAAAGTGTCTCGCTGCGGAGTTCTTTGCAGATCAGGGTTTCATTACATTTGCATAATGGTTAATTCTGTGGCAAAGCCCAGTGTTACCAGTGCAGGAAAAGGGAAGTTCTTTACTCCCATGATTTGACAGCTGTGCAGGTAACATCACACACACCAGATCACACAGATCCTCTGTGAGCGAGAAGAAATGGGGAGAATGGGGGACAAGAAGAAGGTGCAGAGCAAAATCTCTCTGCTGATTGACTTAACCACCAGTTTTTGTAGGCTTCTGCCACCTCCTAGAGCTGAGAACTGCTCTCTCACAGCGGCATCACAGGAAAACGAAAAGTAGCTCCAACCACTTTTCTGATCCTGTCCACCATGTGCTCAGGATGTCCTTTCAGTTTCTTTTGTGGCCAGGCTCACTGCAGCAATTGGCTGGTTTCGGCACTGGTATGTAGTCACAAGGACTGCTTAGTCACTGGCGGAGTGGTTGGGAGCCAGGAGACATCCTAGAGAGCGAGGGGGTAATTGATAGCTTGAGGATGTTGGATATTTGCACATCTGCTCCACACACACGGGGAAAGCTCAACGCGAGAAAAAACATGCTGCAACAGTCCTGTTGTACTGAACCCATTTCATACGATGTAAAATCTGATGTGGAGGGGGCAGCTGGGGGAATTGGCTCCATAGCAGCCACCAGGCATCCTACTGGAGCTATGCTGATTTCTACAGCTTAATGGCAGGCTCCCTTCTGCTCTCTGAGAAGATGTAATTAGACCAATGAAGTCGGTAACTCACCTACACCAGTGAGAGACCACTGCTTCTAGCATTGTCCTTGATTTATACTAATTAAAAGACTTAGGCCTGGGGAAGCTCTGTATGGAGGAAGCCAACACATGTGAAGAGTTTCATACGTCAGGGTAGCAGCTCCTCCAAGAAAAGTCAAAGTAATTATTCAGAGCAGGCCATCATCAATTCAGTCTGAGTCAGAGGCAGCAGCACGACAGGTTCGATGTGCAAACCACAGGGCAAGCACTTATCATGGAAATTGCTTTTGTTCAGTTCCAATAATTTAATCTCTTCCTGGCTCAAAAGGCTCATCCTTCCAGGAACAGCTTGGAGACATTCAAGCGGGAGACTGGACTGCATGATGTCTTGTTGCATGGTGGAGATGGCGGCTAAATGCTGCCTGCTTTGGGGGTCCTGGGAAGCGGTGGCTGCTCCTGCCAGGGGTCCAGTGCAGAGAATATGACAGATGCAATAGGCAGGACCATAGGACAGAGGGGTTGAAGCCTAACACATCAATTCTGATCTGGAAGTCTCTGAAGCAAAGCCTGAGTCCCTCAGAAAGAAGGCAAACCGTATTCAAAGGGCACAGAATTAAAGATAGTGCAATTATAGGTTCCCACAGTCAGTCTTGTATCATGGGCTGCTGCCTTCAGCTGCCAGTCCAGCTCAGACATCTGAGACCACATCACTTTCTGTAACATTGCTCAGCTGTGACTTGAATAAAGCATTAGGTGGAAACAAAGCTGTGGTTTTTCTCTAGAAAGAGATTAGAAATGATGGCCCGAAGGAAGCTGCTGAACAGCTGGAGATGGTAATTGATCCTCCCCCAGTTAACCCTGTCCATAGAAAGCTGAGGACCAAGTCCTACCTTTCCTCTGGCTGCTGGTGGGATTGTTTGGATGTCACTGCCTGCCACCTAAAAGCTCCCATAACACTGAGCTGGAGATCATGCTGCTCACTTATTTGTTTATTTCAATATGCTTTGCCAAAGAAAAATCAGCAAAGAATTAATTAACAGCAATTATTTCTAGCAACAACAGAGCAGCTCTGCTCCAGAAGCCATGAAAACAACATCATGAGACCTCTGTGCCCAAAAAGCCTTTATAAACAGGTGCAAAAATAAACAGTTTTATAGCAGGCTATAAAAAGAGCCCAAGCCAGGCTGGGGAATGACAGAGGAACAGCCGTTTTGATGGCTGAGTTGGAGCATTCACCCAGGTGACTTTTGTGAAGGAGTTTTAACAAACAAACCAGAGCAGAAGCACCAACCTGAGTCAAAGTCCCAGCAGGACCAGGTTATTGCTGCCATAGAAGGTTTACTGTACCCGTCACTCTGTTATTAGTGCTGCTAAAGTGATTTACTATCTAAGTCAGTCCGACCTATTAGAGCTGTGGTCTAAAGTACTAGCCAGCTCCAGTTTCAGTGATAAACATCACCCCCCTGTCTATTACTTGCTAAAATAAGCTGAAATAAAGCCATCAATCCAGCTATCTCTCTGCTCAAATGAGTCCTCCTAGCTGGCACCATCACACCTGCAAGTCTCCTGCCATGCACGCAGAAAAGATGGAAGTAGACGTTCCAGGCATGCTCTCAATTTTCACCCACGTTTCTTTTTCAGCAGCCAGTGAACTCAGCATTTCTGTCCCTTTGACCCGAACTCGCACATCTCCTATTGCCAAAGCCCTGCAGTGACCCAGTTCCTGTTTCATCTCTGTGCTGCACATGCACACTCTGAGCATCTCCCCACACAAGGAGGCCAGGATGCAGTCTCCTGCCAGAGATGTTCACCTCTGTGCTGCACCCTAGGAGGTGGCAGTGGACAGTCCCATTTCTCTCCAAGGCTCTGCAGCACAGTTTAGGGAGGGGGGAACTAAACCAAAACCCACACTCCATTCACCTGTACCATTCACACAGACTGTTAACACCTAATCAATGGTATTGCCTGTGCTCCCCCATACAGACACAGGCCTGCATGGACCCAGTACATGTATTCCTTTAGATCAGACAGAAATCTGAATGCACAGAGAGAGGGACACACACTTATGATACCTTAGCAACCACTCTGAGCATGCACATGCATGCCAGAGATGTGCCAGACAACAGGCAAAGCTCGGAGCGTGTGCTCTGTAAGGGCTGGGTTGCAGCCATGGGTGATGAGGACGGGGTAAAGACAGCTTGCTAAATGCATGGGTTAAAGTCAGCACAAGTTAACTCCCACATCCACGCTCAAGACCAAAATCTGAGGGAGGGAGCCCCAGCGATGAAAGCAACCAGCCTCATTACACCCCTGGGATTTCCTGTTTGGTGCTTGTTCACGGGGCTGTGAAGGTTCAGTTACCAATGGGGGGTTTCGCTCCTGCTTGGTTCAGCATATTGAGTTACTGGCAATTTTCTCAGCAGCGATCTGATCTGCAGCTTCTGTGCAATTCCTGAGTGGCAGCAAGAAAATGTTTTCCCATTTGGGTCTGCCTGCCCAAAAAACCAGTTTCCTCAATGTGGTGAAGTCCTTCTGACCATCCATCAAGTCATGCTACCATGGGGCTGTCAGAGCAATCCAGAGGGAAAAGCCCTCTCCAGATTGGCAGCTCCTCTAAGCAGGCTGCATCACACAGCATTGCATCAAATCCTCAGAGCAGTCCTGAGTGTCCCAGATTCTGTACTGCAATTGTTCTCCTACCTTGCCCAGAAAGGAGAGAGTCAGTGCTTCCAAACACTGCTGAAGCCCAGAACATGGTGTGATAACAGAGAAATATAAACTAAACAAACAACTCCGGGCCTGACTCCCTTGCAGAGCACCTTCCCCTATGCCAGTGCCTTCCCTCTCTGCTATCTTTGATTATCAGCTGTGCAAGCAAGATCAGAACCAGGTGTGTGAGGAGGTTCTTGCTGGGCAGGGCTTGCTAGCAGTGAGGAAACTAGAAATGTTCCAGAAATCAGAGCTGTCAGCTCACAGAAGGTACTAAAAAGGACTCCGTTGTTCAAAGAGGCTGCAGAAGCATCCCTCACTGTCTGCTTCATAAAAGCATGAAGGTGAAGTTAAAAGCCTGGGCCATTCTGGGAAGTCTCCTTGATTTCTTCACCCCCTGCTCTCTTTTTGCAAGGCTACTTTCTGCTACTCTGCTCCTGTCAGAGTTTGCCATAATTCATAAGGTCCTGAACAGAAAAGCATCTACAATACTGAGTGGTTTACGGTACTACTCATTACCAGGCAGCAGGACACACAGCCAGACAGGCCACAACATCCCTCCCACATCAGCAGGATCCTACCTTACTTTGTGTGGGAGCTGGGAAAGACACAGCTTCACCTCCCACCAGAGGCTGGGAAGCATCAGACAGTAAGGGCTGGATTCAGCCCACCAGATTCAATGCACCTGAACAGTTTAGCACTCAGAGAGATAACTGTAGCCTTTGCTGGGGGATGTGGTGGATGCCAGGCTTGTCTGGGGTGTTTTTCATTCAGCCAAGCCCAGCAGGAATCAGCAAGCATAAGATTGATGCACCTGCTAATGCAAGTCCCAAGATCCCCTGGAACAGTGGGAATAAACAATCCAATGGTGAAACAGTCTGTCCAGTGCTAGAGAGCACAAACGTCAGGATCTCTAGGAAGAGCCGTAAAAACCTGTCCCTGTATCATCACCAGTCCCAGGAAACAAAAAATGCATCAAGATTTATCGTCCTCTGCACACATGCATTAGACTTCTAGATGACTTTCTATGAAGCCCTATTTTGAGCAGTGATCAATTATGCATTTCAAGCCATATGGCACCTTCCTTCCAGGAGGAAGGTATTTTGTCTTGAAATCTGTAAGCTAGAAAATCTGCTGCATCCTGATGGAAATGCAACATTGTCAGCTAGTCACAGAATCATTAAGAGAAAAAAGAGAACCAGGATAAGATTAATCAGACATCCAATTTCCACTGAAATATCCTGGATGGGGAAACGGCCCCTTGCATGTGCCCTTCCAAATGTCCTTTTTAATTAATCTGAGTTAAACTTTGATTTTTGAGGGAAATCTGATACAATATGCAATATTCTGAATTTAGCAGAAGGATCTCTTCCACAAGTGATCTCCTCCAGGCCAAAAAGTACATAAAGTCCTCCAGAGTCACTGGGTACATTACTAGAAATGACTGCACTCTTGCACACTAGCAGAAGCATCATTCATTTCCCAGGAATCATGGATAAGAAATGTAGAAACATACTGCTCTCCAGTGGAACCAGAACACTAAAGGCACTTTTCAGATCCTACAGCAACAAGTGATGCTATAGATGCTTTCTGTACAGGGAGCAGGCTTCTCCTTCTCTCACAGCCTCATATGCCCCGGGTTTAGCTGCAGCAGCTTGGTGGAAGTGGCACTGCTCGCCAAGCCTGTTTGGAGCAGGACAACAGCAGGGTGAAATTCAGGAGGTGCTCTAACTGACCCTGGTTCCTTCCCACTGAGCTGGTTAAGCCCAACCTACAAAAGCAGTAGTAAGTAAAAGCTGTTTTGATTGCTACCACAAAGGGCAGTTACTCACCAAAGGCGAGCAAATCTGTGGTCTGCGAAGGAAACGAAGTGGGTGACTACTCACCCAATGTCATGCCCAGCTGCAAGGGCTTCTATGGCCTGGAAGCAAGCAGAACAAACTGGGAAGAATGCTCTGGAAGCGGACCAAGCGTGAAGGTCAGCTGGTCCTGCCTGTAACTGTGCACAACCTCAAACATTCCCTTTACGGGTGCAGAGAGATGCAACCTTTCTGCTACATCAGGTATCCACTTCCTGGTGGCAGATGCAGCAACAATCCTTCCTTAGCATAGAGGCACAAGCCCATTGTGCTCCTACAAAGGACTTTAGACCATGGCCCAGTTCCAGCAAGCACAGGAGGCTCTCTTTATATAGGCTTTTCTACAAAAGAACACCCAGGGCTTTGGAAATGTTTATTAAACCCTTTCTTCCTTGTTCTGCAGGTCATTGCAGTTGTTTGGAGTGATACCCATAGCTCAAGGTCTCCCAGGAAGACATAATGACAGTTAGCTTGCAGCAATGTTCTCTCTGTAAATAACTGCAGTGATCAAAGTTAAGCTCTTTGTGGTTGAATGGATTCTAATCTGAGCAAAGAAAGGGCTAATGTGTGGGCAAGGCACTCCTAAATGCCAAACATGCAAAGCTCTGCTGACCTGGAACCCTTTGGGGACTCCCTGGGACAGGATGCCAAGCAGCAGCACACCTAGAGTTGGTGTGAACCAGGTTTTGCTGGAGAAAAGCTGCAGGAAAGTTATAACCCTCTCACTTACAGATTTCTATTACTGTGTTAACAGCTTACATAGTTCTTTACCCCACCACAGTCAACACTTCCTCCTGCTTTGGGCTACCCCTCCCACACCTGCACAATTACATCCAGGCTGGCACTTTGTACATCAATCCCATCTGAACCTCGGTTTTCAGCTCTTTGCACATCTTCAACTCCCAGAGTCTGTCAGCAGGTGGTGCTTGGTGGCAGCAGTGGTGCAGGCAGCACACAGGCAGGCTTCTCACACAAAGGCTGATGGAGGTCTGTGGGACCTACCTCGCTCCTGGTGCCACACGCAGCAGGGTGGCTCATCAGCACCAAATAGCTCCATGAAGAAATCGATGTCACTGACAAATGGCCTCCCCTGCAGCGCAGATGCCTCGGCTCCACGTTTTCAGAATCCAGATTTTCTCAAATTAGCGGCAGGCTGCTGGAGGGGATCGTCCTGGATATAGGGACAGGAAAAATAGCTACGGACTTACAGCTTTCCTTTGGCTTATGCGCTGCTGCCATTTCAAAGGCGCACAAACCTGGATACCACAAGCAAAACTAAAATAAACAGGGTTTAAATGGAAAGGCTTTTATTAGCAATACGTATGTTGGCAGGAATAAATTGAAGCACATTCTGGGACTTCTCTTCTTCCACATGACTCTGGTGTGGCACGGACTTCTCCCACATAGCAGGTTGGGGAAAATTGTTTGACCCCAGGTTCTGAACTGATTAAAGACTTGTTTTGCCACCACTTCTGTTGCATTACATCTCAACTGAGACCAGCCAATGGCCCTCACCCGCTCTGAGCTCACTTCACAGCTCCACTAAACGTATTCTGTTCTCAAGCTGATTCCCTACAGTCAGGAAATGCGTGCCTCTGCCAATTCCCTGAGCTTTCAGCTACCCCTTGTCCTGGCATGAAGGGGACAGCTCTGGGAGCCTGACTGACACTGCTGGGAGGCAGGACACAATACATCCATGGATCTGGATGGGATGAAGATGTTCTCTTTGGGCTGGTGAAAGGTACAAAACTGTCACCTCAGTGTTCCCAGTTATTAATTCTGTTGTTATTTGTGAAGGATGAAGCGTGCTCTGGCCATTTTGGTGGCTCAGCAGCACAGTCAGCCTGGGCTACACAGGGTCCTGCTGGCTATGTCACTGTAACGCTACAGAGGGACTCCAAGCCTACAAGTAGGACAAAGCACTTTTCACTTGAGCATGCCAGGAAGTGTTTTTGAAACTGTTTTTGCCCCAACATCCCTCCTGCAGCAGGTCAAAAATCTGGGCCTTGGTCACTACAGAGTCCCCAGTGGTCCCTCCTTCAGTGTGTGGTCCAAGACATTTCATTTAATGGCAGCTGTCACTCCAGCTTAATGGTCAAAATTCAATCACTCAAGACAAACTTCACCCCTTTTACTTTATAATAACCTAGAGATCAGTTAGTATCAATTGTCTCAGGAAAAACACATTTAATTCATGCAGTAGCTGTTTGGCCAAATGACGGTGCAGAGCAACATCCAAAAGATGAAACTACCACTGACAACAGCCCGGACTACTCCACCACCACTGGTGGTGGTTCTTTCATACCTATCAGGATTCACTTCACCTTGTAATATTGAGGGAGCACAGAAGCGTGAAATTTGATTTCTTTCTTCTGAAGATGCTGGAGATGAATTCTTACTTCGTATCACTGAAAGAAAGCTCTTGTTCAGTGTTTAATATAATGTCTTTTAATATCTGTTTCAGCAATAAAATCTCTGCTTTCTTTTCTATAAGTGTACTAATCTTACCAAAGGATATAATTTAAACAGTAGAATGAAGCAGAATAAAAATTTGCAGCTGCACATGGACAATCTTTTCAAACAGGAACCTGCTCCAAACTATGTGCAGAGTGTTCAATCAGATTAGACCCCAACAACAATTTAAATTCCAGCTCTAACCATCAATATGAAGAGCAGAAAATGTTCTTTTACCATTTCCTGGATCTCTGTGTGAACAGATGCACAGTGGAAAGAAGCAGAAGCAAAAGTGGTGATAGCAGGCAGCAGGGAAGGTGAGCTACATCAAACAGGGGACACCAAATAAAGGAGAAAGTGTGGGAGAACTGCCTTGGCAAACTGTGTGTATTGCTGTCTGCAGGTCCTGACCCTAAAGCTTGTTGCTTGATAGGCAGATACAGAGAGAGAGAAATGATACACTGGGTTGAAAAGAGAGAGAGAAAAAACCTGCGAGCAGGAGGAACAGGGCAGGAAGTAGTGGAAAATACCTCCAGAGAATTTACAAATTTATTGTCTGCTTGACACACATTCCTAGGGGATTGACAGGCCAAATTATTTTGGCTTGAACTCAGTATTAGGAAAATGTTAGAGATCTTAAAGACATTCTCTGATCTGACTGCTCACCTACTGTATGGCCTGCTGCATTACCTGCTCGATGTATGGGAGCAGCTGCCTGTTCTGGAAAGAAATACTGTACTTCTCAGGTAACGAACTCTTGATCTACGCTGGGTTTTGACATAAAACATTTGCTTTTAAAAGAATAAAATTATCCAATCCCATTTACATGGGAGAGAGACACAAATAAATAGCAGTTACTGAGATAAATAAATACAATTCCTGTCTCCATGCTGATGTCACTATAAAGATATGACAAAAATCCCACATAGGGCAGCTCTACTCAAAGAAACAAATATATTCATCATGAAAGATTTCAGTTAAATGAAGTCAGGTGAAGTCAGTTACTGTTGGCTTGGCAAATAAAGGCAGAATCACTTCCTGACTGGTGTCTGGAACTAGGAATAGTCTCCCAACAATAATGAAGGTTAAAAGACTGAAAGAAACCCTGTCACCCCAGTACCCAAGAACATTAAAGCAGGGTGAGATGAAATCACCCCAAAGACAGGGATAAATAGCCGTATTTAATAAAAAGCAATTTGCAAGTACAACAGTTTTATTTCCACCTGAAAAGTAACCACTGTAAGCACATTAGAAATGTCCACGTAAGATTAATCTGTAGTTCAACATCTACATGATGAAGGCGTTTTTTTGTCTTTTTAAAGTAAGAGTTCATCATTCTTAGAGACGTGGAAAACACTCCAAGCAATAACTGTTTTCTCCAGGTTCTTATGGATCTTTAAAAGTAGGCTAGAGAAACAAAAAGGGGAAAAAAATACCTGAGAAGACAGGGGCAGTACTTTTGCTCATAATTTCAAAAAATAATCTTATTTTAGGAAAATCAGACCTTGAAAAAGGTTCCTTCAGGAAACCCTTCCTATTGCAATATGAACGGGACGTACAATATGTACTACATTAAGAGTTATGCCTTCCATACATGAGGAGTAAAGCTGGCCATCTTCATCAGAACTTTTCACGTTTTTCTTCTGATTTCTCATCTATCAGGTCTTTAAATCCCAATTTTTCCAGTGGTTCATTAGCCATAAGTTGCCTATGTTAAAAAAAACAAGAAAACAACGTTTTGCATAACAGCGTCTACAACCCAGAGAAGAGCATCATTTTCTGTTTAATTCAGTATTATCCATTTTCTGTTTCACTTAGGATTATTTACTCTAAAGAAATCCAAGATGTCCATACGGAGTGACTACTGCTTGGCAAAGCCATAGAAACTTCAGGGTTTGGCTCAGCAACACTCAGGGGTTTCGATTTCATTCAGCTTTCCGATTAAATGTGTTGTTTCCTGATCTCCGATACTGAATACGAGTTTCCTCAGAAACTGACCTGGCTCTTGGTTATCTCTAATTAAGAGACTTAAAGATAATTAGAGACTTAATTAAGACCTTCCTAAAACTCTACCTGAATTTGTGGCATTGACCAGATGCTAAGGTGGGCGTGGCTTAGAACAGCACCGGTGATACCACTCCGCTTTGCTGTAGTGATTTTCAAACAGGTTTTGGTTTGCAGCCCTCCTCATCACCGACCCATGCAGTGTATGCAACTCCTTGTATTTAAGTGCAGTCTGTGCATTTCCCTGTGAGCTCCCTGACTCAGCAGTGTGCCGGAAGCAGCGCAAAGCCACGCAAGCACAGAAACATCCCTTGCAAAGCAGTGCTTTCCTCACTTCAGCTGAAGAACAAGTTAAACTTTTCACTTACAAGTACAGCTCAGAAAGTAATGCTAATAAAGCAAGCTTCAGTGCGAAAGCCGGCTGCGCACAGTGGAAGGCGGCCGCGTCTCGCAGTTGTTCCATCAGCCCACCGCACAGCTACAGCAATCAAAACCACGCCAAGCGCTCCGCTGAAACCACCAAGGGCACCCATTCCTCACAAGGCCACGGAGCTCCTCCCGCATGAACGCGTTCCCGTCCCCTCCCCGCGCGTACCTCTCCATGCGGCACTGCAGGTAGGCCATGGCGCGCTGCCGGCACGCACCGCTCTCGTAGCCACTGTCGCGGAGGCACTCCATGAACCGCTCCTTGAAGGCGCTGCACTCCCCTGGAAGAGACAGCGAGGGCCGCGTTACCGCCGCGCTCGGGCAGCGGAACTGGCACCCGCGGGGCCGAGGCCGCAGGGAGGCCGGGCCCGCGTTACCGCACCGAAATGGTCCAGAGGGAAGGCGCCCTTGTCCGGCGGCCGCGGCTTGAAGCTCTTGCTGCTGAAGTTCATCGCGGTGGACATGCTGCCGGTGGGGGGAACGGGGCCAGAGCCCTCCGTCACTCGCTCGCCACCGCGGGCAACCGAGCCCCGATCGGCGCCGGAGCACCGAGCGCATCGAGCGGGCCGCGTGACCGCCGCTGCGGAAACGGCGTGGGCATTGCTACGGCAACCGGAGCGCCTCGCACTCGTGGGGGGGTGTCTCCACGGCAACGCGATAGCAGTGATGCCGCCGCCGCCGGTCACCATGGAGACGCCGCCGCTGGGGTCGGCCCCAGCGGGATGGGGGTTCGGGTCGGTGGCGTTCCCGCTGCGCTGCCTCAGCTCCCGCGTACGGGGCTCGGGCAGCCGCTGCTGAGAATAAAGAAACCGGTTTCTCCTCATAAAAACCGTGTTACGTTCCTCATTCACCTCAGAACTCTCTGAATGGAAGGGGTGAGAGCCGTGGTTGTGGGCAGCCAGCCTGCCGAGGGGCAGGAAACACGGCTTGTCCTCTTGCGCTTGTTCATTTGGGGATGAAGGGAGAAAGAGCGAGCCCGGGGTCAGCAGCTCAGTTTATTCAGGATCCAGCCCTGACAAAGCTGCTCTTGCTCCCACCCAGAAGTGTGTGGTCAAGGCCCCTCCACCACAAGTTCCTCACCCACAACTGCTGAGCACTGGGTCTAGACTTAAAAACACATGTTTGAGGACCCGGCTCTAGCTGGCGGTGTGATGAGAGCCCTGGGGATCAGCACATGGCTGAGGCACCCCCAGGAGGCAGCATCAACACTCCTTAGAACTCCAGCAGGATTTTGGAAGAGCCATCCGCATCCCGCTGCACTGACCTGGACTACAGCGGATGTGATTGCTCATCCCTCATTAATCCTCATGGGTTAACATCCTTGCACAGACCTGATGGACAGCACCGAGTCATTTTATGCCTCCTACAAGCAATGGGCGAGCAGACGGCTTCCCATCAGGCAGCAAGACAAGAGCTCATTGACAGATGCTGGGAAACACTGAACATCCAAATCCTCAGGACAGAGGACAAAGAAAAACACCCCTTTTGCCTGCAGGTTTGCAGCACGTTCTCTGCAAAGCCTCAGATCGCATCCTGAAAGGAGGATGAGAAATAGCATTAATTTAACCCACCCGAGTGTTAACTGCGGATGATGCTGCTAGAGTCTTTTTTCTTCTTTGCCCATGGCTGCGATTGGTGTGAGATGGTTTTTCATCTGTTTTGATTTTCTTTTAATTAAATGATTGAGATAAGTAGAATTCGAGGCTGGGGGGGTTGGGGGGAGGGAGAAACAGCTGCAATTGTTAAGGACAGCCATTATGGAAATACTACCTGCAGGCCTATTTAAAGTGCATTTTGTCTATGCTTTGATTGCTTTCTTATTACAGTATTGAAATTGTAAATGGAAAATGACACCAGGTTCTATTACATAAACATCTGGTTTACACAGCCTGAAATATAAGGTTTTATTTATTATTATGTTTTCAGGGCTGTGAACAATAGATGTTTTTTATTATATGGTAAATAGCACTTTTCCACTTGACTTCATTATAACACTTAACAGTAAAAGGGAGATACTCCTCTTTCAGAAACAGGTGCAGCAAACTGTCTCCCAGATCTTAGAAGACTGAGCAGCAGAGAAGCAGCTTTGTTTTATCTGGACAAGTTTAACTGACGTGTTAAGGCACTTGATTTTAGCAAACTGACCAAATGATGTTCCTTAGTTCCTGGCATAGTGGTTGACTTGCCGATTCCCTGTGTGATGAAGGAAGAAATCAAAGGCAAAAGATATTCAGGGATCCCACCATGGAATTATTCCCAAACAGACTATGACAATCCTTTCCACTTCTGTTTAATATCTTTATCAATGATCTGGGCAAGGGGATCAAGTGCACCCTTGGTGAGCTCACAGATGACACCAAGTTGGGCAGAAGTGTTGATCTGCTGGAGCCAGGCAGCCTCTACAGAGGGATCTGGACAGCCTGGATTTATGGGTCAAGCCCAACTGGATGAGGTTCACCAAGGCTCAGTGCTGGGTCCTGCGCTTGGGTCACAACAACCCCATTCAACGCTACAGGCTTGGACAAGCGTGACTGAAAACTGCTCAGTGGAAAAGGTCCTGCGGATGTTGGTCAACAGCAGCTGAATACAAGCCAGCAATGTGCTGGTGGACAAGTGAGCAAGTGCCCAGGTGGACAAGACGACCATTGACATCCTGGCATGTACCAGAAATAGTGTGGCCAGCAGGATCAGTGCAGTGATTGTCCTCCTGTACTGGACACTGGTGAGGCTGCACCTCAACTCGTGTTTAGTTTTGGGCCCCTCACTACAAGACAGAAACTGAAGTACTGGAACATGTCCAGAGAAGGACAGTGAAGCTGGTGAAGGGCCTGGAGCACAAGTCTGATGAGGAACGGCTGAGGGAACTGGTGTTGTTTAGCCTGGAGGAAAGGAGGCTGAGACCTTATCACTTTCTACAACTACGTGAAAGTATAGGACAAGAAGAAATGTCCTCAAGTTGTGCAAGCAGAAGTTTAGGTTGAATATTAGGAAAAATTTCACCAGAAGGTTTGTCAAGCACTGGAACAGGCTGCCCAGGGAAGTGGTGGAGTCACCATCTCTGGGAGGATTTGAAAGATGTGCAGATGTAGCGCTTATGGACATGGTTTAGTGGTGGACCTGGCAGGGCTCCGTTAGTGTCTGGGCTCGATCTTAAGGGTTTTTTCCATCCTAAAGGATTCTATGATTCTATGCAAAGGCTATATCAACTTTCTGTATGATATGATATATGATATTATACTCAAATGCTTTGATTACTTATCATAAATTCCATGTCTTTCTTTGGAGTCTTAAATTTTGTAGTTACCCAAATTTGGGTCAGGTATAGTAGCAGGTGTTTGGTTATGCTTACTTAATGCTTTTGCTGCAAATGTCAGTTGTATCTTCTAGAGTTTCCTGTAAAGGTACAGTTTGTCTTAGACTCTAATACATGTGCTTTAGCAGTTTAGTATGTATTTTTCCCAAGGAGATCAAATGAACCCCCATTAGATAATCAGTGCGAAGAAAAAAACCTCATTTGCGGCTTAAGCCAACGAGTTTCAAAAGAATTCAGTAAAAACAGTGCCACAAAGAGCAGTGCCACAAACAGAGAATTAAATGCTCTTCACATATTATCTTTCAAAGAAGTGAGAGACTTTCACAGCACCAGAGAAATCTGAAATAGCTGCTTCAGTAAAAAGGTGCCCATTGTACAAGAGAGATCAGATAATCTATAAAGCATGCAGCATTTTACGGTATTCACAGTCTGGAGTCCTGAGCCCTTTCCAAACATTAGAAGGCTCCCCAAACTAGGGAAAACCTGGGATCTTCTCCTTCAAAGTTACACAGCTGGATAGTTAAAAAAAAAGGAACAAAAATCCTTGGCTTGAATCAGAACTGTTAGTCATTAATTATGGAGTAAGGAGTCATTAATTATGGATTAAAGTTACATT
Organism: Ara ararauna; assembly: GCA_028858755.1. Classification (NCBI taxonomy): domain Eukaryota; kingdom Metazoa; phylum Chordata; class Aves; order Psittaciformes; family Psittacidae; genus Ara; species Ara ararauna. The sequence continues at coordinate 6,831,929 of CM054380.1, read as the reverse complement.
TAAAAAATGTTTGCCCTTTTGCAGTGTTGTCAGATCCCACTGAAAACTTACTGTGCTTATCCATCAGTTAAACAAATATACCTTCAGAAGGAGTCTTTACACACTTAGCATTACTTTTGGAAGTGCCAAACTGAATAATACGTCAGGGCAGAACCTTTATTCTTTTTTATAGGCAGGGTAAACCCCAGGACTTTCATTATTTTCTCTCTCTCATGGCACATCCCTTAAGAGCCTACAGATTTGAATTATCAGGTAGTTAATTTGAAAATAATTTATAGACAAACCATAAAAGGCTTTGAGTAAAGTACTAGGGGATTTTGCAGCTTGAATTGGGATAGCTGTAAGAAATTAATCAGTTGAACAAGACCAAGCACATTCAGACACTGGAATTTGTGCCCTTGAGACTGCTGTTCCCAGCCCAGGCACAGAACACACCTCAGAGAAACATCCTTCCAGGATCACTCATTGCTATGCCTCACCCTAGCACAGCAAGCATGCCGCCAGCTCTTACATAAGGTCTCTTGCTACATCACTGCCACAGGCTGTTGTAAACCATTTTTCTCCCTTTTAGTTCAGGTTCCTAGACAAGCAAAAATGCAGAATATTGCCAGAATAGTCTGAGGAATGGGGATTTCTGTTGTGGATGATTAATGAAAAATTAATGTTTTGCACTTACAGGGAAATCATAGTTTCATGCCACTAAGGTCAGGGCCTTAATTCGTTATGTGCTCTACGAAGATGTACAGAATGATAGCTCATTTTCTGTTATGACTGAGCCAAAACCTCATCAGGTTAGAGGGGAATGTGGTAGAAATAGTAACACTGCCTGAAAGCCAAAGCAAACTTCTTTCTTATGTTGTGGGTTGCAATTCTGGTGTATCTAAATCCACATCTCTATCTGCATCAAGACAGGGAGTCCAAAAGTGAGGATGCTGGGACCCTGGCTCTACTGATACATACCAACTAACCATCCTTCATGGTATGTCCCAAATTGCCCTTGGATTAATAGGATTTCTGCAATACTGTGTTGAGGCAGACTGAAGCTAGAGACCCAAGAAAATCCTTGGAGCTATGTCAAGGCATTTGATTTGTTCAGCCATATTCTGAAAATAAATTCTTTATAACCTTACCTCCTCAGTACTAACTTCCCAGGTCAGGCTGCCTTGGCTTGTTGGCTGAAGTGTGGGGCCTGGAAGAGTATTTTGACAGGTATGCATATTATAAAGTACATTACCAGCACCGAATCCTAGGATCTCCATGTCTTTTATCACAGAGTGAGACTCATGAAGGAATGACATCTATTCAGTCAAGAGCAAGGCTTTTAAAAGCAACAAAGTTCTTGAGAATGGTTTGTGGCTAAAAGGGGCAAATGCTTAACAGGAGAGGGAAATACTGTCACCCTGGGCTCTGCACAGAGACAATGCACTAGTATTGTGCACAGACATTATATTTTCTTCTCCCAGTGACCAGGCCCATCACATACAGTCTTTCAGCTCAGAATATGGAAAAAACCCCAAAGAATCTTTCACTGGAATTTTGCAGTGAAATAATGATTTTTTTAAAGTACATTTTCAGGAGCCTTTCTTCTCACAGTAGATGTGCACCACACACTGGTTTGACAGATAAATGAAAGGCGATCCAGTACAAGTTATTTGTATCAAAATGAGCATAGCAAACACTTGAGATAGTGATCACTGTAGTGATCCTGTAGAAATACCAATCTCCAGGATGGGAAGAAGCAGGTGTAATCCAATAAAACAATGCCATAATTATGAAAAAATGAAAGAGGTCAAAGTCAGAAAGCTTTTGATTCCTTTTTGCACTGGCATTTTTCAAGGTGAGCAAAATCCATTAGCAAGGAGCAGCTTGAGTTTTAAAGCATCTGAGTCTTTGAAAATGTTAATGTTTAATAGGGTGTGCTCATGCTTTATATATCCCTGATAACAATGCATGGGCTGATAGGCATCTCCTGAGGTTGTAAATCAGTAGCAGAGCCTTGCAAGGCACACAAGCACTTGGTGTTCACTCTCCTGGTTTATTATGTTATCAGAACTCATTGACTGAATTATGGCCTTATAACAGCTCTTTCTCAGCATTATCCTACTGTTACTGTAGCATTATTAACCTGTGTCCCAGTAGAAGATTATATATCCTTCTCCAGATGAGCACACAGAAGTTAGATGACTCTGTGGCTGTTTAATATACAGGCTCATTTTCTAGGAGGAACTGAATAATTTCCCTGAGCTATGCCCACAAAGTCGTTTACCTGAAGATGATATCAGTTCTGGTTTGGGCGGGTAGAAAGACAAAGACTTTTGTCTTTGGGAGTGGGGAGCAACATTTTCTCTATTAGTACTCAGCTGGGCCCATGAAGGGTTTTTCATCACTCTTGCTATATCTTATAAAGTCTCAAGAGTCTCAGTGGACACACCATTTGCTCAGACAAGAGTCTGGCACTACAGGATATTCTTAGAAATGTCTGGGACAGGGGGGTGCAGACCAGGACTCCATAGTTGTGCAGCAAATTATGATATGGACATGACCATCCACTGCCCTCCTTTCTCTGTCCACCCTGCCTAGTTCTCTTCTGCACAGGACAATTCCCCTGGGAAAAGCTCCACTCCTGACAACAAGCCTTGGAGAACAGGCAGATGTGCAGGCACCTTTTTCATGTCAATCTAGTTAGAGTTTATTAGTTCCCCTTGCCTTCGGCTAATGTACTTTTATTAATAAATAATCATCACTGTTCCATCAGTGGAGCCTGCACCAGGGAGCCTTGCAGGATTCTAGGAAAGGTATTTATTAAAACTAAAGATTTCTAAAGGGTAGAACAGCAGCACGGCCCAATAATCTGACAGAATCTGCAACTGGGGGGCAAAACATCCCCACTTGAGAATATGTGATAGAGCATCAGATTGGCTTCCTCCCCCCAGAGCCATCATTTAAAACTGTGGCCTCCTGTTCATGATCACTTCTGCTATGTTGTCATACACCAAGGATGCAAAAGGCTCTTGGGGAGCTGTTGCCTGGGCACGCGGGCTCTTGCAGGACCATGCCCTGGCATGGTGCATGACTCAGTTCACCTGCAGTCCCAGGGCTGTTGCTGTGTGCTCCTCCTGGCAATAGCTCTACAATTGCTGCCCAGGCAGTCACTGTCCTCCATCCTCTGCCTGGACACCTGCAGAGCCTGACCCTGGCTCCTCCCAGGTCACAAAGATACAGAATCTCTTTCCCAATCTAGGCAGAAGGATTGCCTGGACAGGACAGGGCTTCTGCTAGAGGACTGCATGCCTCTGCTCGTAAACAGGCAGGACAGACAGGAAAGAGTCATCATCAGACTCAATGATGCACATCCAGGCACACAGTCCTCTGGACAGTAATCTGCGAAATAGAGGCGGAAGTGTTTTCAGGGTCATTTTGGGATTGTTCGTAGAGGATTCTGGGGACAAAGATCAATACAGCATCAGCAGTGAAAACACTGTGTTGCTCAAAGAGGTGATTTTACTGGGGTGGTAGGAAAACAAAAAGAATCAGAGCTGTCAGCTGTAAGTAGACCTTCTCCCATCTGCAGTCTGAACTAGCACATATTCATGTCACCATCATTCCAACTCCTCCTTGGCCGGCCTTGTCTTCCCTGAGGTCTTCCTTGCCAGCTGTCCCTTGGGCCATGCATTACTGGGGGCTTTCCTTCCCATGTCCTGCTTCCTTCCCAACGAAGGAAGTCAATAATAGACAAAGATGTTATAACAGGATCCATATATAAACAAGAGTCAATATAGATTTCAGTATCACAAGGTACAGCATACAGCAACAGCAAGTACAACTGTAAATAAGCTTTTTGAAAACAGTAAACCAATTGTTCATCAGATACATCAGTCCATCAGATACAGACAATGTAGTAGCAGAAAGAGGAAGCAAAGGAAGATGATAACCTGAGACACATCCAAAGAAATCCTGGCCATGTCCAAGGGCAATAGGCTTGTCATGGGTTCAGCAGCAGCAGCCATTTTTCTCCTTGTCGTGGTTTAAGCTGTAAATCATGCAGCCCGTTCACTCACTCCCCCCTCTTTCTTTCCCCCCACTCCGAGGGCAGGGGGATGGGGGGAAGAATCGAAAGAATGTAACTCCCCCAGGTTGAGGTAAGAACAGTCCAGTAACTAAGGTGTAACACAAACCACTGCTGCTACCACCAATAACAGTAATGACCAGGGAAATACAAGGGAAGAGGATACAACCGCTCACCACCCGACGACTGAACCGTGAACTGAACTCTTCCGGGTTCCTGTCCCCAGTTTTACATCCTGGGCATGACATGCTGTGGTATGGAATACCTCTTCGGTCAGTTTGGGTCATGTATCCTGTTTCTGCTTCCTCCCGGCTTCTCCTCCTCCCTGGCAGAGCATGAGGCTCAGAAAGTCCTTGGTCAGACCAAAACATTCTAAGCCGTAACTATAAACATCGGTGTTATCAGTGCTATTCCCAGGCCGAAAGTCGAAAACACAGCACTGCACCAGCTACTACAAAGGAGAAAAATGACTGCTGCTGCTGAACCCATGACAAGCCTGCATAATGCACAGAGGTTTTGAGCCCAGTATTTTGGAAAGGACAAGGCATTCTTGGGTAGGAATCACAAAGGAAGCTTACATCACCAGTGGTCCAGCTGAGTCCTGTGACCTGGCACCCTGACAGCAATCCAGTATGGTCCCTTAATTCTGTGCCTGAAATCACACAGACAACAACATGTCCACAACACAGATTTTTGCTGGAAAACAAACACCTTGTCCCAGTGTTGTAAATGAAATAAGAGCTCCAGATTAAGATAATCCATGTTTCAGAATAAAAGAGGGTGCTTTCTTTGGCAGAAAAATAAAATACATCTGGTCTAAATGGAAGTAAACAAGACCTTAGGCTCCTTTTCTCCATAGGAAGCCACTTCCCCTGAAGGTGTGTTCAGATGATGCTATAAAGAGACCCCAAGACGCTCATACCTACACTCTGATTTAGACATGGCCATACAGAGTTTGCTGCAGTACATGGGCTCTAGCTTGTTGCTCTTTCTGGCAGCAAGTCTGGCTGCTCTCCTTTACTTTGTTACCAGCTTGAAGAAGTCTGTTTGCAGTTTGCCTCCTGGGCCACGTCCTCTTCCTCTGATTGGAAACTTGAATGTGGTGGACCTGAAAAAGCCGTTCCAGTCGCTGACAGAGGTAGGCTCTGACTGAGCAGGCAGAAGGAAAACGTGCAATTCCTGGAATGAGAAATACAACTATGGAAATGGAGATGTGTTTGTGTTTGCATTGTGTGGAGGGCAGAAATTATATATTTGGTGTATTTGGTATATATTTGGCAGAGTGACTACCTTTAGAGGTATATATGCGCACACATGTATTTATTTATATAAATATAATGCACATATTCTTTCCTTTCTACACACGTGAGTGTAGACCCCAACCCTTGCAATCAGATCCATATTGTCGATATTTTGAGCCCCTCAGTGTCTGCAGGTAGAAGACTCAAGTTGGACCAGCCTGCTGACAGATACGGGCTATGTGCCCAGAAGAGATGTCTCACTGCAGATAAACCTTTCCCTGAAGGTAGGTAGGAAGGAAGAAAAGGAGAAAGGAAGGAAGGAAGGGTACCATCCCCAGAGCAGAGGAAATCATAGAATCACAGAATGGTTTGGGTTGGAAGGAACCTTAAAGATCGCCTAGTTCCAACCCACTGCCACAGGCAGGGACACCTTTCAGCCAACCACATTGCTCAAAGCCCTGTCTCATCTGGCCTTGAACACTTCCAGGGAAATGGGATCATATGCACATTTATTTCCAAAGCTAATTATATCCCTTCAAGGCAAAGCTCAACTCCACCTCCCCAACCCTTCCCCTGCACACACACACTGCCCAGCATCAGTTAAGGCTTGATGCATGGCTTTTATATGTCTAGGTAACAACTAGCTTTTTCTTATGCAGCTCCATGGATACTTTTATTTCTAAAAGAAGAAAAAAAGGACTTAAATATTATAAATCCAGGTGCAATATTTGTTTCAGAAAGTGCCTGCTGTGCTCCATTAGGGTGGTGGGGAGAAGCCGGTGTGAATTCAGATTTCTTCTGGTTGCTGTAGAAATAGTTGAGGTGCCATGAGTGACCTGTCACGTACCCTACATACGTGCTTACCAGACACTATGCTGGGGGAAACCCAGTCCCCAGTAAATTCTCTCAGCCACCTGAAGAGCCACAATGAGGGGGGAGTGCAGACACTGAAATTTTCCAGGCTGTCATAGAAGAAAGGGTACGCTGGGGGGCAAAAGTACAGAATTCCTGTAGCAGTCATGCAGTGTCCGCCTGCCTTGATTGATGATCCAGTGCAGAGGACTGTGCAGAGCCCAAAGAAGGGCTTCCGGTCCTGAGCTTCCACCTGATCATGGGTATATTTGAGGGTACTGGTATGGAAGAACAACTATTTTTGGTGGTACTGTGGTATTTAATAACACAAATGTAATGCGAAGGCACCAGATATATTTCCTATAATCTGCCAAGCAGCTTTTTTAGGCTTTCAGACCTGCCACATCCAATACTAGGTGTTGCTAAAAGTAAACAGGGTTGATGCCAAGAGTACAGTACTAATGCAAAGAAATGACCACAGGAAGGCTAGGAGTCGGCTGCAATTCTCTGCCTCTGGCTCTGCCACACACTCTGTGAGCTGCCAGGGATGAAAGAACCAGTGTTAATGTTATCTCCCAAGCCGTCAAACCACCATTTGATGAAAACAAATTCAATTTGTCTGGTGTAATAACAGGAGCTGCTTCTAATCTGAAATTCAATTTTCAGAATGTATCTAATACATAGCAAATAGTAACTCAGGCGCATCGGAAACAAGAAGACATTTGGAGCGGATGGCTTGCAGTGTGTTTAAACCAAGTCTAAAATACAGAGTGAATGATTAGATTGTCAAAGCCACCCTTCTGTGTAACAGATGATTCAGATTTAATTTGCTATAAAAGCCTAGAGCTCCTCTGATATTATCTACAAGAATCTGCTTCCTAGTTGGATTCAAGTTTCTGGTGGCCAGCAAATAATTTTGCGATGACTGCAACACTACCCACCTTGACATAATTAGAGACAAGTGCTGTCCTGAAAGAAAGACTTATTGTCTAGCTTTGTTTTTGTAGTGTTTGTGGCTTCAGCCTCAAAGATGTGTGCATACCCGCTTGCCTCAGGTCACCAGCATTAAAGTAAACAGGCCTGCCTCAGCTGCCTGCTACAGCAGTTTCCAACTAGCCTCCAAATGGTAGTATCACTATGCTGGCCTGTTACTGCAGAACACCACAGGAATGCAGTGGCATTTTATTGACTTCTCTGATAGAAGCAGTGATAGCAGACACCTTGTTGTGCAAACACGGTACAAGCAAAGATGCTGGCAATTGATAGCTGTTGCTCATTAGTTGCATTGTAGCAGCACCTGGAGACTTCAGGCAGGGCCAGGAGGCTCCTTTGGGGCTAGAAAGCACCTAGCATGGCCAGTGCTAGCTTTTGGGTCCAGGTTTGGTTTAGAATGAACATATTTATTCACCTTGACAGCTCTCCAAGATATACGGCAACGTCTTCACTGTGCATTTTGGACCCAGGAAAGCTGTGGTACTGGCTGGATATGAAACCATCAAGGATGCCCTTTTAAATCATGCTGAAGAATTTGGAGAGAGGGCAGAAATACCCATATTTAGGGAAATGACACAAGGAAATGGTAAGTGACCTTTTGGTTGGTTAGGTCCATGTTCATTGGATTCTCACAGGCAGGGATTATCAAGCTCTTACAGATTGCTTTTTGTCTATATAATAGTGTATCAGGCAGCTTTGGTACCAGTGTGTAAGAAGGCTTTAACAATATTTATTAACCACGGGTAACATAAGGATGTTACACCTTTATTTTAGGCATAGCATTCAGTCATGGAGAGCTATGGAAAACTATGAGAAGATTCACCTTGTCCACACTGCGAGATTTCGGAATGGGAAAGAGAACCATTGAGATACGAATCCTGGAGGAAGTAAATTCCCTTATCAAATATTTTGAATCCTATCACGGTTAGTGTCAAGACTTACATCCAGAGACAGAAAAAATGTCTAGCAGAACAATAAAGATTAAAGAAAGTTTAACTCTGAGTAAATGCTATCTCATGGTTAAAGTTCAGCATATGCTGAAGTAGGTTATCAAACTGACGCCTTAAAACCTTGAAACTGAATTCTCTGCTATGCATTGTGGGTGGTGAATGAGGTATTTTTTGGACTACATTTCCATAGGAAACCAGACTAAAATAAGCATAATCATACTGTCATTTGTTTTCATTGCTTCAAATACAGGGAAACCATTTGATACAAAAATGATACTCAACAGTGCTGTGTCCAATGTCATCTGCTCTGTATTGTTTGGAGAGAGGTTTGAATATGATGATCCTGTATTTCTAACTTTGCTGAAGCTGATGAATGAAAATACTAAGCTGTTGGGCTCCCCTATGGTGTTGGTAAGAGCTTGATTTTATGTTTTAGCTTTTCGTTTTTGGGGGGATATCTGTCTGCCTGTGTTTGTCCTTCTGGCTTGCCAGAGCTTGCTTCTTCAGAACAAGAACATTATCAGCCAGCCAGCCTGTACAGAACACATCTGTGGTTTTATTTCCACAATACACAGATTCCCAGGCCCCTGTGTAAATCTTATTAGTAAAAGAAAAAGACTAAAGTCTTCACAAAGGAACTATTTTAACCTCTTTAAAGAGCAGAAGCACAACATGTCTCTCATATGAGACTGATCCTGAAATGCCATCTCAAATCTGTCTCCTCGTATTCCACACACCTTTGGTAAGTGTCTCTGCCTCTCCTAGAGCCAGGTTTGGCAAACTTCTTTTCCTTTTATTTTGGCCACTGAAACTCTATCTTAGCAAACTATCACCTGATATAAGCCTGTTCCCTCCTGACACAAAGCTTCAGCTTTGAACACCGCTAGAGCTCTCTTTCCACAGTGAGGTCTGTGGCTGGCTGTAACACCAGACTAGCTAAGCCCCAAAACCACCATGCAAACACAGGTCGGAGTTACACACTGTGTACAGAGACCATCCCAGAATGAGGCACTAGCTAACAGCTAACGGCTGGTGTTTGTTCAGTTGTCTGGCAGGGCAGCTAGTGGACTTCTTGAATATGTGCACACCTCTCATGGGTTGACAGGGTGAGACCCCTCCTTTTTCCTGGCAGCATATATGTCTATGCTCCTAGGAACAGCATAGTTGAGTTAGCTTGGTGCCGTGCCTAAGTTAATTGGCTTGGAAAGCACGTGTTGACACAGCAATATTGTTTGTCTGTGGAGGTGGTCAGTTCAAGTCCCTTCTGCTGCCATAGGATGTGACACAACTGAGATCTTTTCCTGAAATAAGTACAATGCTCACATTCCCATCTTTCACATCCAAAATCCTGTATTTCAACACCTAAACAGCTGGAAGCCCTCAAAGATTAAGCTGATGATCCTCCCAGAAGTCATGTCAAGGACTCATGCAGAGATGTAACAGAGAGAACACTCTGTTTCTGCAGCAGTTCATATCTGCTTGGACTGCACAAGAGAATGTGGAGGAATTACGGCCTGAAATGTCGGGGCATGGGACAAGGGACCAGCAGTGTGATTTGAGACAGCAGTGTATGTTCAAAATGCCAATTAACAGTAAGACTTCTCTTCCTCCACAGTTATATAATTTCTACCCATCCCTTGGATTTCTCTCTGGAGCTTCCAGGACTGTGCTACAAAACGTCAGTGAACTGACTGCTTTCCTTCAGAAGCTCTTCCAGGCACACAAGGAAGAGTTTAATGAAAATAACTTAACAGGCTTTGTTGATGCCTTTCTGATGAAGCAACAACAGGTACTTTAAAGCTAAGTCTGAGTCTTTCTGTTCTCTTAGCTCTGACTTATGATTAGGACTGACCCTCTGTGTGGGACTGAGAGTGAGTGGAAACAGAAGTGCAATAAGCAGAATATATCAAAGCTCATACTCACATTGAGCTGTGCTGTGCTTGCTCCATAGCTCCACTGAAACTGCTGGTTACAGGGATCTAGTTGTCAAGATGTCCCATGTAAGTGAAATAAGTTACCCCTCAGCACACATAAGGAGGAGATCATCCTAAACCTTCCTGCAAGAATAATAAGTGATTAACTTCATTGCAGTAACTAAATTCCAACTAACCTAATATTAGACCTGGGGATTGCACATACACTTGGGACCGGACGAATTCCATATAGCATAGGCCCTTCTGCTGAGAAAGGCATTTCCACCACTAAACATATAGTTTCCCAGAGCATATAAAGTCACAAAAAGCTAAACTGCAGACAAAATGGTGGCAACACAGTCATATATTGGTATCACTTGCTGTAGAACTTATGGCCATTACCTGTATGTTTTGAAGGTGTCAAAGAAAGGCCAAGCTATGTTCAGCAACGGAAACTTGATGTTTTCAACCCTGGACCTCTTTGCTGCTGGAACTGAGACTACTTCTACAACTATGCGCTGGGGTCTTCTTCTGATGATGAAATACCCAGAAATTCAGAGTAAGGCTGAGGAAACCTCTTGTACAATATATTAATGTATGCTTAAGGCTTTGGTTGTGGAAGGGAGTGAAACTCATTCACTGTTGTCTAGAGTAATTATTCTGAGTATTCTGAGAGAGAGAACAACCGTTGGCTTTACAAAGGAATTTTATTCAGCAGGATTGCAATAAAGCAGCCCAGCCAAGTGGGAGAGGCTGAAGGCCAGTCTACAGTTAACAGTAAAGATCCCCCATAGTTATTCACCTGCAGGCTATGGGCTTACGTCACTAAAGGTCTCCTCAGAAGCTGATTCTGATCTGGTTTCTGTTGAAGGTTACAGGGCAACAAAAGTGTGTAATCAGAATCAGCCATGGGATGTATTGTAGTGACTCCAAGCACCCTTGGCTCAACAACAAACCTGAAAGAGCCACACCATGCCCTGATTACACACTTCTGCTCTTCCCGAATACCCCTCAAAATTTTCCATTACTTCACCTTGGCCAAACTGGAGGCAATTTCAGTTGCAAGATAAGAGGGTTATCAGCTTCTTAATCCTTTCCTCCCTTCAAGGAAAGATTCAGGAAGAAATGAACCATGTCATTGAACCAGGAGAGATGCCTAAGTTGGAGGACCGGAAAAAAATGCCTTACACAGATGCAGTGATACACGAAATACAAAGGTTTGCCAATATTGTCCCAATGGGTGTATCACGATCAACTCCTACTGATGTGAATTTCCAAAACTATGTGATTCCTAAGGTGAGCTTTGAGGCTAGCAGCTTATGCTGCACAGATTCCGTACAGTTTTGTTTAACAGTTAAGAATCAAAATATAAAATCTAAAGATGCCACGATGTGTGGTTCAATCTGTGATGTGATCCTTTGTCTTGGATCTAGAGTAGTTGTTATAAACATGCACTGGACTGTTGTCTGTTACAGTCTTTGAATCCTGAATAACCAAAGCCTTTAATTAAATCATGCTGGTTTGAATTTCTTATACCAAATGTGGAACCTCTACTTCAGCATTCATTCATTCATTCATTCATTCATTCATTCATTCATTCATTCCCTTTCTTCGAAGATCTGACTCTTAAGAAGGGACTATTTTGTGGTCCAAAAAGACAGCAGCAGCTACTGATAGCAAGCAGAGCTACAGTGGGGCAAGGAAGTATTCCCCAGTTCTGTTTGCCATGGCTCAGTCTTATTTGTCTCTTCGCATTAGAAAAGAACAAGCTGCTAGCCTTGACTAGGAAAGTGTTCTGGTCCAAACAGCTACTGTGAGTTTCTTTGGTCCCTTTCAGGGTACAGAGATTATTCCACTGCTGACCTCTGCTCTGAATGATGAGTTACACTGGAAAACCCCCGATCAGTTCAACCCTTCTCACTTCCTGGATGCCAATGGGAACTTCATTAGGAGAGAAGCATTTATTCCGTTTTCTATAGGTGAGAGGGGTGTGTGTGTACCACCTGAGGCTAGGCTAATGGCATGGCTCCTCCTGATTCCAGGCAAATATGAAAGTCAGGGACACAGAACATAGGATAAGGGATTTCTGGTCATTTCTCCTGTCCACCATTGCTGCAGGTAACCACTTCTTTGGGAGATGCAGGAGACACTGATCTACCCACAGTCACTGAATAATTTCACATACCTACAGGCTTCTGTGTAGTTTGCAACTAAGTTGGTAGCACTTCCAATATACAGGGAGAAGGAAGGAATTTCCTACCTCAGCAGCCTGCTCTTACAGACTGTACATCATGTTTAAAAGGTCTCAAACATCAACAGTAACAGTTACAGTGCTGACCACTTACTTCTTCCCTGGTTGTTTTCAGGACGAAGGGCTTGTGTTGGAGAAGGACTGGCCAAAATGGAGCTGTTCCTCTTCTTTGCTGGCTTGCTCCGCAAATTTGTTTTCCAACCCCCTCCAGGAGTGGATAAGGCAGACCTGGATCTCACTGCTGATGTTGGCTTTACCTTGAACCCCATGCCTCACCTGGTTTGTGCTGTGCCCTATGAATGATCAAACAACATGGAGTTCAAGTAGTGAGCACTTCAAGCTTGAAAGCAAGTGTAGTTAAGGGGAAAAAAGCTGTCTGTACCTGAGCTTTAGGGAAAGGAAGACACTGGGCACTGCTCTTTTTCTTTCATTCATGCCATTCTTTCCAACAGCTTTTGTGGTGTCTGTCTAATGAGGGTCCTTCAGACATCCCTGAGTACTGCTCTCAGAAACTGTGATTCATTCCTGGAACAGCACATCAGAGATGCAATTTTCTGGGCTGTCTGAAAGAATGAAATGGCTTCAAGGCTCCTCTATAGATGTAACCCATCAGAGGCTCTCCCCTAAGAGCCTCCATGGGGAATTTTTCAGCCCGAAATCTAAGTTTCGGGCTGAGAAAATCAGCAGAGCTGATTTTCGATGACCCAGCTGAAGACAACAGACACTAAATGGATCTAGAAATCTCCCTAGTACAGTTGTTCAGCTGAGCTTCAGACTGAGTTTCCATTGTGCGATACAACCTGCCTTATCTTTATTACAGAGTCCCAGACACAAGGGTGTAACATGGGCTGATGCCAAGAGCCAGGCACGGGACAGTTATCAGAAAACATCTAAGTGGTTTGGGAAGTGGGTTCATTCCAACTCACACTAGGCACTTTATGCTGAAGAGCCTATTTATGATGGGGCCAATCTAGCAGCTTTCTGCATCTGCTGAGAAAGGCATTTCTACAACTCCCTCACCTCTCCTGGCTTCATGCTGGCTCTGGCACTTGGCTGATCCCTTACTGGGCCCTCTTAGACCCCTAAATTGGCAGAAAATGACTGGCCACACAAAGTGAAGAGTTTCTGAATCAACATGGTTAAAGATGGATGCAAGGCCAAGGCACTGTGAGAGTGATGCAGCCTGGGGCTGGGCAGCAGGACTTGCCACGCTCCTGTCAGAGAGCTGGGAGAGTCTCAGCCCTCTTCTCCATTTGCACCTTAGGAGCTGTAGTTGCTCTCTAGACCCTATCTACCCTCCACAGAGAAAGAGAGAGGATCTTTCAGTGGATGATTCACCTGCCATAAAGTCTCAATTGCTCACTCTCTACTGACTGCAGGGTGAGCCATCATTCACAGGCTCCTAATTCAAACTTCAGTCTCATGTATCAGGTGTGTTAGGATGAATAAGGACAGTATTTTCCATTTGACTGAAAATACAGCTTCAAATCTTTAGAAAATGCTGCTGTCTTCAGCTCTAGACCAGGTACACAGGCTGTGCATCTGGTGTAGAGCTACAGACAGACAGCAACTTCAAGTTGTCTTCCTCTTAGACATTCCTTGTGTCAGGCATAGGCAGCAAGGTCTCCAAGCAGAGTAACAGATCAGCCTGCACCAATGAGCAAATGCCACTGCCATGGGCTCCCATGGAAATTACATGTGCTCAGCACACAGCAGGAGCAGGCTCATTGCAGTAAGAACTGCAAGTGAGATTTTGGTGCTTGCAAAATGTGCTTTGGCCACTTTCATAGGAACTGAAGTTACAAATACAGAGCTGGTAATGTTCATGTTCTGCCAGCAGAGATCCTGCATCACTGTCACGGATAATGGGATTTTGAATGTAGTCGCTATGAAAACAGATGTAAAACTGGTAATAGAGACTGGAAAAAGAAGCAGGATAGGCACTGTTACCAAGTCATTCAGCTGTACCATCAACTTGTCCTATGGGGTCTCCGCAGGAAGCTGGCGACACCCCAGAGACTGTGGCTGTCCTAGAGCAGCTGTTTGATTACTGCAATTAATGGTTTATTTCATGTAACAGCCATCAGGAGTAGGAACACCTACCTGTACCCGCAAGGCTACACCAGTTGAGGGAAGCATGATACATGTGTGAAATCTGAACACTGGTGCAGGTACAAGAGAGGAGGCTGCTTTGTGTGCTGTGAAACAAGGAGGAAACCACAGGTGGGTTAGGGAGCAGTGAGTCACTGAAGATGCTTTTGTGCTGGTTGAGGCAAGAAAGACAGGCTGGGATGAAAAGAAAAAAGGGAGAAACAGAAAGCTACAGAGACTGAGGGGGCAGTTATGGTTAATATATAACATAAAACTAAAGCTGCTGTCACCTAAGGCTGATCTATGCTGCAAATGGAAGGAAAGAAAGGAGGAAGAGAATATGAAGGGAAGACAAAGTGGGGCAGTCTAGTGGGGCAATCTTTGGCTAAGAGACAAACTCTACACACTAGCTTTAGCTCATGTAACTAAAGGCAGCACTCTAATATTTGCACCGTACCTTGTACTTGTACTGTTATTGCACTTGTATGTGCATTGTACCTACCATAGTGCTAGCCCCAGCTTCTGGTCACATCTCAAGGAGTCTGCTACTCTTGCTTATGTTTGTTTTGCTGTTGCTGTATTTGCAGTGTAACTACTGCAAGCCTGATCTTATCTCCTACTTAATAAATAAATATTTTGCTCTGTTGCTGTTGATCTATCTGTTGTTGCAGGATAAACTTGATTTGGGGTCAAACTGATAAAGCTGGGCTGCACTAACTTTAATACACCTACTCTAGACAGGGATCCCTGGCAACATGCAGTAAGGACACATTTAGCAATGCAAAGAGTAAGCAGTACTCATAGCCACAAACAGCTCAAAGGAAATAATTGGATGTCCAACCCCAGAAAATCACAACTGCTGTCTGAGACAGGACATGGCTCTGGATGGGTCTTTGCAGTGGCCTCCTACTGTGATTCTTACGGCTCATGCCCTTTGCTTAGAAGGAACTCATCACAGTAACAGCCAGCAGGATTTATCTGAGGCTGCAGTCCTGGATGCACTGCTGGTCAAGAATGGGACTGACAGGGAAGGTGCAGAGATTTGGGGGGATTTAAGTTAATTTAAAGGATGCAGGGCTGGTGCTTTATTGGTTGGCTCTCCCCACGCTGGCTAACTGGCAGCAGAGGTTGCTGGAGATGATGCCCATGCTCTATGTCCTCACCACCACCGGCTTCACATGCTGTGGTAGATTACCATGGGGGCACAAGGGAGGAAGGACAACCCGGACAACCTAGCTGCAAGCACCCTGAGGGCACTGGCTGCCCCAGGAATGCACCCAGAGCAGTGTCAGCTCCTGGCAGGTGCTTTGTGCTCAGCTCTGTGTGCTCAGGCAGGGGAGCACGTAGCAGCGTGGCTCCAGAGTGAAACACGTACCAGACACATTATTGAGACAGGAATTTCTTGTCACTGCAAGAGCTTTACTTACGTTTGTCATTTTAATGCATTGCACTCAGAGCCTGGTTTAAAAAAAAAGCCCAATACACTCCCCCCTGGCTTTTCAGAGATAATTTAAATCTCTTTCTGAAAGGCCTTTTTATGATTTTAGCAGCTTCCAGGGCAAGGATGAAATACCAGGAGAGCAGCACGTAACTTTTGCACTGCAGGGTGCTGCCAGTCAAACAAAACCCTGCAGGAGAAAACATTTTGCACAGGGCACAAAGCATTCTATGCTATCGCAAGTTCTCATCGCGGTGCCCACGTTCTGCATCTTGCGCCAGCCCTGATCCTTCTTGCCTGTCTTTACAGCCCCTCTGCCTCTCCGCTCACTAGAGCAGTCAGGTTGAGTCATCCTTGGCAAGCTCTGGGGAAAACCGTTGCCTCCAGCCCATTTCTTGGAAACTAATAAAAAAATATCCCAGAAATGTTGCAACACACGAGCTTCTTCTGCTTCTGGGTGTCTCTTGTGCTGTAACACCTCCACACTGCTCAGGCAGATCCAGTGTGCAACCCAGCAGCCGTTTGCTCTGGGACCATGCTAACCATTGCCATGTCTCACTTCAGATTAGGTCCACTTCCCTCCCTAATTTTGCATTTGCTTAGGACCCGTATTTGCTGAATAATGGCCTTTATATAATCTAACCTTTGTACAAATGTACCTTTAACCTTGCACTTCTTGATCATGTAAGACAGTTCTTTCTTCCCTGAACAATCTTATTCCATTGACTGTTTATTCCCAATGTCTTCCTGAAAATCACTATTCAACCAGGCAGACCTCAATTCTTTCCATACAGGATTTAAACCTTTATAAGGGATGCAAGCTCCACATGTTTAGCATCTTTAATTTAAAATCATTCCCTTCTTCTGTCATGTTCCCCTTCTGAAGCCTAACAGGTCATCTGGTTTCACTAACTTCATCAACTTCTTCCCTCTGTGTCTTAGAAGCTGCTCTTGCAAAAGGAACAATCTTCTCCGAAGTTTCAAATCTAATTTTGTCTTTCCATTCCACTCATGAATCCACTCATGATCACTTGATCCAAGCTAATTTTCCATGGCTAGCTATTACATGTCCTTTCCTTCAGACACAAAGTCTGAAATCACATCCCTTCTGGGCAGTTCAGAGCCGACTTCATCAAGAACCTCCAGGGGTATATGGGCTTTACCATCATTAACAACCTTTGATCTCCGTTTGACATCAAGAAAGCTGAAGTCTCCCATAACAATACAATTTTTCTCTTTAGTAACATGGAGATCTCAAATCCTACCCAAACCTAAACCTGGCGATTTCTAATAGGATTCAAGGAAACCTTTTTATTTCTCAGTGTCAGTGGAGTGTTTGGAGGGTCACAGTGCTGCTAATGAAGGACCCTGAGGTCTCAGAGGAGGAGGAGGTTATAGAAGAATGCCAAGCACCTTTTCCCATGTATATGTTCTTGCACACACATGCATGGGTTTGTAATTTGAAACTCTCTTTACTTCTGGACAGGCTTTGCAAACTGCTTAGACCACATTCTCTGAGGTGTTTAAAGAGGGTGGAGTATGCAGTATTTATTTAGGTACTCTACAAACCTTAATAAGGATCGAGTGCTTGTAGCGATCGCAGAGAGCAAACAGAAAGCCAGCTGGCAGAAACTGAACAGTGCCACTGCATTTTTATTGCTTCTAGCTCCCCCAAACCAGATTATTGCTAAGAAAATTATGTCTTTTTTAATTTCATTTATCTCTGATCCTACATTAATTAGTCTGCTGTGTGCAGCAGTATTATTAGCTGTAGTCTATTTTTCAACTGGCTATAAAAATTCGGCTTTTAAATTTCCTCCTGGTCCAACTCCTCTTCCGATCATTGGTAACCTGCACTTGGTGGATATTAGAAGGCAAGATAAATCACTAATGAAGGTAGGACAATAACCCCCAAACCCAGACCCTTATAGATTTTTAAAGCTGCCTGGGATGTATCAGTGAGAAGTTTTTGTCTTTTTTAATTCAAACTAAATTGTAAAGGTCTGAAAACTGCTATATAGCATTTTTCTAGGCTTCTCCTAGCCAGTGTCTGTGTTAATGCAATGTCATTTATGAGCGATCACCCATTAAAAAAAGACCTTTGGGTAATACGGGATTTCTTCATGTAATTGTGATGATGTACACGAAGTATATAATGCTTGTGGGATTTCAACTATTAATTTGACAGCTCGGACACCCAAAAATCTTTTAAAGCATTAGGACATAACTAACATGAAATGAAATCACTTTCCTCTCCTCCGCTCTGGAGAACTGGCAAGTGGAATCCTACAATGCAGTGATCCCAAAACTGCTTTGGAGAGGGCCAAATGCAGATGCCCCATGCAAAATTCACTTCCCTCTTGGTGAACTGGATACGCATTAAAATCTGGATATCAGTACGAGAAGAAGGATGGAAAAGCTGTGCTGAGGAACCAGAATGAATAGCCTGTAAGATCTTCTACCAACCTGTAATTAGGACAACTCACCCAGGTAATGGTGGTAAGCCGTTCTCCTCTGCAAGATGAGGCTGGCACAGCCCGGGGTGCTTGCGTCAGGCTGTTAAGGGCTCTCCCCTTGATTCAGCAGACACCACCAGCACGGATCGACCTGCACCAGGGTCAGGGAGAGAGTGAGCAAACAGACAGCGGCGGTTCACGATGAGGCATCGACACGGCTCCCATAGCGCCAGTGCTCAGCAAACACTGGTGCTTCTATGGGAGCAGCCTGGTGGTGGGAGAGCTCTCCCGTGGGGTGAGGCTCCCAGCACCTGGTGCTGATATGGGCAAAGTCAGGGCTGGGGTCAGTTTACCAAGCGGGGCTCGGCAGACGTTGCCGCAGCCTCTGAACGGCAGTTTGGAATTACCTCCGCATGCTTTCATCACTCTGCTAGGCTCTATTTGGTATTGCCTATGTTTGCATTTACTTTGGGATTACTCCAAAGGAGTTATCTCTCATCTCACCCCACAGAGAGCAAAAAACGGTGATGGCATCAAGCAGCAGGCACCGCGGTTTGCTGGTGCCTGCATCCTGATGGGGTGCTCCCCTCATCCCTGAGGAAGCTGCCAGAGGAACCGGCATAGGCTGAGGCTGCATGTATACGCTGTGTGCTTGCTTAGACAGCAGATTTGGACTGTGGCTTCCCATCACCTTGCTCCAGATCAGACCAGACTCTTCTCGGCTGTCCCTGAATGCTGTTATGAAGCTGCCAGGAAGCAGGCACACACATCAGTCCTTGTGGAGCGTGGATTCTTCCATCAGCCTGTCTCGCTCTGCTGCAGACCTCCTTCCTGAGCTAAGAGGAGTGGGGATCAGGGCAGCTCCAGGGGCACATGTAGGACATGCCAGTGGGCCTATGTGCTCCTGGAGGGGTTTTCAGCTCCCTGAGGTATTGCGTTGCCTTTGAAAACCAGCCAGCAAGGCACAGTGAAAGAATCTTTCTGTGTTATGGCAAAGATACACCCAGAGCCTTCTCAGTGCGAAACGAGCATCACTTTGTGTACAGGCACAGGGACAGCCAGCGGTTCGGGTGGCCTCCTGCTTGCTTTAATCACCTGCTAGGTGCTCCTGCTGTGGGTTTCCCTGCTATGCCCAGCTGACCTGTAGGTACCAAAGCCATGTCCGAGCAGAGGTGCATGGATTTGGAATTGGTGGTCAGCCAGGGCAAACTAAACACCCAGCATGTGGCAAATGGTTCCTCTGGTCTAAAAGCAGGGATGCAGGAGTGCTTTGGTATGAAAGGAGCATCATACCAAAGCTTTCCTGTGCAACAGCATAATTATTTGCACTGAAATGTCTTCTCTGGTTTGCCAATTTGTGTTGCCATTTGAGGTCCAGTTTTAACTCTGGGTGGGGTTTTTTTTTTGGTTTTCATTATTTTCTCCCTAAGAGCAAAACCAGATTAATAACACACTGATGGGGGTGAAGGTTCTTTGATGGCAAGAAGCCTAAAATCTATACGGATGCTGGCCAGGTATCCATACAAAAATGCATTGGGTTTGACTGTGATGAGCTTTAGATCACAGGCACCATACTACAGGTGGCGGCTCCACAGCCGTTCCCAGCAGAATGCCAGGATGTAATGTCAGAAAAGCAGCAACCGATGTAATAACAGAAAGCAGATGCAATTCTGATGTAATATCAGAAAGCAGATGCAATTCTGATGTAATATCAGAAAGCAACAGGCGCTTGCCCTATCCTTCCCTTTCTGACCATCACAGCTCACCTCTTTTTCAGCTTGCAGAAAAATACGGCCCCATCTACACCCTCCACTTTGGGTTCCAGAAAGTTGTGGTCCTGACCGGGTACGAAGTTGTGCGGGAGGCGCTTGTGAACTACACAGAGGAGTTTGTAGACAGACCATCCATCCCAATATTTGACCAAATTCAGAATGGAAACGGTACTAGAGCAATGAGTGAGGGTGGGTGGGAGGTGTTGCTTAGTGCCAGCATAACTGTGCATCCCAGGAGCCCAGCTTCCAAACATCCCCCTTGGGCCCTTCTGAAGCCAAGCAGAATGAAAACATTTGGCTTTCCTCACTTCCATGCAATGCCTCCTTGCTTTTCATCGTTTTTGCTAATCCATGTCCTAATCATTTGAGGGTGAGGAGTGGGACTTTTAAAGGCACTGTGGTAATTCTGGGGTTAATTCCCATCAGATGTCAATGAGAACAGAATTTACAAACCTCCATGGTTTCAGAGGGTTTCAGACTAATTGGTTTGGTTGCTTGGAGCTGTAGGGCTTTTCCTTTTCTCGCACTGCCAGATGCCACAATCTGGGACATCATCAGTCCCCTGCATCTTGCCTCCCCACAAAGGCTCTTGTGGATCAACATGAAACAGGCTCAGGCAGAAACAACTGTCTGAGGCTGAAAATTCACCCTCACAAACAACCCCATAGTTTTTCCAAGGCAACTCCCTATCCCTGAGTATTTCAGAGCACTTTTTGCCTTGATTTCCATCCTCTGCTTCGGCTGTGGCTCTAACTGTGAGCATCCACATGGCAGCTTTATACACTGGTTACAGGTTGAAGTTGGGATTACAATTAGAAATTAAATTACCCAGCCATAATGTCAATAGATTAATTTATCGCTACATAAAGAAAAGGAATCAATGGGGAGAAAAGCATTTTTCAGAGCTGATTTACATGCAGAATATCCTTGGGGTAGACTGGCAGTACTGCAGTATAAATCCTTTCACACTTACATTCTCAGCCCAGGTCCGAGCCACTTAGAGGTGGAAATTCACAGAGGTGAAGTAACAATGGTCACAAATTTTCCCAGGAAACATTTCTTCTTCAGAAAATGCCAATTTGTTGACTCTGAAGCTGCAGAAAAGGAATGATCCAGATGAAACTGCATCAATTAAAGAAAAATTTAAAATCAAATTTGCTTTGGCATTTTTAGAGCAAGAAGTTTTACTTTCCAAATGGAAACTACACTGCTTGAAAATAGTGCTTATTCTACAGAAAGCAAACACATTTAAAAACCTTGCAGCCAAGATGAAGATGTGAAGTGCTGGAATCCAGCTTTTTGATTGGCACAATCTGAGATAGTGTTTGGATTATATTAACCTAAGTTTTTCTTATACTATTTCCAACACTCTGATGGGATGAAATACGCATCCCGGCTTTGTGGTGTCGGAGATCATCAAGGCACGAACTCAGAAACCTCCACAAAATGACAGTAATATTGTCATTGCTGAAAATACAGTGCTACTGGGAATCTCAGTAAAGGAGTTCAGCACTGACCAGGGTTGAGGAGATTGAATTATCCCATTCCATATTGATAAAATACCTTTATGACTGGAATAGGACAAAGGATAGGCTTCAAAGATGCAAGGCTGTTGCTTGAGGCCTGGGACTTGCAGCCAAACTGGGTCAGAAATGTTGCAGGACTGACTGAGACCTACATCTCTCCCCAGCTCGACAGCCAAACCATACTGGTCTGAAAGCCATACCTGCTTATCTTGCACACAAGGAGAGGGCTGGGGCAAACTGGTTTGGGTGGGAGCTTGTTTTTCCCAAACTACAGGCTCAGTGAGACTGGGAGAATGGAGGTGAGAGGATACAGGGATGGGGCACACAGAAATGGGAGACCCTTAGTCCCTAAATCCATGGGAAACTGGGCAGCAGAAACACTTGTGGAGATCCCTCCTCATCCAGTCCCCTGCTTTGTTTCACGTGGTGGGGCTCCTCTGTGCGTGAGCCCAGCACAATGTCTCACGGCCCCCCCAGGTTTGTTCTTCTCTATTGGGGAGCTGTGGAGAACAACTCGGAGATTCACAGTATCCAGCATGCGCAACCTCGGCATGGGGAAGAAAACCATAGAAGGGAGAATTTTTGAGGAGCTTCACTTCCTTATTGAGATGATCAAATCCTTCAAAGGTGAGCTGCAGACCATCTCAGTGCTGTACAGCCTCATACGTGTCACTGCTGCTGCAACATCTCACTAACATTTGCATTCTCCTCCCATTGTAGGGGAACCTTTTAGCTTGACGTCCTTCAACTGTGCTCCAATCAACGTCACCTTTGTCATGCTGTTTGGTGAGAGGTTTGAATATAAGGACCCAACATTTATCACTCTACTAAGACTCATAGATGAAGTTATGATTCTTCTGGGATCTCCATATTTGAACGTAAGCAACCTGTCCCACAGAATAACATTCTTTTACACAGACACATTACATTTGTGAGCAACACAAACCATAGGGTTTAGTTCAGCAGTTTTCAAGTGTTCAGAACCATTACAACTAAAACGTGACAATCCTCCAGATACCCCCCTGGTCACCACAAATGTGTTGCCAGATTACCCTTTGCTACTCTGCTTCTGAACCATCCTGCACGTTTGTGCAGAGCTAAAATGAGAACTGAACTATGATTATTTTAGCCTTTTCAACATAATTGCATCACCTAGGCTTTGCCTTTGCTGTGTTTTCTGTGTCTTTTCCATAAAGACACATTCAGTGTTGATGTCTAGGTGAGTGACATTTCACAGACTGCATGAATATGCTTCCTTGGAGAGTGCCAGGAAAACTTTGCTTATCTTCAAACTATCATGCACAGTCCTTCATAACTGATGTTGGAAAAAACTAACTAGTCTCGTACTGATCTAAACTGACTGGTGGCCTTGCACACTGAAGTCTCAGCTCTGCTGAGAGGCTGATCTGGTACAGGTCAACCTGGTACCGGAACAGCATAAATGCTTAAAATGAAGTAGTACTAAATAAAGGTTCAAAGGTCAATAAGCTAAGCCCTCCCCTATGAAAATCTGCCTGGGAAGTCCCTGGGATGCTAAGATACTACTACATGACAAAACTCAACTGATATCTTATGCCTTAGGAAGAAGCTGTTCCAGCATGCTGATATTTCTTAATGCTTCTCTTTTTTGATTCCTCATTAGTATTTCAATTTCTACCCATTCCTGGGATTTCTTTTCAAAACCCACAAGATCATGCTTGGGAAAATAGAAGATGTGCGTGCCATTTTAAGGCAATACATGAAGGCAAGCAGGGAAGATATCAATGAGAACAGCGTGAGGAGCTACATTGATGCATTAATATTCAAGCAACAAGAGGTATTTGCTTAACTCTGGTGACTGTAATGTCTCCTTTGGATTTTCTGGTCAAAACAGTTGCTGAGTCTTGATTTCAGTCATGTCATGTAAACTTCTTGAAATCCATGCTGTCATTCTAGTGGCATTGAAATCAAGTGTCAGTCTCTTACAGTTGGTGTAATTTACTGTAGGGATTTTTCTATCAAAATTACCATATGAAAGCCACTGTTTCAGTCCATTCCTGAAATAGCATCACTAATAATATGAGATCAACTCCTTTTTGCTAATAGAAAATGCATGAATTCACGTGAAAGCTGACTCCGCCTTTCTCTTTAAAACAATCAATTAATCATTGATACTGTTGCTCCGAGACAAATTACAGAGTAAGTATTTGAACAATAAATCAACAGTACAAGTCCTAGTCCTGCCCTGCATCTAACCTTAGTACAGACTCTGCAGTTTCACACATCAGTTGATTTCATTCAACACAAAAAATTTGGGCTCTGAGTTTTTTCTTCTTTCGAACTGGCTCTAGGCCAACCTTAGTTTTGTGGAGGATGGGTCAGTATAGTCCCAAGTGGCCTGAAGGTCATTTTAAACATTGTCAGGGGTTCGAACCTGCCTTTGGGCAGGAGTCCTTCAGAGTTAGGATTAGCTAAATCTTCTGCACAGGAGATAGACAGGGCTCTTTCCAAACTCGCGAGGCTGAGTCCATGAACAGCATCTGGTCCTGGGCTTCAGCCTTCTTCTGGGTGGAGATGGATGCTGAACCAAAACTCCACTCCAAACCTTCCGTCTCTGGTGTCCCCATCTTTGGTGAATGATTTGCATTCAAGATCAGGTCCATTTTATCACCTAGCTCACAAACACAAGATGGAGAAGAGAAGGCTGCTGGGAGACCTCATAGCAGCCTTCCAATATCTCAAGGGGGCCTATAGGGATGCTGGGGAGGAACTCTTCATGAGGGACTGTACTGAGAGGACAAGGGGTAATGGGTTCAAACTTAAACAGGGGAAGTTTAGATTGGACATGAGGAGGAAATTTTTTACTGTAAGGGTGGTGAGTCACTGGAATGGGTTGCCCAGGGAACTTGTGAATGCTCCATCACTGGCGGTGTTCAAGACCGGGTTGGACATAGCCTTGGGTGGCATGGTTTAGTGGGAGGTGTCCCTGCCCCTGGCAGGGGGGTTGGAACTAGATGATCTTAAGGTCCTTTCCAATCCTAACTATTCTATGATTCTATGATAGTAAACAGTGCCCTAGTCTATGCAGAATTTCCCAAGCTAAGACTGATGATGGCTTTAAGACCATTCTTACCACTCGTGTTTTTCAAGGAGAAAAACAAGAAAGACAGCCTCTTCCATGATGACAACCTAATGGCATCCATACTCGACCTAGTCATGGCAGGAACAGAGACCATAGCCACAACGCTCCAGTGGGCCATCCTGCTGATGATGAAATACCCAGAGATTCAAAGTGAGCTCCTTTTACCTATACTTTATCTGTGGCATGGCTGATATGAGGAGGGGAGAGGTCTCAGATCCACAAAAAGCTCTTCTGCCCTAAGAGCTGAATCCCATCTCTTAATTGGTATGAATTCCTGATGTAATTAGATACTGATCAAAGTCACAACAAAATAGTCCCTTTGCCTTGCTAGGAGAGAGGATGGATGGAGAATAAAGTATGATGCTGGGGAACCAGTCCATCCATGTGTGTGAACTAGAAATAGAGGGGGGAAACCCAAGCTGATGTTTTAAGGAACCCTCTCCCTCCAGACCCTGGACAAATAGGTTTTTCCCCAAACCAGATCCAAGGCGGGAGTTCACTCCCTTGCAGGGGCACATCCATTTTGTTTGTTCCTTCCAGAAAAAGTGCAGGAGGAGATTGGGAGAACCATCAAAGCTGGAAGCTGGGCCACGTATGAGGATCGGAAGAACATGCCGTTTACAAATGCGGTGCTACATGAAGTGCAGAGGTTTATCACCCTCCTGCCCCACGTTCCTCGCTGTACGGCTGTTGACACCCACTTTAGGGGCTACTTCCTTCCCAAGGTAGGCAACTGCTCCATTCCAGGAACACACCACCCTCCTCATTTTTGTCACTGCCACTACAGACCAATATCTTTAGAGGGAATTACAGGACAGAAGCCCAAAACAGGTGTCCAGAATCATCCCCAGAAGAGTTTCTATATTGAGTCTATGACACTGGTATTGTAGGACTATTGCTTCATAGTTGAGTCTGTTCAACTACATGGAATCCAGAGAGACTGGTATTGTAGGACTCGATTCAGTCACTCTCACTTCCTCACTCTACAAGTGACCCTGGTTTACCTCCTTGATGCCATCTGCACAGTGAGGTACTTGCAACGGAAGTAATTTACAGGATCTGACCCTTTCCTTGAGGTTTTCAAAGCACCACGTGGCATCTGGCTTCAGTCCTTGACACTGCTGGGAAAATCTCACTGACTTTTCTCTTTACTGACTGATGGGATAAAACCCTCAAGAGCTCTCCACCTACCCCTGGTGGAGCAAATGTCCCAGAACACTGAAGTCTCTGCTGCAAAATGAACCAAACCAAAACATTTCTGCTAACCTTTGTGCTTTCATGTACTTCTCTTCCAGGGTATAATTGTAATCCCATCACTTACCTCAGTGCTGCTGGATAAGACACAATGGGAGACACCACATCAGTTCAACCCCAACCACTTCCTTGATGCTGAAGGGAATTTTGTAAAGAAAGGAGCTTTCCTGCCCTTCTCCACAGGTAACTAACTGGCTGATCTGCACAGAACTGAGGCTATAGTAGTATCATTTTATTACTATGTACACTAATGGGGTCTTCATGGCTAAGTACTGCCTTTAACTTGGTCAGTAAGCAACCAGGCAACTGAAGACAGTCAACTATTCTGCATCCAGGCAAACAGCTGCTCTCAGAGCACATCTCTCTTATCACTGAAGGCATTGGTTCCCAAGGGTTCAACTGGAGAGAAGAAAGAGATAAACTGCATCCAAAAGAAGGTGGAAAACTGCCTCAAAGCTGTCAGGAGTAGGTGGATAATCAGACAGGACTGGTGGAGCTGCCAGCACAGCTATGCATGGGGTTCCATGAGCTCTCCTGGGAGTGAGGGTACAATCCAGGGACCCTTAAATCCTGTCTGAAGTCAAGTCCCATGTGTGAGTGGGTCTGATGGACAAGGTCTCATCCACTGCCCACCATAGCCAAGGAAGAGAGTCCCAATAAGCCTTGCACCTTGGCTTGGTATTACAGCCAGCACAGATCCCATACAGGACAGAATACACCAACCCCTACTACTCTGACTGTGAAATCTTTAATCTAAGGCCCTGGATTGTTCCCAGAAGTCACCTTGGACTGTGATTCTTCCAGTGGCATTTTTGAGAGCTGTGAAAGATTCCCAGCAAGACCTGCTCTTTTAGAGAAAGAAGCGCAGCCCTGTGGTTAGGGGAGGTGACCCTGACACTACCTCAACTGTCATTTTGGTCAAGTCACAAACTTTCTTTTATTGGTTTTTTTTCACCTCAATTTCACCTGCAAAATACAACTAACATTCTCTTTCTGGAGGCTCATAAACCCAACCTCCCTGTGACTTAAACTGAGCTAACGGTAGAAACAGTCGTTAGGTATCAGAAATCCTCCCTTGAGCCATTCTAGAAGAAGAAATACCTCTTTCTCCACGCCTTCCTAACAGCCATAAACGCTTCCAAAGGTTGCTCATTTCCAGACGTGCCTGCCCCCAGCCAGTGCCCTCCATAGCTGCAGCAGTGTGCATTATGAAAGTGCACAGCTGGATGGAGGAGTCTTGCTGGGAGTTTAACAAATCCCAGTGCTGCAGGAGACCCTACGTGCTATAAAGGGAGATTTCTTGCAGAATCCTACAAATCCTCCCATGTAACTTCAAACTTTCCAGCTGTTCCTCTGAAAGGATGGCTTGAAGGAATTCTAGAATGTGCTTCAACCCCAGACCCTCAGTAGTGACTTTGGACATTAAGCAGCCAGTCCTTGCTTGTCCACCAAGTGCTGCAACAGTACAGGGACCATCACACAGGGGCTGGGAATCTAGCACAGAGAGGGTAGAAAAGAAGAAACACAGTCTTTTCTATAAGTGGGATGTTACGATAAATTCCACAGGAAAAGTGAGTTTCAAGCCATTCCACTTTGGGAGGAGGTGGCATTTTTCTGTCAGGCTGCTTTTCAAAGAGAATGGATTAAAGATGCTGAGTGGGTTGGAAGACCTAAGGAGAGGAGAAGGTACATCATAAATGCATAATAACCCTGTAATATGGTTGTGACTTGCTGCTGCAGGTGGCTGTGTAACAAAAGAGACCAGGCAGGCACACTGTGCCAGTGTGACTGAGGCAGCTACCTTCAGCAACTTGGGTTCCTCTACTCCAAAATATTTCTGGTGTATTTAAAGGTTTCACTACTTCTTCCATTACAACATTTCAGATGCTAACATGTGCATGGCAAACACTGTAATTTGATCTTTCCATCAAGCAAACATGCTGCTTTCATCCGCAGGGAGAAGGAACTGCATCGGAGAAAGCCTCGCCAAGATGGAGCTGTTTGTCTTCTTTGTAGGGTTGCTTCAGACATTTACTTTTCAACCCCAGCCAGGAGTTTCAGAGTCTGACTTGGACCTTACCGTCCCCCAGACGACTTTCACATTAAGGCCTCAGCCTCAGGCAACCTGTGCTATCCTGCGTGAATAACCACAGCCTTGTTGAAGAGCAACCCAACAAGTGAGGAAGCTGCTTACACCCAACTTAGCTATGCTAGGACTTGCCTTCCCCCATGCTGCCACATCCCCCTCTTTCACATCCCCTTCCCACTGTCTCCATCCACTTCCACTCCACTGCTCGCCACCATTACACATGCCCCATAGGTTGCTGACCCCCTCTTTGCTCTCATGCTGTGAAGAGGTGCATATGATTAATAAGCAACCATGATGGTGGTTGATAAACACACATTTCTCAAGAGAGACTGTGCATGGAGCCAAAGTAGGCACCAAGGAAGTGGTCTGGTGAAGGGGATGCAGCCCATGAATAGTATGCATGACATTCCCCAGGCTCCCATGGGGAAGCAGTGAGGCTCATACTGGCACAGAAATCTGCCCCAAATCCTGAGGAAAGACAAACTGCTATTTGCTGGAAGCCACAGAAATACACTGTGCCTCACACAAGTGAACCATCCATGGGTACATCCTGAACTTTCCCAAGTTTCCTAATTATCCATAGCTTCTAGCAAAACCCTACCAGGCTTGGCCACAAAGTCAAACACTGGGAGTGAAATACCAGATCGATTCACATGAATTGAGGACAAAGTTATTTCTGCCTTGGAACAGTGTCCTGGAAGATGCCCCAGAGTTTGCAAACCTGCTTAGATAAGCAAGTACTGCTCTCACCAAGGTCAACACTGCTTCAGAGTCTGAATGAAACAAGATCTACATTTCCAAGTTTGAAGTCTAAATCATAAGGCCAAATGAGATTTGCACCAGCAACCGATCATAAAAGGCTAATGATACAGAAAAATAAACTAGACCCATTTCTAGTTGTATGTACCCTGTCTTTCTTTACCTTGTTAAATAGGAGCAAACACTGTTTCTCACTTCAGACTTCCTGGTTAATGTTAAGAACCAACATCAGCTGTCAATCTGGTATTTGGGATGGTCTGGCCATTGGAACCAGCCATGCAAATGGTGCCAAATTTAAGAGTTTTGTATTGCACACACCCATGCAAGGAGAATTGGGATGAGGGATTAGATGAGACCCAATTTTGGTTGTTTTCCTTTCCTCCCTAGCTTTGTCTGGCTGTTGTCCCTGTCTGCATCACTCTCATCTGCCATCATATTCCGCAATCTTATTCCAGCTGATGCATAGCTCAGGCAATTTTTCATCCATTTATCTGCCTGTGAATCGCCACTTCTCCATATGCATTTTCTTATCACATGCTTCATCACGTTGTTTGTTTCCCCCTTCATGGGAACCCAGTAAAATCTGAATCCCATGTCTTCATTATATTTCATATGCCTCCCTCCCAACTTTGCATTACACAGAAATACAAATGCCATGAAAGGTTGATCCTGAGCTCAGACTGACAACAAATGTTATGATTTTGCTTGTATCTCCTGGGTGAAAGGTTATGCATACCCTCATCCTAGGAAAAAACAGCTCAATAGGAGACCCTCCTGCAGAGTGGTTTCTCCAGGGCAGAGTTTTCCCTTTGTGCTTGGCTATGGGCTACCAGTCAGTCCTGGGGATAGCCTGGTTTTTTCACTTTTATGTCTTCAATTCTTGCTTGCAGAGGCTGAATGAAAGGTTGTCACCACAGCTTCACTGATGCTGGTGCTGTCCCTCTGATTAGTGTCCCTCTGATTAGTGCCTTGGACCCTGAGCCTCCCACCTCTTGCTCTCCTGAAGTACTACCTGCTCGCAATGTCACTCTTGAGGATTGGTGGTAGCAGGATGAGGTCTTCTTCAGGGAAGGCAGGGAGAGACAGGTAAAGCAACTGGGGAGCAAGACACATATCAACTGAGCGAGGGAAGTCTTGGTTTTGCTGAAATAAAAAAGACTTTTGCCTTTTGCTTCAGAGAGGCCAGGACTGCTCCTGCTCTAGCCCCCTCCAAAGTAATATGAACTCAAAACACAGCTATGGCAACAATCTAGTGCTCTGGGGGACAACACTAGGGTGGGCTCCAATCTGCATGAACTCACCAGTGGAACCTCAGACCTGACACCCTGCCATGGGCTTATGGGTTCTTGGCTTTGAAGGAAAGAGATGGATCCCTTTGTATATGGCACAGCAGCCTTCTAAGCCTGCTGGTTTTGGACATCACCTTCTGCACTGGCACTCTGCAGCAGGCACAGCAGAGCCTGCAGCAGCACTGCCTGCATGCACAGATTCAGCTGACTGCGCAATGCCTGTGCCTTAGAGCCATGAGCTACCAGGTGCAAACATGCAAGGAAAACAGGTTTGATTCCTTTGAAAAGTGCATCCTACTTGTGCCTGTGTTTGGAAGCGCTCTCTCCCCAGCATACTGAGTTAGACAGCTGAATATATCTCCACAAAAGAAACTGCCTGCCTCCTATTTCTTTGTTCAACCAAATGATGGCAGAACACTGATTATAACTCAGCTACATATTTATCTAGCAGAAAACATCAGCTCTCAAAGGTGGAAATACCATTTCCACATTCCTCAGGGGCCCTGAGGGTCTTCCCTTTAGTTGCAAAACATGTTTGTGACTTGCAACACATTGACTTAAATTGAAGGCAAACATCTTGGAGCAGCACAGGTGGTTTAGTTCTTAAAGTAAGATCTGCACAAACCCAACTGACACCATGTCTGTGGCTCCTGCCAGAAGCAGCCAGCTGGGCAGTGTGTCCCATAGCCCAGCCAACTGTGTGATGCTGGGAACTAGAGCTCCTGTTCTCAGAGGAACAATGGTCAGATGCAAGGATTGCAGGAACTGTATAGATCTGTAAAACGAGGGCTGCTTTGTATCTGCAGCCCCACTGAGCCACAGAAATAAGTACTGTGCAGAATATAATTTCTATTTTATTTTTGCCACGAGATGGCAACATGATCCCTCCGAGTCACAGACAGCCCAGCCCTGCAGTTCTTACTGGGGCAAAACACCCTGCCAGCCCCAAGCTCAGGCTGGGTAGGAGGGCAGATCCAAGCCTTGAGGCTTTATGGAACCCAGCCCAACTGTATTCACCTGCAAGCAAGTCTGGGAGCAAAGGCATTTATTTACCATTAACCTGGAAGAATCAAGTGGTACACAGGGCACAGGAGAAGTCTTCTTCTCATTCTACAGCAGACAAGGATCCCTCTGAGGGATTAACCATCTCAAATGCCTTGTGGGACAATGGCTTAACTCACCTCCCATTGCAGGCCTATCAGATCCTTCTGGCCTCCACTCAGAATTTCATACCAAGGAAGAAGCCAGCTGCCTTAAGAGAGTCCTGTTGCCTTCCCTGATGAGCGGATGTGGTAAGGCTCCATCTGTAGTCATTTCAGAGGAGAAGAAGATAGGGAATATCAGGAAAAGGAAGGGTCCTGAGAAGTCTTACAGAAAGCTGGGAGACGTAAAGGAAGGGGAGACGGGCAGGTTTTCTGTTGCTTTGCCTGGATCTGCCCAGCTTCTTTGCTGCTTAAGGAAGAGCATCTTAGACATTTAGAAATACATCTCTGCAGTGTTTGCATGCTTGCTTGTTCACACATCATGCTCTGAAAAGAGGTTGTGCCTATATGTCTGAACTACCTTTGTAAAAAACCATGGAATCATAGAAGAGTTAGGGTTGGAAAGGACCTTAAGATCATCCAGTTCCAACCCCCCTGCCATGGGCAGGGACACCTCACACTAAACCATGCCACCCAAGGCTATGTCCAACCCGGCCTTGAACACCGCCAGCGATGGAGCATTCACAGCTTCCCTGGGCAACCCATTCCAGTGCCTCACCACCCTTACAGTAAAGAATTTCTTCCTCAGATCCAATCTAAACTTCCCCTGTTGAAGTTTGAACCCATTACCCCTTGTCCTATCACTACAGTTCCTAATGAAGAGTCCCTCCCCAGCATCCTTATAAGCTCCCTTCAGATACTGGAAGGCTGCTATGAGGTCTCCACACAGCCTTCTCTTCTCCAGGCTGAACAGCCCCAACTTTCTCAGCCTGTCTTCATACGGGAGGTGCTCCAGTCCCCTGATCATCCTCGTGGCCCTCCTTTGAACTTGTTCCAACAGTTCCATGTCCTTTTTATGTTGAGGACACCAGAACTGCACACAATACTCCAAGTGGGGTCTCATGAGAGCAGAGTAGAGGGGCAGGACCACCTCCCTCGACCTGCTGGTCACGCTCCTTTTGATGCAGCCCAGGATACGGTTGGCTTTCTCGGCTGCAAGTGCACACTGCCGGCTCATGTTCATTTTTTTGTGTCTTCGCTTGTCTGAGGAGAGCTGTTAAGCCCTATATCAGCGCAGGCATAGCAGAGTCTGTACCCAGAAAGAGCCAAAGATTCCCAAGGAACCCTGCTGAGGTCCCTCAGAGCAAGGGGAACCCAAAAAATCCAGGGTGTGATATCTGGGATTCAAAATCAGAAATCTGTAAAGTGTTGGAAGAACATCCATCACACATAGAAAGTGTAGGTATCTGGGATTAATTTATCCTGTGTGCAGCAGAGAATGGGAAAGAGCAGGGATTAGATGATGACACAACATTTTATCTACTACTGCTCTCCAAGTGAAGCAATTACCCACTCTTGAGAAACATCCTCTCCTAGAAGCTCAGAACAAGGATAACTTACTTAGACTGCACTTTTGATGTGTAAAGTCCTGACTGTCCTGCTATTTCCAGTCATGCCTGGCTGTCATTTTCCAGGCCACCTCACCCACTAACCATCCTGGTAGGTAAGGTGGCCTGGTTCCTGGTCAAGCATTTGTTCAATGGCATGTAGCCATTACTTGCAAGGCTTTGGGTAAGATGACTCTACTTGTAGCTACTGCACAGGGATCCGATTTCTCCTTAGTGCATCTGCTAGGCTCTGCAGAAAACTATTACATGGATCTTTCTCAGTTCAGAGCCTTGGCTTTATTGGCATAGCACAGCACAGACACACTGTGGCCGGAGCCTCATGGTGAACCCAGCCTCTGCAGTTGTGTCCAGCTCATATTCTTTGATCCAAGGTAGAGGCTTAAAAATCAATTTCTGCATCAAGCCTGTGAAGAAGATGAAGAGTTCCATCGTGGCAAGTCTTTCTCCAATGCAGTTTCTCTGCCCTGCAATGTCAAAGCATGGCTGTTGGTGGAGTGATTGGGTAAGTGATGGCTCAACTCAACGTCTCTTCCCTGCTACTTGATAGTGTGAAGGACAGCACAGGCCTCAGAAATGCAAAAGAGCATGGCATGATATTCAGCAGCATCACTGTTGGTCTCCTGCAGGCATTTGAAAAGGGTTGTTTCACTCTGTGCCCACAAGGAATTGACTTGGGACACCCTAGAAAACAGCCTTCCCAAGGCAGATGGAAGGTTGAACTCGCCTGTAGGTGCTGAATTTTTTGTAGGCCCCCAGCATGCCTCCCAGCATGGGCTGAGGGGCTGTTTGCAAGTCATCAAAACCTAGGGCAGGTATTTCTAAACCATCCCCACCACCCATGCTGTTCCCAACAGAGGCTCAGATCCTGCCACATGGCTAATCTCTTCCGAGGAGCACTGGGAACGTGGGGCCCTGTGCAGGATCAAACACTTTCATTACCTGTGTAGAAAGGCAGGAACGCTTTCTTCTTTATGAAGTTCCCATCCACATCAAGGAAGTGGTTGGTGTTGAATTCATCTGGCGTCTCCCATTGCGTTTTATCCAGCAGCACAGAGGTGAGCAGAGGAATCACTGCTGTTCCCTGCAGCACAGCCACGCTCTGCTTTAGTACGTGGGGTTGCAGCAAGAGTCTGGCTTGCCCATTCAGCCATGTAACCATTCCTCCCTTTGGGCTGTGTCTGGAAGCAAACTTCTACCTCTGAAGAACTAATTTCTGGGCTTGTACATGACCATCTGACCCTTAGTTAGTGTTCACTGGAATTACTGACTAATATGCGATTAAACAATAGTTGGCTGTGTCTGAGTTATGAAGCAGAAGAAAGACACGGGCCAGGCTTCCTTGCTGCCCAGCTGATCTCTGCTTGCTTGAAGCAAGGTGATGAGATGATGCCATGGTACTCCAGAGGCAGCACTGCTCTACAGGGCACAAGTGGCAATGGAAAGTGAAGAGAATAAGGAACAGACTCCAGGTTACGAAGACTAAGTTATGCGAAATGGGAAGTTGTGTACATAACCCCGAAGTCACACTGCCATTAGTCTGGACTCAGAGGAGACAGGGGTTAGGGAACTGGTTCTTCCCCACCAAAACTGGTTCTTCCCCACCAAAAGCCTTGTGCTTCAAGCTCCCCTACTCCTCGTGACAATTTCCCTGTGGGTCACTGGTGTGCCACACCCCCCTCTGTAACTGAAGAGCAGCAAGTACCTTGGGAATGAAATAATCTTTAAAGTGGGTGTCAACCGAAGTGCACTGTGGAACATGTGGCAGGAGGGTGACAAATCTTTGCACAGTGGTGGATCACTGCATTGGTAAATGGCATTTTTTTCTGGTCCTCAAAGGTAGGCAAGCAGCTAGGGCCAAGAACTCGCTCAATCTCTGCATGTACCTTTTCTGTAAGGCAAAGAAAAGGCATAAAGTGTGCTTCCCTCAGTGGTAAAGCACCTGCAAATCTTGTTCATGCTGACTGTTGGTTGGGCTATCTCAGGGCAGGAGGTGTGCTGCCCCTGGGAACAGATGGAGAACAACCCCTCAGATCCTTTGGTCCTGAATGGTAGCATACAAGGTTTGGATAGAACTGGACAGGTTCCAGATGCTCAGATTTTGCATGCTCTGGCACACATGAGAAGCTACAAAGCTTTTACAGGTGAACATCACTTACGAAGTCACTGCAGAGCACTTCAGTACACTATGTAAGAAAAACAAACCCATAAAGATATCTTACTTTAAATCTTGGGGTACTTCAACATCAGCAGGATGGCCCATTGCAGTGTAGTGGATGTCGTCTCAGTGCCAGCCACAAGCAGGTCAAGTGCAGAGGTCAATAATCATCATCATGAAAAAGTGTATTGCTTTTATTCAGCTCCTTTAGGGAAGTACAAAGAAAAAAACAACTCCTGTTAGCATGGGAACAGAGAACTAGGAGGGGAAACCTAGTCTTCAGAGACATTACAGTGGGATGCATGTGCCATGATGCACTGCATTCACATTTCAGTACAGAAATGCTTCAGTTTTCAGCAGAAATATTTGCACACTTGAGATTTTGCCTCCCCAAAATGAACTATTTGGACAAATTCACTGATTTTTGAACATCATATGACATTTACCTGATCTGGGCAGTGGTTATCTTATTGACTGAGGACTTCTAGCCCCTGCTTGTGGATCCTGAGAAGGCAGAAATTGATGAGAGGTGCAGGACCATGCTTTCCCATGCCAGTGAGCTGGAATTTGTCCAGGTGTGTGTCTCCCTCCTAGGAGCGACAGGAAAGCCATGAAGGCCCAGGACGCCTCTGTCACATCAACTTTGCTGTTCCTGCTTTGTGCTGCTGATGGAAAACATTTTGCCTGTTCTTGTGTGCAACAGCTGAGGCACTTGCACGAGGCATCAGGCCAAAGCATCCATCCTGCCCATCACACGTCTCAAGTACACAGATACAAACACTGGGAGAAAAAAGCAAATACAGGCTGACCCTTCCCTGTCATACTCCCACACTAGCACTCCTGTTGGTAAATCCACTATGTGGGAGCTGGTGACATATTTGTACAAACGCAATAAGAACTTCTGCATCTCTGCAAGTGGGAATCTGTTGGCTCTTCCCATACCTGTAGGGAGTGATGTGTGTCTACCTGGAGCATGCTGGAAAAATGACATTATCTCTCTTTCCAGCAAGGAAGGGACTGTAGCTGACACCTGAGGACAAGTTTAAGACATTCATGTGATAAGGAATAGTTAATTATTTCTTGTTTTTCATTCAGTATGCAGAATTTAACATATTAAAATAGAAGGATGGTTACTAAAATTTTCATATAGACCATTGGAGAGCATGTTCATTAGACAAGAAGCAAAAAGCTTCTCTGTATAAGATACAGCACTAGGAACTGTCATATTGTTAAAATACCTCGTTTGAATACCAATGCATCAATGTAGCTCTTTCAGGTTGTTCTCATTAATGCTTTCTTTGCTTTCCTTGATGCACTTCTTTAAGACCCCACACTTCTCCTACTTTTTTCAGTATCGTCTTGTGAGGTTTGAGGAGAAATCCAATGAATGGGTAGAAACTAAATGGCTAAAAAGGAAGAAAAATCACCTTGTAAAACTCAAATACCACAATGGAGAAATCATTTATGTGATGCGACTGGGGTCTCTCTTTTTTGGTAACTAAAAAATTTAAATGTATAAAAATGCCTCCTCTTATTAAAGGTTCTCTACAGAAATGAATGGAGCCCATCAGGCTTGTCTAGACAGAGCCTATAAACACGCATTAGAAAAAAACACAATTAAGGGGAAGTGATAGTGAACTCATGAAACAATGAAATTACATTTTTAAAGAGGTAATAAACCAAAAAGATAAAGCACTTGCGTTACACAAAGAAAACTCTCAAGGTTTAGCAAGCCAAAATACTTGTGTTTTAAAGTTGTTAGATCATAATTTTTAACTTTCACATGAATTATAAATCAATTACACTTTGTTCTCAGCATCGTTAAATTTCACAGC
Organism: Ara ararauna; assembly: GCA_028858755.1. Classification (NCBI taxonomy): domain Eukaryota; kingdom Metazoa; phylum Chordata; class Aves; order Psittaciformes; family Psittacidae; genus Ara; species Ara ararauna. Next base: position 6,795,267 of record CM054380.1, on the reverse strand, counting down.
GCAATAAACAGTTGCATTTTATGTGCAGGAGGGTTACTTACACTATTTCTCAATGTTACAAATAAACTGACTGCAGAATAAGATTCACAAATCTCCTGCACTTTCTAACAGGTTGTAATTTCTGCACAAACCAAACCTGCTGTAGAGATTAAAAGAAAAGGGATGTTGTACTGTTGTAAACTGTAGCTATTGTAAGTAGTTCTCATTCAGGTAAGGAATTCATCAACATCTTTTTGTTAACAGCTTTGTGGATGAGTGTTTCACTATTACCTTAAGTAACTAATATGCTATGCCTTGTGATGAAGGATTAAATTTAAGAAGAGCTCTTGGTTCGGATGAGAGCCTCTTAGTTGAAATATTCCTTTTATGTGGCTCCATTGAGCAGGCATTGATTTAATGCCACAATAGGAGATATGAGAGGTCTGTATATAAATGTCTGTGGCTCTGTACTTTGTGCTACAACTCTGTAACTTCACTTGTTTCTTAAACTGTAGCAAGTGACCAAAACCAAGTAACCCCCAAATATACATGTAATTGTCCTAAGAGAAGAGGTTACTTGTGTATGAACATTCCCACAGCATCCAGCAGAAAATAACTGGAATAAGCCTATTTTTCTTTGTGCATCCACAAATAAAGTCAGTATTTTAATAGTTTTGTCACTGGTGTATTTTTAAAGAAAGAAACTCTGGCTATGCCTTCCAAGAGTGACCTGATTCCCTCCTGTTTCTTCCACCAGAGCCTTGTTTGGCCTGAAAATACTAGGGAGTAGAATATGCTGCATTGTTTCATTCTAGGTACTGCTGGAAAAATACAGACAAAACCAAAAAAATATCAAAAACCCAGAAAAGCAGAATCTTTGTGAACTCTTTGCCAAAAGCACTAAAACCATTTTTGAAACACACTCCAGGAACGTTTTCCTGCAGTTACTGTGAAACACTGAAGATAGAAGGTTGCCCAGATCCCAGACCTACATTAGGGTCTATTTCCTCATGGGAGGCTACAACTTGCCATAAACCATGAAGTTTGCTAAACAAAGTGACTAAAAATAACATAAAGGGAAGTGTCTATAGTACTTCTGAGGATTTCCACTGATACTCCTGGACACTGCCCATACCAAGTCCCACCATGCTGGAAATCTCAGTTATTGCACTTTCTGGCTGTAGAAGAATCAGAAACATTCCTTCTGCTGGCACAGTCACATCAGCATCTCATCCCAATGCCACCACATGATATTGGACCTCCTTCACAGGAGGATTTCATGGAGGAAGAAACCCCCAAAGAAAGAATCTTGTCCCTACCCATGGCAGGGAGGTTGGATTAGATGATCTTTACAGGTCCCTTCCAGCCCAAACCACTCTATGTTTATATTATGCTTATATTTCAGTAACCTAAAGATACCTCAAATGCATCCAGCAGAAGTAAATCGAGGTGACCTACCAAATCAGGTGAGATACTGGAGCAGCTCAGCATAGAGGATAACTTACATACAAGGATGGAGAGCCAAGAAGGTGCATAACTTCATCGGTGAGTCTTAACAGGGTGAGAAACGTTGGGTCTTCATAATCAAACCTTTTCCCAAAGAGAATAGCAAAGGTGATGTTGCTGAGAGCCATATTCAAAAACCACAATTGGAAAGGTCTACCTAGAAATTAACAACATCATAACTGCATTCGTCATTTCTGGAGCAACCCAGAGGTCTTCACAGTGGCTTTGTGAAGTTGCATGAAATACCTGATACCCCAGCTCACCTTTGACGGATTTGATCAACTCGATGAGAAAGCGAAGCTCCTCAAGCATCCTTTCTTCACCAAGATGCTTCCCCATGTCAAGATCCCGCACGGCAGCTATGGTGAACTGTCGTGTTGTCTTCCAGAGCTCTTGAGAAGAAAAGAACACAGCTACGGAAGGAGTGCATGCCATTTGCTGAGGTGGTTCAGGATTTGCCCCGAAACAACAAAATCACAGCTGGGCAGCACAGGTATTTTGCAACATGGAGGAGCCTGCTTGGGAGACGACTGTGGGGTGTTGGAGGGGGCTGGCTTGGGCAACCACTACCCCAGGTAGGTTCAGGAGGGTAGGAAGCCATACTTTGAAGTTAGGTGCTGTTCACACCAAAGCCCTGGGTTTGCCTTGTTTACAGCTTTGTCTCTTTGCAGTCATACACAGTAAAAAGCTCTATGCATGGTATTTGTCTCAGGCTGACTTGTTTTGCCTTAGGAAAAGGATCCAGCTGTTTCAGTGAGCGAGGCTAAGAGCAGATGACATTGCTCCATCCCTGCCATGAACAGGACTTCAGGTTTAGAAGATAAACTACGTATTGTGCAGGGGGACGAGGAGGGATGACAGGGAGGCACCTTTGCTTACAGACAGGGAACACGCACAAGCTGGCTAACCCATTGGCCAAAAAAAGTGCTCAGCCAAGAGGGTACGGAGGTGTTTGGCTACAATTTGAAGTCCTCCCTTCCCAGGAGGGCTTCCAGGACTGAACATACTCTACATCTTCATCCTGTGGTTGGGAAAGTAGTGCAGCATTCCCTTCCTCACACTGGGCCTCACTCTTAAAGACAAGATGAAAAAAAGCCCCACACGCTGTATGCATTATATACATATTAGGTCATCACATCTTTTCCTTTCAGCCCTGGATTATTCCCTTCATTGTTTTTCAGTGTCTAGTCTTGTGCAATGTACTACTTTTTAACATGCAATTCAGAAACATGCCAAAAATCTGTTTACAGAAGTAATTGTTTGAGGTACAAACAGCCCGTGCTATTGCACTCTTGCCAGGTCTTGCCGTCTTTATCATGAGTCATGCATGATCCACACTTTGTCTGAACTCCCAGTAACTGCAGAAAAGAGATTACATAAGGACCTCAGCCTTCACATTGTGAAAAATAATTTCCTTCCCTCTGCACTACAAAAAAACCCAACCTTCTAGAAATGTGACCCAAGTGCCTCTAAAAGCACAAACCTGATAAGGCAAATAAGAAGATCCCCAGAAGTATTTTCTTTAATAAAACAAACAACTGCCCCTAAACTCCACAAAACGTAGCCCTCAATGATAAGGGTGCAGCTCAAGACTCATTAACACTGCTGCAGTGAAACAACACATTTGAGAAACAGCAAAGCAAGCACATCCTTATCTTTTCAACCTGCCAGTACCTTTTCCATGTTGGACGTGGCAGAGTATAGGTACAGGTGGTCTGTCTGCAAACACATCCCCTGTGTTCAGAAGAGCATCCTTTACTGTCTTGTAGCCAGTGAGCACCACCACCTTCTGAAACCCCAAGTGGAAGGTGAAAACTGGGCCAGGTTTCTCTGAAATCTAGAAGCAGAGAAAAAGCAGGGCATAGAGACATCAGCAGCAGTGGTGCATCGTGCCTGGGTAGATGAAAGAGCTGCCTTCCCTCCTCCTTCTGCGGCCAGAAGGACTGGAGGGATGCCAGAGATAAAGCCCCAAGACACTTCAACAAAAAAGGAATCAAAGCAAATAAATGGTGGTCTGCTTAACTCAAAAGCTTCCATAAAACCACTGTTTTTCTGAGCTGGTTGGGCTCAGTTTGGTGCAGGAGGTTAAAAGAGGCAGAAGATAAAAAGATATTTTGATCACCACCAACAGTATAAAAGCATCATCAAGATTTGGCAGACAGATACAGAGCAACTGCTGACTGAGGAGGCTGTAAAGCTACTGTCCACCATAAGAGAATGAAAAAGCAGAGGTGTCCATATTTCTCATAAATGTGAAATAAAAGCTTTGCTGCGATTAATGCAAAGAGGTAGATATGATTCACCAAGGATGGACATAAAAAACCACTGCTCTTCCAACTTGCCTTAGAAAATAACCACAATGCCACGCTCTGCTTTTTATTTCTGCTGCACCATAGATTTCAAGCCAATGCACAGCAGGACTCTATAATGAAATCTGAGATACTGGGTAGCAGGAGTTCTCTGGAGGCTCACAAACATGGTCCTGCCAGGCCTTACAAGGAATTAAGACTTGATTAAGAGCAATGCAGTTGAAACTTCATAAAGCTATTGTGAGATGAAGCCTTATGCCCCATAAAAGAGACCAGTTCTGGCAAAGTTGACTAGAGAAGGTTTCAAAGCCTTGCAACACCTCCTGCTCTACCAAAGCAAACAGGCAGCCCCAGGCAGAGTCTAAACAGTGTTTCAGCAATATAGTCAGACTTGTTGAATTTCTGCAAAAAAGGTAGCTCACAGGACACAGATTTCAATCATTTATTCAAAATAATGGCTGGTTGCTGATTCATCTAATGTGAAACTTTCAGGGGGGAATCCTTTAGGGATTCTCCTTTCAGGGAGGATTTTCTACTCCAGGTCATTTACTTGTGAAGTAATACCTTAAAATTCTGGCTTTTCAGTCAGCTTTCAGATCACTATTGCAGTTCCATAAGCCCCGTGTAAAATCTCACCTCACCCATAGCTGCAGCCTGGGTGCTGCAGCTGCAGACTGTGTCTGCTCTGTCCTGACTGCAAAGGGCAGAGGATGGTGAGAGGCTCCTCTGGGCTGCAACCACCGACCCCTTTCCTGGCTGGTTTCAGCAGTAGACCCCTTTCCCAGCTGGCTTCTTGATGTTATAGTTCTGTGAGGAAAAGAGTGTATCAGCATGGCCAATGTGCCCAATACCTGTGCTTCACTAAGATGCTATCACCTGCTCCTGGGTCTTCAAGTTACCCCCTTTCCAGCCTCTGCTCTGCTTATTCTTCCCACTATGTCCATGCACAGTGCTAAAACTCCTTCTCCCCTACCTTCCTCTGCAGAAGGATTTCTGGTCTTGTCAGAAACAGAAACCACAGTCTAAAGTGCTTCCCAGCTCCTAAGTTCTGGGCATTGAGCCCACTGTGAGCTGGTTGGTGTAAGATGAAGATGCATCTCCATAGGCATCTTGGAGGCCCCTCACATAGCACAGTGATGGGAATGAGACAGGGAAAGTCAGCTCCTCTTCCCTACACTATGCGAAGCAAGTCTGAGGGCTGCTGGCAACCTGAGGTTAAAAGGCTTAGTGTAAGGTACAGGATATTCACACTCCATGTCCTGGCAGAAAATGCAGCTGAGCTGCATTTTGGCTTTGAGAGACTAAATACACTGAAATTTTCCCTTTTTTCTATAAGAGAGATGCAAGGAAACTGTGACTCCTATAGAGAACTTTGTCTTCATAAGTCCAAGTCATGCACTGTTTCAAACGAGTTCTCTCTCTCTTCTTTGAGCTGTGCTATATTAATTCCTATTCTCATGAAAAACTGGCAACATAAGAAATACAAGCTATTTTGTCAATCACGATTAAGCATCTATCTTTCAATTTGGCTACATGGACACACAGATATTTTGAAGTATTTCACAACACAAGGAAGATGCCAAAATTTAGGTCCATTGGTCTGATCTGATGCAGATACTCATAGTTTTCAATGTGTAGAGCAGTTCTCAGTGAAACACTGCTCATATTCATCATCACCCTCTGCAGAGCTGGGACTCTGTTGAACAGTTTTAACAGTGTCCAACAGTTTGGTCATTCTGAAATGACACTTGGTCATTCTGAAACCATTAAAACAACACATTGAAAAAAAAACAAAATCAATTTGGCACCAAAAATTGTCTCAGTACTCTCACCAGAGAGAATTTTTAATGGGTACTTGTGAACATTCAACAGCCTAGAAACAAAGGACACTTGTTTGTACCTTCATTAGTGACTTGTCTTGCCTTCTGATGTCCAGCAAATGCAGGTTGCCAATCATGGGAAGAGGAAATGGACCAGAAGGCAAATTTAAAGCTGATGATTGCTAAAAAACTTTTAAAACATAGAGTGCAGCTGCAAAAAAACAGTGCACACATTCCACAGATGAAGAAGGGCATGAAGGCTGCCATATTTTGGTGGAGCTTGCCTTTCTGGAAAACCACAGAGACACCTTCCTTAGAATGCTCGTATTATCGCATTATATTTATCCAGAGTAAATGATGTCAGCGGTTTTGCTACACTTTGCACAATCTTCCTCTCTACCCCCAGCTCTCCATAAAATCTGGAATCTATGTCTGCAAAAGGCAAAGTCCAAGCATAATTTGTGGAGGTGAAGACTTGCAGGCTCCCCTGCCAAATGCAGTAGGGCAGGTTTGCTTCATTTCAAAGCCTAGCTTGAATTCTTCTACCTGCAATGATTTCCCAGCACCTGGGAGTCCCGTATCTGCTTTATTAGGCATCGATCACGCAAATTCTCTTAAGATTTCCTCTTCATCTCTCTGTTCCGTCTTCATCTAACCTACTTCTCTGAGCACCGACAGCTCTTTACAAATACTTATCCCAAAATAATCCTTCGGGGTAGACAAGCATTGCTCATCATGGTACAGTGTAGGAGAAGCAGGTCCTGAAGGTGAAGAGACTCACTCCAGATCATGTGTGAAGCTGGGTGGACCACTGGTGGACACCATCTTCCCTCCTGTTCACCTTCTTGTCCCCTTGCAGTGAAGCATTTTCTCCCAGTGAAGGGAAACAAAACTCTTTCATGAGTGGCTCATTTAGCAAGTGGCATTGCTTTCTGCTCCCCATCCAGTGTTAACTGGTACCACTTTCACTCTATACACAACAAAAGGAATATAAAAAACATGTCTTGGACAGCTGGATTACTGAATCAATGTGAACGTGGAAGGCTTTGTAAAAGACCTGCTGTTTCCACTGGTTTCTGGCAGTGTCTAATAGTGTGAGACCTGTCAGAGGCATCAGTGGAAACACATCACTTCTGTAAAATTACCCTGATCACACAAATGATGCAATGGTCCCTTAGGTAGGAAAAGAGCATTCAACATAATTTTTTTCCAGCTCTTTTAGATCATAAGGATTTTGTGCTGCTCCATACTGTGCTAGGAGATGGTACCAGCCTTGAGGATGCTTTGGGACTGTTCCAAGGCGCAGCAAGGTTCACACTTAGACTAGACACAACACCCATTCAAACCTGCACTCTCCTATCCATCTCAGGCAGGAGATGCAATCCTAGGTCACACCCAGTCCTCTAAAACCATGCATCACCCGGGAACGGTCCATCCATCCCAAACCCACTTGTGTTACAAACCATCTGTGGTAAAAGCAGGAGACTAGGAGTCTGGATATGTACGTCTGCATCCTTGCTTGGACAATGACCTGTCTATGTGGCTCTGAGAAGTGTGGTGCAGGGCTGTGCCCTGACAGCCCTGGAGTGTGTGTCAGGGCTGGGCTGTGAATGCAGCCGTTGTGCCTGGAGCCCCGCTCCCCTGGGCCTGACGCAGCTGCTGCCCTTTCACCATAGTCATTTCTGGGAGGTCTTTTAGGCTCCACGCAGAAGAAGCAGGGAGCGGTGTAGGAATGGCATCTTCTTGCACCGCAAAGATTACCCAAAGCAAGTGGCAGAGAAAGGTCACTGACACTAAAAATGTTTATGATTCCCAAGGATAAGGGAGCAAGGAGACCACCAGCCTACTTCTGCCAGCCCTCTGCCCTCAACCCACCCAGAGGGAGGAAAGGTTACTTATTACCTGCCCGGTGAAGCAACCCGTGACAGAAGCAAAACTGGGCAAAGATAACAGCATCTTAGTTGGCCTACAAAAACATTTTCACCTAAGAGATTTCAGTTAAAATTTAAAATTAAAATTAATCTTTATCTAGGAGTAAATGATCTCTCTGAAAAAAAATAATAATGTCCCCAGTCAGGGCAGGGTCATGTCAAAAGTCACAGGAGAAATTACAGAAAGAAAAGCCCTTACACTGAGTGCCCCAGGATCGAACCACACATGGATCTGTAGTTGGGAAAGAAAAGTCATTCCTTTGGGCTGTGTATAACTATTTGGAGGCTGAGCCCTTTCAAATCAGCCACTCTTGGACAAAGAGGACTGGAGAGCAGAAAGCAAGGTCTCTTTCCACCCTTGGAGCCAGTAATGGGCAAGAGGGGTTAAAATTCACAGTGTGATAATCACATTTCTGGACGTACCCTACTGTAACTTCACACAGCAAAGGGTGTTGGGAGCAGTACACCACTTGGGCCCTGCTCCTGCAGGAATCAGCAGAGAGAGCCTTTAGAATCTTGCCCTGTGGTGTGTGGGACGACATTGAACAGGTGGATAAACTGTCCCCCAGAGCATCATCTGGCAGTTTTGAGAAGCATCATGTTATTTACCAGCAGGTACAGCAGTGACACACAGAGTGCACTGGGATGCGCTTTCCAACCCTGCAGCAAAGTCCCCATCACTCAGCTGCATCCCAACCTCTCCTGTAGGTGGACAGCGAATTCATGTCCCTTCTGGGCATCTGGTGATAGGAAATAATCCAATTTCTGCTTTAGAGATAAAGGCCTCAGTTCCAAGCCACATTGCCCATTTCTTTGATTCTAGAGTATTTTTCAGGGTGAAACAACCTCACAGCAGAGGCGAATCATAGAATCATAGAATAGTTAGGGCTGGAAAGGACCTGAAGATCATCTAGCTCCAACCCCCCTGCCTCTTATAAGCCTCTTTTTTCCTTCGAATTTTCCTCAGCAGTTCCTTATCCATCCAAGGAGGTCTCCTGGCCCTCCTACAGCACTTCCTTCTAGTAGGGATGTATCGCTCCTGAGCTTGCAGCAGGTGACCCTTGAATATCAACCAAGAGTCTTGGGCCCCCCTGCCCTCTAGGGCTATATCCCATGGAATCTTACTGAGCAGGTTCCTGAAGAGGCCAAAGTCTGCTCTCTTGAAGTCCAGGGCAGTGAGCTTACTGCACACTCTTCTCACTGTCCTGAGGATCTCGAATTCGACCATCTCATGGTTGCTGCAATCTAGGCTGCCCTGGAGCATCACATTTCCAACCAGCCCATCCCTGCTCTATCCCCTCCCCTAGCACACATGGCAGCTCCAGTCTGAAGCTGCTTTACCAAGCTGTGTGGTTCGGTTGATACACTGGAGGGAAGGAATGCCATCCAGAGGGACCTTGACACGCTTGTGAGGTGGGCTGATGCCAACCTGATGAAGTTTAACCATGACAAGTACAAGGTCCTACACCTGGGTCAGAGCAATCCCAGGCACAGCTCCAGGTTGGGCAGAGAAGAGATTCAGAGCAGTCCTGCAGAGAAGGACTTGGGGGTGCTGGCTGATGAAAAATTGAACATGAGCTGGCAGTGTGCGCTCGCAGCCCAGAAAGCCAACCGTATCCTGGGCTGCATCAAAAGGAGCGTGACCAGCAGGTCGAGGGAGGTGATCCTGCCCCTCTACTCTGCTCTCCTGAGACCTCACTTGGAGTATTGTGTGCAGTTCTGGTGTCCTCAACATAAAAAGGACATGGAACTGTTGGAACAAGTCCAAAGGGGGGCCACGAGGATGATCAGGGGACTGGAGCACCTCCCGTGTGAAGATAGGATGAGAAAGTTGGGGCTGTTCAGCCTGGAGAAGAGAAGGCTGTGTGGAGACCTCATAGCAGCCTTCCAGTATCTGAAGGGGGCTATAGGGATGCTGGGGAGGGACTCTTCATTAGGGACTGTAGTGATAGGACAAGGGGTAACGGGTTCAAACTTAAACAGGGGAAGTTTAGATTGGATGTAAGGAAGAAGTTCTCTACTGTTAGGGTGGTGAGGCACTGGAATGGGTTGCCCAGAAAAGTTGTGAATGCTCCATCGCTGGTGGTGTTCAAGGCCGGGTTGGACATAGCCTTGAGTTTCATGGTTTAGTGGGAGGTGTCCCTGCCCATGGCAGGGGAGTTGGAACTAGATGATCTTAAGGTCCTTTCCAACCCTAACTATTCTATGGTTCTATGATGAGCCCTGCATTTAGACATTTAGCCTCTCCAGGGGACAGCCCAGCAGAAACTCTGCTCTCAGGCCTTTTACATTTCTGTGAGGCTTCAGGGTTTGCTCTTCATCATCACACTGGGCTTCTCCTTCCCCAGCACCACTGGCAAACCCAGCTGCAGCACATCTTAAAGCAGGATTTGCTGTGTTTTTAAAATTCTCCTTCCCTGGCATTCTCATCCCATCTGTCCAGTCTCTGATCCTTGAAGCTTCAATCCCAGCTTTTAGCTGGTGCTTAATTATGCACAAATATGACGTATTTACGTTAAATACTTTTCCACTCCTCTCTTTCTGAATGAAGATTTCAACTTCCCCCCTCCCTTTTCTCTCTGAAAAAAACCTTTGCTTCCCACCCTGACCTGCTCCCTGATGGTACCCACGGGCAGCCCTGCCCTGCCTGTATGGCATTTACCTGCACAGAAAGCTCTGCAGATGCATGCCTGTGTCTGGGTGGCAAATCCACACTGCTATCCCCAACACTGTGGGAACATTCACTTCTGCTGCTTACATCCCCCCATATCAGGCTGGGACACATCCTCATGTGACCACTGCCTTCCTAACGTCAACACAGCCTGAGACCAGCACTTCTTCCAAGGCAAACATGAAATCATGAGCAGGCACAGCCTCCCACCTCCATAGTCCTGCATTGCTACACACCAAATAAAAGCCAACCTTGCCTAAGTAAAAAGGTCAGGTGCTCAGGTTGGGTTCTTCAGGTTGCAACCTTGAAACCACCATTTCCCATCTCTGCAAGTGGGCTTTTCCTCCCCATCCCCATCTCCATGCAGGTCCCCTCAAGCAAGCACGAGAGTGCTGGGAGCCGTGCCCTGGGAAGCCAATGGGAGCAGCAGGATGCTGCATGACCCAAGTGGAGTGCAGGTCCTCCTGGAAGGAGCCAGCAGCCCTCCGGCATGGGTGGCCTCAGCAGCACTTTCTCAGCTTCACAGATGCAGCCTGCAGGCAACCACAGGAAAAAACTAAGCCCTTTTCCATTTATTTTTACTGGGAGCTGTGTTTTAAATGTTGCCCTGAACATCTCTTTGAAGCAGCACGAGCTGCCTCAGACCTTCCTGTTCAGCTCATTAATATATGCGGACAGCTGTGACAGCCTGGTACAGCAAAGCAGGGCAGCCCCAAGCGAGCTCTGGCCCAAACCCCACGGCTCCAACCCCTCCATGCCTTGCACAGCCAAAATGCTGTTGACCCTGAAACCACCAAGCACCTTTAAGTCATTAATTTATTCTCAACCTTTGTCTTCCAGGCTGGAGCAGACTATCGCAAGCTTGTGTCATGTAACAGAACTTGTGGGCACTGGCTCTTACTGGATTTGGAGAGTTTTGGTGTTTTCTGTTCAGAGCTGCAGGCCAGGCATTTGTCAGAGGAAGGTTAAAGTGCTTAAATGGTGCTAAGTGATACACAAGCTTCTGTAGTGCTGTGCAGATTATCTTTTATAAAGCCTCATCATACTTCCCAAATGAGTGAGGGGGTCTGTCACTCATTTCAGGGATGGTAGCTCTTCTCCAGCAGCAGCACTTAACCCTTCACTTGAATGTGAAGTGCACTCCAGCTAAAGAAATGCCATTATCCCTGGTTTATAGAAGAAAAATCCAGATGAAAATGAGAAAAGATTAGTTCAAAGGCCATATTGAGTCAGTGACAGAAACATGAGCAGAATCGCAGTCATCACTAACAGGCATATCAAAAAGGGCAACACAGTAAATGTGCCCCCAGCAGATAATAAAGTAACTCAATCTATCACAATTTGGATATTTTATCACCCATGCAGCACTTGAAACATGACTTAGAGTGACAAAAACCAGGCTGTGGTTTTAAACCTGTACTCTCAGCAGATACTGAGAAAGGGGCTCATCTCCATTCAAGAGCAGTTTTAAATGAACCCAGACCTTCCCTGGAAGCATTTTAGGGGATTGCAAATTGTGGGCTTTGGCAATGGTAACTTGTCATTGCACTGCATCATCAGCCACAGGGGAACCATGCTTCTTGCTCCTTTTAAGGTTACAGATTAATATTTAATCCAATCAGTAATTTTAAGTTAAAATGTAGCAGTATTATCTGACAGGTTAACAGCATGAACAGTTATCAACCTGTAAGTGAATGAGGTGCTTGCCTATTTTAAAGAAGGATTACAGTCCTAGCGAGCTTCATTTCCTTCTTGCTAGAGATTCTTCATGAACAGGGCAAAAAAACCCTTAGAGGTTTGCTCCATAAACCATTAGTCAATAAGAATCTAATTAGGTCAGACATATGGTCCTGAACCAGTAAAAAATTCAACATCGGTGGCTACAATGTTATTAACCTCACAAAATGTGGATGTATTTCAGAAGCTGCTGGCTGAGCATTGAAAACTGTGTCACGTTAAGTCTTCATCAGCGACACTTTTTCTCTCCTAAGCCAGCAAAAAAGGAAAAAGGGGACAGTTTTGCTAATGAAACCTGCTTTTTTTCTTGCTATCGTATCAACGATGAGCATGAAGATGACATAAAGGACCTTTCCTGAACCCAGCCATTAAAATAGTCTTAGAGTTCCAAAGCCTTAATGAAACAGGGGATGATGGGATACAAAGCCAGAAGTAGTCAGTACACCTTATGCATTACAATTTTTTGGTTATGATAATGTAAATCTAGTTGTTGGCTTAAAGCTGGTTCTAAGTCACTGTGATGTACTTGCAAGTATTCTCCCTTATCTAAAGAAGAGCCTAATCTAGTCACTAAAAAACAACTGCAAGAAGAAATTCCTAGGTGTTCATCTCAGCTATTGACTGACTCACAACCAAAGCTGAGCACACCTCTGCAGAGTAGCCAGGCTATTACCCCAGACCTGTGAACCACGAGGTGTCACTTCCACATCACCACTGCATCCCCACTGTCCAGGCAGGTGAGTGACCTGCAGGAAGCACCACATGGTCCCAGAACTTGGTAGATCAAGGAGCTTCATAACTCCAGAAAACAGGGGATGTCCTCAGCTTGCCACAGAATCACACACAGAATCACAGAATGGTTTGGGTTAGACAGGACCCTGAAGATCACCTAGTTCCAAACATGGTTTAAATTTCATCTCATATCTTACTTTGGGCCTCTGCCAAATGGGAAGGGATTCAGATGGAGCTGAGCTCTGGGATGAGATGTCTTAGGGAAGATGCATCAGCATCACTATGGCCAACTCTTGTCTATCTAACACCACCTGAGTTTCACAATTAGTTTTTATTGCAGCTTGCCTTTAACAACAGCAAGAATTTGAGACACCTGTCATGGGTTCAACAGCAGCAGCCATTTTTCTCCTTCTGGGTAGCTGGTGCAGCGCTGTGGTTTTGACTTTCGGCCTGGGAACAGTGCTGATAACACCCATGTTTTCAGTTATGGCTTAGAATGTTTTGGTCTGATCAAGGACTTTCTGAGCCTCATGCTCTGCCAGGGAGGAGGGGAAGCCGGGAGGAAGCAGAGACGGAACACCTGACCCAAACTGACCAAAGAGGTATTCCATGCCACAGCACGTCATGCCCAGGATGTAAAAAATGGAGAGCAGAGACCCGGAAGGGTGGGGGTTCACTGCTGGGTCGGGCTGGGTATTGGTGGTGAGCAGCTGTACTCTCTTTCCTTGTATTTCCCTTGTCATTATTACTATTGGTGGTTGCAGCAGTGGTTTGTGTTATACCCCTGGGAGCTGGGGGGAAAAAAGAGGGGGGAGTGGGTGAGCGAACTGCCTGAGAGGCTTAAACCACAACAGACCCCCTACGGGGGGCTTATTTCTCTACCTAAACTCCAATAACACTCACTTTCTACTTCAAGTGCTCCAGTGACAATGTGCCCATGACACCTCTGCGCAGCATTCGAAGTTTTGCTGGACACAACGGTGAACCACATGCTGCTGTCACCGACCCCAGTGAGGGATTTCTGAACAAGTGCAGCCACATCTCATAACCCTACTCATACAAACACATGCACAAGAGTGAGATTGTTGGAATTCAGCCCTAATTTGCAGCGTTATGGCCCTGTAATGAGCACTGGGAAGCATCTTTAAAAGGAGACTGCTTTCCAATTGCTTCTTAAAAAAGCCTTTAACATTGGACTCTCTTTGGCATGACTCAGGGCTGCATTTCTAAATCCAGTTTCTCCCATGAAGTTTACTCGGGCTGTTCGGTTGGGTTGCATCCACGTGCTATTTTTATTTTTTTGATCATCAAGCCTGTTTACAGCATAGAGAAACAATACGGGAACAGAAATAAAGCTGGGACAAACCCAAAGGAGTGAGACCAAGTAATGGTATTGCCAGCATCTCTGGCTTGAAGAGCAAGAGGCCCTGCAGCTGTGTAGTACCTCAGTGAGATGCAATTCACTTCTCTCTTCTGGTTATGCATTTCAGACCTCAGTTGGGTTTGATTTACCCATCATCTGCAAACTTAATGCCAAACAGTTAAAATGCCTGCATGTCCCTAAGCTGCCAGCTTCTTATCTGCTATGCATTACAAGAGAGAATATTTTCTAGAATACAAAGGCTAAGAGACTGACACTACAGTATCACTTTTGGCTTCTTTAAATACAGTAATCAAAGTATTTTGAACAGTAGCCTACAGCTACTGAATACTTTTCTATTTCAAAATAGACACAAGCCTCCTCCCACCTTCTGCCATGAGCTTTTTGGTCACTCTGAGGTTTTGGTGGTTCAGTCCTGTTTCCTTCGCTATGTTCAGTGAGAACAGCTCATCTGGTTCCTGAGTTTTTGATCCAAGTGCTACCAGCTTATTCTGCGAAGCATGGAATCAAAAGGACACAAAATGTTAGCAGGGAAGGTTTGAAAAAGGAAATATTTTCTATATTTGCATTTACATTTTTAATATAGTCATGTTGCCTAGAGGCCAGATTTGGGGAATGGAAACCAGGAGCCTGGTTTCTATTTTCAGCGCAGCCACTGATTGCTCTGTGTTGCTGGCAAATCTTTTAATCTCTTTTCCTCTGTTTTTTCCTTCTGTAATAAAGGGATGATGAGACCTCCCCAGCTTTGCCTGGTGTGGCAGCATCCTCTGATGAAACACGGCAAGGACAAAAAACGTATAATCATTCTATATAGAAAAGCCAAGAGGTCACAGATATTTAAGAACAGTTTAGCTATTCAGTGCACCTTTACACATGTACCATGCCTTGATGTTAACAGAAGTTGCACATTGATATAGTATGAAAAAGTAGGCCCTTCAGGGCACAAAAATAACCATACCCAGAGCACCACTAAATAAATACAATGTAAAGATCAAATCACTCCAAATACTGAACAAATTGAAAGGCAAAATGATATTAAAGAGGAAAAACAACGTCATCCTGCTCTCCTCGAAGCTGGTATCTAATTGCTTTCAGCACAAAAACATGGATGAAAAGGAGGGTCAGGTAGCAAGAGGGGACACTAGAAGTGGTCCCATAAATGGCTGAGCATTTCCAGTCCTCCATTTCCTTACCCCTCTGGCATCTTCCTGAGGAGCTGTCAAGGAGGTGAGTAAAGGGCTGAGCTCTCCAATTTCAACACAGCAAACCATATGCTCAATCTCACATGGAATCAACCCTGTAAAGTATCACATCACCCCATGCCTGCATCCTCCCAGTCTGACACATTGATACTTGTCCTTTTCTCCCACAAAACTACCCCGGGGCCCCTTCCATGCAGCCATCCTGCACCGCCAGGTATCGAATATGCTTCCTGGGCTGCTACACAAAGCCACAGCCTCTTGGATCCCTGCAAGCTGGTCACAGCTGGGCTACAGTTACCTGGGATCAGATAGATCTTCTCAGCACCTGCCAGCTTAATGCCAGCTGCTGCACCTCTGGCTTCTCCTCACATCCACTATCCCAACCACTTGTATGAATGCTCTGTTGTATGAATGATCTCCGACACTGCTGTCAGGACCAGGTGATGAGCCCTGCTGTTCCTATCATCTAAGCCACCTTTGCTCATTTTATTTACATGAGCAGCTGCACTGGCAGATTTGGGGAGGATTTGGGGGATCTTGGTGATGAGCAGTTCTGCAGCAGAGATCTCTCCACTGGACCACTGCAGCCACGGAAGGGCGTGTGTCTTTAAAATCTTGAGCATCCTCCTGTCTATTCCTTATGTCCTGTTATTAAAATAATTTCAAAAACCATTGTGGCATGATGCTGTGCAACAGTCAAGCTGCTTGTTCTTTGCACAGCCTCTTGGATCATGTAGAAATAATGTGCGCATGTTTTTGGGGCAGAGACCGGAATTTATTTTAAGAGGTGCTTTAGGATCAGACGGTCACTTCTAGCTCATCACATTTACTATTCAGGATTACTGGACCACAAGTGACCTTTCAGATTCTTAAGACTTGGATTACGAAGGGCTTTATATACTAAGCCTAATGACTTGAATTATAGCCTTAGCATCCTGACAATCAGAACAGGACTATGAGCATTTTACTTTCTTCTATCCACAACACAGCTTGGGCCAGATTTTTAATCCACTTCAAGGGTATGTCAACTGGTGCCCATCACAGTGATCTAGTTGAGCTGCAAGAAAGATGATATGACCTAGGCAAAGGTCATGTCTGAGAGAAATGTTAGGATTTTCTAGATAAACCTGATGAGACATCAGTCTGCCTTCCTCCAAGACAATTATTTTATCATTTCTAGATATTAAAAAGTCACTCTGAAAGGCTACAGCACGTTTTTATCCATGGGGCTGCAGCAACAAGACACAGTATTTTGTCATTTTCAAATCTCCGCAGTAAGTTTTGTTGGACTGATATTATCTTCCTGTAACTGGCTGAATTAGAAATACTTTTCAAGAAAAGGAATACCTCGAGAAAAAGAATGCAAGTGTCAGCAAGTTCTATGGCACCTGATATCAAGGTATGCATGCTGTAGTTGTCATTTTCAATCATCATTCACACAGTTCAACATTACAGTGAATTTGTTTTCCTCTCTAAGGCTGTGTTCTCCATTACCTGCATTCAGTTGCTTTTTGCCAGCATCGATGCTGGAGTGAACCGAGCATCCTCCAAATTGTTCCTGCAGTCAGTTCAAAACACCAGTGGTTTGCAAGCTGTATAGCAGGTCAAAAGTTTAATTTGACCATTAAAGCAATTTTATGAGGTATACAAGACCCACAGCCACAGCAATGATGCAAATAAAGGTTGACTGATACATTCTGCTGGCTGAAATGCTGTTCTGTTAAGAAGGAAGGGGAACAGCGGCACAAGCGAGCAGAAAAGCATGCAAGACGTGCTGTTTGCAGAAGGACAGCATTTCTCACATTCCCTTCGTTCTTCTTTTGGAGTAGCAACCATCTGTAACACTCTGGTAGGGAACAGCATAAACTAAGACTCACCTGTCATGCTTTCATCTTCTGCTGGGACTCCCCTCAAAACACAGCCCAAACAAAAATGAACAGAGACACTCTGTCTGCTCTGCGTTAATGGAATAATTCACCAAGAGTCAGTATTTTCTCATTAAACAATGTCAAAGATACTCTTGATCTCTCTGCGGTCACTTTTTCCCCCTCCCTTTGTCCAGAGACAGCTGAAATAATAAAAAATAATAACTTAGAAAACAAAGGGGGAATCCCTGGATTTTTTAGAGAGCCAATAGTATTTTTGAGGATTGGACCGATCTCTGGAAATAATTGTCAAGTTGGCTGCAGTTTTCCTTCCACAAACTGTGCTCTACAGTTGGCAGTCTTGGCTCTTCAAAAGCAAAGTGACACTGTGAAATGCAGAGAGCTAGTTCATGCCATATTGCTGCACAGGTGATAATTTCTGAATGAGTTTTGTTTAAATATCACAGACTCAGATATCTACATGTGGCCTATTTTAAAATACAAGTTAACTTCTGCATTTCCTAACTTTGATGAGCTGCTTTCCTCCTCATCTTCTTTGCTAATTCAGTCAGATGAACTTTTCCATACATCAGTTAAAGTGAGTTATAATCTGCTCAGGAGCTTGTACAGGAAGGAAAGAAGAATGTTGGTGCAATATTCATAATGCAATCATCTACTAAGTGCAGATTTTCCATCTCTGAGATTAAACAGCATATTAAAAGCATTGAAAATAAAAATTATCTAAAGGGTTTTCTTTTTGATAATAAAAACATCTGTCACTGACTGAATTAATTTTGAGGTGTGTGCCTCCTACAAGGATATGAGCAGCATCTCACTGTACCTTCACTGAATTTACCCTTCAAACTGCTGTAGCCAGGTGTTTCCTTCATGGGACTGGAACTGGGATGGGATGAAAACAGATCACAATTCAGGGGTGAGTATCAAGTTCATCCACAATGACTTCAACAGCTTCTCCAACACCATCTGACTGCAACAAGCAGCAGAACATGGGCAATGGACTGCAGCCATCGACAGGCTGCTGTGAATACACAGATACTCTGTATTTAAGTTATAGTAACACAATCATCACAAAGAGTGATGGACTGGAATGCCTTCCTTTGGCTGAGATGTCACCAGTGAAGTGAACTGGTCTGATGCTGCCGCTGAGCATGCCCAGATGCTGGAATTTCACCCAGATTCCACCTGTTTAATGCCAACAGTTTATACACAGAGCCCTGCTTACAGCCAACCCTGGTATTTTCAGCTCTTTTGTCCCTAAGCACTAACGCCACAAGTAAGAGTTCAGAGACTCCGTATTTATTCTTTCCAGCGCATCTCAGTGCCCCATTAAACAAGGACAAAAGATTTCCTTATGTAATAAGGATAGTATTTGTTATTTTTAACCTTATGGCAGCCAGGATTTGTGCCAGGTGGCATTTTGCCTTAACCAGTCAACTTCATGAGGTTACATTCCCCTCTGTCATCCCTGCCCTCTGGTATGTTTGATGCCCATACATGGTTTCTTGGCTGTCTGTTGCAGTGTCTATCTGTTAGCCTGTATTCGTGACAGCTCACAGATACACCAGTCTTATTTAACAAGGTAAATCAGGGGGCTGGACAGTTATTTCCAGGATACTGCAAGAGCTTCTGCTTCTAATAAAGGGTACTCTCTTTGTGAAATACATAATACCTATGTACATGTATCTACGCTACCAGAGAAACACTATCACTGCAGCTTAAGTTTTCAATACACCAAAATAGCTTTAAAATGGTTTGTTTAGTCAAATTAAGCCCACAGAAAGTGGACAAAGAAAATGGTTGCACCTCTCAAAAGCTCAAGACTGAAAACTGGTGGCAAGGCCACAGAAGGCAAAAGCTGTGAGCTGAGCATCCTGAACAGCTGAGATCCTGAGGCCTCACAACTCAAAGTGCTCCACAAACACTGCTGCTGGCTTGCAAATTCTATAGGTAGCATCACTGTACTGGATTCTGGCAATTTCATGGAGCTTAAGAAAGCCTGGTTGATACAAAGGATGCTGCCAAAGCCTGTTGTACCTCTAGATCAGTACATGGAAACTGTGACAACATCCTCCTTTGGGTCCAAAGGAATTCAACAGCAAAGGGTGATTTTCAGTGCTGTAGCTAGACCAAGCTATTTATAAGCAAATGAGAGCGATAGATCCTGTGTCCCACAGCTTGCAATTCTATAAAATGTACATGGGACCATGAGGAGAATAGATGCAAATTGTCACTGCAAAAGTCTACATGATATTTCAATTAGAAGCAAAGCTTCTTCAAAAAAATCTGAATAACTGAAGCTAATAGGAAATATAATTCCACCTTCCTATGAATAAAAGAGTTACTTGGCATCTTCAACTATGTGGTCATATAATTTAGGGGCTCTTGCTTGTTTGCTTCTTACACAATCTCCCTTCATTTAGTCTCCAGGCTGGAGGCACAGAGAGGTAGAAGTTGAATTCTTCTGGCCATTTATATACATGTGGCATTCCTTGGCCTTTTAAGTATTTGATTTTGAAACCTATTTAACTTTTGGACGTAGGTGTTTTCGTGGGTTTTGTTGGGGAATGCCAAAAATTTTCTGCATGTAAGGGGAAAAAAAAAATCAGTAAGAGCAACTGTGTGACCGTTGTTCTGTTTTTAACTGAAGGGCCCTCCCTCTGTGTCTACAGCACCAATCAAACTTTCTTAGTAGCACAAGCTTCTTATTCAGCTTTGTTTTGACAAAGAAAGATAAACTACTGTTTTGTTTTGCCCTTCCCCCACCATTGACTCAGTGGTTTTATTTAGTTTGGTATTCCCTGCTCCTTGGAGGGGAAAACAAACGTATTTTGAATAAAATCATTATTTTTGACCATATTAAGTTGTTGACTATGTATGTTCTTATGAAGAATTTAAAATAGAATGTAATTATAAATCACTGCTAAAATGAGCTTGTCCTGCAAAGGCAAGGACATTTAATTGTGTCCTTGTATGACTGGAATCACTGTAAACAACTAATATTCCTATTTGCAGGGACAGAAATAACTAGCTCATTCAGCTGTACAGAAAGGAAGACATAAAAGGAAACCAAAGGCTAAACCAGAATAAGCCACTGAAAGTCTTATGTCAACAAAACGGGATTTAAATTAAGTAACATCAATGCAGTATTTTGACTGTAAATGAACCAGAACATTAAAACAGGTTTTAAAAGGCACATTTGTGATGAAACATCTATGACTAGCTCCTATACCAAATGAATCGGAAAGTTCCTGCTTGTTTCTCCCGTGCAGGATCAAACCCACACAACAAAGTTGTTTCTCTAAGCTTTGTAGACCTAAATTTTGAAATTGAGAATTGCAGCAGAACTGCAAGAAGAACACTGAATAAATGACTTATCAGTCACACACAATGGAAAATGACATAATTAGAGGTTGCATCATACCATATAGGCGCGAAGGAATGAAACCGAAATTACACAGACAATTTCCATTCTTATGTTTTCCAATTTTCTGAGTGCTTGACTTTGGAACTTAAGTCTCTTTCCTGACTGCTTTTTTTCTGACACTGAATTGCAGATACGTGCGTAGATTTTAACGCTCATTACTTTGCCTCACTCAGTGGCAAAAGTGAGGAAAACCTGAACAAACAAACCCTAAGCGCAAACTGAAGTGCATTTCTAAGCTGTTGGAAACTATGGGGGATGAGTCAGGAGTCACCTTGCTTTAAAATCAACAGAAGCACACCAGAGCTATTCTCCAGTGAGAGGAAATAAGGAAATAAACTACACATTCAACAGCTACGGCACACCCTTTCCAAATAAGAACAGAGAATTCATTTACCCAGTAATTTTACAACCATGATACAAATTAAAATTGGGGGCAGACAGCAGAGAACCAAGAAGATGCATAATCCATAGCAAGGATCAGCCAAATCAAACGGAACTTTCTACATTGTCAATTTTTGAGTAATTAGCACTTCCTTTAGAGGCACAGTTCCAGCTTTAAGCAATTTTAAGTAATTAATGTTCTTTTATTTTGCTTAGAAGTCCTGACTTCAGCATTCTTTTAGGATATGAATTCTTCTAGCCAGAGCTACACAATACAGACTAACTCAACTAGAAGACAATTAGAGTGGACAGATAAAGATGCAAGTTGTCAGTCTGTACACACTGCTACTTCTAGCCTTGGATGCAATTTTTATTAACACAGTAGACTGACTTAAACGGAGGCAGAGACACGATTTTGTCCTATCTTTACCTATACAATTGCCTAAGCTACAAGTGATGTTGAGATCTGAGAATTCTACATGACCAAATGACAAAGTGAATGAAGTGCCAGATTACATCTTCTTATGCAGCTTCGATCAGCTACAGGAATTCAACAACTGATTCTAAACGTAATAATTTAAAATACATGATGGAGGAAATCTTGCTATACTTACTCATCATGTAATGTAAATTCCTACATTAAAATGCCCAGCTGAGCAGGAAGCAGAAGCTGGCCTGGTGGTGAGCATATGGAAAAACCAGAATTCGATTGCCAGAGATGTTATTGCATTTGCATGCTGTGTTGGGTAAGCTGTCTGGGTGCTCACAATCTTGTCTTTAAAATGGGCCTAAATAGACGTATCCCAAAAACGGTGTTTTTTTGCGTTTCATGGGTGTTTTGATGATGACTTGTCTGCCAATCAGTTAAGATTCTTTAAGAAATGAGGCAAAGTAAAAAACCAAAATGCAATTAAGTGTTATTTCTTACTTGCACTATAACATCAAGAATAAGACAACTTAAAATATTTCATATTGAGCTTTGAAACCCAAGACATGTACAGTAACAATGCAAAGCGGAAGTTTTACAAGCCTTTCACCTAATTTCCAGACACCACTGACCATTGAACCGCACCATACACCAAGAGACATGTGGCAAAGAACATCATACTTTGCTTTCTCTACTGAAAAGAAACATAGCAACTATTACCTTAGTTTTTAACTTCTGAATTTTCCATAGCTGCAAGAAGCAGAGGCCAAAGACCATGTCCTTTACCCAGGAATCTGTAGCACCGAAGGGAAAGTTGGAACTGCAGCTGAAGAAGAGGTGAGCAAAGCAGAACCTCACTCACAGAGGTCCATCACTGCACTGGTCAGAGGCTCTAACTGTTCTTTTCCAAATGTTATTGTTCAGATGGACTCCAGATTGGCAGGCCTTATATGTTTTTAATATTGACTGCTATAAAAAGAAATATGATGTCCTTAATCTACAAAGCCTCTCTTCTAACAGATTTGTCAATGCTTGCACACAATCAAAAACCAAGGTCCAAGAAAGGCGAATCTTGCCAAACCTGCCAAAATCATAAAAGGTTCACATCTTCTTGCCTGGAGCTCACCTTTACAATCTGTTTTACAAGTCTCCTCCAAAATGCAGTGCAAAATACAGTTGTAACGTTCTTGCGCTTTTCAGCTACAAGGCATATTACGTGCACTATGAGGACCCACATTTTTGTGTGATTTCAGAAACCAAAAGTGTCAATTTTCAAATCTAAGGAGAACACAAATTCTTCTCTGACATCATTTAAGCTGAAAAAAAGAAACTTTGAAAACTTAATCAGTGAGCAATTCCTATTTTTCATGATGGAAAGTAAATGCATCAGCTTGTGTTTCGAGTGACAGTAGTTTTTCCCAGCTGCGTATTCTCAGACATAAAACACAAGTCCAGTGATCATTTACAAGTTCGGTAAATGTCAGTATCACTTCTCTTTATTACAGGTCCTTTTCACCAACTTTTAAACTGCAAAGTCAGTTTTATACAGCTCTGGGCCTCTAAAAGCTCTAGGCCTTTGCTGCATCATCGGCAGTCCCCAACCAACCATTGCCCCATGATAACTGAATAGTACCTGAGCTGCTGGTGAGGGATCGGCAGCTCAGCAGAGAGGCTGGTCACTGCTGCTGAGTTCTGCTCACTCCATGATGGTTATTGTGTTAGAGCAGGACATGCTGGTCCCTAGTCATTTTTGGCTGAGAACATCACCTTCAAGAAGTCAGAAAGCATAAGTTATTTGTTACTAGTAATATATTTCATATTTCTGAAGATTTGCAACTAATCCATGACTATGAAGGCTGTCAAATCCATACAAATGCTTCTTATTGAAAAATTAGGCCTGCATATCCATAGGTCCTCCCGTCCTCCACATACCCAAATTAAAGCTGTAATTCCCAAAGACAGGCACTCTTCTCAAACACTACACATTTCATATGGTTGTTATTAATAAAGTATGAACAATGTTTGCAGAAACATTAAAGAATCAGGTCAAGAACACTGACTGAATACAAGTGTTATTAAATAAGCCAATCATCCAACTTTTGAGTAATTAATGTCCTTGTTTTCTACTTGAAAGCCTCATATTTTCAGCATGTTCATAGGAGACAAATATCTCACGTCAAAGCGAATGAGCACAAATTAACACTTTTGGACGCCAGTTAAAAGAGAAAGAAAAATGCAATATTGGCAGGCTAGCTACAAAATGTTGCAGCACAGCACTTCTCATCATAGGGTAAGTTTTGGTACGATCAGATGACTTCACTACATATAGCCAAAGGATTCGGTCTGCTCCCATCTGTGCATTATCTGAATATCTAAACAATTGCTATAATGCATTTAAAAACTTCAAAATATAAAAGGAAAAATAACAACGCTGATGATATCTCCAGATCACCGTGTGAAGTACTAATAAGCAACTGTGTTATACAACCCATGTTCAACAGACTGAAAATGATCTTTCCCAAATCCAAATGACATACTTCTAAAGCTGAAAGTGATAGATTACAGCTGGCTGAGCAAGCACTGTACTGTATGCTCACTTTAAAAGCTGCCATTGTAAAAGACCCTCCAGGCTTTTTGTTGGTTCCTTTGCTCTTCTTATTAAGAACTGCAAAGCTCCTCTTATTTAACAGTAATTACAGGGGGAGGTGGAGAAAAACTAACAAGAAAGGTTTATTTTTCTAAAGATATGCACTTAAGATTACTTTAATAACATGTTTATGGACCAAATATGTTATTTTTATTTTATCACATCAAAACAGGATAAATCTGTGCAACTGGAAAAACTTATGTGTACAAAATCTGAATACCCAGTATTAGAATACATATAATATTAGGTTTCTTATTAGAAAATATGTCTTTACAACTAATTTATAGTCTCTGTATATGACAACCTATCCTTCTCTCCACCAGGCAACTGTTAAGACACAAAAATACTCTCAGGACAGCAGCTGTAGAACTTGTCGTATGCGCTCACACTTGTCCAAGAGGTTTGGGTCTTCTGCATTGGAATCATCAAATTCCTTCATAAAAGCTTCAGCTTTCTGCACAGTTAAGTCTCGTGCATTGCCTTGAAGCCCTTGCAGATAATCCAGTAAAATGGTGAAATACTTGTCTGGAACCTTTAAAGAAAAATTAAGGAATTAGAAAAAATACCCTGCTTAACTTTCTTCTCTCTCAATACTCATTCACAATCATGTCAAAACACCACCTGAAAGATAATAAGGAGAACTGCATGGGCTTTTGTGTTTGCCAATGCCCACCTCTGAGTGGAAGTTTTTCTTGTCAAGGTCCAAGCTGCTGGGAGGGATGGACTGTGGCAAGAGGACTGTCATGTGTTCAGATGGGCAAAGCATCTGAGAGGAAATTCTAAGCAGATGTGGAAATGCTGATCAGCAAATGCAAACACCCCCTGACAATGAGCTCAAGGCTGAGAGCTGTTGGTAGAAAAAAACCCAACTACTAGCCAAATCCTACTTTTAGAAACATGTATGCAAACCCTACCAAATTCAGTGAGAATTGCATGCACATGTCTGAGGAACGAATTTTGCGGGAATTACCTTCACCCCTACCCAGAGTTATTTGTTTGCTGAGATAAAATACCACCCACCATCAAACACTTTGACACAATGCTCATACAAAGGAAAAGAATTCTATTTGAAAAACAAATTGAAATTCAGACATATGGAAATCATTTTTAAATCACGCTGACTAAAACTGATAGGCTCTACTAACTGGCCTAACATTAAAAGCAGTTTAGTCATCTCCAGTTGCATTGCCCCCATTTCACTCCCTTTCTAATTAACTAGTCACAGGTTAAATTTTAGCTTATTGGGTACAACATACAATTTAAATGAACATTACATTAAATAATCTTGGCAATAGGCTAGCAAAGACTTCTGAATTACTTATTCGGTATTTCAAACCAATGTATTTTCAAAAGCATTAGGTGAACAGATCTACACTGAAGCATATCTTAACTTTATGTTGTGTATCTGTGGAACAGGTTTCAGCCAATAAGAGAATATTTTTGCTGTGAATCAGGAGATGTTAAAATGACCTAATCAAGCAAATACTTTCCTCCATGTTTAACTTTACACATATAACTTGACATGAGTCAAGTTAAACACATACGTAAGCATTTAAAGGATTGGAGACTCATTATTCGAGGGCTGTTTCAATTCTGCAAAGTATCAACATTTCAGAGAAGACAGAGCTTCAACAGATACTTAATTTACAACTTATTTCTCCATCAACATTTGTCAGCATAACTTTGATCACTGAAACTTCTATCACTCCAAAAGAAGAGGAAGAAAGAATATTCCAGCAGTGCCTTCATCAATCAAGAGATACTTCAAAGTAATAAATCAAAACTAAAGTCTGCATTCAGCCTCAGCACTTCTACACTATGGAAAACCTTCTAATTCTTCACACAAACACTCTTGCATTAAAGAAACAATACAGATACAAAAAAAAATAACTTTACAGTGATGGACACTGAAATGGATGATACATGAAGTGTTGCTATAACATACAAATTAAACACATTTAAACATAAGAAAAAATGCCTATATTTTTGCAACCTTTTTACTCACAGTAAGCTGGTACAAATAACAGACAAAAAAATTCAGATACAAACAATTTCAGCAGTTTAGTGCTCCTTTAACACAGATGCTCAGTACAGGGTTTTTAAATCTCAGCAACATTTCTACATTTCAAACCTTATCCAAGTTATCTACGTAATTTATACCTCTTGTTCTCAGACCTCGTGGTACAGTCATACCTCACTCTGTGGAATTACAGTTATTATTGTATCATTTAAGCAAAGTGCTTGAAGGGGCAATTAAAAGCCTACTCAAAACTTAGAAATACTAAGTGTGCAGACAGACATGTGGCTGCCTGAAGCCTAGCAAACATTTAGTATTTTGCCCTAAGGATAACTGCTCAAGTGTTCAAAAAGTCTGACTTTTTTCTTTAATGCAGGTATTAGGTTTATCTCAGCAAAGGCTGAGTAACACAATACAATACCAAGGAGGCAAGATAGTATCATATTTCCTCCTAACTTAGACATACAATAGAGCTGGAACACCAAAAGTGGCAGCAAAATTAATGATATTCAATTTTAATTATCAAGTATAGCAGTACAAGACCTGAAATTTCAGGGACTCTTGTTGTGGTTTTATAGAAAGAAACACAATCCATCTTCTAAGATCAGCTTTTGGGCTGACTTGAAATTGGATATCCAGATCTCCCACCATGGCTCTGGCAAGTGAAGTGATGCTTATGGGATTTTATTACTCTTTTGTTAAACTGCTTTGACATTTTTCTAGTTTCTTTTTCTCTCTCACACACTAACCTTACCTCTGCTCTAATCAGCTAATATGCACTGGAGCTAACATGGAAATATCCCAAAAGAATTACTGTCATCAGGGAAAAGGGGGGGAAAACACTACAGAACAGTAGCAGGAAAAGAACAGTTATCACTTTTAAATTATACTATGTAACTCTGGAGGTTTCAGGCTTTTTAGACTTGCAGACGCCCAAAGGTTTTGCAAAACAAATACAGGTATCTGCACAGAGAACTTCAGCTTATGGCAGCCAAGCTTGCTTTTTTGTCACCTTCCGAGGAAGCTTCAGAAACCCCTCCAGGGCCCTGCAGCCCAGAAGCTGAAGATAGCTTATGTAGTTCCTTTCTAAAAATGCTGCACCGGATGACAAAGATCAACAAATGATGTAGTGTTTACTTTATATGGGATCCTGAACCATTATATACACTGTAGGTATACAGGCTTGGGCTGGAAGCTGTCAGCCAACCACCAGATGGATTTTAAAGGGACTTAAAAAAAACCCTCATGTTACAATGGACTTTAAAAACTCAACTTATTTCTCACAGAAAGAGGCCTATCGGTCCAGGAGCCTAATTCACTCCTTTGCATGGCTTTTCAGTAGGCATCCAAGTGACACCGTGAGATCAAAGAAGCTGCTGAGGAAGGAAAGAAACTCATGTCTCCTTTTGTATTTTAGTTATGCTTGGATGGATATCCAACAGATTTTATTCTGTCATGGATAGGAAGTTCAATTGCATATGAAAAATATTCAAAAGAATATGGTCTGCCGTTCCTACAGTCCTGATGAAGAAAGAGACTTCATCATCTGCTTAATTATAAGCACTTGAGCAGTTCTACTAAATACTGCATCTAAATGCAGATGTTAATCATTACATGAAGTTGACAGTCAATGTATCTCTGATTATTAAACTACAAAATATGTGAATTTAAATGAATCATTGCACTTTCAGCAGATTAAAAAAAGATGAAGTTTCACTTCAGTGTTGAGAAATAAGGAGTTAAGCTGTGTTTTGATACATAAAACAAATGCTACTTGCAGTTGATTATTTCCCAGTATATTTCAACACAAAACTCAAAGTAAACAGGTAAAAAGGTAAAACATCGTTCTCCCTGTAAAACAATTTCTAGGTAGTTTTAAAGAGCATACACTGATTCTGAAAGGTTGATAAAAGACTTTCACAGGAAAAACTTAAAAACAAAAGTGCAAACAACCTAGATACTTACAATCAAATATGCATTCTGTAACTAATCTTTTTAAAGTATTACATTCTGTGAACGATTTGCCCTTATGAAGCCCTGCTTTTAATTATCTGGCTCTCTAGAAGTATTTTTATCATAAAAGTAACACCCTATGTCAGGTGATTCTCTTAAGAGCCTCTGAGTAAGTTGGGTCAGCAAGTTGGTAATGCTCAAATGTTGAAGTGCACACAAAAAACTCAGCAAAACCTAACTGAATGTCAACTAAATGAATCAACAAGAAAGGCCCTGTGCAAATGGCTAGATATTTGCTCTACCAAACAACAAATGAATGACTGGAAACCCCCACTCAATACCACAAAGGCCAGACGCTTATTGGAAATTCAATCTATGTTGGTTTTTAAGTTATGAAATGAATGGATTTCGGTAATGGTGCAAGCCTCGCTTCTGGTTATACTTCATGCTTTTTACAATCAACATCAGGTTTCACTTACATTTTAATGAGAAAGCTATTTTAACATCTTGGCAAGATGGCTGTACATCTTATATGGAGCCAGAGATATCTAAAGAAATATGAGAATCACTATTTATAATATTGGGTTCCACATTTAGAAATGAAGGATGACTCAAATTCTCAGTAAGCTCCGGATTTATATAAAACATTAACCTGCTCTATTTATGCTTGACATAGATCAAGTATAAAAATGACATATTATCAAGTATAAAAATCTAGTGTACACAGGAGACTGATCACCAACAAAAGAAAAAGATTAACTACAAGCAATTAAAATGACTCCACATTTTAGTTTTTTTGAACTAAATGATTCCACATTTTAGTTAAAACACAAAGTAATTGATTTATAAATTATTAGCAAAGCGCATGGCTATTACTAGCAACTTTTGGTGAGTAAAAACTAGCCACAACTAATGTTTAAATCATCTTTGCTCTGAGAGGCAGCAGCGTTAAATACAAACCTTCTCTTTATCATACATGTGCAAGAGAAGCCAGGTTTGTCTTGTCTTTTGAAACTTCCACTCTTCTGGATTTTCAGACCAGCTGTAGTAAAAAAAACCATGATTGAAACATTAATTATTAATATTTCCTACAATGACTGCATGTAACTTCATATGCATGACATAGAGTTTATGACACTCTGTGAAACGGACACTAGCATGCATGTTGTGTGAGTGGCAAAAAGAACACAACGGATGGCTACCTGGCTTCCGTGCAAGAAGTGAAAAGATTATAGGAAGACACCATGGCCAAAAATGTTATAAGTTTTCATCAGAAAGCACTGATTCCTTGAAGGTAAAAATCAAATCCCACTCCTCAGCTTTGACCAGTCCTTTATGAGACATCACTGCGCTCATTTGATCCACAACAACCAAATCCTTACCCCAGCTGCAGGGCTACCTGAGTATGCAGGGACATGGAGGGGACAAGGAATCAAGTTTGGGTTCCAGTAAGCTGGTATTTCACAATAAATTGACATGAAATTAAGCAGCCTCTAAAGGACTGGAAAGAGAAACTCATGCTACACAGTCACCTCAACAAAAGCTAAAGCCCATCACAGATGACTCTTCTAGAGCAGAGAAAATTCATTCTTTAGGAACATATGTTTTAAGATTGGGATTTTTCCAAAAGTGTGACTTAAATATTGGAGTTTACAGGACAGGAAAATGCTTTTTGGGTCTCACTCTCCCCAGGAATTCTAATACGTAGCTCAAAACTTCAGTCTGCTTCAATACCATTAAATTGAGCGGATAAACCAAATGATTACCATCTGCAGACATTCTTGGACTATTTAGCAAACACATTTTAAATAAGCAGTTTTAGCTGGGTTAAAATGTCACATTTATGTACATCTTGAACATGATTTTAAAGCTGGTAGAATCTGGTTTAGGTGATGAAAGAGACCTTTATTTCTATAAACAAAGAGGAAGCTAGCAAATCTCACTATAAAGACTGCTTTTTAAAAGAATGTGCTTGAAAATTAGCATCTTAATAAGTACAAAATCTGTCAGTACACTGAAATATCATTTAAAGATCCAGAAGAAAACCTATGAGGAGAAAAACCAGAAAAATTTACACTTATTCAATTTTTCTCTAAAAAACAAGTCTCCAGAGGGTAGCATGCATGATGCCTTTAATGTTCCAGCTTGTTTAACACAGCAACAGAGAGCACAGAAATTAACTGAAAAGCCAGCTGGGTATAAGAATTAGTATTGTTTAAATACTGCCAAGTCTAATAAAGCAAAACTCTTCATATTTGGTGAATGCTGCACCAGCAAATACATTTTTCAGTCAATTCAATGAAAGAGGAAAAACCAGACCACGAATTTGTGCAGAAGGGTTTCATGGAAGTCTCTGCAGAAAACCCAAACTAAAAAATTATTGTCTTGACTTTCAAATTCAGGATAAAAAAAAAGCAGCAACAAGTCATTAGGGTTATGACCAACTAAATTCAATTAAAATGCCTGGAACCAGCATATAAGGTAAAACTCAGACAAATAACAGGAAGGATAAACAAAATACTAATAAACACAATATATCATAGTCAGATTAAATACACAAATGAACTGGTTTAGAAGTCTCTTTTGGGACATTGCAGGAAGTGGGCAAAAGTTTGCAAAACAAATATTGCACAAAAGCAGGAGCCCAAAAGCTGAACTGCCAAAAGTTACAGAACCTAATAAAAAAATAGTATTATGGAGAAAATGTCCTTCTCTCATCACCACCAACCTAGAAACCAAAGTACATGCAAAACAAAGATCATTCAACTCTTGGTGTCACTTGGCTTTGCAGCAAGATGCTCAACTGGACAATGACTGTCAAAATACACCACCTGTAATGCAAGGAGCTGACAGAGAATGAAGTAAAAAGGGCTTTTCTTGTGGGTGCAGTTTCTGCAGCAAGCACACAAAGTAGCTCCTAACTGACAAACTGGAACTTCTGCAGGAAGTAATGCAGCAAGATTATTAAGTCCTTCAAAAGACACCCCAAAAGACAATAATGGTTCTTGATGTTAAAAGAAACCCATTCTTTTATGAAGTTCATCCTTCTGAATAACTACATGGAAGATGTTATAAGAAATGCTGTCTATTTGCATTCATGAAGAAGAAGGTAAGTTTAAAATCAGTTTTTACATTAAATAAACCTGGAAACAGTTTACATTTTAATCTCTGCAAGGTGACAAGAACAAGTTGAATGACATATCTATGACTGCATCTTGTGAAAACAGTCCTCCTTCTAATGAAAACCTTTAACATGTTTTTATTTCTTTAAACCATGCTATGTATTTATGTATTGACAATTATATTCATTGGTTAGACACACCACATAGTACTCTGAACATTTTATTCTCTGCTAGTTTTATGTTTCTATCACTTACAGTGTCTCCTGAGGACTGTTTCAACTTGAAAAATACAGCCTGATTTGACTAATCTCCTATAAAGCTATAGGACGTTAAAATATCTTTATTACCTCGTTTATAAACAACTGAGACCAACAAAAGAGTGCACTGTAAGGTTAATTGCTCTTATTAGCCTATTACCAAAACCATATGCTCTCTTCTAAATGTTAAGGCAAGCCATTATACTTCCGCATCTAAGATCCCACACTGACTTTCAATCCAGTGAATTCTCTTGTAGGAACAGACAAGTTTCAGCTAGTCTTCCTGGAAGGTTTTGCTCTATATACACCATAATAACTGATACAAATAAGAAATTCTTTAACATAAACAACTGCAAAAAGCACTTTTTTTACTGGTACTTTATCCATGGTTGCATCAATTCCTGTTTCTCCCCCTTCAGGAAAATGGTCCTTCTCTTGACCATAATTCCTATCAAACTGTGGGCAAAACACCCATGATAATGGATGCACAATCTTTAAGGCAGATAACCTGAGGTTGCTCCCTGTAATAGGATCCTCTAGCAGTTATCAAAATAAAAGTTTTCCATTGATTCCTATGATGATGACAGCTTTTTTCCTACTCGTATGACAGCTTTAAAACCTATGGAAAGTATCACTCCATGACAGGGTGAGAGGGGTATCTTGTTTATCAGAATGACATCATTAGTACATTTTTAGAAATGTTCAACTTTTAAACTACAAAAGTTGAAGCTCTGTAACACGAGAGGTCTCATTTTGCTGTTTATATGCAGATAAGCTTCCTTGACATACTACAGCAGTACAAAAGGCTTTTTCCTTTGAGTGATTAAATACACATTATAGTTTAAAAAAACCTTTTTATGGACAATCACAACTTTTTCCACAGTTTGAATTACTTTGGTAGCTTTCAGAAGTGTCTATGTCCAGATCAAATACAAACTATGGAATTGGATCAAAAATATACATGTGTAAAGCATGCATTTTTCCAGTACGCTTTGGGTTAATTTTCACTATATTGTTCAAACACTAATTGCCTTCTTTACACAGTTAATGTTTGAATCTTTCTTACAAGCTCCAGCTCATTGAAAAAACACATTGGTTGACTTTAGTTAAAGAGAACATTTATGTTTGTACAAATGATCTTCCTAAATGGCTTTGAAATTGAAGATACAGAGGAAATGAATCAAATGAATCAAGCGGCTTAGGGAATTTTACATTTGGGAGTCTGGATTTTAGCATGAGAGACTTATGTGGAAAAGCTGCCCAAGATTCTCACTGGTTTAGCTCATAAATGACTTTTAGTCTCTACATTAAAGTAACCTCACACAAATCTGCTCCCAAAACATGGGAATACAGGCAGCATAAGTAGGCAAACAGAAGACAACTGGCAGTGTGCAGGGCAGAGTGCTCTCTGGATGTCCTAGTAGAAAGAGAAAGGAAAGGGAAAGTAGGCAAATTGGTTCCAGAAACACAGTAAGAGACAAACATTATTGTTACAAATTGGATTCAGGAAGACAACACAAAGCATCTACTCAAGACTACTGGCCAGCACAAAACCCTGCAAAGCTGTCACCATTATTCAATAATCAATGTGTACAAAAACACTGTGCTGAGAACCAACCATTTTACTCATTCAACTTGAAAAGATTATTGGGTAGGAGACAAGTCTTGAGAGACCAGAGAGACAGACAGATATGTGACTGCTGAAAACCTTCCAGAAGACACAAGAGCACTGCTGCATGCCAAATGTAAGGACACCTAGATTCAGCTTCATCTGCTGCTCCAATGTGGTGCCACTGGCGGCCCAGCATGGGTATCTATCCAAGGTAAAGCACACGGCCCCCAAATTTAGATCTCTCCAGCATACAGCCCACACTTCGCATCAGGGAATTAACCTGAAAGGTTTCTCCAGCTGTGAGAACCAGGTCATGGTGCTGCCTCTTCTTGCTTTCCTGTGATTTACCCATGAGGACCCTTGTGACTTATTCTCTCAATCTTCACTGACTCTCAAAGGAGGGACAGAGCAATGGATCTGGTCCATTATAGCACACTCAAGGCTACACTGAAAAGATCTATTGAAAACATTATAAGCAGCACACTGCACCACTATAGAAAAATTGCCACATTAGAATCATACAAATGTAGAACCAACTTGAAAAAGACCTTTAAGATTATCAAGCCCAGGACTGTCAAGCCCACCACCAAACCATGTCACTAAGGGCAAACTGATCTCCCCCTCACGGCTCCCCCTCATGATCTCCACTCACAGCCACTCCTCATCTGCCCCCTCACAGAGGCCTCACACTTTATAGCTGTTGCCCCTAACCCTCATGGCCACCCCTCATCTCCCCTCAAGATCCCCCCTCATGGCCACCCCTTATGGCCCATGGCTGCCCCTAATCTCACCTCATGATCTCTCCTCACGATCTCTCCTCACAACTGCTCCACCACTCTGCTTATGATTTTCCCTCATGGCCATCCCTCCTTTCGCCTCATGATCTCCCTTCACGACCGCCCCACCTCTCCCCTCATGATCTTCCCCCATGGCTGCCCTGGCTCTTCCTTCACAATCTCCCCTCACCTCTCATGGCCACCCCTCCTGTTCCTTCACGATCTCCCCTCGTTCCTCATGGCTGCCTCTCCTGTCCCCTCACCTCTCATCGCCACCCCTGATTTCCCTTCTTGACCACCCCACCTCTCCCATCATGATCTTCCATCACAGCTACCCGAGATCACACTCCATGATCTCCCCTCACCCTTCATGGCCACCCCTGCTCACACCTCATGATCTCCCCTCACCCCTCATGGCCGCCCCTCTTCCCACCTTGTTTATCTGGGTACTTTTCTGTTTTGATACACTCCGTTTTTCATCACCATGAAACCCATCTTTAAGGATAACCTATGTTGTGATCCCACATACCCCACAAGAAAGACTGCACAGAAGTTACGGTACATGATCAAGACATCAAGTTAAACATTTTACTCCTGAAGCTCTCTGTGAACAGTGCAAAAGGTTCATTACTGCACTTGCTCCCTATCCATAAAACGTGGATAGCAGGTGCTTCTTCAATAGAGAACAACCATGCACTAAAAACTTCCCTTAAAGAGATTTAAAACCTTGCTTAAACACTTGGCACTCAAGTGGTTTGCTGTAATATTTCACAATGCAATACATACAATAGCAACAGCTTTAAAATACTGCATTTATGTTGGAGGTGCATTTATGATTAAGGCAAGCTCACTGCCGTATAGGGCCCAAATCTGGAAGCTCTGAATGCTGTTATCAAGTCAGTTCAGCCCTGAGTGTAACATCACATATGGCCTACAGGTGAGCAGAGGAACCCAGCACCTCAAAGAGCCTCCCTGGAACCGCTGGGAGCAGCACAGAGGAAGCAGAAATTTGGCGTAAGCTCATTCTTGTGGGAGAAGAGCCATTTTATGGATGGGGTTTTATACGGATATATATTAAAAAAATATGGATGTGGATGGAAGTTTTATATATGCCCTACAGCGCATATAGTGAAGTAGGAATAATAATTTTTTTGTCCAGTTATAACACATGCAATTATTTAAAGGGAAATGTAAAAAGTGTTTATTTTTCTTGGGGGTATTCAGAATTTCTTCTTTTCCTCTCAGGGGCATTTAAAATGAATTTACTTTTATAGGGATAGTTTTTGAATGTCTGTCAACACTTGCATGCCCAGCAAGCTGCCTTGCAGTGTGCTTCAGTGCTCACTGCAACATAAGAGGAAATCGAATTCCAAGTGCATGTGAGGCTCATGTTCTTCACCTGGAAAAAACCTCCAAAAATTTAAACTCTAAATAGATTTTCAGTGACTTGACCTGAATGGCTGTAGTCAAAATCTTAGACACGCTAATCTGTGGCAGAACTCATATACAGATTATATATTATATATAATATATATATTATAATCTATATATTAATATATAAAGAGAGTCATAGCCTTTATTCTTTATTGTGTTTTTCTTGTGTTATGGATGACTCTGTTTATCTGCCAATTTCAATTCCTGGAGAAAGCTAATATATTTACACTGATATTCTCAAATCCAGTTTAGAAGCTAATTAAATTATGACTAAGATAGAGGTTTTCCTTATTTTCCTGGAAGAGGAGACACTAATGAAAAAACTCTTTTGCCAGAAGAAAACTTTCTAAAATTGCCAACAGATTTTAGAATCAGTGCCACATTTTTGGTTGAAAATCCTGGCACTATTTCTCAATCTGTGGTTTAAAAACAGTTTTTAATATATTCTTCCATCTGGTTTAGACACAGCATAGTGACTAAAGACTTGTGAAAAGGCGAAGGGAAGAAGCTTTTTTCTTCTCTTTTATTTAAGTTTAGGAATCACACATGCAGGAAAAAATAAACTTGCTTTTTAGTGTCCCATTTTTGTCCTGATGTCCAATATAAGGACAGACTGTATCCGTTCAGCAAACTACACAGAAGTCTCTTAGAAAGTATTTATAAGGCAAAAGGAAAGGGCCTTTGTGCCTTAAAGCAAAGCTTTGATGAAATCTACATAAAATGTTTATCACAGTGTATCTTTTATTACATGTACTTTTATCACTTGCCATTATTTGTAACGTTTTATAGTATGTTTGCATCCTGAAGCTTCAGCCAAGCTAGAAATCCCCTTCCTCCCCCACTGCACTGTTCAAACGCAACATGAGACATTCCCTTGAAGAGCTTCAAGTATAAACAGATGAGACAGATGATAAGTGGAATGGCAAGATGACCCAGAAAACTGCAACGATGCCTCAAAATCATACAGCAGGTCATCAGTACAGCTCATATCTCTTATATGGTACAACACATGTAGGGTGTCTTATGGTGATTCACCTTGTCATAGACACCAACCTACCTGCATATGCTGACAGCGTTCCACTGGGAAAAACCCCTTCAATTAATTATTTTAATTCTTTTTCTAATACAGTTATTTAGTTGCTGGTATCTCCATTAGCCTGCCTGCAGCAAAATTGCATTTTGAGTTGAAAATATATTTATAGCAGTAATAATATGCTAAGAACTTTCTGTTGTTTTCAGTAATAACAAAAAGGTCAGCAGTAGGCGTGAAAGCCCACCGCTAATATGACCGTATTATTAAGCTAAATGTGTTTTTTATTTTACATACATTCATAAAAAGAAGACAAGGCCAGAGTTGAATTATCACAGAAGAATAATAAAAAATAGAGTTTGAGCTCTTCCCAGCCAATGTGTTCTGCTCCTGAATGGAATATATAACTAAACACTATCCTGTGCTGAAGTCCCATCTCCTCTCCAGATGTCCATCTTTTCTTGCACTTAATTCTGGTCACACTGATGCCCAGACCAGAAATCAGGAAAACGGAATATGAAAACAACTGTTGTGCCTCCCTCCCATGAAGAACATTCTGGGTGGTACAAGGACATAAAGAGGGTTCCATAGTCTGTATGAAAATCATGTCAGAAGCCAGCTGCAAGTAAAAAGCTGGCAACAATCCATTTATATAACTGCTTTCTGATGATCAGATGAGAGATACGCTACCAGACCCAGAAAAAACAAATACGGTCACTTCTCTTCTGCCTTACTACATTAACATCCAACTGTGGTACAGAATACTCCTGCCAAGGCATGGATTCAAGCTGAGTTGAAACCAGTAGCTCATTTTCATTGCTTTTTTATTTTAAATCCACTTTAAAAAATAAAAAAGGTTTAAAAAACTAAAAAAGGGGGAGGTTCTGTCCCCTACCCTCCCCAACCCCCCCTCCAGCATCTCAAAGAAGAAAAGAATAACAGATTACTCAATTAAGGCCATTTTTTGCATTTCAAAGGAAGGATGTTGGTTGATATTCAAGGATCACCTACTACAAGCTCAGGAGTGTCACATCCCAACTAGAAGGAAGTGCAGCAGGAGGGCCCAGAGACCTCCTTGGATGGATAAGGACCTGCTGAGGAAAATTCGAAGGAAAAAAGAGGCTTATAAAAGGTGGAAGCAAGGACAGGCGGCCTGGGAAGAATACAGGGATGTTGCCCGGGAAGCTAGGGACTAGGTTAGGAAAGCTAAGGCCCACTTAGAATTAAACTTGCCTGGGGACGTGAAAGATAACAGGAAGGGATTCTATAGGTATGTAGTGAATAAAAGACAGACTAGGGACAATGTGGGACCTCTCCAGAAGCTATCAGGAGAACTGGCAACCCTGGCTTTGGAGAAGGCTGAGATTCTTAATGACTTCTTTGCCTCAGTCTTCACTGGCAAATGCTCTGACCACACCACCCAAATCTTGGAAGGCACACACAGGGACTGTGAGAATGAAGACCCTGGGCCCACTGTAGGAAAGGATCAGGTTCGAGATCATCTTAAGAACCTGAACATGCACAAGTCCCTAGGACCTGATGAAATCCATCTGCAGGTCCTGAAGGAGCTGGCAAATGAAGCTGCTAAGCCACTGTCCACCACATTTGAAAAATCATGGCAGTCAGGTGAAGTTCCCAATGACTGGAAAAAGGGAAATATAACCCCCATTTTCAAGAAGGGGAAAATGGATGAGCCGGGGAACTACAGACCAGTCAGCCTCACCTCTGTGCCTGGCAAAATCTTGGAGCAGATTCTCCTGGAAGGCATGCTGAGGCACATGAAAAACAACAAGGTGCTTCGTGACAGCCAGCATGGCTTCACTAAGGGGAAATCCTGCCTGACCAATCTGGTGGCCTTCTATGATGGGGCTACAGAACTGATGGACAGGGGTAGAGCAGTTGATGTCATCTACTTGGACTTGTGCAAAGCATTCAACACTGTCCCACATGACATCCTTGTCTCTAAGTTGGAGAGGCATCAGTTTGATAGGTGGACCACTCAGTGGATAAAGAACTGGTTGGATGGCTGCACGCAAAGAGTTGTGCTCAATGGCTCAATGTCCAGCTGGAGACCAGCAAGAAGTGGTGTCCCTCAGGGATAGGTGTTGGGACCGGTCTTGTTCAACATCTTTGCTGGTGACATGGACAGTGGGATTGAGTGTGCCCTCAGCAAGTTTGCCGGTAACACCAAGCTGTGTGGTTCGGCTGATACGTTGGAGGGAAGGAATGCCATCCAGAGGGACCTTGACACGCTTGTGAGGTGGGCTGATGCCAACCTCATGAAGTTTAACCATGTCAAGTACAAGGTCCTACACCTGGGTCGGAACAATCCCAGGCACAGATCCAGGTTGGGCAGAGAAGAGATTCAGAGCAGCCCTGCGGAGAAGGACTTGGGGGTGTTGGTCGATGAGAAAATGAACAAGAGCCGGCAGTGTGTGCTCACAGCCCAGAAAGCCAACCATATCCTGGGCTGCATCAAAAGGAGCATGACCAGCATACTAGCTATACTCAGAATATTACAATGGTAATGAAAGAAGGATTAGACAAGCTACAAAAAGCTGCTATCAGAAGCCAAATATTTACTAACATGATAAAAAAGTCAGTATAATTTTAAGGCCTATCTCAAAGCTAGCAATGATTAAAAAATCCCGACAAACAAAACAAAACTAACTTTTGGCTTTCAATGAGAAAACACCAAAAATCTATGAAAGTGCCATGGTTTTCCATATAGTAGTGTTGAGAAAATGCTGGATGAGAAACCAACTTCAGTTACCAGTGGAATTTTTTGAGGAAGGATGAAGAAATGACCTCCTGGAGAAGGACTGAATACTGAAGATGTTGGCTTGATCAATTTTGCTTTGAACCAGCCAGGATGCCAAAGTGCCGATTTATTGCTCAGCATACTGTGTTGAAAGTTCATGTTATTCAGTTATTATGCATGGGCTATGTCAAGAAGCCCTGAAGCTACATAATGGGGCTGGTACCCTGTGAAGGTGTCTAAATCCAGCTGGGCCTCTGATTAGCAACACTGCTGAAAATGCATTGCTTTTTATAACCAGGTGCTGTTAACTGCAGGTTGGCATTTCTGTGCTGTTTTTACCTTTGGAAAGACCTAACGGGCTTCCGTAGCCAACAGGATCAGAAGTGCTCTTCTGCAGTTCCAAACTCCAGAGTAGCATTTGACTATAACATGAAAAAGTAATGCTCTCTCATTACACTAAAGAGTTCCCTGTGTACCAAATGCCTACCTGCCCTAAGTCAGAGCACCATGCACACTCCTTTCTGACTCTCAGCATCCAGGATATCTGGTCCCAGTTGCAAGGAGCCCAACTGACCTCCTTTCCTCCCCACAAGATTCAAATCCTGTTCCTGCAGACTTCCCAACAGGGCCTGCTGCAGGACTGGCCTTGTATCACTTGCACAGCACTGTCTTACTCTGGTGATGATGTTCTATAGGCATACAGAAGACATCCTGGATTGTCAAATTCTTACCTAGGCCCTTTACTTAACTGAGTTCTCTTAGGACAGTATTGAAGAACATGTATTTATTAATTTGGATGCCAGCCCTAAATGCACTGGCTAACTGGACATAGCTCATCGTTTTTACAGGAAGCTCCACACCGCCTTCTTCAAATAACCCATCACACAGATGGCTTTTACAGTGCACCTAAGAGGATACGACATTTGGGGTTATTCTGGACCAACAGCAAGAACATGTATAGAAGGTTTCAAACGAAAAAAATGACCCCTCAACCACCCTTGTCATTTTTTACATCCCAATTTGGACACCCCATGCCTGCATCGTTAGGAAGTACGGCAGAGGCAGAAGTGTTGCAGACCCTGAGCCATTTGAATCGCCTGAATTGTACCCTTACAGAATGATTTATTCTTTCTGCAGAAGAGTTCTAAAAAACGACAAGCCAATGAAAATATCAAGATCAACCTAAAAGCGTACAGCAGCTGACAGCCCACTCACATTTCCTTGATTTAGCTGCTATGTTCAGGTATCTCTCACTGCATAATAAAATCTGCTGCTGCACTACAGTATTCAGGACAGTATCAGATTCTCCTCTTCTAATATCCTGTGACGTGCATTATACTACTATGATTTTAAGTAATCTATGCTTAAAGAGGCTGATCTGCCAATTACTGCTTCCTGCAGATGGCTCTCATTCCAATTCAATTTTATTCATATAAAAGTAATTACAGATACCTTTTCGGGCATCATCATATTAACAAATGTGTGAAGCAGGAGACAGGTTTTATTAAGGATCCAGTTTTATTATTTCAAAACCATTGCTGGTTATTCTAACTCTGGCTTGGAAGCCCTGACAGCTCCCTGGAGCTAATTGATTAATAATCATTGCCAACTGCATTTTGAATTTTAATTTTGGCTTTGGCTGACTAGACTAAATGATTCCCCAGAGCTACGAAACTACTCGCCACTAGTGTGAGCATTTGGGCACTGGATGAATAGTTTGAATGTGTTTGAGGAAGTGCGCAGCAGTGTTCGTTCTCCTAGATGTAAAGTTTATGACACAGGGAAAACACAAAACCTTCTTTTTTGCATTTCTGCCATGTCAAGAACACAGCCTGAGTGGAAGAAGATGGGTGAGTACAAAATACCTTTTCTCAAACCCAGAAGATGGGTTAAGGATGGGATG
Source organism: Ara ararauna (assembly GCA_028858755.1). NCBI lineage: Eukaryota > Metazoa > Chordata > Aves > Psittaciformes > Psittacidae > Ara > Ara ararauna. Next base: position 6,754,369 of record CM054380.1, on the reverse strand, counting down.
CCTGGGCTCGGAGCCAGGTGCTAGGCGAAGTTTAGAGAGCCAGGAGAAAGCAGACTTCAGAGGCTGGGAGGAAGAAGCTATGCCTCACACACCTTCAATGAAGCCTCAACTGCAAACGGAATTTCACCAAAATAAAGTAAATAATCCCTGCAGTCTGCTTTTAGTTAAAAAATACCAAGAGGCACTTTGTTGTAACATTTAAATGTGAAATGGGCAATTTTAATTATTCTGGTTTTAGCTGACCTGACTAGTGCACGAGATTTTCTCAAGACAAATGGAAAAGGTCAAACTGATTGTGTGAAGTGTTGAGCACTCACAGCTTCAGTGAGCAATGAAGGTGTCTAGTTACTGTCAGGATACAGCTGAAGGAGACTGGCCTGTTATTAAAGACTTCTGCTTCTGAATTTCCCTAATACATCTCACAAGGTTTCTAAAAGTCATTTCAGATGAAATAACTTATTAAAGCTGCATAATCATTCAATTAGATGCAATCTCTTTTGTATAATACTATGGACAGATGATAGCTGGATCTCGGTGAGAAATACCTAATGGCCACATTTAATAAACTGTTAAGAAAATTCATTTATACTAAATTTTATTTTACTGGAAATGAGAGTCATTAAGAAAGGATGCATTAAATTTTCTTAACTAGGTTTGGAAATAAAGACGTTATTTTACAGGAAAGAGAATCAGGCAAATAAACCTTAACTATTTTTACCCCAATATTTATGGACTTCACACACATAATCTAGTTTTTCCTAACTGAGGAAGCACTTTACAGCATGACAGTTAATTACCACTAATGCAATTTATAGCTGCGGCAACATACATGTGAAAATGAGGAAACTCAAACATCCTACTGCAAAAATTATAAATAGATAAAAGCAAACTAACCTTTGGAAAAAATCCGTTCACCAGGAATGCATGGGAAGCCTCCCTGGGCCCATGAGAACAAGTCAACTTAAGAGCCACCAATCTCATCTGATACATCATTATACGCAGGAGAAAATTCCTTCATATGGGATGGGGAATAAAAGTGCTGTGTGCAACCTCCAGCTGGCTAACTCAGGAGATGTTGTTCCTAGTTTTATCAGCAGCAATAAAGTGGAATAAAGCTGCTTTGGTCATTTGCAGCAATACTACAAAGGATCACAACTGCAAGGAGACCCCCATCACAGAAGGGTTTGGAATATTAATCCACACACTGTGTGTCTACCCAGAGATTAGTACAGCTGCTAATGGCCTTTAGGAATGTCTTGAGATGCCACTACAGAAAAAAACCCATGCAAACTCCTCTTTCAGAATAAGGAATTGAGAAAATCCTACAGGTCTGCTGGGACCAGACACTGGTATAGGGCCAAAGAAAACAGAGACTGTGTTCAGATGAGAAGAAACTTGTCTAGTTTCCCTTGTGTCACTTGTTTGAAAGAAGACCTTCAGATAGTACAAGGACTTTGGTGAGTCACAGACTTCATCACTGTTTAATTTTACCTATCTGAAAACTGGGGTAATATAACAATTTCTCAAAAGCTGTCATAACAAGAGTGAATACATTAGTGTCAAAATATTTTTCATTTATTCTAACAAAACACAGTCATGATATGCTATCAGGAAAGGTACTATGGAAAAGCAAATTACCGTTACTATGACAGAGAGAAGATAGACAAAATATCTTTGAAAAGCAAAAAAATAAAAATCCCTTTAAAGATGGAGCTGGTTATTCAAGAATATATTTTTCAGCTGATCCAAGAATATAGATTTCAGCTGTAATGATATGATTACATATCATGACATGTAAATGATAGATGTCAGATGAAAACATTTGTGACTTCATGTTAATGATGTTATTAACTACATTATTTCTCCCTGAGAATGTCTGACCAAAATGCCCAAGTAAATATATTGACAGCTTTGTTTCACACTGAAAAAATGGTAGAAGCACAAAGAGACAGAAGGTTTCAAAGTAAATCACTCTGGAGCTTCTCCTGAAATATGCTTTGAGCTGTGTCCTTGTGACCTGCCATAAAATTAGGCAAAGATTTAGATAGACAAATTATTTGATTTGGAGCCATAAAGCAGGATTAGTGTTTCCTAATCTATTTCTTTTTGTTAAATTTAGTGACCACTTATGGTTATGGAAATTACAAGAAGAAATCTCTTTCCTCTGCCATAAGGTAAGTAGGACAATGAGCAGATTTAGGAAGATAGAACAGCTCCTGACCCTGGTGGAGAAAAATTTGGTATGGACATGAGCTTCCTTTGCTTTCTCCTCTTAAGCCATATGTTAGGGCTAAGCAAGCTACTCCAAAACCATTCCCTACAGAAAAGAGTTTATCCAGAATATGAATATCTAAGCCATAAGAGATTCAGTTCAGGGAAAGTAGCGTTAGTCCAGCTGCTCTTCCAAAGCTCAGCTGAATGAGTTGCATCATTAGCATTTACTAATTTGGCTGGAGAATCATGCAATCATTGATGTTTCTAAAACTTTCTACTTCTCAATGAGTTGAAAATACCACACAGATATCTGCAGCATCTGAGAACTTCAACATACAACTAAGTTTAAAAGTCTTAGACCTTGGTATTTCAGAATGTTTTGTCTCTAGAAACCAGAGCTGCTTACCCAGCAAGCTAGAAATGGCAAAATATATTCAGATATACCAGTATGGAGAGGACTTGCCTGAAGTGACTGAAATGATACTAAAAAAGTAATTCTGTCCACCTGGAGCATTTCCAGTAAAGTATTACTCATACCGAGAATATATTCCTATGGTTCATTTTCTTCCCAGAGGTTCTTGGTAAAAACAACTAAGATTGGCTCCAAGCTACTTAAAGCTGTTTTTTATTCTTAGTTTTGGTTGCTGGAATTAGAATTACATAGTAAACAACACTATTATTTGTCAGCATTAGCTTTAACTAACAAGTTTATCTTCAGTAACAGCTGAAGAAGCCTTGGTGCCCCCTCTGGCACTGCAAGTGGTACAACTTACAAACCACCACCCTGCTGTGCCTCAGCTCATTTGTGATGAGCCATGACTTCTTAATTCAGGCTCATCTGGGTTTTAACCTGGTTATTCAGCTTCCAGACCCGAGCTGGTATTTCTGCACAACACTGTGCCATGCGGGCACTTTTCTCTGTTCAGTGTCAGCATCTCTTTAACCACCTGCATGGCAAAGTTGGACTCGAATGGAAAAGCTGCAGACAGAAAATGTTGCTTTCCTCTTTTAGATGAGCCTTCATCAGGCAAAACCTGGATCAGTCAGTCTGGATAGCTGTATTTATAGGTGGAAAAGAGATGAGATATATATAAGGAACAGTAATCTGCATGCACTTCCTAAATTAAGATGTTAATGTGCTTCTTGCCAAGCAGTGAAACTGTTGTATTAGAACCACAAAAAGCAGCTAACCCACCAAGAAGTTAATAACAGTTTAAAAGCAATTCCTGAACAATATGACAACCTGGGGATGTCATGTAGGAGTTAGAAAATCACTGGCATGGCTCCAACACAGTTCTGCATATCATTTGCCATCAAGATACAGGAAAGTGAATCCAGAAGCCAGTAAGTGTATTGTAAGGACTGAAAATCATCAAGTCTGGCTGCCATCAGACATCTTGATTAAACAGGCAAAAGCTGTGTGGTGCTATTACCGAGAGTGTAACGTGACATTCACAGAATCCTAAATGCATGGTTTGAATAATAAGATGATAATGAAAACAATAACATCTGGAAATGTATATTGTAAAGCCAGCTCTGAAACAGGAGGGTATCTGACTTGCTGTAGCCAGGCTGAAGTACGATGAGAAGCCCTGTCCCTTTTACAGCCAGTGAAAAATTTATTATGGCTATGGCTGGCATGTTTATGCCAACACTGTCATTAACACAAAACTGAGTAATAGTTTGAGGGGAGAAAAGAAACCCAAAGGTTTTTAGTATGCAGCAAATAAAATGTGAAATCTCAATGTGCTATGGCTCAAAGAAGAATCCAAAGTTGTAAGCCACAGACCAAAGCTGGAGTGACAGGGAGCAGGAAGGAATCACAGACTCTCAGTCCCTCCTGTGTGAAGCTGGAAGGTGGCTCCAGCAAAACAGCATGTTTGCTTCCAGGTCTTGCATTTCCAGAACTTTCACAGACAAAGGAGTTCAAAGAAGAACAACAGAACACATCACTGTATGGAAGAACTAGCAACAGATGAAGGATTATGGATATGCTGCTTCACCAAAGGGGCAGCAAGATTAAGAAAATGGATAAAGCCATGTAAAGGATGCAAACACCAGGATGGGGAGAACTTATTTATGAATTGTGGGGCAATACAGTGATTTAGAAAGCCTTGCTCAGTCACAGGTCCAACACAGCAGAGCAATTTTTCTGCTTCCTATACCTAACAGTAAGCTTTGCCTTCTGCAGAAGATAATATGTTTGAGTGTGTTCACAGAATAGCCCTAAGTAGCATCAAATCTGTGAAGCAAATATGCCATCTCCGCCTACCCCCACAAGAATAACTGCAGGCATACCAGCACCCTCAAAATAGGAAAGGTGTGGGCACTGCAACAGAGAGCTTTGTAGAGTTTGTGAGTAATGCCGGGGCTGCTAGGGAACTGCAAACAAACTGAGGCGGCTTCATCAGATGCCATGGGGTACTGGAGTTACACAAGGGAGTGTAGGATACTGATAAGGTAAGTCACTCTTAATAACACGAGACTACCTTGCCATGAACAGAGATAGTGGCTTCCTTCCAAATAAGGAAGGTCTGTCTAACTATTAGCATCAATTGGAAAACATTCAGTTTTACAGACATGCCGATTTAGGTCAAGGAGAGGAATCCCACTTAGGGGCAGGTCAGGCCCTGGCAGAAATTAAAAGTCAAGCAACACAGAAAGTTGGAGAAGTGCTAAAACAAATTCACTGATCTCCAGAGTATTGGGAAAAGTGCAAGCCTTTGAAATCAGATAGCAGCAAGTGCCTGCCCAAGGTCATATAAAACAGCCGCAGAACAACGCCAAATGCAAATTTATCCTGTATCTGACTCTCTGGATTCATGAGGCTTCTTATGGAACTAATGGATGTGACAAAATGACTAAAAGCTTGTATGAATAGATTAATTACATCCATAGTTCATGCTTGCCCCAGAACCTTTAAAAAATAGCCCTATGATTATTAAAGCAAAACTTGCTTCCACCAAGATTCCCCTAATCTTTGAGGAAAAGCAGCTCTTTCAAGACACCTTAAAGGCCCAGCTGTTGAAGGGAATTCAGTAACATCGCTGTGTCTCATTACAATGGTTTCTCTTTAAGTTCACATACTATTTTTCGCTACAGGCTAATTGAGATTCATCACTTGAGCAGTTCTCCAATATTTTATGAAGCTCAAGATGACTGATGAGCTTTTATGTATGCTGCACCTCCCTATCAGGAAGAAAACTCATTCTCCATCCCAGAGGGTGGGGGAAGGAGAAATGACACTAAATGCTAATGTTAGTTGTTATCAAACCCAGGGAGCCTGTCTCTGGAGGGAGGAAAAAAGATCTGTGTATGTTTACATTTCTAGTGCATCAATTACTTTTAATATCTAAAAAGTGAAGCCATTGATGGTGAAACATCAACAAATTTGAAATTAATAAAGATTAAGGCCACCAGCATAAGAATTAATTAGGTTCAGAACCAAACATCAAGTCACCACTGACCACAGCTAAAAAATACTTACCCTTTGAGAGGAAAAACAGCTTCAAAACACTGTGGATCAATGAGGCAAACTAAATCTGACACAAGCCCACTCAATGTACTTTAAATTTAGAAACTGTTTTTCAGCATTAATAAGTGTGGTTGTATTCGCTCAGAAGCTCTCCCAGTAGAGTCACTTGGCCTCAAATGTGGCAGGATGAATCGTCTTGTGATTTCCTAAAGGGCTACAGTCATCTCAGCTGTTTGGCCACAAATCTCAAATGCTGCTGCCCTCTTTACTGCCCAGCACAAGCCTCTCCTGGTTCCTTCAAAAATCAGAAACTTCTTGGATGCAAACACTGAGTGAACACTAAGCCACCATTTATTAATGCCCTTCTCCACATGGCCTCTGGTCCAGTAGGAGTAAAAACCTGATATACTTCAAACATGCTATTTTTATTTATAACATATATACATAGAGAAGAGAAATTGTATTTAAAATATCAAAGTATAAAAATAAATGCTTATAGCAACCACCCCTCAGATTTTCGTATTCTTTGAAAGGAAGAACAATGTTTCAGCTTTAAAATCTCCCACGCTTGGCACTGTTTGTTATAAAGTTTGATGGAGGACTGGGATCTGCTTCCATTTTGCAAACACAGCAGATAAACAACCGCCCTGGGCTGTACGCTGCTTTCAGCAGCACTGCCACTGCGCTCAGCAAAACCCACCTTGTGTTCTGCAGAGTCAGACTGTTTCCTCTCTCGATGGGAAATTCTGACTGTCTCTCATTTTTGTGCTTCTGTAACATGCACTTGCTTTGTATTATTTTTATAAGCATCTTTAAAAAAATCTCTGACATTCTCTGAATCTCACCTAAATTTAAATTAGGGATGGGGAAAGTAAGATCTATAAAGAAAACTGAAACGATGATGCATGGGAAACATTCTGGTGACGTGTATTACTAGTATAACATAAGCCATTACAGAAAGAAAACATACTCCAGCAGCTTATTTTTAAAGTTTACACACATGATAAATAAAACTCAATGCTTAGGTAATTTACAGCAATATCCAGATAATATTATCTCTTACTTCTACGCTGGTTGATATCAATCTTGTAATTCCACATACTGCCAGTGACATCTTTTCAGATCTCTGTCTATCCCTTTGATGGGTGATGGAGAAAACCATATGTGCAGATCCATATAGCAATGAACTTTCTAAGCCAAACACAAGAACAGAAGCATTCCAGGAGAGAGAGGCTTGCCAAGACAAACAAGTTCTGCCAACATTTTAACACCACAGAAGGTCAGTTAGGTTATAATTAAGTCTAATTACCATTTTCATGAATTGCAACATCTTTTCACTTGAAGGCACTTAGTGCAGAGAAAAAGATGATTTTTTATTTTCTATTTTCTAAGAATCACAGTAATGAGACATTCCAATCTTGCCTTTAAACCTGAATCATCACTTATCATCATAAAGAAAAAAGGCATGCCATCATTAAAAGGAAGAGACTTGTGCAGTTTATTTAACCACTAATACTTTCTCAGGGCTGCTTTTCCCTATTCCTCTGCAGTAATTTTACAGGTTTTCCCTCTTCTGTTCAGTACCACTCTGGATTTTTTTCATCATTCCACATTTTCTTTTTTCCTTCTTACAGTTATATAACCTCTCTGCTTCACCTTAGCTCCCTATTTTTAATCCTCTATATATCTTCAGATCTTTCTCTTTGCTCCCCAGCCAGCTGGAGAATATGACTGTAATAGACTTTCTTCTATTTCCACAGGCATGCCACAACTGCTGCATTAGACAGAACTGCACTGGGAAACTGCCTGAGCTTATCTCATCAAGGGAAAAGGTGAGATAAAAATTGGTGAAGCAAAGACATTTTTTCCTCCCCTTTTCCTTTTCCCACATGTCAACAGAAAGCAAGAGAGGAAAACAACAGGAGCCATTTGGCTGCTTCTCCCCTGTCAGGAGTGCAAAACCTGGTTCATGCTCATTCTGGTCTCATTCAAATGAGAAAGCAGATGATAAGCCTGGTCTATCAAATGTCACACAGCTCAACAGGGAGACACTTCAGCACCCTCAGATATGGCTGGAGGCTGCAGTTTGATAGCTGGCATTAGGTGCTGTTGCATGTGGCCATCCCATACAAATGGGAGAAAAAAGCCTCTCTCAATTTCTAGGATGGCCCTCCAACAAAATGATAATTTGACCTCTCTGGAGGCTGGCAAGGAATCAAGGATTGTTTGGTTTTAGACTCAAATAATAAACCTGGAAAACTGGAAGAACTGGTCAGCTTGTAGCACACTGTGCCCAGCAGCAAGGAGGTTTACAAAGACCCCCAACAGGGGCTCACATCAGCCGAGCTACCAAAGACAGCCACATGCTTTGGTCTAGCACTGCTCTTCATGCGAAGCATCACTCTGAATCCAGCCCTGTTGCTGCAGTGCTGGTCCTAAAGCTGTCAGGAAGGGCAGTATGCAATTAGCGGTCCTGCTCCCCACACGCTGCATGCCTTCCTCCCTCCCATTAATGCTCTCTTCATTAACTCCTCTCAACTAAAATGATGAGGCACATCTTTCTGACAGTCACTTTGTGCCTCAGTAAAGAGAGAAGTGCTGCCTGTGGGCTGCCTGCTACTCCCACTTCATTTTTTAAATGGAATATACAAAGCTAGTGCAGAAGCAGGGCCTTCTATAAGCACAGGACCCCTCCTTTTATAAGTTATGCTTTATTTCCTGCAATTAAAATCTTGCTAATTCTCCCTGATCTTACTGCTTGAAACAGAAATGTATTCTTCTGGTGAAGAATTGCACATACCAGAAGAGATGATTCTGCATTCTGAGGGAACTATTACTTCTAAATGTATGTATGGGCTACAAAGTAAGTTTCATTTTCCCTTGCAAAAGTCAAAAGTCTGTGTAACAAAAAAATCTTTCATTGAATGCTGTCAAACATTTTTCTTTTAAAGTTATCAAAGCAAATTTCACTAAAACAAACCCAATATTTTCCTGTCATAGGCTACCACCTCATAGGGTTGTAGTCTCACACCGCAAATTGTCTCTTCATAAATAAAAAGGATATTTTCAGTCATCAAATGACCCTTCAAGTTCTACCTGTCCTACCGGAGATTCACATGTCATCAGGGAATGAAGATGCCACTTCACTTAGCAACCCTTATGTCATGTAAGGATTTTTATTGTAGGTGGGGCAAAATGTAAATCCACAGCACCTTTTTGTTTACTTCCAATTATATTCATCTCTTCATCTATAAGCTTAACTTATCCTCCCACATATTATTTATGCCTGTAGCCCTACAAAAACACGTAGACTGAAATCCCTGACCCACTAAAGTTGCTGGGGGTTTTGCAATGGACTTCCAGAGCTTAGATTTTAGTTTCCCTTCCCCAGCTAACACATTACTTCTCTGATTACTTTAAATCCAGTTGTTTCTGTTTTCAGTCTTGCTGGGCTGAAAAAACACCTGCAGTGTAAAAGGATTAAGCTATTTTTCTGTAATTTACAATGGTGGAAGATGGTCTCAGCACGTTTTGGGCAAGAACAGAGTCTATGGTTATGTTTGCTTGGCAGTTCAGTATCTTATGACTGTCCCTGTTAAGTCTACAAAATTCAAATTGTCTGTTGCTGAAACAATCCCTCACAACCTACTGCTGTACATATAGCCCTTGAACTGTGTATTACAAGTCCAAATGACATAGGAGGTTTACTATTTCAAGGTCATTTGGCACAGGTTAAATGAAACTCTGGAGTTAAATTGGTTCAAATATTAGTTCAATTACAGTTTCATATACTCTCACCTAACAAGGTGAAAAGTCCATACAAATTATAGAATAGAATCATAGAACAGTCAGGGTTGGAAAGGACCTTAAGATCATCCAGTTCCAACCCCCCTGCCATGGGCAGGGACACCTCCCACTAAACCATGTCACCCAAGACTCTGTCCAACCCAGCCTTGAACACTGCCTGCGATGGAGCATTCACAACTTCCCTGGGCAACCCATTCCAGTGCCTCACCACCCTTACAGTAAAGAACTTCTTCCTTCCAAATAACAGTGGAGTATCAAGCAAAACACTACAGCTTGTTCCTTTGCTTCCCAAACCTGAAATCCGTAATCTAGAGATCCACCACTTACTAGCACACATACCAGAGTATAGTCTGAACAGATGGTTCAAAGCCAACTGTCAATCCATTTGCAGTTCAAACCAGGGGTGAACTCCTCCAGCTGTTTTCCAGATCAAAAATATTATCATCATTTTGCTATCACTGCATGCTGTGGGTTATGCAACAAAAATGCACGTGTCCCTCTGCCTGGAATGCTATTAATTTCCTCCCTCCCCACTGAGAGTGGTAAGTAACAATTCAGACTGTCTGGATGCTTCAGTTTTGAGCATGGCCAGAGATGCGACCCTGGAGTTACTCCATGGGGTAAAATGCTATTTGTAACACACCAGTCTGCTGGAGGTCTGACAGACACGGCATATTTTGCAGCTTGGAAAAAAAATAAGCACTTTTGTCCTGTTTATACATGACCTCTTACTGTCTGTAGGGTACTGTGAATGCTTTGCTGTAGTTCTTCGGTTTAACCATACGCTTTGCTTTATGTTGAAATATTGAGTATTCTAAATAACTAGATGAAGTAATTGCTTCCATTCTTAAATCAGCCACTATATTTGATGTATACTTTGGTATGCAAAAATAAGGCATTGTACTCTGTTAACTTTAAAATAGCAGCATTATCCCATTTTAATTTGCAAATATCTAAACATCATGCAGGCGGTTAAATTCAGACTCCATAATGCTTAAGCACTTCATGCAATTTGCTTATAAAAAGAGAACAACTGGAACTCTTTTGCTTAGAACAGTGCACTCCAGAAACAGAACTAATTTCCTCAGTGCAATCTTTTCTGCAACGTGCCTTTCATCTTTGTAAGTGCAGCTAACCCAGTGGTATTTATATATCAACTACATGTTCAGAAAGACAAGAGGTGTCTTTCTCTATAAAATGTTTGTACCATACTTAACATCCCTCAGTGCTTCCTGTGATACAAATACAAAGGGGTGATCAACTGTATGCTTGGGTGTCAACTGAGATGAAACATTTAACTTAACTGCAGCAATTTCCTTTAATGTGTTATTACTTGGTCCAGCTTGTTCTGGATTTCTGGCACAGTTTACAGCTTACTCCTGTTGGGAGCACCTGCAGTGGTTTTACTAGTCCTACCTGGTTAAATAGGCCAGAGCCAGCTCGGATCCCGACTGCTTTTTGGGCTCCACCTTTTTAATAGAGATCCCAGCTTCCCTCATCAGCTGCTTTTCCTTCTTCTTGCGCTCTTTTTTCAATTTTCTTTCCAGTTTCCTCCTTTCCTCTGCAGTAAGTTCTTTCTCTTCTTCTGTTGCCTGAAAAAACATTTAAATCAAATATATTTCTATAGGAAAGTGAAAAAAATATTCATAAAAGCAATTAGGCATACTTTGCTTATGGAATGAAAGGACAAAGGTAGTACTAAAAACCAGGAGCTTCAAGCTTCATAATTTTAATGTTCATTATACTTCCATCACCTCTCTACTCTGCTCAATTCACAGTACTGTAAATATTGCACCAGAAGGAGCCTCAGACCTGCCCTCTCCAGCTGACTCTACTGTTCTCAGCAGTACAGTAACTGGAGCACCTTCTAGCTATATATTAAACATACCTGAAATTTGTTGTGCAAACCCCTATGTACCTCAGGAAGCAGGAGGGATTTGAACGCTATGAAGCCACCTCTTCTGCACAACCTTCCAGTAGCAACCAATCAACCAAAGAAGTACGGAATTCTGCAAACAAGACTCTTAACTGTATTGGTCTTGCTTTTAGGTATTTTTAAGTCCAAGATGGGTGGTGCTAATTCTTAGCTTATATGGTAGTTACAGATCTCAGAGAGTCCCAAAGAAAACTTTGACACCTCCATCAAAGGCACCAAAGGTGCTTCTCAGCCACCTCCACGGTCAGGCACTGCCATAAAATGCAGGCTAAAGGCATGCATAAGGATAGTAATGATTTGTGAGTAACTCCATTAATTAATCCACTTGCTCAGCAACAGTTGTACCAGGTTCAATAAGACAATCTGAGCAAGGGACAGCTTCCTGCAAGGCCAGGCTATATTTATAAGAAAATGGGATCTCTGGGTAGGGAAAAACTACCCACTGACAGCAGTGGAAATGGCATGGATGTAACATGGCCCAGGAAATGTCTACCTTATCTTTACACAAATGGGCTTTGAAGCAGACTGCTATATGACAGGGATAGCACAACGGGAGATTGCACGTGTGTGTTTGGTATTCAAATCCATAATTCTTCTGCTCAAAATAAATACAGTACATTTTGTGGTGCTTCTGCCAAATCTGCATGTCCCTCGGACACTTCGGCTATAAACCGATGAAGGTAGAGTATACATATAGGGACAAGTGAGACAACCTGAAGGAGCCACCCAGGCCTACAGCAGCTGTGTTAGCATCTCACATCCCAAGACTGGGGAAGATAAAGGAATTTAATCACTACCTCCAAGAACAATAATTTTGTTCACAGAGTGGACTTAGTTCAGATCCAGCAGCTTTACTTGCATTGTACTTGCCAGGTGAGGACCTCTGCTAGAGCATCGGAAACCCACGGAGGCAAAACTGAGTGGGAGAGAAACGTTCTTCATCCTCTCCCTGCTCTCTCCTCACCTGTACTAGGAAACCGTAACTGAAACCTGAATGCACAAGATCAACTGCTGTATGGAAAAACTGGTTAAAGCCACCGTATAAACTCAAAAATCTTTGGCGTTATATCAATTTGTGCTAGTCGAGTGCTTCCAAATGAAAAACCTGACATGTTGCTCTTAACAGTATTCTTGCTGACATTCAAGCAAAGGGTGGTTAAACAAAGCAATACCTGAACACAAAGACACATGCTGAGGACTAATATTTGTTCAGCGTCAATTCATGTATTGTCTAACTTTACTCTGCCTTCTGTTTTCAAAGACCAAAAAAAGGCCAATAAAGCAGAAATTAGAACAACTGTGCATGGGACAGTAAAGAGAATTTAGGTTGGGGTTTTTTTGTTTAAAATACTTGCAAGCTACTTCTATGGAAAAGCCAGCATTCCTGTGCAAACACATGCAAAACCCCAACATACGTTGCATTTACATAGAAGACATTTTCTGACTCATGCTGAGAATAAAATAATATTTAGGGTGAAGGTAGGCACATAACTGTTATACAGGAAGCAATGCTTTCAGTTGAAAAGCCACCCTGGTACTTACTAAAACAACAACCCAGCCGCACAGAGCCCAGGAAAACACTGAGGGTGGTCATTTATAAAGTGTTTGTAGAAGATGACTGCAGCAGCTGTCCAACAGAGGACACGCTACGGTTAATCTTCTTTTAAAAATCATGTAATGAATTTGTTTACTTTTCTGTGAGCCATGAAGCTTTCAAATAAAGTGACTGTGGCACATCATTAGAGCTGGTCTGATAAAGAGGCCTCTGCTTCTTCATACTTACAGTAAATGCATATCTCTGTACCTTCCCTTCCCCCCCGCATTCCTGGCATTATCAAAAAGCTTTTTATCCCTCTCGCCGACTGCTCCATTAAAAACAAAACAAGTTGCTCCCTCCCTGTAGGTCCCAACATAAATACCAAGCCCTAACAACATTTGTTTCCAGCATCGCAGTGGATGCAGCATGGGCTGTCTGAAACAAGAGAATTGCTCTCCCTGTGGGGCTGGTCCTGTCCTAGGCATGAAAGAGTTAGGATTTCTGCTAGCCCACAGCATCATCCAGGGAAAATCAGATTCATCAGGCTTCTATCTGGGACTCCCAGCACACAGACTGTGAAAGCGCTTGCAACCCCACAGCTCAAACAGCTTTTCTAGCTGCAATTGTTCTTTTATCCATCCATGTCAACTTGATTAATCCAGTGGTACGTACCACAGTCTGTCCTTGACTGGTTTTTTATTTAAAAGCCTCAATTTTATGTGCTTCATAAACCACCTACATTTGGTGGCACATCCTTCACTGAAGCTGAGGGTAGTTTTATAACAATTCAGAAAAGAACACCACAACCAAAACCAACCTTCCCAAAAACCTGGGACTCAGAAGAAAACAAAACCAAACCTTTCACTGGGATTTAAAGCCTAGTTGTATTTATTTTATCTTGGATGATCTCTGTTATGATACTCTGCTGATGCATCTCTCCTTAATTTAAATCAACAGCCTTATTTTTCAGTTTTGCTTTCCCTGAACCATTAGTGTGTCCAAAGTTTGGGATCCACTTGGATTAAGAATCTAAGTATTATATCATTATTCAAATTAAAAAAAACCCAACCAACACCAATTCATTGTTCTGAGGTCATAAATATTCCACGTTGTCTCCTTCTATATTTATAAAGTGACATCACAATTTGTAGCGCTACCATTTAGTCTTAACTACAACATTGTAAAGTCCATATTTGAGCGTGAGACACTTGTTTATTGATGTGACAAATTTAAACCACATGCATCCAGAAAAACACAACACTTGCTTATTTGCAAAACCTGCTGAGAGCTACCAAACCACCTTGGATCGTGGGCTCATTAGATCTCAATCTAAACAGGGTCAGGCTAGGTCAGCACACTTGAATGAATGACATTCAGAGGAGAGCCAGCGTTCTCTCATGATTAAGGAGGTGGGAGTCTTCCACTTGGAAACTTTCCAGAAGCCCTGAAAAGGTGCTAAAAGGGGTATTACCACTGGATGCCATATTGTGAGTAAAAGACAGACCCCCAAATCTTTAGCACTCATGCTTATAAAAACTCATGTCACCTTTGCAAGGTATGGAGGTGTCAGCTCAGACACCCCACAGTTCATACTATACCATGTCCATCTCCACACAAAGAGCTGTGGCTGCCAATACAATGCCCTTCATCAATGCCAGCCTCTAAATTTCTGAATTGTGTATAAACATAGTAATATACTGTAAATAGCCTAAGACATCAACTACAAATATCTGGAGGCTTCAGCTGGGGCAGTTTTAGATACCAGTTAAAGGTTTCCATTATTCTTTATAATGTGGAAATACTGCACAAATTTAAAACATTTTGTAGGTAATCTTTAGAAATGAGCTTACCCATACCAAAGGGGGAGCCATCTCAAACTGAAGTAAAGCATTTCATAGTGTAAAGTAGTGCTTGCTAAGCAATTCAGAACAGAGAAAAATAACTATAACTGCAAGAGAAACTGGCAGAAAGATGTACCCAAGACAGGATTTCTTGCAGCTATCTGACCCCTTTTTCTGCAAAAGAAAGAGTGTCAAAACCGAACAGATGAAGTTTTTCAAGGCTGCATCTCCATAAAAGCTTTTAGTGCCAGAGGACTATGAACCATAATAGCTGGGTAACCAGTACCAAGATGGTATTAACAGTGCACTAATTGTATTATGTTTCAGCAGAGCAGTAAGTGCATTTTTTAATCTGTTTCCAGATTCATAGTTACCCAAAGGTTCTTGGCTCCATACTTGAGTAAAATTGAAGACATCTTCTAAAGACTTCTGTTCCTCCTTCTCGCTCATCACTTCCAAAAACTCCTAAATTTGCATCCCCAGTTTTTTGCTGCCAGCAAAGAATAAGAGTCAGGAACTCTGAAGAAATCCCACAATGAACTGAATACTCATTTATTACAAATTTGCCTTTGGGATTCGTCTGTGTAGGTCCGTCTGAGCTTTCCGCCTGCTCAGGGGTTCAGCTTCTCTGCCAAACCTACAGCAGTAACCACAGACCAAGCCACAACACCAAATTTACTACTTATTAGTACCAGTGAATCCAGCTCCTCCAAAAGCCAACGGACTTTTCTACCAGCACAGCCACACAAGTCTGTACAACAGCAAAGCAGGCAATATCAGAAATTCAGAGGAGTAAATTATAACTTGACTGACAGCTGTATAAAAAGGGCATCAAATTTCTGACCGCCAAGGAGAAAGGTAGAAATGGATGACATGGCTTAATTCCTCGTAGGAGCATTGTACCGCCTTGTTTGTTCATTAAGTTCATGTTATTTCATAACTTTTAATACAGAGAAATGTCAAAAGGGGCTTTGTTCACTGATCAAGAGCTGACGTGCAGCTACCGACCCGTCACGTAATAGCTTCGCTGACAAGTAGCCTTTTGCCCCAAAAATGCCCTGTGCACGATATCAGCATGTAAAACGTCCTGTTTCTGTCTTACACAATACATCTGACCCCAGATAAATAACTGGCCATCTGCCAGCTTAAAAACAAAAAGCGGAATCTATAAACAGTGTTCAAAACCTACAAAGAAGAAAGGCTGGCAAACCTTTAGATGCAAGGTTCATAAAAGAAAGATTGACAAATGATTTACTATCCCAGGCTTGCAAAAGAACTGTGCTACGACTACAGCTATAGAATTTGCATAAAATACTTCACAGCCATATTAAATGTAAAGAACTATTTTCTATCATTTAGCACCTTATGAAAAGAAGAAGTATGACCAGAGAGGGCAGATGAAATTTCATTAGCATGCCAAAAGCACGTTTTGAATGAAAAGTAACATTTGCAGAAGTTCCTCCTCGCATCATGTCTGTAGCACCCACAGAAGATTTTGGAAAAAATTATACATTGCTCAAAGAAAAACTGAAGTTTTTTTCACAGAAGTTAGATGATTTTCGAATCTCGACTCCTCACAACAGAAACACTGGGAATTACTTACGTTACCCTGATTTGGAAAGGTTTCTGTAGGTGCAACCTGGACAGAAAAGCCTCAAACAAGTTCTGCAGGAAGCCAGATTTAAATAAGAACAGGCTTTTTATCTGTCTGATCCAGGAAAGGATTCTTTCAGTGGTTGTGTAAATGTTGGGGGGTTTTAAGCATCCTTGTGGACACAGCCATGGTACCTCACAAGCACAAGTGATCAGGTAGCATGCGAAATCTGCAATTGAGACTAGATGCACCTTTATTAGCTTGAAACATGGCTTAATTCACAACTATGTGATCTTCACAAGTCTCACAGATTTATAGCCAATTCTGAAGCGCACATAAAGTGCTCCCATTAGAAACTGCTGCATAAGAAGAAATTGAACAATTTACTAAATTAAACTAAAGCCTTTATAAGCACACAGAACAACACGATTTCTGTAAATCTATTCTGCTGAATTCCACTTTATAGATTTCTTGCTCCTATAAAATCCATACTGTAGTAGATGAAGATCTAACGCATAAATTAGTATCACGTTTTTTCATTTTCCTCCACCAGTATCACAGTCCTGAACACAACACAAGTATTTGAGACACCACCACGACTGCAGGCTTGGGGAATGCAGTTTTGCTTCAGTTGCAACTACAGCCCTGCCAGGAATTCTCACGTATTTGTTGGAGGATTTTTGCTTACTCTCTTCCCATTAATTAAACCATATTCACCAATCAGGAAAAGATGGAATGAAAAAAAGGGAAACCCCTTGGAAATCATTGGTATCCACATCCCTGCGGCTCACACACAGCCCTTTTAACCCATCCCCAGAAACACACACAGAGGAATTTTAATAGAAGGAGCATGAGGCTGTCGCAGCACTCGGTGCTTTCATCGCCACCAAAGTCGCCTCCTTTAGGGGTGCTGCTGATTTCTTCTGAAGCTGAAACACGCTTTGGGCTGCGAGAGGAGGCAGGAGCAGAGCAGAGGCTGTTTTGAAATCCTTGCTGGAGAATCACATAAAAAAAAATAAATAAAAAATAAAACCACCCCAAACCACGAGCTCAATCTCCTCCAATGAAAGAGGTACCACAGGGTGTAGGCAGGTTGCCAGGCGAGCTCGGCAGCGTGACCGCACTGCATTGAGTTTCTTTAATGAAAGCCAGGAAAGAACACATTACACAGTGTTTCTTCTGAGAGCCAGCTAGCCTCCAGTGATTGAAATCAATAAAAACAGTCGGCAAGGGGCCCAGTGGGGGAAGAGAGAAATCTCCACTACAGCATTCAGTTTGCTTTCCACTTTCTCCCTCCCCCTAAAGTTAGACTCCGAAGATCACCATGACAAGCTACTTTGCTTCCAGCGCTGGGAAGACGCTGGTGGGGATTTAAAGGAAGTGAGCGCTTTCCTTTGCCTCCCTACCTTCACTCTCCCCCGGCACGAAGGAAATTTAAGGCTTTTTTGGAATTTGAATCCTGCCTGGAAAAACTTCACCGGACAAGTGCATCGTTCTGCATTTCAGGAAAGGGATGGATTTTACGGCTGCAGAATGCTAAAAGGTGAGAGGGGGAAGAAAAGCAGGAATCTGATTCAGCCAGAGCCCATGTGCAGGCTAGGATGTCCACCACAGTGGAGGGCACCTCTGAAGCTGCGGGAAGGGCTGCAAGCAAGCGCCTGAGGTCGGCACGATCCACATCCTAAAGCAGCCGGAACGTTGGGAACACGTGACCGACGCAGTGACCCAGGTAAGCAGAACCACTTTTATCCAAACTCTGTACCATGCCCAGCACCGAGGGAGACCTTTCTGCTCCCACCTTTACAGATTGCCCCATGTCCTCCCTCGTTAACCTCAGGCACCTTAACACTAAGCTTGTCCCATCTGAAAACATGTCCTGCAACTAATCCTCGCAGAGCTATAAAACATGCACAAAAGCCCTTTGTTTACTGTTTTTGCCTTGAATTTGCTAGTTGACAAGGTAGAACAAGTCCAGCCCCTTCAGGAGCTCAAGCTCCGGGGCCAGGAGGGCTCGCTCAGAGCAAGGGAACACGACTGACACCACACGCTGGAGCTGACTGCGATCTGAGAGAGTGCCAGTAATGAATTTCTAATATGGTCCATATTTATCTATTTTATTTATGTATTTTAATCACCATAGCAGCCACATATAGTACATACTTGCACCGAGCTCCATGTGCTGAACTGTACCATGAATTACAGCAATTTGCATGCACAAGGGCTTGTCTGACTGTTTTGTCAAAAAATTACTTGTTAAGACAGCCGAGGGGGATTTCTGGCACGCTGTTCAGGAATGACTGACACGGTGTTACACAGCATGTGATATTCTGACATGACCTTGTGCATGCAGTTCTTATACAGATACCCCTATCAAAATGGGAAAGACACAATCACAGCTGTAGATCACAATATTCTGCTCAAGCTTTTAGCCAACTTCAGATTGTTTCTCTAGATTTCAGTGAGACATGAAGGGTGTAATCAAAGCCTGCCTGTTTGCAAGGCAAGCAGAAATGATGAGAGCTACATCTCTTTTCCAGCAGTGGCAAGAATTCACTGGAACAGATAATAAATAGATACCTGTGGAGCAAGAGCAACCATGCTTGCCCCCTCCATGCTGGTCACCATTAGGTGCTGACAGCAACACACATGATCACTGCCACAGAGAGCTGAGGAGGGACTGGATGTCTCCACTTCCACTCAATGTTTCGGCACCTCATTATCCCAAACCCACAGGGTACACAGTCTGGATGACTCTGATGCTAAAGATGAGGCTTCCCAGCATCTCCTCCATTTCAGTTCCAGCAGACAGAATGCAAGAATTCAGCCCAGCAAGTGCATATGTATTTCTGCAGGTGCAATGCTGCTCTTCCCTTAGAAAACAGAGCCTGTTAAGGGTGATTTTATGATTTTCAAACCACATGGAAATGGAAATGACCCACACACTTGAAGAGTGACCTGAAGAACACCTCCATAAGGGACTGTTATTTTTTGCAGATGTTTAAGCATTTTTAAAGCATGAAGTGTTCTGATCAAGCTACAAAAATAGCTGAGGCTGGATCTAAATAGTGAGACGTTTTTACGCTGATTTTATCAGTCTAGTTTTAAACTCTTCACACAAAACAGTCACAAAATTATAGCTGAAGGTGTCATTAAAGTACAATAATTTACAACAAAAAAGCAAAGTTGTGATTCATAACAAAATACAGCCCCATATGAGTTTTTCGGCATATTCACAGACCCATGATCCACCTTTTCAAAACCTGTTCCATGTCTTGCCTCCCCCTGTAGAGATGCTTTGCAGAAATGACAGCACCTTCATAGCTCAGGAATCACAGCAATCACTCCCACACCAATCAACAAGTCTGTTTTGCACTGCTCTTGGAGCTAAATTTATCCTTATGCAGAGGAACTCACTGAATTCTTTACTTAAAATTTCAAACAAGGAAAGCTTAGGTGAGACTTAGACAATGCAGATCTCTTGTACCCACATTCTCAAGCTCAAATGATATTCCTCCCAGCAGGAAATGTAAATATTATCTTTAAAGCAGAGTACAGGGTATTTTTGTTCAGTAATGCATTTTTCAGAAGCTCAGGGGTCTGAGTTTCCACTGCATCTCCTGCTAATGGAATGTGTTCTTTTTAAACACACAACATAGAAGTGTTTTCTCGTTCAGAAGTTTTAGCCAAACACAGATATTCTGGCAGTCACAACTCAAGGCAAGACTTGTCAATGTTTTTCAGTCACGCCAATGTTATTAAAGGAGATTCCCTAAAGAGCGACCTAGTCCTTCACTCTTCCTTTAGAGCATGGAGATCTTGAAGAATCCCATGTTGAGTTGGATACAACAAAATAGAACCAATGGGAACCTATTTCTCACATTTCTACTAGTCTTGATAGTCCAGATCAACAGTACTTCATCCTCAAAAACCAATCACCTCTGCACCATAGTTACGAGCTTGTAACAGCTCGTGCCAATTGTCCTTACAGCCACTTTTACTGGTAAAAGAGCTTTCTGAAAGCAGTATATAAGGTTTTGCAACCGTCAGCAAAGTAGATGAAATGAGTTTAAAGGTGGAAGAACACGTATTGTTTTAATCTCACCTACCAAAATCTTTATGAAGGGAAAGATCTGGGATTCTACAGAAAAAGCAGAATGTGTATTCCAAAAATGCTGAAATTCAATGATAGAAGTGCAAACATCAGGTTCTGCTAACCATCTAGGTAGCACATCTTGGGTGAAACACAATACTGGTGTCTGTGCTGGTGGAAAAAGAGTACTGCCCCCCCTTTTAAATGAATATGATCTGACACTTCTTGGATACTGTAAAGCTTCAAGGTATCTCCTTTCCTATTTACACCAGTGGTTCATGTCATAGGATTGGATTCATTCAGCTGAGTATATTTAGTTTGCTCAGTCTCAAAATGACAGCTTCTCTGTTACATGCCTATTCTGACTCAAAAATGGAACATAATTAAACATACAGCTGGAGAAGGTACAATTTTCCCCCACCCATGGGAAAAGCTGGTGAAGCAGAACACTAGTTATTAAATGAAAAATCCATGGATACCAATCCCTAAGAAAGGTGGCTTTCCTTACAATTCAAACAGGAAACCTTAGGTTTAACTCAAATTTTGTTAAAAACAAAAAAGACATCAAAACATGCAAAAAAATTCATACCTCTTTACCAACAAGTCCTCATTAGCTTCACCTCTAGAGTACAACAGTATCTATACCTAGAGGGAATTAATGTCCTTGTGTATATACACTCTACTTTCAAACCTTCTGTATTCTCCTAGGCCTCAACAAAAGTTCTATTCATTAATTACTTATTAAATTAAACCAGCATCACTTGTAGTTTGCTATACTAACATCTTTAGAAAAACCCAGCTAAATATTGCAGAACGTATTTCATACGCACTTGTATATACCCTCAACTACACACACATGTACGCAGGAACATGCAATTTTCAATTTGTCATGAATGAGACCCAGAAGGAGACACTCAGGAAGATGAAGTGGGCAGGATTCATTTCTTTAGCAGAATGTTTTCATTCATGATTCAACAACCCTAAAACAGACAACTACAGCAACACCCAGAACACAAGCAACCCCTCATCTGTCCTGTATATTCATACCATAACAGCTGAGCACCAGTGTAACCACAACTCAATTCCTGTCTTGCCACTTGATTTGCTTTACAGTAGGATAGATAAATGGTTTGGGAGACAGAGAATTGGACCTTAAGTTTGGGTATGAAAAGAGAGAAGTCTTAACAAAAAATAAGGAATGAATGTGATGGACTTTATAGATTTTTGCATTTGACTTTATGCCCAGTGATAACCAGAGATGGGTGACTTAGATTGTGACAATTTCTGTGAAATTATTATCTTGTAAATGTCTATAATTTCCATGAGCAGACCTTTGAACACCTGTATGCAGAATCTGAACTTGTTTAAAGAGGCAAGTACTATAAACCTCCACTTCTATCTCATGTACAGTTCAGTTCTCATTAAACATTCTGGCTTAGGATGTTTTGTCTGAAGGAGAAAGGTAAAGGAATAGCATTTCTAAGAGCTGGCACAAGTTACACAATGTAGCTTTCTTTCAGGTTTGCTTGCTGCTCTTCCAATCACAATGACCAAGTACAATCAGTTCTGCCTCATTAAACATGACCGGTAGGAATTCCATCCATATTTCAGCATTTTGAAAGTCTCTGGAATTAAAAGTGCAACCCATGCCCAAACCCTATTTATTTAGCAATGCTTTACATGCTTTGTGTTCTTGTGAGCTCCCTTGATTAACTACACATCTATGATTCTAACTCTCACGCTCTCCAAACTTATCACGCAGACCTGGAATTCTGAAATGACATCTGGTTTTTATAGCATCAGGTGTGCCCTCATTATGCTTTTGGGAGGCAGAGCAGAAAATTGAAAAACAATTACGATTTAAGACTCTAAATTAAAACCTGTTGACTGTTTAGTAAAAATACTCTATAAAATCCACTTGTATTTCAACAGACCACACTGAAGGATATCACTGTGAAAGCAGCACACCACAAGGTGTTGGTGGTGGTTGCTCACTTTGGAATTAAGGCACTAGGAAGTCCACAAGAGATGGACTGTTGTGTAGAATGATAGACCTGGGCCCTACAGCTTCTGCACAACGTAAAGCTGAGGAATTCTGCCAGAGAGAAACATTGCAAGCAAAAGTAATACAGTTTACGTAACATTTTTCAACTCTCAGCTAGTAGTTATTTTAGGGAATCAGAGTTCAGAAAGCTGCCATACAGTGTTTTAACTACTGTAATTAACATAACAGTTCTGGTCTATGCTTTCTAATGTTTAGATGCATGACTCAATTCTAGTTGCAGTCAGGCCTTCTAAATTTCCTATGTTTTTTAAGCACCAGCAGATTACTACACTGCTAGGCTAGGCTTGGCCAAGGGTGAGATACGTTGGTTAGCACATCTTCTACATTCTACATTTGTTTATCTAATGACTAACCTAAGATGCCACTTCATAATTACTCTAAAGACTCCTGCTGCTCTAAGGCAAACCATGAGGCTGATTCTAATGTCCAACCTGAAGAACAGTGATACATACTGGAGAATGAGAACAGCACACAAAATGGACAGAAGAACATAAACTCTGCATATACAAGGTCCTCACTGGCAAAATACATAAAATGTTCTTAAGTTGGCAGTTTTATAACCTTAAATGGTTTCACAAATGAAATCCAAACAAAAGAGCAGAGATGTACTCTAAATCACTCAGCAACTGCTGCTTAGAAAAACCAGCAAGCACTAACTCCAACAAACAAAAAGAGTTGCTTTAAGTAAGCTTAATGAATGGAAAGAATGTCAGATTTTTTGTTGCTGTTCCTTCAGCTTTATTTTTCTATATTCTTGAATCTATACATATAATGATTCAGTTCACTCTGACAAATACTGTATAACCAACCATCAATCACATCAACTTTTTATATGTTGAGAGAAGTCAGATACCAAGTGATAAAATAAGTTCAGGCAGAGGGCATATGTTAAGCAGCTGTGAGTCCATTTAAGCTATATGCCTAAAAGCTTAATGCCATTACAGAGAGCTCCGATTTCTTCCTTTCTCACCTTCCACTAGAATATTCACATTATATATAATAGAAATAATTAACTTACAGGAAGAAATACAGTCACACAGTGACTGCAGCAGTACAAACAATATGCTTATAAATTAGATGCAGTATATTTTGCTTACAGTTCAAGGTTACACATCCAAATACTTCTGTCTGGCTATAAAGAAAGCTTTGCTTATGAATAAAAAAATCTCAGGTAATAGTTTCAGGAACAATTTTAAACCCACATAAGTTAGTACAGCTGCCAAAAGACACTCTCCATTTTCTCCCACCTCTTCCTTGGGTTGGCACAAGTATTTGAACAGTCTTGTAAACTCATCTGGGTTAAAATCACCTCTCTATCCCCCCAAAAAGATTACTTGAAAACCAAATCAGTTCCTAATTTGATTCACTGTGAATATTTCTGCCAGCAAAAGAGAAGGTGATAGAAAGGCGGAAGCAAGCGGTTGTGCAGCCTGCAGGATCGCATTTTTTTGCAGCCTCTGGCTGAAACACCATTCCTTAAAATAAGTATGTGTAAAATATGTAATGTAATAAAAATAAGTGTAAAATACATGATTTGTCATGTCTGTCTACCTTTCCCATGGAGGGATGATGAACTCAGCTTGCCAACTCTCAAGTTATCATAGAACTTTTGGTATTTGGTGCTCTTTAGGAGTGCCATGCACTGTACAGTTTTGGTCTCTCAGTTATTTCCCTCTGTGGAATAGATGGGGTAATACTAGGAGGAAAAAAAAAAAAAGGCTGATGCATGTGCTAAACCAAATGGAACACCACAAAGGGAAAATGCAATGGAAGAAAGGGAAACAAAGGCAAAAGTAAACACATGAGAAAAGCAGAACACAAAACCCTTGAGCAATATGACTGGAATAGCTGGTTCTACATTGAGAGAGATCGCATCTCCCCAGACAAAGCACAGGACACAGCAGGTGAACAGAAACACCTCCAAACGGAGAACATGCAGCTCTCCCTGCTCGTTGCTCTGATACGGATGCTTAATATTGACTACAGAATCCAAGAACATCACCCAGAAGGCAGCTACTGTTTCTCCAAGTTAAGCAAACCAGAAAGCAAACAATGAGATGGTATTTTTAAATGCATTGTTTCTGGTTTTCTATGTAACCCAAAACTAGCAAAATGCATGCTTCACATTTTTATGATTCAAAAGGTGTCAGGCAGGAATCAGTCTATTGGGAATCCAAGAGAACCATTTTCCTTCTACACAGAGGGTAAGCATTTGTAATAGGACCATGACAACATGGACCAAATACTTCACTAGGCATTTGATTATTCTGATGAAGATATTATTCTTGCAAACCCAAGCAAGTAAATTAAAAAACATTAACAGATAGATAACTAGTATCGTAATTTATAAATGTTTATAGTGTACTGAACTCACACTTTCACAATACTGAAAGTATTAACATAAAAGAGAAGTCCCTCTCTGCTCTTAAATGAGCTACTTGTTCAATTATTTTCCTCCCTTTAGATGATACTCTCTGGCTGCTGGAGCTGTTATTCACTGAATCACAGTGTTTAACTGCTCAGCATATACACTGACTTCCTGCCCATCAAAAACTCTGAAGCATAGCTTGGAAACAGCCAGGGAAACAGAGTCCAGCTGGAGCTGTCAGGTTTTTAAGCCTTTTCAAGTTATAACTGAATGGAGAAGCTGTGTTTTATAGTGAGCAAGAAAATCCCCTTCACTCACTACCTACCCACCAGTGTTCAATAAACACATCAGAAGCAATTTTTTGCTTTTGTTGCAAAAATGCGTGGCTTTGCTTGCTTATTCTGGGCTGGATAATGGAATAAGTCAATTATTAAACTGCCCTGGTTGTTTAACAGATGACTGAGTTCAAAATGAAATGTAATCATTTAGCTAATTGAATAAACAAATGCCACCATCTAATAATAACCTATACCTGTAACTTTATTAAGATCTAATCTAATAAATAAAATAAATTATCTTCACAGACTGTACAAATACAAATATAGGACAAGGTGTGGTCAAGGCAGTTAAAGATAGAGAACAGTATGTGTTGCCATCCTCTTATCCTTCCCCTTGTGTTTCCTCTTGGAGTTGCATCATGTCTGAAGGCATCATTCAGTTCAGCGATTACTCTAGGCAAGCAGCAGTACTCTGTTAAAAATTAAACTCTAGCAATTGTTTAAAAAGGCCCATAATTATTTAAACACGACATATAATAATCACTGGAGGCTGTAACCTCACAGAGGAGAACAACCATCAATTGAGAATTTGAATTCTGATTGCAAATACTTTAATATGGTCTACTTAAAACTCTTAAGTGACGGGAAGCACAATATCTAATAGAATCATAGAATAGTTAGGGTTGGAAAGGACCTTAAGATCATCCTGCCATGGACAGGGATGCCCCACACTAGACCCTGTCACCCAAGGTTCTATCCAGCCTGGTCTTGAACGCTGCCAGGGATGGAGCATTTTACCACTTCTCTGGGCAACTTGTTCCAGTGCCTCACCACCCTCACAAGTAAATAACTTCTTCCTTACACTTCTACACTTACTCCTTAATACTAATGATTTAAATTACTACCAGGATCTTGAGGCACAGCCATTGAGACAGAAGGCAATTAGATATCTAAATCAAACACCACCCTCAAAAAATAATGGAGAATTTCCACCTGGGAACTGTATTTTAGTGCCAGGACAGGAGACTGCTCTGCCTTCTGAACTCATCCACTTAGAAATTTGCTTATCTCAAAATCAAACTGATATTCAATTACCAAGTTACCTTTTTGCCAAAAATACATAGCTAATATAAAAGTAACTCAACAGATCAACAGAAATAAATCTGACACACTGGTGTGCCTTTATTATGAGCAAAAAGGTAAAAGAAAATGTCACATTTTTAGCATCAGACAGCACTACAATTTGACTGGTCTTTCCCTAGTTAAATTACTAGAATTTAAACACACAACTGTGTTATTTTAACATGAATACACACAACAGTAAGATTTATGCAAGTTGTAAAACACGTTTGTTTGACTCATCTTCATCAGAAAGGTCTTTTATTTTGCCGAAAGTACTTGGGTCACTGGTACAAAAGTAATGACACATAAAAGTGTTCAGGTAAAAAATGTCTAATTCTTCAAACATTGTTAATTTGTTTTCTAAACTTAAACCAATATTTGATCGGTTGATCAAATATTTGACATGCATTTAGCGTGTTCTCTAGTTAGAAAAAGGGCAAATTTACTTAAAAGGACTTTTTTCCCCTCAGTCACCACAGAATGAAAGTTAGGTTGAGCTCATAAGATTTTATGATTTTTTTACCTGTCTCAGATTAGACCCTTTTGAACAGATGATTGCTGTAAGGACACTAGTGGTAAATGGGAAATTATTAGGAATAGGAGCGCTTTAATAGGAAAGAACAGATCGTAGAATCACCACAGAATGGTTTGGGTTGGAAGGGACCTTAGAGCTCATCCAGTTCCAACCCCCTCCCACAGGCAGGGACACCCTCCACTAGACCAGGTTTCTCCAAGCCCCGTCCAACCTGGCCTTGAACACTGCCAAGGATGGGGGAGCCACAGCTTCTCTGGGCAGCCTGTGCCAGTGCTTCAGCACCCTCACAGGGAAGAACTTCTTTCTTATACCTAATCTATATGTCCCCTCTGTCAGCTTAAAGCCATTCCACCTTGTCCTATCTCACATTCTCACACTTACACCTCAGCAAGGAGCTTCTCAGGGAATTTGGTACAAATAGAGAAGGAATTATACATCAGTGATTACTTTAATATACTACTATTTTTCCATAATATTTAAATACATATCCTTTTGAACAACACAGTACTCAACAAGTAAATATTTTAAGCACAAATCTATAATGTTTTCACACACATAAAAAAGATGCTATGAATAACATGCAGCTCGGGTACTCCTGAAGCTTTGTTCAAGCGCAGGTACACGCTACTGCTTGCTAAAGCTTGAACCACAGAGCACCTATCCTCACTGCAGTGGAATACATCACTGTATTACTTAGGTGAAAGGAATCAACATTTAACAGTAGAAACATTCCTCTAAAAATCAATGCAAAACTTCTGACGGGCTGCAAAAGACAGTCTAAAGAAGCGAAAAGCATAATCATCTCAAGGTTTATCTTCAGTTTAAAACTGGAAGTATGATCAAAAGACTTGGAAAAGGGTTATTACTTGGAAATGAATAATTAATCCAGAATGCCTCCTAAACTGTTCAGCATATAAATTTGCTAGAAGTAAAAGCAGAAAAATAACTTTCTAATACAGTTCCTCTTACAAGCAATTGGCAAGGGTTTTTACGCATTTTTATCTATTCAAAGAGTAGATCTACTGCCAAACTGTCTGTATATCTTTCCTTTTGAATAGAAAAACTCCTTTAAATCCTACATTGAGAGGTGTCAGAAACATAACCCATACACAAGAGCACACAGGCCTCTTAAGGCTTCCGAAATCCTACCCATAATAAAAGCCTTAAAATTTTCATTACTTACTTTTTAGCTTTTTAATATAGGGTTTGTATTTGGATTTCAATCAAATTAGGGTTATTGCCCCTGCTACTGTAACAATTTCAAATATTATTAAGTTTCATTATTCTGTCTGAAAACTTCTAAATCATGTCTTCTTTACAGAGTTACATGGTTACAGTAGGACACCAACTGTAGGCTCCCCAAAATCCTCCAAAAGTTCCATTATGGGAGATGTCATTTGTGAATTCTACTTCAGCATATGCTCAGTACATAAAGTTATTTAAGTGCTGTACAATAAATAATAGAGCAACATACGCTTTCAATACATTTGGAAGTAAAGTCATAAAAAGTCTTGTTTTGGCCAAAGTGCAAAAATGTACATGCAACAAATGGCGCAAATAGGAAGCCGCAAAATCCATCACAAAGATGGAAAAGTTTGTAGCATTTCTGTGGCTCTTTCTCTAGACTGATAATCAGAATTAGAAAAACCCTAGACCAGAAAATACCTAATTTGCTTGGTTAACAGGGTCTATTTGTAGCTGTGTCTCCATCTCACATGCTCATCTGTACAGGAGGAATAAGCCACAGCAGCACTTCAGTCCCTTCATTAACACAGAATCCAGACTACAAAGGGCTCCAGAATAAGCAGAAAGTGGATTTATGGTATCGGTACAAGCAATGCATTTTAAAGAGTTGTAGTGGCTCCACAGTAATTAACAACATCTTGGGATAATTGTTCACAGACTTTTTGGCTTGTGGTGACTCTCAGGCGGTGATCTTGCAGAAATCAGTAATTAGAAACTATTACGGCAAGATTACAAAGGCTTTGCCAGAACAAGCACTGGACATAGCATCATCCTTCAGGAAGAAACGGACAGAGCCTTGGGTGACATGGGCTACAGTGTGTGCCTATGGCAGGGAGTTGGAACTAGACGACCTTAAGGTCCTTTCCAACCCTAACCATTTTGCGATTCTATGATGGATGAAGGTGTAAACTGCACTCCCACCCATTCTTCTCTAAACACTTAGGTGGAGACACCTCTGACAAAGCTGAAAATACTCTTTCAGTACTCATGTGGGAACTCTGGTCTACACACACATGCCCGGTTGTTTGTTTCATGTCCAGGTCCAGCAGGGCAGGTACCACCAAGGGTGGGAAAGATCTCCAGGGCTAGTGCTAGGAACACTGCTTCTGGCACGTGATGTAGCGCAGGGCTTCTTGGTGCCTTGTACTAAAAGCAGTACTATTGGTTTGATGCTACTGTTTTGTATGATGCCTAGATCATTTGAGAAGCTTTTGGTATGACATGTCAGCAGGATCACTGGCTTAGGCTTCCCATTCTTGCCTACTGAAGAAAGAGATCTGTCTTCAGTTGCTCAAGACCAGTGCTCCCTTCTTCTCACCTTTTGAGTACATTGAGGAGGGGGAAGTAAAAATGCCTGGAAAACTTGCAATGATAATTCAGTCTTGAACTCTCATACAGCTAACATGGCTGACATAAAATCACTCACAGTTGTGAGTAATTAAAAACTGTAACTTGACAGATAAAAAGTGTTTGTAGACAAAACCACAGTTGGATCCTCCCTTGCAGTTTGTAAAACTGCCTAGTAAGGTCTGAACTTCTGTATTTGCTCATATTATATATGAAGGCATCTCAGTTCAACTGGTTTCCTGATTAAAGATAACATATGGGACCAGAAAGAAATGAGCCTCCCCAGAGCTGTAGAATGACTTCATGTTCAGCACTGAGCCACTACAGAACCCTTTAACAGGAACATTATTGAAATGCCATGTCTAATGCAGATACCAAACCTAAACTAAACTTGCTGCGCTCTGCCTAAAAACTGCAACGAATGAAAAAGAATTCATCTGCTTTACAAAGAGGATCTGTGAAGAGCGCTTTTACCCTGCCAGCCAGCTTATCAAATATCCACTCTGGAAGTTTAGAAAGGAAACATTAGCATTTTTCTCCTCTAAGAAAGAAAGGGGGAAACAAAAATCTTTGACTACAACTCTCCCAGCACCAGATTCATTACACCAAGTCATGATAAACCCATATATTCCTGCTTACTGAAACACTGGTGGGTTAATACAGGAGAAAAAATGCACCAAGGAAGTCAGAGTTTATCCGCATTGTTCTTACAGTGGGGATGACAATGTAATAATTTGAATCTTTTAATTTTCAATATTATCTCTGATAGTTGTTTCCTTTTGCTCTAATTTACCATATAAAATCCCGCAAATTATAAATTTTCGTCTTTTTGGCTTCACTACATATTTTTATTACCTTATCAGGAATGCCCTTGCTTTGCCTGAAAGAAGAAAACTAAAACACTCTTATGTACACATGCAAAAAGAACACTTAGCATTCAATCCTTTTAGCTGCAAAATCAAATGCACCCAATGGAACACAACAAAGAATCAACATCAGACATACATTTCAAACATGTTACACAAGTGATCAGAGCGAAAAGGGATGAAATCTAAATTAAAGCTACTTGCATATCAGGCTGTGCATAAACCATTAAGCCTTTTGAGTGGCATAAATATGTTTCAGACTGTGCCACTAATGTGATATTTTAACAGTGTGAGAACTATAAACAAACTTATAAAGATAGATAATAACCTATGAAGTCTGCTATGCCATTTAAAGGACCAAATAAACAGTATACATCTTTTTTTTCCTGCCAAAAGTGGACGTCACACGAACCCTTGTGACGGATGCTACAGAGCTGAGAACGTTGCCACTTCTTCTGGACAACGAAACGAAACCACAGAAACCAGCAGGAGAAGCAGCCAAGCTTAGCCACAATCCTATAAATACACATGCAGCACCTCAACAAGGCTACAACCATCATTCTCCTTCTAAAAAAATGATTAGTTGGACTACGCTAATAATATACTCTGAAATACCCAGGAAACAGTATCAATTTTCATGTAATAATACCAGAACTATTATAACACCAGAATGTGTTTCCACAATTCAGTAATAACATTCTGCTGCAAATATGCAGCAGAGATGTGTGCAGTGAAGGACTGGCAATACAGATCCAGAGAATTACGCAGCATCTAGTCCAATCCAGTTACCAGTGAAGGCAGGGGAGAAGGACATAGAAGGACACATACTGAGCTACGATAGCTTACGCTGATAAAGGAGGTGGCTGGAACTACTCCCCATATGAGCTCATTACATACTGTGAGCATGATGCTATCACAGAAGTGCTTAAAATGAAAGCCAACAAACAGATTCCTGTTATTTTGCTTGACTCGGGGAAAAAAGTCATTTACTCTGAAAGCTTTGTCTTCATTCATATCACAAAGAGTGCAATATGCAATACATTATCACAGGAAAAGCATGTCACAAGAAAAACCCCTTGATTTCATTTAACTTTAAAAGAGACAGAACTGGGTCAATTTGATAAACTATCATGACTCTGATTTGTTTATCAATAAATACTATGTACTACTGCCCATAATTCAAGTTTAGAAGTATATTATCCAGCTGTTTTATAATCAAGATTATTTTTACTACTGGAAATGATATAAACTTGGACAAGGATAACGTTCAACATTATCGAATGGGAGGCATTAGTTATGATTTCTAGGCACAAGTAGTAATTGGGTTGGAAGGCAAAGTTCAAGAAAACAGTAACTCTTGTGTGTTAACAGAAGGCCTGTTCTGCTCTGTAGTGCACTACCCAAGGCCATTTCCTTCCTTAATATTAAAATTCAGCCTTCACTCCATCTACAGAAATTTATGACCACGTTCTGTGTATAGCTTTAGAAACAAACAGAGCTGGAATATGAGACCCAGCATGTTATAAATTCTTGATTCAACTATAAAGGTCTGTATATGCACAAGTGGAGAATGTTTAAAACATGCAAAGTCGCACACTGTGCAACAGGGTGAATTATTGCTATAAACACTGCAAATGTCTTAGTCTCTAAATGGAGCTGTATTAATTACAGATTTGATGTTAAGATCCTAGATATCAAACACTGAGGAAACTGGGCCCACTCTAGATGAAATAGAGAACTATAACCACAGAAAGGAATTCTTTACAAATTTGTCTCAAGCAGTGCTTTCCAACTGTGGGGAACTCGCTTCAAGCAATATGCCTGTTTTTTCTAAGTGCCTTGTAAGCTCTGCCAGAAAACCTGAGCATGTTCTCCTAAGCACTGCTGCTGTTAAAGCCGGTGCCTTTGGCAGGACCTGTATTTGAAGACTTGCAGAAGACTGAAAACTAAGCCGCTGCTTCTAAACAGAGAAAATAGTTAGCTCACTCAAATCCTTAGCTGGTTTTTCTTTTGCTCCCAAAGAGACACTTACCTCTGACTTGAATATCATATCTCAGAATTAAGCCAACAGCAAAGAAAAGGAAGTCTGGAAAGCGGAACAAAAGCATGTTTACTCTGAAAGGTAAATCAGTGAAATGGCTAGGAGGGCAGAATTATAAATCTAAATGCTTAGGCTCCAAACAAAATATTAAAACATCAAGCTCAGGCTTCAAAGAGTAATAACAAACCCTGAAGACCACAATTCAGAAGGTATGCGTCTAGTCTTCATGCCTCCACATAACTCCTAGTAGGTATTTGTGTCAAAACAAATGGGGGGGGGGGGGGGGGGGCACCAAGAACTGTGATGTAGCATATCAACCACACCACTTCTTCCTTTTGCAAAATCCTGTTCTTCTGTGTCTCAACAGCACATCCAACCCACCTTCAGCTTCTCCATCCAGGAGCACTACAGTGCTCATTGTCCTTTGCTCTGCCTCTTTTCTACAATCCTTACCTCTAGTAACACTCATTGCTAATATAAGGCACAAAGCCAGCTCTCTTTTTCTACACCTTTTTACAGAGGCATGTAGGGATAGGACAAGGTGAAATGGCTTCTGAATGAAAGAGGAGAGATTAAGCGTAGATGCAAGGGAGAAATTCTTCCCTGTGAGGGCGGTGAGACACTGGCAATTTGCTTAGAAAAGCTGTAGCTGCCCCATTCCTGGCAGTGCTCACGGCCAGATCGGACAAGGCTTGGAGCAACCTGCTCTAGTGGAAGGTGTCCCTGGCTGTGGCAGGGAGTTGGAACTGGATGAGCTTTAAGGTCCCTTCCAATCCAAACCATTCTATGATTCTATGAAACTGTTCCAGCTGGTTCCTGGGCCATAGCACTGCCTTCAAACACCAAAACCAGCTTTTAAATCCAGAATAGCTTCACAGTCTTTCTTCACTGTTCTGAGTCTGTCTTATACCAAACTCAGAACCACTATACTGCATTACCCTGAGAGAATGGGGAAATAGGAGGAGGAAGAAAAACCCCATTCAGTCCACACAGTTTGGCAGCAAAGTAGAATTGCCTAAATCCATCAAGCAAAATTGCATCTCAACTGTAAGGTCATTTTTAGCATTCAAATGCAATTTCCTCAATACTTCGCCAATCTGTAAGAAAACACCTGATAGACAATCAGAAGCAACCCTGCAGACACCCTAAGACTGATCCGTCTGCATGTTATCTGAACAAAAATCATGATTTGACAAACTTAGCATCCTGTACACGCTGTTCTGGCAGGTGCTGCTGGAGCTACTTAGATTTCAGAAGCAGTTCACTGATAGACAAACAGCTCTAAACTATACTTGGGTAAGCATCCCAGCTTACTGAACTTCCTGTTCAGCCTCTCTGAGCACTTATGAATAAATAAGAAAACCCACAAAATACCATTAAAACCTGGCAACTATAAAAGTAAAGAATATAAGTAGATTATTGAGCTTATAAGCTTAATTATAAAAGATTTCTACAAAACAGAGTGTATAAATACATCTTTATTTATATAACGAGTGACGACAAAAGTCTCAGAGGGAATACTGCAATTCAGACTGACCTTCCGTTATTTGGTACACATGCAGACCCTCTTGAGGTATTTTCCATGCTTTTCTGCTATGTCTCAATTTTTTTTTTAATAAAAGGTCATTTTTGCAATTTTGTGGTGCGTTTTTTGGCTTTTTTTTTTTTGGTCAGTTTTGGGGATTGTTTGGTTTGTTTGTTGGTTGGTTTTGGTTTGTTTTTGTTTAACAGGCTATGGCCTTGGCAAAGGCTGGTTTTCCTGCCTTTCTTTTCCGTTTACATTTTTAAAGCATGCCATCAAATACCTTCACAAAGGATGTGGCACAGCATTCATTCTGCTTACTCGGGATTAAGTTACTCTTTAAAAAAGAATTAAACCCAACAAATAATGCCCTGCTCAACTGAGAAGCACGTAAATTCCAAGAGGAGACCAAATGCCAGAAAGAACAGGGATCTGAGAAGAGCTGACGCACACTGTACATGTGAACCCAGAAGTGCTAAGTTTAGTGCCATACTAAAGTTGCCTGTCAGAGAAAGTAAAATATCTCTGTAACACAACAAGTTACATGCAAAGGCACTAAACTGACACTAAAATGTGCAGTGACTTTATTTGTGGAGAGTAGGCATACACGGCTACAACATAATGGCAAAGGCAGCATCTGCCACTTAGAAATACCAGCTGAGTGACTACAAGCCTAGCATCTGTGCAGGTCTGTGTGTACTCTAATCTAGCATAAAAATATTAATTGCAAAGCATATCAAGTTAGGCATGTCAGCCTTCATATTTTCTGGTGATTTGAACAGAGCCAGAGGATAAGATAAGCATCTTTACAAATCCACTTGGCTTCACTTCAAATCCAAAAGCTTGTTTCTAAGCTGCACAAGAACAGGAGCCCACGTAAAATCAAATTTGGAATGCAAACGCAACCCAGTTCTGCTCATCATCCTCTATTCTGAATCCCCTCAGCAGCAACAGCTTTTTCTGCGCTCACTGTCCTTCACTGAAGTACTCTACAACATGCAATTATTTTCGCAAGATTTATGTTTTCTTTTATTTTTCCAGAGCCACACTTATCTTTGGGACAATCTGCAAGCTTCTATTTTCAAAAAGCATTGCATTTGTTAAGTTTGCACTAATGAAGTATTATCCTCAGCACTGATGAGTTAAAAATTACTGAGCTTGCTTCGCAGGTTTGAGGGTGTTCTTTTTTTTAATCAAGCTGCTAAGTATTCCCCATTTATCAGTGTAGATCAGCTTAATTTGTTCAGCAGCTAAAACTTGGAGCGAACAACGGTATTTTCAGAACAAATACATCAAGTTAAAGCGAGGGCAGTTGTGGTTCATCTGAATCATACAACTCCAGATTTCAAATCTAAGCTAAGGAAATAGAGGTTATGACATCCTGCAGCTGGGACAAGTAGTGTTCATAAAGCAACATTAAATCAAGACCACTTGGCCAGTTCAGGCAGTTGCTTGTGTGGAAGTGAAAGATCTCATGAGAGCATTAAAAAAACAGAAAGGTTTTGGTGTCCTGGCCAAACCCCCTTCCTTTACTCAATGCTACCAGGGACTAAGTTTCTTCAGAGCAAAGGACTGTGGAAGTTTGCTGCCAAGGAATTGCTACTGATCTATTTACACCCAATCACAGAGAACAGGAATTAAACACTTTGTAAAATACTTGGGCAAGTTAATTACAAAAGGTCTTCCCATGCTAGCAAAAGCCAAGTGACTGCGCTTGCCTCTTGGTGAGTTAGTTTCCAGAAAGAACAGTTTGGTGATTTGATTAAATTAAAGGACCAGAACTTGATAGGGTTCTGACAAAATACAGAGCAGTCGCAAAATTGTCATGCTTTGTTTGGGCATTAATTTCAATCTTGTGCCTCCCATAATTCAACATGAGCAATTATTATTCTTACTGTACAGTCATGTCTTTTGTCAGCGTGATGCAAAAAACTGCAGACGTCATTGTCTTTTCCCATAATATTTGTAACAACTTTGCAACCATCATGGTGGTGAGTTTGTTATGAATTGCACCTTTATAATTTTTACTATACATTAATAATAAACTATTAAGGTATATTGGGGCTGTTCAGCCTGGAGAAGAGAAGGCTGTGTGGAGACCTCATAGCAGCCTTCCAATATCCCAAGGGGGCCTATAGGGATGCTGGGGAGGGACTCCTCATAAGGGACTGCAGTGAGAGAGGACAAGGTAACGGGTTCAGGCTTCAACAGGGGAAGTTTAGATTGGATATGAGGAAGAAATTCTTTACTGTAAGGGTGGTGAGGCACTGGAATGGGTTGCCCAGGGAAGTTGTGAATGCTCCATCACTGGCAGTGTTCAAGGCCTGGGTTGGACAGAGCCTTGGGTGGCATGGTTTGGTGTGAGGTGTCCCTGACCATGGCAGGGGGGTTGGAACTGGATGATCTTAAGGTCCTTTCCAACCCTAACTATTCTATGACTCTATGATTCTGTGATAAGGCTACATAAATGCTAGTAACACAGACAGAACAGTGGCAGCAAGAAGTAGCTGCGAGCTCTAACAGAGTCACAGAATCATTGGGGTTGGAAGGGACCTCTGGAGATAAACTAGAGCCCCTGCCAAGGGGGGCTGGACTAGACAGACTTCAGCAAGGCAGCGGTTCGCAGGCTGATAGTGGGGGCACATACAGCTTAAGGTTTTCATTCAGTCTGGGACTCTCGGGAGACAAAAAAGGACTTGGTCTAGAAATGTTACTTTCCAGTCTCCTATTCAGCAGCATTTTAAAATCCATTTATTGATACAATAAATAAGCTTTAACTGGATACCTGAGAATTGACATTTCCATTTCAAGCAAATGAAAAAAGATTGTGTTCTAAACTTTGTGAGACAATACCAGTGGCCGAAACAGAGGAGCTATTCACTGCTTCGCTGAATACCAGAACAACTGCATCTGTAGCTTTTGCTTTTAAAGCCAGGAGGAAGCATGAAACAGTAGTACTGATTGGAGACTTCCAGGACACTATCTAGATGCCAGTGTCGTGCTGTGTAAACATGCGGATCCATTAGACAATTGTTGGAAGCTGCGACTTCTAAATTTGATCTAGTGATAGGACTCATGCTGTTTGGGAAAAAAAAAGGGTGGTTGCGAAACCACAGAAGGAAAATGCTTCAGACTTGTTAAGAAGTGCAATGTGAACAATGATGTACTGGATGGCCTGCAGCTTCTGAAGAGGCCTGACAGCCAGAAAAAATGACCTGAATTCATAGCTCTCAAACTATTAAATAAATGCATAAAACGCATTCCAACCTGAAAGTATAAAAACATTCTCATGAAGATCATATTCACACGCAGAATACAAAAGACTTTCCTTGCAAAGACAATCTGCAGCAGTGATTTATATCTTCTTCCACATTTCTACTGCTTGAGCTAATGAATCAATTTTAGTGAAGCCTGAGCTGTAGGGCACCCCCTGCGATGCTGGTCCAGGGAAGGGAGGGGTAGTTCACCACCTTCCTTTGGTTCGTGCTGGCAATGCAATACTTTGTGCTTTATAGTACTTAATGGTCTAAAACACATGTTGAAATTAATACCTTCATTAGCCATACAGCTGCTACTCCTTATCTCTTTCATTTTTTTTAATTATAGCACTGCAAAATTTTATGTTGTGATGCAGAATTATATATGATTAATATGATACATCACTTCTATTTGTTAGAATATAGAACACAGACCTTATGAATAAAATTATACATTACATCCGACATTTGAAAACATACTCTATTCTTTAAGCTATCTAGAAACACTATGCTCATTCTGTCCATGTTACAAGTTCATTTCAAACTGATTAACTGGCTTTTTATACAACTCAAGTTGCTTACATTAAAAGACTAAAACCAGTGGGTTCAGCTCCCAGCAAAACTGCAAATGCACTTTAAGGCTGTCACTACAAAACTTGTTGTTCATGTCCACAGGCTTAGAGACGTGAAGAGCATGTACAGCTCAGCATTTCAGATCTGATTCATGTTGTGATTTAATCATTCCTGAAACATGGTTTACTACATAAATTGTACTTCAACAAGTATCAGAAAGCAAAAAAATCAAATCAATCCAGAAGAGCTACTGAGTCACTAAGGAGGAAGGCAGCCAGATCCATGTTATTCCTGTGTATCTGGAGGAGGTCAACAGTAGCAGAGCTTCTCTTTGCTGACTGCTGGGTGACCACTGCAGACAGAACCCTTCACAGTATTGCATCTTCCCATGCACATAAACAACTTTGTGCAACTTAGCCAGCTGAATTCAATGACAACCCACATCTCTAATTCTAATCTTATCAGTATGTAAATGGATGTGAGCCACAACTATGGCAGTGAAGGATTGGATTGGTCAGGAGAAGCCACCTCCTATGCCTTGTTCCTACATGCCTGGAGCTCCCAGAGCTCCAGAACCCATTACAGCTGTTCCACAGGTGCAGCTGCGGGCAGCAAGAGGTATCAGCCAGGCCTCTTCACACCCACCAGTTTAACTACTTACATTCTCCTTTCCATCTAATAAACACAGAGGAAAGGAGCTCTCTACATCCATTTTTTTGCTCTAACGCATAGCGCAGCTGCCTTACCTGGTCCTTGAACATGACTTAAATCTGCATGAAAATATAAACAGAAGATCTGCTGTTTCTTTGCATGAATTTGTGGCACACTCATCTTTATCTTGAGAAGGGAGGCCAGCCCAAGACTATGACCAAACAGCCAGCCACTGCAGCATGGTTTTAAGACTGCTAGAGTTGGTGTTAGGCCACTTCCACCTGTGTGGCACATCACAAACACATGTTAGCCATGGAAATCCCTTTCTCTTAAGGTCATGACCACATAATAACAATAGTTTGTGCTACTATTTACTATTCTTCATCAAATTATGAAACTAAATTTGCAAGCAAAATACTGGCTGCACTGTTTATTTTTCTTGGGTCCTTATACACCAGCCACAATATGTGAAACCGAGCGCAAAGAGAGGCCAGGAAGAGCAGGGGAGCTCTGGCTGTAACACGAGGTAGTGAAAACCAGAACCACTGCTAGAAGTAGAGAAAAGGAGAGGGGAAAAATGTGCATCAAAAAGAGATCAGATCTTTACAGATCATTATTGCACCTCTCAGTAAAACTTTACTATAAGGAGAATGAAGTGGCACAGGATACCTTAAACCACTTTTTTTCCCGAATAAAGTATTCTGCTTACCTCAAAATTCAGTCATAATTCAGTTCCCTTGAACTAGCTGATCTTTCTTTTTAGGGGAAAACTCATCTATTATTAAAAGTTCTCCTGCTGTCCAAGTATTACTGTTCAATTATTTCTCTAAACTAAAACACTTAAACCGCTATAATGCTTATATAGCTGTGTGTGTGTATATATATATATTATTGTAAGATAGGGAAATTAGTGCTTTACTGAATTTTTCTTCTCCTTTTGATAAGCTATATCTGCATATTGAAACTGGTCAGAAATTCCGAGTGGTGAGGTATATTACACTTTTTATAATTTAATAAAATATGCTTGTTCTCCATCATTTTTTCCCCAGAGCATGCAAAGGAGCAAATCTATACTCAGCAACCCAAGCGAATAAGTGTAACACAGTATGCCAAACCCACTGCTTTTTACAACAACAAACCCAGCTGACATTTATCATAGTATCATACTACATGACAAGTATTTCATATCAGGACTGTTAGGTGCCAGTTTTAACCCACCAAGACTGACATTCTCAATGCGGAGGAGAAAGTTACATTTCTATTTTTAGACCAATCTACAGCTTTATTCAGGATCCTCAACTCACCTCACAAATGTAAATAAACACATCACCACTGTGATACATTAATTCTATCAACTTCTCAGCTGCACTCAAGTCAGTACACACAGCAATTCAGCACCAAACATGAACAATTACGTTGTAGATTTTCTAATCACTGGATGAAAACATTGTGTATTGTAAATGCTATACAGAACATGGTACAGTGAGACATAAGAAAAAATGAAAGTGATCTCTATTTATCAGAATTGATCAAATTTTCTTTTCATTTCTTTCAACCCCTTACAAACAACTGTTTCACCTTTTCTTTTTCTTTTCTTTTTAACTCCCAGTGGCTGAATCTCAGGCTGACACTCTCCTGGGCTGCACCTCATGTAAGTACAGCTATAGACATACACTGTGACCATCACTGTATATGTTTATTTAACCAATTTAAAACAGCAAAAATATTTACCCAAATTGGGACTTCTAGACCTGCTATTTACTTCTGTGAATATGTACTGGATTACTAAGTCCTCACTGAAGAGTTAGCTAAGACAAGTATTATGTACTTCCAGATTGTCCTCATCAAAGATCACAAGCCAGTGACCTAAGTAGACTCATACAAAGATACATCCAATTTACTACATCTTTATATGTTTGTGAAATCTGGACTTCATGGAAGTCCATGATCCATGATTTTGAGTCTCTCCGGGGCTTCTTGCAAGGCAGGAGAACCTCCATCATAGGGAAGAACTGCAGAAACAGACTGGAGGAACATCAGCCCTCAGAAGGTTCTAACTGGCCTTATTTCTTCCAACTGCTTGCCAGTCCACATGAAGAAGGAGTCAAAGCTGTAATGCTCTCCCCACATCCTCTATCGCTGGGCCAACGTGACAGCTAAAACTGTCTGAAAGCCCACAGCCCACATTAATGATTTTCATATACTGACCATCAGGGAGAAGGAGAAAGGCAAAGCCAACATGCAGTTAACCAGCTTGGGGTAACTCCACAGGGAAGACAGACCTTTAAGAAAGCCAAATAGATTAAAAGGAAAGACACATAAAACTTGGTCTTCTCCAAATAGCAGATACCATTCATCTGAGTACTGATGGTGCAAATACCATCAATGCTCAAACTCTGAGGGTGTATTTGAATGCAACCTGAAGAACATGCTCCAGGGCAAAGGGCTGGCACCTGCTCACAGTGGCAGTGAGTAGGTGACTTGTTCACCTCAGTCTACTTAATGAGCAAAGGACTAGAAGCCAGGAATAACTTAATGCTAGCATCAGCTTTGCCAGACCAAGCACTGTTCTGTTCCTCTCAGCAAGTCACTTCATTTTTTTCATGCTCTCCTACGTACAACAAACATTTTTGTGCCCAGCGCTCATCTCCCCAGTGTTTAATTCCCAATTTAACATTCCAGTCATAAATGCACTGCCTCCCTTTTACTTTGATAAGGGCAGTCAAGATCAATAGGTAACACTTCTTAAAAACTCATTTCCAACTATTATGAAACAGGAGTTGGATGTTTATGAAGTAGTTATTTTTTATGTCAGTTTACCATAGGGCCTCTTCAGCCGCAGGCTTATAGCCAGAGGCCCCAAGGCATTTTTGGGAATGGAAACTTTTTGAGTTCAACTCTTAACAAATTTTCAGCCTGCAGTATGTTTTTCATTAGTCTACATGGTGTTATAATGAATGATGCACTTCCTCTTTTATTTTATGATTTTTTTTAAAACATGCAACAATTTTTCTGGGTCTGCTTTTTATTGCTTTCAATATACTCCACCACACTAATCTTAGAAGCTATGTATAAAACTAGAAAGGAATAAGATATCAGCTATAAGGTTCTAGTTTAAATCCTTCGCTGAAGGCCAATCATAAACCCATTACATGTATGAAGCTCCATGGGCAGCCATCCCTTCAGGGGCTATTCTTAAAAAACAAGAAGTCCATTATCCCAAAACCTAGAGTTGGCCTAGAAAAGGCTCCCCTAAGCTACACACTCAACTAAAAAACTTTGATCCCATTGGCCAGATACAAAACACACAACAACCTCCCTAAGCCTCCACGGAACAATTACAAAAAGGTCCTTTTATTGCATAAAGACCAACCTTGTAATAGTTCCGGGCCCTTTGATGCAAGATAGCTTCCAGAAAATTAGAGCAAGTTGAATGGAAGGACACCAAGATAGCTGGGGACAGGAACGGTTGCCCTGTGATGAGAGGCTGAGGAAACTGGGGTTGCTCAAGCTGGAGAAGAGAAGGTTTGGGTGGACCTAACAACCACCATGTTGCACTTAAAAGAGGCTTAGTTAACAGGCTCTTTACAACAATGCATGGTGGGATGAAAAAAGACAATTGCTTAAGTTGAAAAACAGATGAATTCCAATATATAAGGAAATATCCCTTTTTTTACCATTATGACAATCAAGCTTTGGAACAGGTTGTCAGAGGTTGCACAGTCTCCATTCTCAGAGATTTTCGGGGGCTGGTCTGATCTCATAGCTGACCTGCTTTGGGCAGGAATTTGTAGAGAAGACCTCCTAAGGTTGCTTCCAACTGGAACTATTCCATGATTGATTCAGTCCAATAAAAAAGAATTGAGATTCTAAATACCAGAAACAGAATGTATCTGGAATTTACTCAGACTGTTGGCTTTTCTTGCTCCCTGTTACAATTCCAGGCAGACTGATTTGCTAACACTGTGGTCCAGTAATTTTTTAAAATAACCATAGAAAACCAGCAGTGGATAATGTTTAACCTCAGACTCCCCAGTTTCTTAATTGAAATCTTCATAGAAGTCTTCTACTGGTGGTTACAGCTTTCTGAAGCAAAGTTCAGACAAGAGAAAAGAGGTAAATAATGATTTGCCTTACTGGGTTTTGGACATGCAATGACAACAGCCATCAGTAAACGTCATAGTCAAATACCTGTGCCACAATTAAAAGACTTCTTTAATTGCCTCCTCTGTCTCTCCCTGAATGCAGTTTGTAGAGACAGTCTAAGGGTGAAGTGCCATGATCCATCAACTGCCACACTGGATTCTTTGTATGATGGTATACAAATGTAAATGCACTTACGAACAGTAGCTAACAGTGACCCAAACAATACCCCAAATATTTTAAATCCAGCATTAAAACCAAACCATAG
Source organism: Ara ararauna (assembly GCA_028858755.1). Taxonomy (NCBI): domain Eukaryota; kingdom Metazoa; phylum Chordata; class Aves; order Psittaciformes; family Psittacidae; genus Ara; species Ara ararauna. The sequence continues at coordinate 6,711,594 of CM054380.1, read as the reverse complement.
TATAAGGGAAAATAAAGTTTCTTAAAAAAAAAAAAATCAAACCAAAACCCAAACACCAAACTTTTCAGAACTTAAGTCTCCATCCTAAAAGCACAACTACCTACATTTAAATCAAGCCAAAGTTCTTTGTGCCATCTTGTCTTACCCAAAACTACTTTGGTGAGCTCTGCAGGAGGTCAAAAGTAAATGCCTTTAATGCTGCACTCTCAAACATCAGTTCTGAAATGTTTTCCAGGAACATTCAACTCTCCAGATGCATATCCACACATCTTTGCTAGTAATTTAACTCAGCACATACATAGCACAGACACTGCCACAATTCAAGATAGGCAAGATGAGCATGTCAAACGGGTTACATGCTCCTCAGCTTGTGCAAGCCATGCTCACTACATGTACTAAGGATTCCCTTGAATCCTCCCATTCCACCCTGCTGGCTTGATACGTGTGCCACCTTCCCATCCACAGCCATGCCAGGGGTCCCTTTCATTATTCATCTCTCCTCCACCACTTACTCCTCCATACCTTTGTTTCAAGAACATTAGTGAGGTCTTTTGGAGGAGGAAAGCTGAGAGATTTGAAAAGAGAATATTAACTGACATTCATGAACATTAACTGAACTAAGATCAGTCTTTCAGACATATTATCTCAGCAAAATTCACACAGTTGGGAAAAATACAGAAAATACATCTTTTTCTATAGTGTACATATGTCTGGAAATACAAACAGTATTCCCTCCGCTGATCTTTCCAAGGAGGAGCAATTCTCCACTATATGTGCCACTGTATGTATTTACCTCTTTTAAATATGGTTTATATATAGTTGATGCACACACATTTTTTAAGACAGCCTTCTTGTTATATTTTGCCTCTCCACATAATTTTTAATAAGGGTGTATTTCCAGTGGCTGACAGCAGCAGGAAAACTAGGCTATGCCAACAAGAAGGGATTCCAGTCAAACATCATCATGTCTAGCATACTGTGTTTCATTTACAAATCTTTGATTTCTAAATTAATGGCAGTTCAAAGTACACATTAAACACAGATACTTTGTGCTTATGTATGTAGAGATTGTTAGAGATTAAGCCACTTTTAATTAAAGACTTCAGCAGGTGTCAGTTCATGATACTCTTTGAATTTGGTTTAAACAGATACATGTTCCACGATTATCCAGCAACGCACTTTAAACACAAACAGAATCAAAGAGATCTTCCTAAACAAAGTGAAGGAAAGCTGCTTTGTCGGATGGTTTGAAGTTTGGTACTACTCATCTGTCATAAATGTAACATCATATATCCAGTTGGAAAAAGCATTCTAAAACACTTCGCAGTTAAACAAAAGCACTGCAAACAGCCTACGAGACAGAACCCCAGGCCACTCAAACCTATTAACTTCAGTGGGGTTTTGTTCTGCCGCTGTATATGCATCTTACTACCCAAAGTTAATTTGCAGTATCAAGGCCTAAACCAGATCATTTTAAAGCATTTTGGACTCAAATAATGAGAGCTTTAAACATGGAAATGGAATTATTTCTAAGTATTTTTTCTCCCACTGTCATACTTTAGAGTTATAGCAAGATGAAGAGCACCCTGTTGCTCCACTACTCACAGGTTCTTCAGTTTTAAAGTTTAAAGTAAATCCAAAGATTAATTTAAAGCCACCTGGTGAAAATACCTTCATATTTACCTTCATATTTTGTTGTAACATACACTGGATTCAAGTGAAGCGATTTCAAAAATTATCCTGGATGCTTCTCATTTCAAGATGCGAAATACTGGCTTTTATGAATTTCCATTACGCATTGTCTGACAATATTTGCTGCTCTGGACTACATGAACTGACTTTTAATTCTTACAGAGATAATGATAATAAAGTTTGCAGAAGCTGGGCACAGGTGACGTTTCAGAATTTCATATTTATTACAAGTCCCTTCTTTCCAGGTCTAATTTTACAGAAAGTAAGTGTAAAAACTGGTTAGAAAGAACTGCCAAATGCATAAATTCTCTTGATCCTTTTTACCTATTGCACCATTAGTAACAGCTACCCTCAAACTGGTCTCCTAATCATCCTCGAGATAATGACACTATAACATCTCTGCAGCGGTGTTAGCGCTGACACCTGAAGACAATGAAAGAGCACATACGTAATTCCAGAATTTCAAACTAGTAAATCACAACCGAAGTCCCAAAGCCAAGACAAGGCCATTAGTAGAGCTTTGGGAAGAAAATAATGAGGGAGACAGAGATAGCAACACCAGCCATCCAGCTGACTGTGTCAATGTATGGTGTGTAGCTGGGAGGATGGCTAACATGGACAGGGAAGCAAAGAGAACAACTGCCAAAACAAAGGATACTGAATAGCTGGAGCTGTCACCTCCTGCAACAAAGTACCAGCCTGCATCTTGGATGCTGGTTAATGGATGCTACAGCATGACTGCAAAGGCAAAGCTGAAAAATAGCATAGGTTGATTAGCATGAAAGCACAATTCCTGGAGCTTCAACTGATCCTAAAGGAAAGACAGAGCACTTGTAAAAAAATAGTTTCCATTTTCAGATACTTGTTTCTAATTCTTTCGTATCAAATACAGCAGTACTTCACACAGAGAAATCTGGAAAGTTATAAATGATAGAAACCATTTATGTTTGACTGCTTCAACAGTAAGGTATAAATCTGCAGTAACTGCAAAGGCTTAAATCTTAAAATACACACCAGTGCAACTGAGAGCTACAACCAGCTCCCAGATTTCACCAGGCTTTTGTCTGGAGACAGTGAGAGGAATCTCCCTTAGCCAGGAAGGAAAAACTAATAAAGTCAGGTAAGATTCTGTTAGCAGCAATGGGAGGCACAGGTTATTAAGTGGATCTTTGTACAGCTGCTCCACCTCCAGTTTTATTTGCTGGGAGCTGGTTATGTAACTAACACAAAAGAAAATCACCATTTCTAGGTTGTTTTCCTTTGCAAGCTCTGGGCTGCCAGGAGGAACTGAGGGAATTCAAAAGCAGCTTCCCTTCTGTTGCTCCTCTGGGTGCTTCTCTTTGAAGTGGCACCCTAAGCAGCAGCTCGTTCACGAGGTAGTCTTTAAAGCAATACTTTCCACCCTTCAAGCTTAAGTACAGAAACATACAATTAATTAAAGCAAGTTAGTGGTGGTGTTACTTCAGCTTTTTATTTCTACTTGGTGTCAGACTCTAAGATGCAGGTACTCTTGGCAGTAGGATTTCAGACACTCTGGAGAAAATGCTGAATGCTACAGACTGATCTGATACGGTTTGAGTAACACATGAACAACCTAAGGAAACCATTTAGCTATGGCTTAAAGGGAAAATCCCTTCTAAAATCTAGAAACAAACGCCACAATAGCTCTAACTCCTTTGCAGTATTATTGTGCTGTATTTAACTGAGGGTTTAACCCTTTGTTTTGATGGGGGTTTTTAAAACACTTTTTCCCCACCTCACAAAAATATGAGTAAGCCTAAAATTAAATATGGAATGACTGCAAAGTGGGCTGGTTAGTGGACCCTAAGAACTAGTCTATGATTCTATGACATTTGGTAACAGACAAATGGACCATTGACCTGGCAAATGGCTGTAATGCAACAAAAAGTGCATCTAACGCTGCTCATAACAGCAGCAGCCAAACGTCCCATTACTGGTTCCCAAATATTTTCCTGGTGTTGAATGTTTGTAAACCATCCTCTTGCGCTGCTGCCAACCTCCAGGAACACTCTCCAGGACAGTATTAGTCCTCAACTAAAGAAGTCTCCACATTATTAAGAACTATTATGGAGAAAAGATTTCAGCGGATCTGTCCTAATGGAATGGCTCTCTCCCATTTCCACATAGCGTGTGCATTGTTTATTTTCATTCTCTGAGCACAGGATTTTATAGCCATAATTATCTCATTTTCTCATAGTACAAAGAGTGCAATTTTTATTCATTGCGGTCAACATTTTTCTTGCATTTCTCCTATGTCTTTTTCTTTCCCTTTAAAATTAGCTATTAACAGCAAATACAACAGATTTATGTTATCAAAAGATCTGTTGGGGTAGAGATTTCATTTTAAATGAACATAGATCAAAAGCAGCAATAGTAAAATGGACAGCTAGAGGAAATGATGCTTTGACTCCATCTCCATTCTCCATATGCTTTAATAGTTCTTCAACCCTGCAACCTCATCTTAAAAGCTTTTTGTGCAATAATTTTCACCAAAATCTGGATTCTTCAACAAGCAAAGTTCAATCAAGCGGATTTTAGAAGCTAGGAGCTCGTCATGGTCACCTGGCTATGAAATCCTGCTAGCTAGCCAGTACTGAACATGGAAACTTGATGCTTTACATCTTTTTTAAAGGGTGGGGAGAATGCACTCAAGCATTTATTAAGGAAGACAGTAAACCCCTGGGCTTACTCCCTTCCTATACATCTCCTCTCCTGTTTCTCCTGTGCTGCAAAGCGAGCTGTAGTGCCTTTAGCCCATCCTGTAGCCTTCACAAAATACACCCAGAGGGTTAAAGCTCTTCCTCCATGCCCAGCACCTGAGGTCCGAGAGAGCTCAGGAAAGAGCTGCTGAAAGCCTGGTAACAGGAAAAGGTCAGGAGCAGTGTGTTATATCCTGCATGTTTGGGTTAGCCCACAATAGCTAAATAAACTGATTTAATGTCTAATGACATTTTCAAACAATAGCTAATACAATTATCCAAAGTATGCAGAGACAAAAGATGCACACAGATGCACCGGAATATGTCTCTAATACACCCACATAAACAATGATCTAACAGTGCATTTCAGCAGTTTGACCATCCAAATTAGAGGCCAAACATAAAGACCAAGTTTAAAAGCCTACTGACTTTTTTCTATTCCTGCCTTGCCCATTATCACTCCCATTTGTATGCAGCTATCAGGGTTTCTGCTATGTTTTTAGTATAATTCATGTTTTTGAAACAGAATCATGGTCTTTTCAAAGTAAATGCTACGGAAATGAACCACAAGCTCTAAAACCTTTTGGAAATCTTCTCTGAATTAGCTGGGTTAGCAGCTCGGAGGGATTTTTGCTAAAACCACATAAGCATCCTGAGTCAAGCCAGCAGAGAAAGGCCCTGCAATGGGTCCAGGTGCTATCGCTGCTCTTCCAACCTCTTTGCCACTGACCCTCTCTTTGCTGAGGCTCCTGTAACGATAGAGCTGACACAGGAAAATAACATTCACGCACCCATGATACCCCTCCAAAGGCTGCATCTTCACAGTCCATTTTGGAAACAAAGCCAGGAAGGTGCAGATACATCCCGTACCTTCACCCACACCAGAAGGGAGGCTGTGCCATCCCATCAGGGCCTCAGCGCATCCAGCTAGCGCAGCAAGTTTCACCAGAGCTCGACTGCGAGCAGCCCTTGGGAAAAAGCTGTTTGAATTTCTCAAAGCAGAGACATTGGTTCTGAAGAACGAATGCATGATTAATGGGGCTGCAGCACTGGCACAATTATGGTCGCCTTTATAAAGTTTTCCATCAAAGTTCTCAGAACCTGAAATATTGTAGCAGATTAAAAAAAATGAAAGGGTATAAAGGTTGTGCTCATATAAAAGGCAGTTCTAAAGCAACTAAGCTAAAATTTGCAAGTAAGTCGTGCTTACTTCAGCTGATTTGTACATTCAAGTTAAACTTCAAGTAATTACCAAAACATTTTCAGACATGTTATGACCAAATATGAACTTGCTGAATACTCACACGAAGATAAACCACAGATAAACAGTCCTGAATGAACCCCATTCATCTTACATCTACGCTAGTGTACATCTACAATACTGAAAAATAAGAACTCTCAGTGAGGGTTGGCCACATCCCATGCAATGAGGAGACGCTTGACCACATCACAGTCCCTTTATCATGTACCACCAACACTTTGCAGGTACCATTATTTTAGCTTCAGATAAAAGCATACTGAGGAATATTTGGGATAATCCTTTTAGATGAATAACTCTCTTACATGAATAACTACTCTTTATAAACAATTTACACATGGGCATGAAGGGCCCAAAAGTACACCCACTAATACACTAACGCCATAGTGATGCTTCAACAAAACCACTTCAGCTCATAAAAATAATATTCTGGCAACCACAGTCCCAAATAACTACTTTCACTTTAAGCTTGTGATTTGTTTAATACATCTGAATCACTAACTCTACCTAAGTTACCGCAGAGAGCACTGCTAAAAGATGAACTTCTGAAAGTCACTATATTGCCGAAGAAAACTGAACAGAACTTCGTATGCTTTCTCTTATTTAGCCTCTGTAAGTAAAAAATTGCCTATCAATCAAACATGGCAGCATGTCAGAAACATCAGCACCTCAAATCCATGGTGACTTCATCACCTGAACCACTACAGATTATTCTTTAAACACGAATCTACACTGCTCATATGCAACTTTCATATTAACAAAGTTTCTTGTAATTATGAACGTCAGGAGTGTGCGTTGAATTCATAGAACCATCAGCAATGAGAACTATATTTGGAGGAGGATGGACAGGCAACTGGCATATTTAATTCAGCGTATCAAGCCAATAGCAACAGTGTACTGCATCTGAAAAGGAGACCCCGAGGCTCTGTGATCCCTGCTGCTTAGTGGCAGCGCATGAGGTTATGTGTGTGTTTCACACTCATACTGGACTCCTGTCCAGCTGAACTTGTACCAGGTGCACACAAAAATTATCTGGCTTGTGTTTAAAGGTGGTTTAAGCATGGGCTAATTTTCCCCGGCAGGTCACAGAAAAGGCTCCGCCTTCACTGAGGCCGGCACTTGCTTACTTTGCAATGAGGCAGAGTTAAAAATTAAGTCACTAAAGTAAACCTCAAACAGCCTTGTTCACCGTTTCACTCTGTCCCCTTGCAGCTGTATGTCCAGGACTTGAGTGTCAGCAAAAACTCCTGTGGGTCTTCTGCCACAAGAAATACCTGGGCAAGTTCTACAAGTGCAGACACTGTTAAGATTTGGACCTCTTGGTCAAAGCATGACAGTCTCCTCTGCCCCACAACTACCCCAAGTTACCCCAGATGATCAGGGACAAGCATAACTGTGTAGAGGATGATGTATCTTTACAAACAAGCCTCAGGGAAAGCATGTGAGAGAACCCCAACCAGGATAATATAAAAACTCCCAGGCTGTGGGCACTGCAAACTGAATACATGACGGACCTATAGGAGTGAGCAGTCACCTCTATAAAACCAAGAGAGCAGCAGACTTGCAGGAGCCACGTTATTACCTTCCACTCTCCCTGGAGACCAAAGGAGTACAATTCTGTCTCCCAGTCTCTGCATTTTCCTCCTGCAAAAAAGCCTAAATACTAAAGTTTATGAGGCCTGAATTTCAAAAGGAAAGCGCACTTCACCTTAAACTCGATGCCCAACTGTCACTGATATTTTATCAAATGTAAATCAACAGTGTTTGAGGTCTTTGCTCTGCATTTCAAAACACAAACCACATACAACGGCTTAACCAAATGAGTGATAAAAGCATGAAATATTACAAACTATTAAAAAAGGAAAAAAGTATAATTCTGGCCTGCCCCACATTGTCTCCTCATAGAAATATTACTTCTGAGATTAAAGAAGGGCTTGTTTATTTAACAATTTGACCAATCTCCAACAATAGAGCATTCAATGGAAAATATTAACATGGGACCTACAAACACAGCCGCTATCTTATAAGGATTGTAAATAGAGACTTGGGGTTATTTTACTTTAATATGAACAATAAAAGCTCAGCCAAAAGGAACAAAACCAATAACTGATGTAGGCAAATACTCAGATCATAAATACTGACAATCAAAGTTCTCAGGTGTTAACCTTAGAGTCTCTCTTAGAGCCCTATTCTGATGTTTTAGCTAACAAGTTACCATAGGAATAAAATTAAGTAATTAAAAGTATAAAGTAAGGAAACACACGTATATCGCATACAGTAAAGAAAATACAATGCTACATACATGCCCTACATGAATGACAAATTCTTTGTTAATTTTAGGGATCAACTCCTTTCTGGTTGATAAGTAAAAGGAGATATTACACTTTACTGCTTTGGGGAGGAAGGAAAACATATAAATTAATTCTTCATTACAGTTTTAAAAGGCAAATTATTTAAGGACTATTTGTCTTCAAGCTAAGTAGACAGAATCATGATATTACATGCTTTTTATTCAAATGGAAAGAATTTACATTTCCCTACCATCTCATTAAAGCCAGATGATATAGCAGCATTTTCCTTATATGTTTGGGTTTTCTTTCTTTTAATTAAAATGTTCTTTCTGAATGCTTAAAATAATTCTGAGGTTTATGGTAAAGTATTTTCTAAAGCGTACACTGGCTCTTATTCAGGTCTAATGTTGGTTACTGTCTAAACTCTCCAAAGGCCAAGTGGATGTTACAGGCTTTTGCTAAATAGCATTGTTTTTCAAAGCTGGGAAGGGATATGACTCCCAACAAACACAGCTGTGATGAGTCCCTCTAAAGAAAATAAAACGTTACTAACAATTATTTTTGCTAGTTTGGCTTATCTTGCTCTGGATTTATTAATATTAACATGCACGGCTTTGCAGAATAGCTACTCCTATGGCAAAAATTTCTTGCACCAAGCAGCTCCCCCAGTTCAATGCAGTTGCTATTTGTCTCCTGTTACGTACCTACATCGAAGGCTGAACTGTTCTCAGACCACAGTAATGTCCTTTCAGTTTGTCCTTTCCAAAAAAACACCCCTGAAAGCCCCTTTCACCGTTATGAACACAGTATGCAGAATAGTCCTTATGGCAGGATCAGGCCCCCTGCTTTTGCAACGGCCCTTTGCACCAATACGAGCATGCAGCTGAAGCTTAAAGGATTATGTGTATGTATGTGCGGGGGAAGTCACATGTATACACAGAGCCCGGTGCCACTACCCCGGGCAGCGCAGCGGCGTCAGCGGTCTTTTCCTAAGCTCTCTCGTTGTTTACTCCTACAAGAGACATGAGATATTGGAGTTTCTGCTGAGCTCACTTTGAAAAGGGTCTCACTTGATGGGCAAAATGTTTCTGCCAGCCATCAAGGAACAAGAAGGCACTGCCTCCCAGGTGAGATTTTAAGAAGTTCACCTTTTGGATTGCTTTCTATTTTTAAGAGCCTAAACCAATTTGCATTAATGCATATAAACCTTGGATCAGTGAAAATGAAGAGCGCCATTGTTAGAAACCAATGTTCAGGTTTTAGATAACCGTTCTTTAGGGACAATGTCATTGTTTAAGTTTGTCATGCTCCTACTTTTATCTAGTTGCCTGAAAGAAAGCTGCAATAGGCTTTTTCTTATTTGTATCAATTTTCACGTTCTTGCACATTAGCTGGATTTCTCATTTACTGCTTCTTTATGTACTGAGCATGTGCTTATAACTTTGTTAACTGCTCGGAATATGAGATCTTGATCTTTCTGTATATTAAGTCTAGCAGTAAAACAGTATAGCACAAGTAGAGCAAGGGAATTGATCAAAAGTTAATCTAATTAGTCTTTAGTAAAACAAAAAAAGTTCTCAAAGTGAGATACTTACGAACCTTCTATTCATAGTGTAATAAAACACACAGCAAACCATACTGTGAAATATTACTGCAGAGCTGCTAAGAGACACAGTAGTAAGTAATTAACTAATTAATCACAATTAAGCTTCATTTTCATTTATATTCTAAAAGAGGGTAAGCCAAAGGCAAACTTCAAAGCAGCAAAAAATTTCCTAACTGCTTTCAGGAGAAGCTTTGAATAAGCAGAATGACTGCTGTCCTTTTTAGCCTCCATAAGCATTTTTAACTATGCTAATCACCATGATATTTGCAAATCTGTTTTCTACTGTACTTAGCAGAAGACCTACTTTCCTTTAGGGCTTTGTCAGCTGAACTTTATGTCCTTCTTATAGAAAAGCTAAAGCAGCACAAAAAGGCAGCAACCTTTTTCTTAGGCCAGAATCACGTCCTTCACATATTTGATTGACCCCATCAGGGTCCCATGGATTCCAACAGAAGTTGGACTGATTCTGAAATGATGAAAGAAAGTTAATCAAATGTCTGCACAAAGTGATTTATGTGAATGTCTACAGTTGTGATCTGCACATCAGAATGATCCATGTCAACCTCTGCATGCAGGGTCTGAACATCAGATAAGAGGTTATCAGAATATTCTGCATATTTTCCACAACAGCTAAAACACACAGGGCTTATTTAGGTGAAGAGAGGTGAGCAGGCTCCAGCGACCTCCCTACACACTGCGGTTTGCTGTTCATATGCACCCCGTGCCTGTGTGGGCTGTGTAAAAACAACCATTTATCAATCATTACTAAGAAACTGGCTCTGTGACAAACTAATTATTCCTCAAACCTACACCCATTAGCACAGGAGGAAGCAGATTATAAATTTAATTTTCTGGTGAATTGACCCAGGCTGGATACCAGGGGCCCACCAAAGCTGCTCTATCACTCCCCTCCTCAAGTGGACAGGGGAGAGAAAATATAATAGAAGAGTCATGGGACAAAAGAAGGACAGGGAGAGATCACTCACCAGTTACAATCATGGGCAAAACAGATTCGACTTGGGGAAACTAGCTTAATTTAGTGCTAATCAAATCAGAGTAGGATAATAAGGAATAAAACTAAATCTCAGAATACCTTCCTCTCACTCCTCCCTTCTTCCCAGGCTCAACTTCACACCTTATTTCTCTGCCTCCTCCCCTCCCAGTGGTCAGAGGGACAGGAATGGGGGCTGTGGTCAGTTCATCACATTTTTTTCTGCTGCTCCTTCCTCTTCAGGCAAGGACCCCTCATACTCTTCCCCTCCCATTAAAGAGAGTTCTCCACAAACATCCAACATGGTGTTCCTCTCACATGCTCTCAACTGCTCTCTCCAGCTGCCGTCACCATTGTGCAGCAACTTTTTCCCCTTCTTAAATGCGTTATCCCAGAGGCGCTACCAACTGCAGCTGATGGTCACGGCCTTGTCAGTGTGTCTTAAGAGCTGGCTGGCACTGCCTCTGCTGGACATGGGGGAAGCTTCTGGCAGCTTCTCACAGAAGCCATCCCTGTAGCCCCTGCTACCAAAACCTTGCCATGCAAACCCAATGCAATTCTATATATCAAGGCTCTGTACAGCTCCTGAAGTAACAAAAACTGCTGCAGAAGTAGTATACTCAAGGTGTAACTTCACAGACACTTTATGTAATGACAGACTTTAGGTTTAAGAGTCCTGGTTTAGGTTTAGAGAGTCCTGGTCTACAGAGGTCCCTTTGAACATTTCTTCCCCCAGAATTACTTCTGGAGTTTTTTTTCCCCCTGAAAGCATTTGCCCAGCCTCATATTGGGCTGGAAGAACAACACCCATTAAGAATATTTAGGGAAGCATCTCCACTCATACACCTGTGAAAGTAAGGCCAAGGACTCAAGTGAAATCATCAAATACTTAAACCTGCCAAAGCCTTTGCCAGCATCCTAGAACAGAAAGTGCTAAAGGTTATTATTGACTTCAAGTTTCATGGAAGGGTCATTCCATACATACAGAGGCAATGGAGAGCCTTGTAAGAAATCAAGATTATTGGTAGAAAATATTGATGAGCAAGAGGTAAAAAACCCTGTCACTGATAATGGGGAGCAGGGATTGGCACGACATGGAGCAGATGGACAAATCAGAACCCATGCATGTAAGATGCTTCGTAACTAATTTCAAGACCCTAGTAAACTAAAATCCCTACTCCAAATCTTACAGTCTAATAATAGCCACCTTTATATCAGGAATAGTATTAAACTAGCTCACCTAGAATGCAAAATATTTTACTCAGACGTTATAAATGGAATTAGACGCAATCAGCAAATATGCAAGTTCATCCAAGAGGCAGCTTGAAAATATGCCCTTCTCCAAGCGACAGAAATTAAAAGCCCCAGGAGTGGCAAGAATGAGAGGTTTTAGACTTGCTGACAACTATCAGAAAGATTTCCGTTTATCTCTAATGGATGTGACACATTTTGAAGTCATTTCAGCAACTCTGCTGAGGGCCGATTTTCCCTTCAAACTCTAAACTCCAAGCAGTTTCATACTCATTCTTAGAAATGTTATCTGAGAAAGAACTATGTCAATATTTTTGCATTTACTGGAAACCTGGTCCCTGCAGTCTGAGTTTGTTTCGCAAGAGTTTCTTACATGGGCAATGTGATGTCTTGTTGATAAGTCATGAGGGTCAGCTTTCACTGGTGTTTCTAATAGGAAATGGCATTATATTATAGTTTCCAGGAACACTACCATCTGTGCCTCCTGTCAGTCTTTGCAACTGGCAGCAAAGCATCTGTGGGGAATATTTTTGTGCTGCCAAATTTCAGCAGTGTTCCCTGTCAGAAGCCCTAAAAGTGTCTGAAGCTAACAAACAGTGGGTTAAGATAAGAGCTGCTGTTTTCACCCTGCCAACTCATTTACTGAGTAATTCCAGCAGCGTCGGCGCGCCTTTGACGTTCAGTCCCTGGGATAAATTCAGTCTGCGCTACCTAGAATAGGGATAATTTGCATTAATTTTGATTGGCAAGAATCTGTCTTCTTTACTAGAGTGATGCTGATTCACATGGACCAGAAGCAGAATCTTCAGTTCACAAAGTTTCCTTACCTGGAACCTCAGCAACTCCAAAATGCTAGAAATGCAGGGATCTAGCTCTTGGCTATCTTATAAGAGATCTAAACACAGAACTTAGCTAAACAAAAAAACCCCAACAAACCGTAAAACTATCCTGTAATTTTATATTTCCTCAAACATTAAAAAAGCTTTAGCAGAAAATTCTGATTTAACTCTATGATCTGATGAACTTTACATAAAAGAAAGGAACATGATCAGTTTCATAAACACTTTTTCCCCAAAACCAGCCTTAACTGACTTGCTGTTCTACAGTTGAAGTGTCTGTACCTACAGGCAAAGGGGGAAACTTTAACAGTTAAACACTGAAGATTACCATATAAGAAAGATCCTTTCATGAAATCGCCCACCTTGTGTATTGAATTCCTTAAGACATGAAAAATGAACTAAATACCTTCAATAAAAACAGTGTAAATCCACTAAGTCCCAGCTACTCTGAACATCACCACGACAGCAAGAATGCTTTCTGAAGATGCATGGAATCTTTGACAGATCCACTGAGCTGAAATATTTCAAATGGCAAGAAACCTCCACTTACCTTCAGTTTTAAATTGAAAGAAAGTATTTGCTACAGTTAATGGACCTTTGTGCTCTCCAAGAAAATGAAACTGTATGTTTTAATTATGCCTTTTGGTTTCTGCTGCTCACCGGTTATAAGCACAGTGGAAATTCTGCCACAGGTTAAATTTTTGTAGCTACTTCCAATCATCTTGCTACTGAATTTTATTTAGGTTTGTTGCCGCTTAGTTTTAAAGTAGGACAGTTGCAGGAAAATCAGCCTCCAAGTGCTCTGAAAACATGGACCAGGAACTACAGTGGTGCTAACTGGCTGTTTATATTCCACCACTGAAAGGCACCATCTACTCTGGCGATGCTTAAAAGCTGCCACTTCTTGTATTCCAAGTAGTCACCTTTATAAAATCCGGAACTCAAACCTAATGACGCCTATTTTCTAATATTACATTCATTCTAATTATTCCTGTTATTTAACACACCATAAGTTACTGGAAGTCAGTATGAATACCAGGAAAACTATAGGGGGTTTGGTTTTCATATGACTCAGTTTTTAAGGAAAGCACTACCTAGTGATAGCTGGGCACCTCAGAAAAGTATCTCATTTCCGAAACCAAGGCAGCTAAGGCTTGTAGATGAATACAGGTAACTGCTGCATAAATTCATGCTGCCTGAAGGAATAACTTATCTTTAGAACTGCACAAAAATAAGGCATTTCACTTCTTGCAGCAATGAAATCTTATACCACAACACATCTGTGATGTATGAAAAGACGCACTGTTCACTCTATGGTGAATCCTTTCTCACAGCACATAAGTGTTTTAAAAGAAAAGGTTTGTCAGGTTTTCCATATAGAAGCTCATTCGGAATTCAGTGATAAAGCTAAGTCAGGAAGAGGTGGAGCAGGAAACCAGTCACACTCATCTGATACTGGGATACTGCTAGACATTAGCAAAACATGATGGGGTTTATCGAGTTAACCCATGCAGAGCCCCAGTGCACAAAGTGCACTGAGCAGCTGCGAGGAGGGCACAGCCGCCAGCAGCCTAACTCCTGCAGAGGCTCCATTACAAAGGAATAAACAGCATAGAACAGGAGGATTTATCTGGAGTGGCAGATGCCCTGGCAGAGAGTATCTGTGTCTGAACACAGGACTCCTCCCATGCAAACCTTTAGAGGCCTTAATGCTGGACTATCTCCTCTCCAAAGGACTTAAAGTCTTCCCATTTTGCAGGAATTTCATTTGCCTCTTCTACCTCATAGCACTTTGTTATTACAACCTTAAACACCACTACCACAATGCCATTCTCTAACAGATACAACAGGCTCTTAAAAACACCCTTGGGCAGTTTTTATTATGGTTTCCAGAGTAGTTGATTTTTTTTGTCTTTCTTTATTGGTGGGTATTATCTGTTCTCACAAGCTTTAAGCTGCTTAAAAATTGAGGGGGAGTGAGGAAAGAGAAAAGAAAGCAAATACAGTTATCCATTGCTGATGGTTACACGTTGTTGTGAGCAATTGTCTATGAACTCTGAAGACATAAATTGTTCAGTTCTAACCTAATATATAGAAGATGTGCATCTTGGCAAACAGTGGCCATATCCTAAAATCAGTTTTCCTCTTTCTTCCAAACCAAAGGAGTATCTGAACTCACTTGTTGATGCTTACCGACCAGCAATTTGCAGAGACTTACTTCTGACCATGGCCTTATACAGATTCCCAAAGAGATGAACAATTTAAATAGAAACAAAATGTGCAGCTGACATTGCTAATAATTTTATATTATATGGAATTATATATATTTATATAATAATAATGTAAACAAAAGGTTAACACAGAAGGCAGCCAGGGGCAGTAAGCAGTTTATCATGGCACAGCTGGGATCCGGATGACCAGGTAGCTGCTATGCAGGTGATTTACTACAAAGATGGTGCTTACAGAATGAAAGGACCAAACAAGTGACAGTGGTTGCCATCATCTGTGGAACAATAAAAAGGTCACCTGGCAAGTGAGAGAGAGGGCCACAGGAAGGAGACATATATGAAATATATGAAAGATACATATTCAGAATTTCTGGGAATGCAGAGTGAGCATCCTCAAAGGATGACCAAAGCAAAATGCAATGACCAGAAGCATGAGTATCTCTGTACTCATTCAACATGTGACAGAAATATACCCTTATGGTTCTTGAGAATTCGATGTTTATTGTTGACTTAACATCCCTAAGAACAGCTGGAGATTTCCCATGGGAAAGGTAATGAAGAATTAAGAAGTGAAACAGTATTATATTTAGAAATCCTGTGACAAGTCTGCTACCGTATATGTGTCATATGAGCAAATGGTGGGAGGTGCAGCACTAACTGTAACTGACCCATCAGAGAAAGATAAAGAGGAAAACAAGGGCAAGGCAGATGTGAAAAACAAGGGGGTTTAAAAGGTAGCAAAATGGGTGGAAATGTGCATAACCATTTATGTCCGGACAGAGTGAACACTTAAGGAATTACATTGGATCAGGGGAAGACAATAAGCTATAAAGCTGGAAATGGGCTCCCAGCACTCAAATAGTGCAGAATTTAGCACAAATAGGCAATAGTCAAAGGACTTCTTAAAAAAAATTTAATTATTGTTATGCTGCTACTAAAGCAAGTTCCTACTGCAAAGGGAAATTTGAGTTCTTTTCAGTGCTACTTTATATGAGGCATTCTTGTTATTTAGTCATGACTTCTTTCACATTATACTGCACTGAATTAACTACACTGTAAAATAGAACAGCTATTGATTATAAACACAGCACCTGCCAAACTGGTCAATGATTGCACCACAAAGAAATAAATGATAGGGTTTGAAGAGGCCTGGTTTTCAGCCCAGCACCCAGGATCAAGCAGGATTTTCTTCTCCACTAATGTTAAAAGCATTTTATCTGAGCTGTATCGTTGTATTACAAACAGCAGCAACTCATCAACTGCATAAGGAAAGCATATTCTGGAACCTACTTGCCTGCACTGCTGCATTTTTTTTTCCCTTCACATATAACCTGGGCAATCTAGTTTTACTTTTCTGTATATGCAGCCAACAAGTCTTCTGTTAATCCCTATGGTATGTATGTAAGATAGTAAGCCTAAAAATATGTCATGTTACCCAGACTGAGAGGTAACAACAGTATGACAGTTCATTCTCTCACACTTAGGAGTTCAGTGTGTTCCCCTTGAGGTACAACTAATTGCAGGTATGCTGTTTTCCAGAAATACCAATCACTCTTTATTTAAAGTATTAATAAATAATCCGTAAGTAATATTTAGCGTAACACTTTCCATAAGCACTTTTCAAACCCTCATGAGTAGCTAACAATGGTTTATGCATATATGCAACACTTCTGGCCAAGCTTTTCAGTTTCCTCAGTCTTGATCTGAAGCAAACCTGTGCTGTTGCAGCAAAGCTCTGCACAGCACTCAGCCTTCCCCTATGGTATTTCAGTCTCTGTAGGAGTTAAGAGATCCTGTGAGAACTCCAGAAGACTTGATGAAAGTAGGAGTCTAAGGCCTGTCCAGAGACTTACCTCATTGGCAACAGTCATGTATGGTTTATAATGGTAATACAGCTTGTGAAAACACATATTTAGAGGTTAGATAATCTAGATAAGAGCTATATTGCATACAGTCGATAACAGACCAAGTAGACAAATCATTCATTGTCTAAACAAAAAATCTGCAGAGCAAGATATACTGCTACAGCTGGATAAAGGTTTGGGGCTTTTTAAGTCAAATAAAATAATCAGAGCGTGAAACGGTCATGCTTGAAACTGTTAATCAACCTGCTCTGCAACTTGGTGCTACATTATGAATGAAAATGTCTGAAAAACAGACTGTAGCTAGGAACTCTGTAATATAAGGAAGCAGCACTTCATTAATTTTTCTCATTAAAAGTTCATTTTATGTATTTTTTCTAAAACAATCTCTGCAACCAAGTGCTCTTAACTTTTTGTGCAGGGTTCTAAGAAATTTTTCTTAAGTACCTTGTGCAAATTTTGTATCTATAGAAAACCACCCTCAACTTCTATGGCATGTAAAGAAATGGGTGCTTGGCCAAGTATCAGAATTCTAGTAGTTCTACACTAACACCTTTCCTACCTCGCTGTTTCCCCAGTGAACTTGGGATGATTCAAGTTCTCCTAAAGTTTTGAGGCAGCAAAGGCTTGATGCCAGTTTGTAACAGAGTTATCCATAGTACATACACAATTCTGTCTGTAGACTATGTATCAAACAGGAGCTTAGGAACTTCCTGCCATGTGGGAGTTGCAGTGGTTTTACAATATTCATAATGAACTATTAAATACAAACCAAGAAGTACAGACCTTGCCTAAAAGAAAAAAAAACCAACTGCAGTCAGAGTAACTTAACACAAACTGAATAACAACTTTTAGTGTCTCTCTGACATTTATCCCATGAACACCTGCTTTTTAATTAAGGGAGTTTTCATGGGTGTCTATTTGCTATGGAATAAAGCCTCAGAATCTTCAAATATAAGACTAATTATTTTGAAAAAGGCAGCTCTCGGCTTTGGTTGACAATGTCAATTAAAAACGTACTTTGAAGATAGCAACTTTAGTCCATTAATCTGAGAAGTTGCCTCATAAATAAACCAACAACCACAGAACAGAATTCAGCATGGGACGAATTAGATGAATTACCCACCAACAGTTCAAAAACTCCTTCAAGAAATGATCCATTTTAAAGATGTAGAGAATATGCACAGAATAAATACATCCATTAATTGTGAGTGACATGCAAATAATGCTGAGAACAATCGTCTTTTCAACTTTTCAAAAAGGAGGCAGAATGGAATCCATAACACCATCACAAAATGAGGCTCACACTGTAAAGCTTTCTCAGAACGCCAGAAGAACCTCCAAATTCAAAGTAAATGCTCAGAAACCTTTTCTACTAGCTTCTGTTACAAAGCAAGCTCACCTTTGCAAGCAGCACAGCACCTGTACACTGATTTTTGAATACTGATTGTTTAGGATGCATGGCCCATAAATCTGAAACCTCAAAGCTATATATTTTCGTCCCAGGTTAAATAAAACCCCCACTCTTGACCGAGAGCTGTTGATTGCACTTGGAGGGAACGGAACAGCCCCTCCAATGTCCCCAGAGAACCCCAGCGCAGATGACAATACCATAACAAACCTGTGGGCTCCGGCAGCCCGTATATTTTAAGTAGTAAAACTGAAACACAGAGACTAAACTGAGCTGCATCCAGCAGCTCACTCCCCTCCGAGCACAGCCTCTCACTTCTTCAAACTGGCTGTAAACAGGGAAAGGGAGGGGCCTGCCGCCTGCCAAGCCAAGCAGAAACTTGTGAGTAAGTTACAGAGGAAAAACAAGTGCAGCGCGGGCAGGCGCGCAGAGCCGCACGCTGCCCAGGCGCTGGTGGGAGGCGATCACCATGTTCCCTAAGCGAAACACGACAGGGCTGTGCAGCCAGCTTCCTTCCTCTGAAACGCTGCGTATCAAAGGCGTGCGGATCCGGTAACGCGGAGGAATGTGAAACGTGAATTAAAGGTAAGAGGCTTTACAGCAGCGCTGCCGAGGCTGGGGCCGTGGGAAAGGCAGGCTGGAGAGCGAGCGGCGGCTGCCAGGACGCTCTTGCCTTCTACGCTTGGAGTTCTGACTTTAATTTTCAGCGTGATAGAAGTATAAAATCAGGCAAGACCTGGGGAAGCATTAGGGAAGGCTGAGTCAGGCCACAGTAAACAAGAGGACTGCAGCAGTCACTTATGCAACAGAGTCAACCTGGGACTGCAAATGTACTTTTGACTGGAGAAGGGGTTTAGTATTGATTGATCGGGGAAAACAACTGTGCCCGAAGCATCGGAAGGACTTACCCAGACGTGGTCTGGAGACAAAACTGCCTTTAAAATGATAAGAGACACGGCTGGGTAAGAAATGCTGAGCTGGGCCCGGGCAGCAGAGCAAACAGGTTCAGTGCCTTCAGAGGTAAGTGACAATTTAAAATGGGTGATTTCTGCATTAGTGGCCAGAATACCTCATCTGGTAATTTTGAAGTCATCAACAAAATTTCCTCTGAAAATATTTTTACTTGGAATTTATTCCTAGTCATTTAGGAGGTAAGTTTTGTAATTTCAGAGGTAAGTTTTGCAATTTGGTACAGTTACTATTTAACACAATGAATTGCCAACCATTTCTACCATTAATATAGAATTGTCTTATTTAACTGCAGTTAAAGGATGTGAAGAAAAACGTGGTAATTACTAAAACACTTGTGAAACCATACGTTCTCCTGCTCTATAAAATATAAAGCGCGGTAGCAAAGACTTGATCTTCTGAGACAATATACAGGCAGGTATTCTGTGGCTGATGTAATTCAGTCTGGAGTAATCAAAGCTACATGCTTAAGGATAAACCTACATAATGGAATTGCGTGATTGTATCCATGCCTTTGCTTAGTCACCCTTGCACACAACCTTAGTGCATATATTTGCAATATCTAGTTCCAGTCTGCTGCTTTGGTTTAATCAAGCCATAACAGTTCAATGAGATGTAACTCTGGTTGCCTTCAACTGTGCAAACCAGCTTTTCTTTTCCTTTCTTAAAAACTTAAAACAACAGATGCTTCCTGAAAATAAACTGGGTGGTTTTCAGTGCTCAAGAAGTGTGACAGCTGAAAGACAACATAAAGATACGGTACTTTCTACTCATGTCAATACTACAGCTAAAGAACTGATTTGAGAAAACAAAGTGTTTCCTCTAAGGTGAGAAAGCAAGCTTTGAAAACAATAGAACTGCATCTTGTGCTGCTGCCACTTATCTGAGGAAATCCAACATATGACAGTGGAATAAAAATTTCTTTGCCCGGTTAAACTTTCTGTATTTTTAGCCTGATTTCTGGCAGGGGCTATGGTATTTAGAAGAAAAATGCACACAAAACAACTGCAGTGGAAAAGAAAAAATGGAAGTTGACATGATTCTGGAATGCATTCTGTACTATGGCTGAAGTGTCAAAGGATTAGCACTGGAGAGATTCAACCACGTATCTGTATGCTTACAAAACCCATACCATATAATTTAGCCATATGGTTCATGGAGTATAGCATGTTGTCTAGTAACATTCATTTTAATTGCACAATGTTTATTGTGGATTTGATTAAATCTTGTTCTCTCTCTGGAAAGAATGCAGGTACGTGTATTTGTACTTTCCTATACGTGCCGAAAGAGAGACACAAAGCAACATCTGACAGTATCAGAGTACACGTGACATGGGAAATCACCAGCTGCGTAAATTCTATGCTGTCCCAGATATGGGAATAAGAACCATGGTTTTAAGGCTGTGAATGTTTTGAATTGTACCTGAAAGATTATTTCTTATTTCTGCATTTTGGAAAGAGACTGTTCATGATTGCTTTGAGGTTCACTGATACCAGTTAAAATGTTATCTCTTTACAAAAGCAAAGATAGCTGGACAACAACTACTGATACTAGCATACTTTTTAAAGAATTCAAGCTATTTTGAGAGGAAATGATAGCTGATTCTTGCCTTTTCGGAAAGTCAGGCTGCCCTGATATTAGGTTCCCTAGACTACAGAAGTCCATTGTTTTTTTTCCAACTAAATGGTTATAGGTTGGAAGTCTGAATACAAACTGACCTATAAAAAACCCCTTCACCTGATTTCCCAGTTCCCTCTAGTCTTTGTCAGTTTTATCAGTGATGCAGTATACATCCACCATACTGCCTTGCAAATGCCTCCTACAAAACTATCTTTTCAATATAAAGCTTATTTAACACCTTCGAGAACTCTATTCTTGATCTTATTGCTAAGATTTGTTCTTCAACTTATAGCTTTCAATTCTTCAGCAGCCACTCTTCTATATTATTCACTATATAAAAGGTACAGTTTAATAATTTTAAAAAACATTGTAGTTCATGTATATTATATCTGTACTTACTGTAAAGGTATAGGTTATTTACTTCTGTTGAATGTCCTGTATCAACTCATTTGCCATTAATTTCATTTAAATTAGAACTTCAGAACATGTACTAGTCTCATGAAATTCTGAATCACAGGTGACTTTCTTCTAGTCTAGCATGATCAAAAGGCATTTCAGTCACTGACCTTAAATTGAACAGTTACATGAAGCATATAATGTCTCTCTTTAGAATGTTTGCTTCAAACTACATTGCATTTCACTTACAATATAATATTTCAACAATACTTTTACTATTTCTCTCTCTACAGAAAAGCTGGTAACCAGCAGAGAAGATACAAAAGCTGAAATCACTATGTGGAGCTGTGAAGCCTTGATCAACAGTACCGAGAGCAGTGAGGACCAGCATCTCTGCCATGACTTCCACCTTGTGCTTTCCATCTTTTCCCTACTCTACCTCATTATATGTTTCCCAGTTGGCCTTTGTTACAATGGCTTGCTGGTCCTAGTTAACCTCTACAACAAAGCTACTATGACTATGCCAGATGTTTACTTTGTCAACATTGCCATTGCCGGCCTCATCATAAACGCTCTGGCACCAATGTATCTTCTAGGTCTTGCCAATACAAAATGGGCCATCTGGAATTCTAACAATGAAGTTTATATTACCTTACTTATTTTATTCAATGTCTCATCTTTAGTTACCATGTACTCAACTACATTACTCAGTCTGGACTACTATATTGAACGTGCTCTACCTAGAACTTACATGTCAAGCGTGTACAACACCAAACACGTCTGTGGATTCATATGGGGTGGTGCCATGCTCACAAGTTTTTCATCTCTCCTGTTCTATGTCTGCAATCATGTATCCACTAAAATAATTGAATGTTCCAAGATGCAGAACAAAGAAGCAGCAGATGCCATTATGGTCTTTATCGGGTATGTTGTACCAGCTATCGCTGTACTGTATGCACTTGTATTAATCTTGCGAATACGCAAAGAGGCGACACCACTGGATCAAGACACTGGACGATTAGATCCATCAGTGCACAGGCTTTTGATTGCCACAGTCTGTACACAGTTCACCTTATGGACACCCTATTATGTTATTCTCTTGGTAAGCACATTTACTAATGCACAAGGAAGAATTGCAGATGAGAATTACAGTCGAATATTACATTTTACCAAGATTTTGTCAAAATTCTTGGCTTTCTCAAGCAGCTTTGTAATGCCTCTGCTCTACAGATACATTAACAAAAACTTTCCCAACAAATTACGACGTCTGCTGAAGAAGATACACTGTGGGAATCAAGGGTGTTCTCATGAGCACACAGTAGTACAGCAGGTCATGACATAGGTATGGAAAAACCCTCTGCTGCTCTGTTTCTACAGTACTCGCTGTACCAGTACTGGGACTGTGATATCACTGTGTTGGTACTCAGAGCCATTAATGCGAGAGCCCCAAGCAATGGGCTAGAAGGAGCTTTCCATTACTGTTCAGTAAAACAGTCTTAATTTTAAAATAGTTAACTGTTTGCTGAAATCTTGTGACACTCTGGCCTATGTGCTGTAATACCTGTGACATCTAATACTTTCAGTGCACTGAAAGGGTTTGTCATGGTTCAGCTGCTGCTGAACCCATGACAGGGTTACAAAGCAAAAACTCTGTCTTCATTGCTCTAATATTCCTGTCTGAAGAAATCACTAAGCAGTTTATTGAAGTCTTGACTGAAGACACAGCACCTTGTATCTTGTATAGGAAAAGGTATTACCTTACTTTCTGTACAAAGAAGTAATAGTGCTATCCTTGATGAAGTCAATAGCGTTTTTCAATGAAGATGATACAGATGATCTTTACTAAAGATCATGTTATCCAATTATATGTCAAAATAGTAAATGTTAATTATAAATTAAATTATTTAATTTCTTTCTCCATCACTGAAACCCCTCTGAAAGAAGCCTGATTTACCATGTTCAGAATTTATTTTCTCACACAAACTAACCTAGGTTTTAACATTTATGGCAAATTGATTTTTTTTCTAGGTACAACAAAAATGTGTTTTAGTTTTCCAGTGCTTTTTTTGCATCCTAAACATTTCAAGAATTCAGAAATATTTATTGAGACTAATTCTAAGGGAACTGAGAGATGCTTGTTCCGCATATTAAAATGAAGGACACAGTGGTTTACAAAGTTAAATCAAAGTTTAACTAGTAAAGATTGTCTGGAAAAGTGTTATGGTCCACATATGTTCATGTAACAAATAATTATCTTAATAATAAATATGTTTATGATTAACATTTTGTATTTTCAAGGGATATGTTTGCAACAAATAAATGAACATCTCTTTAATCTAAGGCATCACTGGGGGTTCGGAAACCATACCAAATCCCTGAATACGTGCAAGGTTTAAAAATGGGAATAATATCTAGGAATCCCAGTCAGCATCAGCTTTTTGCTGACCTCTCAGAAACGGAGTGCCTCCCAGTGTGATTCTTGAGTGCGCAGTGAAGGTATAGTTTCTGTATTTCACAGTTGGGGATGAAGAAATGCAATCCAGATTTCCAAATTTTACTGAGTATATGAAATATGTAAGAAACACCAACATGCTGCAGGAAGCAAATTAAGTTACCCACAACACCAAACAACAAAACATTGACCCAAGAACTCCCTGTTCCTAAGCCGCTGTTGCATTATTAATGACAAAGGGGGACAGAAGTTCAACTTATACTCTCCCACTGGTTTGGGGGCAGCAAGACATGTTTGTCACTTTGCAACCCAGCAGAATCATTTCATGGCTTAATCTGTTGCAACACAACTCAAATTCCACGTGACTTTATTCAAAAAAATGTGCCTTTTCAAGCCTCTGGTATAGAAAAAACATGGAGCAAATCCAGAATGTAACCTTTTCCCTTGCCTATAGCACAATCTCATCTGATAATGGGTCCTCATTTGTCAGCATAGAGACATACTTAAATTCTAAGTGGAAAGCAGGTGAGGAACAGCCTTTTCAGATCTTTTCCCTTTTCATCAGTTACTCAAGTAATTTCTTCTTATAGCCATCTTTGCTTGTCTTCTTCATATACAAGCATGTCTAAGTTGTCAACTTCCTGGTGGAAAAGATTTTCCATTTATTCTTTACTTTTAAAATAGCTTCTCATCTATTAATCTGGGTTTTTTAATCCTTAAAGCCTATACTATTCATCATCTATTTCTGTGGTGTTTTCTCCACACAAAAACTATCCAGCACAACTACATCAATTTACTTCATAGTTTTAGCCCATTGATGAAAACCATGTTAAGGAATAAAGCCTTTATCACTGTATCCCATTCACATATTAATTTATTGTGCCTCTATGCTGACATGATCCTGGCTGCTCTGACTGGGTTTTTTTTCCCTTGAGAGGTTTTCTGTGAATTTCTACACATCTTGAGCATTCAAACTCACTTCCACACAGAAGTGCTTAAGAAAGAAATCTTTCCTTACAACTGTCAAGCAGTTAGGTTCCTCTTCTTCCCATCTGAAGAAAATTCATGCACCACATTAAATCACTCATGTAAAAATCTGTTCAAGAAATTTTATCCCATTATGCAGGAAAATTCCAGCAGGGAGAAACTGGCTTATCTGGTGTGAATAGAGGCTTCCAGAACTGGGACACTGCCAGAACTGTGTGGCTGAACAGGCAGCATTAAGTGCAATTTTAACTTGCGCTTGCTCCCTTACTTCTATTTCCCCTTTCTATTTAGACATCTTCCTGTCTTTCACAGTACTGTAGCATTTATTCCTATTCCTTTCTCTCCATGTTAAATTCACAGTTTCACTTCATGGATCTTTTATCATTTCTCTTTTTCTCTCATCTTTTGCACTTCTCTGCACTATCTGTTTAATTTTCATTTTGCTCCTCCGTTTCCACCCGTGCTTGGCCTGGTACACTTGGTACTCCTCACCACTCATATTTACTTCATTAGACTGACTCTTCTGTGATGACCCATATCTTATTCAATGATTTGACATTACAAATGGATTTATGTAGTAAAATGGAAGCTGCTATTTGAGAGATCAAGAAAAAGCAAGTTTTACATTATTTACCCTTGAAAACTCAATTTTTATTCTTTTCCTAATTTTTTTTTATTGCAGCAGTTAAGTATATACATATATATGTATACATATACATATACTAAATGTGATGGCAATCAAATAGACAAACAAATTTCACAGTTTAATGAGCAACTCTGATATCCACTCAACTTCTCTAAGAGTTA
The DNA here is from genome assembly GCA_028858755.1 of Ara ararauna. Classification (NCBI taxonomy): domain Eukaryota; kingdom Metazoa; phylum Chordata; class Aves; order Psittaciformes; family Psittacidae; genus Ara; species Ara ararauna. Next base: position 6,686,214 of record CM054380.1, on the reverse strand, counting down.
ATTTGATATATTAGTTGCCTCAAAGAAACTGTGCCATGGAGCTGCCTGGCTGCTATTCCCATAAGGAGATTTTGAACTTAATTGCAGCACCCTCACATGGTATTTCTTGAAAAGGCAGTATCCCAAAAAGTGAGAGCTTTGCAATATCTATATAAAGAACAGCAGACAACCAAGTGCAGTAAAACACTTCAGGAAATACATGTATCATACATATGAAAGAACATTTACGGAAAAATCTTTAATATACAAAGTTCTCCATAATGGGGCCTTTCCATTTCAAATACCTGAAGGTTTCTGATGACTGTAAATAGGGGCTTATCTATTCTGCATTCAAATATCAATAAAATACTGTATATATGCAAGATAAAAAAATCAGCCTACTGATGTATAAAGAATTTGCAAAGATTTTATTAAATTATTTCTTAAAGCATATTACTGGAATGTAAACCTCTGAGCAGGAAGGTGCACTGTATGTTTCTGTATGTATATACTGTATACTAGAAATTAAGCACTAGTTAAGTGCCACTATTAACAGTGTTATTTTTCTCACAAAATTAAACTTAATATTTGAATTGATCTATGGCTTACAGCCCTCTTGAGCTGCCAATCAAGTCAATTCAATGAACTAACAAAAACGTTGTGCTCTGCTACTGCTTGAATTATTAATGTAGCAAGCTCAAAGACAAGTCCTCGTTGGCTATCCAAGTAGAGGCCCTGCTTCTGAAAGCTTCCACTGGAGATTCCAACTGAGCTGGTCTCTGAAGACATAATTTCAGTTAATGGAAGAAAGTGATCGATCACTAGAAAATTTCTGTTTCTATAAAAATGAAGAGATGTGGCCTCCAAAATGATGTCAAAATACTCTAGAAATGGACTTTCTGCAAAGCTTCACAAAGGAGCTATTGACTCTAATACATTCTCAATAAAAAGTGTTCAAGTATATCCAGTCAGTAAGATGTGTCATTTGTTTTTTTGGCCTTCTTGATAAAAAACGATTGTAGAGAAGGTTAAACCTGTGTTGCTTCACTGAAGTAAAACATAACAAATTGCATAACTGGAATGTCAAATCACACACGTTAACAGATTTTCCAGGATGTAATTTTGACATCATTAAATTCTCATTGTCCATCAGCAGGAATTTACCTGGGAATGAAAGGAAAAGGGCACACACACACTTTTTTTCAGCATAAAGAGTCCTGCAACTTAGAGAGTAACATTGTACAACAGGAATACAAGGCTGGTGATTAATGCACACATTGGCCATGTCCTTGTCACTTCCTCTCCTTTGTACTGCCACAAAGGAGATCTCGGAAATCAGCCCCCTGCAGGAATTATCCTGGTTCCCAGAACAACATAATATAATACCACATACCTTTGGCACCCCAAAGAAAATTCAGCTTTAAGAACATAATGTAGCTCATGACACATTTATTGCAGTAACCACTGTGGAAAACCAAAAAGATCACTCACCATGGATCAGTTTGTTTATCCCACATAATATAAAAATATTTTCTGGCTATGCTTTCAAAATTATTAATCTGGTCCCTTTAAATGTTTCTGTAAAGTGTAGGAAGACAGCAAGTGAAATCAAGCTCTATTTAAAAAGCAACTGTAAAAATGGAATTTGCAGTATTATGTCATTTAGTCAAACCCTAGTATTTGACAAGATGCCCTTACTTTCATACAAGGGTTTAAAGAGTATTGAAAGAGTATTTACAGTATTATAGTAGTTACTCTAATTAAGAAACCAGCATCTCTCTACAGAGTGGTGATTTTTCTGGTGCTTCATTCCTAAGAGCTTTAAGGTATAACTGTCATACATAAAAAGGCTATTTCTCATCTGGATTAGTACACCCCCTTTTATACAACACAGACTTGAAGGACATTAAATGAGAACAGTTAGTTAATTAAGCAGCAAGTTAACAAACCTACAGGTTTGCAAAGGGGGGACTTCTCCATAAATGCAAGTAAAAAGAGTTGTTGAGGTACAACCAGGTCAGTAGGTTTACACTAGTACAAACCAGGCCAGCATAGCATCAGAATCCACCCTTTCCTGTCAATACGAAGAGATTTCACTGAACACAACCACATTTTGGAGCAGTCACAGAAAACAGGAATTTAACTGTCACAGAATAGGAACAGGCCCCAAAATAGGCCCCAAAGCTGCGAAGAAATTACGACACTGCTACCAGAAAACTCAGGGGAAGTTACACTTTTTAAAAAAAAAACCTAAGATCCAATTCAATTGTTTTTGTGCTACTGATACATACAAAGTCAAAACCAGTACAGGGCTCAGGCTGGAGACCTTCTCATGAGCTTTACTGCAGCGGTGCAGGACTGGCTAGAGGAAACAAACAGAGTTTGGGCAAGTGCTGCTCTTGGTTCTGCTGTTAGCTGAGCACTTGGAGAAGCACTGGCTATCACCTAAGTTTCTGCAGCTGTAAAGTGCTCAGTGCACTGATGAATCTGAACCATGTGCTCCAAGATTAATTTCTGCATTTTCTTGGTAAGCAAAACCATGTCTGTTTCTTAAATATCTCATGCAACACGTTTTCCAAGTGAAGGCGTTCTAAAGGAACCAAACCAGGTGCAGGGACTGCCATGACAACAGGTATGAAGAGTGAAAAGTTTCCTCTGTTGTATTTCATTTAGTTTTCCATTATATATCAAAACACTTTGACATATGCTGAATGCATTCTTTTCCCATCAGTAGAGAAGAGGATTTATTACCTTCTTTGTCACTCCACTTTCTTCCCACTAAGTCCTTTCCTTACCTTGGAAGTCTGTGTGATTTCCTTATATTCCTTCCTTCTACAGAATTAGGACTTTCAATTACATTCACAAGAATGGTCAAACTCATTCACAGTCTACAGCAGGCAAAATTACTGCAGTGTTACAAATCAAGACAGTAAAATGTTTTTGAAGCACCAGATTTTTATCAAAGTATTTATGAATTAAATACACAAATATATTAAAAACAAACTAAAAAGAAAAAACAAACAAAACCAAAACAGTACCAAAAGCTCTTTAAAGCAAACAAAATTCATAACCAGAAAGAAAATCCATTTTCTCATCGCTCAAAAGTACTTGATAATGCATTATATGAAAAGACAGATAAGAAGCAGCATAAATACTCCCAACTTGGAGGCATGGAGGGAGAACTACCACTGATGGGCTCAGCCTTGGCAGGTCCATCTTGTAGCTGGCTGGCATTGACTCCACTGGACATGGGGAAGCTTCTGACAGCTTCTCACAGAAGCCAACCCTGTGACCCCTCCTACCAAACCCTTGCTGTGCAAGCCCAATACAATCACCAATTACAAAATTAATTAAAAAGCTTAATTTTTAACAACAACATCTGCAAATTAAAGCTACAGTTTAACTTGAAGCAGTTACAATTTCCACAACTGTTTCTTAGCTCAACTCTAAAACCTTTAAAGGATCATTTTGAAATGAATTCTGAAAGTTGCTGTCAAAGACGTTTTAGAAACTCCATCTGGTGGTCACTAGCAGAATACTCTTGCAGTTCCCAAAAGCAGTGAGATCAGTAAAACGAATTAAAGGATTTAAGTTAGTCATTAGGAAAAAGAAATCAGTCCCAGTCTCTGGCGAGACACAGATTTGCACTGGATGGTCCTGCCTGCAGGCACTAAGGGCATTGCTGCAAGTATTTCTAAGAAGGAATAAAATCAACCATGACTGCTGCAACAGACTGGCTGCGAGGATGGGGCATGTAACAGAATATTCTGTTGTAAGAAACAAATCTCTACAACAGTTAATTTGGTTTTGAACCCAGCAGAAGTACATTTAAGCAGGCCATTAGGCCTGATTATTCACAAGTAAGAAATATGTATAAAAAAAGCATATGCTTCTTGTATTGTTTCATGAAACATCTGGTACTAGTCATTGTGGTTGACAAGATGCTCAAAGATCAAAGAAAGCACCATTCCCATTCAGCTCCAGAGCGTTGTAATTCTTTCTAATTAAGTTATGGTTTCACTGGTTCACAATGAAATAAGATTTCATACATAATTAATACAGAAGTTACCAAAATTCTTCAGGTCAGCCTATGTGCAATTTAGTAATCATTCTAGCACCTGCAGTGCTACGCAGAGACCAGCTCTCTTCTGAAACCTGCCATTAGAAAAAGCTTTTTTCCATCCTTTAACAGAAGTAAACGTATTATTTAAAAATACAGGCAATTTCTGAGCTCTCATAGCTGAGTTATGTAGATGATCTATCCACACTGAGGAGTTTATTTTGTGATTGATAGAAACAGTACTGAATAGTAATAATAATGAAATACTCTTTATAAACCAACTTATATTACAAACAATGGCCAAATAAGCCAATATAAAATCACTAATAATGAATAATGGGCAAGCAATCCTGAGATTTAAAGGCAGCAATTGCACAGCACAGAGCATGGTTGTTCTAGAATAAAAGGAAAAAAACGTTATTCACAACCAGCCTCCAAGGCATCGGTAATTATTAATACCAGTGCTTATGCATACACATCTCCAACTTGTGCCTTTTTAACCCTTTCCAAAGCACAGAGTTCCAAGCCATGGCAGTAAGACTGTCAGATTTTACAAATACACACAGCTCCATGTACTCTATAATTCAGTGTAAGCGACTGAATTACATTTTAAAAAACCCACACTCAAAAAGCCCTCCCCAAACCAAACATGCAGGGAATATAATAAAAAACCTTGCATGTCTTTGTACTCTAAAATTCATCCATAACCAAAATTCCTTCAACTTTCTTCAAGCTAGTAATTCTTAGTTCTCCACACAACTTCCTTCCTGATTTAGGGGGTTTTTGGTTGTTAGGGGTTTTTTTTCCCCTTTTTTTATGTCAAGGCCTTTAACAAGAACTATTTCACAGAGTGACTGGGGACTGTGTGTCAATGTAACAAAAGCCTTAGAAGAGATGCTCCTCTCAAGAAATAATTCTTTTTCCAGGAATCCTAAGTTACTGCATTAATACAAAGTGTCCTTAAGGTCACAAGAATCCTTGAAACCCATATGTCAGCTCAGTTCTTGAATAGAATCAAAACAATCTATGACTAAGGGTGGCTAACATCCCATGCTCAAGTTCTGTGGTTCTTTTTGTTACATAACACCACTAGAGGAAAAAATAAGAAGTAAATACATAGTAATTGATGAAAAATATCTGAAAAAAGTGTAGACTATTTCACAATTCAAAATTTCAGTAGCACAGCAATTGCTTTTCATCACAATACACTGGGGAATGGGCATTAACAAGCCTGTTAATATCTCAAAACAATCCGATCGTTCTACACAGGGACACTTAATAAGATTACATCGAAAAGGCAAAAAAATAAAATAGATGTGTTAGTTGAGAACAGAAGACGACAACAACATATTCTAAAAAGACACTTGAGGCTACTCATGCAGGATTAGCTCCCAAACAATAATCAGTACCCTCAAGCAATCCAGTCCAATCCTTAGAGTAACGGCAAACTACTGCAGCCTTTGGTCTCTGGCTGTCATGACTGCTGAACAACTGACCATGATGATTCAGAAGGCAGGTAAGCAAGACAGAATCACCACCTCCATAATACTTTACTGGATTGATCTGCTTTACGCCAGAGAATAAAAAGACTGAAATCTCCATGGTTTCAATAAGACAGAAGCATTGAATGGTGTTTGGTAGAGAAGACAGAGAAGTTTCTCTCATCTGGGGTACATGTACATGAGAGAAAGAGACTTCACTTCAAATTAAACCTACTGTCAGGGGTCTGTACTCTGATAAACCCATCAGTAATACCACCAGGGTCAATTAAGAGAAATTACTGGTTTCCAGCAAAATAAAAGGGGCTCTCATGTGCCTTCTTTATAATAACATCTGTCACTCAGTGCTGGGTATATTTATTTTGCCATAGGAACAATAAGATGTGTTAAAAAAAAACCAAACAACAAGGTTTGCTCACCACAGCACACTGTAGGTGGCTCCTGGAACTGTTTGTGTTACCAGCCTGTACTTGCATATGTCACAGCATCTCACAAGTACTTACCTTCTGCAACTTCTACCTTTCCTGCCTCTGCCCTATGCAGAACACCATTATCATACATCAGCCTTTTTCACTGAGATACTAACTGCCAAGGATTCATAAATTCACAAATTGCTAATAAAAATAACAGTGAAATTATGGTTCATCCCAAACAGTCAGTCACTTAACCACCATTTTTTGCAGTTTTATGAAACAAAACAGCCTGTTTGCCACTGTTCTCGTATGACTTTGCACCCTGTGATCATTTAAGCAAATTAAATAAACTATTTAATTGTTTAAGGAAAGACACAGCTGGCCACACAACAGCAATATCTTGGTTTTCTTTTAGTAACACATTAACTGTGACAGTAACAGCATGGTTAGCTGCTGCCAGAACCACACCATGCATCTGTTACAAGACTACAGACTCAGTTTTGTCTGCTTCCTTAGACGAGGCAGAACTGCAGCTACCAGGATGGGAATGAGTACCATCTTAAGAGAATAAAGAATAAGGGTAGGATGACCTTGATTTTCTAACCTCTTTTTCTCCTCTTTCAATTTATTCCATCAACTTGAGAAAATACATTTCTCAGAAGCCAAGTGCTCCACCTGTAAAAAGGGGGTACTGTCTGATGCGGTCTTCTGAATCTCTGTATGCGCTCTGAAATTGTAAGCTGGTACTTGACACCGATTCAAACTATGATAAGTCCTCTTGCCCTCTAAATGCTGCTGAATAACGAGGCTTAATACAGGTTTCAGCTGAAGTATGAAATAATGTTTGTAAATGTGAACATGATTTTGAAGATGAGAGCTTTCTCTTAGGTTATTTTTCTTTTTAAAGATGGGAGACATAAGAAATAGCTTTTCTCTTTCTGCTTTTCTGATCCTATTTATATAATTTTTCTCAGCAGAGGATAAGTTCCCTTAGAGCTTTGCTGTACTACATGTTGCACTGTCAGTAAAGCAGTTACTGAGTAACAGGAAATGCGGTCTCAACACTGCTGTGTTAGCACTTATCTTCACTTGAGTTACTCCTTACTCACTGACTGCTAACTAACTGAGAATAATTTAAACCTCTGTAAAGAGTAGTTTGAATATTCCTACCCAGTCCAACTAACTACTATGCTAAGATGATCCAAACCAACGTATAGGAATTAGAGCATTCTGAATAACACGTGTAAGCTCACAGGAAACCACATTTCACAGAGCCACTTAACTACTGAAGAACTGTTTCGGAGTACACCTACTTTACAAAGTACATGAACCTTCAACCTGAAAGCTGAAACGTGGGCCGCTGCTGCAACCCAAGACTCTCTATATGCATCTTTAGTTTCAAAGAAGTATTTGGAGCAGCGGCTCTAGCCCTCAGGTGAAGATGCAGACCCAGTGCTGAAATGTTTTCTCTAGGTAACCCACAACTCCAGTTTTGAAATCTAGACTCATTCCTATTTGTCTCATTTCATTTTCTTAAAGTTTTTTAGCTCTTTCCCCATGTTTTCAATAAAAGTGCAACAAGTAAGACACTGTGAAAACAGAGCATTGTTCAAATACTGGTCACAAATTATCTTCTCAACCTTGTGAAAGCCACTGCAGATTATGAAAAGATCACAATAAAACTGTTCTTCCCTGTGTGCTGGACTAAGAAAACATGATGCTACTGATGCATCCAGACAGAAAGGCTGCATGCACCACTGAAAATATAAATTGTGTGCCAACCTTTTCTGACATTTTAAGAACACTATTCAACACAGACACTAAGAAGATTGACGTTGAGCCAGACCCAAAACATACCACAGACTCAAAATCCGGTCTTTTAACACCTCACGGTCATTGCAGAGCATCTGGAAAAATAATTTATTGCATGTATACAATACTGGGAATGTTCCATGAGCCAGGATCCACAGAAAAATAGAAATACACTCTATTTTTAAGAAGGGATCTTAGTATTTTTCGCATGCACTACTTGCGTTGAGTTTTTGCCTTGTTAAGCAACGGGCCTTGCTTGGTATTTATTCAACAGGCTTTTCCTTTTCTAGACCTGTAGGACTTAAAACAGCACACTAGAAAAAAATGTAAATGCAAAGGCTGGCAAATGCACGTTGAATGACTTCATAAACAGAGGAAAAAAACCACTGGATGGCCTCACACACTTAGAAATGGCAGGGACAAACACTACTTTTCTGTTCTAAAATATCTCTCTGCAAAGGATAATTTGAACTTTAAAGTCACATGATGAAATCATAGGTTTGCTAAACAGGCAACGTGTATGGTTTGAATGACTTAAACCAAGTTCCTGTTTCCTTTACAGAACTGTATGTTTTTGTAGTCAGCGAGCGTCTGGATTTTTCATCGTGATGTACAGCAGCTAAAGAAGTTATTGTAATATATACACGCTGCTTTCTGCATAAATAAAAAGGGCTATATGCTCCAAACAATAATTATATTTCATCTGACTATTCATAGTGAAAGTCTCAGCCTGTTTGTATCTGTGGAGCATTTTCTTGAGAAGGTAAGTGCTTTATATTACTTTGAATATGCAATGTTTTATTCATCACAAGAGGCTCAGATTGTGAAGTTATAATTTAAAGGTTTTCGTTTTCCCTTCTTTAACAACATTTGAACTACACAAAGTAGAATACTGTATCTGGAAAATATCCTCAGAAAGCTGAAACTTACAATAAAGCTGAAATTTAAAATAAAGCTGAGCATTAAATAGAGTAAAAGAGACTGTTTTCTGGTATGTACCTAACTCCTTTTGAACCGATAATAGCCGGATGATGAAACACTCTTCCATGGTCTGGAGAAAAGACTCCAACCATTGCCTAAAAGCAGTATTTTAAAGGATAGACATTGTTGGATAATCTGGACTACAGAGCGGGAATTGTATAGGACAGGAAACACGTCAGCAATGCTGCTTGGAGATTATGTTCAGTTACTGCTGATTCATTCATATTCTGGAAAAGCAAAAAATAGAAGCTTTCGGATTCTCAGGAAATGCTTAATTTCTCAGAACGGTAGGATTTTGTAAACCTTTACCACCTCAGTAGGAATTCTGACATTACAAGCAAGAAGAATATAGTATTTTATATTTCAGTCTTTCATATGCTGTGAGCTGCCCCCTTCTTTGAACTTGGCAGATGTAATGCGAACAGAAAGGACAAATTCACCCCTGAAGTATGTGCAGTGTTTTCAGCGGTTTATACAGGACATGCCCAAAAAAAGCTGAGTTTCATAAGGAATATCATGTGTATTTCCTTATAACTGGATGAAAGAATATTTTCCTTCAAAAGGCTGGTGACAGAATGCAGAAAGACTGCCCTGCCAGACTTTTTATAGAGGAAGAGTTTTGGCTGGCAGGGAGAAACTCCCCATTTTAGGAGCTCTTCTTTCTAGACTTCAAACAAACAAAAGTTTCCTTGAATCCAAGCTCTTCGTTTGCACGAGTTAACCATCAAAGTGGGGATGTGGGACCAAAACCACTGAAATCTTAGAGACTAAGTTCCCTCAGTAATGAAAGTAGGCTTTTTCAGAGCTTGTTATTTTTAAGCTGTCTTCTGAACACTGTGCTCATTTGCTCAGCTCCATCTGTTGGAAGTGAGGGATAACATATGCACCGTGCTTCAGAGAGTAAGAATCAACCATTTTTGCTTTAACTGGTGACACAAAAGGCAAAGCATATGATAGTGGGGAAACAGGGCCAGAAAAAGGGAAGGGGGTGAACAAGAAAAAAGCAAGGGCATGTGAAGTTAAGTAAGAATTCAAAGTATACTAATGATGGTTAATTAAATCAAAGTGAGAGGAAACAGAGTTAAAGAAAAGCAAAATATTGGAGCGTGACAATACAGGGACAGATAATGCAAGTGGCATATTGCAAATTTCCCTTATTAATCAATCTTAGGAGCAACAGGAATAGGCCTGACTTCTGCCGTAGCTTCTATATATGTGAGCTTTGACACGCTACATATTATTCTCAGTTACCAGTGAGTAAACAGAAATAACAGTCAGTTTACCTCATAGTATGTTCTGAGGAAAAAAAAAGCCACGTTCAGGTCTCAGGGTGGTTGCACTCAAAGCTGACAGATTCCTCTAAAAGAGTAAAGGACTCACGGCCCCCCACCAAGCACAGCATAAACATTATATGCATTTTGAAATAAAACGTATGTCCCCGCAGTAAATCTAAGACCCAGACAAGAGCTGAGGGAATACCAGATTTTCTCACAGTAAACGAAAATGACATAATAAATTCCTTTCTTTTTTATGATGGAAACTCAAAGTGTTTGAATGAAAAACGTGGTCAGCTGCATGGGGATTTTGAAATAAAAGATGTGAGAAATAAACCACCCTTCTGGTGCTCTGCTGCTCCCATGGAACTGATCTTTTTATTTTAAATTAAACAAGTATTACCAAAAAAACCTATTAAAATTTGCAAATATGTTCATCTTATTACAGCAGAAGTTGCAAGCTCCTCCATCCCATTATTATTCTATGCATCCATTTACTTCAGTGCAAGAAACTGACACTTTGGGAATGTTTTAAAACTGTATAGGCTTAGAAATTGTAAGAGTTGCTTTCCATGGTAGATGTGCACCTTACAGTCATAAAAGTCTCTAAAGCGATCCATTCCAGTGAAAGCAAACATATAGAGAGGTTATGCCATCTGTGACTCTACTCAAGCCATCAGCTGCAGAGGGTGCAAAGGAGTTGGATTTTTCTAATAAGGTCCAATTTATAATCTCACCTAGAAAACCCTAATGCAGCGACTTCATGAGGTGATAAGCAATACATTCTGCAAAGTGCTATATATATCCTTAAGCTTCACGGAAATAATTATGAAGAGACAAATATTGAAAAAAAATAGACTGCAGCATAAGGTCATAAATTAGAAATATGTATTTTAAGTGTGAGCATGTTAGAGAGAAGAACCTATATATATTAGCTTGTATTAAGTATTAGGCATATTTCACTGCAGACACCTGCACACGAACCTTTCCAACCACAATCTGAACTCAAAATTGCACTTCCTCTCTTTGAAATAATGAGTGAGGCACCAGACTCAAACAAGACAGTAGCCTGCCATTATCCTTGTGATTTATTATTTTTAAAGCAGAATCAAAAGTTCTAGGAATAATTTAAGGGGGAGTAGAAATAATATCTGCATCAACTTTGATCTTCTTTGCCAAAACAAAAATATTTCAGAATAAGCTACAAACTGCTAGCAGATATTTCTGCTACTGTGATGAACACACTATTGAATTCAAGCAACCATTATGCTCATAGTGACTAACCACAGCAAATCTGCAAACAGCTTGTTGTTTTGGTCAAATTTTGTTTGCGTGGGAATCCTAAGGTGATTTTCTGGAAATTCCCTTTAAAACAACACACCTGGAAACTTTTCCTTAAGTCACAATTTTAATACCCTGATTATAATTATACACATACAGTTGCAGTGTTATTTCCCAAGTGTGTATGTTAATTCTAGGTTGAATACATGGCTTTTCTTTAGTTTAAATCCCTGACCAGATGAGGCAATTTAAAAGACACACACTTATATTAGAATAACAATGTCTAGGTGGAAAATCAGCGTAGTATTGACAGTCATGTTAAATAATGGTCTGTGGTTATGAGTATTACAACCCAACTGAAACTATTTCAGGCACTCATTTTGACACCTGTGACAAATGAAGCCTAAACACATCAATAGCCTCTACGTAACACGGTGATAGTCTGTCATTAAAATATCACAACATGCAAACTGGTGGGTACAGAAAGAGAAAACAGGAATATGCCACATGAAGTCTAACGTCCCTTACTTTGTCTTAAATGCCCAAAGAGTAGCTAACTAAAATTAAAATCTTTTGCTGTGGTCAAAGATAAAGCCAGTGTCAGTACCAAGGCCAGATCCTGAGCAAATTCAATCGAGTTTTGGCCTCTTTTTATCCTGTAGTTTTGATTTCTTGTGAAACCCAAAACTATGTCCTTTGTTTCCTTTGCAATTATGCTACCATAAAAGCTGAATGTTGCTAAGTTATTCTGAGAGTCTTTGCAAGGAGAGTAAGCACGGTTAGTTGGCTCATGGCATAAAAGTTGTTGAGAAGATAATGAAGACCTTCAGAGTGCCAGAATTAAATTCAAATATTCAAGCTCTGCAAAAGGCCTGATGGGACTAGAAGGTAACACTGGAGACTCTGGTGGAAAAGCTCAAAATATAAATACTTCTTAACCTCCTGGAACTACTGAGTGGGATGATAACAATAGGCTTTCTGCAGATGCTCAAGTGGCTGCACTTTCTCTTAACAAAGTACCTATGCTTCAGCAGATTAAGCTTCAAATCTCTCTTGTAATACAAGGTCAAAATTTGACTCTCACTTTCCTTCATTCTTGAGAATTCTCCCAAGTATTTAAGAAGAGAGAAACTGTAGAAGTTAGAATTTCATAGCCTTCAGATTTCCAGGAAATAATAAAGATAAACCAAAGCAGCAGAAGGAAGTCAGAAGCAGCAAGTCTGTCAAGCTCCATGGCTGCAGCTGTCTGAACAGAAAAGCACAGTACATCACTTTCAGGCACAGAACCAAAGCGAAGTGGAGAGCACTGCTGCTACTTGATTACTGAGAAAGTTTCTAGATTCCCCCCCCCCCCCCCCCGTGCTTCAGTATTACACATGGAGCAAAATTTTGAAATCAGATCAGCTATATTTAGAAAGAGATGGGGAAACCAGTGGTATGAAGAAATACAAAAGGCCAACCAGTTAACTGCAGTTATGAGGTTCTGCGTGTGTGGTTTAAGTTTGCGCTTTTTCGTTTTAGTTATTCTCATTCTTCAGTTTGAGCACTTCCGTGCAAACTTGAGTCCTTCTTAGTGGTTCATACTAAAAATCAGGTGAACAGAAACAAACGCTCTACTGCAAGCATTTAACATACATTTCCACAACTAAGAAGACAACAATATTTCCGCCCAACACCTATCATCTTTGAAAAGATTTTTCACTCCATTTTCCTTAAGATTGTTCACATTTAACAATCTATTTTTAGGCTTCAAAATTCTATTGATTCTTAACTTGCTTCAGAGATTTCCATTGGTTCTGCCCATCAATGCTTTCCTAAATGGTAAACTTCAGCTCAGAGGTTAGAACACAGCCAGAGTTCTGCTCTTCAGCCAACTTCTCCCCTCCTGCAAGTGCACCTGTAACAAAAACCAACTTCCCTGGGTGCATGAGGCATTCCTGTAGTGAAATCTCTAGAAAAATAACCTTTTCTAGAAAGCAAGAAACTCTGTCTTTAAAAGGGGACAAAGAACACCACTGAATCAAAACATAACTCCACGGGTTTATATAAATGAAATTATAATTACATAAGATTATATACACACTTAATCAAAGCCACTTTGATAAGTCAACTTTTCTAATTAAAAGCAGTATTAGAATTCCAATTTTGAGGAGAGATTAGAAATATCAGAAATATGAAGTAGTGTCAGAGGTAACAACCATAAATGAATCGTCAAACAGTATTAAGACACTGACTTATCTATAATGAACACTGCTTAAAAACATTAACGTAACTTTATGAACTTTTACCAATTTAAAGTTACTTTCACTGTAAGAGTTAACATCACTACAATCCTTTTATAGGAAATGCATTATGTGCAACTAAATATATCACTCTTGTTACCAGTATGACTGTACAGAAACTTCTGTATGGGAGAACTCTACTGCCCTGTCTTTGCCTGATGTGCCGTCTACATACATTGCTTGTACAGACCAGCTTTGCATAAAACAGAACAAAGTAAAACCACCAAACTCTAACCTAACACAAATTTGAAATCCTTGTGAGTAAAAAATGGTTCTTTTTTCTCAGAAAACAACATTCTACACTGTTGTAAAACTGCCTGTATGTTTAACTTTTTCCAGTACTAAGGACCGTACTTAATCAGACATTCAAAATTCATTAGGAATAGTGAGTCCATTATCTTGTTCTTCTTTAGTACCTATTATGTTCTCTTACAAAGCTTTTCAGCTTAAAAAAGGATCCTCCAAACATTTATACGATAGCAGAATTATTATATCAACATATCATGGAGTCATTACAGCTAACAGCCTATGCATATTACTCTTAAAATTCCCTACTTTCAGGAATTTATAACTCAGCTGTAAAAAATATTCCTTGATAAAACTTTATCAATAGGTTTATAATGCACTGGTAATAATTTTCTCAAATTTAAGCATGCAGAAAACCATTATTTTTCTCAATTTTATGCAACAGTTATATCTAAAAATGACAGCATATTAATGTATAACGATGCTTTAGTATGAAAGCAGTTTGTTCATAACAGTTCTTAAGCATTCACATTGATTCTATATGAGCTCCTCAGTACAGACTGCTGTTACAAAAGGGTTTTTTTCATACCAAAAAGGAAGCAAAACTGAAAACAAAGAAGGAATGTGGCTCTTGCCTCATATTGTGATTATCTTTGCACTTTCCACAGTATTCAGTGTGAGCCCTGAGACTGTGAGCTGAGTTCAAACAAAATTCCCACCCTTGCAACAGCACAGAGAAGTTATTTTGTGACTGTAGCTGCAACCCACACACTGGAGCTGTCCTTACCCTTTTTTGGCAGGATAGTGAGGAAAAGCGGCTCCACCTAATCCCAGAGCCAACTCCTTCCTCACCCGCAGAACATTCGACTCCCCCATCTATTCTACCGGCGACATGAGTGCGCTGAATCCTGGCTGTTGTCTACTGGGCTGAGGCACAGTGAAGTCCAGTTTGCATCAGGGGAGGAAAAGGGGGTAGTGGTGAGACCAGGAACCAGATAAAAAAACAAAAGGGCAGATTTCTCTGGCTAAAAATATTATGCAAGTTAGCTTAAAATTAACATAGGAACGTAAAGTCCACCAAAAATATACTACAGTTATTCTGAACAAATGGTTCATACTCCTGACTGCACATAATATTTAATACAGAAATTACAAACTGTACTTTAAAACCTGTTTCACCTTCCTTTTCCGTTTCAGATTCAAACTCCATTGAACAGGAAATAAGCACGGTGTGGAGGGAAGGATGGCTTCTCACAACATGACATGGATCAGCTACCCAAGCAAGAACTTGGCTTTCAACTCCCCAGAAGAAATCGAAGCCTTCATAGCTTCTCAAAACATCATATCAAGACTTATGCACTGCTACATTGCTTTTTTTGTACCAACAGGATTAATAGCTGGCATATGTATTTTGATCATTTTCGTAAAGAATTATGTGCAGCACAAAGTCATAGAAAATGTAGACTTGCTTCTTCTAGACTTCACCATCAGCGATATTATAATGATTCTTTTATCATTTTCTGTTATCACTAGACCTGACTATTTAAAAGCAACTCACCTCGCGTGTAACGTACTGTCATTTTTTTTCAACTTCAGTTATTTCAATTCTCAGTATGTTTTCTTGCTGACACTTCTCATACTATTACTGAAGAGATTTCCACCAAGGACTGCTCTCAGCAAAGCAACTCAAAGACCCATATTGTGTGTTGGATTTGTACTTATATACGCCTTCTGCTTGTCACTGACTGAGGCAGTACTGGTTGGCACAGATAACTACCACTTGGAAACAGACTGCCAGTTAGATCCATTGTTTGCATGGCCTGAATATGAGATCATTAAATTCACCTTTGGATTTGCAATCCCATCATTTCTTCAGATACTCTGTTTTACTGTTCTCTTCGCAAAAGAAGCACCTGCTGAAGCTCCAGCCTTACAACAGCACATTCGTACTTACCCTGCTGCGTACATTATAAGCATAACAATATTTATATGTGGTCTCTTTTACAACCTTATGCTTCTCTTCAGGACAACATTCAAATTACAGAAGAGCATTGGAACTCCAAAGAATGAGCTGGTGATGAATATTGCAGAAATAGTTTTGTTCTGTGAGAGCTGTGCTAGTTTGGTATTTATACTTTGTTTTCATAAACCATGCAAGGATGAAATACTTAAAGTCATCCAGAACTGGCGAAGGAAAAACACTGCCAACAATCACCTGGAAATACCAGTAACAGCTACAACCCATGAAAGCGGGACTCAGTAATACCCTGTTGTTCTGAAGAACTGTCAATCCATTTTACTTTTGAGTTAAACGTTTGTGAGTTTTGGTTCATTTTTTCACTTCTTCAAAAAAGGGTAATTGTTCCTTCTTTAGAAACCGAACTTGGACTGTCTTACAGCTAGCAGTTCTGAACTAAAAGAAGAGATTCTTAGTGCTAGTATTAGCAGTGATCTATGAGAAAATATGTAAGGTCTGAGGTTTTTTTGCATATATATATTTAAATCGCCTACAGTGTTACTTCAAAGCCAAGTAGTAAGAAAAGTACTGCTGCCATAGAAGTGTGCTTTTGTAATATCACCACTGCCCCGGCAAAGTTGCAAGCAAGAACACAGCAGAAAGCAACTCTGAACAAAAGTAAAAATCTTCAGCCGAAGCATTTTCTCAGGTGTGCTGCTGCTTCTGATTTCTTAGCCCACAAACTACTTATTTTTACAATACTGGTAAATTCCAGTAACAGCAGCGGTGAAGTATGGCTTAAGAATCCATTATAACCCTGAAAGAGTACGTAATACTATAAGTCTACTGTAGCAGTTGATTTTATATATATATACACACACACACACACAAACTAAGCATTTCTTCCCTTTTTACATTTTCCTCTTATACTTTTATTGGAGAGCTTAAGGTTTTTGTCTGAATTCATGTGCCGAAAAAAAAGAAATAAATTTCAAATTAATGGAAAGGCTGGTCCATAAAGGAAAGCTTCAGCTCCTTTGTGAGGCACTGAACTGGAAAGATCAACAGGATGGCTAATTAAAACTGTGCAAGAATGAAAGCTTTTTGTTAATGTACCCTAAGCTTCAACTCTGCGTTAAGACTTAGAGCAATTATTGATTTAAGCCATTCTTGATGGGTTCATTCAGAAGTATGAAGACGCCTTGGAAGAGTCACACAATAATACACTAAAAGAACAGGAGAAAAGCCAGCCCAGAACAGTAAAAGTGAGGCATGTTTGAAACTGGGCAGAACCCAAGTTTCAAACTGAAATCAGGGCTCTGCTAGAGACAAGACAGGAGCATAATACATTAAGTTTAGAATTCCTGGGTAAATAGTGCAAAATGGGGAAGAAAATCTGAATCAGCAAATAAAACAGCTGTGATATAGGAGTTCAGTTGTAGCCCTGCAGAATCAGCAGCCAATGCAGACCACGATGTAGGTGCAAAGTTTTAAACGCTTGCTTTGAGTACATTGTTACTGTAACTGAATTTGGTCAGGAGCATCTTAGACATTGGGTTTTAGTTTCAGCTTTTCCTCTCATAGAGCTGGAGGGAACTGAAACAACAGGGAAGTTCGAAAATTGTACTAGGGCATGTAGTAACAGGAAAAGGGGGAATGGTTTTAAACTGACAGAGGGGAGATTGAGATTAGGCATTAGGAAAAAATTCTTCACTAGCAGAATGATGAGACAATAGAGCAGGTTGCCCAGAGAAGCTGCAGATGGCCCACCTTCCAGGACAACCTTTTCCTGGGCAGCAGTGGAAGGTGTCCCTGCCAGTGGCATGGGGTTGGAACTAGATGATCTTTAAGGTCCCTTCCAACCCAAACCAGTCTGTGATTCTATAATTCCATAAAGCTGTAGACTTAAATTGCGAAGTTATAAAAATACAGTGGTGTGATGAGGAAAGCTCAAGTGACCTGAAGGGTTCTGAGAAAAGCCACTTTTATCCTTAAATATGTGTCCTTGCATGACACCTGGATGCTAATGGAAGTGACAGATTTGGTTTTGCAGTTGTATGCTTTGAAAGGTCGTCCTGATAGGGTCCAGATTTCTGCAGAGAGTTGGTGAAAATTAGCACAGACTGCCTGAGACAGAGAAAGCAAGCACTGATCAGTCAAGAGAAACATCTTCCATAAAACGACAACTAAGTGCATAAATGGAAGAATTATATTTGTTCAACAGTAATACGGTTTCTAGACCCAGTATTTAGATATACGGATCTAGTCTTAGACATCCAAGTGCTGAAATGTATGGACCATGACTGCATTACATGCAAATAAAGGGCAATACGTAGTCTTCGGTCAGCTATGACCATAAGAACCAACATTTCTGCAAGATGCAAAAATCAACTGGTAAGATGTCTGCACTGTATTATGTCAGCCTGTTTTCCTGTTCAATTTTGTTCTGCTGCCAGCATGAACAGATGGCTAATTAAAGGACACTACATATAAACAGACCATTACAGAACCTGGTCAGAAAGGAAGTATGTAGATAATCATCTCTTTGAATACAAGACCCAATTTCATACTTGTGAAAGGATTTCTCAGCTGGCATCAGAGATTTTGTTTTGCACCTGAGAAGGAGATTAAACATGGACCAAATATCAGCCCTGCAGAAAGAAGTTTGAAGAGATGAGTTCTAAGAGCTGTACATCAGTGAAAAAGTTGACAGCGTGAGTGAAAGAGTATGTCAGAAGATGCAAGCTGTTTATCACAATTAGAAGTACATCATAGTTTCAGCTGTGCCATGGATAAGTAGGTTATTTGCCAGTGTGGCAATTATGCTCATAGGTTTCTTCTTTATTTACTGCTTCTATATATTTTATATTTGAGGATGAAAGAATAAATATTGTGTTGTTTCCGAGTCCTGAGTTAAAGGTGCCTAAAAGAAAACCTAGTAAATGTTGGCTTTAGTTAATGTTGGCTGGGACCTGGAAACTGGTCTAACAACAACTGAATCTGTACGGAACCTGAAGGATGGTGGAAGGATGATGCTTCACGATACTCTCAGCAAGGAACAGAGCTGAAGCAGAACCATAACCAAATGTCTCAAAGAAATAAAACCAGTAGGGCCTTACTGTCAGATCTAGGATTTGGGAACAAGTATGTCTTGTCAAGAATGACCAAGACTGTGTAATCCTGAATATAGCTCCTGGCTGCAGTCTGTGAGATGCAGGTGAATGTACTCTGGCCTCTTCCCTGTCCATGTCTATTGTCATAGGGAAAAGAGTATTTTCTGGATGGCCAGTTATATTGTCATAAAGAAATCTTCATGTGCAATGAAAAGATTTTGTAACTGAATAGGAGAAAACGGTAAACAGCAGAGAAGAGGTTGGAAAATGCATTAAAGTAATTCAAATAGTTATAAATTAACTTACGGCAATGCATAAATGTTTTGCTAAATCAGTCTTGATAAAGTTACACAGAACTTACATTAAAATTCAGGACAACGGACGTACAGTCCTAGCAAAAATCTACTTGTACCAACTAGATGAGCACAAATACCCCTATGTGCAATAGAGGAAGGAACAGAAACAGTCCCCAGAAGGCATTCTAAAACAACCTGACACGAGGGAGAAAAGAGCAGCTTTGACTAAGATTAAAAGTAATAATTTTAAATTACTAGTAATTTCAATTGTATTTTTAAGAACAAAATAAGATTTCCCTGCTCTGAGAGATTTCTTTCCCCTACACCAGCAACAGCTTTGCTGAATGCTTACTACTTCCAGGCTTCCCCTAATTTTGAACAGTATGTTCCAGAAGAAAAAGAGCATATATTTTTATAGGCATGATGTCAAAATTAACCGAAGGAATACACTGGAAAATTCAAAGAAGAATATTTTACTTCTGCACTGGTAATACTCCTTTCTTTGTAAGACTTTGGCCTGCTTTTGAATAAACCTTTCCATTCAGTAAAAGAAATGAGCTGGCTGCTGAAGTTTAAGCATGAATTTCTGAGTTGGTAACATTTTGGAAAAGAACATGTAGAGACTCATCTTGCTAAACCAGCTGACTCAAATCTGCTCTTATCCCA
This sequence comes from Ara ararauna, assembly GCA_028858755.1. Lineage (NCBI taxonomy): Eukaryota > Metazoa > Chordata > Aves > Psittaciformes > Psittacidae > Ara > Ara ararauna. Next base: position 6,666,355 of record CM054380.1, on the reverse strand, counting down.
CTGCAAAACAACATCTGAGCTAAACAGAGATTGGATTTGCACACTTGAATCAAAACCCGAGCTGCTACACCCATGTATTACTAAGCCCTAGTTACATTCTAATTTCAAATGTACAAACCCTGACAGTGCCTCAGCATCATTTATCTTGATTTTGAGGTAATTGCAGAAGTTCTGTGGTAGGGCAAAAGCTAAAGCAATTCAGCCAAAATAAGCACTCTATATAACATTTACACTACACATTGTGTGACAAATTGTCACTGACTAGAATCAAAGAATGCATTTCACCTCCATGCGGGTACAAATGCCCAGCAAAGGGCTGCCAGACTGCACAACTGAAGTGAAAACTATTGATGCTTTGCAGATTGTATTTCTTCATCATATCTGGATAGAGCCTGAAGTCCTGTGATGAATCACCTTTCACTCAATAACAGTTTGTGGTCCAGTTTTGTAAAATTTTTATATTATCCCCAAGGGACTTGCAATATACACTTTAAGAAAATATAAAAACTTTTACCAAAATAGTTTGCAGGGTGTTGTCCCTGCCAAAGAAAAGGCTGAACTTCTAAAACTTATTTTTAGTAAGAAAAATGCATTCTTGGAGTTACTGGCAACTGAAATGCCCAAACACAAAATCCACTGTAGCCAAGGTTTTCTGCGGGCATAGAACACAATTCCAAGTCAAACTAAGTTTGATTATTTGCAAGAAAGGGAAAATTACTTAGAACAGATGGGATAAAGTGTGAGGCTGCTCCAGAACAGGGTAATGGACGCAACCAGATGTCATTCAGTGGCTGAAAAAGGTCACAGTCAGTATATATGTAACAGGAAGATGAGAAAGAATTCGGAGGATGAGATCCATCTACTCATAAAACTTCATGTACATTACAACAGCGTCTCTATTTTCTCTATTCTCACACCTCACACTTTCTTCCTCCTCAGCTGTCACCTTTTTGCAACACAATAGCAGGCCCATACGTTGAAGTCTGCTAAATTATATAGCATACCTTTTCCTATACCCACTTGAGCCTCCTGGCGCATCTAAATACATCATCGACAATTAGTGTTCCTTAAAGACTCTACAGTCACAGACATGCTGAGATATATACAGAAGTTGTCTACTACAGATTTAAAAATAAACCTTAATTTCCTTCATTTAAGGAAAAACCTAAATGCTGGATTACTGAGGTCTGACATTATACAAATGCTATTACACCAGTCCATTTCACACGTTTTAGCAACAAACAAGAGGAGGTATGACAGGCAGAACCATAATGCTTAATACTGTCACAATGGTGAATCAGAACAGATCATTAAGGCACTCCCTATGAAGTCCCATGGAATATCAGCAACTGACAGGGAAAGAAGAGGAGTTCAATGTTCAGCAGCTGCCGAAATGAGTTTTAAGCATTTTATGGAATATGGAAGTGATGAACAGTGAGATTAAAATAGATTAATCAGGAACAATAATTTGACTGTATAAACAAGACTGAATATGTTGCCATCTGGTTTAGGAAACAGGATTCAGAGGATTCACATGATCATCTCATACTTAGTGAAAAACACTAGTTACAATATAGCAATACTAGACTTGGCCTCTTAGGCTTCACAGCTCTCCTAGCAGGAAAAGCAGCTGCTTCATGGGTCTCTCAGAAGAGAATTTCCTAACAATTCTGGAAATACGGCAGTGACATATTTGTTATCATGAATTCAAACCAGAAAAATAGCCCTCAGAATATTACATTTTAATAGCAAATCAGCTGATACTCACAGGTAGAAAACCAAAAACAGAGACACCAGCTGATTATCAAATCCAGGCCGCCAAAATTACAAACAACTAACACCCAGAAGCTAACACTATGCATAAAGGAAAGTAACAAATCCTTCTGGCCCTTACAAGATCAGTAAAAGCTCTGAAGGACGGAATTAAGTACAGCAAAACCACATGATCGGCAAATAACAACAGCTCTTTATAACCCTGTTCTTTAGGACAGCAAAAAAACAAGATCTTCAAAGCTGGTATCACAAGATTTTTCTAACATCACAATTATTCCAGCATCCAACACAAACGTATTTGTACATTTCTCAAAGCAAAACACTTGAGGCTCCTATCCTTATAACCCTGCAGAAAGACACTCCAGAAAACCATTCCATACACAGGGAAAGTTGTCTGTTCAGCACTTTACCAGCACTAACTGGCGCAAGGTTTCTTTCGGCTAAATGATAATTTATCCCAAACCTATTTGTAAAGAGTCATCGTGTAAGAGCATCTTAAAAAAGATGTTTAGTAACAGCAAAAATCCTGTGTTCCTATGCAAAGCACATTATAAAAAGTCAGCAAATCATGTATTTGCCTCAATGGCACTAGAAGGCGAAGTGCCTTCTACTCCCAAAGCCACTTGCGTAAGGACCTTTTGCTTCACTTTTCTATAGATAAGATCTTTTGTAATCTAAAGATATTTGGCCACTGTAATAGATGTAACACATCCATTACGTTGACCTGTTAATTGTTTTACTCCACACTTCTGAAACTGTAATGCTGTCTTCTGGAAATCCTAAATGCTGAAATCCAATTCATCTTATTCCTGTAGCAGCAGAACAACGCATCAATGTACAGCATATCTGTTACAGCATATCCATTTATGGCACTTAACATTCAGGAATCAGATCAGTGTCATCCTAAAAAGCAATTTACAGAAATTATTTCTTTTATGAGAAAGGTTTAACTTTCTTCCTGTTCTAAGAATCCTGGCCACCAGCAGGTGGTGTTTCTGGAAATGTCAAGTAGGTTTTGTCCCCCCTACAGATGAAATGCAAAACTCCACCTGCAACACTGGTGGGTTTATGCAAGGCTGAGGCTCCACATTCTCTGCAAAATAGGCTCATTTTATCCATGTGATTTTTCAGCTGAGCAATCCTAAGAAGCATGAGGATGATGATGTATACCTGAAAATTTGAATACAAATAAAGAAAAATGAGATCAACTTGAAGGTAGGAAAACTGGAATTTATATTGTCAGTTTAGCAAACGACCCTTCGCAGCTGCTAGATTACTCTCAACAGAATATTCCTCTTTGGATTGTCCAGGGGCCTTTAAAATCGTACTGCATATAACAGTAATTATTGCTTTATATCTACGTAAAACGTGCTTAGTTACGATCTGCAAATAAATCTCTTCATTATCAATCGGCTCTGATGTAGGTTTGAATGGACTATATAAGTTTTAAAAATGCTAGAGGCAGAAAGGAGGATGAAATTAACATTAGGTACAATAAAATGGGCAAATACGAGAGAAAAGATGCTTGAGTAGTCCTAGTAAAAAAGAAACCAGCAGAAACAGGGTTAATTCTAGCCTTATAAGGCTGTTCAGCAGCACTTCAACTGCACACAAATTAGAACAACCCTGGGAATCTATAAAGCTTGTTTTATTGCCAAGGACATGCAGCAAGATCTGCATTTTGCTGCTGTAAACTATCCTTTATTTAAGACATTTTAAAACAGAACAGACTTTTACATGATGTTTTTTACTGCTGCATCTTCAACAGGTGGCATTCGCTGCAGCTTTACACACCTAAATGCAAGTTCTCCCCGACACGACTGCTGAAGTTGGCGCATCCATTAAGCGTGTACCCGAGCAAGAAACAGCCTTCTGTTGACCAGAGGAAAATCAGCTCTGCAGAAATGAAATTAAGGTAAAATAAAGTGTTTCACAGTACATGGTTACCTGTAATGCTTGTAATTGCTTGGCTTTTGGTGGCCTGTCAGGTGTAATTCAAACCTGACCACAGACCAACCTTTTAAAATCAACTGCTTAGACTGTTAACTTGTCTTGTATTTAAAGCAGTTTTACTGCCTTATTCAAAAATAAAAGGATGTTACATAAAAACCAACAGCTCACGTCTGACTCCCATCGCTGCCTGAAACAAACACCAAGCTTTCTTCAAATAAGTGTAATTTCATACGGATATTTTAACATAAAGATTGACATTATGATGATGATTTAAAACATAGCAACAGCTACTGCGCACTTATGCCTGTTTCATTAAGAAATAAAAGCTTTGGAATTGATAACCTTTATTTCTTTAAGTGTTCTGGCTAGCTACTTCTGTTAATACGAATATATTTAAGCAAACTCGGAGCTGTATTTCTGACTGAAAATATTCTACACTCCTACTCCATTAGTGGTCTGCTCCTTTTTCTCCCCCAGATTGTAAATTAGCAGGAACTGAGCCATTAAAATGTGGAAATATGCACAAATTTTACTAGTAAACAATTTAACTTTTTTTATTATGTTTTAGTGTAATTAAAATCAAGGGCTTGGGAGTAAGATGAAGATTAAAGCAATTCACAATATTTAAAATTTCACACACACAGTACCCTGAGTTATAATTTTATCATTGTTTTATTTGTTTGGGATGTCTTTTGTTTGTTTTATTCCTTTTAAATAAACTTCCAACAATCCTTTAAATCCATACCATTCACCACATATAAGTAAACAAATCAGATAACTGGTATTTTCCATTCCTATCCGGAAGTCAGTGCAACGTAATTAATCCCAAAGAAAAGCAAACTGAGTATAATAGTGTTGGTGTAAATCAATATGCTGCTTGTATTACCTTCATTTCCAAGACTCGACTTTCCTTCCTACTGAAAGCAGGAGGAACCAACTGCTTTTTATCTGTTGCCTTCTCAGACACAGACTGCTACTTAATAGCCTTACAAGTTGATGATGAAATAAATATATACATCATATACACACACATATATAAATATAGATAAGATTTTTTCCTCTGTTGACTAAAACTCACTCATCTAATTTTCTCTATTTTTACATCTTCCAATACTGAGAGTGCACAAAATTTTTACAGATCTGCCCTCATGACATACTATAATCTAGAGCAAAATGAAATAATTTTAACTAAACCTTTGTATACATATTCAAACATGATGTTTTCTACAACCTCAGCTGTGGATGTTAAATTAGCAGAAGCCTATGGCACATAGTACAGTGCTGGATTATGAGATTAATCATTTTCCATTTACAAATTGCAGGTCCAAGGATGTTCATTGATTATTAAAAGAAAACAAATGGAGCTAAACCTCTACCTTCCAGCCTGCGTGAAGAAACACCTTTGATGAAAAGCTTTTGTTAAAAGAGACCCAAGTACCACAATGGTAAAAAGATTCCTACATGATCTTAAGGCATACAGGAACTGCAAATTCTCTCATTTGCAATGTATATAGTGTCCTGTGAAAAAAACCTTAAGAAATTTACTATATGTACTGTTATATTTCAGTCAATGTTAACTAATTTGACTTCTAAAGTATTTTAATTTCCTATATGAAAGTGTACATCTTTTTTCAATCCAATCAAAATGCTTACCTTGAACTTGGCTGAAAACAACAAAAAACCTGATTTTTTTGGCATTACCACCAAACTGTGAGTACTGGTATCTTTTCCACAGATATCTCAACCATGGAAGCTTACTCTGCCTCATTATCACCCATTATATGTAATGGCACAACTTTTAACCTAAATGGATCACATTTGTGTAATGAAAGCTTATCTTCTAGATTAGCTGATAAATCAGAATACCAACAATATGTTATTGGTCTTTTCTTATCGTGTCTTTACACAATATTTCTTTTTCCCATTGGCTTTGTAGGAAACATTCTGATACTGGTTGTCAACATAAGCTTTCGTGAAAAAATGACTATTCCAGACCTTTACTTCATAAACCTTGCAGTAGCTGATCTCATTTTAGTTGCTGATTCTCTCATTGAGGTTTTTAATCTTGACGAAAAGTATTATGATATCACTATTATTTGTACCTTTATGTCTTTGTTCCTTCAGATCAACATGTATAGCAGCATTTTCTTTCTGACATGGATGAGTTTTGACAGATACATAGCACTGGCAAAAGTAATGAGGTCCAACATATTTCGCACTATGCAACACGCTAGAATAAGCTGTGGTCTCATATGGATGGCATCTATTTCTGCAGCACTAGTTCCATTTACAGCCGTGCATTTACAACACACCGGAGAGGTCTATTTTTGTTTTGCAGATGTAAAAGAAATCCAATGGCTAGAAATAACCTTGGGGTTTATTATCCCCTTTGTGATCATCGGTCTTTGTTACTCACTAATTGTTCGAGTTCTTATAAAAGCCCACAAGCACAGGAGTCTTCGTCTGCGGCGACAGAAGGCTCTTCGAATGATTTTTGTTGTTGTCTTGGTTTTCTTTATCTGCTGGCTACCCGAAAACGTCTTCATTAGTGTTCAACTTCTTCAAAAGAAAAGCGAGCCTGTGTCTTCAAGCAGTCCATCCTTCAGACATGATTATCCTTTAACAGGACATATTGTGAACCTAGCAGCTTTTTCTAATAGCTGTTTGAACCCTTTAATTTACAGTTTTCTAGGCGAAACCTTCAGAGACAAACTGCGACTGTACATTGAACAGAAAACAAAAATGTCAACATTGCATCGCTTTTGTCAGGCTGCCTTCACGTCTGTCATTCCTGACAGTAATGAGCAATCAGAAGTCTGATTTAGGAGTGACTGCATAAAACATATGACTGTGAAATTGTGCAAACAGTGAACAAAATGCTTGCAACTAACAGAAAAAAGTGCATTTGTGTGTGTGTATATATATATTAGTATCACTCTACTGAGTATTGAAGGTTTATGTTCAAAATGTTTTTATGACAAGACTTAAATGTAGAAGCATATGTTTTAGTCAGGTTTAATTATGAACAGGATTATTAAAAGCTGAGCACTGAAGGAGCTTTATTTTATATTATATATGCATGAACAACAATATAGAGGAAAATTTTATCAAGTTACAAAGACTCCAGATGTAACCCACTGATCAGAGATGCTACTTTGCTGGTGTATGTAAACTACTTCCATTGAAATAATGAAGCTGCCATAACAGTGGGGAAAAAAATCATTAGAACTTATTGACATGGAGATGCAGAAAAAAATTGATTTTTTTATCCAAGTATGTTAAGATAAATTACATTGCTTAGAAGAACTACAGAGTACTGTTGTCACTGTATTCTAGCATGTCTTCCATGATGAGCTTTCTCTAAATCTTAATATAATCTAGCACGGTGGTTAGTTGTTGTCTCATAAATGTAATCTACTGTTTACATCAGCACTTGATCAAAACTGAAATCATCTGCAACTATATTGCTCATCTCAAAGAATTTCACAGAAGCAAAATGTACTTCCTCATTCTACCTTTTAAGGATTCCCCAAGACAATCTTTCCCAGGACAGACATAATTGGGCCTTTTGTCAAAAAGACCAGTGCACATATACCTACATTCATATCTGCCTTCAGGTTTAAATGCAAGTTGTACAAGATCTCTTTACCTTTAGCAGCCTATTTCGATTGCCAGAACGAACTGCTGTGGCTTTAAAGTTACATTCTGCAAAAGAGTATAAAAATTGCTTATGAAAATGACAGAAGCCCAAGTTTTTAGAAAGGGAGAATTTATGCAATGGGGAGCGTGATTAGTTACTATCAGATCTGCACTTTGTGCACCCTTCATCCCATCTCCAGAAACTACTGGCCTTTCAAGATTTTAAGATTCATGTTGGTTGCTTTGTTCATCTGAAGATTAATTATACTAAGAAAACAAAGGTTAGCACCATGTACTTGAAAATGATAGGTTTTAATTTCTGCTAGAAAATAACTTGGGTTTCAATCTGATTGATGTTCAGCAAAAGTTACTGCTGAACTTGTTCAGAGGAAGCTATAAAGTTGCTAGAGATTAGGGTGCAAGATCATGAAAACATCACTTGCTACATCTCTGAAGCAAACAAACTCATTTCACCTCTGTGCTCATTGAGTTAAGCAACAGAACTCTGCAGAATAAGATGCTTTGTTCTATTTTCAAATGGCATATACGAATTAATTAAAACATTAATGGATTTTAAAGGATTTTTAAAGATACACACAAAACAATCACTAAAGTTACTAAGCAAAAAAGAAAACAGTGAAAATAATGATTCCACTCATATTTCTCACGAAATATTTAGAGCTTCCTAGTGGAAGCTTTGGCCACAAAAGACCTGACCTATAAACAGAAAGGCCACAAGACGATGACTGAATTTGAAATAGATAGCTAAGATATTCCTGCAAGTGAAACAGGAACTGCAGGGTGGAGTTTGTGGCAACTGCTGATTATTGGTAAGTGACTGCTAACCACAGTCTAAGGAAAAATGCCATTTAGTCACATCCTCCCTGTAGAACACCAAACAGATCTTCTCCTAAGAAAGGTGCAAGCAATGTCATGCCTTCTCTGCACAGAACAAATCACTAAACACTTAGCAAGAAATATCACAGCACCTTGCTCCATCACACGCTGCCCTTCTTCCTCATTATGTTCACTTTAGAATAGCCACAATTACTCATGTCCTAGTGACTGCCAATGTACATTAATCACACCTTGAAAGATAGCTATTTTAGACAAAACAGAACTGAAGGAATGGATAATTCTCTTGGCAATTGTCCTGGGTTCAGCAGCAGCAGTCATTTTTCTCCTTCGTAGTAGCTGGTGCAGCGCTGTGTTTTTGACTTTCGGCCTGGGAATAGCGCAGATAACACCGATGTTTATAGTTACGGTTTAGAATGTTTGGTTTGACCAAGGACTTTCTGAGTCTCATGCTCTGCCAGAGAGGAGGGGAAGCCGGGAGGAAGCAGAAACAGGACACCTGACCCAAACTGATCAAAGAGGTATTCCATACCAATACAATTCTGTGAAGTCAGATACATCTTCAGAGATAACAGATGTATTAGGTTTGTGTCATCTTGACACTTGCCACAAATAAATGACGTACTTGGGGTTACAGAAATACACTTTCCCAGTTGTAGTTGTTGCTTATTTTGTTTTTATAGGAGTAAACTTCTTTCCCGTCCTCCTTCCTTCCAATAAAGGAATCTGGGTTTTGATCAAGGCTACAGTAGAAGCCCTTTCATTACCACTGTAGGTAACAAACCAAAAAAGCGTTTTTGCTCAGACGCTTATGATAATAAACAGACAACAATATCAAATACCTGCTCATGCATACTATAAAGTAGTTTGTTTCTACATGATCATATGCAACAACGTCCTGCACTATCACAGTGAAATCAAGCAAAGGACAGGTTACTGCAGTATGAAGAAAACAGTATTTACTCAACCTGAAATGACCTACTGCATATTTAAAGCCGAATTACAAATCTAAGCTACCTGATGAGTTTCCTGATGTCACTATTTTGGTACAGGCTTATGAACTGTGCCTGAAATGACTAAATTTAAACTGACTACTTCCTTTAAATAAAAGGTACTCTCCCAAGTGGAAAAAAAAAATGCATACTTCTTCCCAAAAGTTTAGGGGTTTTGTTAACAGCAACTATGTAAAAAGTAGCATTTACAGAAACGTCATACAACTTCCATGTATTTGTATATAGAACATGCTTTCTGCAGCTTATCACCTTGCAGTAACTCATTATCCATGAACCAAAAAAACCTGTACTTTTTGTAGTTTTCTTCAAAATTAAAGAGCATGATGAACATTTAAGAAAACCTTTTCTGAAGTGTAAGGGAAGAGGGAATTGGAGTAAGAACTTTGATATAACTTCTTCACTTTTCTCTGGTCTCTCACAAATTGTTTGAGGAAAGGATTCCCATATGCCTCCCTAAAATGCTAGACTGATAAAAACTAAGAAGTTTAAAAACCTGTTTATCACAGATGCTTACAATCTTTACTGTAATAGTCTATGTCAAGTCCCCAGGCAAGAGAAGACTAATATTAGGGAAAGCACACAGACAAAAAGAAAAAATGAAAAATAAAATTAAAGAATCCCTCAAGCCACTAATTGCTTTTGAAAATAACACCTTAACACAAAAAGGTCTTGAATGCACAAAGTATTACTGAGTATCTAGAAACAAATTCAAGGCGCACAAACTAGCACCAGTCTGAACCTGATGTGACTGAAAGCAACAGTCTTCATTCAGCTGTGTCAAAATGTATGAGAAAAATGCTTATTTGCAACCATTTAAAGAGATGCTGTAACTCTGTACCCTTCTAACAGTGTTGGGGGAGACACTAAATACTGACTGGGCAGACGCAACACATCCACATCTAAAAAAAAACCCCACGGTCTGCCTAAGGTTAAAGTTTGATCCATTTGTGATAAGTGCTCCATGATGCAAGGGCATGTGAAAGGAATTTGAATCAATGAGTCAGGCAATCCCAAATGCTCTGCAAGATTTTGACATAATACAGACAACATGTGAGAGAAGTCACTCCTCTCTTCTCCACAGAAAATGAGAACATTGGCATTCAGAACAGCCAATCCACCAATTCCTAAAGACAAGATACGCTATAAAATAAATAACAAAATTAAAAAAAAAAATCAGAATTCTTAAAACATCGTTTTCTTCAATACTGCTTCTAGTAAATGAAAAAGATACGGATTCATCTTCTATTTCCCCAATGTAATCTGACATTTCTATTATTAATCAAAAATGGCTTATCTGGCATAGAAAATCCATTCTAAATTTGCAAAGAGGCAAGCTCATAAAAAAACATTGAGCACAAAGTTTTAACAAGGAAATGCTTTTAGAATTTCAGACTAAATATCTGTGTTTTAAAGAGAATTCACTGCCTGTACAGTGCAGGCTCTAATCCTTCTTCCAGCCATCAAGACATGTTAGAAACTAATGGAATTTTTTCCTGTGTAAGGATTTTGTTCTATTCTCTCAGCTGTTTATTAAGACTGCAGAAGGGAAAAAGTTGTCTGGACAATTTTAAATGGTTAGGATCATCACATTAAAAAATGCATTAAAAAGTGGTTTACTGTAAGTAAAAGCATGTCAAGTTCAACCCTGATTATCATTTAATTCCATTTGAACCTGTTTCTGCATAAGTAAGAAAACCAAGTTTGTGTATGAAGAAGGTAGGTTTGAATTTTAATAGCTATTCATGAAGGTGAACCAATGAATTAATTTGATTTTGACTGAAAACAACAAAGATCAGGGTTTGATTTTAATTTAAGGGACAGCATCCTTCCGTTCCACTCCAAAAGTCTCATCTTACCCATTCAGACCATCAGACAGATATTTAAAGCTTTCATCAGAGAAGAGCACAGGGACAAATCCCTTACTTCACTTGACTGAATTATATCTTTGCAATATATCTTACATTTGCAATGTAAGTTTAGTCTTACATTACCGACGACATCTCCAGCAGCCCAGCAGTACACAGTGAGAGCCAGCCAGTTCTCCTTCAGAGACAGCTCATGTTAAGAAATTATTATTATTATTATCTTCTGCTTAATAAATAAACCATTTCCACCTTGGAATTGCACTTTATCTTATTTACATTAAGTCTGCAATGACAGAGGATAGGGAACAAGCGATTTTTAAGACATGCATACAGACCATGTTTTCTGTATGCTCTTAAGCCCTGCTGCCATGGAGGTATACTGTGGTACATGCCCTGAGCTACGTTTTAAAAAGAGACATGCTAGATTTGAAAACCTGAACACCCTCCATTCATATTTATAATTTAGGTGTCCTTTCTTCAACAGCATTGTCCAAACTATTTATTCCACATTGACATATGATACACCAAACTTTCAGCCTCAGCTTTTGGCTTCCTTTTAGACTTCCATTCCATCTTATGGCAGCATGACACAGCCAGGAGCTAAGAATAAACACTTGCATACTGAGCCAGCCACCCAAGATGACAACAAAAGAGCAATGCCGCCTCAGGACTTCAGACACTCCAGGTCTGTTCATTACTTTCAACTCAGCATCTTCTTACATGCTACTTCAGTTGTTTTACGTATGTCCACTGAATTCCACTACAAAATTTAGAGATGATTTTCTGAGTCTCATGAAACCTGTGCGAGACCATTTAGAGTAGCTTTTGAAGTTGTTCAGCCCCAGTGACAAAACCACAGTCAAGTTTCCAACCTATGATCTCAGACTGTTCAAACAGTCTGCTACAGATATATACACAAGTTTTAAAGTTCTAAATATGCATAACCAAAAAGCAAAACCTAACTTTTTTAATATACCTACTCTAAATAAGCCTTTAATGCAGCAGGGTAAGCCCTTCCAAAGCAGCAACTTTGCTTACAAAACCCAGCTCACTCAACCTGCAAGCAAAATGACTGAAAAAGGTTTAAAAACCTTTTCAAATTGCATGGAATGCGTTTTCTTTAAAGACTTCAGAAAAACTGTGAAAAAAGACATATTAAAGAAACAGGAAAATTATTGGAATAGTGCTACATTATCCTTAGAAATTGAAGTTAAAACTCTTTCTACAGAAAGAGCTTGGTGGTAGAATTGCCGAACAGTGGTGGAGGTAAATTGGTTTTCTGCCTCAGCAGCAAAAACATTTCCTTTCCTGGGCATTCTCTCAATAGAAATGATACTATAATGACAAATAGATTTTCTTCCTTTCATTCTCTCCCCATTCAGAACTACAAAACAGAAACAGCCTTTACGTGACTGCAGTAACCTCTTAGCTCTTGTGTTCCAGTACTTAGTTATGAGTGAAGTACACACAGCAAATGGAGAAAGAAATCAAGGCAAAAGCTCACTTAAACAATGTGATTATATTCCAAACATCCATCTGATGACCAAGTAGCAAGACAAGAAGATAATACAGATAGTGACACCTGTGAGAGCATACTTATAAACACACTTGGTTTTCAAATATGTACAGTCAGAAGAGTTACTTCTGATATTAAATGCTTACAATTCTTAGAACAGTGAGAAATGTGATGTTACTTTTGTATTGTAATGTAAAGATGCCTGATGCTGCATGGCCCTGCTGAATGTCATGTGATCAGAAGCAGACACTTACTGGCAGATGTGCTGCTAAAGTTGACATCAGATCACAGAGACCTCATGGCACACGCAGTCCATAACAAGGGGTCCACGAGGATCCCCTGCTAGATGTGTGCTCTTCTTGACTCTCTCTGATATGGAGTTAAGACCTTTTGGGTATTGACCAGAAGATTTTATTACAAGACCTATGAAAACAATCAAAAAAACCCCAAACCCCACAGGTTTGTTAAAAATGCCTTTAGGAAGTCATGGAGCTACGGACTCGGACAATGAAAGATAAGCATTTCATAATAAAATAGGAAAACCTTGCCTATTCCAAAGGTAACTAGAAAAAAAGAACCAGCCAATGAGGTACATGAAGGCTCCAAAGTCAACAGTGAGTCCCCCAAAAGGCCATGACTAATTTCAGTGAGTTTTATATTACAACTCAGTGTAACAGTTCTATAACCACCTAGTTATTTTACAAGTGGGTAAATATTAATAACTCCCATTTATGATTCAGTATGTAAAGGTAGGATAGAATGACAACTATTAGAAGCATGCATACTTAAGATTCGCTATTCCCTTTTACATAACCCTCACTGCTCCTTTTTTAAGCGATGCAGCTCTAAGTCTTCAGCACATTCTCTGAACAACTTCAGCATTTCAGACTGTAAGATGGTAGGAGCAGAGTTTTGTCTTCCCTTGGGTATACATGCTGCTTAAAAAAGCCTGGTTTAAAGATGCAAATTATTAAGATAATTATGAGAAATTTAATAAAACATTAATTAATGATCTTCTGTTCAATGTCCTGCAGAACTCTTGTAGGATTCAATTAGAAACAGGTAAACGTATTCAAAAGACAGAATCTGATTCTTTAAGCAAGAGGTTCCCCTGTCAAATGTCTTCATGCTTATACCATCGTTATTTCAGGCAGCTTATAAAAGTCTAAAGATGAATTTTCTGTTCTAATTACCTGTTGGATGTGGCAGACAAGCACTTTCCAAGTTTGTATTAATGTCTGTGGCTTTGATCTAATACCCAAGAGCCGTTTTATCTATGCTGTAATTTATTAACATACATAAATATACACTAATCTTTCCTGTGGCTCACAATATTAGATCAAAACAGAAAAGGTATTTTAGTGGAAGAAACTTCTGGTGAAATAATTCTAGTTTCTCATTCATACTGTGGAAGCAGCCATCATCACCCCTTCATCTGATCCAAAATGTGATGGTTGTTTTATTTTTAAACCTATTCCATCAACACACAATGATTTGTACTTTATTAAAATCCTTATACCAGACTCCCATATTGTTTAAAAAAGAAAAAAGTATCATTTTGTCAAAGATGGTGAAAAACGGCTACTTTTTAGAATAAGCATATTCTAAATATCCATGCCTGTCCTATTTGTTTTTTGGTTTTTTTTTTTTTTTGATAAATTAACATAAAAAAATAGTACCAAGAGAAATAAAGAGGAAGTAACAAATACACAAGAATCAGGTTTGCATTAATCTGTTATACTGTGCACACTTCCAAGTTTCAAGCCCTTTCAAGAACCTGCCTCTGAATGTCTATTTCTCTGCTCTTTATCCTCTATTGGAGTGTAGCAAACATTTATCCTTTCAAGCTTACAACTTAATTTCTTGCCAAATGGAATACATTTTGTGAATTCAAACATGTAATGGGACTTTATTTTTTTGACTCAAGTTACAAATATTTTGAGGTTTTGTGCCAAATTTTCTACATTCAGCAATTTGGGCCTTTTCCAGTCATTTTCATTTATGATCTCTCTCTATGATGAGTCGGAAGTTATTAACACAGATTCCCCCAAAAAAATCATAACTGACAAGAGGCAGAAAACAGTGTTGTCACTGGACTGGAGCTAAGTGACACGCAGTCAAGCAGACCTACCCTCTGCTCCTTACTCCCACAACTGCTTGACGACTGTTACTCACCAAATTCAGCCCACAAGTGCTAATCCTGCGCTCAATTTCAATTTTGTGAAAGTATTTGCAGCTAAGTCATGAAAGCAAAGATGTATACTGGAAACCTAACAAGAACCATCTAAGAAGGTCTCACCACTAAGTAAAGAATTAGGGCTGAGAGGAAACATCAAGTATGTGCTCCAAGAAGAGAACGAAGAATCTCCCTTCTTAATGGCAAAGGAGGGACGGTTGTGTTTCACCACCAAACTCACTTTAGTGCCTTGGTTATATTAATAAAAGTGAAGAATTAACTTTGAATGTCTACAGATAAAGGCAAAAACCCAGAATTAGCATGAAACTTTTGCTGGTTAATATGTAATGAAGAATGCACAATTCCTTTAAACAAAAGTAAGAAATACACCGCATATTGTTTATCCCAAACACAGTTGGGGACGTGAGCCTTTCGCCTGGGAAAACCATCTTCAAAGTAGCAACTGTTTTCCCAGCTGTGAATACTCTTTCCTGGGAAATCTGTTCCTACCGTTACAAAAATAATTTTCAAAGGAATGTAAAATTATTCAGCCTAATCTATGCATATCCATATTTCAGACACTATTTTGTACCTCCTTAAGCTTGTCTGTTTACAAAAGGCCTCCTATTCTCCATTAACACTATATTGTGTCACAATCAAATTTACCTCTTTTAATAAATAAATAAATGTATGGCTAAATTAATAAGATTATTTAAAGTAACTCTATCAATACTCTGATGGAAAAGTCTTCACAGGAAACAAATGTTTCAGTCCCATAAGCAACTATCCTCAAAGTTTGGGTGGGTTTTTTTAACTTTCTTTTTCCTAATTTGAGAAATATTGCATAGATAAGAAAGCAGACAAACCACCAAGTAATGTGTCACACAGTGAGTCAGAAATGCCAAATGGATTTATAGCTTCATGACTGTTTTTCAACTATCATGAAGGCCATCAATATTGTAAGGCAATAAGAAGCCAGTGGGCCAGCAAACAGTAAACTTGCCTGTGCAAGTAAAAAAAACCTGACAAATAAACTAAGGATAAGCATTCAACTGAAAGACCAAAGAAAAGAGAAATAGGCCCAACATTTCAATTACAGACTTACCAAAACCAGCAGACCAACAAGAGCACACTAATATCCATACTGACATTTAACTTCGCCTTTTTGAGAAACAGCTATCACCCACCCCCCTTTATCACCAGACCACTGCTAACTGCTGATGCATCCTTACATCAGGCATCAGAAGACGGGGGAAAAATGAAAGATTATGTCATCTTCTCTTCGTAACATGGAGAAAATTCTATCTGCATGTTAGAAATACTTCAAAGATTGTCAAAAAGACAGAACAAGATACTTATTTTATGCAGTTATGCAAAATAAAATTAACTTTTTGGAATTTACTTTTGTTTTTTCAATATTTAATATCTTTTTTCTACATATGTCTTGAGCAAAAATAATAACCCTGCATAACGTTCTTTACTGTGAGAGTGTGAGACACTGGCACAGGGTGCCCGAGAAGCTGTGGCTGCCCCATCCCTGGCAGTACTCAAGATCAGGATGGACGGGGCTTGAAGCAACCTACTTTAATGGAAGGTGTCCCTGCCCATGGCAGGGGGTTGGAGCTGTATGAGCTTTAAGGTCCTTTCCAAATCAAACCTTTGTGTGATTCTGTGATAACACTAATGCATACAACAGAGGATTAAGCCGGTAAAGCAAAACAAAACAAATGCAGGAAGTGTTGATAGTGGAATTGCAATGCAAGCAGTTTCCAAAAGACATTTTCAATGCATATAAGATACAGCTAATATTGGTAGCCTGGTAATCAGAAGAAAATCTTGCAACATTGCATTACATTGTAACTTCATGGCATTTTTTAGTATGGGAAAATACAAAGCAAGTTATTTTGATGCTTCCAAGATAAACTTCCCATTAACTAAAGAAAAATAATTAATGGAACAATAAAGGATTAGTGAGTTTGTTTGCAAATCATCTACAGCTCAATATTTCAACAGCAGGCTTTGATATAAATTAGTGGGTTGTCAAATAAATAAATACACTTTCTGATGACAGCTTTACAGTATCTGCTTGATGGAGTTTGTAGCACAAATGCCTGGTTTGCATTTATTAAACATTCAAATTACTACCCCAGTTACTTGATGACAAGCAGCATTAGAAATCATATCAAAGTAATATTCCCAGCTTTCCACCAAGCTTATGCCAAAACATTTATGCCCACAGCTTAAAAGTAATTTTAGGGGGTTCTCCACCACAACGAATAATGATTTTAAAGAATCATTTTTCTGTGGTTTTCTCTGCTGTAGTACTAGCTTAATAACTCCTTATTGGTCTTTCTGATAACCTCCAAAAAGCTGAATACAAAAACCTTTTCACTACTAATTTTGCCATTTTCCATTTAGTAAACAGATCTTCCTGTTTGGGCACCTGCACACAAGACCTCTGAGTAAAGAAAGACCATGAGCTACTTGTTTATTTGCCATTGTTTGTACTATCCGTATGGAATCTCAAAAATTAAATTCCTTTCCCACTGATTATGCCTTTATCTGGGGAAAACGTTGATTCTTCCTCCTCCAACCATTTGCAATGCTGATAGCAAGGAACATACAAGGGAACCCACTGACTGTATGAGCCTTCTCTGAAGAACCCTTCAACCAGGATTTGATTCATAAAGACTGACTGCCTTGTAATTACTGTAATTTTCCTTGAAGTTACAATGTTTACCAGACTAAACTGGGAAAACCAGGAAATTAATATTGTTTTCTATGGATTATAAATTGCCTAATAGATGTTCAGTTCTGGAAGAATTTGTTACTGTTCTGTGGAAACCTTGCAGGTCTGAAAACAGCAATTGGAGAAACAAGATTTCCCCTTAAAATTATAAGGTTAAAGGATCCTTTCATACAGTGAGGTCATTTTGGGTAGAACTCAAATAGACATCATAAACAAAGCAACCACAACATGTTGTTCCCTATCTACAGCATTGTGTCAGTAATGCTGTTTCAATAAGTTTTGTGGCACTAAGGCAGCTGAGATTTTGAAAAGTGAGGAAATCCATAAACAGAAGACAGACAAGGGAATTGCAAACAAGCACTTCTAATGCTTCTGTTATTTCAAGATGATATGTTAACAACATCATAAAGATTTTTTTTCAGAGAACTGAAATAACATTGATTTGTCTCAGACAAGGTCTTTCAGAAAGTTTTTGTTTCAGAAGCCAGTATTTAACTTCAAACCACCAGTAAAGGCGGCACATTTTAAATCTCTCTTCTTTATGCCTGTGTCGCTTGACAAGTCAAAACAATAAATGCAAACTGTCAGGAGGATTAACATACAAGTATGTTAGTAAACTACAAAATCAATGAAAAGAAGTAAAACTGATGTCCAGGCATTTAAACAAAACAAACAATAAAAATCAATGTTTAAAATCAAAAGTTTATTGCCAAGTAGCTAAATAAAACAGTAACATTATGAAAAATCTGTCAGAATAAACACAGGTCTGAATTAAGTTTTAAAACTTGCATTGCTCAGCTCCACTAGACATGTCATTTGAAACTGTGTGATTGTAAGATCATTCATGAAAACATTTATATTGGTCTTGAATTGCTCATTGCTATTTAATATAAACAGAAGAAATTGAGTAGATGAAAATCAATAAAACATCAAAATTACTCTGAAAGGTCAAGCTGTTCCAAGGAAAAATGCTTTGGTCTTAGGCTGGTAGGAGTTTTTGAAACAAATTTCAGAAAGGAATGACCAATGTACACTAAATCCAGTCACTTCAGATACATTTCAACTGCCTGCCTGCAGCCCCATAATAAAATCAACTAGAGATTTACATTTTCCACTTTGGAGACTAAAATTGCTGTACTAGGAAAGGAAAAAAAAAAAGTAAATCACAGGAAAGGAAAGTGATTTAATGAACCAGTGAAAACTCTCTCCCACCAAAACCAATGTGTCATATAGCTATCTTTTGAGTTCTTTCCATCACATATGAGACTCCCCAGGAGAAACTGGAGTCTACACATCCTTACTTTCAGAATGCCAAAAAAAAGTTTTCTTTAATTCAGCTGCCGCATTTAAAGTCAATCACAGCTCAACAGAGTCCAGTCACCATGATTCAGGAATTTCTGTAAATATATCAAGGTTCCAGTTTATTTTAAAGTAACAGAAACAAAATTAAAGAAAGGCTGCAAAATAAGCATTCTCAGCAGTTGCCTTAATTTTTGTTCCAAATTTCTTCTCTGGAACCATCCCAACTAACTGAGCACATCACTGCAGCCTCACAGTGCCTCCTGATCTTCCTGTACACACAAAACAATTTTACCTTGTTTTCTACTACATTTTCCATGCTGTCGAGGTTTGGTGACCAAAAGCATTTTGAAGCATAACTGCCACTGTGACCTAACTGAGTACATCACCCAAAGCGGGGAGCATACATCCTGAACAACAATCATAAACTGGCAAAGACGTAACTTCCATTAATCGTTTCTGAAGTAAAATTGTTTTAAGATCTGCCTAAACATTTTTTATTCTCTACAGCCATTTCAAACAAAAAAGAAAAAAGAGGCCTACTAACTTACACTTTCCTACTATCAACAATTACAGCTTATAAAGCTGATGCCAAAAAATGGCTTGTCATAGGCCTTATATGGGTATTCCCTAACACTAACACTATATACATATTTAAGCCACCCACTGACACCAACTTTTATAATTCCAGGAACTGTTGTGCCTAGTAGTGTTCCCCAATAGTATTAAGGATTCTTCTTTGCATTTCACACTTGCTTCTTCTTTCACAGTCCTACAGTCTGCATGGCCAACAAAAACTAACAGGGTGGTGGTGGGGGTTCCAAGAACTTACCACTTGACATCAGATGGTCCAAAAAGGTCCCACTTTCAAAGGGTTTGAAGCCCTACAGGGACTTTTTGTACTTCTACATGAAATTGACACAAGCAATATATTTTTAATTTTGACATTTCAAATTCACACTGGTTTATGCTAGAAAATTATTCTCATTCAAACTGAATTATAGTACTGTGAACCTGAAGTCTATAATAGACACTCTACAAAGAAAAGAACATTCCCTTTTATTAAGCTGTAAATACCAGATTTCCTATTTTTGCTCTGATATAGACAAAGGTGCAATCTTTTCCTACTTAAGAACACTTCTGCTGAGTTCATAACTGCATGAATTTACAGACCTCTGACTAGCTACTGCCAATAGGTTGGCTTTCAGAATACTACACTTCACAAACTCTAAATGTAATAGCCAGAGATGCTTATGCATGAAAAGCCTCTCAAAAAAAATTCTTGCCAATGAACTTATTAAAGTCTAATAATGAAATAAGAAGTACTAGTTTTTAGTTATATGATCTCCATTGCCCTATACATGTCATGATAAATGAACAAACAGCTTTTCACATCTATTTCATCTTAGGCCAAGAAACCTAAGACAGTTTTTAAGACCATAGCTTAACATCACCTTGAGAAGTCCTGAGGAAAAGTCCTTTGCCTTCTCTGCTTCTTGGCATTATCAAACCACTTCATATTTCTTTGATCCACATTCTACAGTAAACACTCTGAGCAGCAGAACTGAATTACCCTGTTTATGTACCATTTACATCACAAAAAACTTACAGCTCTAAGTTTCCACTTCAATAACAACTAGATATTGCTAATTTCATGCTTATAAAGTTAATTCATAAAATGTTCAATAATACAAAGAGACTGCTGACACCTTCTGGCCACTTGACATTCTGCCCAAAAATCAACAGGGTTTCCAAGAAAATATCCTTCATGTTTTTCCAGCCAATCAGGATCACATGAAGACTTATGCTATGCTTATACTGCCATATGACAGTTGCTTCAAGTCATTTAGTCCACCTTTCGCCACATTCTCTCACCCATTCTTTCACAGAAGCATCCAAAACAAACACGTACTCTGACTGATACAACCATATCTAGATTTGGCTTAATTTATCTTCACTTTTTAGCTTTCACACTGGGTATATTGCATCAAGGAACCATTGCAACTGAATCAAATAGTATATTCAGACTCAGTACTGAATCCTGAACCCCTCACATCACAATATATCTGCATTTTATTGAATTAAACAGTCAAAACCGGGAGAACTTACCTGCAGGCTTTGTTTCTTTTTCTTTGATTCAGTTTCTGATTCCATCTCTCCCTTTTGGGCCACATATTGCTTTAGCTTTTTTCTTTTTTCTGCTTTCTTTTTCTTTTTTTCCACATTTGTTTTTGACATTCTAAACCAGAACTACTCTGTAACAGAAACCGCCAAACTGGAATTAGAACCTTTTTTTATATTAAACATCAATCTTGTATACAGAGGTATACCATAATTACACTGGTACAAGAATGATTTGTGGCTACTCAACTACAAAACACACATCTGCACTGAATTTTTATCCATTTTGGAGAACTTCCATCCTATTTCCTTTAGGAACACAGCATACTCAGGCTACTGTAAAACTAGAAAGTCATTCTCCTGTAGAAAACTCAACACATGCTGTCCTCTCAGGCCCCACTCTGTGAAACGCTTCACTGACCCTCAGGGCAGTAATCCCCCATAACAGACGCTATGGTTGCTGCAGGCTATAGCACATCACACTGAACTGTTTGATCAGTTGTCCATCTCAGGTAACACTAGTCAGACCTCTCCTCAAAATTAATACATGTGACTGTTAATCATCTCATTAATAGACGTAGTGCATACACACATACCCACAAGCAAAAAGTAAGCCTACCTGATTACTAAACAGATAGTTTTAAACCATAAGTTCTTTAAAACTTTAAGTTTTCCTGGTTTTATGTAGATTAATGGGAAATACATGCTTAAGTAATTATCTCTCGTGAGTTTTATCTTTCATTTTACAATGACTTGAGGGCAAAGGCAAACAGGAGCTGTAGAGAACCCGGTTGTAAAATCAGGTCTAGTTGCAACGGCGTATTATTTCTCTGAAAGAAAATCTGATTTAAGTGGCTTCCAACAGCTGCCCCGACACAGCCGCTTTCTGTGTAACAGCAAAAACACAACAGCTGTCTCCATCACAAGCATTTAGCTTGAAGCACACTCTGAAAGATAAACCGGCCCAAAACCCAGGCACCCATGCAGCCCAATCCTCACAGTCGGAGGTGTGAGAGCCTGTACCCCCTGACAGAGCTCGACCCCCAGCACCTCCACCACAGGGACACTTCAGGCACGACACGCAGCGGGGCCCGGCGGGACCAGGCCGCTGGCGGAACCGGGGAGGCTCCGACCCAGTGCCTTCCCACCGCAGGACCGCGGGGCTGCGCTTCCTTTCCTGAAAAGCGACCCTCCCGTGCGGGACAGGGGCACCCCAGGGACACCCCCCCGCCTCAGGGCGGCCCCGCGCAGCGCGGGGCACCGAGCGCCCGCATCCCCCTGACCCGCGCCCCGCACGCACCTCACGATCCCGCCTCCTTCGCGCATTTAACTGAGCCCCACGCTTGGCGCCGCGGCCCGCCCCCTCCCTCTCACTGGCTACAAGGAGAGAACGGCGGCGTCTGATTGGCTCCCGCCGCGCCAATCCACCGGCTGACCAATAGGAAGCCGCGCTCAGACTTGAAACGCCCACCTGGAGCACGCGTCGCGAGGAGGGTTCGGTCAGTTTCGGGGTCGGTGCGCGCGCGCCGTCACCTTTCCGCGACGAGATCCGCCGCGGAAGGGGTCTCCGCCTCCTCCCCCGCGGCGGGGCCGCACCGCCCTTCGCTGCCGCGGGGGTGCGCGCCGGGACCGGGACCCCGCGCCCCAAGAGGCGCGGCAGGGAGCCCCATGACCTGGCAGGGATCCGGCCAGGGAGCCCCATGACCTGGCAGCGCCCGCCCCTGCGCGCTCCGTGCTGGACGCCCCGTTTCCCCCCCCCCCGCCACACACACACGCACACACAAGCCGCACCGCTGCCGGCTGCAGCAGGCTCCTGTGTCACCCCCTGGGTGCCGTGTCGGCGGCTAAGGCAGTGGAATGCTGCTTTCTGGGCAATGGTGATTCCTTCCGGCCAGCAGATCCTGAAGGCTGTGTGTCTGAGGCAGCGTCATCTGCTGTCCCCATCGGGTCTGAGGGAATGTGATGGGAAGGGGCGAATGCTGCGGTTTGAGAGGGCAAGAAAACAGCTCCTAGAACTAGGTTTCTAGGGAACAAATTGGTCTCCATGTTTTCATTTTCTATAAATACCATGTGCACAAACATTCCCATTTCTCCTCTGTAATTTGAGGGCAAAATTATTTACCACAAGCGCACGCATAGAAGGAGCCTTTTTTTTTTTTTTTTTCGTGACAACCTGAAAAAGGGCTTTTGTTTTCACTAAGTCTGATCCCAGTAGCTGCTGTGGTGGATACTGGTGGTAGCTCCCTGTACATGCACCGATGGGAGGAGGTAAACTTGCTTCCTAGTCCTGTCCAAGGCAGCATCGCACTTTCTGCCATTCCTCTCCTTCCACCTCCTCCCCACATCATGCGGTGCCAATCCTGCTGTCCCAGACAAAGCCTCTAGGATAGGGTCTCCACTAGAAATCCCTTCCAACACCACCAGTGGTGTTGCACAGCATTGTTTGGGAAGGCATAGCTGGTTAGAGAGAAAGATTATAATAATCCTAATACCCTAGCAAGATGCTAGGGATGTGTTATGGCATTAGAGCACAGAGGATAATGAGCAGGTGGTGGTATCTAAAATTAGAGTTTTAATTTAAGCTTTTGTTCCAATGTGAATAGGGAGGGTATGTTTTCTGTGTGTAGACTTCCTTAAAATAATGGTCGCTTTTTTTAATTACATATCCTATTGTGACATCCTGTGGTTAAACACAGTATTACAGATACTGTCACGTCACAAATTTGACCACAGCTGCCTAAAAAGACTACATGGAATTAGCAGCAGTAACTCACACCTACACTACATATGTTGTTTGGCAAACTACAGTCTTCCATATAGCTTCACCCTTCTCCAAAAACTCCTACTGCATAAGATATTGATGTTTGGCCCGATGTGATAAGATAGCACAGGTATTTTATTCCATGTTGGCCAGAAATTACATTGTATCTGCCCCTTCAGATGAAAGGCCTACAACTCACTAGGGTGGTTGTTTACCCACTACCCCAGTCATAGGCCATAAATCTACATTTCCCTTTTAGGCAGCATTTGTGCTCTAAGAATTAAGCCTCTTCAGAGGTGCACAACAGTCTTCACACAGCTGCAGTACAACCTCAAGGCTGTATAAAGCATAGACATTATAGCACTTATGCTCACATCCCCTACACTGTTTATCAAAGATCATTTTTCCCAGGTCAAGGAACACAGCATTTTCTGCTATGCAAACTGCTCATCTTCCCACCACAGCAGAACAGCAGTACAGCAGTGGGCACTCATAGCTGCAGGTGATTCAGGGGGCTGCAATTACCCTCCAGTTAGCCCTAAACCAACATTCCAGCCCACCAGCCCCAGTGTGCAGAGGAACAGCTCCAATGACACATGAAATTGAGGTCTTGACCTCCTGACACCATCAGTAAGCCTTGGCATTTTTCCTCACAATTAGCTGGATGAGAGGTCTACTTAGATCCCAGCTGGGGAATTAGCATTGTTCATTAACAGCACATTTCCATTTCATCAACCTACAATATTTCAAGGCTCAAGCTAAGCAGCTGGATATTCATGCAGTTTTAAAGGGCCAAGATAGCTGATCAGGATAATAGATGGAGCATATCTGTTGTGTCTTCATTTGTTTAAGCTTGTCAGGAAGGCAGCAAGAACAGCCTCCCTAGACAACACTATTTTGGCCTCATCCTCATTACATGAGGCAAACAGTTAATGCTGCTTTATCTGGCTTCCATTTTCCTTTCCAAACTGCAAAAAAATACCCATGCAATTCCGGGTTTCTAAGGGGCAATAAATTATGAAGAATTACACTGCACATGCCTCTGTGAGCACTAGCCTTCAGTGAATTGCTTAGGGAGGGCCTAGGAAAGCTAGGTACGGCTTTTATAAATCAAGTACTTCCAGTGACAGTCAGAAACCAATATGCAGTTCATATCAAAACTTGCTTCATGTTGATGTATGTCATTTGTCAAGCAGAACGCTGCATTTTGTGCCAGGTCACTTCCAAAAGGATTGAGATGTATGACAGCAGCTTGTATTTCAGACTTTCATCTTGGAAGACTCAGTTCAGACTTAGCATTACCTAAGCTAAGTTGGCTGTCTTTCTCACTAATTTCAGTCAGCTTCCTACTACCACTGCCCAGTTTCCTCCACTGAGTATTTTCCAGAATATTAAGATCTTATTCCAAATACAAGAACAAAGTTAGCTTAGAAAGGGCAACAGTTTATTGAATGCACAAAACATTATCATACAAAAATAAGTTAATTGCATAGAAAAATTTAGAGATCTGTAGACAAGATTAAGTAGACAGAGGGTTGATCCAGATGTGAAAAGCCTCTACCATCTGCATCTGAAAGACATAAGAATACACTGTAAGAGTTACATGCCTAAAACTTTCAGTCACAAGCAGATCCAGCCCAGCAGGGAAGGACTTGGGCCATTCACTGTAATTCCAATGCTTGCCATGCTCTCCTCGACATTGTGCTGACACACCATTTTTCCAGAACTTGAACAAGCCTCACACAGAGGAGGTGGAAGACCAATCTGCCATTAAAACAATTTGATGTCCTAATGCTTCTGTCTATATAAGAACTTTAAGCAAGTACAGGATGGACAAGTAAAGATATAGTTGTGCTGCCAGAACACCTCTACTACATTCGCAACACCAAGCAAAGGTGACCAACTCTAGAGCAGTTAGAGGTAGGACAGCAGCACTCCTACATCATGTTGACACAAGACTATTTCTAAATGATGTCTTTTTCGCTTCTACAGCTTGTACCTGTTGTGCTGCAGACTCCCATCAGGTGGCACTCCAATTGCTCCTATTGACTTGAAGGCAGCTTGAGAAGCTCTTATCAGAGCAGCATACCTACAAAGAAATACAACCGCTTATAGATGTACACTCTTATGTACACACCAGTGAAGTTTCATTCTTCCATCCAGTTTAATTATTTCCATCTGTCACACAAGTCTTAAAGTCCTATTGCACAGAACAACGAAGGTACATCTGCCTGAAAGATATTTTTTATTGTTCTTGGTTACTTCAAGGTGCTGGGCAAAACTTCAGGATATAGGATTTAGATCCAGACCCCAAGGGGTAGTTGGGTCAGCCAGTGCTTCTTCTCAATTAGCAGACACTGACACAGGTAAGCTTGGAAGAATTTTAAGAAAACATTTGACAAGCTTTTATCCTGGCTCACAGACTTGCAGAAACAAAGCTTGAGGTATAAGGAGGAAATAATGGATACTTTATTGATCTGACCTGTAGTTTACAGAATTCCCTATTGTCTGAGCTCCCCACCAGCCCCTGATACTCGCTCTGAAATTTTGGAGTGAGCTCAAAGTACCATAAATACAGCTTACCCTGCCTTGGAGATGGGGTGGCTGCTCCCTTTGCAATCATGATCCAGGGGATGGCGATGTTTTATGCAGAAGTTGCCACCACACTGCTCACAAACAACCTTCATCATCTTTCCTTTTGCAGCCTGGCTTTAAGCACTTGTTTGTGAAGATCTAAATAGAGGACACAAAGCTGGCCTTAGAATTAAGATAAAACAGAGTAAGCCTCTACACATTCTGCTGTCAGAAGACCTAACTTCACAAGCATTAGGCAGGCAGTCTAGACTTTACCAGCAGTTTCCTTACCTTCTGCTTTTGCTGTGCTGGGTTGTATTTGCAGTCCTTATCCATGTGGGCTCCAACCACAATATCTGGTATTTCCCCCTTCTGTACAGGGATGGGTGCATTACAGAGTGGACACACTGGAACCTGCACATTCTAAGCACATACAACACAGATTAGAATTACAGAATCATTCAAGCTGGAAAAGAACTTTTAAGATAATCACATCCACTGTTAGAAGTGCAACTTTATTTTTCTATCCTTTCCCATCCTTACCCATGGGTGATAGTAGTCTATTCACAAGCATTTTATGTTCCACTCATTTACTAGTGCTTTTAAAGGCAACCTTCTCAAAAGTAACTGCAAATCATTATCCAAAAAACAGACATGCACACTTTGCTAAATCATAGAATCATAGAATAGTTAGGGTTGGAAAGGACCTTAAGATCATCCAGTTCCAACCCCCCTGCCATGGGCAGGGACACCTCACACTAAACCATGCCACCCAAGGCTCTGTCCAACCCGGCCTTGAACACCGCCAGCGATGGAGCATTCACAGCTTCCCTGGGCAACCCATTCCAGTGCCTCACCACCCTTACAGTAAAGAATTTCTTCCTCATATCCAATCTAAACTTTCCCTGTTGAAGTTTGAACCCGTTACCCCTTGTCCTATCACTACAGTCCCTATCAATTTATAGCAACATACTGGGTAGGTTGACTTTAAGTATGTTTTTAGGTTTTCTGGAATTGCAGCCTTTTAACACTTCAGAGCCCGAGTAAAGGCCAGAAATATAAGTCAAAGTCTGGCCCCACTTATTCTAATTATTTCTTCTGTAGTTCCATGTTTGCTGACCTCAGACTTAAAGGACGGGGGCTGCAAGAAGTTTTAAGCCACTATACATTACTTTAAACATAAAGCACTTCTCTCTGGGACAACGTGGTGTAAGTGAAAGACACAGAGGTACTGACGTCTGAAATGTTGTGTTTCTGT
This sequence comes from Ara ararauna, assembly GCA_028858755.1. Lineage (NCBI taxonomy): Eukaryota > Metazoa > Chordata > Aves > Psittaciformes > Psittacidae > Ara > Ara ararauna. The sequence continues at coordinate 6,638,803 of CM054380.1, read as the reverse complement.
ATATTCAGACTTCAGCTGTATCATTAACTCTCGTGGTTCCCCCATCTACTTTTACTGTAACCACATGTCAAGTTTCAGAGCAGCCTGTATACATGACTTAACAATGCAGCAGTGTGAATTGCTGACTCATGTCTATGAACTTACTTTCTTGTAAGCAGAGCTACACTTGTGGTCATCATAACGGATGTGGTCTTTACAGAAGACCTCCCCACATGCATCGCATTTCAGAGGAAGGAAGTCTGTGAGAAGAATAAAAAAGAAAGCATTCTCATGAAGCAAAGCTAGCAGCTGTAAAAGCACTCACAGAAGGCTATAGAAATTCAAAAGCAAATCATTTTGCCTAGTCACAAGTAGTTACCTCTACAGAAAGTGTCACCACAAATATTAGAACTAAAGAAGCAAGAATGATGCATTTTTCTTATTTCTATCTACAGCATTCAACCCATACAAGCCATAAACACCCTGAGAGCACCCTGGACACAGAAACTTTAGCAATGCACCAATCAGGACCTCGGAACTGAAGTACAAAGCCGAAGCTCAGACTCCAGAGGAGTTTTATTCTTTAGAAAGCATCCGTTAACAAGACAGGAGAACAAACCACTGGGGCTCAGCTGTTACTCCTTCCCCCGACTCTCTTAGAAGGGATCACTGATATCTGCGAGCAATCAGAGCACCTCACAGACTCTGGGTGCAAAATCCGGACAGGCCCACGCCTCCAGTACACAAGCTACCCATCCCTTAAGCACCATCCTACCAGCGCTGCCCAGAGAATCCCCGCTCACAGCTCCCTTCGGGCAGCGCAGGGAGCCCTTAACCGCGCCCCGAGGCCGCTCCTTACCCAGCTGCTTGCAGGTGCGCTCCGAGCAGTGCTCACCCAGCCCCGGGAACTCCATAACAGCGGACCCTCTGCTCGCGGACCGCACACAGGGCACGAAGCATTCCGCCGCCCTTATGTACCTCCCGCTGACTCAGCCCCGCTCCCTGCCCACGTGCTGAGTCATGCTCCCGGCCACCACGGATGACATCCAGACCGGCCCAGCCAATGGCTCCCCTCGTTCTCCGTCGCCGTCTGCGGCGCGTTCCAGGCGCGCGGGAAGGGGTGCTGAGTCATGCGCCGGGGCCGGAGACGTGACCGTGACGGGGCAGATCCGGGACCGGAGCGCAGGGAGGGGATGGGGGTAATGGATGACAGCGGGTGGCGGCGGGGACTCGGACCGACCCGACCCCGGCAGCCCCGCGGCTGTGAACTCCCGTTATGCAGGCGCTGACAGGGGAGAGAGCGCAGGGGTGCCTTGTCTCAGATAAGAGACACGTGTATCAAATAAGGAGGTAATGTGAGAGTGCCCGCAGAGCCCTTGTCGGGCCGGTTTGCTCCAGAAAATACTTTGCCTTTTCTCATTTTCATTGCATCTTTCTATCAGGGGTCAGACAGCATCCATGTGGGCTGTGATGCTTAATTCAGGTCGCTGTCAAACTTAGAACAAATCCATGGGCCTGGGTGGGAGAGGGTCTGCTCGTCGCAGCAGGGTGATGGCCAGGATCCCTCTGCAGGACTTTGTCGTGTATGGACTGGTTTGGATGGACAAGCCCCAGTTGCAGCTGTGGGTTTGCACACATCATCCGAATAAAAGGTTACCCAGTAGGTCTCTAGTTTTAAATCCTTATCTCGCTTGAACGAGGCACCTTGAGATCAAGGTGTAGGTTAGAAATGTTGATCTTTGAATGTGTTAACACTAGTTTCACACAGAGGAGGTGAGGACTATTGGTGCAATGACATTTGTTATGGGATTGAGAAATGACAAGATGTTGTTTTGCCCCTGCTCTCCCTGGAAAACACCTGGCTTTCTCCTGTAGCAGATGACTCAGATGCAGAGTGGAGCTATGAGAGCAGAAAGGAGCCTTGGGAAGGCAGGTGGTGACTGCAAAGGCCAATTTGTGCTGTCAACACTGAAACTGGCATGTGCCACTCATCTGTCTTCCACATCACCTGGCCACATGGTGTTTGTGTGACTTCTGTGTGTGCCAGCTTACAGCCGGCCACACTGGTGCTGTGGCCTTCCCAACAGCACAGTCCTGCTGGATTAAATGATACCATGTCATCAGCCACACATTTCCAGGCCTACCTGCACAGACTAGTTTTCCCTCCTGAATCCATAAAATTACCAAAGGTCCTCATTTAATGCCATTCTTCAGTCAGCTGTGATGACCAAGCATTTCAGTCTGCCACAGGTCTTTGGTTTGTGAAGGGCAATCTGATTTAGTCTCCTCCACTGCAGTGCTTGCTGCATAGGGTCTCGAGGGATGGCTGTGCCATGTCCGTGCTGGGAGCATCCACAACCCACCTTGGGGACACCCTAGGGATGGGGCATAGTCTCACAGGGAGATACCAGCTCAGGATGGGGCAGTGTGAAAGGCAGTGCTGTGCCAAGAAGAGTGTGTCCTGCCCCTCTGCCTCACGTGGCTACAGACTTTGGAGACTGACATAAGAAGAGACTTTCTAGGTCACTCAATTCAAGTCTCTATTAGACATAAAAGTACTTCATTTAATTCCTGTCATAAACAAACCAAACTCAATGTTAAAAGCAGCTTGTTCCCATCGGAAGGCTGTCCCACAACACCCCTGCTCTAAAAGAAGACAGCTTCATGTTTCCAGTGTAGAAGTTTTCCTGGCTGTCTGCCTTTAAAGCAGTGCTGTGCTTTGATTTACGCAGTTTCTTCTTGCCGTGCTTATAACCAGCAACTGAAGGTACCAGGCTGATGCTGCTTTGAATGTGTAGGTTAGAGCCATCATTGTCCAGCTGTGTCCTAGAAGAGCATTCTGCAGTGGTGGTAGATGTTTCCATGAGACATCATGCTGTTCATCTGCTGAGGGTCCCACCCCTGGGCTGCAGCTGCCTTTCTCCCCAAAAGCAGAACCTGCTTCTTGAGTCACATTTGATACAAGCCCTTCTGGTCTCAAGCCCAGGGAGAGCTTTAGCAGTCAGTGCTCCTTTTAGCACACAGATGTGCCTGGTATTTGACAATACAACCATGCAGAATCTTCCACCAGGTTCCTTTGGCCAGGTTCTGGGGAGACCTTAGAGCAGCCTTCCAGTACCTAAAAGGACCTGCAAATAAGCTGGAGAGGGACTTTTTAACAAGGGCAAGTAATGACAGGACAAGGGGAAATGACTTTAAACTGTGTCGTGGTTTAAGCCATAAATCACACAGTTTGCTCACTCACTCCTACATCTTTCTTTCCCCCACTCCAAGGGGGGGGGAAATGGGGAGGAGAATCGAAAGAAAGTAACTCCCGCAGGTTGAGATAAGAACAGTCCAGTAACTGAGGTACACCACAAATCACTACTGCTACCACCAATAATAATAATGACTAGAGAAATACAAGGAAAGAGGATACAACTGCTCACCACCCGATGACCGAGCCATGAACTGAACTTTTCCGGGTTCCTGCCCCCAGTTTAACATCCTGGGCATGACGTACTGTGGTATGGAATACCTCTTTGGTCAGTTTGGGTCAGGTGTCCTGTTTCTGTTTCTGCTTCCTCCCGGCTTCCCCTCCTCTCTGGCAGAGCATGAGGCTCAGAAAGTCCTTGGTCAAACCAAACATTCTAAGCCGTAACTATAAACATCGGTGTTATCAGTGCTATTCCCAGGCTGAAAGTCAAAAACACAGCGCTGCACCAGCTACTAAGAAGGAGAAAAATGACTGCTGCTGCTGAACCCAGGACAAACTGACAGAGGGGAGATTTAGCTTAGATGTAAGGAAGAAGTTCTTCCATGTGAGGGTGGTGAGGCGCTGGCAGAGGTTGCCCAGAGAAGCTGTGGCTGCTCCATCCCTGGGAGTGTTCAAGACCAGATTAGACGGGGCTTGGAGCAACTTGGTCTGGTGGAAGATGTCTCTGCCCGTGGTAGGGGTTGGAGCTGGATAGGCTTTAAGGTCCCTTCCAAATCAAACCCTTATATGATTCTATGATTGAATGGATTTCCCCTGACTGAGCTGAGCCAGCTGCCCGGTGTATGCCAGGGTGGTGGCAGGCAGCATGGCTCTCCCCCACTTTGCTTGTTCTTCTTGACCTGGTTGGTTTTCACAGTTGGGGATGGGGGAGTATTACGAAGAAGGAGGAAACAGCATAAAATATCCAAAGACAAACAGTAAGTCCAGTTATATGAGGTACTTCAAGACCTTTGCTCCATTACACATCTATGCATCAGCTCTGTTATACTATTTATACAACACTCAAGAACTTGGGAAGTGCAAAGAAAATCACATGCTGAGCTTGCAGGCTGATGCTTTTCATGCAAAGCACCCACCCAGTGTCCAAGAGGAGTGGGACCCCAGTGATCTCCCCAGGAAGGCTTGCCAAAAAGTGAGGCGAAAAGAGGCTGATATCTTCACTGGCTGGCTGATGCTGCCCTGCACTGGAGAGCTGCTGCCAAAGGGATCATGTTTTATGGTAGGGAAGGGAGGAGTCTGAGTAAGGATAACAACAGGAATGGCTCTGCACATATTAGATGCTCTTAAGGAAGACTGTAAATCCCAAGTCTAGAAACCCACATAGTACAGGCAGCCATCTTAATAGAAACGAGGATTAGAAATTAGCTGAGGTCTTTAGTGATATTTTTAGAAGGTTGCTCCTGACAGGTTAGGCTGCTGAGAACCGGAGGAAAGTGCCGAACCCTGTATTACTCGGGAAAGGATCACACAGTGCAGCGTGTGATTAGAGGCTGGCTAGCTTAGCGACAAGGGGGATAGTGGGTTAGAACTGATTCAGGAGGAATTAGCAAGGGAAATTGCTTGAGAAGCAGAATTTGATTAGGGGCAGCCAACATGGATTTCTGAAAGGAAAGCTACGTGTAACTAACTTGTTGGGGTCTGCGGGAGGTATCGTTCCCCAGCAGCCCACAGTGTATTAGTTTTGTATAACCCAGTCTGCAAGAGGAAAGCCTGGACTTTGCCACCAGGGTGGTGACACGGGGTGGGATGGATGGGGTTCATCTCCCTCCCTTGTCTCTGCAGGGTCTCTCTGCCTCTTCTTTTCCCCTTCCTCCCTTTTACTCCTTTTCTATTTTTTTATAGGAGGAGAGCTATTGCTTTTTCCTTTTTCCTTTTCCCTTTCTCTCCTTCCAGTCCCTGTGATTGCCTCTTGGTGGCTCTGCAGGGGACTAAACACCACCATCTACCCCACCTCACGAGCATGGTCTGCTTTAGGACACATGCTGCATTCTAAAGGGGGAATAAAACACCTCTGAAGAAGATCACATCCTTCTTCAACTTCACAGATGTTTTCTCCTTCAAACAGGGCTCCCAAAAGTAATTATTTTGGAAAAGGCTCTGCAGAAAACAGAAAACTTTCTGACAGCCTCAAACCTACACACCACTATCCTCCAGTATGGCCAGTCCAGCCTGGTGAAGGCCAAGCACAGAGGAGCAATGACCAAAGGAGACTTGACCCAGCTGAGCAGACTGTCACACTGGCCAGAAGAAAAAGAGAGAGTCTTCAAAGGCCTTCCCTGTCCTCTCTTTCATGGCAGCTTTAATTGCTTGGCTGGAGAAAGTCCTTGTTGCTTTTCAATGCTGATATGATGGAACCCCCAAATGGGACAGCCCAAGCATGGCTTTGTTTCCTCCTGGGCTGCCAGCCTGTGAAGGAAGAGGGATGACTGCCAGCTATGGACACAGCATAGATGGGGAGGCAGGGATGTGACTGGCTCCATCCTATATCTCAGGGCAGGGTCTGTCCCCTTCCCATAGAGGTATGTTATGATGGACGTCACATCACTGAGGTGCCCATGACCAAGACACACGGGTCCATTCATCTCGTCTCCGTCTTGTGTGCCCCAGACTCTTCCCAGCACCATCCAGAAGACACAGATATGTCCTCTGTCTTTGGGGTCCCCAGAGCCACCCCATCTCCCACTGTATTCCTGCACCAGCCAGGAGCATCCTGCTTGCCGCTCCAGCTGCAGAGCCACCACTGCAGCATTAACATTTGGGTGATTCCAGCTCACATTTGCCTCATGCAGGTCTCTGAACTCCAATCCCATCAACCTGCTTTTCAGCTCATAATCTCATACCAGGCTCTTAAAAGTGAGTTTTATTTTTATTGCAATGACCCTGTGGTGCTGCCATATCCCTCTGTGGAGGAGACGTGACATCTCCATTACATAGCTCAGATAAGTGTCTTAAAGAGACCACACACAAAGGAACCTAATGGTACCTATTTTTATTAGGTTTATTACAGGAGGGGAAGTAAAGCAGTCCAATCTCCCCACAGGATACTCCGTTAACAGCAGCAGACAGAGAGGAGAGATCTGTGGAGGCGGATCAGTTTTCCAAGAATATTAGCTACTGCTGCTCTAAAATTAGAGTCTAGGGAGAACAGACAGGTTGACATAATTGAAAGGGCTGTCTTAGGGGATGACATAGTTAAACGAGCCTGTGATCAGCTTTAGAGTGACAGCTGAGCGACTTCTTCTAATTCCCAAAGGAGCACCAAGTTGCGAAGCTGTGGTTTAACTAGTCCTGGATCTTATCTTGTGATGATGTCAATATTATTAGAACCCATTTCTAAAGAGATGCTTCCAAAATCACTGTACATGAACCGACTGGTTTTACAGGCACAATCCTCCTGCAGCTTCACCCAGCAAAGCCGGTGGTTGATACACACACTCCTCTGCTGCCCTTCTTACCCACCCGATCCTGTCCCCCCAGGCTGGGCTACAGGGGCAGACCCAAAAACAGGATTAAGAACCTCATTTCAGGATGGAGCTGAAAAATGTCCTTGAGCTTCCCATTTTATTCAACATAATTTAATATCAAACACAAACTAACAAAGTTAGAGGTGAAATATAATAGCAGGAACCCCATAAAAAGTAACCTAATATGCAAGATAAATAGACAACACTTTAGCCTGGGGAGATAGCAAATAAAAGAGAAATATGAGCAGAGCCATTCTCAATTCATAAGTAACTTTAAAGAGAAATAACGAAGATGAGTTCTCCAACTTTTAATTTCCTAAGATTCTTCTCAACCACAACAAAAAAAAAGGCATTGTTAATCTTTTCCTCACACTCTCTCGCAAGGTGGATGTCCCCAGACGAATGCCCTGGATCATTCCCATGCATGCAGACATCCATCAGATGTGGGAATAGTTCAGAGGGGCTATTCTACAATTCCTGATGGGGCAGGAGACATGAAGGATGGAGCTCTTCTGAACCCTCATGCTGGTGGAGCCCCTCAGTTGCCTTTGGTGGCCACCTCCCGCTGCCTTGTTTTGGGTGCAAAACTCAGAGCAGCCACTGCCTTCACAGAAGGTTGAGCCTGAATTTTAGTATTTTAATTATTTTTTAGCCATTTTTTTGTTAGTGCCTATTTTAACTTCAAAGGCTGAGATTTTCCAAACAGCCTCATGCATTTAGGTACCTAAATCCCATTGAGTTTCAAGTGTGTATCAGCCCTTAGGCTCCTTGGCAAATCCTTGCTAAGTGCCTAAAGGCTCATTGCCGCAACCACGGATACACTGCCGGATTTACACAGATACCACTATACCAGCATGAGCTCACTTCGTCGACAGAAGAGTCTCTTGTTTAAACCCCCCTTCCTAAATGATGAAGTAAACTGGAAAGGATAGTGTAGACCTGTACAAGGACGTTAAATTATTTCCTTGGGTTATACTAAAACAAAGGTTTACTTGGTAGATTGAACTTCAAATAGAGACCAAGTGCTCCTAATCCCCAGCTCTTGGCCCTCCATGGGAAAACTCAGATTTGGTGTTTTAGGTGTAAACCCCATCGTATCTCCCGCTGCCTCTGACACCCACTATGTCTCCAACCCCCTTTTACAGCATCCAGATAGGATGCTCTAAAAGGAGCATCATTTTAAAAACGAGGTTTTTCCTTCTTCAGTATCACTTTGTGCTGTATAGGAAGAACAAAAATTCAGCAAAATCAAGCCATTTGCTTTGCTGTTTGGGAATGTCCCAACCCAAAAGGAAAGAGCACAGATGGCAGCCAAGCTGGCAGTGGGACAGGTAGAAAGGGCACATAGCTTCAAAAAGGCTATCTCAAAGAGTGGGAAGCGTTGCAACAGCCTTTCTAATAGTAGTGGAAAAGTAAGTCCCTTATCAGGTGAATTGCGGTCACAGATCAAACACTGATGTCTTACAATGTCAGTTGCTAACACATAGCAGAAAACAGATTAGGGGCCTCCGTGGCAGACTCCCCTGGGATAACAATTGTCTTTCTGTTGAGTCCATACTGCAAATGGCACAATAGGATCCAATCCACAGCCACCAAACCCCAGATTTCCTAGGCACTATCACAATGCCATCAATCAGCAAGGGAAGTTAGATGCTAGAGCCTCCTTATACATGGCATTGCTGGTTTTGAATTAAAGCATTTCACTGGAAACTGAGACTCTATCCTTGAGCACTTCAACTGATGATTTAACAGCAGTGCCAAACCTCAGCATTGTCGTTATTTTTCCTTTATTTACATAGACAAACAGAGCCATCTTTTTTTTTCCCCCTCATTTTGTAGCACTAAAAAATAAACCTGATTTCTCATAAGTGGGGTTTGGTTTATGCTGTAGGTGCAGAAGGGAACCAAGCCCATGTCTAGTGTGGATGAGCATGGGGTTGTGGATGTGGGTTAACAAGGGAGGGTGGTCAGGGGAGTCCTGATAGAGTTTGGGAGACAAAGGGTAGATCCATGGGGAATAGCTGAGCAAGGGAGGAGACCATGTTAATGTATGGACCCCATAGCGGGCAGGCGGACCTAAAGAAATCCTCTCCAAAAGCAATGGCTGACCTGGACAACATGAGTTTGGTTCATACCCAGTATTGCAGCCACTACTCAGACTAAGGGGTAGGACAACAGTTTTAGCCATTTCTCCTGCTTTCCAGAGAGTAAACCCTCACCCATCAGTCCCAACCATCCGTTTACTGGTGGCCTGGTGCAGCCACGTCCTTGGAGACACCAGACAGCCCTGAGAAGCAGTGGGACACCCACAGGGTGATGCTCCCCGTGGAAAGATATCAAGGACAAAGACGTGTGACGCCCGGAGCTGTGTGCCACGAGGTGGCACCATGTCCCTGCTAACCTGCTCATGGGGTCACCTCCGTGGCCAAGCAGCGTCTGCAGGACGCTGCTCAACCTGGCAGGCCTCGGGGTTCCAGGCAACCCCATCGTTAAAATACCCCCACTGAGCCTTTATTAATAGCCGGGCAGGCCTCCTTTCTGTAAGCCCTGGCTGAGGGAGGAGGTGATGCCATTGCCCTGTGCCATGGAGCATTCTCCCAGGAGGACCAGTTGCCTGGAGAGCCCTCTGCATCTCCTGCAGAAACCTGGTCACTCTACAGCCCAGGGCACAGGGGTTGCAGAGCTGCACTGCCATCTCCCACTGGTTACAGCTCTCCTCAAGGTCATGGGCTCCTGTCCCTGCTGTCACAGTCATTTGTGGGTATTAGGGGAGACATCCACCATGGTGGTAGTTGTTGACTTGCTGGTGTGCATTGGCTGTGCCCTCAGCCTCCATGGGCCTGCAAGCAGGAGAGCTTATTTCTCCCACTTGATCATGTCAAGGTAGGGAGGATGCAGGTGAGCTGATATCCCTGAAGAACTTTAAACTTCACGCCTTGGCACATTCAGATCACCTCCATCTTGGGAGCACCCAAGAAATGCATGAGTGACAGTCCCCAACCCCAAGAACTTGCCTAGCACACAGTTAGTGCCTTGATTATGCTCCTGAGCTTCAGACAGTTGAGTTTCTACAGCTTAACCCAGTCCTTTGGGTCCTTCAGCAAAGCCCTGCAGCTTAATGCCCTGCTCTGCCCAGGCAGGGCACAACTCCAGGACCTGCCTGTCCCACCACACTGCCCCGAGCTCTACTGATGCAGACCTACTGTTGGGGTCAGTGGGACTGAGTGATCCATGGAAAACAAGGTGACTGCTGCACCCAAGTCTTGCCTAGTGAAGGAAGCATAGATACAAGCCATAGGAACCTGTCAGCAGAAAATTTCCCAACAGAGGAGAGTTTCTGCACATGCTGAGGAAGCTCCAAGTAGCTCCTTCTGCTCTTGATTTAGGGCATGGAGCAACTGTCCAAAAAACCAAGGACTTCTGTCTGAAAAGGAAGCAGAGAGAGCTGCTCAAAGGGAGCTCTCATGCCTCAGTTCACTGGCCCTGGCAGTGTGCTCAGTGCTGTAATAGAGAGACTGGTAATACCTGTATTATTCCTGACACAATGCTTTGCAGCTGAACAATACATTTGCCAATTCAATTTATTCAAACAAGTTCCTTGGGAAGACAGCAAAGCAAATCCAGGTGGCAATTACCGAATTCAGACTCTGCCCGGGACTCCGGGAAACAAAGGGGCAAGATATGAGAGAAATAGCAAGTCCTGCTGGAAATCCCACAACTGCAGAATCCAAAGAGCTTTTAATCACATGCCTGTTGGTATTCAGCTGAAAAACCTCTGTGTCATTGGGCAAGGAGACAGAGCAACATTGGGATTGCTCTGCTGCAGCACTTAGCGATTTGGAATACCTCTGCTACAAAAAAATAAATGCCTTTTTTGTTGATGATGTTTTCCTTTGAAGGCGCAGCAGCATTTGGGCTCCACAGCCCATTGCAGTGGCATTTAATTGAAGAATAAGTACATTCAATAGCAACCGAGACTGACGGTGTTGCAAGTCCCGCGGTGTTGCATCCTGTCTAACTGTGCTGCAGACACACAGCATGGTGCAGGTTGCCTACAAGCTTAGATGAACTGTCTAACCAGTACCTTCAGCCATGTGCTGAGTCTCATCAGATCCCAGACCCTCTTTTCCAGCACATCAACAAGGACACAAGCCTGCACCCCAGTGCTGGTCCCTGTGCTCAGGACACAGCTCCAATAACAGCCTCCAGGCTGGCTGGATGGGGGGGAGAAAAACCTGCCAGGAACCTCCACTTTGGCTCTGAATGTGCAAGAAGGAAATACGCTGCAGAAACACAGCTATGGAAAATTTCCTTACTTAATAGCTTGCAACCCCCACAGCATCAGCATCCCATGCCCCATTCACAGCCATGGGATGAGCCCCCCAGATCATGCTCCATCTCCCCATCCTGCTCCATCCCTCACAGGCAGCCCCAGGGCCACTGCAGCTCCTCTCCCAGCAAAGCAGTTACACCAGGGATGAATTTGGCCCCAGATGTAGAATTAGGTTAAGCCAAAAGGTGGCAGCATCTTATTCGGTATCGATTTTGCATGAATATTTCTCCTATTAGCCATTTTTCTTTCTAATCCTAAGAATGTAAGTTTGTAAATTACAGAGGTGGAGAGTGAATGTATTGCAACCTCTGGCAAATTGATATTTTTGCAGCAATGGTAAACTTTTCCTGATGGCAGATAATTGAAGGGAGCAAGCATCAGATAAAATTCATAAAGATTTGGACCTCCTGGAATAAGACAAATGATATTTAATGTTCAGAGTTGTAAAGTAATTACCCTGGGCTCCAAAGATAATAAATCCATAGACACAGTAAATGGAGTTTGGCTGACCAGGTACTTTTGATGTGCTGCTGCGCAGGGCTCCACGGCAGCCGGGGGGATGGAGAGGGAACATCCCCTTTGGTACCGGGGCACACCTCAGGTTGGTGTCACCCCAGAAATGCCCTTCCTCAGCAAGAGGAAGAAGCTGTCTCCTATGTCTGCAGCAGAGCCCTGCAGATGGGTGTGCAGCCAGGGAACCATCATCACCCACAGCCCTTCCACATTTCCAAAGGCACATGGAGCCATTGGGTACCCAGCTCCATCCATACCTCTCAGCAGTGACCAGCCTCTCCAGCAAAGCCATAGCCTCCTGTTCTCAGGCTGCAGCCAGCAGACATTGTCACCTTACATCAGTTTCTTCCCCAGAACCTGAGAGCAGCTGGCAGCTGACAAAGAGGAGAGTGACCTGCTCGCTGGGGTGGTCACTGCCCTTTACCCAGGGGAGACTGACCCCTGTGGGGATGGGCATCCCTACCAGAGCTTGATACCGCACTGCCATGGAACAGGAGCACACCTCACTCCTCAGAGTGACTGCAACATTCAAAACCAGAAGGTACTAGCCCCCATCTAGCTGCAACTCCATTTCCACTAGCTGGGAAAGATCAGGACTTCCTTCTCTTACATGGAGGAACAACCTTGTCTCCCCTTTCATAGGCCTGCCCTAATCAGCCTTGTGATGGACCCTTTACCTGCCACTGCATGTAGCACCTCGCTCCGCTTCAAGGCATTTCCAGACTTCCACTTCCCCAAAAAAGCCATGAGGCTGGCAGTGCCCTATCCCACTTTTCAAAGCAGGATGTCAGTGCAAGCTTCCTTGGCGAGATTCGTGCTGCACTAAAATGCTTTTGATGCAGGCACCTAGCATTGGTAGCTCTTTGGCAAGCACATCCCAGGTCAGGAAGAAAACATGCTCAAACACATGCCGAGCTGGGAGGTCCCAACCCAGCCCTTCTTCAGGGCTCCTCAAACACCATCTCTGAGCAGCTGCTGGGAAGCCGTAAGCCAACAACAGGCCTAGTTCCTGCTCCACCGCCAGTACTCCTGCTGTTAGTATGCCTTTGCCCCTTTGAAGAAGTTGCTTAGAAATTCAGTAGCAATTATGCAAGCTTTAGTATTAAAAAATGCACGTGGATCTGAAAGCAAATATGAAGCTGCTGCTGTAACGCTAGCTTTAAGCTGTCTACAGTCCCTAGAAATTCTCAGTGGGATGTTTGAGAAGGATGTATATGTGTTGACAACATTAAATGATCCATGGCTCAAGGACAGAATTGAAACCATACATCTACTTCATACAGACACTGATCACTGGGAGAGTGTTTTTCTTAAACTAACCACAGAAAGCCAGGCACCTCATCCTCCCCAGAAAGGCAGGGATGGCTCAGGGAACAGAAGGTGCACACACGCTCATACCACATCCCAGTGTTTAACAGAGCTCCAGTGAGAAGGGAGAGACACATGGACGCCATCAGCAGGAAAAAATGTTATTGTGGCTGCACCATCTTTGAGGGAAATTGAGCATGTCACTTCAGTGCATCACCCTCTTCTCATCACCTCCCAAAGAGGCAGCGCTGCTCGCACACATCCGTGCAACATCTGGCAAGGGGATGAGGAGAGGCAGGATGCTGCAAGATTTGCTGGGGTGAAAATGTGCCAGTCCTGCATTATGTCCCCTGGAGAGCAGCTTCCGATGCCCGTGTGCCTCAGTGCTGCCTGTGGCACTGCAGCAAGCTGCAAGAGCCTCCAGCAGCGAGTGCCTCGCTCTGGAAATCTCTAGCCTTTTCTATGCATGGAATTCCCAAGGACAAGGAAAAACTGGCAGGCAACACAGAGGATTAGGTGGTTCCCCAAGGAGCACAAGAAGCACTGCAAGATTATATTGTTGCCCATTTCAGTGGGGTGATTAGGCACTATTTGATGCTGGGAGGATGATTTCTGTTATGCCATTTTGCAAGCCTTAGCCAATCTATTAACAGTAGGTGGTGGGAAGTCATCATTCCCAGGATGCAATAAAGCCAGACTCCTTGAGACCACAGCCTCCTTACCCCAGAATCCAGGCTCGCCATGGTCAGCAACCTGTCCCACAAAGCTCCCTCTTTGTTCTCTCTCCAAAAGATAGTTGCTGATGCTTTCTGGTTCTTGCTGCTTTGCAGCATGTTGCTATGAGTTGCTTGGGAGAAACCTCTCTCTCCCTAGCCCTCCTGCTGCTCTAACCTCATCACCCTGGTCCCTAACTCGGGTACTGCTTTCCATCATTTCAACTATTACCAAACTAAAGGGTATTTCTTTGCTCCCTCGTTTACGCTGAATGTTTATTTAATAGGCTGGCCAGCTTCAATTAGGTCTGTGATTACTCACAGATGACAGCTCCAGCATAACAATGTTTACTCTCAAACTCTATCTCCAAGTGTAGCTTGTGATATATTTAAGGAGAAGGTATAAAACAATCAATGTGAAAATAGCTCTACCTATGGCACTGAAGTTTCTCTTTAAGCCCAAACAGCTGGCAACTGGGTAAAAATATACCAGGGATATCAACCCCCTTCATCTGGAGATTTAGTTACCCCCATGAAAACCTCACATGTTTGAGTTGTCCGGATGCCTTTGCCTTATTGCTGATATGTGGAACTCCTTGCTACTGGATCTTTATTGTCTAAGATAAAGTTGACCAGCTCTAAGTGCATTTTCTGGTGTGTGTTTGGATTAAACCTATGGATTATTCCAGCTGCTGGCTGGAAGTGAAATGCAGCATCTTTGTGTCAGATGTATCCCTAAGGTGCTTGAGGTAGGTTGTCAGGAGGATGTACCACAGAAGGAATATCCAAAGCTATTGCCTTGACTTGGTTTAACTTAGGAAATGTCAGTAGGAGTTCCTGGTCTTCCTGGCTCTGAAAACTGCATTTTTAGACCCCAGAGTCTATACCCTGGTAGGGGTCCCAGCCTGGCTGCCCTGCAAGCTTGGTACCCAAACTATTAGCTGGGTGAGTGCTACAGCAATAAGGAGTAGGAAGAGGTGGCTTTGGGGTAGCTATAAGGCAGAGGATGACTCTCCCCCATCCAGCACCCACTGTTCATCCAAGGGGGCTGTGCAAAAGAGTCTCAAAGAGAAAGTCCTGCCTCTCTTGTGGTATCTAATAGCAAAAACAGCTTACATACATCCCTGCAGGTTAATCAGCTGCTTGGAGTCTAATTAGTGCCAGAAACTGTTAGCAAAAAGATGCAGCTGAGTGCAAAGCCAATGGCCAGACACACCAGCCAGCATGTCCATCTCCTGCCCAGAGAAGCCAGGTCCTTCTCCGGCCTCCAGACCAACTGCAATGACCCCAGGCTGGCCATCACCATGGAGAGGGAATTGACAGAGAAGGTTTAGGAGGGATAGGAAACTTCCTGACTTTAATTCACTGAACTCTTTTGTTTCAACCACATTTAATATCTTAGAAATTACGAGTCATGGGGACCTGGGTGAGCCGAAGGAGAAGGTGTGATCTGTGAGGCCAATTAAGGGGCCGATGGCACATAGTGAAATGGGAGCCCCTCAGGGGAGGCTGAGGTTACATAAATAAGTGTGTGAAGGAGCCGCGCTGAATCTGCAGGCACTCAGCCACTAGTGATGCCCCTTTGAATCTGGGAAAATTAAATATAAATAATAAATGTTTAACCACAGAGCAAATAAATACAATGAGGCACCTTTAAAAATTATACTAATAAACAGCTAGCTGTTGTCCTTCTGCCCAGGGCGGCTGAGCATCTTCTGCATGTCGGAGACAAAGAGCACAGCAGAGGGGCTGTGTCTGAGGGGCTCTGCTCAGCCGGGTTGTCTTTCCACCCCAGTCTGCTATCCTTGTGATGAACCCCAGGACAGCATGGAATAAAACACCCAGCAAAACTGGAATAAAATAGTGCCGAGCTCACCCACTCAATGTCAGGGCCCCCATACCAGATACAGCTCTGTGATCCCAACAGGCTTCTCCTGCTAACCTGGAAGCAGGATTAGGGCTTGGGCTCAGAGGAAAAGCCCAGAGCCTCCTTGTGATGATACAAATGTTCAACGTGAGCTGAGAGGTCCCCAGGATTGCTCTGTGTTAGCGCTTACTTTACAATAAGAGCTCTGCTTCTCGGCTTCCCTGTTTTACTGCTTCCTTGGAAGAAGGGGAAAAAATGAAATGGAGATATAAAAAATAAAGGGGTCATTTATAGTTAAGCACATTAGAATGGAAGTGAGAGAATAAAGTGATGAGAATGGCTCAGCCAGGGGCCTGTGGGGACTTGTTCTCTGGTACTGGCATGGTCTTTACTAGGTCGCTTGAACCTTTTACGCTCTGCTGCAGAGCTCAGACCTGGGCTATATATCACCAGACTTGCCATAGCATGCTGTTGGTAAGTCCCTAGATATCCCCAAACCCAGGATTGTCCCACTTGTGCCAGGACTTCCAGTTTATGGGTGACTCTCATAGATGGCCAAAACAACTGGTCAAAAACCAAGGGGTGCTGGGTGGTGCGGCAGAGAGCATGGGATTAAATGACTACCAAATCCCTTTCCTATGATGTAATTTCATTTCTCCCCACATTCTGCAGGGAAGGAGCAGGGCAAAAGGCCTTCCTTGCTGTGATTATACATTCCCAGGCAGTTTAATTATAGTCTTCAGCTTCTTAAACTCTTGCGCAATAAACCCATGGAAAGCTGCCATCCCACTGTAGTTAGTTACCAGCTTCTTTTCTTCCCAGCCTCTGGGATTAGATTCCACATTTATTAGAGGTCATTGGAGCCAAACTCTCTGTGGGGCTATGCTGGCTGTCACTGGGGAGCTTTTGCCAGAGCTAAATGTGCCTCTCGAGTTGGGTTGACTGAGTGGCAGCTGACACACTAGACCCATGGCCTCTGACCACCTCTGGTTTTGATGAGCCCCCATGCCTGCACCAAGCTCCCACATCTCACCAGTCTCTAATAGCTTCAGATTCCCACTTACGAGCAACTGTAACCTGCTGGATATGCCGCCATACGTAGGAAGCACCTGATTGTGGTGACAAATGTAGCATCCAGAGCTCAGTGCTGACTTTGACACTTGAGCACAGACACAAATGCTCTTCAGCCTCTACATCCTTTCTCCATTTTAACTCGTGGTTTCATTAGGCTAATTTGTTTCCATGTTGAAGGACAAATAACGAGCCTCAGCCTGTGGATGCATAATTAAGTTTTGATAGTGAAGGTTTTTATCTAACCTTGGGTTTGTTTTTATCCTCTTGAATTACAAGTTAGGGATTTAGGGCAGCAGGTTTGCCTCCATGTTAAACCCAGACCTGTACACCTACACAAGGTGCAACAGCGCTCTGCCATCTCCCAGGACAGCACCCAAGAGTGACACAGCATGGGGTGTCATTTCAGTGAGGTCTAGTCATCAGGGATGTTAAAGGAAAGAGAAATAGTTAATAACAAAACGGCTTTTCTCCTGCTGCAGCCAATACAACACGCAATCCCTGGTCTGTACACTGATAAATCCTCTCCAGTGGGATGACACATCCCAACGGCAAAGGTCACCTGGAGCGCCTTGGTGGGCACCAGGATCCTGCTTCATTTCCAAATGTGATATCCAGACTCCACCTGGGTTTTTTCAGTCCCCTCAGATGTAATTGTCTTTGTTTCTACAATTAGAATAGATGCCTGCAGACTCCCCAGACTGTCTCCATTCCTCCTGTGCCCTGCAAGTGCCTCCTCAGCATTACTTAGCCATTAAGGTCTCTGTGCCCTGAGTCTCTCTGCTCACCGGTGATTTTCTCCAGCCTTTCTGTTGTTCTTTTCAACACTGCAGGATTTCCTTCAGGCTTTTCCACTGATCTTTTTGGCCTCTTGCTGCTCCTATCATTGTCAAGAGGGTTTTCCATAATTCCCTGTCTACGAGGGTGGTTTTAGGGATAAGAAAACCAGAGCAATTGCTGGGTACCTAAAGGATGTTCTCTGGGCTAAGGTAGGGAGCAAAGCACATCTCGCATCCTCTGCTCCTGCTCTGGATGGGAGATTAGGAGCCTGAGCAGGTACTTAGTACAAATGTTAATAGCGTCATTGTTTATACTGTAGGATTGGAGAGGGCCTCCTGGGTCATCTGGGGCATTGCCCTTCAGTAACTTAGTCCGTACTCAAACTATCCCAAGGGTATTTTTAGTTGATTGATGAATCCTTTTAGGAATTTGGCCCAGGGACCTCCATCAGCAAACGATTCTTTTGCCTAATTGACTTCACTTTCTGCACGCCCTGTTTTAATGCTGCCTTTAAAGTCTGAGGCTTTTTCTTCCTCTCACAGTCTCATCCACTGCTCAATTTCAGTAGCTTTTTTTCCTAGTCTTACTTTTTCATATGGATTACAGTTGCTTCCACGGTGCTTGCTGATGAAGCACCCTTACCAGTGAAGCCCTTCTGTGCGTGGTGAGATGGGCTCCACCAGGAGATGTTGTGCATGGACTAGACAAGGTGACAAGGGCAGATGACCCAAATGGTCACCTTCACCCATGTCAACCTCCAGCAGCAGAGCTGGAAACAGTTATGGGGCAGATTACCTCTCAGCACCCATCACACTGGCTGCAGCCCGTTTTGCTTGATGACTTCAACTTTGCTATCAAAATAACAACAGACAGTGAAGAAAAAGGAAAATTAAACAGTGGGGTTTGTTACACTTTTTTCTTGGTCATTAGTATTCTTCTATTTAGACTCACTGCTCTGTATCACACTATCACGGCATTATTAGTATTTGCAACAGAGCCAATTTTGAGCATGTCACAAGGAAATAGGTTTTGAGACAAGGTTTGTGGGAAAGTCAATAGAGACATAAGTCAAGGGGCTGCTACCATTGTGCATCACCCAGCTGAAGAGGTTGCACGCCTACACTCACCCTCGCTGCCCAGGGTCACTGTTGGCTTGTGTGGTTGCTCCCTAACCAGCTCCATCAGGATGAGCTGAAGTTTAACATGAAGCTCTTGGTTATCTGACTTGATCCCTTTGCTGTAGGTTATGGAGTGTCCTTAGCAGCACACACACAAGGGTGGAACCTCCAGCATGGCATGGCAGTAGTCAATAATGCTTCAGCTGGCATTGGCACCTCACTGACCTGTTCTCCATCCATTTTCCTTTCCATCTTCAAAATCAAAAGCATGGCTTTGATTCAGCTGTAAAGTTAGCAGAGGGTTTACCTGAGGAGCAGCTTTGTGTGTGCAGCCTTGTGTAGGAAGACGCAAGGCTGAGTGAGGCACCTGGAGCAGGGAACCTGAGCTAACTGGTCAGGCTGAAGACTGAAAGACCTACATGAATCCTTGGGATCAGCCAGGCAGAATTTCTTTTAAATAAACTATGCAAAGGCAGAAGCTTCCGAAGGCAATTTCTTGTTTCCCATAAATACTACACTTTAGAGAAAAAATAACTATAAAATGAAGATGGTCTGATTTGATGGAGTCAGCAGAGCTGTGGGCAGGACAAAGACCATGCTCTCCACATCAATCTCCAATTCATCATCAGAGCCAGCTGGTAAATATTTGCTTCTTCTGGTGATCAGCTGAAAGGTTCCTCCATTCCCACAGTACTATTATCTTTGCAAATTACTTTTATTCTAGTGAAAAGCAAAGCCTAAATCCTGACTGGTTTTAATTGAAAACAAAGGGAAAAAAGGGAAAATGCTTTTACAGGAATAAAAGCCTGGACTGTAGTTTAAATAAGTACTTTCTAATTTTCTACCAAATACTTTGATACTTTAAAAACTCTGCTGCGAATATTTCTGTGTAACTGTACCTATGCTCTGCTTGGCAAATTGATCATACCAAGGGGATTCGCAGGGCAGAGTTGAGCAGCTCTTAACCCTGCCTTCTTCTCCAGCAGAAACTAACGACTTTACTATGCCCTATGATACAACCATGATTTGGGGTGTTCGCATGGGACTAGGCACCTCAAGGCAAACCAGGAGGTCCATGGGTAGGTCTAGGTGGTGCAAGCGACTCACAACATCTGGGAAAACAAACCAGGATGAGCGAACTGCAGCACTGGGACAGAGCTCAGAGAGGTCTTGGGACTTCCACCCTTGAGGGATGGTCATCTCCTCTGCACAAGGCCATGAAGAGCTTGGCTTGATGCTGAACTTGGCCTTGCCTTGATCGGACCTTTGACCAGAGCCCTCCAGATGCTCCTTCCAGCCCCTTTGTTTCTGGGGTTTCATGATGCTTCAATGCCTTTTTCCAAGCACAGTTTGTCGTGGGCCACCAGGGGATCACTGCAGATGCAGGTGGTCCCCCCCATGGTGTTTGGTCTCCAGACAGGGCTGGGCTCCCACCAGAATAACTCTCCCCACCCAGCACAAACTCCCTCCTCTAGCAATCACTAACACCCAATTCTCAAAGCATCTCAAGTTTTTCTCAAGGAGGGAGTATTCAAGGACTTTCCAAATTGTATAGAGGCCTTTGTTATTTTAAGAGACTTTCACTCCTCCTTCTCCATTTGACTTTGTTACCTGATGCTCAAGGAATGCATTTTCCCCTCTATTAAATGTTTTAACTGCATACAAGCTCCATCTTAATGTTAGCATCTTTAATAGTAGAATATTACCATATTAATTGCTATTGTGAACCAGAAGATACTTATATCATCCAGGCTTTCATTACCGTCACGGAGGGATTTTTCCTACTGAGTCAAAAGTGACCACTTTCTTTAATCCCCCATTTAAAAGCCCTGCAATTCCTCCTGACATGCCTAAGACGAGGGTGGGCAGCGTTTTCCCAGGGCCAAACTTGGAAAAGCATTAATTTCCCAAGGAACAGCAACCCCTTAACAACCTGCTGCAGGTTTCTCTGCAGTCGGGTGGTGGGGCAGTTAGTTTTTAAGCAATTAAGAGACGCACGTCCTGGTGTCCCCCCCGGGCCTCCCCTGCCCGTGGCGGGGAAGGGAGGACAAGGGGGAATTAGCGGGGAGAACAATAGGGATTCAATAAAGCCCGGATCAAATAGCAGCCCTTTTGTCGCCGGGACTCGTGCCGGGGGTTAATGGGGCAGAAGGAGACGGGAGCGGGGCTGGGACACAAAGGCCAAAACACACGAGCTCCGAGGGAGACAGATGGGGACGGGGGAAGAAGCAGCGGGGCGGCGGGGGAGGACGACAGGGAGGGAAGAGGGTACGCCACGGAGAGGGAGTGGATGAGGGCTGCAGCCCAATCTCTGCGGGCTTCCCCCCCATCCTGTTGTCTTCCTTACCACGCAGGTCACCTCCATCCCACTTGGTGCCCCCTCATCCCGCACGCCCCCCCTCCCCTCCCGGCTGCATCCCAGCATCTTTTGATCTTGGATCGGGTGCCCAAGCAGGGGGGAGCCTCTGACCGGGCCCCCCCGGGGGCTTTCTCTGCTGCTCTGTGGGGGGCTCAACCCCGCCCCCCCCCCCCAAACTGGGCTCCCTGGTGGACTCCAGCCCCTCCAAGCTGGGCTCTGGGGCTGCAGGGCGGCGGGCAGCCCCTAGCAGGCGCTGCCTGCGCTCAGAGAGCGTACAATGCAGCCCGGTGCTGTTTAATTAACGTGCAAATCGCGTAGATTAAACGACTCTAAATAATTAGCCACAGATCCTATAAACAGGATAACATATTTAATTAAGCGGCGATGTAGATTTTGGAAACAGTTAATGCATTTTTAGAAGAGTTGCTGCTTAGATCTTGCTTTTCCCCTCCAACTTCCAGCAGCGGGAAGAACGAGTGGACTCGGGGCCACCGATGAGGTTCCCCCGGTGGCACCGAGCCGGGGTCCCCCAGTGGCCCCTC